>JABXJD010000006.1:3317500-4622500 GCA_013375575.1 Percina caprodes
CAGCTTTGAATCAAAGTTATTACAACTAAATGTATATGACACAGCAATATATTACTTCACTGGCAGTGCCCACAAAATGGTGCCATATTACTGCCATCTAAAATCTTTCTCGGACTAACCTGCAGCGTGCAGCCAAATGTAAATGACGAGGCCTTGACGCATGGTTATTGGTTTCATAACTCAAGGGCCTGCCAATAGCTGTCTCATCTTTTAAACATTGAGTTGTAGGATAGCACCGAGTGCTGTCAGAACTTTGTGGATTGAGATTGGATGGGAAAACTTTGGAAGTCGGCTGTTGGATATTAATGTAAACCTGGCTAAAGCTCAGCACATGTTGAACATTAAAAGACTGATGTGAGATGAAAGTCTGCTGGTTGATGCCATAACTTGTGGTCAGTCTGAAGCTGTTAAAGTCTGTTGACAGAAAAACCAGAAGAAGCTAAACTACTTTGCTTCAATGAGCCTTTTTTTTCCGACTTCCTATATCTTGCTACATTTTATATTCTAGTCTTTTTACAGTCATATCTTATAGTTGACAGGTAAACTGTGCTTTGACTGGTCTCTTATTTCATTTTAAGTGATAAGCAACAAGAAAAGTCTCAAGGGTGAGACTATCATGCCCTCTTAAGTCAATTTGACAAATAAGCAGCCATGAGCACAACATTTGACAATGTCAAGTACATGGGTGCGGCCTTGGATTGTATACTACATCATCTGCTCAACCATTTAAGACCCAAACCCAGAAAATGTATAGGCTGAAAATGAACTTGGCAAAGAATATGAATAAATAAACACCACAAGCAAGCTTATTATTGTTCTCTCGTTGGAATTAGTAGGCCTCTGGATATGAATTACAAACGGGGTAATTCTATCGAAGTACTGTCATTTAAAAGCCAGGACCTGTATCAGTAATAATAAGAGCGGTGGCTAATCAGTTGAACAGAGGAACGTATAGCTTTCACAGAGGCACTTCTCTGAGGAAGATGGGGGGACAGGTTTCAGGGCTGTTTTGACGTGGCAATCTATAGTCGCACCAAGGCGTACTGACAGCCTCCCTAATGGAGAGCACGTAAAGCAGAAAGAAGCAGGGAGGGAAGGAGGCAGAGGAAAGGAGAACGCCAAAGTGAGTGTAAGAAAGAGATACAGCGAGTGCATTCTGTGTGACAGCTACGTTTGAGTCCAAAATTTGTAATTTTTTAGATATAAAAGGCTCCAAAAGTATACAAAGCAATATTTCAAAATGATTGATGTACTGAATCTGTGATTTATGGAGTTGAATGAACATTTTAAACCCAGAATACTTCAAGGTGAGGGAAACACTACATATTTAACACCTTGTGAGTTGAAAAAAGCCAAAACCTGATGGACTGCAAAGATGATGCTGCAGTTACATTAGCACACACAGAACAAATAAGATATTCAATTAGCATTTTATATAAAAGAATATGCTGCTGAGAGAATGCAAACAAACCTTGCCAATAGAAAAAAAATCACGTCTAATTGCTTTTTGCTACTATCATGGTCTCAGTGGTTTGATATTTACAAAACTAAAACCTATACAGAAAAAAATGGATATTTAAATGCAGCTGATGGGCTAAAAACTTTCTGACAATTACCATGTACAATTATAGATACATTTATAGATAATAGCAACGATATTTTCCATTTACTTATTTCCATTTTGGGAAATAAAGTGCTATTTTGTGCTTTAAAAAATAAATTCACAAATTTACTGTAGCAACAACTGAGTAAAGCATGAATGCATAAAGGAGTGACAGTCATAATGAAAGCAGCAGGGATGAGAGGACACAACACTGGAAATCACAACACATCTGAGAAAAAAATAACTTTTCCAGAAAGGCAGGGAGTCGGACATTGTGTGTCATCTGAGGAGAAGTCCTCAGGCTGTCAGTGGATGCTCTCCTCACTCTGCGGGCATGTTGTGTGACGCATGTCTGGAGGAAACATTGGCTGCTTTTTTGTGTGTGAATATAAGCTGGTGCTCTGCCGTACAAGCCAACGCTCAGTCAGTGATTGATGTGAGCCCGTGTTGTGTCCGGGCACGAGCACTGTGATTTCTTTTCTGGCTGCAAAGAGAGTCCAATCAATCAGCTGTGAAAACCTGACCAATGGTTAAACACAGGAAAGCATCCTTTGTTTCCTCTCAGATCAATCACAAAAGGCCTGACATTTCCAGGGTTAAAGGTACATGTTCCAACATCTTAGCTGACAGCTGTCACAAACATTAGCTTGTTTCAAATGTACAAGCACATACTAATTATACTAGACTGTACCTTACAACTTAGCCCCTTATTAATGATATAGTTTAAATCACTACATTTTACAATGCACTGTTGACGCTGGGAGGCTTGAGGTATTAAGCCTCACTTGATTTCACAACAGGGATATAATTAACTGAGCCTCTTGTTCACTCAGTTTTTCTATTAAATTTAGACTCAGGAAAAAAATATTCCTCACGTAAAAAAGAATGTTAACAATATACAGTATTACAGCTATTTCACTGACAATAAAAAGCAGGGGGAAAAGCTTGCTACGGCTAACGGCGTGTTGGTTTAGGTCATGAGGAGGTCAGACAAAGCATTAACAGCCGTTCCTGGTAAAGTGTGTCAGATCGAGCGGGGCCAGCTGACCATTTAACAGCAGAAGTGGAGAAAATACTTTGATCTAATACTAACCACAAACACGCTTCTGCACTTGACTTCATCTTTTGTTATCAGCTGCACTGAGCATTCAGTTAATAATTAAATTGACTGCCAATGAAAAATAAAACTGTAAATTTAATCGTCAACTCTAAATTTCAGTTCCAATTTCTCTATCTACAGTAATGAGTTAACAAGCCGGGCCATCAACCAACTTGTTAAACTTTAATACAATCTTGCATATAAATACATTGTATCTGCCTCAACAATGTGGAATCTACATTGAAGCTCTTCAGCTCTGAATGTGCACCCATCCACATTACAGAGAAATCTGACATGGCCTAATTGTGTCAAATCTATTTTAACCCAGCCTCTTTCTCTATGATGGCTTCACTGGTTCACAGGCTCATGGTCACTGCACCCATCCTTCACCTCGACTGATAAAATTTGGCACCGCACCACCAATATTACATCAGTGCTCTCAGCATGAGCCGGCGTACGCTCAAGCTTTTAGTGAGTCCTCGGCCTCCTATTCTCCTGTGCCCTTGCCACTCTGTCATTTCAGCCCATCAGCATTTGACAATGTCAGACAAATGCACTTAGAGTTGAAAGAAGTAAGAATCATGCAGAAACAAAATGGTTTAAAATATGTCAAATAAATATCCAAATGGAGAGGTCCCGCTTCTTGGAAGATCGAAAGAATGGAAGAAATGGAGGATGTCTTGTCAGAGACTAAATGCCATGAAAATGTCAGAGCGTTGTCCCTGCCTCCTTAAAGGTCATCTCAAAAACAAAAAAGGTATTATCCTGATTCCAATGTTTGTGAGCAATGCCAAACTGCATATGCCAGGAGGAATTAGCTGTAACCTAATAAGATGTAAGATAATCAAACAGAGGCTGGCTCCAACCTGTTCAATGGAGGGCTACTGAACTGCAGTTAGTTATCCACTTAACCTTAAGGCTCAATTATGAGTGGCATCAGAGGTATTTCATGCCTGGCAAACGCTCAACTAGCAGTTGGTGCGTGGAAGCCGGAGCCCACTCAAAGAACTGCACCCTTCATAACACAGAGACACAGTCCTCATCTTCCAGAGGAATAAGCACATAGATGATAGAAGGTATAAAATAATAAAAATAATAATAATAAAATATTTTACATAATTAAATATATAATATTTTATTATATAAATTGCAGATGAGAATTTAACTTTTTAGTACTGAAATGTAAAATCAATTGCTTTTTCGGTCCACTAGATCGTGGGATGAACAAACAGAAGAATGTATCTTTTAAGATGAAACTGATATTGTCAAGGTTTTCTTTTGGGAATTTAAAGTTGGAAAACAGTTGTATATGTCAAAGAATATTGCAATATAATTAAAATCGCTATAACATTGTATCGTGACATAAGTATTGTGATAATACTGTATGGTGGGGCCCCTAGTAGATGACAGAAAAAACCTATTAATATTAATAAAAAATAAGCCCGCAAATCAAATCCATACTTCAACGTTAACCGTCAAGCCACTAAATCTGTATGGAAATGAACAAGTGTTAACTTTGTAAACAATAATAATGACGAGACTAGACAGGATGGCCGTCATGACTGTGGTGATATCAACATGCAATATTGTTGAAGAAAAAGAACACGCTAAAATGTTTTTTCACTCTCTACTTAAAACACTGCCTCATGCACATGATGAGCCTGCATACTAGTGCTGAAAGCCACTACAGCTTTGAGCATGTGACAACAGATGTTGAAGAGGAATATTTTTCTTAATGTGGATATTAAAGCAGTTTAAGCAGCTTGGCAGTGCCCAGGAGGTGAACTGGCATCTCTCCAGCTACCAATCCACACTCTGTACTTTGGTCAGTACTGGGACTTGAACCTGCAACGCTCCAGTTCCCGACCCAACTCCTTATGGACTGAGCTACTGTCTCCCCTTGATACACAATGACAGAGCTCATTAGATCACTTCCTGTTTATGAAAAAGGACAAATATACTTAAATTTACTTTAAATGAGCAGCTAGTTTTTCTCTGTGTGACTGATGAGACTCCATTATGAAAATAGGCTAATTTAACACATTATCATATATGCTCAAATTTAAGAATAATTTAAATAATCAAAGTGGTAATAATGCCACTAAGTAATACGTAGAATTAAAATTACAGTCTCCCACTACACGATAAAACACAATAAATAAGACGAGGCCCTTCTCCTGTCCTACTGTATGCTCACTACATTTATTATTGTTAGTCAGTGTAACATTAAGTTCAGCCATTGCTATTCTCTGTAGGTTTTTTTGCAGTAAAAGGTAAAAGGTACAGTACAATAAACTCCCACACCCTTCGTATTTGTATTATTATGAAAATGTTCAATTTGACACATTATGAACAGATTTTCCTAGATGTAAAGAAATAATCCAACCTTCCAACACTATGTAGATAAAATGCAGCCAATTTCCTCATATTATCAATCCATTGGAGCAGAGGACCAAATGAAATCCAATATTCTGTCAGTTTCGCACACTAAGCAGACTCTCTCTCTCTCTCTCTCTCTCTCTCTCTCTCTCTGAAATGTTCAATTGTAATAGTAGCTTCAGATACCATTTAGATAGTGGGCAAATGTTCATAGACTAAAATACAAAGCACATCAGCATGAACATAGCAACAATGATATAAACAGGAGTTAAAGAAACACAGGCCAAACTAAAGAAAAGTCCCCTCTATGTATGTGCAGACAATGGGCATGAATCCTTAGATTAGAAATAGCAGCTGATATGCTAAATTCTTCAAATCTGTCATGAGTAATTTAGCCTTCCACATTGCCCTGTCCTATTTTCTCTGTAAGTCCAGTTCCAGGTCAGTGGTCACAAGTCACACCTAATTTGGGTCATTTTCAGATCTGATAATTATTTTTTGTGCTGTTTGGCACATTCTTCTCTTTTATCTGAAGTGTGTACAGTACGCTGAAAAAAAATATTTGGAAAGACCTAGCAACAAGACTAACTGCAGTTATTCAAACAGTACTGTTATGCTAAAGATAAGTGTGTCCCTTCATTTGATTTAGACTGAATAATTACACATGATTGGCATTATGTTCATAGTTGGTATTCATATGTATGTGTGTGTCTGTATGTGTGCCACAGTCATTGAAACTTCAATTCCATATGTTGAGTTAGGAAAATTTAAGCTCCATAGTCTATGGTCTTTTCTGTAACATTTATGCCGCAACACAACTTCATTTTAATTGTGTGTTCTGGCATTGGTGAAAACATGTGACATTTGGATATTGAAATTAACATTTTCAATATCCTTTTTTCCTCTTTTAGTTGAAATTGAAAGGGTTTATCTTAGTGTTATACAGCAGAAAATGCATATTCAGATTAAGTATACATGTATGTGTGTTGTGTGCATGCCCATGTGTTTGGGTTTCTCTTTTCTGACTAACTCATTAGAGTCTGAGATTGCACTAAGCTTAGCATTGCAACAACAAACTGCTTTGATTTCTGGGGTATTATGTCTTATCTAAATAAATCATCCTTGTTTTAACCCATTTGATCTCAAATAAACCAGCAGATATTAATATTAATGGAAAAAAACAAAGACAAACACAATTAGATGGTGAGGATGCACTTAGAAGTAGAATGTTTGTATTCAAATGTGGTACTTCACCAGAATGTGAAGTGACATTTTAATTATACCACTGATGAAGATAAATCAGGTCCTTGTTTACCGTTGTCCTCTGTGGTCTTACTTTTGTAATAAAACTCTTGATGCTTATTTTTTTCAATAATGACAAGCAGTACTTCTGAATACCAAATATGGTCTCTATGGAAGGAAGTTACTGTATGCTAATTCACAGATCTTTACTTTACTACCTATTATAAACACTAAGACAGCAGAAAACACGCTCAATGCGCTCCTTAAGGAATGGATACTCTGCATATTCAGACTGATGCTAATGGCATGAATTTAAGGACAGCAATGCATTGCACTTTAGATACAAGAAATGAAGGTTTGGGAGGTTTAAATTGCTGTAGACTAATGCTACTCTTAAAGTAATGGATTATAAAGGCAACGCTTACACACACTAGAAGTGATTCTCATCAATAGCCCTAGAAATTATGCTAAATGCTCAGGTATTCAGAAACGCAATCTAGCTGAAGCAATCACAGGACTGAATAGGGAAGGTGAGGTTCTGAAAACAATCTCAAAACTCTGTACCAGACAAAGACAAGGTATTTCTCATAAGTCACACTATTAGAAGCAGTTTAAAAAGGACTGCCTTATGAACTGAACTGCAAAATGATATAATCATGAGTGCTGCTGACCAGGCATGATCTGTGAGCCGATTTGGGGATTAGAGTTAGTGGTAATGAAAGAAGCAAGGAAGGGGGCTGGGCCAAGATTATGAAAGTAAAAGAGCTCTCTCCTTCTCTTCATCACACACACACAAAAAAAAAAAATCACGTTACCACGCATAAAAATTCCCCACCTGCTGAAGTTGGTTCCTCACCATCTGCTGTTGAGACACAGAGGAGGAAAAGAGGGAGGAGGGAAAAAGAGAAAAAAAAATATATTAGCTTTATCACAACTATGTCACAGTATTCAGTGCTTCAGCTGCATGCAACACTGCTGATTCAACAATTGTATTAATTGCAAAGTGCACTCCTCTGTGTGCAGTAACATTTCACATGTAATCCGAGGGAGCATGCAGTATGCAAAGCCAGACACACCTGCTACCTGTAGGGTACAACACCTTGGAAGCAGAAATACTCCACACTGGCACTGTGTCATAGCCCATCCCCCATTCATACACTGCCACAATGCTATGTCCTGTCGGTGGCCTTTGTCTAATATGTGTTCATCATTCTGGACCAGTGTAGGATTAGCCCCTGTGGCATAAATACATGCTACATGTATGTATGTATCCTTGCTACATCCCTGGCTCCTAAGCACTAGTGTGTGGCTTAGATTTGGCCTGTCTACCATCATTACCACAACCCTCCATCTCCATCATAAGACCCATCATCACTTGTAAAATTGCTCCGAAAATGTGCCTGAAAGCTGGACACAGCTACAGCGGAAGAGTACCAAGGTCATTAGACGCATGGGATGGTGAATAACATTTGCCATTATTGCTGGGGATGATCAGAAATGTGTGGGAACCAATTCCCTTGGATGGATGGATGGATGGATGGATGGATGGATGGATGGATGGATGGATGGATGGATGGATGGATGGATGGATGGATGGATGGATGGATGGATGGATGGATGGATGGATGGATGGATGGATGGATGGATGGATGGATGGATATAAATGTATAGGGATTTGGTGCTCTGAAGCGTGTCTGTTATTTCTCAATAGTTAATGATACTGCCTTCCAGTGAGCATGCCAGTTTAATTCAAGTATGATTTAATGTCATGTACATGTTTTCATCCACAGCGTTGCATACTAATTAGGTATTAGCATATGGGGAGGGTTAAGCCCACATAGCTCATGAGGCAGACAGGGAGACATTAATGGATGCCAGCATTTCATGCAGCTGCAAATGCATCCAAATCCATCTTAGAAAACTAATCAAGTCCAATTTCCAATCATAACACAGCATGCAGAGTAGATATTTCTCCTCTCCACAAACCAAACATCAGTGCTCCGTCAGTTTGCATCCCCTGTTGTGTCCTTTGGTGTGAAAATAAAATCGCTTCAGAAAGTGCCCTGAGATGGTTTTAAAAACTTTTATATTGCCAATCTAATTTAATGTGGTACCTTATGTCTGGGGGTCTCTATTCAGTGTATCTACTAAGTGTCTAGCAAGACAAGCTGAGCTGACTGTTTTGACAAACTTAGGACACCCCTGGAACAAATGATTTCAACTAAGACAGCAGCCATGAAACTTTCCTCTTTCCATAAACTGAAGGGCAAAATAGATTCACTGAGACACTTCTGAGATAAACAGACAGAATTAAAGCGTGAACCAAAGCCTTTAACACTTCTTTAACTGTGAGAAAGAAGTCAAATTGATGTAAAAAAAAAAAAAAAGGAGCCACGGCCAAGCATTTTTCCAGGCTCTCATCTGTCTGGCAAAAGATGTTCCCCTTTGTGTTTTCCCATGCACATGGGCCAATGTTATCCCAAAGCCAAGCACATTCCACGCCTCACTTAGTGCGGTTTTCTCCTCTACCGTTTCCTTTCCTCTTTTACCATTGGGGTCAAGACACACACATGCGAGCCCACCAACACAAACTGTATATATTGCACACGCAAGTACACACTCACAATAAAAAACATGCCTCCAAGTTGAGAAACCTATATCCACCTACCCATAAATATGCATGCTAAGAATACAGACATATTATAGGGAGTTTATCCATGAGTGGATGTGGTGAATTAGTTGTACAACACTCTGGGTAGGGCTGCATAATTAATTAAATTTTAATCACGATCAGAATTTTGGCTTCCCACAATCAAATTGTCAAGCAATATTTTCAATAAGTCATTCCGTTCATAGAAGGCTCGGGGTTTTTTGCAAAGCCAATCTACCGCTCGTAAACCACTGTCTGACTCAGAGTTGTTCCCTGCACCGCGCAGCTTAGTTTCTAGATGGAGACAGTCACAGAGGAGTAACGTGAGGAAAACAGATAGCAGTCGGCCATACGTCGGTCACAAGGTTTACCAGTTTACCAGTAAACACAACACTTTGTCCCGTCTGTGATGTTTTTCACACAACAGCAGTGACCAGTGCTAGTTAGCGTCTGTTAGCTCACAGGGCTCGAGTGTGCGACTAACATTTTCCTAGGTCGTACCGGTGCACCTAATGTCCTCGCATTTGCTGCCTCTCCACAAACAAAGCAATTTTGTTTATATCAATATGGTTTAATTTTGCGTTACATGACCCATTTCTTCTGTAAAGCTGTGCCTGTGTTTGGATCTCTCCTCTTACGCTCTGCACAGCCTCGCCCCCGTTCACTCACACACAGCAGCTCCGAGCAACACGGAGAGACACAGCGGTGACAGCGGCGGTCCACACTTCTAATTTTGTCCACAGTTTTAATTGTTATAAACACAGTTGTATATTGTTAAGCAAGAAAGCAAAACCTGTATTTGTACCAGTGCTTCCGCTGGTAACTCTGCTATCACGGTGAACAATGAAAAAAACACAGAAGAAGTTATTGAATGCAATTAACTTCAGTTGGTAGAATAATAGCGTGTGAGACGGAGACGGCTGGACCTGGGCGAGAGCTGTGACCCATGGCCAGAATATCATAGTTCATAAAAACGCAGCGCAATGACGATACAGACATTTCATACACACAAGGTGTGTAACTCTGCTGACCCGCCATTCGACCCATACTATTTATTTCAGATAATTTTCTTTTACATGTGTTGCAGCTGTATGTATGTACAATATACATTTTCAACATAAGAAGAATGTAGCACAACAAGGATGTGGAAGCAGTTATAAATAGCCTATGAGACAATAAAATTTGTTATGGTTAAAATCACTAAATAATTGTGATAATTAATTATGATCTCAATATTGATCAAAATATTCGTGATTATCATTTTGGTCATAATCATGCAGCCCTAACTCTAGCAAAATGTATGTCTTCAATGGTTTATGTTCCCTAAGATGAGTCAAAAGACCCTGTGGGAGTTGCATCGCATGAGTTGTCCTGCTACGTCCTTCTATTCCCTATTGTGCCCTGCTATGCCCTGATACGCCCTGCAGTGCCCTGCTATGCCCAGCTACATGCTGCTACGTCCTGCTACACCCTGCAGTGCTCTGCTATGCCCGGCTACATGCTGCTACGTCCTGCTACACCTTGTAGTGCCCTGCTATGCCCGGCTACATGCTGCTACACCTTGCAGTGCCCTGCTATGCCCGGCTACATGCTGCTACACCTTGCAGTGCCCTGCTATGCCCGGCTACATCCTGCTACACCCCGCAGTGCCCTGCTATGCCTGGCTACATGCTGCTACATCCTGCTACACACTGCAGTGCCTTGCTATGCCCGGCTACACGCTGCTATGTCCTGCTACACTCTGATAGCAACAAAGCATATTTGCAAACTACCTATCTGTACTGGGTTAATCCTTTAGTCCTACATACTGCATACAAAATTGGCTTCATCTCACATACTGCAAATCAAATTTGTTAGCTTCTCCTGATAAGATAGTTAACAGTATGTACATTGACACTTTCTGCACAATTTACTGTCCTCTCTCTGTAGCAAAAAGCAGATGACAATGTTATAGTATTAACCTTTGAAGGAGGAAGTCAGGATGGTTGTTCAGGTTAACAAGGTGTGTGATAGTGGATATTCTTAAGGTGTTCTGTCTCCCTGTAGCAAACCCAGTTTTATTTATCATATCATTTCATTAAGTCATGTACAAACTACACCATGCAAGTACTTTCTCACCCTGCTATTTAAACCACACACCTATACTAGTGGAGATATAGCACACACTAATAGAATGGTAGGGAAGAGGTAAGATGCTGGTACTTCTTTACTCAGTAACAAAGACAGAGAGAAACGTCTTCAAAAATCTTTCAGTTTCTCTTTCCATAAAAGTGGTCATCAAAGGACAAGTAGCATATTTCCCTCAGCAGAGCTATAAATGGATCCATAATGAATCTTGAAACAATCATGATTTACCACTTAGGTGTGCTTGCTTCATACTGTATCGCAAAAAGTGCTGTGATATACACTAACATTGAGTAGTCAGTTCAATTTAACACTAAAAGTGGTGAAAACCAAACCCACCCATTTGAGCTGTAAGCATACATAAACAATCAATATACAGTATGCTAATTGTCTCTATTATTGAGCAACACACCATTCAACCTACAAAATGAATTTATATAATCAACTGATTGTTATAAGTGCATGATTCCTTACAGGACAATTTAATAGTCCAAATATTATTAAGATAGATAGATAGATAGATAGATAGATAGATAGATAGATAGATAGATAGATAGATAGATAGATAGATAGATAGATAGATAGACAAACAGAATGAGAAGGGCATTGACTAACACTTTGTTAATACTTGACACATGGATGCATCTTTAGACCACACTAATATGTTTGTAAAACATGGAGGGTTCTGGAGATGACTTAATTAAATGGCCCCTTCTCCTTCCCAGGAGAAGATCCTCTGTTTCATGATGAGCCTGCTATTGTGGGACATTTTGGTCTAATCTGACTGACAGCCAGGAGGCAGTAACAACTATGCATCATCTAAATGAGAACCAGCCAGCATGTCCAGCATAGGTCTGCTGTGACCTCAAGGTGTTCAGTGCAGATAGAGGGGCCGGTAAACAAGACAAACAAGTACAGAACCAAACAAAAACACAAAAACACACACACACAAAAATACACACAAAAACACACACGTGTGCGTGCGCAGCAGCCGCACACCGTACGGTGTTGCTAAGAACTTGCAATGTATAACTATTATCAGACTGGCCCTCTGGCATCCACACACACACACTCATCAGTGGCGTTGTTCAGACATATGGTGACACAGATCAACAATAACCACCTCACAGTATAGTTACTTTTATCAGCAGCCTATAAGGCTTAGGTGTTCAGATGTTGAACTAACCTGGGCAGGGTTAGCAGTAAAATATGGCTTAATAGAAATACCTCCACTTAATAAAGGTGGATCATCAGGGCACAGATTATAGCCAGTGATTAAGGACATATTTTCTCTAGTTCTAATATTTTAAATTTAGTACAAAATCTAATTAGAATTCCATCAATTTGACAGAGGGAGAAATGCATCAACACTACAGGCACATGTAGTACTGTAAGTCATCATATTAGTTTATCACTTAAACAGATGTAATTATGGACCTCACTGTATTGTCTGAGTCAGACTGGTAGAATCAATTGGTACAACATATGCAGGTGAATATTCTCAGCACCTTTTCCTGTGTTGTCTCCAAAGCATTAGCATTAACCCTATAACCCTGAAATCCTTTCATAATTCAGATGAAAGTATTGTTTTGATGTGCCCATTCGTCTGGGCTGAGAGGTCAACGCAATGATTGCAATAATTGTAATTATGATAGAAATCCATTACACAGTTGTGGGAGTCAGTGACTGTTTGACGATGCCGTGTTTTATAGCAGTGACCTGGTGGATGTTTTGTACAGTGGAAAGGTTGTGGATGAACATTTTAATGTTTGGTTAATTACAATAACACATTTTTTCAACGACTAGTGTTATATACAAGTGTTTGCTCCTCATTTATATATTGTAACAACATGTTACTCTTAGTTTACTTCTTATTCGGTTCTGTTTTCATGCTGTATCACTAAGGCTTCATTTACACTGAAGGCTAAGTGTTCAATTTGGATTCATTGCTCATGCCCACATTTTATTTTTTTGGCTGTTGACTGGTCCAAAACTGATCCTCTTGCACAAAAGAACATTGACAAAGACGTCACACCATACCACCATTATACCATGCTGTCATACGGAAGGAAACATGGAGGCCACCGAAGTCAGAGTTTACTTTTTAATTTGTAAATTGACTGAACCAAATTTGTATTTACCGCTTTATGTACGGAGGTGTGGTGATGTGGAATTGGAGCCATGAGTGGTGGGATCTTGACATGAGTAACTGCCGCCAGCGAATCATTTTGACAAATTTCGATCTACAGTGACATAACTCTTGCATGATTTCTACATGACTGTTCACACGGAGGTAGCATTGCAAAAAATCTGACCTGTATCTGATTTGAGACCACAAATGAAAATGACACAGTTCAGAATTGAAAATGATGATCAAACTCCAAAAACCAGCTGTTATTAAACGTTGGATTTTTGGACTCTGAATTTCCTTGCCTGCACCTTGTTAGATTTGTTTGCCAGTTTGCCCACCATCCTGCTTTTGACCATTACCTGCCTTGAACCTGTAAAACTGAACTTTTCTGACTTCTGTTGATGGCTCTGTAAAGCTTATCACTCATACCTTCATGGCCAGTCCGCCTACAACAAAGTCCAAAACAATATAGGTAATGGATTGTATTCCCATTTAGCGGTGTCGCATGAAGAGTCAGAGGCAGTGTCAGTGCTAATACTGGAAGCCCAGACACCACTCGCTGGGGCTGACAAATCCAGTTTGCACTTGTAAAGTGTCTCATGTTATTAATCTCAAGCAGTAAAACGTTTGGAATTTTCATGTTTCTTTTGCCACATTTGGCAGTATAAGAGATGTGAGCTCTTTTAATCATGATACAGAAGTTTGAAAAAGACAGAATCCATAAAATTAGCACACAAACCAGTTTAATTTGCCACAGGACTGCGTTTAATTACTGCATGACTCAAGTCGCAGTTTAAAAGGTTCCATGTGTTTTCAGCTATAAAGGAGCAGCACTATCATAATCAACTTGCTATGCAGCTGTAGAAAACACTGACATAACTTGGTATAGACTAGAGCCCGACCGATATATCGGCGGGCCGAAATGATCAGCCAATATTAGGCATTTCCCGGTATTGGTATTTATAATGGCCAGTAAAATATATAATACAGTATATTTTTCGTCTTCTTTTTTTAAAAATATTCATTCATCAGAATCGATTCTGATGAATGAATATTTAAAAAATAAAATAAAAACGACATGTTATCAGCGTTGGCATTTAATAGTTTGTCCACCAGAGGTGCTCTCTACAACATCCCTGTTGTTTTTTTTTGTTATTGTGTTTTTGTTCAAAGGACTTTAAGTTTCATATCTTAAATTTGTATTTTTATACATTTTATTTATCAGAACTTTAATATATTTTGATGTTCCTTCGTTCTATTGTGACAAAAGAAATTATTATCATATTATTATAGTGAGGACTAATAAATAACTACAAATATCATGTTTGTGAAATTTGTTTATGTTTTGTCACGCATTTCTGTATTTTTCTTTTTAAATATACTGTATATCGGCCGATATATCGGAATATTGGATTTTCAAATATTGGTATCGGCCTTAAAAATCCTTTATCAGTCGGGCTCTAGTATAGACTAGTTGAAATGGTAATAGTTAAGAGTTTATCATTAATGGAAGTGACACAATTCAGCAAATCAGCATTTACCAGTGGGACCAGTTTTCAATGTTTGCTGAAAGAAAAACTATGCCATTTATTATTTCTTCTAACTCAAACTCATTTTCTGTGAAGAACATGAAAAATTATTTATTTTCAATGTCTGCATACTATATCCCCCCCCCCCTACACATAATTATTACATATGAGGTGTTCAGGTCTACTGGACTCAAGTGTATTTAATTGTAGGTGCTATGAAACTATGTTCTTTCTGCACCTGCTATTCCGACACAAAGTTACAAAATTGAACCCTTTCAATAGATGTGATCTCACAGGGGTAAATGGCAAATATGATCCATAAATTATGTATATATCATTTGTAATTGAGCTAAAGTAAATATCTATTAAGTATGTTTACAGCTGTATTGATTTAAAAGGCTAATAATGTGGTGGGTCCACCAGACCTGGGAACATTGGCTGCGTAACAAAAATATGAACACCACAGAAGAGTTAAGTATTAATGGCACTCACATTACATTGCATATTTGGAAAAGCAGACTTGACTAGTAGAAGATTGTGAACACACTTTTTTTTTTTTTTCAATCCACCTAGCAATAAATAAACAGAATTCTTTTCTTAAAAAAAACAATGTCTAAAATGTTTTTGCTGCTTTGCTGAATTTATTCAGCTACACTGTGGCAGATAGGGCAATCTGTATACTGTGCATGTGCTACATTAACACTACAGATATCACCTTTCTGTTTACCCCCTACCTACACACATGCTCACTCTCAAACCCCCAACAGATGCTCATTGCACAGCTATGTCCCACACAACATCACCCTTAAAAGTTTTAGTTCCATCATAGCAATGCTTATTAACATTAAATCATCTTGCTATGGAGTGGGTGGCTAACTGTGAAATTACTCACAGACACAATACCAACAATAATTAGAGAGGCATTGCTGATGTTCTTCCAACTAATGACAAGGAAGTGCAGTAGCAAATCGTTTTATATCAAGTGGAGTGGCAAACACTATCTCTCTGTATGTAAATAACCCATTCATCCTCATTTTACATTTACTGTGAAAAGGTCCTCCATTAACAAGTGTCTCTTCAACATGTGGTTTAGGAATAAGGAGAAAAAAAAAAAGAAAATACCTAAAGGATGATATCAGGAATCCTTTGTGTACAACTCATCTCACTTCTAGGGATGCTTTGCATGCCATGTAAACCTCTTTTGAGTAAATTATAAATCATGAAAGTAGGGATATTGTGAAAAACAGGGCAACACATTATGAAAAAAATAGTATTACAATTTACAAAAACATGTCTGCGGTGGTGAAAGCACTGCCAAAACAGTGTATTAGATTAGATTAGATTCAACTTTATTGTCATTACACAGGTACAGGTACAAGGCAACGAAATGCAGTTTAGGTCTAACCAGAAGTGAAATAGTAGCAAGTGCAGGATATACAATGGTTCCATAAGTGCAGGACATGGATATGTACTGAATAAATATAGAGAAGAATACTATTATAAACAGAATTTTACAGATAGATTTGTCCTATGAATATAATATATAGATAACTAGTAGTGTGAACAAAATTTACAGGTGGATATATACTGAATATAATATACAGGGGGCTATTACTATAAATAGATTTTTTACAGATATGTACAATGAACATAATATACAGATGGTTGTTACTATAACAGCGTTTACAGGTGAATATGTACTATGAATATATATATATATATATATATATATATATATATATATATATATATATATATACAGATGACTATTACTATAGACAGAATGTGAGCATAATATACAGATTACAACAAACATAATTTTTACAGATAAATGTATATAATAAGTTAGGCTAAAATGAGCAGTATAACAATGGATTTAAGGTAGTACAAATAAAGTTTGGACAGAAACTATCCAAATTAGAAACTATCAGTGTGTATTATGGGAATACACACTGCTCAATTAAGCAGTGATAGATATGTGTTTCAATATTCTAGTTAATCAAGTTTTTTTAATTGGCTATAATACAGTCAGCCGAATTAAGTGCACTATATAATGGAGGGAATGTTAAATAATCCCAACCCATCCAGAAGGTACATAAAGAAAACACACAAAAAATACATTTGCCAATTTGAAAATATTTGACATTATGACAGTCTATGTTAACATGTCTTTTTAGTTGTATTTATTAAAATGTGTAAGTGTTAGTTAAACCTAAAATAACATTGAATATGGAGACTCAATCCGTACATTCACTGTGAATCTTTGTTTCTCGGCATTTCAAACAAATGGTTACATATTCACAATATTAAAAATGTCAATATGAATTTAACATATTGACTTGGCCTAAAACAAACCAGAAATCTTTGAGTAATTTACCTTTGACAAGTGTGCTTGAGTTAAATGAAAGAAACCATAAAACTGTGTAAAATCCATAATGTCACACACTGCGCACGGTATATGATTGCTTGTAGAGACAATGTTTAGTCAAATAGAGCATCAAATTGCTATTCCAAGCATAACATGAAGAAAAACCCTTAGACTGTCTACAGGGAAGGGTTTTTGTGATGTGGTCAATACAGACTGCAGACATATTCAAGGCCTGATTCATACTGTGTTTTTGACACACAATCAATAAAGTCTGCTCTTAAGTCTCAGTTTGAAAAACATAACAAAAATAATATATGTGGTCAATAGTGCTATGGTCAGTATTGATTGTTCACACCCTGTAGGAGGCTACCTCAGAAATACAGAAATGGAAACAACTGACAATTACTTTTCTGACAATTCTCGATAAAATGCAATCCATGATGCTGGCAAATAAAGTTGTGTACAAATTCTGAGATTTGATCGATTCCTTAGGCAACAGATAGATAACACAAGCATGTTGCATGTCATCCAGTCTAATAACAAAACTACTCATTGACACATTAATGGTTCCTATTCTTCCAGAAATAACTCCAAACTGAATCACGCTTGTTGCACTGTTTAATGAGCAACAACCAGATGCCTTGGCAAGGAGGCTGATATGTGTGGCATTACAGCAAGTGTTCCTTTTCAGCAGAGATACTGTTTCTAAGGCATGTTTAGCCATCTTTGGTATTTTTGCTCTGTGTCCTACTGTGCAGCGAAACAAAAGATCATCTAATCAAAACATCTATGTACAAATGTTTACAAACTGACAATGTGCATTTTGCCTATATGACTATACTGCAGCCTGGTTCGCGGGTGCCAAATACAGTGTTCTCTCTCTCTTCCCACCAATGCATGGGAAAATAGGGTCCAGTTAAAAAAAAAATGTAATTACCCTTTAACTCAGATGGATGTCTGAATCTGTCAAGTTAGGTAATCCAATGAGAGTTTCAGGGGACAAAGTTTTTTTTTTTTTTTTTTTTTATTGTGTCTTTTAAAACAGCAAATAAAACATAAAGCAGCACAGTGGATACATACCGAGAAGGCTCCCTTCCAAGAATAATGTACATTTATTTGTCGTGTGCACCAAATGAATAATGCAAGTAGGGATTATAACTGCAACAGTGCCAAGAATAAGAAAAAAGGAGGGCGGCATAGAAGAAAGGGGAATAAGCAGAAACAGCAGACTACAGCAGTATTAGCCAAAGAGCAAAGTTAAAACCAAAATTGGAATGCTGTCATCATTACCTTCACCCTCATGTATGTAATCCACCAAAGTGTACGCCCTATAAACAAAAGCAAATAAGCTCCCTGAGTGCAAGCATGCTGACCCCATTATGTTGCACAAGCTGTTTCCAGAAATGTGATGGGAATTTTCCGCCTCTTTTGAATTGTAAACCTCTGTTTAGGTCAATTATCTGAGCTTTAACTCTAAAGGTTAAGTTCTAGTGTCTTAGAGTAAAAGAACTCTGTACAATATTAACTGATATGTGAGGGTTTTATGTATTAACACTTTATTACCTTTAAAACACATGATATTATACCAAACTTTGAGTAAAACATGCTGCAGCTTTATCATTTGTGGCACAAAAACCTGCTGTCACACCTACCAGAGCTGTCATCTGTTTTAGAGGATTTAGTTCTCTCTAGTACTTAAAGCACCCATATTATGTTCATTTTCAGGTTCATAATTGTATTTTGAGGTTGTTCCAGAGTAGGTTTATATGGTTTCATTTTCAAAAAAACACATCAAAAGATCACATCAGCTAGATAACTCTTTCTCCAACTTTGGTCAGTGGAAGGCAGGATTAGCTGGGAGACTTCTTCTAAACGAGGGCGCACTTGTGGAATACCTGCTGAACAGGGACATGGAAGTAGTTCCTTTGTAGATTATGGTGAACTGGTGTGTGTTGTAGTAGTGTTTTAACATTGAGAACAACCTAGAATGCATGACACCATTGTATTCATATAATAATATCAATCCAGGCTAAAGTGTATGACAATGACTGCATTTTGCTTCCTCTAAATTTCAGGTTGTGGTCAACTAACGGGGCCAGGACGTTAGTTTGATAAATTGATCAGACCTGCATGTCACGCGCACTAGCAACAAACTCTGTGTATCCAAGAACAATTAAGTTTGTAAATTACATTAGATCAGACCTGGACATCTGTAGTAGATTAGTCTTATGTTTCCAGTGTCGCGGTTCCGAACCGTAACATTAGTTGGGACGGACGAACCCCTTGTTTCTTTAGGCCAACTATATTAGCTTTAGCCTGGCTGGTAGCAGCTTTATGCAGTGGAAAATCAAAAACTCATCACTGTGTCAGCGGCAGCTGCTGCCTACGGTACTTTTCTACACACGGAGAGCTTCACTTCCCATAACAATAAACCCCGTTGGACTAACGTCACATACACACGTTGCCCACATGGCTACCTGTCTTAAAGGGGAAGAGTCGGACGGTAATAGTTTTAATAGTGAAAATAGTAATAGTGAAAGTTTACTTTTCTATCGAACAACAAAAAAGGATTAGCGTCTACATCGCAACGTCCTTCGATGTGACTATTACGCATGTGCACATTGCGATGTCGATGCTAAAACACAATATCGTTCAGCCCTATCACTCAGAGACTGAAGGCAGAGGACATTCAGAAACCTGTATCTCACTCAAAACAGTATGGTTGAACGGCTGAATTGTAATTGAAAAACTCAATAAAAACGTGTCAAAAAAAAAACAGCACAGATGTTTTGTATACGTGTGGAAGCACCACAGACACAAAATAACACGCCAAATCCCAGGAAAAGTGATTTTTTTTTTCATAACCTACAGTAAGATACACATTTATAGGGTAAAAATGATTCAAACTTTGTCATTTTGTCACTTTGTCATACTGGTTTTAAAGAATGAGCTTTTATGTACTTTATTTCGTAAGATGAAATGGCATGTGATGACAGGCTTCCTGGCCTATAAGGTAGCAATCCACAGCCACAGTTAAGTTTATATACTGTATATATATATATATATATATATATATATATATATATATATATATATATATATATATATATATATATATATTATTTTGACAGCTTTATATTGCATGCACCACTATCAAAAGGGGACCTAGGCCTAGTTTGAAATGCAATTACATTTTATACACTATACGTAGTAGGGGGTCACTGCTCGATTTCTTTTGCAGGTAAGCAATCATTGGTCTAAAAAATGCTGAAGACCCCTATTATAACTTAATCATCATCATCTGTAGACCATGTATTTTGTAAAATAAAGAGTATTTAAAGGTATTCTTAAATACTCTTGCATATGCAGCCTTGGTTTATATTTATAGTATAGTATCTATAGTTATATAATAACTAACACATGCACATGACCTGCAGAAAGAACAACAAACGGAAAACACATAACTGTAAGCCAGCATAAGTGACATGAATAATATCAGAACAGCTGATAGTAGGGCTGCACGATTATGGCCAAAATGATAATCACGATTAATTTGATCAATATTGTGATCATGATTATTATCACGATTATTTGTTGTTTTAACCAAAACAAATTTTATAGTCACATAGGCTATTTATAACTGCTTTCACATCCATATTGTGCTACTTTCCTCTTATGTTGAAGTTGTATGTTGTACATACATACAGCTGCAACACATGTAAATGAAAATGATCTGAAATAAATAGCCTAGGATATATTTTAAAAGAAAATATATCTCTGTGAAAGCTCCTTCACTTGTTTTCAACAATAACTGATTAAAAGAGCTAGAGGGGGAGTGCGATGGACGTAATCACAGAGTGACGGCTGACTCATTATGAATTGGTCCAGCAGGCTCCGTCTCACACGCTGTTACTCTACAAACTGAAGTTAGTTGCATTCAATAACTTCTTCTGTGTTTTTCACCGCGGCCGCCGCGGTAGCAGAGTTACCAGCGGAAACACTGGTACAAATACAGGTTTGCCTCTCATGCTTAACAATATACGGCTGTAGTAATATTAATTAGAGCTGTGGACAAAAGTCAGAAGCATGACACCGATATAAACAACCTTGCTTCGTTTGTGGTTACTCGCGCCCTAGAGTCCTGTGAGCTAACAGACACTAACTAGCACCAACTAGCAATGGTCACCGCTGTTGTCTGAAAAACAACAAAGACGGGACAAAATGTTGCGTTTACTGGTAAACTGGTAAACCTTGAGACCGACGTATGACCAACTGCTATCTGTTGAATTTTCCTCACGTTCCTCTGTCCTCTGTGACTGTCTACATGTAGAAACTTGCTGTGCGGTGCAGGGATCAACTCTGACTGGCTCATGATCAGATAGTGGTTTACGGAGCGGTAAATTGGCTTTGCAAAAAAACTCTCAGCGTTCTATGAAATGACGCATGAAAGAAAAAAAACGCTTGATTACGCAATTTGATCGTGGGAAGCCAAAATCGTGATTGTGATTCAAATTCAATTAATTGTGCAGCCCTAGCTGATAGTGTTCATAAAAAGGCTGGGGAAAGAGTGTGCCTCAGGGATAGGGATAGCAATGTGGGGTGTTTGTGATTAGTTAAAATGTCAATATGCCCATACTACGTATATACACACATTGATTTATACTGTTATCATTCAACTTCTATTTTAATTTAAAAAGAGAACAGCTGAAATAAAAGAAGCCATCAATCGACACCAAGTGATATCTTCTTCCATTGTGTATCTTGTTGTCCACCAACTGACCAAGAATCCAACTTAAAAGAGTAAACTGGATATTTGTTTCCTTTGTATCTGAAGCGCAATATGTTTACATCAAAGAAGAAAACAGAAAACCCTGACTCATTCCACGGTATTCTACATTGTTAGTGTAGAAAGGGAGGCGGAGTGAAACTCTCACTCCTCCTAATTGGATGTAATAGCTGGAGGGAATAAGCAGGCTTTGGCCTCGGGAGGGGAAAGCAAGAGGAGACAGAAGATGTTTAGAGAGGGCTAAAAATGTTAAATGTCAGTGGAAGAGGAGAAAGACAGTGTGGTCCTTGTAAGCTGAACACATACGCAGTCTGCTGTTCAGAAACAGCACTATAAAGTTAAACGAAAAAATTAACATGCAGGCATGTGGATTGGAATTGAAAAAAGGCGCCGGAGAAAAAGCAGCACGTCAAACAGATAAAATTCATATTGATAACTGAGAACATGCTGGCCTGTGAAAGCTTTTAGGAGAACCTAGTCCAGAGTGGAGAGATCTAGGTCTGCGTTGCAGGGACATTTTGAAGATGAGAGAAACCTTTGGTGCCCCTGTGAAGTCAGTCAATTGCTGAGGGCAGTCCTTTAAATGTTCCCCCTGATTGAGTTAAACAGAGCTTCACAGCTAGTGGAACTGAGGCTGAATGGGCCGCTATTAGTATTTAGAGAGGTCCAACCCGCGATTTCCTAATTTAAATCTAACAGCTCCCTAAGATCCATTTCAAATTGAAGTAATTGCGCTGCTATGGAGTTGCTGCAATCAGTATTTTTGCTCATGGCTGTAAAATCAATCTGTGAGGAGAGTTTTTGGAAAGTTCAACTTTGGTGAACTTTGACATGCAAATTTGTTTTTTCAGTGCTGACCCCTTGAGGGATTGGAGGCAGAGATGTCTGTTACCTTTTGACAGAGCCAGGCCAGCCGTTTCCCCTGTTTTCATTGTTTATGCTAAGCTACGCTAACCGGCTGCTGCAGCAGCTTCATATGTGCCCTACAGAATGATATTGGTATTGATCTTCTTGTCAAAGTTTCAGCAAGAAAGCAATTAAGCGTATTTACCAAACCAATTTCTTCAACTAACTTCCAGTTAGCGACTGAGTCCCAATGTCATTCAAATTCCAGCACCATCTATTTTGCCTGAATGCACAATACATTTTGACTTTCTGATGTGTGCAGGAACTGACAGCCTGATATGACCCATATGAAATACATTAACAAAGTTACTGTTTAAAAAAAAAAAATATATATATATATATATATATAAAATAAAAAATAAAACATTGTTGTTGGACATGAAGACAAACTTTTGTTTCAACTCCCTAATCGCTCCCACCACTATACCATACAATGTAAGCTTTGGGAAAGCCTAACCAAAACTTGCAGCAGTCATGGCTCATAATCAGCACCCGTAATAAGCATAGTGTGGTTGGTCACTGTGAGGTTAGAGGCTTCAAGCTACATAATCATCAACTCAAAGGCTTGCACACACAAAGTCTTCTCTTTGGAGTCCTTGTCTTAAAAGCAACTTCTGTTGCCACAAATGCCTCCAACCATAGCACTCAAAGGAGTGGGGAGCTTTCTTCCCAGCCAGAGGTATCCTATCCTCTTAGGTCTGGGTAAGCTCAAACAACTTTCTCTGAGAAATGCTTTTAATCGTTTGATACTACCTCAACTGCTCCTCTGACTTCATACTGGGAGTAAACCAAATTTACTTTTCAAACAGTCTGTGCTGAGATATATTCCCACAGGGGTCTTAAATTCCAGATAAGACCATCAAGGCTACAGTGCATGGTGTGGTTAAGACATAAACTGTGCTCAGAGAAAGAAAGAGCTGAGCGGCAAGAAGGGAGGGGTTAAATAAAAATGCCCAGCAAGCTTCTTTCTTTACTTTAGTGTAAAGGTCTCCATTCTTGTTAGGCTGGTCCCCGAATCTGCCCTCCATTGCTCTCATTATTGTGAATCCTGCCTCAGCCATCTCTGAGCCCTGCAGAGGCGCACAGAGGGCTTTCGTCTGAGGATAAGATCGATACCTCTCCTCATCATGGGTCAGGGGTAGCGATAATGCACTCAGCCCAGAGTCTAGAGGGTTCACCGGATCTTGCAGCAACCTGGGACCAAGGACTCAAGCTTTGCTCAGGTATCACCGTTACTCATATAGATTATAAAACATTAAGTCACTATGGAATTAAAATGTGCAATGATTCTATAACTATAGAGACTTTTAGATGAGCAGGTTAAAAATAAAATACACATATTATGTTTACTCACATAAGGTGATTAAAAGGGATATTAGGCTACGCTGCCCCCCAATCATAAAAACTGGCCAGTGCAACCCACTCCAAAACCTTGTAGAATTTATTTTACATAAAAAAGACATATGCACCATAAATTGATGCAGAAAAGGCACAAATTGTTTCAAAATGCTGAAAATGATGATCTCCACGCCCCTTGCTATTTCTTTTATGTGATTGTATTGCAGGTAAGTGATAACAACTGCTCCGAGGCAAGTTAACTGCTAGGAGTATCTCTTTTAGGTTTACTATCCCTTTAGGCCCTATCGTTACATGGTTATTTATGCATTATAAAGTTTGGCAGGGAGGTGGTTATTATAAAATTCATTCAGTTTCTCATGTTGAGTGGCAACTACAGTATGACTGACCCCTCCTAACTTCTAACATCCGCTGGACAGCTGAGCTTGTGGCTCAATTCAGGTTCGCAACATGTCTCTCTCCGTTCTCTGCCCCCACCGCCTCGTTTCTCTGCACGCTCATTACCGATGCCCTAGTTTGCTCATGAGCCAGGAGAGACTTGCTAGCCTCATTACAAACATGGAAAACTCCCAGCTTTTGTACCTTTTTCTCCAGACAAGATCTCACACATCCATGCTTGTATCCCAGAAGTGGAATAAAAAGGTTTCATCAAACATGTATAAAGAAGCGGAGCTAACTTGTCATCTGAATCTCCGCAGTAACTGCTAAAAAGGAAGGTGTCTGTGATGGAAAGTGCTAGTGAAGATTAACAGGCAAGGAAGGGGGGGAAGCATTTTACTTGAAAACTGTGTCACTAATTTGCAGAATTGATGCATATTCAACAGCACATGAAGGCATCTCTGTGACCCTGTTCGTTAAATGTTTACCTCATTAGCTCTCTTGTTGTCTTGATGTTTTCCATGTGGCATTTTGGATGAAAGGATAATTATGCCACACAAATACACTCTGTGACTAAGCAACCCTCTGATTCAGAATTCACAAAGGATGCACCAGAACGGCAAATTCAAATGGTTCAAATTGTTTCAGAGAACCAATCATACGTTTGATAAATCCAGGGAAAGCATTGAAGTCATTTTTCTTTTATAGTTGTTATATTTTTACCAAACATTCCTTTGCATTAAAGGAAACAGTTGCCTGTTAGCTTAGCTTAGCATAAAAACTGGAAAAAAGGGTAAACAACTAGCCTGTTTCGAAACAACCAAAATACACCTACCATCACCTTTTAAACTACAACACAGCTACCATCTCAGTTTATTTAAGATACGGTAAGGTTAGTTTTAATGGTAATGCATGGACACATATACTGTACAGCCAAAAAACACTGCTCACGTATCACTGTCTCGCTGCAGCAGGTTAAGGTCATACTGGCAATTTAAATTTTGAAAAATATCACAAAGGGAGCTGCATGTCATGTTGCTCTATTACACTATACAAGAAGTACACAAAGAAGTAGTTACAAAATATCTTCTGATCCTTATTCCACTCATACTTCCCATACGCTGGCCTAAGCTGTGCATTGTGTACTGGAAGGGGCAGGCCTTGGTAAATTGAATTTTTTCATCCTGCTTACTCCTTGGTCAGTGAAATTCCATGCAGCAGGCGCTACTTCTTCAAAGAGCCACGGCATTGAGCGAGTCAAGGCTCAGTGTACAGTAGCTTTATGAGCAATGATGTACAGTCATGACTGATTACTGGACATCAAAATGTTATACTGAAGGTACTTTTCAGTGATCATTTTGTGTCTCTGTGAATAGACAATCAGTTCACTTCAGTTGTAGAAGCCAAACTGAGCAGGATAATGCAAAGTAACTATTACAGGCAAGCATGCATCTGCAAAATGAGCACATTGTCCACAATAAAACATACAAGTCCAATATACAGTGCCGTCGAAAGCTGTAGAATTGTTTAATTCATAATGTCAACAAAATCTTCACCCAGCTACAGCAGTCACCTTAGAACCGTGGTTTGATGTGCTACAATTATAACTTCCAGAGTATCTGCATGTGTGCGTGCGTCCGTGCGTGTGTGTGTGTGTGTGTGTGTGTGTGAGAGAAAGGGAGACAGAAAGAGAGCTATAGAGAGTGAAGAGAGAGGGTAAGATACCCCACAAAGATTCTTCTTCAATACTTTGACGCTGGTAATTAAAAACATGCTCTGTGATTTGAACTTGTGAACCAATTTAATTTGTTAGACTCTTCACAGCTTCAAACCTAGATACAGAACAATATTTACAAGCATGGTGTTTCACGATGTGCCTCAGTAGGACTTTGCATGAATCTGCAGTGGAGCAAACCTACATACTCTATAACAGCTTGGACAGGATAGAAAGATTGCACTTGTGAATAATGTATACCTGAAACAATGGTGAAATTATATTTCAATTTTCAATTTCAATTTTATTTATAGTATCAATTCATAACAAGAGTTATCTTGAGACACTTTACAGATAGAGTGGGTCTAGAGCACACTCCAGAATTTACAACAGTTCTAGTAGTTTCCTCCAGAGCAAGCAACAGTGGCGATGAAAAACTTCCTTTTAGGCAGAAACCTTGGACAGACCCAGGCTCTTGGTAGGCGGTGTCTGACGACCGGTTGGGGTTAGAATGAAGAGTGGCAATAACAAAAATAGAAAAAATAGTAGTTTGTAGTAGTTCTTTATACAGATAAGGTAATAAGGTAATTATACAGATGTCAAAACTATGTCAAACTACCTGGTTTAGAAGAAATATAGAAGACAACTCTCAACATGGGGAATGGCAGTGTGATTAGCTTGGGAGTACAACATGGGAAAAAACTAACAAGGTGTGGGTAATATTTCTGTAACAAAAGGTTTGACAAAATGACAAATAAGGTCTAGCCAGCTGTGCAGTTCATGGACATAAATTAATCCTTTTGGGATGACTCCCGCAAGGAAATTGAAAATTCCAGCAGCAGTTTTAGTAAGAAAAAAATAAATAAAAAATAGATAAAAAAGACAGTATAAAGACAACAAAATAACAATAATAATAATAATAATAATAATAATAATAACAACAGTAAGAACATTCGTCAAATAAACAAAGAAAAGACCATAAATTATTATTAAAGTGTCAGTGCTGAGTCCAGTGTTAAAGTGATAAAGTGACCAGGTGTGAATTTAAGTCCAGGTGTGCATGTATGTATGTCTGTATGTATGAATGAATGTATGTATGTATTGTGTTGTCCTCTCTGCCCTATTTCCTCCTCCCCCCGAGTGAGGAGTTGTATAGTCTGATGGCATGAGGGACAAAGGAGTCCTTGAGTCTGTTGGTCCGACACTTGGGAAGGAGCAGCCTTCCACTGAACAGGCTCCTCTGGGTGCTGATGACGGTGTACAGTGTACCATGATTAACCTAACTAGCAAACCTTTTAGTGTGTGGCAAACATTCAGAGTAGTTGTAGAAAATACACACACCAATCATAGTAATATAAATTGTTGACACGTGTGTAATATCTTTAAATATAGAATACAATATGATTTATTTTTTTTCAGAATAGAAGTATCGAGGTGGCCACAGCCACATTAAGCTTGTCCTCAGTTGTCTTAATGAACCAAAGTCAGAGGAAGCTAAATAGCAGATATACACAAGCTAAATACTGCATTACAGCCCTTTGGCTTTACGTTATATTGAGCTTCTTCCTGTCTTTTAGTGCTTATCTGAGTGACTGAGGGCTGCCTTGCTGCTTGTTGTTGCTGCCTCAAACATGTTTTAATTCATTAGGGCTTCTGTTGGCCCATGATTGTCCCTGCCTACACTCCTAAAAAGAAGATTTTGGAGATAAAGCAATCAAATCATCTGTTCCATTGCCCTTTCTTAAAAGTGACACTGGACAGCTTGTATAATGGGTTTAATATTCAAGTTTAAATGTGACACACACACACACACACACACACACACACACACACACACACACACACACACATGCATGGTATTACACACCCCAAGGGTAATCTAAAACATCTGGACTACAGATATTCCACCATAAAAAATTACACACGTCTTCTTCCAAACACCCTCTTGTTGGTATTCAGCATAATTTGATGCAAAAGCAAGCTGACTGATACAGAATTGTTAAATAAAGGGGTGTTGATTCAGTTTTTTTGGCAAATGAAGGCAGTATAAAAGCACACCAACACTGTGCTAAAAGTCAGAATTGCTGCCTAAACATTGTTTGATGACATTTCTGGGTTACTTCCCCCAGCTTCGAAAAGACAACGCCACAAAACACACACACACACAGACACACACACACAAAGAACAAAGCATCATCAGTACAGGTATTGACATAATACAACTTAAAATGCTGTCAACGAAAGAGCTGATGACTCATTATTGTGACGAGTGAGGAAAAAAGGAGATAGTCAGAACGACTGATAGATGAAAAAGGATTGTGAAAGATGGATGGCACAATACAGTTTGAGATTTGAGCATTATTGTCGACCAATGACTACTTCTGGATCTGTGGCATCATTTACTGTACAAACACACAAAAGAAGAAAAAGGTTTAAGATTCAAGTGACATTTTTGATGCTGGTATGTAGACTTTAAAATTGGGGCTCATGATTAAACTATGTCTCTAGAATAAGAATCTGTTGCCCACATCTCCTTATTGAAGATAAAGTGGCGTTCCAGAGCACAACTTTATCTGACCAAAGCAAAGCTCAACTCCTCAAACTTATTTTGACTAAAGCATGCTTAACTTTCAGTCTGCAGCGACAGAAGCATGCATGTCCAATAACCACAAGCATAAATGTTGCATACTTTGGTTTTAATTGAAAAATAACCCACAAAATCTCTTCCCATTGCAAAGTTAAAATGAGACTGAATGGCCCACATATACCTAATAATGCCATCAAACTGAAAGCATCCCGCACACACACACACACACACACACACACACACACACACACACACACACACACACACACAGTGTTAGGAAAAACTAAGAGATGGAAAAAAAAAAACTATATAAATTGCAAGCGTAAAATACATTTGTGTTCTAACACAGCACACATAGCGTACTACATTGCAAAAATGTGTCAGGAGCTGGCTTGTTGTGTAAAGACAAAACATTCAAAGGTGTCATTCATCTGTCCATGTACAAGCTGTAAATTAAATTTCACTTTTAATCTCACTGTTTTAAAGCTTTGTTCTCACAACAGTGCTATAACAGGCTGAAACTGCTCACGCCTCCTCAGATTTACAGGCTGCTGCAGTTCTGCACTTAATCCAAAATAATGTATTCTGCTTATTGATCTGCTGTGGAAAGGAGGACTCTTTCACTCATGGCCAGCACGGATAATGAATGCCTGATGGTGTTTTGACACTCTCCTGACAAAAAAAGGGTGGGCCCAGAGCACTCAGTATCCACTCCCACTACAATACAAAAGCTTGTCAGTGAGCTTTGCATTCCTGCCTCTCAACTCCCTTCCCACTCACAAACACACACAAGCACGCACGCACGCAACACTCTCTAGGTATCGGTGCTGCAGGAAATTCCGCCGGATGCATGTATTTTAAATTTGGTGGATTTATGAGGACTATTGTTGACTGCTCCTCAGATCTCTGCATGGTAAATCCCGATCACGATTTTGACTTCCCACGTTAAAATTTGCGTGATCGAGCATTTTGGTTTTTTTAAGCGTCATTTCATAGAACGCTCCGGGTTTTTTTGCATAGCGCATCTACTGCTCCGTAAACCACTGTCGGCTCATGTGCCAGTCAGAGTTGTTCCTGCACCGCGCAGCTTAGTTTCTAGATGTAGACCAGGGGTGTCAAACTCATTTTCACCGAGGGCCACATCAGCATAATGGCTGTCCTCAAAGGGCCAGATGTAACTTATAAATGTAACTAAATGTAATCAAATGTAATGTCAAATAAATGTAACTACTCCTTAATGTTAAATAACTCATTATTTATTATAACTTATTCAAGTGACAATTACAGTTGCATAGAAAACATATGTTTTGCTTGTTGCTCTAACATAAATCCTTTTAAATTTTGTCAGCTTATGAAAACCCACATAACTCCATTAATGAAGGACCAAACTGTCCAAGTGAATAAAGAAAAATAAGATAAAACTGAGCTGCAAAGAACATGTATGACACATGTAGCATTTTACAAAAAAGGTTGCACACAGCCTGGCATCCAACTGATGGTATGATGACAACAATTTGTCTGCATACACACATAAGACCTGGAAACATTAAATAATTACAACAGCAGCTACACATAAATAATATGTAATCAACTAAAAATACCAAAATAAAGGTTGACTCAGTTCACAACTATATTGGTCAAGTTTTCGTTAGTCTTTGATGAGAGATGCTGCCTGTCCTTGAACACACCAAGTGGATTCTCCGACTTTACACCTCTAATAAAAATTGATAACTGCGCTGTGTCCGTGTTATCTGTGCTTTCATCAACAGCTAATGAAAAGCTGTGTAGCTGCGTCTCCTCGGCCAGCTGTGTTGTAAGATTTTCTGCTAGTTCCTTCACTCGGTCGATGGTGTTTCTTGATAAACTGACATTTTAAAAGTCTGTAACTGGTCGGGACACGCCTGCTCACAGACCTTCAGCATGCACTGGTTCAAAAATGCTTTCTGAAAAAGACTTGGAAGCGTGCGATTTCTTCAGCCACAATGAAGCTAGCTTTCACCGCGGCCTCGTTTTTGGCTGTGGATTTCATGAACAAACTCTGCTGCGACCGCAGTTGCCTTTAATTCTTGGGCAATTTGTTGCTTTTCTTGAAGGCTAGCTTTAGCGTACTTAGCTCCGTGTTTGGTGTCAAAATGTCGACGCAGATTGTACTCTTTGACAACCGACACCGCCTCGTAACACAAAAGACATTCTTTCTCCTTGAAGCACAAACAAGTATTCGCCTTCCCATCTTTCTTGAAACAGTCTTCCGTCTGCATCAACTTTTCTCTTTCTGGACATTTTGGGATCATTATTTATATCTCAATTCCACTCGTTGGCATGGACACTGCCGCGGCTAGCGTAGTCGAGGCATTGTGGGAAATGTAGTTTTGGTCAAAGCACGCTCTTAATTTATTTTTGTATTTATTTTTAGACACTTAAAACTTTTAAGCTGACATGGCGGCACATCTTTGAGTTTGACACATGTGATGTAGACAGTCACAGAGGACAGAGTAACGTGAGGAAAATTCAACAGATAGCAGTCGGTCATACGGCGGTCTCAAGGTTTACCAGTTTACCAGTAAACGCAACATTTTGTCCCGTCTGTGTTTTTCAGACAACAGCAGTGACTAGTGCTAGTTGGTGCTAATTAGCGTCTGTTAGCTGTTAGCTCTTCTGTCCTCGCATCCGCTGCAATGTTGTTATATGGATATGGTTTCATTTAGCGTTACTCGACCCATTTCTTCTGTAAAGCCGTGCCTGTGTTGGATCTCTCCTCTACTCTCCGCGCAGCCCGGCCACACAGCGCCGGTCCACACTTCTGACATTTGTCTACAGTTTTAATTGTTATTAACACAGCTGTATATTGATGAATATGAGAGGCAAACCTGTATTTGTACCAGTGTTTCCGCGGGTAACTAATATCGCGGCCGCCACGGTGAAAAACACAGAAGTTATTGAATGCAATTAACTTCAGTTGGTAGAGTAATGGTGTGTGAGACGGAGCCTGCTGGACCTGCAAGAGATGTGACCCATGTCAGAATATCATAGTTCATAAAAATGCAGCGCAGTGACGATAGAGACATTTCATACACACGACGTGTCCGCCATTCGACCCATGCGGGAACCATTCATAATGATCTGCCGTCTCTCTGTGAGTAGCACTCCTCTCTCTAGCTCTTTTAATCAGTTATTGTTGAAAATAAGTGAAGGAGCTTTCTCAAAAATACATTTATTATATATATATATATATATATATATATATATATATATATATATTTCAGATTTGTTTTGGTTAAAATCAACAATCAATCGTGAGAATATTCGTGATTACAATATTGATCAAAATAATCATGATTATCATTTTGGCCATAATTTGCAGCCCTAATAGCTAGCTAATCTATCTGTCCAATCTGAGTTTTCTCTCGCCAAACTATTTTGCAGCGGCTCTGTGGAGTTTAGTACCGCCCATGAAGATTCTGATTGGTTTAAAGGTCCCATGACATGTTGCTTTTTGGATGCTTTTAGGATGCTTATTTATAGGCCTTAGTGATCCCCTAATACTGTATCTGAAGTGTCTTTACCGAAATACAGCCTTGGTGCAGAATTACAAGCCATGATGTCTCCCTCTCTCTCTCATGAGCGAGCCACATTATCTGGGCAGGCAAAGCAGAGAAAGGGGAGGTAACCTTGCCCTTTATGACCTCATAAGGGGCAAGATTCCGGATCGGCCCATCTGAGCTTTTATTTTCTCAAAGGCAGAGCAGGATACCCAGGGCTTGGTTTACAACTATCACCATTTCTAGCCACTGGGGGATCATAGGCAGGCTGAGGGAACTTATTTTGCTAAAAAACCTCATAAAGTGACATTTTCATGCCATGGGACCTCCCATCAAGGCCAGCACAATTCGGGAAAAAATATGGATCACGATTGTTTAGCTTAGAATTGATTTCACAATTCTCTTCCACGATTTTTTTCTCGCAAAGTGTAATATTTATTGCATACATGAACGATGACCGGACAAAACAAATTGCCAGTACCAAACACAGATTTTTTTGGCACCTTTGTGCATCACCACAAGCCTGTAAACATAGTGGCTTCAATGAAGAGAAGGGAGAGCACTGCAGTGCTTGGGAGCGCTTTAAAGCCTATTTTATACAGTTAAATTATATTGGAGTTATTGGATTATTACAGTTGGCCTGCACAAATGTGATATGTAACTTGTTTTTGCAAATAATAGACAGGCAAACCTATAACGGTATATAAATAGAAGAAAAGTAATTACACTTAATAAGTTATCAAGAACAGAGGATGATGACATTTACCATTTAATATAGTACAAGCAAATAAGCAAAGCAAGGCCCATGTAAAAGTATTTGGACTGTAGTTTCTCAGATTATTATATAATTTGAGTTGTGATTTGTATTTTTTATGTATCATGTTTGATGATGCCAGGCTATTGTGTGGATGGTAGATAAGTCTAATGTTTTTTAATGCGATTAGCACAATGCACCCCGCCCACCACGGATATAATTTTTGAGAATATTATAAAGCTACATTGCAACTGAGTCTAATGTTACTTATTGCAATAAGCATTAGGAAGGCATTGCAGTGTTTTAATGGAATATAAACCAATGTTTGTGTTTGTATGTGACCTGAGTTTAATTAGTATTTACTCTGGCCATTGCACACACTGTGCTGAATGTATATAATTATTCTACATAACAATATGAAAGAAGGTCATATATAAATCAGCCATATTTCCTAAGTGCAGCAAGTAGCAAATGTATGTGAGTAATTACAAATGTGTAATTCATCTTCTATACAGCTTATAGTACCAATTGAGTAACTGTGTAATGCTTCTAATTCGCTTTGACTTCCTGGTTTCAACACACACACACACACACACACACACACACACACACACACACACACACACACACACACACACACACACACACACACACACACACACACACACACACACACACACACACACACACACACAGTGAGCTTGCGCTGTGAGCTTGCGTGTGCCTCCAAAAGTTGAGTCATTAATCGTGACCCAGTGGGATTACTTAAAACCAGCATGTGGTCTTCTTAATGCTCACACTATGGTAGGATGGTCTGCTTCCTTCATGTTCTTAGCTGGCAAAGTAAAGCACACTCAACATGAAATGACACTACAAACGAAACGTTGGTATAATCTGTTTTACTGTTTCAGAGGGCCCTTTTTTCTTTTCCTGGCACAGTCATGGCCTACATTTTGATACTGGCATTAATAGAATGCTAAGACGATCCCTGCTTAAGCCAATCGTCATGTGACATGCTGATTTTAGGCAATGTTAGGCATATAACATGTCTGGGAAAAATTCTGAATCAATGTTTCCAGAGTTTTGTGAATAGAAACATCAGACATTGATTTAAGGATTAGGGAAAAAGAGGGAAAGTCTTGAGTGAGGCTTTTTATTTTTTTTTACTGCTGATTGGTCTTTGTGTTCTTTTTGTTTCTCACTGTTCTTTTTCACTGTCAGATGTATGGATGCAGAGTTGATAAGCCTCGAGTCACCTTGAAAATCCAAAACTGGCCCTAAAGCACAGTGATTTGCCAACACCGGTATTTTAGTTGAGCGAGACACTTATGACTAGTCAGAAGATTACACAATTAGTTTCTGTCTGAAAGTTTAAACGAGTGTGTGCTCGCTCAAAAAACTTATTTTACCATTGTGCTGCCCATTTTTATCTCAGGGCCATATTAAACTTCTTTGGTAAGCATTCAGAGCATGTCCTTGTAACCTCTGTAACTGTTCCTCTAGTGCCCTTCCAATAATTCAAGCATTAAATGTAGGTAGGATAACAGAGGCTTGACTACAGCCAAGATGAATAGCTCTGTATCCATTAACTTGTCACCTTTAGAGACAAAATAACTCTGCTTTGATTATGAATGGGATAAGGGAAAATCTGCACAGCAATGAATAGCCCAATCAAGTTCTGCAAACTAAAATGAAGAACGTGGCCAATGTCACTCAAGCTACCGGAGAAGGCTTGGTGGAAAGGTTGATCCCTATGTTCTGATATCTAATGTTGCGTTTCTTTGTGTGTGCGAGTTGCTGTCCAATGACTTGCTTTCATTCCCTTGGTTATCATGGCGGCTGATCTGACAGAGGTGTGACCTCTCTCGACTGATTGAAGACTGTGCCATTTGGGAGTGAAGGGCAATGTAAAGGGAGGTTGCAGGTCATTCTTATTAAAAAGTCACCTGTACATCCACCATAACCTTCCATGGCCAGTAAATGTAATGAGCTTTAAGATAGATCCCTATCATTTGCATACATTTAAGGAGAGCATCTTTTATTAATATCACCGACCAAGGTTACAAGCTCTGGTTTTCTATTCCACACAGGAGAAACCATTTGACCTAAAAAGCATTTAATAAAAAATAAACTTTTAACAATTCTACTTTTAAAGTAGTCATGTTTATTGTCTCCAGGGGAAAGAATGCTAAATATAAAAACCTTTTAGACTTTTAAAGAAAAGGCCATTAGGGCTGTCGTATTGCTCTTAATCAATCACTCTGTCTATAAAACGTGTGTATAAAACAGTGAAAGGTGCCTGCCTGCTATGATTTACCAAAGGCTAAACCCTGATTTCCACCAACTGCAGAACGGCTGTGGATCCGCTCAGGAACAGCCGTGGAGTCAATAGATTTCCATTAAAGTCAATGTGTGTATTTTCACTGACTGTCGAACGGCTGTGTTCTGACTTCGTCCCAGCTCCAGCGATCCGCAGCCCTGCGCGGGTATTGAAGGACAGCGGAGCATGGAGCCAACACACAGCGGGGCCGACACACAGCGGAGTCAATCCACATCCGTTCCGCAGTTGGTGGAAATCAGGGGTAAGATAATATATTCAGATCGTAGATCGGTCCTGAATATCCCTTTTAGGGCTTCAAGCTTCAGTTGGAAGTATTTGAATATATATTCAAAGCTTGACAGGGGGGTATTCACGGTTACGTGAAACAGTCTAAGGACTTTTGCCAGCGGGTGAGCATAGATTTCTTCTGTTGATTGCTTTCATTCATTCTTTCATTTCATTCATAACTTCTGCTGTCTGTCAGTCAGCCTGGCAGGCAGGTTAGCCAGCCGCTGTGACGTTTACAGAACACAAAGTCTTGGATTGGATATGCACGTCAATAATAAAAAAAAAAAAAAAAAGAATGAAGGATTCGAATACTGATTTGTTATTCAAATCAGTATATTTTGTCTAACCCTAACCCGCTTTGAAACCTCAAAACATTCAGGTCAGACCTATCGGATTGCTTGTTTTATTTGACCAACAGTCAAAAAGCCAACCATACTTAGTTTACAATCAGTAAAAAAGTCAAAGAATCAATTAATCAACCAATTGCCTGAGCTCTAGCCAGTACTGTACTGCTGCAGCAATGAGGTTATATAATTGCAGTGATCAGTACATCACATAACTCATGACAATTATAGCCCACTGTACATATACTGGACTGTGGCAAAATAATGTGTCCGATGAAAATGTAAGTGAGTAATTCTGTGCTGTGTGGCCCCATGATATCCCGATCTGTATTAAGTTACATCCAGCCAACAGTTTCCATCCCTCTTATTTCCAGCCAGGTCTATTGTTTATCCAAATGTACCAGATGCCATTCCTGCTAGCAAGGAAGTGGCATTCTGTCAGGTTTTAAACTGACCAAAATCAACAGTCTGTGGGCATTGTGAGCATTTAATCAGGCCAATCTAAAACCACAATCATTCTAGAAATCACCATGTTTCTACATCAGCGCATTGTGTTTGACAAACTTTTTCAACTGAGTCAAATCTTTGAGCGAAATGAATAGTGACAAATAATATTAACACTAATCATGATTCAGCAATAGCAGACAATCCCATTGCCCCTCCAGATGGCTGTCCATTTGCCTAAATGGCTCTAATTGTGCAGCCATTATAACAACACAGACAAAAATTAAGATGCAAAAAGTTCATTAAACTGACTTTTTAAATGAGCACAAAAGCATCTAACATACGGAGGAGGGCCCAGTGGTGCAGTCATGTGTTTTGTCCAGGCGGACAGGCCAAATCCCAAACAATGAGCCAGCACCAGCAACCAACTAGAGGAAGTGATGTATTGCACATTGACTTGGAACAATGCAGTCTGTTTTAACGTAAGGCAAATGTTTCTACCCCATCAATTTCTTTCAGTGGACAGACGGACCCTCTGACATCCTTAATAGAATGTTTGTTAGCAGCTGTCTCTGAGGACACCTGCAATATTTGAGCAACAATGAAAGGTAATAGTGTAGCTTTTGTACAATACAAAAATATTTCTAATCATTACAATGCATTCTGTATGATGGGGAGTTTTAATAATGTTGGACCTTTGGAGCCCTGTCTAGTCAAAAACAAATATCCCCAAGCAGTTATGTTGCTAATATAACAGCCACGGTGACCAAGGATGGTTGTTAGGATGCTCGCACAGAGATCAAATACTGTTAACAGCCTCTATCCACCTCCATCTGCTCTTCAAACCGGCACCTCATTGTGAATTAGGTTACAGCTGTACTTAGTTTGGAAACAGATGGACATAAATCCCTTTACAATAGCACATATTTAACCGGGATATGATTAATTGAGGGACAAGTTCAGGGTGTATTTTTAAATCACTGAGCCTTTAAACAAGTCAACCCCCGGCACCACAGCTCCGTTTTTCCTCTGCATCCATTATGCCAGCTTACCAGGGAGTATTGTGTCTTGTAGCAGCTGAGTCTGAGTTGACACTGCGAGGCTTAGGGAGCACTGATCTTAAGGCACACTCCTGGTGTTAAGACTGAGGTCTGGGACTCCTGAGGCAAGCATGTTGCTTAATGAATAGAGATAGGATGGATGGATGGGATAGGATGCATGACCCACTTCTATAAGGGCTACACTGCTTTCTTCTCACAAATCACACAGGTACTGTTCTGTACTGTTCATGGGAAAATATACAGCTGGCAAAAGCTAAAATATTCCATAACCTGAAACTGGAGGGGAAAAAAAAAGGGGGGGGGGGTGTGAAGTGATTGGAATGCTGATCCATTGTGGCAGGTGAATCTATAACCTTTAACAATCTCTTCTCTAGGCTACATTGGGCACTCTGATGGTCTTTGGTAAGACTCTAAATTTAACTTTCAATACACAACTGATCTTCTCTTAGTGCCATCCTTGTCAATAATGGTGCCTTGATGCAACTAATACAGGAGGCTCAGCATATCTCCTCTAACTGATAGCATCTGGGTCTGTCTAAAGCCCACATTAGAGAAATCTTTCCATTTATCTTTTTTTTCAAATTCAGTTTGTTAAAGAGAGAAAAGTGACGTACTTTCTATCTGGGGCTGTCTGGAGTCGAAGATTATTTACTGGGAGGGCGAACAAAATACTGGAGCAGTCACATTTCTACCTTAATATGTGCACGCCTGATTTGGCCCCTTATGGCAGACATATTACGCACGGATAAATACAAATTAATCATCTGTTTAACCAACTCAAACAAGTGTCCTTAAAAGGCAAATAAACCAATTCATTAGCGAGTCGTGCACATATTACAAGAGGTAGTTTTCTGTTGTCAAGCCGTGCCGATATAGGCTTCTCGTATTCCGCAAACAATAAACGCACATTGCATTTTGCTCAGCTATTAATGCGGACTTCCCCCTTTTTAATAATGAATTATCTCGGTTACTTCCAAATTGTAAAGATGCTCCGATCGCCGGTGATCAGTTTGAGGTACTCCCACGCTAAAGGGCTAGACGTGTAAAAAAATGTAAAAATGTTTTTTAACAACATGACAGCCAGACACTTTTCCACTCACCTTTCACATGCTGCGGGACAGCGGCGCCCAAACACAGGGCGATGGAGAGGAGTAGCGGTCCCATCCTCTCACAATAAACAGGGCTGACTTCCAAGGTTACGGAGATGTGGTATAAAAAAAAAAATCACGGAGCAGTAGCCAAAAGTTCTCCCTCCTTTGCTGTCGCTGGGCTGTTGCGATATGTCCTCTCAGGTAAAGTCCTCCTCTGTGACAAAGTCGGCAGAGAGACGAACTCGCCACCTGGATGTGTGCTCGTGCAGGAGCAAGTGAAGTGTGTGTGCCGGGTCTCCCTCTGCTGCTGCCTCCCCTGCTCCTACCGCAGTGGTGCGATGTAGTGTAGAGAGCGCCGCGCGCGCTCAATGCTCCCGGACAACTGATGTAAAGCCTCCCGGAGTTACCTAAATACTCACTTCCGGACCACACTTCCAAAATAAAAGATTACAATTAAAATGTATTATTGTTCATTTAAAAAAATAAATAATTTGAATTTGATTCCTTGTAGGCTAATACAAAAAGATTGAATATGTTTTACGGGCATAATTGTATTATCTTTCGTATCTACTAAAAAGCTAGGCTTCAAGATGGTGTTTCACTAAAAAGCTTATTTAATAGCCTATATTTTAATTAGCCATGCCATGTAGCCTTCACTTCATAACTTAACTCCATAACAAAAAAATAAGTTAAGCTTTTGTTTTAAAAAGGTACAATAGCTTAACATCCCGGTTAAGCGGTGCAAGCTTAACGTGGTTCAAGGACAGTCCGTTTAGCTCACCAGGATGCTCGCTTCACGGTCGGTCACAGTAAACCGTCTGGGGAACTGTCTCGCTGATGGAGACAGCCCTTCCTCCTCCCTCCTCCACCTCGCCTCCTCTTGAAGAGCACTTCCAAAAAGTCGGAGGGGTTCGGACTTTTAATCGTTAATAATCAAACTCCCTTTCCTCTCCTTAATCTTTTTATTTCACGCCACATGACTTCCTTTTCAACCTAGATAGCCTTTTCTCTGGAAAGCCTTGTTGAGTTTTAAGGTGACTACTTTAAACCAGCATCAACACCGAAAATATTAAATTAAGCAATTCTCCAATGCCAGTAGGAAATTAAATTAAATAGTTAATACAATGAGTTGCTAAACAAAAGTTAGACCTTGCCTACTTATGAACAACATTCATAAATATATTAACTTGTGAGCTAGGTCTTTTGCCCAGTATTACAATAAATACCCCTTGTCTTTGTATCATAAAAGTGTCTGTTGTTCCTGAAAAAAAAAAAAAATATATATATATATATATATATATATATATATATATATATATATATATATATATATATATATATATATATTAAAAGTGGTAATATGTGATGGTCACTGAAACACACTGTAACAACATGCAAGTAACTCTGATTTTAAGGATATCAAACGTAAAGCGTGTGCCCATACTGCAACATGCTTATTGTGACTCAATAAATGACCCGTGGCACCAACAATATCACGTCCTAGAGTCTGGCCCATGAAATTGTCTACATTGGTGCTGCAGACCTTGCTGTTCCAGTTGAAAAGTCCCTTCAGCTACTTGCAAATGATCTGATCATCTTACTGAAAGGTTGATCTTAATGACCAGCTTGGGGTTTCGTCTATCCATCCATTCAGGCACCACTGACGAGGCACAGATAAAACTAGAATGTAAACTGCTGTAGAGGTATACTATCTCACTCAGCTGTGGCATTTTCAAAATTAAATAATTTTGCACACGTTGCCATGTGTGGTATTTCAGCCACCACTGATTGGATTTTGATGAAACTTAAGGGGAAATGAATCTGACAATTGCACTTTTGCATTTTCAAATTTACAATGATTACCACATGATGGGGACTATAATTAGAGGTCAAATTGAGTGCTATTTTTTGCAATGAATCTTCGCATAGACGTATATTTAATCCATGTTAACTGTTAAGTATAATTATGACCAGAGATTTTAAAGTTTTCACTGAGTTGTTCAGAACAATGTTCTCCTCAGTTGACATTTACTGTAGGTCAGTAATTGGTCGTTAGGGAGAATGCATCATTTTTAAAGGACACCATGCATTCTGTGTAATACTATACTTCAGTTTCTATTTCCACACATTTTAGAGGGGAATTTTCCACAACTGAAGAAAGAGCAGAACTAGGCTCAGATTTTAAGCTGATGTCATCACCCAACATCGCATAGTTATCAGCCTGCCCTTGAGGTGTTGCTGAGCTTCTTGTCATGAATCATGAAATATATCAAGTGTCTTATGGTTTAATGTAGATAGAGACCTATAACTGTATGCACTTGGTCAAGACCTATAAATCATTCGCAGTCCCAACATTAAAGTCTGCTATCATCTTAATGAGATGCTGTCCTCTATTCCTATACAATCGCAGCCCCTTCCATTGTTTCAGGTTTCCGGGCTCTGTCTCCAAAGCAGATCATCCTTCATGGAAAATGTGACCCTTTAGTATCCCTATTATCACTAAGGAGGATTATTAATGTGAAGAAAAAAACAACTGTGCACTGAACTGTGTGTTAAACAGAATTGGTTACAACTTAGAGATCCACTGAGTATATTCAATGCTAATCCTGCATATCAAGACATCAATATAATGGTGTTATTTTACCGGTATTAGTCTTTGTTTGGAGTTGGATTAGAAATGTACTCTTTAAATCAGATCAACATACCTTTTCCTTTCTCATTTGACTAGCAAGTGTGCAGTTACAACCATGAAAAGGACACAAAAGTCCTCATTAGGCTTCAGTTTCATGTGTGCCAGAGAGTAAGAGGGAAAAATCAAACAGAGAGATGATCTAAGAGGATTCACAGAGGCTTGCTGGTAAAGCTGTATGCTAAATACAGGCCCCTTGACCTCCTCCCAGTCTCCGCTGCCAACCTACACAAAGAACACAGCTCTACAAATGCATTCTGTAAATCCTCCACACTAGTATATCTAAACCTCGCCACAGCCAGTCCTTCTTCGAACTCAACTGGTCTTGTCTCCTTTGCCCTTGTCGGGAGTCTGAGCTCAGAGTAGTGAATCCTCTTCAGCTCACATCCATCCTCATTTAGACCATGGGGACCCATTTAGGATGAGCAACGGGCTGGAAAACACAGTGACCTTCTCATATTTTACTCATTTACTGCTGTTTTTATTTTCAGCCACTAAAAACGGGCACCATGTTTTTATTTCTAGCCAAAGTTACAGAGTTGGAGAGGAGAGGCTACTATGTCTCATCCAGCAATAATCCACACGCTGAAGGGGACAGAGATTTTATCCTTTCATCCAAATGGACAGGGGGGCTTAAGAACCTTTGGGATGCAGAAGTAATCTGAAATTGAAACTTAATGGGCGAAGAATCTATGAATTCAGACCAAGAATGTACTAATGGCATGAGGCTTTATTATCTACCTTGCCCTCAGCATTTTCATAACCACAGTTTTAATGAGGTTAACATCTTTAAAACAGTGGATAAGGGGATAATCACTTTTTTCTTCCTTGCCTGTCTGTGTTCCTATCAGCATGCTCTCTCTCCTTTCTCATTCCCTGTGTCTCACACAGGGGGAGAAGAGGTTTTTCATATCCACTCGGTCCCTCTCTCATCTCCCATGTCTCCAGGTTCTCGTGCTCTCCTTCCCAATCAGTCTGCTTGGGTCGTGTTCAAGGCTTGCCTCTTTCTGTCTGCACTCACCACAAAGACAGTCTAACAAAGGCCTAAGGCAGAGAAAGAGAGAACGAGAGACAGCAGAGGGAAAGAGGTGGTGGTTAGACGGGAGGGGAGGGAGGCACAGAGCAGGATGGAAAAACAGCAAGATAGTAAAAGAGATGGATAAAGAAAGTGGGAGAGACAGAGGGAGCGAGGAGCAGATTGAGACAGTAAGGAAGGCAAGCAACACTAAATTAGATGCTCTTGGAGAAGAGACAGTGTATTAATTCCAAAGAGAATATTGCATTGTATCTTCCCGTCCTCTCTCAGCATTGGGACACAGAGCAGAGTTATGTGTTCCCCCAGCAGGCTTTCCTATTTCTCTCCCCTCTCTTCTGTCAGTCCCAGGCCATTGATACCACTGGCATCAGCTCATACTTTCCCTCTTTTAGTCATTCTGCTTATTATTATTAGGCTATACTTTTCTTCTGCATCAAATGAACTGAGTGCTAGCATTGAAAATGCACAGGAAAGGAAATTAAGATAAGCTACGTATAATTGTGATGTTCAATGTAAAACTATTTTGACAATTTGAGCTATTTGTTATTGGAAATCAGACAAAGTGTCAAGATATTGCATTCACATCACAAGTAGTCCTATTTTTTGTACTTTTACAATGTCATCCATTGCTTTCAGTTTTACAGTAATTGAATCATAATGCATTGCCTGACAAGGAACATTTTCCTTAACTCGCCCCCACTTTGTGACCATTATAATGATGATTTGCCACTGTGCACGCCATCCCATCTGTTTCCACTATGAATACGTCCAAGACAGAAATCTGGTGGTTGCCTAAAACATTGGCCTGAGCCCCCACATCCACGAACCTGCATTTCGTATTTAAACTATGGTTGGAAATCATAATATTTGGCTGGGTTTGCTGAGTAGTCAGCTATGCTCCGCTGAAGTTCCACTTGAAAGCGTTTTTGTCAGTGAATGCTGAATGCATAATAGAGTTTTATATATATATATAGATATAGGATTCTACTGAATGATTGACATGAACTTTCACACTATTGTAAACTTTACTTCATAGCTGCCTAAATAGCTAGTGCTTTGAGTCGTGATTAGACATCTCGGTTATAAATTTACCATCTTTTAGAACTGACTTATTGCATAGTGTGCAAGTGATACATCTTTAACTCAGTTCAGTTCAGTAGCAGTCAGTGTCTGAAAATAATTTCATTTCAGGAAAGCTTCACTGGGATAGCTGAAGATGCTGATAATACAATATTTAGGATGCAAAACCACGTCTTAATTCTTTGTCTGGCTCAGCAAGGCTCCTTTTAACATAACTCCACTGATTCCTCAAACCAAGAGGACTCGGAAGGGTGTTATCTTAAGAGACTCAAATTTCTTGCTTGGCTTTAAAAAGCTTTTAATTACAGACAGCTTTGTTTATTAAGATTTTCAGGATTCAGTTTAGATTATAGTTTGTTTAAAGGTATGCCTGAAGTCTTGACACATTCAGATTTTGTTCATGTTATATAAATGCTGAGATCAAGGATAGATTTTTACCAGCTTCCCCTCTCGGATTGAGCAAATATTTTCTTTACTGGCTGAGGCTTGGGACTTAAGAACAATTTATAGAGATGACACTCAGCCCTTCACTGAGGACTTCACTTCCAAGCCTGTGTAAGCGCACACTGCAATCATGACTCACACAACTGCAACCACTGTTATACTTTGATTCAAACATACAAAACAGACAATGGTGAGAAGAACACAAACGCATGGTCACACTGAGGAGTGGTTCTTTAAGTCTATGACTTTGATCTTCTTTCCCCAAACCATTTCAACTTATTTTTCGACACCACAGCGCTACATATCAACAAAGGCAAATGGCTTCGAAGGACAATATTTCTTGCACAAAGATCAATATGCTGTTCACTTGCATGAGACAGCAGGATTTATAACGTGAATTATGAGGAAGCACTCCTGTCCACCTCCTCCACCACCCTGATCATCAATGACTTGAGTAAACACATAACAACCACCGCCCATTCTTTCGTTACGTAGCTCAACTGCAGTTGTTAACAGCAAAATGGCCACTAAAAGCTATAACATAGGCCAAGAGGAGTCTACTGATTAAACGTGTAACCTTGTTATCTTGAGTGAGTTAATTGGATCTTGTTTGGTTTAATTATACAGAGGTATTTGGCACTGTTCTGCTTTGTATCTTTTCAGTTATAGACAAGTATGTAGGCAACAGGAGCCAGGGTGAGTACTACACATTTCACATATAGTAATGTTACATTTATTTGATAGAAATGCCAGTTTGTAAATGGCATGTCTGTGTCTTCTGTTATGTAACAGGAAAAGATATGTAGATAACGTAAAGATAATGTAGATGTAGATATTCCTGATCAGTATCTTTTCGGACAACAGGATCTTGTTTGAAGTCTGCTTTTTAGCAATAAGCAGTCGCAGCTGGCCTGTTTGCCCTTTGCATTAACCTCAGTCTAGTCAGTCAGTCAGTCAGTCTCAAACCTCTTAAAATCTATTCAGCTTAAACCAGAAATATCTGGAAAAAACATGTTACAATTAACATGATTTGGATGTTTCCCAATGTAAGAGTTCTTAAGAGTTTTGTTGTAAAGCCTGTGTCTCAAGCTCATTGACACGTGGGTGACTCCCTTCACTTTGAAGAGCGAGGGCACATTTTTACCCTAAGCAATAGAATCAGTCAAGGGAATCATTGGTCTGTGCTATAATTGCATCAGTGGTAGTATGTGAGGGATAATGGTAAGGGGCTTCAGGTAAGGAGACATCATGCGTCAGTGAACTGCTTATACAACCATTTACTGAGGCTACTTAAGGCCTCTGTTCCAGTAAAACCATAGAAAGCATTTACTGACACCCAGAGGGTCTCCCATATAAGCTGCACACACAAGGCATTTGGGAATCACATGAATGTGTATGTGTGTGTTTATTGCTTTTTGCTAAAGTATGTGGGTGGATTATTTGCTTGTGATTGTGTGTGTAGTATTTACTGTCATAAAAAAGGTCATATAGACAACAAACAAACGTTGGGTTTTATAGCAGTCTAGAGTAGTAAAATGAATGTTAAATAATGCCTAAACTATCCAATTTACATGGTGGTAAACTACTTAAACATTTCTATTAAAAGTTCATTTATATACATAATGCCATCTATTGATCTCATATAAAACCTTTTCTGAGTTGTTTGAATCAAATTAAGATCAAAATAAGAGTAAGCATAATGTGATAAACCCAGTGCTGTATAAAATAATTCAATTGTTTTCTTGCCAAGAGTAAGAGGAGAAGAATGATACCACTCTCAAGTTTGTATGTTATACATGAAGCTATTGCCACGGGGCCAGCTAACTTTTACCCCTTTCCCACTGGCCAAAAAACCCACTTATACTAACATCTGGATTTTGACTACACTGGGAAAGGTTACAATCAGCATTCACTCCCAGGAGAAATGAGCAGAAAGATCAAGTATTTATCACCTCAGCTCCGATCAGGCAGGACACCTGGGAAGACATGCTATCTTTTAGCGAGATGCTGTGAGGCGTTGCCTCTGTCCATAACTTTTAATAGTTTGAAATAGAGACTAGCGAGATTAGCGAAGATAAAAGTGAATGTACAGCATTGTTTGATGTTTTGTTCACTGTTCATGAAAGCTGTAGCAGGAAGAGTTTTTGATGTTCACCTGTTTTCAGGCGAGTTTGTGATGTCGCTTATTTTGGTAGAAAAAGAGTATTAGCTTAGCATTAGTCTATCCACGACATTCCACTTCCGGGATTGCTCCGATGCCCCTGGAAATCCGCCTGATGTCCATCATTTATGCCGAATGTTTGTTGATTTTTTGTTGTGGATTTCTGAGGACTATGGTTAACTGCTCCTCAGATCTCTGCAGGGTAAATCCAGACAGCTAGCTAGACTATCTGTCCAATCTGAGTTTTCTGTTGCACGACTAAAACAAGTTTTGAACGTTCACGTTTTGCCAAAACAAGTTCCTTCCTGAGGCTATTTTGTAGCGGTGCCTTTGCTCCATACGGTGCTTCGCGGACGCCCATGATGAATGTGATTGGTTTAAAGAAATGCCAAAAAGGCAGAGCATGTTTTTCTCCCATCCTGGAATGCTGTGTGGACTAGCCAGACCCTTTGCTGCAGTGCTGTGGAGGAATGTCTGACAATGCAAGATTAGCTTAGCATAGACTGAAAACAAGCCGGGCAACTGGTCCAGACCAATACATTATTAGAAAAAATGAAATCCGACTTTATTTAATCAGGTTAGCAAGCACCCAATTTGATTGATTTCAGCTACTAAAAGGGTTTTATCATACTATTCTCAAATGATTTCTCAGGGACTCCAACACTGAAAACATACTGTAGTTTGAGGTAATAAGCAAGTTTCCTCATGGCTCTTTTCTGCCAAAAATAAAAAAGAATACCTGGGTTTGGTCTGTGGAACTTCAGTCATTAATTTCAAATGATATCGAAAACATTTGACTCAAAGTATGAGTGAGTCTTTCTCTATGCCCCTGAGCAGTCATAAAGCAGTTTTCCCCCCAACAGCCCAGAAAGGATGTGGATGATACATCTTAAGCCAAAGCACATACAGTCAATCCGTGGGTGGAAAAGGGAGGAGATGAAAGAGAAAAACAAGAGGTGACACCTTACATCAACCATCCATTTATAGGAAGTAAACAACAGCAACACAGTGTTTACTTGCCGTGTGTGAAAACTTTATTTTTCTGAGATGACTTTTTGAATAATTTCAGGAAGATGTTCACAAACTGTAATAACAGCTGTTATTTTAATTTTATAGTTCAGTTATTTGTTCAGTTCAGATGAACTTATTCTTACAGTACATTAGGTGCTCAACATTTGAGCAAACTATATTATTGAGTAAGCAAAGAGTTTATTTATTCATGGAAAAAGATACAAACAAAGCTATGACAACCAGTCAAGTTTTGAAAAATAGAACTGACAGTGGAAGAAAAAGCATAGAGCGGAGAACAATCCAAGGTTATTTTCTGTTTTGACATGCATACCAAACTGAGGACCTCATTGATGAAGGAAACAAATGTATGGGCATGTTCACCAATCCAATGCCCTTGTATTAGAATGCTACAGAAACATTCTCTCAACTGGTATTGATAGAGGACAGTGCCCTGGAGACCAGTGTCCTTGAAAAGCTGCCTCTTCCTGATAGAGTAGATAATCAAGCAGAACAGAAATATGTTTGTATTTTTTGTATTTACTATTTAATCCTAGCCAAACACTTTTGGTTGAAACCATTACAACAATGCAATGTTCTGACATCATACACTCTACAAGTTTATTCATAGAGACAGTGGGCAGGTAGATGTTAAGGATTATTCCCTGCATCTATATTGACTGCCTTGGCAAAAACTATTAAATGATCAATAAATGAAGCAGAGCTAGGATGGCCACTGACATGAAAGTACCATTGGTCCCTGGGTCACAATCAATATATGGATCCTGCTTGCAGATACTGTCCTCCCTTGTCTCTAGGGATTCTTCCACCATCACATGGTCTGAGGCTGAATTCTGCAATATGATAGCTGCCAACGAATGTTTGTGTCCATTCTCAGCCGGCTTGGCATTTTAACAGTAATGTTTATGCACCCCCATTGGAATATGTAAATAATTCAGAGGTTATGCAGGGATTGTCTTGGCTCTCTCTCTCTCTCTCTCTCTCTCTGCTAGGCAAAGGAGGATTTTCAATGTTCTCATCCTTTCCTTACAAAGCATTCACTTGACATTTTTCCATTTCAATTCAAGAGTCATATTTGAGCAGAGTAAGCTTTTCAAAATGTGTTTCTTTTCCCCTTAGAGATCTGTGAAACAGCTATGGGAACTGCGGACATTGTGCTGTACCGGTAATTAGCACACTGCTGGTGGAAGTGGAGCTGGTGATACAAAATCCGCTTTTCCTATAGGAGATAAGGAGAAGGAGGATTTTGGGGCGATCAGGAGACTGCCAATTTGCAATACATGGAATTATTTATTATTGTAATGCATCTGGACACAGTTCACTTAGGCTTAGCCCAGCACTGTAGTAAAATGTCAAAACATAGAGACAAACTGCTGTTGAATATCAGCTAACATGACCATATACATTATTTACAGAAGACGGCAATTGTAAAATTTTGACATGGTAGTAATTTAAAATAACTTATATGCACTTTCAAACTCTTATTAAATAAAGATGTCACTGAGTTAAGACTCAACAAATCCTTTGAGTCCAGCAATGTAAAGCACTCCATAGCTAGTGCAACAGTATGTGCAGGCAGCAAGCATAGGAGGGCCTATTTCATTGTGAACATTATTATTTATAATTCAAATCCATTTAAATTGGAATGTGATTAAAACTGTCACATCCAGAACCATTTGCTACATTTTTGTCTTTCAGTTGGTTCTTGTTAGGTGATTTTCCAGAGCTCTTTGTTAGTTATTGTGTTTGGCAGGTAGATTCCCAGGATGTTTCATAATGGAATACACAAGGAAAAAGAAAACAGGAAAACCCAAGAACAGCTGAGGTCTGTGGAGGCAGAACTCAAGGAGATAACACAAGGAAGCAGCGAACACCATCCAACTCCGAATCAGCTGGAGAAAGTTCATCTATGGCCCATGCTCCCCAAAGAGCAAAGTGGGTTGGGTTAAATGAAATGACTGAATCAAAGGTGGTCCACCAGTATAGCAAAACCTAAGAAGGTAAAAGGTCTCTCCTGAGCCGGTATCATCGCTCACATAGGTCTTCATAGAAAACACGTATCTCAGTGAGTGTAGAGTATATGAGATAAACAGACAAATGCATTTCTGTAGTCTTGTTCTGCATCTTTGCCAGAGTATATAACAAGTGTGTTACAGTATATCTCCACATGGTCGATATTTACAACTGTCATCAGTTAGAAACACAGAGACACATACTGTACACAAGTAGCACATCTTTCCATGTCAGTTCTTGTTCAACAAATGATCAGGAAGACAAATAAAGTGATTTGATCTGAATCTTATGTCAAGAGAACATCTATCAAACCATGGCCTAGATAATAAACTCATTATAACTCTGTATGTTTTAGTAATAAGACAATGTGCCTCTTAAATGGAAACCTTATAAAGAAACAAAGTAACATTAAATACATTAAAGTGCCAAAGTGCCACTTTTTGTCCTTTCAACATACATTCTGTAATTAATTTCATACCACAATTAGAATCCACAAAAACACTGAATAGGCCAATGTGAATGCAAAGCTGAACCCATGATTTTAAGAAACAATAAAATCGATTACATTTTGAATTCCACTCACATTTCATACTTTTATACTAAAATGAAATGCAATGTACTATCCAATCACAAGTCTGGGGTAAAGAGTGCATGAGTGTACAAGACTGTGTTTCAGGTTTCATAGTTTAAAGATAAAATCATTTGCCAATCTGAGACCTTCTTTTTGGCTTGCACCTCCAGGACCTAATCCCAAGATTCTGATAAGATTTTATTTCTTTCTGCATGAAACACAAAAGCACCAGAAAGTCATTTCAGTTCAACTTCTTGCCAAATTTCAATACGATTCTACTCGGTAATCAGGTCAAGCTGCGAGTACAAACAAATCTGGCACAGGATTCAACCCTTTGCAGCCATAAAAGGGACTTACAAGTGGGATGCCAGGGAGGGCTCTTTGTTTTTGTGTTCCCCCACATGGAAGACTATCTATTTAATACAGTATATTAGAGCAAAACGTGGATTTGTTCTATATGTTATGCTTTTCATGATGACACACAAATAAAAGCATGCATTTTATTCCACTTTGTGTCCTTGTTGGCTTTTCTTTTTTGGGGCAAACTGAAAAAAAATTCAGTTGAACTAGAACAAAAGTGAACAAAATAGACAATCAACATAATATAAACAGTATTTAGATGCACTCTTGTACTTTATGTAGAAGCACTGTAGAGTGACCCACAAATTGAGAACCCGGACCTTAGACATACTGTAGTGTGCAATGCATGCAACAAAACTATGCACGCTTCACATGTTTGGTTCTCTATCTCGTTTTCTTGTATTGGCAGTGCTCATTGACACAAAACTTTAGGGAGTTACACTTCTATATTCTACTATCTTAGGAACTGCAGGCCTTTAGTTTTTGGTATCAGACATGGTAACATGAGATATTAACATTGGTGCACCGAAGAGAGCAGACAATTGTAAAACAGTGAAGTTGTGTGGTGGTATCAAATGTGCAGTGTAGGGTTTCAATATGTCCATAAATAAACACTGCTGCTTTTCAGGACCAACATTTAAGGATGTGGTTCATAATTGTCATAGGGCGCAACCTAGGTCTGGTCTTTTTTTTTTAAGTAACAGAAAATAACAGGATGATTAATTTCCTCAATATGCGGTGTGTATGTGTGTGTGTGTGTGTGTGTTTTACTGTGTAATGATACACTTTTAAGATAAGAAGAGGAAGAGACACAGGGCATATCTCGATCCAAAAAATTCAAAATTACTATCGAAAGAATAAACTTGCAAGGTCAAGAGCACACGGAACGCTGTCGACAATTTGAGGTGATGCATTCTTTCTGGTATTGCACAACCCCCCAGCACAGAGGCTGCATGCAGTGCTCCAAATTAGAAGCCAGAAATGAAAACCACATAAACAATAAAAACACTTTACAAACTATTTAGACAAGCTCTGGACCAAAAAAATCAACTCATGCCACAATTCAAATAGTATTGGAAACATTAAAAATTTAGCTTTTGTTTAGGAACATTGTTTTACTTTATAAGATACTGCATGTTTCAGCTGCACCACCCCTTCAACTATTTATTCTAAAAGCTCATGGTGAAATAACAAAAACTACATCATCGACGAGGGAAGACTGTTAACATTTTCAACTTATTTTTCTTTTACAGCAACCACACAGTGGGGTGCTATCCCTATAAAAATTAGTGCATAATTTTAGTCAGTTTTAAACTAAAAAAATGAATCATGCTTCTCTGAATGGATATGCAGCACTAGTTTCCTACAGGTGTCCTTATAACTGTTCTGTGGAATTATCAATATTATATTATTTTATTTGAACTTTATACAGTACATGCCCAGGGACGAAAACATGTTCCCACTTTATGTACAAATGTGTACTGTCTGTATAGACTACACAGTCTTAAACTCAAATATTTCTTTATGTAAGAAAATCAGATAAGCCATAAAGTAATGACAAATTATATATATATATATATATATATATATATATATAGATTGTATTTGTTCATATATATATATATATATATATATATATATATATATATATATATATATGAACAAATACAATCTAGTGGTTATACATTTTATGATTTATTATGATAGATTTTACCTGCACATTGTGATGGGGTTAATTCACTACTTTGTGCATGCAAAGGAAGGCACACCAAGGATCATTTGTCACAAGTACTTTGGAGCTTTAATAATTTGAACACAAATTTGACAACAAAACTGTTAATGGGATAATAGGCAGTTTTGATTACAACATTTTGGAATGCACAACACTACTCTGAGTACATCAGAGACCCAGATATGAGTGTACAGCAGTGTAAATATCCAGTTTTTTTTTTTTTATATTTATTCTGTGGTTAAACCCACATCTCACTGTCAACACAATTGATGAAGATACCGTTTTGTTTAGCTGTCACCTCTGTACCTGTCCTTTAAATGCTCTAGGTTTTGTGCGTTTGGCAAATCTTGACAATCATTTTTTAACCCTACCTTCTCATTATCACCCGTGTAAGTTTCACAGTATCCACATGTGAATGTGTCTCATACTGGAGACACTCAAGCCCTTTCTCTCTCGTTTCCTGTCAGCGCATCTGTCACGGTTTCTCTTTCAAGTGTTTCTCTTTTCACCAAATAATTGTCACCCAGGAGAGATGTCCCTGCATCTGTTGTAGGTCACACTGAATATGAAAAAAGAATTGTGTGAGATATCATCCACCTAACAGACCAGAATATCACACTGGAATTCTGTATAATCTATAAAACTACGTAGGGCAAAAAGTTCATCTGAGGTGAAAAAGAATAGATGCATTGAAAAAAAAAGAGTGTCGACAGCTCACTTGCTCTCTTTTGTTTGACTGATGTTTTCCCCACGGCATTGAAACAAGAGTATGAATAATGAATGGGATTTGCTGCAGTTTAGGTTATTCCCACCTGGACTGTCATGTGGTTTTCAAGAACTGTGTCAAAATAATGAGAGTTATGTAAAATGAACCTGAATGTTATGAAATGGTTCTGCTCAGCCTCTTTAAAATCTTTAAAACCATTATGTTAATAACGTCTTTGTATAGCCATGCTTTCATCTTGTGATAGTAATTGCAGTGTATTGCTCATAACTAATTGCCAACTTTTTACCTATTATTACCTATGAGTCTCTATGAGTATCATTAAGTGCACTGTAGTTAATGTACTATGTATTTGTATTATGGGTTTTGTTGTGATGTAAAAAGTTTCTCTGGAAGTATTTGCAGACTATTTATCAGAAATGTGCAGTTCACAGCTACTCTTGCAAGTGATTTGTTAAATAAGATTAGAACACAGTACACAAATTTGCATTACACTATCATTCATAACCATGGGAATTTCCAATTAAAAGAAAGTGAAAACCATCAAAAATGCTCAAGATTTTGCTTCCTGCTTGCAAACAGCAGGGAAGAGTGCATGCCTGCAGGAGACACTTCAGGACAAGTGGAAGTGACTTAAGTAACCAAAGTTATTGTTAAGGGGAACATTCTGCTAACGGAATGTTTGCCTACCAACAGCGATGGTCATGCGGTTCCTCTTGTCAGTCCAAAAACATACAAAAAACATATCAACTTTTATTGCAATTTTTTACAAAAGCTCCTGCAAAAATCAGGCATTTTGGGCTGGAACAATCTCAAAAAGGCAGCGAAATCCTCGAGGGACTGGTTAAAACGAGACAGATAAGAACAGGCATTGCAACAATGTTTTACAAATATAGGCTACGTTGTAATTCCGGCTGCACAGATTATGTAGACGCAGACCGCTACTATTGACTGACACACACACACACACACACACACACACACATTGTTAAAATCATACGCTAGAAGCTTTATTAGTCTTTCTACATGAGTTTAGTTAATGATCAGATATCATTCATATGATAACGTTTTAGAGTAGGTTGGGTGTAGCGCTACGTGTTCAGATGAAGACTTCATCACACGAAGGAACAGACTAGCAAACGTTAGCAGGAAGCTAGCTAGTAACACTCACCTTTGCTTTGATTATGAAGATGTTATTGTTTTTCACCTCCCATTCGACAGTGTTGTCAACCCAACCACTAAGAAAACAAAGATAGCTATCCGTACTTTTGTAGGCTCTCATTTTTTGTGTGGTGTAAGGTGACGGAGTCTCTTTAAGATAGATGTAAATATCTCCAAACTCCATGTCTGGTAGAGACTTTGCCAGCTTCAACGCAATGAAACCATGAGTGGGTGCTGTGTACGGATCACATGTTCTGAGTATGTTAATCTTTTCATGATATCTAATTTTTACATTTGGTGACCAATTGGTCCAGGTATCCATGGTGATCATGTGACTGCAAAGTATGAATTAGGGTTGGGAATCACTTAGCACCTCACGATTCAATTTGATTACGATTCAGAGGCCAACAATTCTAAACTGATTATCGATGCATCTCGATGCAACAATATTTTTATATACAATTATGTTTCCATGCATGATTCTCAAAAATATATATATAAATCTGAGTTTGTTAGATTTTGACATATATTTATCACACAGAAGTTTGAATGAATATTTTTGTTTTCTGGGGTTTTTAGTCCATTTCAGTCCATGCTTAAGCCTTAAACACGCTTGTAAAAACCACCTTCTCTCTCAGTAATCTTCCATGTCAGAGGCTCAGTCATGTTTAAAGGTGGAGAATTGGCTTCTTAGAATATGAAACATGAGGTGGTCAGAAGTAATGTGATAAAGTAGATGAACAGCCTTTATGTGTTTTGCCTAATTATTTTATGCATGTCTTATTAGATCATGTGTATATATACTGTACAAAACCTTTCTGCACTCTTGCAGTTGTTGTCCATTATCCATCCTCTTTCAGTCACTCTGTTATCTGATTTGTACATGACTGGAGACTATTGGAGGTCTATTTTCAATGGTTGGTGCATATTAGACTGCCTCCACATGATTACATCGGAATAACTTTGAGATTTGAGTTTTTAATAAAAATTAACACATTTAAAAAATTTAAAAAAATCGATTATTAACTTATCAGAATCGAGCATTGAATCATTCTAGAGAGACTCGTGATGCCTCTAAGACTTGATTATTTTTCCCACCCCTAGTGAAAATGCTGTAGTAAGGTTTACTTCACCTATTTTACACATCAAAATCTGTTAACAGGTCTTGGGGGCTATTACTGCAAATGTAAAAACAATTTAAGTATAAAGCCTTTTATGGTTCCAGAGGAAGCTGGGTGAAATCTGATAAAGTGACGAGCGAAAGACACTAATTCACATTAGAAAACAAGTAAAACCATTTCCGCTGGTGTCTGCTCTATGTTAACAGCTTTTACTGGAATGAATAAGGAGCCATGTTTGAGTACCTCATTCATTGTATAATATATATTAATGTATCTACTTCAATTCAAAACCACCATCAGATCTGGCAGCATATCGTTTTAAGAAGGCTCGTCAATGGAATGAAGTAGCACTCTTGACTGAGTGGCAATTCAAACACTAAATTCCCACTTCATCTCCAGTATGGGTGGCTCATTTCCAGGGGGTCTGCATGTATAATGTCACATCACCACTGAGCATGTTGGAATATCCACCCGACATTTTCTGTCACTGACACAGATTGATAACTCACCAGCAGCAGTCTTATGCACATTGGTGTCTAGTGGCTTGGTTGTTTCTTCACCTGAGAACAAGCTGTTGTTAGACAGATTTGAAAAGTGGCCAGCCTGTAGGGGGTTGGAACCCAGCTAGTTTAGTACCTCTTATGCTGTTCAATATTTCGTTATGTCTAAAGTTGCACTGTGCAAAAAGTTTTTTTAATTGCATTTTTATCTGGCCAGGTGCCAATTGTGTCTTTTGGGGATTTGTGGCTGCAGCAGTTCTGTACAAGCATTAGACTTCTTGGCCTAAATTAACACTCATGCTGTGAGTTTGGGGAACTAGACAGCCTGAAAGGAAGTGCTGCCTCAGAGGCCTAACTCAGGGCACCCAAGCCCCGTTAGCAGTATACAAAAAGATACAAGATACAAAAAAAGGTTTAGGATGTAAAGAATGCCATGGTGAAAGGATGGAAAAGAAAGGTGACATTCTTGATAGTTGTTACAAACTCAAAAATACAACATTAAGTGCAGTGCTGTGAAGGAGGGTCTGGCTAGTCCACACAGCATTCAGGGATGGGAGAGAAACGTGCTCTGCTGAGCACTGCACAATGGTGGGTGTATATTAGACTGCCTGCCCATGATTACAGTGGAATTACTTTGATATTTGAGCTATTGGTATCCTATGGAGGGAGAGAGAGAGATGTCAAAGAGCCTTCCCACAATGTGGGTGTTGCAGACCACAATGATTTTTACGTTCTCCACTTTCCTGGAGCACGGGCGGATAACTGAAAGGAACATCGCAACTGTTATGTGGAATAAGGTTGGCGAAAAAAAGTGCTCCGCTTTTCCATGTTTACAAAAAGCCATTTGCCAACACTAAATATCAAACAAACGCCAGACACTATATAGTATTAGGCTGCTGTGAGCTGTAGACTACATTCACACCACTTCTAAACAGAGGCCGAATACAAAGTAATCTCGGAGATTATGCTGCAATGCGAGACAATCTCAGAGCTAAACAGAGTAGACACAGCACTTTTCATCAGACTCACCCCGAGTTAATTAAGTATACTGCTAACTAATAGAAATAGAGTTGCCAAAATACCCCCGCAAATCAAATCCCCTACTTCACCGTTAACTTTCAAGCAACTAAACCTGTATGGAAATTAACACTTCTGCTGAAATGTTAAATTTGTTGACAATCATACCACACAAGACAACATCTCTCTCTCTGCGCACACACACACACACACACACACACACACACACACACACACACACACACACACACACACACACACACACACACACACACACACACTGCAACCCAGTCTCACGACAGTTCGTGAAATGGTCACGTTATTTTGATCTACTGATTCGTCAACAGGGACATGATTTTCTTGTTTATTTTGTGGTGATCACCACAAAACGTGACCATTTCACAAACATGAGACTGGGCTGTAGCCTGCTCTGGGGGACAATAACGGCCACCGAGACACGATCCGAGGTCTCTTGGGGACGCAACAACGGGGAAATGAAATGCCACACGCTGGCGGCAACTGCCATGACACTTGGCAGCTCTGGGGGATGCAACAACGAGGAAATGAAATGCCACATGCCGGTCGACAACAACGTGAAGGACCACCACACACGGGACACACTACTACAACAACGGGAAGGTTGTGGTTAGGAAAAGAACAACAGGGAAAGGAACCGTCACATGCAGGAGACGGCGACAGGGGCTGGGTTGTGATTAGCAGAAGAAGAACATGGAAAGACCTGTGTTGTTTGACCCATCCACCACCCCAACCAACTTCCTTACGCAGATTTTTGGCTTTACAATACTGCTCACTACTGTAATCGTGCTGTTATGAAGAAAGATGCCTCCCATAAAAATACATTTTCGGTTTCTCACCACCACGAAAAAAAACAAGAAAATTGTGTCCCTGTACACGAATCAATAGATTAAATAACGTCAAAATTTCATGAGTTGCCATGAGACTACGCTGCACACACACACACACACACACACACACGTTCTGATGTTTGATTAATGCAGATATATGCTGATTAGCTCTCATAACGGGCCGGGTGGATAGCGAACAGCCATGAGTCCATGATGCTAATGTCTGATTACCTTACTGGAATTATAACATTTATTGACAGAAAAACAGCACGTCCCTGTTTGAATATGGAAGCAATTCTATTATTACGTTAGACCTTGAAGACACAAACCTGTCATTGTTACTGTACTCTCTCCTATCTCAGAACGCTGTGCTTTGTTCTCTTTTCTCACTCTTCGCTCATAGCTTCTCACTCTGGGGACAGCATGAGAACAACACAACAAACTAGTGGTGGGTGTCGGGAGAGTTGTTGCGGTGACATGGGCCATGTCCCCTTGTGTGTATGTGTGTGTGTGTGTGTGTGTGTGTGTGTGTGTGTACTGTTTACATCTGTGATATGAGTGAGACAAAGCGTGAACAAATTGTGACTGCTGTGCATGAATGTGTCTTTCTGTCTGTTAATTACAGTGTGTGTACCATGATCCGTGTGTACAGTCCGTTACCATAGATGCGTCTGTATTTGCTTTCCTGTGTGTCTTTGCACAAGCCCCATACTTAAATGTGTAATTCTTAACTTGGGATTTATTTTCTTTTTGCAATGGGCAAGGTGGATTTTTTTTTTGGTGGGGAAATCTTTTAGGATACCTGTAATTGAATTGAAAGTATTAGTCGATTAAAGCCACAATGAAGAAAATTAATCATCAGAATTGTTTTTTAAGCAACATATTTGATGAGCTCTGTGGCTGTATATACAGGTTTTGGACAATTCTTTTAACAAAACACATTTGTAGATGTGATCTGGGACATTATTGCATTTTTCAATATATTATAGACCAAACGATTAATTGATTCATAATTATGAATCAATTTAGAGTATCAATAATGAAAATACTTGTTAGTTGCAGCCCTGAATTGCATGATCGTTCCAATAGCAGGGTCACAGAGTCAAGTGAGCACTGATAATAACACCAAACTGTGAGCCTATAGAGGTCATGCTTTTCCTCCACAGCAGATTTAGTGTGGACATGCTCTTTAAGAGCCTTGTTGCCACCATGACCCTTAAGACCCTCGGCAGGATGGGTCTCTACAGTGGGTGGCCTCTGCTGCTGGGCATTTTATCACAGTCCATGTAATGTTTCCATAGAGACTGGACTATGTGAGTATTTTAGCTCATATCACCACTACTGCACCTATACTGTAAACCACTGTAACAGTTATCCCCCTCCTTTTCTCCATGATGTACAGCATGGAATTTCTAAGCTGCCCTTATGGAGCATGTCTATACTGCTGCTCGTCAAGCACACTAAAAGTTGTTTTTTTCTCTCTTTTAGTGTTGATGTTATCAATGCCCTGTAGCATAAAATGAAAACTAATATTGCCTCTTGCAAACATATCACTGTGTCCCTCAAAAACATCACTGCACTGTATAATCCAGCACATCAGGCAAAGCCAAAGTGCTGAGTCCAAGAAACCAGCTTTCTGCAAACTGCATTGCCTCCCTTAGCTTTTTCTGCTTACTCGTCCACTTTATCTGCATGTAATATTTACTCAAGACATGGGCCCTTTCCTCACAGACAAGAAGATGCTGGCCTCTTGCTCCTGATTTCTCTGTTTGCCTTTGGATCTGTGCTTGATTAATATTACGCATCCATTGAAAGACATATCCATAAAATTGTCTTTGATGACAAATGGGAGCCATGTAAACAGAAGATGTGGGATATGTAAATTACTCTGTCTTCGATGTGCTGCCTGGTCCCCAGTCAGATAGCACATGGGAGTATTCTCTATGTCTTGGATCCAGAAGAGACGGGGGTTGATATGAAAGCGTATCTTGGGGGTTTGTACTCATGCCAGTGCATGTTGCAGAGGGAATTAGCTCTCCAACTGATGCAGGCAGTTGTTCAATGAAACCTATATACAATCTTCAAATATGCCTGTATCGTTAATGTCTTACATTTGGAGCAGCAAGCTCTTTGTTATTTTTATGGAAGGACATACTTCCGGATCTCCTTTTATGGCTTTGGCATTTAACACAGATTGGATAGCTGTTGAAGCAGTGCTGAATGAATGATCATATTGAGTAAATTTAGTATTCCTTCAGATTAATAGTGAACGGTGCCTGGAGATATCAAAGGCTGAGCAGCTGCCAGTGGAGTTAAATATAGCATGCCACACTGAAATAAATAGCTTTTTCAACTTGTTAGTAAATTCTCTGCATCAAGGTGTAAATCGAGTTGTACCAGACTATATCTGGTTTATATGCATTTCCTTACTTTGAATTCCCCTTCCCTGTGATATAAAATCTGCATCTGTAAAACACAAGTTAAAAAGATTAATACAATAAGCTGTTTTAAAAAATCAATAGATTTGTTTGAAGATAATTAAAATATTGTTTCCTTGAGGCCTGAAGTGTATTTAAGTGGTTTGTATTGAAATGCTGAAACCATTTAGCAGTAAACAGAACAAGGCCACTTTATCTGAATGCAAGGCCTCATCAGTTTACTTACTTTAATATCCAGCCTCAAGGTTGTGTGGGTTTACCATCCGTTGTTCAATTACCTCTAATATCAGTGTCAAACACATCAGTTTTATTAACAACATTAATGTGGCTGACCCTGATCAAACCCGAAGAGAGACATTAAGATAGTGTTCAGAGTAGGGATTAGAGCCCGACCAATAAAGGATTCTTAAGGCCGATATGATACAAATATTTGGTTATTTAAAAAACCGATATTCCGATATATTGGCCAATACATATTTAAAAAAAAACAACATAAAACGCGTAACAAAACAAACAGATTTTCCTCACTACTGAGTTTGACTTAATATCACTTCCACAACACTATCTTACTATCTTTTACTGTGTATTATGCTGAAAGTTGCTAATTTATTAAATATTTGCTTAAAACAGCTAAAAGTTTTGTGTTGGATTTTGTAACATTCCAAAATCTTAATTTTTGACTTAAAAATTTCGGTTCCAAATTTCAGTTTATTAACTGCTAATTATCAGTCGATCATTAGTTCAGATCATCTAACATGACTCCTAGAAGCCACATTGTCCATCCCGTATCCCACAGCTTCCTTCCCACAAAGATAGTTCTTGTGGCGACTGTAAACTATAAAAGATATGGAGCTATTGATTTCTTAAGGGATATTTACAGGAATTCACAACACGGTGCGGACATGGCTTATTCCTCAGGATATGAGAGTACTAAATGTATCTGGCATGGAGAGTGTTAAAAATGAGTAAAGACTTTGATTTACTGCCCGATGTCATACAGTCAGGATGAACAGAGTCCAGATGGGGAAATGAGCCAAGTTCATAAAACTGACAGATGCCCTGGATGGGGAAAAAGGAATCATGTTTGTAAACGTTTTATGCACTTTAGTTTGTGCAAGGTAGATGTGAATGTTGACTTGGTATTCTGTGAGCAAAGGAAACTGCACTGGTGCTTGAAATTCAAATAACTGTGAGTCGTACAATATGTTTGCAACACTTTTCATATCTACGATGTTAGCCAAATGAGATGAACGACGCAAATAAAGAGAGAAAGGAATACAACAGTGAAATCGAAATGTGTTTAGCAATTGTCTAGAGTACTGGTTTGATTTGGCTCAGAGAGTAACTGAGTGAGTCTGGCTACTTTGGTATAAGCCCTCTATGTACTATCTGGCAAGAAGACAGTCACACATCATTTCAAGGAGACCATCTAGCCAAAGGGCCTGTATTTTATTTCTCTTTGTGAGAGCTGTGTAACAGTTAGAGGAGTCCAGAGAAACATAAACCACTAAACCATGGATTCTTCCTCTTGTCTTCGCTGATGAAGTGATGTGCTTGTCTTCCTCTCTTATTAAGATCTGAACAGATTCATCATGACCACCTCACAGGGTCACATCCAGACTGCTGGCAGTACATCAAGTGAAACTTTATCTCTGAGTTCAAAACCCTTTGTGCATAAAGAGCGAGCGAGAGAGAGAGAGAGAGAGAGAGAGAGACAGAGAGAGAAGAAAGAATATGTAGCTATAGCAGAGACTGCCTGTAGAAACATCAAACACATCACCTCTGTGGGAGAGGTCTATGATGTGTGGATATTTGCTTATTTATATGATTTATTCATTGTCCTCTGGCTTATTATGCCAAAGGTGTTTGGCGTTGGCTATCTCCAGGCACAAGAGGATGTCTGTCAGCGAGCAAAACTGGAGAACCAAACAGACTGTTCATAGACTCTACCTCTATCTCTAAGGGGAAGATAACACCACTGTTGGTGCACAGCCACATGACTGCAGAAGATTATATGCTAAATACAAGATACAGTATTGCAGCGATATGCATGCTTCAGGGATATGTTTCAGTTTATACTCCAATTAAGCTAACCACACTGTCCTACAAAATAGATTTAACAGAGGTATGAGTGACCTTTTCTGACCAACTCAGTTTTCTGTATTTCAATGTAAGATGAAATAAGAGATATGTGAATATTTGAAGGTACAGGTTAATTCTCCTGTTGAATTAACCACTTCAATGTCAACTTTAAGGATGAAAAGTCTACTTGAAAATTATCTGTACCTCAAATGTGCCCTGTGTGTGACACCACATAATAAGAATGCCCATAAATGCTATGTTGACAGATGTTATTATGTAACAAAGTAATTTCAGTATTATAAGGAAGGACAATTTCCAAATACTCAGTGTAATGTGTTTAGGCATATCTGTATTTAAAATGGAGTAACAAACAACTGCAGATGAAGTGTACAGCATATAAAATGATTTTGCAGACAGACAGCAGGTTTTTAACATGCAACTAATCTCCCTGACAAATGTAATTTAGCTTTGGTGTTGCAAAAATCTCACGACACACAGACACAACACAACTCCTGCCATGCAGATCTGTGCTGCTGTGTTTGTGGCTCGATGCTCTGCCATCTGTGAGTCTTGAAAGTATTTCTGTTAAACATTTAAGTAAATCAAGTGACCAATGGTTTGGTACTCTGCCATGGCCAGGGACATTGGCAGAGAGGTAGCCAAACACTGCATGATTGAAAGATGATTGGCTCAAGCAGCAGTACTGGAGAAATAAAACTCTTATCATGACTTAACAGACAAAACTGTTTGGACATGATTAATCTCATAAATGTGTGCCTTAACCCACATTTCATTGTTTTGCCAGTGCAATATATATTATGTGAGAGTGAATGAATTTTACACGTTTCTCAGCCAGAATAACTCAACCATGATTAAGTGAATAACTGATGTGATACATTGTTGCACAAACATTGTTCATTAAACAGAATAAAGTATCCTTCTTAATATCTCCAAACACATACTGTAGATATTTGTTGAGTGATAAGATCTATTTTTTGGAAAAATCACTAAACCAAAATGTATGAGCCACAAATGCAATGCTTTTTGAGAGAGAGAGCATCTGCAAAGTCATGGACTGCACAGCATGCGAACAAAACATAAAACAAAACAAATACCTGAGCAAAAATAATTTGCATTGTTATTTGACTTGCATACGGTTGCCTAAAAGTACAAGACTTATCAAATCATCATGAATCATCATCCCAAGCTGAAGGCTTCTTTCCACTCAGAACTGCCATTAATATTGCATGCTACACTTTTACAGCAGCCTATTTGTCATGTGTCATGAAATTGCAGATACTCTCACATATATAAAAATCTGTAATGTCAGAGAGGCAACCATGTACTAAACCCAAGACAGCTAGTTATTTGCTTGAATAATCATTCAACTGAACTTTCTTCATTTTTTGCTTTGCATACAATACAATGTATGCAAATTGACATATTATATGTTATATTTGTATATGATTATACCATTAGGTATTTGTGAATAGCTGCACAACAGATTGAACTGCTTTTAGATTTGGATGATACAGTAAAAACTAATGTGCTCTAATACAATCTTAAATATCACACCAATAAAGAAAATGCATTACAATAGTAACTAGCTACCATTCTCTGTGTATGTAATGTTTTGCTGATAGCATTAAAACTGATGCTTAAAAGTATACTTTGCTCATTTTAATCCAGCTCTGTGCCATCAGTTGGTTTAGATGAGGGGTGTCAAACTAAACTTCACTAAGGGCCACACTGGAAAATGAGAATCACATGTATCGCCAGACATGTATAGTTTATTGACATGCTTTCATTTAATCAAAAAAGTCAAATATTTGTGACCTTATTATTGCACGTCTCACTTAGTCTGCTTGACATAAAGCCCCAAAAAAACTAAACAAAAAGTTCCTGAGCCATTATAGAATTTAGCTAATCATGAAAAACTGTGGTTCACAGCCTGATGCTGTTGATAGGCAAAACTCTCTGCTTCTGTGGAAATTTGGGAACAGTTGTTCAGTTTTGGGATTTGTCCACAACTAGGCAGCCAAAATGTATTGTGACCCTAAATGAGGGCCGGATTTGGCCCGCGGGCCTTGAGTTTGACACCTGTGGTTTAGATGAACGTATTTGGCTTCACTCCATGGCGCCATTGCATGGAGGAGCAGAGGAGCAGATGTCTGCTGAGATCTATTGGATGGGAGGAGGGAAGCCAATCACTGTTCATCTAAACACAAACAATGACACAGAGCTGGATTTTAACATAGACTGTAAGAAAAATACTGGGTGTAGCATCAGTGACATCACCCATTGGTTTTTAAAGCCAGAAGCTTGATATTTGGCCATCGCCATCTTGGTATTTTGGACCCAGATAGAAAAGAATAGAATGTATTTATTGTCACTGCACATTAACAATGAAACACTGGTGGTGACACATAGTATGACAAGACAACATAGTAAACCATGAATAAAGACATAATAAAAAGAGACCTCAGCAAAATGAATACAGTAATAAATAAATAAGTAAATAAATTTTTAAGAATTGATAAGTGGCTAAAAGAAGACATAGTCCATAAAGTGCAGTGCAGTCCATATGGGTCATGAGTTCAGGTGTTTTATTGCGCTTAGATAAAAAATATTCTAACTCTGGAAGTGCAACCAGTGCATGGAAAGATCTTTAATGCATTCCAGATGGCAGCAGAGTGAAGAGGTTGTGACCTGGGTGGGAACTGTTCTTCATTATGTTTTTTTACACATTGCAGGCATTGATGTGTGTGAATTATGTTTTGTGCTGATTTCCTGACCCCGTCCAGTGCCTTTTTGTCAGCAGCTGTGCAGCTGGCAAACCACACCAGAATGTCATGCGAGATGATACTTTGGACAGAACAGTTGTAAAAGGATGGGGGAGGTTAGCGTCCTCTTCCTACGGAAGTCTACCACCACCTCTTTGGACTAATAGGTGTTGAGCGACAGGTTGTTGGTGGTGCACCAGGTGGAGAGTTTTTGGATTTCACCCCTGTAGGCAGACTCATCATTGTTGTGAATAAGTCCTAGTGGTGTCATCTGCGAGCTTGATAAACATATTTCCGTCATGAGCTGGGATGCAGTTGTGAATGTATAAGGTGTAGAGCAGGGTACTCAACACACAACCCTGGGGGCCCCAGTGCTGAGTGTGAGGAATGAGGAAAGTGCCAGCCAAACTCACTGGGGACAGATTTTTAGGAAGTCGTGGATCCATCTGCAGATGTTAGTGCTGATGCCCAGGCCGTTTAGCTTGAACATCAGCCTTCCGGGGATGATGCAGTTCACTGCAGAGCTAAACTCTACAAACAACATTCTTGCATAGGTGCCAGAATGTTCAAGGTGGGTCAGCACACAGTGCAGGGCTGTGTTGATGGCATTGGCGGTCGACCTGTTTGCTTTATAGGCAAACTGCTGCTGGCCCAGTGGGGGGTGGACCTGGAAGTGACTCCAGGTCTGGTGAGCAGTATCTTTTAGTCACTGTGGCATCAGTGCTATAGTTGTTGTTGGTGTAGATGCGTTGGACACAAGAAGGCTGGACAGCGCGGACCTGTATTGTGCCCTCCTTAGCTGGACCCTAATCCCTGCTCTACAACCCCACTTCTGTCGTCGGCCTCTGCGCCGCCTCCTGCGTTTGCCTCCCAGGGTGATAATCCACTGGCTCTCAGCTGATCGTGTGATCTCCGGTGGTAAATGCTCAAAGCTGTGTTTTTTTTTTTTTTTTTAGCATCAGTGACATCACCCATTGGTTTTTCAACATTTTGAAGCCAGAAATTTGGCATTTGGCAGTCGCCATCTTGGTATTTTGGACCCAGATGTGACCACATTTGGAAAAGATGGTGGCGCTGGGAAGGATGACATGGTTAAGTCAGTGTTGTCTATTGTTTCAATGGCACTGTGCTAAGCTAAACGCTAAAGAAGAAAAATTAGCAGATTTTCAACCGGCTGAAGAGAGTCATCTGATGCCATAAAACTTGATGATTCAGGCGTTATAAGAGCAGATTCTTTTTCTATGATAACCAATTGGATTAATGGTTGTATTTTGTCATGGACATAATGATGCCCTGGTTCAAGTCACACTGTATATAAAAGTATTACTACTACTACTATAACACTGCAACTGTTGACCGTTTTGGTGAGCGAGCCAAATCATTGAGCCAAACTACAGGAACTTCCAGCTGTTTCCAGAACACCTGCATGCACCTGTCCCTTTCACCTCACATAGTATCTTTGCCTCACATCTCTTACTCCACAGCTCCCCTTGAACAGCACAACTTTTTGTTTGGATACAACAAAAAAACACAGAAAACAGATTATTCTCCTGCTGTATGTAATGGCAACCAGTTACAATAGTTGCTTTATGTTACTATTTGTAGTACTGTTAATTCTTTTTTAAATGATTGAATATATGGTCGGGACAAGTTAAGATAAACTTAGTATATACTCTCCCAAAGTACTGTTCCCCACGTTTGTCACGGGGGTTTAAACGAGTATCATTACATTTTATGGCATGATCATAAACCAAACAGACAATCAACAGAAATGTGACGCATGCAGAGATGGCCATAACATTACATTGGCACCTGGGCCTGTTTATTGCAAAACACCTGAAATAGTTTAAAATGGAAATTGAATTTACTCCCCTGGAGATTTTTGATGAAAGGATCTTAGCTGAAAATCGAAGTGCTTATCAAAAAGACGGTGTGGCTGGCAGCTGCGACAGAAGTTAGATTTGGGATGACCTTATATATTCCCATGGCTCAACACTTGGCTGGAAATACGTGATGATGATAGATGGGCAGATGGGCATAGAGAGGGGGAGCTGCAGTGACACAGATGTAGAAAGCAAAGCTAATATCAAGAGAAAAATGTCATAAGCAGAGGGAAATGGAGTCTGTTTTTAGATGGAACCAGAAAGTGAGAAAAATAGAGATAAAAAAGAGATTCCTAAATCGGTCATTTGTGTCCACAAATGACACCACAAGACACCAAATATATATGTTCCCTATACAAATACTCAGTAGAATATTGTTTTTTAAGACATCAGTTGTCTGAACGTCATTTACTGGCCTTAAAGAAAAAAAAGATTATAGAAGGAACATGTATGATTTATGTTCAGTGAAGTGCTGTGGTACATTTTATACAGATTACAGATAGTGGGACAATTAATGGCTCATGGCCAATACTTATAATGTATCAATTACCGGTAATGAAAATGCCTGCAGCGTTCCTGCAAATGTTACCAAAAGAAACCCAATTGTTTCACATCCATGGCCTGTACAGAATAGCTATAACATACCTCCGTCCTAGATCAAAATAAAATAATTCAAGCAGTCCATAGCAAGATTGTTGATGGGACCAGGACTGCTGGTAACACTAAATGGCTGAAGCTCTATACAAGGTGCCACCTGCTCATCAGATAAACATTCATACACACACAAAAATTAAACAGTCAATGGGGATCAGTATCTTTCCCAAGGACACTTCCACATGTAGTCTGCTGGGGACAGGGACTGAACCCCTAACCTTCTGGTTGATAGACAACCACTCTACCTCCTGAGCCACAGCCAGCCCTAAACCCTTGCACTATTCCTTTGTGGATTTTGTTTTAGGTGCATGGTTTTTGTCATTTGAAGGCAAGAAGTGAGCAAAAATTCCAATGCAACCAAGATAAAATGTAAGATTACAATTGCACAATCAACAAAAGTGTGTGCTCAAACTCATAAATTCACACCAAAGACATTCACATTGAGCATTTATGTACTAAGTCAGGATGTAAAGAACTGGAATTGAATTATATAAATGAAAAAAGTTATGGCCTTCAGGCATTTTCTGTAAGCTGCACCAGAGAAGGGTAGATTGACAATGATTATCTGCTTATAGTGGTGTGCACTGGGCCCATTTATTTTTTCAAGGGCAACACCAAAGGTAGCAGCAACACAAAATAATGATAGCGAGCGATCATGTCGGCAATCCATCATCTCTAATGCCTTTTGAGAATCGCCCACAATTCACCTAACATTATTTCTGCTTGTTGATGAGACTTTGTAACATCTTTGTCATGCTTTTCAAATCACCAAGTGAAAAGGGACATCCTGGAAAACACCATTCCTATCAATACAGAAATTCATCATGGAGTGAAAGTGTTGCATCTAATAACAAAACCACCAGAGGCTTTAACTTATGAGGAACAATTTGTGGTTCCATTATCTTGACTTTCCATGTACGTACTATTGCAAGATAATAAAATAATATTGTAATGAATATATGGGTACACAAAAGTGGTCACCTAACAATAAAATCAGATATTAAACAACCAGCGAAAACAAAAGACAAAACAACAAAACACAACACACACACACACACACACACACACACACACACACACACACACACACACACACACACACACACACACACACACACACACACATTAGGACGTATGGTTCAATTCAAACTCATATTATTTTCACTTTATACATGAAAAGGATGTGTAATTGTCAGGAGAGACCAAAGCTGAATTGGACAGCATGTATAATTTGATTTATTACATTTTCAGATTTGCTTAATTCTTTAAGCAACATGCACTTGCACGCACACACGCACGCACGCACGCTCACACACACACACACACACAGTAGAAGGCCTAGAGAAATATACACAATATCATCCTGTCCTTGAGCAGAGGCATTATTCCATTGAAAGCATACACTTTATATGTAAATGCCAGAAGTGATGATTATGTTATTCTAATCAAAATACCCCTTTAATATTGTATAAATTGTGGGTGGAAGGCAGAAAACAAACTGTGGCTGTAGCACTCAACCTCATGCCTTAATGCTTGCTGTGACTGCTAACTCCTGCCTCTGTTTGTTGCAGAGGTGTAGGGAATGCTATAAGCCATTTTATGTGCCTTTTTTTGGCTCGCGATAAGTGACTGTTACACTCTCCTAAATTAGCATGTTTATTGGTTACTGTTGCCCTGCCATGCCTCTTTGCATATCAAACTCTTAGTCCATACACCCTCCTTCTGTTTGGTTTCAAGCTGTGGGATTGTTAGGCCCACGTTAAGTGGAACTATCCCTGTTCTCAGAGTGACAATTTTTCTGCTGAAACACTGAGCTCCCCATTATGTACTATTGATCTCACATATTGTCTGTGCACTCTTGGCTTAATTACAACACTTTTAGAACCTTACAAAAAAGGATAGGATTTTATAATAAAATGTGTTAAAATGTGTGTTAAAAACTGTATTACGTTGAGTGATGCCTGCAAGCTAGTCCAGGCTGTCAGTGTGAGCTGCACTCCTGCATACCCACATGACATGCCTCACTTTCAATATTACAGTAACTTCCAAACACCCTCCGAATTTGGCGGTCTATTAAAGCAGAAAAAATCTCCCATCTCTACCTCTGCCTTGTCAATGCTGCTGCTGCCCTGCATCAGTATTGCTGCCTGCTCTTTCAGCTGAAATGATTTTTTAGCCGCTGAACAACTTGCTGTAAACACACCACAATTATAACCTTATAAAGTTGTTGTGGCAAATGGTTTAGCAAACAGTTTATTTATTCATCTAGCAAACACAGTGCAACATTAGCATTCATATAGTCATGTTTCTTCTTCCTTCTTTTTTTTTTTATAAAGATTCATTTTTGATCATTTTAGGCCTTTATTTAGGACAGCTGAAGACATGAAAGGGGAGAGAGAGGAGGAACGACATGCAGCAAAGGGCTGCAAGGCAGAGTCAAACTTACAGCCGCTGCGCAGAGGAGTAAGCCCCTATTTATAGGTGCCCGCTCTACCAGGTGAGCTAACCAGGCGCCCCAGAGTCATGTTTCTAGCCACCTGGTGAATGTAAGTCCAGTATCCATTGTCTTTTTCTCTCTTTTTGACATGTTCGCCAGCTAGCATCTAACTCTGTCTGCCACTTGATGCTGAGTAGGTTGCAAACAGTGGGTTTATTAGAGATTCATTAGCTTGATGCGCCTATAAATGGGCTGTAAGACCCACTACTGCTACACTGCTCAATAGAACTGCAGAATCAGGTTGTCATTTTTCCAGGATTTTTTCCAGGATTTGCCACTAGGAGCTACATGTTTTACATCACACGTAGTCATTAAATTAATTGTTATAAATGACACATAATATCTACATTAAAAAAATACTTTAGATACCAGAGTTTTACCTGTGTTGACTTGGCATTTTTCATCAGATTATTAAAGTATCTGTTCTCGATGTTTTGTGCTTTGCTGCAATGCTCACCCTCTGCATGAGTGTTAGAATATGAGATGGAGGGGGAGTTAAATATGTTGCGGGGTCCCCCAGGTATAAGAAATTAGGTCAGGTTACACAGAGAAATGTGAGATTTCTGTGTAGAATATACTTTAGTAATTTATGCAGGTTTTCAGGGTGTCTCTCCACACAGACTTGGGTGTTATATCTGGAGATCTCTCCCCCCCGTCCTTGCATGCCTAAAACAAATCAGTCCTTGGGTTTATTTTTGGCATAGCCGTGATACAGTTAATTAGAACAGAGTAACAATGCTTTCTCACAGCTACTGTGTGCAACTTTTTTCTCAAGGTCTAAGTTCCTGAGACAACGCTACATTATACATGAAACCTACACCCAATGTCACACTGTTAGCAAAGATGTGAGCCTGACACTGACTATATTCAGTTCTTTTAAGTGAACATTTTCACTATGTGCCCCAGTGACACAGAGAACAAAAACACATGCTCAACATTGTTGCAAACCAGGTTCATATCATATCTGGCTTGAACCAACAAAGTTGGCACTGTTCGCATCTGGCCAGCTGGTAATGGTGCATCGTAGCTTAGCAAATTGCCATCCCAAATTTGGAGGGAAAAAGTAAGAAAAGGGAACAAACAAATCATAGTTTGTCTCAATAACTGCAGAACAGGAAAACAAGTGTATTTACAAAAGTAAATATGTCATAGAGCGATCCAGTAAAATTAATAAAATATCTATATTTAGTCTAATACAGTCATCATGCGACCGAGAGAGAATCTAATACAACTAGAAATGTTTAAAAAAAGGTTTGTATTTGCCCTATTTTTCACAGCATAGCATCAATATGTGTACTGCAAAGGGAATGACAGCATATTGTGTGCTTACTGTATAAACATCAGGATTCCCATTTTGTTGGGGGCTGTTTTATATAACGTCCATGGCGGAGGATGCGTTCATTTCTATGGTGTCCATTTCTAATGGCATCCAAAGTTCTCACAGTAACAAGAAGATTGTGAAGGCATACAAAGTAACCACATTAGAAAAATAAACAGTCAGAGAATAGAAAGGAAAGTCAATTGGTCAAGCGCCCAGACAGAACTAATTTCAAGTTTCATAAGTCAACACTTTTGGTCACTTTAGTGGCTCAATATCACACAACAAAGAACTGCCATATTGATTCTATTATTTTAAGTATCCTGTGGTCAAAGTATACTGTCTGGAGGTTTTTGACCCATAATGACAGCTACGGCGTCTCTCAACCCACATCAGAGCACTTAAGCAATGAGTGCTGTCTGGCCTCGTGTGAACCCTGATCTAGATTCCCTTGGTGGTCTAACTGGGGTGGTGTTGATTATAGTGTTGCAGAACCATGCATTTCAAACCAGCCCTAAGTCAGCTATAGAATACAAACTCATCATGTAGTTGAGGGAACGTGGAAGAAAAAGAGGGTAAAAAAAAAAATGCATCAACATATTGCTGAGTGTGCTAAAACAAATCCCTTCAACTGTAAAACTGGAGTGGCTTATACACACAATTCGACACGCATGCGCGCACACACACACACACACGTTAAGGCAAGCTATTGTTTATGCTTTTTCAGGCTAGTGTGGTCATATTTGTTTGAGACAGTTACGTAACAAGGAAGTCTAACAGGGATGAATCTTACTGCATGGCGCAAGACATTCACTGGCACATGAAGACAAGTGGAAATTCCATAAGAAGTGGTCTCCAGTGGTGTGTTGTCTTTACTGGACTGTTGCTTACAAATCCTATAAACTCAGTTAATAATGTTCACCCGATAAAAGTAGCTATGCAATAAATCTTTTTAAAGGGATATATTCAGTTTTTGGTACACTTCTTACTGTGTTGCTTTGAATTGTGAAGTAAATCTTTCCCTATAGTCCTCTCTCCATTGTTGTTGAATGCAGCCTATAATCTCTTTTTGGTTGAAATTCCTAGCAGCGGTTATCATCCCAGAGTGCTCCCCTCTCTCTCCCTCGCTCTCTGCTGAAGTAAGCAAAGTGGCTTAGTTGTGGTGACAAGGAATGGTTCCTCCGTGCCACTGTACAGATGCAGGGACAGCTCAAAGAAGCTTATGCACATTTAAGGTTAGCGAAAACACTTTGACAGTGGGACAAAACACTTGTGATCTCAAGGCTGGTTGATTTCAGAATAAGTACCTCAGTGGTAATCCAACACCAACAAATCTGTCTTGCTATCCCCCCCCCCATTATGTGGCAACTATTTACCTCTCATGGAACTCTTAATTTCTTGATGATATATAATGTGAGATCACAAGGGCATGTAATAATCATGGTGTGATGCAAACCTGTACATATTCCAGCTGCAGATTGCATGATAAAACTGAGATTGATGACACTACATTAGTTATGTATGAGATAGTGTTTCCCTCAACCCACTACAAATCTCACACACTTATGGAGGACTTACTTACTGTTACCTACTACTACACCATTACTCAATCCACTCAGGCAAAACAGGTGTTCCAGGCCACCCGGCCCTAAATTGCTCATGATCTTTTACCACTGGAAAAAGAAAAAAAAAAAATCCACAGCTGGATGACTTATTTCCAGAGCTTCAGTATGTGATAAAGTGTTATATCCATGCACCTATGCAATGGCAGCCATTGTATTTGTATATTAATGGTGGATGTCTGTACTATATCATCAACGCCATTAGCTTTATAGTACGGTATATGAGGCTGCTACAAACGCATCTATTTCTTTTCCTTTTTAATAAAGACAGAATAATGATCCAGCATGAAAGTTAAATGAATAGTTATTTGATGGAATTTCTGGTGACACTGTAATAGCTTTATTATTTTTCAAATTTAGCACTGAAAGAGAAATAATACAAAACCTTATGGAAAAGTACAACTAGTGTGGAATTTGTTGTGGATGATGAAATGACCATTTCCCAGTTAATTTATCACTGGTAGAATTCCTGCAGGTCTTATGGAGCCTTTGAAAATTATCTTTTCCATTCTAGTGATGAATGGGCACTGGGGCCCCCATTGGTTGACAATGGTGCTTTGGGATTTAAGTGTGATTTATACTTCAGCGTAAAATCTATGCCATGGCTATGTTCATAGGTACGTGGAGACACAAACCTGCGCCACACTCTATGCTGTAGCCTGACATGCACCTAGCTTAATTTATGGTTGTGATAGGTGATGTGCACCTATCACAACCATAACTTAAGCTTTAGTGTAACTCTGCATGCACTCAAATATCTTGTTTTTCCTGTGTTTTTTGTTACATTGCTGTTAACTGGATTCATTAGTGTGACCGAACTTTATCAATAGTTAGGCTCTTAGGTAAAGGTTAACTTTACATGAATGTGTCATTTGCAAACTTCTCTCACTGCAATTAAAAGCTTCTTCTAAGAGAAAATTAGAAGTGCCTCTCTGTCTATGCCAAACCTGGGTTATTTTTAGGACTTAAGTCATGTGTAAAATAAAAGTTTTTGTCTTTACTGAATTGAGCTAAATTTAACAAAACTACGCAAATACATCCACCCAAATGTGATTACTGAGGAACCCTTATGTGTTATCTAATTTAACTTGGGTATATTAACTTTATATTCCAAATTTAAAGTAGAGGTAGACCTCTTCTTGCAGCTCTCTCTATCTCCTCTATGTCGCACGGGCAATGCATGTGTAGAATAGCAAATAGATTTGATATGACCTATAATTGGCCAAAGTCCCCCATGACGGGTAGATTTTCTAAAGCCTGAAGACAGAGCCAAAAGGAGGTGCAGAAGTCTAGATCCCTCTCCTCCCATTTGAATTACAATATGATGAAAGATTATTATGGATTTTTTGCCCAACAACGCCAAAAGTGCCTAATGCAGCTTTAATGGAGCAGATGCTTACAGATTTTGAATTCTGTTAATTCTGTCATTTCCAAAAATGTTTTTGGATTGGAGCAGCTGATAAACACACAATACAGTAAACTTGGTTTTGTGGATTTCCAGGTGATAGATGTGTTAATTACTGTTGATTAAAACTGACTTACATTTGAATTTTTATGGCATTAGACACCTACAAAACTTACAAACAACCATTGTTTGATGACATTTTGATGATTTTAATCTATTATGCTGTCGCAGGTTCAACAGAGTTTCCTGGCCATATTTCTCAAATAATCAAGTCATTTACATACGTTTTGGTTTGGTTGGTTTTAAAAGTGACATGTCACTGCAGTAGTGTCATATATGCTTCTGCCTATTTCCTTAAATACAGTCAGTGCACATTCACATCAATAAATATTATTTCAGGTAATCAATCAAAATAAAGCATTTTCTCTCTTCATTTTAATGCTGTATAATTGTACTGCATGTCACCACTTGACATTTTAAGTTGAATGTCCTTTAATGAGTCCATGTGAAATTATGTAAAAATTGCACAAGTTATTTGAATTTTAAAATATTAGTCCATTTATTGTTCTCATATGCATACGTACATACATATGTTAAATTATGTATGTCTTGTACTTATACTTATTGGCAATAAAACGGCTAAAGATTCCATTAAGGTAAAAACAAAAAAAAAACTTGAAAGAACATCAATAGGAAGCTTATTCTATCATATACATCACCAAAGTACTATTGCTATGCAATCCAGCAATTCTTTTCTCCATTACAGACAGATAGTGAATAATAACTACACAAAATAGAGGGGGAAATGAAATTCCTATTAGCTCTAATTACTTCTCCCATTTATCCTTGGGAATGACAAGAAGATTAATGAAGCTCTCCACTATTTTAAGCAAGGTTATTTAAATGAGTGATTTTACTCTCCTTATATCATTGCATTAATCCTAACACAAGACAAGTGTGTTTCACTTTTTGCTTTTTTGATTATCCAAGATCCCTATTAGTATTCTTTACAATACAACCTTTATATAGCATCCATAGGAAATTGACTTGAACTGAAATGGCAGTACTGTTAGTGTTGGGTGCAATCCAACTGTCTCTTCCAAAATCTGAATTAACATAATAGCTTTGAACCCTGCTCTAGTGATCAGAGGTATTTTGAGTCAGCCTTTGGGTTGTCAACGCTCATGTAATGTAAAGCAGACAACAGCCAACTATGAGGGGCCATTTGGGACATTATTCAAAATTACCTCACAAATACACACACACACCTAAAATGCTTTCATAGTGAAAAAATATACTCAGATACTATACTGAAACATGCTGAAACTACTGAAACGCTTTCATAAACACTACTAAAACACGCTCATGCGCTATACTAAAACACTCTCAAACACTACTGAAGTGCTCTCACATGCAATACTGAAATGCTCTCATATACTAGTCTGGCTATCACCGGACCAAGCCAAGCTCAATAGATTTCAGATTGAGCGTTGGTCTGGGAAGACTGCTCTGTATTTTCTCTGCACAAGAGGCGTGACCAAAGGGCATAGTTCAAATGACTCTGTACGCAATTGGATAGTCCTTCTACCAATCAGACCAATGATCCGGGTGACGTAGAAACAACACTGGCATCAACGAGTTGGTGCGCTTCGGTGGCTGCCGCTATGTTGAAGGTAAACAAGAAGCTGCTTGGCCACTTCTCTATCGTCATCGTGTTAAACCCGCCAATAGCGCACAAGGTAGATAAGCCAGTTTGTGATTGGTTCCCGCAAAGTTGTGAAAGGAAGCAGGAGAATTAAACGTGCAGGTTTCCAGACCGAGCTGCAGGGTGAAATCAAATCACCGGCATAGTGGCCAGGGTTTACCTAGTCTATTCATATACACTACTGAAAGAGAAATCCCGTTTAAGTTGTGTATATAGGAGTGTTTCAGTTGTGTGTGTGTGTGAGGTTTCAGTATAGTATGTGAGAGTATATTGTTTCACTAGTGTGTATGAAAGCATTTCAGTAGTGTGTGTGAGAGCCTTTTACTTGTCTGTGTGTGAGGTAATGGTGAATAATGTCCCAGATGGCCCCTTATAGCCAGCAAACTAAAAATGATGCACAATTTGAAAACTCCACCAGTTATTAATAAGCAAAAGACAAGCAATATGTATTCACTCAACAACTTCGAATATAAGCATTACGTAAAATGTACTGATGAAGTTCCAGTTTACAATGGGTGCAATTATTCAAGTCAGCAGAATACAATAGAGAAGATTTAACAGTAACTCAAGTGAGAGGTTCATAATTTAGAGTGGTAAATGAAAGTAAGCTTCACTGCTAAACTAACTTGAGAGGGAACAAATGCATTAGTGAAACTCCATTGGAACAACTTCTTTTCCCAGTAATTCACACCCTCTGTTGCTCTTTCTCTATTATCTTTCTCTGCTTTTCACTGCCCCTGACTTTCATGCACTTCTCATCTATGCCTTCTTGATGGGAACATTCACAAAAAAAGCAATCTTTGTGTTGTGTGCCGTAATGGAGCAGAGTTGAGTAGAGCAGAGATGGCAAGGGAAAGTGCCAAATGTGCCCACCTACGCAATAATATTGTCATGTTAGATTACCCATCAGCATGTTGGCACTGCCCTGCATCTCCTTGAACCCACAACCCTGCTGAAGAGCAGCCAACTGCTAATGGTGTTTTTCTACAGAGAGCTGTTGTCTACATGCAGTGCAGTGTGATATCGTCATCACTCCTGCCTATTAACACTCTCATTTTCCAAGTATGTTTGCCAGGTTGCTTCATTGTGATCTATACAGTATGTCACCGTGTTCAGCGATGTTGTGTTGTTGACGTTGTGTGCTATCTTTATTTTAAACAGTTTTAAAATGTATTTCTATGCATTTAAATCCAGAGGTGTCAAGTAACAAAGTGCAAATACTTTGTACTACTTACTACCTTACTTAAGTAGACATTTTGGGTAACTATACTTTACTGGAGTACTTATTTTACAGCAGACTTTTACTTCTACTCCTTACATTTTCAAGCAGTTATCTGTACTTTCTGTTCCTTACATTTTAAAAATAGCCTTGTTATTCCCATTTCAGATAGACTGAATATCATTGTGGTTGGATGAGAAGTATAAACTGGTTGGATGCAAAAACAACTCCTTACAAATGCGCTGCAAGCTCTGTGCACCCAAGTACCACGAGCTAATTGTTTCCAAAACTCACCATCTAATTTCAAATATTTTGATATTATTTTTGTTCCCTTACATTAGTTTTACTTTTGTACTTTAAGTAGTTTTGAAATCAGTACGTTTACACTTTTACTTGAGTAAAAAGCTTGAGTTGATACTTCAACTTTTACAGAAGTATTTTTAAACCCTAATAGCTATACTTCTACCTGAGTAATGGATGTGAATACTTTTCACACCTCTGTGTAAATCTAATCAGTACAGAAGTAGCCACTTTTCAATGCCCCGGGAGCAGTGTTATTGGTGCGGTGCCTTGCTCGAGAGTACTTAGCATAGTACAGTACATGTGAAAACAGCCATCCTCCAGGTGCAATTCAGAGCTGAATAACACATGCCTCGCAATACTGGGCATTAAACCAGCACTTTCTGGCTGCAACAAATAAAATAAACATGTATTTAGTATGCATACCACTGAGCAGATGGAGAGCATACCTTTCATTATGCTGTCTTATGTGATTGTATACTTGTTCACATTTGTTGTGCAGTTTGTCAAGTCTTGTTAAATAGAGGTAATGTCATTTTTGTATAATTGCACTCCTTTTTACCCAAATTCATTACACATACTGTATCTGGTGAGGGAAGATCTTGCAACCACTTTCATAACACTGAGTCATACATTTTGTTTGGTTTTATTAATAACAATTAACAACAGATCCAACAGATTGGATGTCAGTGCCTCAGAGAAAATGTTTTTTCTCTTCACTTAGACTAAAGTGTGGTGATGTTTGTCATCTGCAAACCATAAGGTTATAACATTAAAAGGTGGTGACATTTGGATTTCAAAAATGCTACAACAGAAATGACTGGCTGGAAAATTGTCCAGTTGCAATATGATGAGGTTGTTGTTGCTTGTGGCGTATACAGTATAGCTGAAGAGCATTTATTGAACATTATGTCAATACTGTATATTTTCTGGTTATATATATATATATATATATATATATATATATATATATATATATATATAACTCCGGTTTTTATCTTCTTCTTTTTTTGCCAATAGAATTATTGTTATACTCCATGTTCAGAGCATTGCCATATACAATAAATCTACATCAGCAAATGCAAGAATTGCTTTTTTCACAACTCAAATAGCTTACTATGGAGTTTGCCATACATGTTTGTCCAGACAACCCTTATGCTGAATCAGCTGTGTTTGCTCTGGCTTTCTAGAAAAATATCAGCTTAGGTATAAAGTCTCTGTGTTTGAACTTTTTCTATTAGCTTGTAAACATTGCATTCCACAAGGGCTGCTATAACGTGGCAATTTAGCTTAGCTAAATAGGGCTAAGGGAAAAAAATGATTTAATTAGTAAGATGGGCATAGATGTTACCCCCAATTTCCACAGGATGCATGCGGATCGGCTCCGCTGCGTGACGGCTCCATGCTCCGCCGACCGTCAATACCCATTTGTTGAGGAACGGCTGCGGCTATGACTGACAGCTGAAGTCTTGAGGACCTACGAGATCTCGCAAATTCATGTAGAATAGAACTACAAAAACAACAACAGTTTGTTTCCATCCAGAGGAATAGAAAGGGAACTGTTTTTCGAGGTGTAGTGCAGGGAAATATGATCCGCCGTGAGCAGGATCTATTTTATTTTTTTTAATTTTGTTTCTGCGCTCGACCTCCTGTGCCACACTATCTGCTGTGTGCTGAATTGCTGCACAGCTCTCTGGCGTCCGGCAAAAATAGAAGCTCTGCGTATCTGCTCCAGTAGGCGGCGGATAGCAGGAGCTGGGACGTAACCATAATCGTAATCGTAATCATCTACGTATAGGCTAGGTCATGATTTACAGCACTGTTATCATGATCAAGGTGTTACATCTCCTAATTTATGGGGTTTACTGTAGGGCGATAGAAAACAGATCCACTGGCACACACATTCAGACATGGTAACAGTTGTAGGCTGCTGGAAATATATGGCTGAACTGTGTCTTTCTATGATGAGTGGTAAACCCTACAGCATAAATCAAATCAATGCATGTTTTTTTAGCTGCAGGTCTGTATATTTTGAACAGTGGACTGGCATTAATTATTTTCCCACTAAGCTACATGCTAAATGGCTTTGAGCCTTTTGTATGCATGAGGCTACCTGTGGGTAACCACAGCATACAACCTTTATACTCGATGGGATATTGAGCTGGTGCAATGAAAATACATGATGTAAAATTTGCCTAAACATTAACAAATGAAGATGGCATCAGTGAAACAATGTCCCAGAGGGACAGATGGTTTGTGGCTTCCTATGAACAAAGCCCATTTAGGACAAACAGATTATGGGGTTTACTGTAATCTGCACATAATGCATTTCACTCCCTCCTTTATTTTGTGCATAATCCGCTACAATCCCATTTAATTTCATTGGCCTACAGATTATTCTGTCTTTAGAAATGTAATTGTCTGGCTCTAATGCAATAGAATACATTGCATGTGTTTTGATAAAGAAACAACAACAAAAGGATATTACTATATTTTCCTTGGTACTGTATTGTATCTTTATTGCAATTTTGGCAGACATGTAAGTACATTTCAGATAAAACCATTGCAAAGGCCAAAACTAACCAACACATTGTGGGGAGAGAACTTTTAAAATCTTTCTTCAGACAGACTTGCAGAGAGTGGACTGATTAAACCATAAAAATTAATTTGATCAGGCATTCAGTCAGACCAGATTCATTCATTCATTGTGGCAGATCTTTGATTTACACTAAATTTTGTACAATGAAGACTTGTTCCCTTCATCTTCTTCTGATGAAGTCCAACCCACTGCCCTGTAAAAGTGAAATTGTTATTGTTTTATTTCCTCTACTCCATATGGGTAATATCCGCTCCCCAGCTCTGTTCTTTTTTTCTGATGACTGCATTTTATATTGCCGTGTCGAGCCCCGTGAAATTAAACTTCTTTTCTTGAAAAAAGAAAAGTGCTATGAGATCTGTATTGTCAGCATGAAGATTTGTGTATATCGTTTAAAATATATCTTGAATTCCAATTTGTGTAATTAGCAGCTTAATAACACGTTTCCTGCATTTGACTTGTTTTGGTATGTTGACATCATTAAGCAGGGCAACGAGAAAAGGTCAAACTGTAAGAGAGTTCATCAGCATCTCAATTTCTTTCTTGTGTGTCACAGTGATTTATATGATTTATGACCAGGGAATAATCCTCTGTTATCTTAGAGCTGTGACTCATTCTGAGGGAGAAAATATATTAGAATTCATAACTTGTTTTAATGTGAGATGGTGGTGTTTTATTTTTCTCAAAAGGAGAGTGAGGCTGTGGAAACAGGTTTTATTTTATAAACTTGTCCAATGCCCTAAATCAATGTCACCACAATGAAAAGGGCAGATGCAGGTTAATGCATGTTAACAAATTAAAGAATTAAACACAACTATTAATTTAGATTGTGGTCTAATCAGAATCAGAATCAGCTTTATTGGCCAGGTATGAAGACACATACGAGGAATTTTTCTTTGGAGCGTAGTTGCTCACAATGTGCTTACACATACAAAACAACAAACAATATATACACACTAATATATACATACTCTAAACAGAAACATAAACAATATAGAGGCATGAGTGCAGTAAGGAGTTCAATAAACATTATTTAAATGTGGAATATAGTGCAAAGGATGCTGGGATAAAAAATAAAAATTATATTATAAATTATATAATGTTAACTCTTGCTTTTAGCTGGGAGGATGTATAATGGAGACATGTTAAATGTGTCTATGGGTACTAAAGTTAACTAGCCATTGGAATTATTCCTGAATATTACACTAGCAATGTTATATCCCTATGCTAATGCACCAGTATCTTCAATAATAATATGCCATGCATTTCCATAGTTGCGACTAATGGCAAATAATTGAGTGACACTTAATCATTCATCATTTAGAAAACCAAATGTGACAATTAAACAGTGAGAATAGTTAATGAGGCTCAAGTTGTTTTTGAGTTTCTTTTTTTTTTTACTCAATTAAAACTCTGGGCCATTTATCAATTCCAAAGTATGCAATTACAACAAAGCAGTTTGTGGAAATGTCACCACTGCATCTATTCATTTCTCAGGTGAAGTGATTCATTTTCCATTACACAAATACATATCTTTCTAAAAATAAATTATCCTGACCTTCATAAAAATGAAATTTTAAATGCAAATCCCCTCTGCAGTGGAGGGAAAACTTCATCAATATCTTAGGCATGAATAACAATGATAAATGTGTCTGCCTGGAATCAATGAGTCTCTGTGGACAGTCTGTATATACAGCTATATCATTTAGTTGCATGCTATTGCTACATGCTATGAAGAAATAATCATTTGAAATCAACTTATATAGTAAAATATACTATATAAATGTGTGAATAAATTAGATACATGAGTGAAAAGCTAAGTAAAGCACCATTTATTATAATCAATAGATTATTGACCATTTTACCTCACAATCATCCAGTACCAAACACTAAATGGCGTACTCCCTCAGTCGATAATCTGCTGTCTGGATGGGTGGTAATTCACACTGAAGACTATTGACTTATGACATTTGTACTTCTTCTCTCAGCTTGGCCACACAATATCATCGGGCTTCCTACAGACCCCCAAAATCCATCACCTTACAGTGTGGAATTTTCAAGTTTGGCGACAACAAATGTTGCAGCTTATCGCAAACACGGGGAAAAACAGAGGAGGAAATTGGCTGCCCAATCACTACAGGCCACAGAGGCACCATCTGAATGTACCAGAGTCCGGATGGAAAATCAGTCCAGACTATATGTGTCTGAGAAACTATCATTTCTCAGACACATGCACACCATCTTCTGACAGAGAGCAGCTATCACTCACAGGGCACCTGCTGAGTACACTTTCATGAAGCAATATAAAACAGAGCAGCTACTTGACCAAATCATTTAGACACAGAGACACAGTGGACAGGAAGACTTGACATTGAGAGACAGTGCTTTCACATGTTTTTTTGTGTTTTTTTTCTACGCAATTGCTTGCAGCATCATCACTGTTGACAGTTGTTTTTGTTATGGAGCTGTCAAGGTATATAAATGGTAGGAACAGTATTTTACTCTGCTGGGCTTCTTTGAATGCTGGCAGATAAATGATACAGTTCCATTGATGTGATTATAATGGCAATGTCTCAGTTAATGCAGTGCTCTGGTAATGCAACTTCTGTTCCAGCTTTGCTCACCATAAACTTGTAATGTAAAAAGTTTTCACTCCGTTACACAGAAACATCACAGCAGCTATCTTAATAACTTACTTCAAAAGAATCAGAAAAAAAGATCATCTTAAAGCAAAAAGATTCTCTTTGCCTGGAGCTTAGCATTTTAGGCAACTCATTTTTTGAGGGGCAACGCATCCAGTTCGGCGAAGTGCTGCAAATGCAAAAGTGCCTTAAACCTGCGTTAAAGGATATGTTCTTTTCCTTAATATACAGTCTATGGGGCTACATACAAATCATTTACTCACATTTATTTCAATGAGACAACTGGGTTGGCATGGCTCTGGTTAGCGATGCAAAGGGAAACGGGGAATACAAATAAATAAATGAATAAATAAATAAAAATGTATTGTCCAGCAAATACGTGGCTCAACCTTTTGCTCAACCCAATGCTACATTTTAAGAAACAAATCTGTAAAGTAACAGAAAAGGTTCTTGCAGCTTATTTCCCGGACTTTGCCACATAATTTAAAAAGGGAAAGTATGTGTGTAGCTACAGTTAAAATACAAAAATACAGAACATTTTCAGTTAAGCCTATATAAAATGTTCTCATAGAAAGCTGCTTACTTAGAAAACGTTTGAAACATTGAAAAATTCCCCAAAATGTTGATAATACTGACAAAAACTTTGTAAAAACCGACCAACATCTCAAAAAGTGACTAGTTTAATCTCCCAAAATCAACTTCCGTGGCCGACAAAAGTTGTCGGAGCACAAATTCTGCAATTCAAAACGTAAACAGCAATTCTATGGACAATTTTGGTTAAAATATACAGATTGTTCTTAGACAGTTGGATGGCCAATCAAGCAGATGTCTCCCTGTAGCTGAAACTAAATGCCACCCACACAGCTAATCGCTTTTTTTGACATTGGTAACCCTTAACCTTATGAGGCTCTAATTTGTTCACAGTCAAAGCAACCACTGTTAAATATACTGTGTAAATATATATATATTTAAAAAAAATCCCTCTCTCACCCCTTGTGGGGTGGTATGTGTCATCCTCAAGCTCGGGTCCTCTACCAGAGGCCTGGGAGTTTGAGGGTTCTGCGCAGTATCTTAGCTGTTCCTAGGACTGCACTCTTCTGGACAGAGACCTCTGATGTTTTACCTGGAATCTGCTGGAGCCACTCTCCCAGTTTGGGGGTCACAGCCCCCAGTGCTCTGATTACCACTGGCACCACTGTTGCTCTTACTTTCCACATCTTTTCTAGGTCCTCTTTCAGCCCTTGGTATTTCTCAAGCTTCTCGTGTTCCTTCTTCTTGATGTTGCTGTTGCTTGGGATCGCCACATCTATCACTACTGCCTTCTTCTGCTGTTTGTCGATCAACACGATGTCTGGTTGGTTAGCCATCACCAGTTTGTCAGTCTGGATCTTGAAGTCCCACAGGATCTTAGCTCGGTCATTCTGGACTACCTTAGGAGGTGTCTTCCATTTTGACCTAGGGACTTCCAGCCCATACTCGTGCCAGATGTTCCTGTACACTATGACAGCTACCTGGTTATGGCGTTCCATGTACGCTCTTCTCTTGGTAATTGCATGTTATTACATCTGTTACCTTCTTATCACCTTATTACCCCAGTATTACATCTTATTACTGTGATTATTACTCAGTTATTACTTTGTAATTACAAGTTATTACCTAATATTAGCTCTTTATTATCACACTATCCCTCCACCATCTTATTACCGCGGTGGAATGTAAAGTGCTACCAATATTTGTTTCTTGCAAATGTGAGGGGTTTAATCAGCAGATTTGTGACTGAGGCCGCTCAGTACTTAAAGCTTCGATCTCCTCTTGACAGCAAACTTTAGTGTGCTACACTGTCTGTACAGGCTGAGTACGTGTTACACGGTTGGATTCCTTTGGAGCAATTACAGCATTTACTTGAATGAATGGGGTGAATGATGACAACCTGTAATTATCATTCAAAGTATTTTCTGAAGAGATTAATTCTTTCTGCACCACTGTGTTTCATCAAGATGGACTCTGCCCGAGCTGACAAACCGGAGAGGAAAAGGTAGAGCAGAGAGGCATTTGAACACAGGCCAGCAAACCCCTTCAACCCCCACCAGGGACTCTCAATGATCTCAAGTTTTTACACAACTTACTCTTTTCATTTCTATCCCTCTACATTTCCTGAGATAAGTGCAGTTTAGTAGCTGAAGTTAGAAAGTAAGTTGATGCCTTTTATTGTGGGACAATTAAAAAGTAAACTGGACCTTTATTTGAATTTCAACAATCCATATTTGAATGACGTGAGACTAATAATTTAAATAAAAGTTTCTAAGACTTATGTTTTCATTACCATTGTGCCTAATTTCATTTAGACTGTTATTGTGTTTTACTCAGAGGCTAAATCATTTGATTTATCTCCTCAATTAAGGGTTAATTTTGTAATTTTCTAATGGAATTCAGTCCCGGCAATGGTGGCGATTTGTTTTCATTTGCCATTTTCCTTATGAGTACACAAGTGTGTGTGTGTGTGTGTGTGTGTGTGTGTGTGTGTGTGTGTGTGTGTCTGTTTAAACTATACATGACCAGCACAATGCCACTGGTTGACTGAGGCTCAAAAACATTTGAGAACTCATAAAAAAGGTTAATTTAGGTTTTAGCCAATTTACCTGAGACAGAAGATGTCCTTATTATTTTCACCTTCAATTCAGTTTTGTGTTTAATTATTCATGAACAGTGCATTATTTATTACACACTTTTATTTAATTTATGATTCAGCACATAATATTTTGCGCTTTAATTTAAAAAAAAAGAAATACCATAATTGGGAAATCCAATATTATCTAATCTGACATCACTAGACTCTTCTGACCTTTGACCTGAAAAGTTGCTGGTGTGGAATGCACAGCTACGATCTAACTTACTGGATGATGAGGTTAAATCAAAAGCAGAATGACTTGGAACAGCAGGGAGTTGCCTTCCGCTATGAAAACTAGCATCAAGGGTCAATGTTATTATAGTACAGTACATTACTACACTCATCAGTGCTGGACCAACAGGAATCATTTGACCTTTGTTTAGATAGCTTGGTGTAACAGCAGAGTGTAAAAACCATTTTTAACTGTTCAGTCCATTTTCATTTTAAGATTTATAGCATACCCGCTATAAATAACAAGGTTGTTAATACAGAAACACAATTAGTTGCCGTAATTTACCTTTTTCAAAATAAGTTAAAAACAGGTTCCAGGAACGGAAAAATGTATCCATTTGACCAGTGCGGAGTTTCTCCATTTGTATTACGGATAGCATTTCAATGACCCACACCTGAAAGGAAGGAGGAGTGTGAGACCACACCATTCCTTCATCATCAGTCTCTTGGCAACTATCATTCCCAGTTCCAGTGGTTGCCGTATTATGGTTGGAATTGTCTTTGTTATTTGTGAGCAACCAAAAATAGCAAGTCCAGCCTCGGGTTGAAGGGGCCGCTGATACGTTTTGGAGTACCAATCAAATATTCTAGACCAAAAGCTTGCCAGTGAAGAGCAGGCCCAAAAAGCATGGGACAGTGTACCCTCTGACACATTACATCTATCACACACTGGGGAAACCAATGGATATATTCTGTGCAATCTGACTTTGGAATTATGTAAGCAATGTACAATCTTAAATTATATTAGTATATTAGTATATTAGTTGGTGTCTGCTGTTTAAAGAGCAGGAATGAATATTAGACAAACATGTGTTCCACATGAATTCAGATAGTTCCACACCTAACTCTTCTTTCCAAGTATCCATAGTTTTCACAGTGTGCGCAACAATTCAGTCATCAAATAGGCGTACAATTCTCGAAATAAGACGCTCGGAGAAAGGAGGGCTCTTGCAAATATCATAAATTTCATGCTCCAGGGATAGATTTTGAAAGTCTTCAATTTTTTATTGAGCATAATGCCTAACCTGCAAATATTGAAAGAAAAGGGAATTAGGAAGATTGTATTTCCTTTCAGTTGGCTGAATGATGCAAATTTACCATCAATGTACAGATTATTGACTGAAACCAAGCCCCTCTTTCTCTAGTCATGGTACAGTATGTCATGCCAAGGAGGCAGAAAACAATGGTTAAAACATATAGGTGTTTGTACTGACGTATTTGGTAACTTTAGAAAGCACCTGACCTGGTTCAAGATTCTTACTGACTGTTTTACCACAAACACTTTTCAAACTTGGAAAATAACATAGCTGGCAGTGAAGAATTATTCACAGAGTTGGCCTCCATCTTAAGCCACAAAGGGGTTGTAAGTGTCTGATTATCCAAGGATCCCTACTGCCAGAACCTTAATGCCCTAACATTGGCAGCCCAATAGTAGTGCTTAAATACAGGTAGGTCCAGCCCTCCCTCTGATCTAGATTTCTGTAAGTGTGCTTTTGAAATTCTGGCGTTTTTGCCATTCCAAATATAGGACAAAATAATTGAGTCCAGGTCTTTAAAAAAGGCTGCGGTGAGATAAATGGGGAGATTTTGACATAAATATAGAAATTTAGGAAGGGAGATCATTTTAATTGAGTTTATGCGTCCAATCACTGATAAGAGAAGAGTTTTCCAACATTCAATATTTTGTTTTAATTTTGTATAATAAGATTAAACTCTGCAAAATTTAATTTGAATATTAGTTTGGGATCCTTAGGTATAGTCAGACCAAGGTAGGTGAAATGATCATTAACTATTTTGAACGGAATACTTTGTAAAAAACCTGATGAATAAGTACTGGAAAGAAGCACAAACTCACTCTTTGACCAGTTGATTGTGTACCCCGATAAGACTCGAACAGCTCAAGAAGAGGGGGAACTGATTTCTCAGCATTGCATAAATACAATATGACGTTGTCAGCGTATAAACTGATAAGCGTTTCCACACCTCCAATCTCAAGTCCCTTCACCTGTGGGCGTTCTCTTATTGTTACAGCAAGGGGCTCCAGTGCAATAGCAAAGAGCGCCGGAGACAATGGACAACCCTGCTGAACCGAGCGTTGCAAAAAAAAGGGGGTTGAACGATCTCCATTTGTCAGAACAGAGCAGCACGTCTTTGCATATATCAGTTTCACCCAAGAGATACAATTTTCCCCAAAACCAAACCTGCGTAGTGACTTAAACAAATAAGGCCACTCGACCTGATCAATAGCTTTGTGTGCGTCAAGGGACAGAAGAGATGCTCCACTGGTACCACTAAAATCAGAGTAAATAGTATTGGAAAAAGAGAGTCTGCCGGGAATAAACCCTGTCTGGTCAAGATGGATAATAGAAGCCAGATATTTGTTTAGTCTAGTAGCCAAGATTTTAGTTATTACTTTGCGATCAAAGTTTTGAAGCGCAATTGGCCTAAAGCTTGCAGGGTTGGTTTCCTATCTGCCCTTTTTTTAAAATTAAAGAAATGTTTGCTTCATAGAGGGTTTTTGGCAGTTTTTCATTTTTAGAATTACGCATCATCCTGAGCATAAGTGGTGCAAGAGCATCACAAAATCTCTTGTAGAACTCTGCGCAGTAACCATCGGGCCCGGCAGCCTTGCCCGATGGAAATGACTTTATGGCATTGATGACTTCCTGTAGTGTAAAGTCTGAATCAAGACATTTCGTAGCAGCATCAGTCAATTTGAGCAATGAAAAAAAGTCAAAGAAATTGTTCAAGTTAGATTGTGAAACATTGTGTTTTGAGGAGTAAAGCTCAGAATAGAATTCACTGAAACAACGGTTTATGTCATCAAGATTGGTTAGAAGAGTGCCTGTTTTAGACTTAATACCACAAATTGCTCTTGAAGCCTAGGCACCTTTAAGCTGTTGTGCTAAAAGTTTACCTGGTTTATCCCCAAGCTCAAAGTGTTTCTGCCTTCATTTCAAAAGTAAGTTCTTAACTTGGCCACTCATAATATCATTGTTTTCATATTTAAGCTTCAATATTTCTTTATAGTGATCCGGTGATTTAGAAATTCGGTAAGCTCTTTCCATAATAGGAAGAGTGTTATCAATTTCAAGTAGCCTCATCTCTTTCTGCTTTTTCATGGCTGAGGTGTAGGAAATTATATCACCACGCAAAATGACTTTTAATGTTTCCCATAGGGTCAGGTCAGATACTTCCCCATTATCATTTAATTCTATAAAATCCTCCAATTTAGAGGTTATACTCTTAGTAAAGTTGTCATCACTTAGAAGGGTTAAAGCGCCAAGAATAAGTCTGTCTTGGGACTGAAATATTTAATGATATTGCTAAGGGGCTATGGTCAGAAATTAAAATATTATGGTACTTGGAATTGGTGATTTGAGAAATAAGGTTAGAGCTAGTCAAAAAATAATCAAGCCTACTGTAGGAATGTGAACATTTGAGTAGAATGTATAGTCTTTGCTTGTAGGATGCTGGATCCTCCAAATATCTACTAGATTCCTAGTTTTCAAAAAGTTGTTTAGAAGCTATAAGGATGCAATTTCAGGTGCTGGTCGTGTAGATAATCTATCTAAGAAAGGATCTAGATAGCAGTTAAAATCCCCGGCTATTATTATGTTTGAGTCACTATCGTCTGGAAGCAGATCAAAGACCTTTTTGAAAAAATTGGGCTTTTCCGTGTTCGGACCATATATATTAAGCAGGGTTACCGAGAATGAGTTTATAGTGCCAGAGACCAATAAATATCTACCAAGAGGGTCATTGTTAACAGAAGTTACCTGGAATGGGATATTTTTTCGAAACAATATTGCCACACCACGGGCATGCCAGGTAAATGGCGATTGATATATTGTTTTGATATGGGACTCTGGTAAAAAAAAATTATACCCGCAGAAAGAGATTTCAGGTGTTTAAAAACATTCCCCCTTTTGACTACACTGCCGAGCCCTTTCACGTTCCATGAAATCAGTCGTAAATCTCTGCCTCCTACATGCATTTTACCTTGTACTTGAGTCATTTTGAAAAAAGTGCGAAAAAATGCAAATGCTGTTTCAATACCGAGCGCAAGTGAATAAAACATGCACATCTGAGCCCAAACAGAACAACATTGTCTATGGACATAGTTTTTGAAGCAGTAGTCGGAGGTTTAGCAGCGGGATCATTAGAGCGGCTATCGCTAGCACTAGCCCCGCTAGTACTGCCGATGTATCCATCGATGGTCTTGGGCTTCCCAGGAGAGTTTCTTTGCCGCGACATCTTCAGAGTAGCAAAGTTCAACAGAAGGAATAGACGAGCGAGCAGGAAATGTCAGCTCTCGGACAGTTTTATCGTGGTTTTTGGTAATTTTGTGTGAGTTGCAGTGGAGAGCACAAGCTAAGCACGTCTACATCCTACTCATGCGCACTAGCGCCCCCAGTTGCATTGTTTTTAACCAGGGAAGCAGTGTTCAGATTACATTACGTGCTTACATAATTACAAAAGGGTTCTCCAGATTACTAAACAGAATGGGCCTTTGGATGAATGCTTGCTGATAATGGGCAATGTAGATATTGCATTAAAGATCAGCCACCCACTCAGATCAGTGTTATGGCAATGTGTGTGTGTGTGTGTAGATATATATATATATATATATATATATATATATATATATATACATATATATATATACATATATATATATACGTATATATATATATATATATATATATATATATACATATACATATATATATACATATACATATATATATATATATATATATATATATACATATACATATATATATATATATATATACATATACATATATATATATATATACATATACATATATATATACATATACATATATATATATATATATACATATACATATACATATATATATATATATACATATACATGTATACATATATATATATACATATATATACATACATATATATACATACATATATACACATATATATATACATACATATATATATATATATATACATACATATATATACACATATATATACATATATATACACATATATACACATATATACACATATATACATACATATATACACATATATATATACATACATATATATACATATATATATATACATACATATATATACATACATATATATACATACATATATATATATATATATATATACACACACACACACACACACACACACACACACACACACAAAACACACAAACACATACATCATTCTAATCATTCTAATTTATTATTTATACCAGAGTAGCAGTCAAGTGTAATACACTTCAGCTCACTAAGAAACAGTCTACAATTTGTTTTCCTTCATAGTGCAAAGCAATAACTAGCCAGTGGAAATTGCGTGTGTGCGTCCTTAAGAACAGTCGTATAACTTACGTTGTCAGTTCATTGTTAGCTGGGGATTTTGTTGTTTGTGTTCTTCACCAGCTAGCTAGGTTCCACGTGGCTGTTGATTCGATATAATGGCGATTGTTGAAAGCCCTTGCTCATGTTTGTATTTTATGTGCATTATTTACGTGCTACAGTAGTTACACTGCATTAAGGTTATATAATAATAGTGGGTTTATCGTTATTTGCTAGCCTGTATATAATTCCTATGCATTGTGTATGGTAGCCTTTACAATGTTATTTATTTACAGCATTTGACTGGCATAAAATAGGCATATGTCAGAATGACCGGCTGAATGATGGCCAATCACGAGAAAATTGACCAATTCCGGATTTGTAAATAAAACAATATAGTTACAACACTCATTTCAAGGCCACCCTAACTTTATCAATATGGAGACGTGTGAAATGACGTGCAGACAGCAACTGTGAAAAGAGTTTAGTGCCAGCAGTAAAATGAACTTGTCAAACTCATACTGAATTACTAAGCTTAACACTAGAGATATGCTGTGTGAACCGATTTAAGGTTATAATCAATGAAGTGCAAATTTTAATTCATAAAAACGTTTCAATTATTTATGTGCTTAAATCTTTGCTGTATTGTGAATTTCAACTAATTTCCCCAGTGCAATTACAGTTCTTTTACTTTCCAACTTTTAACAACCTAAGGAGGAGAGCAGGTTCTTATTGCAGTTTGATCTAACACTTAACAAAAATTATATATGTTTTCAACAACAATATGACACTATTCATCCATCCATCAATCTTTTTGCCCTTGTTTCATAGACAGTATAACAAATGGACAACAACGGTGACACCATTGTTTTCAACAGAGACAGTGAAGTCTATTAGAAGCACTTTCTGGTGATCTTGCAATCTTGCAGAGGCGGAGACCGTAGGTATATGTAAGAGAGATAAAATAGGCACAGTAATAATTGCTAACTAAAATGCTAGTTAACATTAGTAAGTAAACCTAAACAGCTAATGTAAGTTGAAACTGCCTGTGAGCTTCTAATGTACTGTCGTATGCCTCTACTATGCGACAGTAAGTCGCGTGGTTATGACACAATTGCCTAATTTTACAAAAACAGCTGCTACGGAGCCATAACGGCGGGTGAGTGCTAGTTAGCATATAAAAATGGCACCATAAGGACTACGCTTAGTGGTGGCTTGCTTACCCCCTTGGCTTGTTTGTGTTGATGTCCCAGGAGAGCTAAAGGATGCACACAGTATGTATTGGAAAAGGACAAGTTGCCAGTGTATCACAGAACTTACACAGACAAACACATTCACACCCTGGGCAGTTTAGAGTTTCCACACAACCTGATCCTCACGTTTGGACTGTGGGAACTGTCTGGACCTAGAGGAAACTGTTTCTGAACTGAGGGACAAAATGCTCCACACAACCCTATACAGAAAGGCCCTTGGCCTAGATCAGAACTAAGCCATAACCTTGTTGGTGTGAGGAGAAAATGTTAACTGCTGTGTAGCTGAGCAACTAAACATTTGTTTAGAAACTTCAGACCAAAAAACCCCCACAAAAAACAGTTCTTACTACATTTGACTCAATGAAGAAGAAAGTTGCCTCAGTCTCTTTGAGTCCTTTGTGGTTTGTAAACATGAATCTGCTCTACAGTAGATAACTTCAGGGCTCATTGCAATCATTGACTTTGTTAGAGCAAAATATCCTTCTGAGGTTTTGTTTGTGGAACATAAAAATCCCTACCCAATACTGTTTATATGTCTCATAGTTTCATTCTTCAAAAGGTTATCTGAATTGCCACTAACTGTTTAGACAGTTTCACTGTTTTCTTGCTTTTTCAGCGCAAACACACACATGTTCAGCTGTAATTATTTATTTATATATATATATATATATATATATATATATATATATATATATATATATATATATATATATATATATATATATATATATATATATATACTGTATTTTTTTAAGTTTTATGCCAAATTAAAGAATGTGGGAAAATGCTGCCAGGATGCAATTCATCATGGAAATAGTGAGCATAGGGGAAGTATCCATCTCTCCACGTATTTCTAAAAGTGCCATGCCAGTGCTGTAGCTAAACCCATGATCGATCTGCTTGGGGCTGCCTGGGCACGCTGCAGCAGGCAGCTCTGGCGCGTCAAGGCATTGCTCTCAAGTCTCAGCTCAGGGTCTGCACTCTGCTGGCAGGCCTGCCCTCTGTCCAACAACGTGAGATTGCGGCATTTGAAATATTAAGCAGGAGCGGAGGGGAAAAGAGCAGAGTCAGGCTTTCAACTTTGTACACGTCAAATACACTGAATGTTGTGGACCTGTGCCATCTATCTGACATCCACTGCCATGCTGAGTGGTAGAGTCCTCCTCTGGCTTTTAGTTAGAGCATAATGTTTGACTAAAGTGCTTACCTGTGACAGAATAGCAGAAGCCAAATAACTGTGTTGATTGACCAATACAGTACAAGGAAGTGGTTAGTTAGTCTATATCCACGGCATTCCACTTCCGGGATTGCTCCTATGCTGTCAGAAATTCCAGTTTCTCTTTTCAGCCACAAACAAAACCATCTGTCCAGACAGCTAGCTAGACTATCTGTCCAATCTGAGTTTTCTGTTGCACAACTAAAACAACTTCTGAACGACACGTGCTCCACAAAAACAATTTCCTTCCAGAGGCAATTTTGCAGCGGCACCGTGCTTTTCCCAGTGCCTAGCGCCACGCATGAAGATTGTGATTGGTTTAAAGAAATGCCAGTTAACCACAGCACATTTTTCTCCCATCCCAGAATGCTGTGTGGACTAACAGACCCTCCTCCGCAGCGCTGCGGAGCAAGGTCTGGCAAAGCAAGATTAGGAAGAGGAGACATTCAATATTTTTCTTTTCTGTGTTTTAAACTAAATAAAAGTATACATCAGTTTGTACTGCCATTTATGTCTGTGTACACGTGTGTGATCGTGTGTGCATGTACTCTATGTGCATGCTAAACCCGAGAGATCCATCTGATGCCTTCTCTCCCCACACACTCCCAGCTGCATTATAATACTGACGCTGCAGGTGCTCCAATCTACTGATAAGGAAAAGCTCATAATCCATAAAGGAGCTCGCAGAACACAGTTCTGTTTGACATTCAGGGATCAGCCTTTAGCACTTTCTTTTACTTCCATTAAACAACCAAAAAAAAAAAAAATAATATATATATATATTTTATTTTTTTTTTTTTTTAGATAGATAAATAGATAGACAGATAGATAGACAGATAGATATAGGACATAGAAATAACTTGTCTTGATTTATACTGTATGTATGTATGCCCTTTGATAGCTGCTTTAAACACATTTAAATGTTCTTATATCATAACATCCATGGTGCATGATATGATATAATGATGATATAATATATTAATACATAGATATATATATATATATATATATATATATATATATATATATATATATATATATATATATATATATATATATATATATATATATATATATATATATATATAGGCCTTTTCACACCAAGGACGACATGAAAAAACAAAAACACAATTGTATTTGTTAGCAATATATAGCAATCACACCTTTCATACAAAGCAAAGAATATTCCCGTTTCGTGCATTCCACCAAAAAGTAAAGTTTTGCACCGTCACACAATCATTCATTGTTGTGTTTTTCCAAATGTTAAGTTAGCAGCTTTCTCCCCTGTGCCTGACTGTGATGAATTTGGTCTGAAAAGGCCCAAAGATAGACATATTCACATTCTGTGTCAGAATTTACTAGCAAAACTATACTGTAAAGAATACAAAGGGTAGAAATCACTGTGGTGAAGTTGCATTGGTTGGAGGTCCACAATGCTGAATTACAGAAGAACCTCAGGGGATATACAGCTTCAACAACATCTAGAACATGAGGCTTGTTGTTGTGTTCCAAAAACACAGACGAAATGAGACGTCTACAGCACAGAAAGAAACCTCACTTCAGTTTGGAATGAGCAAACTGTTGAACGTAATGCACCTTCAAATAGCAATTAAAGGACATCATTATCATTATCCCTCAAGATTCAATTTGTATCTTAGTCCAGTTTGAAGTTCAAAGGGACTACATGAGCTCTGATGAACCACAGCATAAAAATGACAACAAGATATTGAAAGCAGGGCTGCTGATTGATGCCACTTACCTCAGGGCAGAGAATCTTTACTGTCAAAATTGGATCTACTATGTTTTGCAGAACAGTTTACCAGCAAAAGCTTATTTTGTCTATCTAAGTAAATTAATTAAAAACAAAGCCACATATAGAGAAATATAATATAGAAAAGACAAGAATTAGGCGCAGTGAACAAAGGATTGTAATGTGAGGAAGATGAATAAAACAGTGCTGACTTTGCATAATTTGTGTGGATCACTTAAAAAAGGAATATAATGTTTTCCCTCTAGGCTTTATTTATCCAATTTGTCATTGTTATGATTGTTTTCATAATCGTGTAGATTATTTTCTCTAAGGTGCTATTATTATTACTGGGGTGATACTCTGCAGTTGACATTATACAATATGATGTAGGGGATGAAAGGATGTTTTGAAATATTGGAATCCTCCGACAGTTTGCCATCCATTGGTGGATTGGTGAAAGTTTTACAACCCATTTGCCTACTGTGATGTTTGATGGTAAACCTGCAAATGAGACAAACACATTCTTTTATGTTCTGCATCTCTGAAATAAGTTTTAAGATTATAATAACATGACAAGAACTGGTTTTGCCAGTGGGCAGACTCAGGGAAAAGTTTTAGTTTTAAAAAAAATCTTTTTTACTTGCATAATAACTGTATTTAAGAGTAAAAATACAGAAAGTAATTCTGAAGAATTTAAGTCTTTAATCATTAATGTCATGTAAGAAGTATGTCAGGTGGCCCTGCAGGCATAACATGTACTACAAGTACAACTTCATGTTCTATTTAGTATACATTCAGCATGATGCATCAGATTTTAGGACCCTATAATAAATTTGATTTGATTTAAGTTTGAGCCTGCATGCATCAATCAAAAGTCAAATGTGTAATATTTTTTATTTAAAATGTGGTGGAAAATAATGTCTCACTAAATGGAAATATGCCAATATCATGCCAGTGCCCCATAATACCAGGTACAGCACATAAACTATTGTTTTACACCTTTGATCAGCAGTTGGGAGATGACCCTGGCTCTGAATAGCAGCATGCAGTACAATACTGTAGGTAAAACGTCCTAAGCAAGGAATGACAATATTGATTGTGATGATGGCAAAAAGTAGGAAAATAAGAGCCATGTGGAAACTTGTAGATATTAATAAAATATGCAACCCGGTCTCAAGGCAGTTCGTGAAATGGTCACGTTATTTTGATCTATTGATTCGTCAACAGGGACATGATTTTCTCATTTATTTTGTGGTGGTCACCACGAAATGGGAACGTGACCATTTCACAAACTGCCATGAGACTGGGCTGCAGCAGTCTGCTCTGGGGACAACAACGGCCACCGTGACACGATCCACGGTCTCTGGGGATGCAACAACGGGAAATGAAATGCCACACGACAGCAACAAAAGGAGATGGGACACGCTACTTTTCAATACTGCTCGCTACCGTAATAGTGCTGTTATCACGAAAGATGCATCCTGTTAAAATACATTAGTTTAAAATTCGTGCTCACCATCACAAAAAAACAAGAAAATCATGTCCCTGTACACAAATCAATAGATTAAATAACATCACCATTTCACAAAATGCCATTATACTGGGCTGAAATATGACAGGAAAAGTGAAATAAATGATCTGATATTGAACAAATGGTGAAGTAAATTTGCTTTAGTGGCTTCTAAGATTCCAACGGGTTAGCCCATGACAACAGATACAGAATTATTTAGTAAGCTTCCTGAAGATATCAGCTATGAGCTGCTGTCACAGCTGTTCGTACTCCAAGCCTTGTTGGTCTGTTGCTGGAGCTTTGGGTAAAATTTACCGGCCAATTTCTCCAGGCCCAATACCCAGTGTACTGCATGAACAAGCATTTCAGCTCTCGACTGGCCCAATAGCAAATCTCAACATGTGGATATACAGCGCTGCTCGCCTGTCGGGGCAAATTATAGCTGTTGGAGGCTATGACGTGAAAAAATTGCTTGACAAATTGTTCCTGGGTCATCCCAAGGGAGTGAGAGGGATGAGACAGGCTGCGGGGAGATTTCAGGCTATATGGGCCTGCATGCAGAAGAGACAGATAGATGTTTCTATTTTTGGCCATCCTTTGTCTTGTTGTTTGTACACTAGAAAATAATTTTCAGTTCCCATGTTAATTGAAATGATTTTTTTCAGGTGAAAGAACTGAGTAGGCACAGTAAATTAGCCTTTGAAGGGTTGCTGTTAAGAAAATTTGCCTAAAGGAAAATTCAGTTTGCATAATAATTTCACTGTCATAAGCCTGAAGATATTCCATCTATTATGCGATGTCCTTTTGTAAAGAGGTATTATAGATAAATCCCTGTCTGATTTATGGATGTAAATAAAGTGACACTGAGGCAAAGAGCTAAAAAATGACTCTGCCAACCACGTCGAGGAACTTTAAATCCAGCATTGTTCTTTTTGCGTCCGTTGAAATTCTGCTCCCCTGCGGCATTCATGTACAATCTGTTCTGTACAAGCATAACCTTTGCAAAAAAAACACTTGGGAAAAGTTTGTGAATTATTCAATATTATCTTAGAAAAAAAGCTGGAAACTAACATGTAAGCCTTTCAATTTACACTCACTTTTTTTAAAGGTAATATATTATGACAGAAAATACAGTATATGTTCTTCCTTTTTAAAAAGTGCTCAAATATGAATACATTTCTGTTCATACTGGCGCTCCTATTGTTCTGTTCTTGTGTTTATCAACTTATTTGTTGCTGAAGTGCAACAGTGCAACAATTTGCATCCAAATGAATAGGAAAAATTAAAGTGGATATTAAAGCAAAGAACCGAGAAAGAAACTTCAAAGGGAACGTGAGCTTTTGTAGTTCCACAGCTTCATACCCTGTTAAGTGTTAATATGCTGGTAATGGTAACTGCAAAACTCATACGTTTAAATGAATGAAAAACAAAGAAAGTCATAAACACACAGTGGAGTGGAGTGTTTCCTTTTTTTGTTTCTGGCGGGACAATAAACACCTCTTTAAAACAATATACTGTTGTTCAGTTTACAACCAGGGCTTAAAACTGTTTCTCTTGTCTCTAACAGTTTTTACACCTGTCCTGTTTGGTTCAGGCAATTAGCCCTTTTAGTGTGGTTCGTTTTGGCTGGTGTTACAGCTGCCAATCAAACTCTGATGTAGAATAGACAACCAGACCAGTCATTCACCAGTTTCCCATTCTGATAATGGGAAACTGGTAGTCCTCAAAATTGTCCAATTAAAAGGTCACTGATCTGCTCCAGTGACTTCAAATACCAAACAAACGCCCTAAACTCACTTTTACACCTGTAGTTCAGTTAATTTGAGCTGGACTTAGGGGAGAACAATGATCCATCATTGCCTTTTAGTTACATTACATTACATGTCATTTAGCTGATGATTTTATCCAAAGCGACTTCCAAAGTGCTTTCAACCCTGAAGGTGCAATCTCCAAATAACAAGCAGTAAGTGCAAATACATTAGCTTTAAATAAACAAAACTACAAAAGAGCCATATGAAAGTGCAACTTCAAGATATATATATATATTTTTTTTTATGTTTATCCGAGGTGTAGCCGGAAGAGATGTGTTTTTAGCCTTCGGCGGAAGATGATGATGTCAGTAGGGAGCTCATTCCACCATTTAGGAGCCAGGACAGCAAACAGTCGGAATTTCATTAAATGATTAACTGTCCCTTGCTGTGAGGGGGCAGCAAGCAGCTTGGCTGATGCAGAGCAGAGTGGGTGGGTTGGGGTATAGGGTTTGACCATGTCCTGGATGTATGCTGGTGCTGATTGTTCGTGGCCCTGTATGCAAGTACTGGGGCCTGTTGCATGAAAGTAGAATAAAGATATCCAGAATAAGTGAAAAAGCACAGCTTGACTTAGTGTGATCCGCTCGTCGCGGCTTAATCGGTTGCATGTTTGTCGAGCCAGAATGAACAGGTGAAGCTATGTCAAGCCAGGAGTAGATAGCTGGGATAAGTGCACGTTCACGGCTTTCTTAAATAGACCACGGTATCGATCACAGATTTACTGATGTAGAAATGGAGAAGAACCATGCGGCATATGTTTCACCCAATGAGCAGCAGCTTCTAATGGAAAGTAACGAGAAGGTGAAGCATATAATATGCAGAAAGGGAAATGCGGCTCTTATCAAACAGAGAGAAAAGCCCAACAGACTATAGCGGACTGACTGAATGTGTAAGGATGGAAAAAAATATCTACTTACCTAGTCACTCCACATTTATTACAAAGTTGCATGCTACACTGTCTTTTAGTTGCTTTAAATATGCTAGTTTCATGTTTCTGTTTTTATGTGCTAAATGTGCTGGTTTTACCGTAAAGTGTCTTTGAGTAGCCTACCATTTAAAGCACAAAATAAATAAAATGTCTTATTTAGCCTACTTTGCCTTAAAGGTGAGCAGAGGGTATTAATGTTCCTCGGGAAATGTACCCTAAGGACTCTAGGCTTAATTTCAAACCCTTATTCACAACGCGAGAACATGTTTTACAACCACATGCACAAATCTTTATAAGTTGTCTAATTGTAAATATCTTGTTAGAGTGTACAATTAATGTTCATACAGAACAATCAGAAATGGACAAAAACTAGAAAAATAAGAAAGTGACTTCAATACATGCTGTGAGCATATGTAAAACAATATTCATGTTTTTTTATTCTTCTGACAAGTGACAGCACCAAAATAAAAAGATTAAGACGCATTGTGGTTGATATCTCTTTGTAGGGGAGGATGGGGGGTGAAACTGGGTGTAAATCATCTCTCTGTTAGTACCTTGTGTCACAGATTGACTCTTTGTATTGGTTTCACTCTATGGATGAGGTGTATTATGTATCTGTTATGTTCAAAATCCCATGAATAAATCATAAAAAAGAAGCATTGTGGTGTTCCCGGTGTGATGAATGTACGCTAGACTATATACGAATATAGGCACGTTATTGGTCCAGTGATGTGAGACTTATTGAGAAGGTTATGAAACCAAAGTAAGCTATAATACCTAATACCTAATAAAAAACATTAGGCCTACATATTAAGGAGTAACACAAACTATCCTTTATTAGAGAAGGGCAAGCAACAAGAAAATGAAATCATGATTGTATTGGTCTCTGATCAGTCTGCCATTAATATCATATCTGGTAATATTGCTGCATTGTCCCACTTAATCTCCGGAGCGTCCTGTATAAACCTGAAGCTGCGTAGACCACGGACGCTGTGCTGCTGATCTCTACTTTTACAAAGATAGTAAACATGCCAGGCAGCTTCGACACACTACCGTCCCACCGGGAAAAGTCCTGACTCTCCCGATTGCCACTCCGCATCTGCGTGCCAGTGCAACCATTTCTAACCATCTAAACAACTGCAATAGTAGGGGTTTAAATCAAACGCATGACAACAATAGTGACAAATAATGCATGCAAGGCACCAAACTAAAGGAGAAAATGCAACACAGTTTGATTGAACAGAACCAAACAGGTTAGGTGTGTAAACTCCCTTAGTCACTAATTCTCAACCTGCTTGTTATCGTGCACAAGAGGGGCCACAAAAATAATCTGTTTATCATGTATCGAATATATCCAGTTGGTGCTGAGTGATTGTTTGCTTTGACCTTTTCATCTCTGCTTCTTTTATCTTCCTTCTCCCATCTCATGTCTCATGTCTCTGCAGCTGTATTTTCATAGGGAATTCCTGTGTGACCCCCCTTTAATAAAAGGCTGTACAAATAAATGCTTTTGAACGTTGAGGAGTCACATGTTTCAAAAGGCTGAGATTCCCTGATAAGAATTCCACTCCAAACTCGTATATATGTAGATCATGAATCTAAACTACAACTTCATAGACTACAGCATCCTGATCCTGAAAGCTTCTCCATTATGGCTGTCATATGGCCTTCACATCATCACAACACTGTGCCTCATCTCGCACCACCCTCCAACGTCTGTCAGGGACTCATGACTCCTCCGTTGGTGGGTTTTACTCAAAGACAACAGATCCCTGACATTGCAGCCACTGCCTGCAAGCCTACTTCACCGATCAGCTCACTGGAGATGGCTTGAAATGGGGCTGCCTTGCTCTAGGGTCCCTCATACCAGCTGGAGTTACATTTAGCCAGCAGGAAGCTTTATCACTCACTCCCTTTGTTAGTGGAGCGGCAGGCTGGCTGTTTCCCTCCTGAGGTGTTTCCGCAACTCAAGCTATACCTCCTATGGAGAAGACACTGTAAGTTAAATAAACTCTGCCTGAACTGACTGACTACAAGCTTGTGTTTCTCTATTCTCTCCCTTTCTTTGGTAGAATACATCTATTTATTTTTAAAAGGACTGCTTAAAGCAAACTGGACTTTCTGTAATTTCTAGGTCTTTGAAAAGTTTCAAATTTTAAACACGCACCAGGCAAACTGACCGATGGGACATTTAGCAGTACCTTTGATTGTTTGTAATATTTATTTTAGGGTGTCCACTTTCAGGTTGATGGTGCAAAGGTGTCTATAGGGACGAAATAAAAATCCTAACAACTTTTTTAATTGCACAAATCTCTCTCTCTCTCGGAATTGGCAGTGACAGCAGTGAGTGAGAATTAACTCACAGTGAACAGGAGGCAGGGGTTTAATCCTCGATAAGATCTTAATGACATTGTACTGCAGAGATACTTTGTCTCCCATGACCCCAATATACACAAGTGTTAATCATCCAACTAATGATCTTTGTTCTGCTGAAATAACAACTCTTGGCTTTTGTTGTTTCTTACACAAACAAAAAGTAAGCATGATGATTAAAGTTCTGCACCACATGTGCTGTTGTGTTTTTCCTGGGGCATTGTGATGATGATTTCTATCAGAGAGCAATTTACAGTCGACTATTGAATTCCAGGGAGGGCCTATTAGCTAAACTCTCATCCAGGGAATATTTATGGTCTTCCACTGGCACACATCCACCCATGTCTATCCCCTGGATCAAAAGAGCGGATGATATGACTGGAGAATGTACTCATTCTCTCTCACATCAGCAAAACAGAAAACTTAGGGCAACACTATGTAACTTTTCCCGCTTCGGTCTCTCTACAGGTTGGAAGCGGAATTGTCCCATTATGTCTCACTGGAACTACAGATCCACTACCCGATCTGGCAAACTTGCATAGTGCGGTTATTAGGGATGAGCGAGTACAGCATTATCTGTATCTGTATCTGTTTACCACATGAATTATCTGTATCCGTATCTGTATCTGTTTACCAGATGAATTATCTGTATCCGTATCTGTTTACCACATGAATTATCTGTATCCGTATCTGTATCTGTTTACCACATGAATTATCTGTATCCGTATCTGTTTACCACATGAATTATCTGTATCCGTATCTGTGCTCGGACTGTACTCGGACGGACGGACGGGGGGGCAGAGGTTTAAAAAAAAAAAAAAAAATCTCAGACGGCAGAGACGCAGCGCGAGTCGCATTCTTCCACGCGCTGTCTGAAACCCTACGTTACTAGAAATCTACTGGTTAAGTACTACAAACCGAAGTAAAAAACAAACCTGAAGCTGAAGAAACCCTAAACGTTGACGGAAAAGACCCGCGGACCTCAGAGAGAGAGAGAGAGAGAGAGAGAGAGAGAGAGAGCTGTTCTGTGTGAGTGAGCAGAGTGTGTGTGTACGGGCGTGGGCGCACGGTCCGCTACCCAATCCAAGTACAGATAATTACTCATATTATTCGTATAATACTTGTATTCGGGAAAAGTGCTTTATCCGTACGGATACTCGTTTCAACCGAGTATCCGGCTCATCCCTAGCGGTTATAGCCAGTAGAGAGCCACAAAGCAAATGCAGAAGTGCCGTTCACCCTGTTATGAGTTGATGAACCACAAACGATTTTGGAAACATTATTTTAAGTTAAAAAAATTCTCTAGTTTTGCTTTAATTTATCTATTTTTTACCACTCAAAACCCCCATAAAAGTGTCCCTATGAATTTCCCATTAAACCTCTGAAAGAATTTAATATATTAAAAGAGCACTGGCACTTGATGCAATCAGCAGGTAACACAGGCTCTTATTTTTCGTTCAGAGACGAAATTTGTTGCAAATAAGTCATATATTTTTAAATGCTGCCGTTTCTTTTATTATTATTTATTTAGTTTTTCTCTCTTATCAAGCCTTATGTAATTAACCTAATAATATATCCTTTTAAAACTTGGACATGTTTTTAACTGTTAAGTGCAAAAGCTGCAGCATCATAAGCATCAGTAAAGTTCCTGAATTTGATAGAATCTGCTGGAAATCTATTACAAATGGGTACAAGTCGATGCAGGGGGTGCTGTGTCATTTTGCAATCATACTTGTAATTTTCAAGAACTAATTTTGCCTGATTGCTGTTAAACATACTGAGAGATGTGATGGGAAAGGCTGAGGGTGGCTGATGGAGCAGATCCTTGGGGCAGGTGAAGTAGGAGATTGATTGTTTTCTGAATGTGTGAGCTAAGAAATTAAAATGATCTTTGTGCTTTTCAAAAACAAAGTTTATGTTGTCTTTATTATATTATATTTCATAACAATGTGGCTGCACAAAAATACATCTAATTGACATTTTGCAAAGCAGAGATAAAATGCTCAAAATCTAAAAAAATAAAAATACCTAGTTCAACTTTCCTCTCCCCACTCTCTTCTTTGTGTGTCAAAATAATGATGATTTATCTGTGCACTGCTTCCCTTTAGCAGGTGTAAACTTGGCTATCTTATGTGTCCATACGCATTTTGAAACTTGTAGGTTACATATGCATTCAAATAAATCATTTCTTATCAAGGTGGATTGCACAATGAGCCCTTTTGATCTTAGTTTGAAGGGTCCTCAGAACAGTTCTATTGCTCTGCTTAATGCAAAACAAAGGGAACAGATTAGAAACAGACTCACAGTCTCCTTGCAAAGTTGACGATAGCATTCTAGAACCGTTACACAATTGCTGTATCAATTTCATTCTCTACAACAAACTGTTTTTTTTTTATTTTTTTTTTTAAATAGCAAATATACACATAAGACTTTATGTCTTTTGTCAAAGCCCTTAAAAGTTTCCTTTGAATTTGTTTACAACATCCTCATACATGAACAACATTTTGTGTGTGACGGTAATCATGTGATCGATTTCTTTAACGTAACAGGTGCAATGTCAACGTTGTGAAAGGGAGCTAAAAAAGAGTCACATGAAACCACTAAAATGAGGACGTAACATGTTGTCACAGACATTGCGTCAATTGCGTCACAGACTAAGGACTGTAAAACTTTGGTTAATTTGTGGCTTTCACTGTGTTTTAATGAGATTTTAACAAAGTAATGTACTGTGTGTCAAGGCTGAGCTGGCAATCGTGACAACTTATTTCATTTGTTGTCCTACAACATCCACTAAGCATAATTGAACATTCTCATGGTCATGCAACACCACCACCTTTCTCAAACCTCAAAAGGGGCTCAACTCAAAATTCAGAAAAAATCTTCCGGAACACGTCAAATAGCAACACTTTGTCGTGGCCATCAATGTCAGATACCAAAGCACAAGGCCGTCACATGCACACTCATCCAGACCGGCTATCAAAACAAAGAACATAGAAGCTCAGAATACAATACACACAGAGGGAATGTGTCTTCATCCTCTGGATGCAGGATGCCATTACTCCACTATATCTTGATATAGCAAAAACGTGTTTATTGCTATAGTAATGTTCTGAATATTAAGTTCAAAACCTTAAACCATGCCATAGTCTTTCCCTATCCTGAGTGTAAGTGCTTTTCGTACATGAACTAAACACACTCAGGATATAGGAAGCAAACATCTCGAGTTTTGAGCTTGGACCCCTAAACACCCACCTAATTTGTTTGTAGTACAAAAACAGCTTTTATCAAAGGCCCAATATGTTCCCTGGGCACCACTCTGGGCACTGCATGTCTTCACTTAGGTAATACATCTCACTCATTTAGAGGTTTACTGTCAACAAAGTTCAAAGTTGATGCCTTGATGTGTCCGTCTCATTAGGTGACGTGTATTTACTTATTTTCTCTTACTTTAAGGCCAAGCTCCTTGTCCTTGAGGGAATGTTGTTGAATTGCGACCTGCATCCATCAACCAGTGTTATGTCCCTCTTTCTCGTTGCTCCCTTTCTCTGCACACTCCCTTGCATTGACCTTCCTCTCGGCATTATGGGTAAAATGCTGCTGGAGCTTAAATCAAGCCCACCCTGAGCAGACTATTTCAGTACCCCCTGAGGTAGAGCCTGTTAGAGATGTAATTAATCAGCTTGCAGATCATCCAAGCGGCTACTTCACATCAGAGTGAAGCAGACTCAAAACAGCTCTGACTAAATGAGGAAGGAAATCAAAAGAAAGGCAGAGATGGAAATATATAGTATTTGTTAAAACCCATGCAGCTTGTTTTCCAATCAAAGAGAACTTTTAACCAGGGTCCATTCAAAAGGCCTTATTCAGCATTTGCTGAGAAGGAAGGTTTGATGTATGTTCAGTGAAAATGGCTAAATCAAGGAACAAACACTATCAAACAAGGAAGCAGCAAGATCACAATCAAAAGCAATTCTGTCACTGTCACGGGATGATTTATGACAGAATTAACAAGGCAGAGAAAGAGAGACAGAGAAAGAGAGACAAAAAAACAGAGGGAGTATATTGTGTATTTGAGTGAGACAAAGCTAGGCAGAAAGAGTGAGACGTAGAGACCGAACAAGAGAGGACTTTGCTGTAAAACATCTGATTTAATACTTCTGATATTGCAGTACTGACAGAATCCACGACTGCCTCACCTGCTTCCATTTTGTCATGTCATTGTAATTTCATTTCCCGCAGTCTCAAAAGACCCAGGGACATTTCAACTTTCTATAATATGACAGATGTCCAATAATTTTGCATTTAATCTCTGCCCTGCGGCTGCGAAGTATGTGAGGCAGCAAACTGATGCCTCTGTAATCAGTGAGATGGTGGATTTCTGGTGATTCTGAAATTGGATACTTACTCATCCAAATTCACTGTCCTCATTAGAATGTCAGATGGAGTTCGGCTGGGGCTCCATTTTTATTTCCAAGTGACGTCTTTACTGAAAGGTGAATAAGGCATAGAAAACTTTGCACCCAGGACAGCAACATTTGACAGTGAGAGAAATGTTTGTGAAGTGTAGTCTTTAATGTTATCATATATCTAAGAGGTGAATGTTGCAATGTTGGCATTGTCTAAAAACATATAGCCTTTAGTTGTTTCCATTAAACCTATTGTACTTTTTTTGATTGTGTGTGTGTGTGTGTGTGTGTGTGTGTGTGTGTGTGTGTGTGTGTGTGTGTGTGTGTGTGTGTGTGTGTGTGTGTGTGTGTTGGACAGCAGGGGTGGGAAGCCTCGTGGAAAAGTTGATTGAGCCAATCAGAAATTAAATTGGCCTGGTAGAATCCCCCACACTCTCTTGCTCAATTACATTCACTTTCTGCCTTTTCTCCTCGGCTGTAAATTAGTATTCTCACTGGATTTGCAATGCAGGGGTGAAATTATAATCATGTTGCTTCAATTAAAACCATGTTGCTATAGGAAATACCTTTGAACATTTATATCTCATTCCAGTAATTTCTGAACCTTAAGACTCCCAGTAAGAGCTTCTGTGTTATACGGTACCTTTTCAAAGACTTGTGACACAAAACAATGAACAAAGGGTTAGCCTAATTATAAAGAAGAAGAAGAAAGCACTTGAACCATTACATGTTTAAGCATAACTTTTGCAACCTAGTTATCTCCATTAAAAAATAGGACGTTTTGATAAAATATAAAATTGTAACTGTATTTGTATTACAGTGAAATGTTTAAAATGTGAATCATTTAATTCAAACTATTAGAAAGTTTACAATCCCTGGTTTCCCAACAACTAGTCTATAAGTGTACAAAATTCAAAGCTTTCAAATTTCAGATTTGTAAAAGTACTATACAGGGAAATTAGTAATTTACCTAGACATCCTTTGTGTGCAAAACCTCTCCAAAATGTGCTTTTTCTTTTAAAAAGATAATCTTTTCCAGGTAATGACAAACACGGTTCCAAGTACTAGCAATCACAAAATGAGGAATAAAAAATGAATGGGTAGATATGCATGTCCCAAAACAACAATATGAAGCAGTACTTTATACTTTTAGCATACTAGTTTGTTTGGGTGTTTAAAATTGTTAATAACTTAACTACCATATCCCGCTGCAAGGCTTAGCATGGGCCCAACTGGATGAAGAGGTGGTCAATCAAGTACAGTCAGGTTGCTACAAGTTATCTGAGCCACAAAGCAGAAGTGTCGTTCACCCTGTTACGAGTTGATGAACCACTGAAACCTGAGTCTGTCCGAGATTTCTCCCAAAAAGGAAGTTTTTCTCATCACAAAGGTTTCTTCATAAAAATAAGTTTTTGGCACTTTCACACTAAATGCTTGCTCTTGGGGGAATTACTGGAATCGTTGGGTCTTTGTAAATTATAGTGTGGTCTATATCTACTCTATCTGTAAAGTGTCCTGAGATAACACTGGTTATGATTTGATACTATCAATAAAATTGAACTGAAACGATATTGGAAAAATTATTTTAAGTTACAAAAAGTTCTGTAGTGTTAAAAAAGATAGAAAGGATGTTGACGATAATTTGTATTAATTACAAAACAACATTAGCACTTATAAACTTCTAATTGTAAAATTTTAATATCTGCATTTGTATTACATCAACCTTAATTTTGGTTAATGAGGAACTGGTTTCACATGTCAACAAATTGTAAACGCCGGCGTCCACACACCACGGGGCACTGCAGAAAGTGGTAAATGATTTTTTGATGTAAAGGTTGATTTTTTTCTTCTTTGCAAGAGTGCCCAATCAAGTCATTACTATTTGTTTTCCAGCTGTTATTTTCTGTTCTTATTGTAGCGCTTGAAGCCAATACTTTTTGTTTTTGTATTTGATTGATGTTTACTGTCATCATGTGCAATATATGATAACTCTGTACCAGGCACATTGTTGACATGAATGGGAGAACACAGTAGGCAGAAGCCCAAGACAGGGCCATGATTTATTGGAAACAAGTAATATGCACTGTAAACCAGGGGAAAGGGAACTTTTTAATGTATTCTATGTGAAAGACAAACAACTAGAAGTGTTCCTTTTCATCTTATTGAATGGATTTGGGGCATCTGGCACCCGCCAGGTGAGCTGTCAGAACTTTATAAAGCTTAGTAGTTTACAATGCTTTACTTGGATCTTCTACTTTCATTTTCTGCCCCTCTTTTTTGGCCAATAAAATGACTAATATCTTATTGTCAGATTTATTCTGTCATCTAGTTGGCTGCCAGGCACATAAAGCCACTGTCAATCTCAATGTGCTGGCACAGACAGAGCAACAGCAGTCAGTATAAAGCTGCCTCAGCACAGCCGAAGAAAATCAATAGCACTTTATTTATGGTAGATGTGAAGTATGAGATTAATGAGAAATGTCCTATATCTGAGAAGGTTACATTTGCTTCTAATGTGTGCTTGACCACTGACTGATTATATTAGTTCTGGGTGGTATGACCACAAATTTATATCACAGTATTTTTGAAGATTCTGGCGGTTTCACAGTATATCACAGTATTTTCTTTCTTTTGCATGACTGGGTCTTTATACAGGTTCATAATGGCTTATTTTACTGCTAAAATACATGCAGAAAAAGACCGCAGGTTGGAGTCAAACCGCGGCCGCTACATTGAGGAGTGAACCTCTATATATGGGCACGTGTAGCAGCTGAGCTACCCAGGCTCCTATTGATCTGTTATATTAACCTGTTCAACAAATCCTGACAAATGCATCCACAAAATCTCATTTTGAGGTTTTCACGTGCATTCTAAATGCTTACTTACTTACTTGTCACTCAGACAAAAATCCATCACAAACACAAACAACTATCACTATAAGAATGTTCATCCCCAGGGTAGGAAAAAGATCAACAGCAGAGTGAAAAAATAGATTTTCTCTGTTAAAAATGACTTTCTGTAGCACAAACCACACAAGGACTTCTATCACACATTTAAAAAAAAAAATAAAAAGCTTTGCTGCAGCAGTCTCGACAATGACATAAATCATGTGGAAGCCCTGGCGGATGTTTTGAAAGGGGTAAGATAATAAAAAATTGGCAGATTTAGAAGGCAAGGTTGAAACCACTCCCATAAACAAATAGTGGAATGAAGAGACAAATAAAAATGCTAACTTTCATGTCCTAAAACAGGAGTTGTTAATGACAAGTGGCATGAAGTCAGTAAACTGTTGTTTCTGGCCTGCTGAATGGCGCTTTTGTGTTTGACACAAAAAGGTCCTGGTCCCAGCATTTATCATGTGATATTTTCTGCTCTTTGTTCAGCTGCTTCTCCCACTTCTTGTCTGTCGCACCTTATGCATCAATCAGATTGGACAAAACTAAAACATTTTCAGTGATCAGTCAATTCAGAGTTGTGTAATGTGAACAAGGCAGCTATTTTGATTTTGGGACACATTTAGGATGAAGGCTGAAAGAAAGAAAAACCTGCCATCTTAAAATGATAATGAAAATGAAATTGACTGAACATAGAGGAATTTGTGGCACCCCCCCCCAATGAGGTTTTAGCCAACCCCAAAGGAAAATCACCAGTACCAAAATGATACGAACTGAGAATAAAAATAGCAGTTCAAACCCTCTCCAAATGTGTTTAAGAGCAAATTACTAAACAATGGTTGATCAAGCAGAATATACACTTCAATATTAGTGTTAATCTCAGTTTTATGTACAGAGTCATCATTTCCCAGACTCTCCCGGTCATTTATTTAAATATTAATATATATTTTTTTCTATTAAACCAGTTTAGTTAATTGGGGTTTCATTTACTCAAGCATAATATACATTTTTGTTTATGAAATTATCAGAAATATAAATAAACATGTATTTCTTTATTGAACACCAGCTAGGGGTTCACCCAAGTTCTATAAGTATCCATTGAAACGTGTTTCAAAACATTTTATGTGAGAAATAGGTGTCGAGCCGAGCTGCCCCGCTGCTCATTTGAACAAAGTTGCCTGTATTCAACATTATGCAAAAGAGAAGCAGGTGACAGGACGCGATTTTAACACTTTTTTACAGAAAAATTCAATGAAGAAACAAGACTGGAAAAATAGTCCTTTATTCAATCAAGTCACAAAATGAATACTGAGCACTGAAAAGTTTTGCCATAAACTCAAATTACTGGCTTCTCTCCTGTATAACTAACAGTTCCACTGTTACATATTCCATATGTATGGTGGAGCAGCAGACAGAACCAAGTTAACAACATAACTAAGCATTTTCTGGCAGTAGTTGAGACTGTTGAGACCAAATGTTTTGTACATGAATTTGTCATTGTAAGAGAGAGTATAGGATATCCCTTTCGTCAAACTTTTTGACAGCTCTGACCTTTGACCTCATTTGCATATTCCCACGCCCCGCCCCCTTTCCCACACGTGCCCATGGGGCCCCTCATTTGCATATGTATGGTATTGGCCCCCCTTTGTTCTAAGTATGAATATGTCTAGACATTACCTCATATAGGATATTATATAATTATAGTTCATTATAATTCTGTGTAATTATTTTATTGTTCTTATTTACAATGATAAATAGCAACACTGATTCATCTAAAGGGGGGAGAGGAGGGTTGTGTGTATGTGTGTGTGTGTGTGTTGAGGGGGAGGAGGGGTGAGGAGGGTTGTGTCTGTGTGTGTGTATGTGTTGAGGGGAGGAGGGGGAGGAGGGGTGAGGAGGTTTGTGTGTGTGTGTGTGTGTGTGTGTGTGTGTGTTGAGGGGAAGGAGGGGTGTGTTTGGGGGGATAGGAGGGTGTGTGTGGGTGTGTGTGTGTGTGTGTGTGTGTGTGTTGAGGAGGAGGGGGAGGAGGGTTGTGTGTGTGTGTATGTTGAGGTGTCCCTATTCATCTCAAACGGTCAAAAAACAACTAGAATGCTCTATGCAATCAGAATCATCATTATATGTATTCTTATAAATGACCCTAAACGTGAGAAACTCTCTCTGGTATGCATTAAATTATACGTTTCATTATAAACTTAAATGACTTGATTCTTAGACTGATGTAGAGCTCATTTACATATGGGGCTCCTTTTTAACCACGTGTCCCCCCTCCACCCCCTCCTTTTTTTTTCCCCCTCATATTCACAAGGCATTATGTCATCTGTGTGTAGTCAAAAACACTCACCATGTCGGGGGATGACGCAACGTCTTGCATTAGTGAAACAAAGATAACCATTTTACAAGAGTCCGGCGTAGATGGTCCCAGAAAAAGTATGCTGTTTTTAATTCCACTAAAGTGACACTTTTATGGTATGAAGTAGATTGAGTCTAAACTTTTTGTCTTTTTGTCACGGTGATATGAGAAACTCTCTGGTATGCATAAATCACGGTCTACACCCATCTCACACTAACGGTCAAAACCACATGGGTGATATTACAGACATATTGCCATGGCGATCTGATTGCATAGAAAGTCCATGCATAGAAAGTTCAATCATATGGTTGACCCTAAACGTGAGAAACTCTCTCTGGTATGCATCAAATTATACGTTTCATTATAAACTTAAATGACGTGATTCTTAGATTGACATCTAGTTTTTGTCCGTATGAATCCAATACAATTATTTGGAGGAAAAATAAACCGAATGCATAGTATAAATGGTTCACCTCTGAGCGAGTTTCTTCAGAGAGAGACAGACACCCGGCTCAACCCAACTGGAACAAGACCTACTCAACCATGGACAACGGTAAATAATATTTATATTTTTACAAGTTTTTTTATGTAACCTATTATTTGTCTAAACGCAGGACTGTGCTTTTTTTTAATCAGAATTATTCATATTTTACTAACAGCGGTGGATTTGAGAGTAATCGATCTTACAAAGCAATCTGGTACGTTTTGTTTTTATTTTTTTATTTAAAAAACTCACAACAAAACTCAAAACATATTGAAGTTTAACCAAGATATATACTTACAGATCATGCCGGCGGATGCTACAAGGAATCTTTAGAAAAAAGTCAGGATGCCAAAAGCGAGCCGAAACCGAGCGGCAAGCGTCGTGTGAAGACAAAACATCTCTCCACTCCACTACGTCCTGTGTTAAAGAATCCATCGAAAGCCACACAAACCGGGTGAAAATCAAGTTTCATCAGTGGTCTCCGGCACAAGGATCTGGCGCGGTCATTTCAGGTACTTTTTAAGATTTTTAATGTAATATACACCCAGAGCTTCCGTCGGTGGATTTATCACTTACCGCGTCTGTGTTTAAAATGAAAACAGACATACGAACGTATGGTCGCAGAGCTATGACGACGATGACGTAGCAAGCTCTCATAGGTCCTTATTGTTCTCGAGGTTGCTGCACAACGAAATGCCTCATTACTGCCCCACATGGGCTGGAGGGTTTGCTCAAAAGATTGAATGTATGTCTAACCAAAATGATATTATTAAATATTGATGCTAACATTTTCTTTTATTATAATCAACAGACTCTTCGCCTACAACCTCAACACCTGTGAGGACGGCCACGCCATTTAGAGTATACCCACTGTCGACCATCAGACAGCAAACAGCACCGGTAACACCTATTCTTTCCTCTCCTCCCAGAAGACAGAAACCTCAAACTTCCTCTTCTGTGAGGTTTACCACACCCAACATTAAGAGGGTTCCTTCCAGACCCACTAAACAGCGAAAACGTGTCAAATCAGCGATCGTCCGCCAGCTTTTCGAGGATTCAATCGACTATTCACCCGAGGGGTTAGTGGAGAGTAGAGGAGCAGTAAGACTGCAAGAGGGTTCAGCGCTTGGAAACACACCGGATGGTTGTCCAGCTAATGCAGTCTATAATTGCATCATTCACAACCCTTTGCGAAAAATGTTGTAATATTTTACGCATGTAAATGAATGAATTTAAATTTTTTTAAATTTTTTTTTTTTTTTTTTTAAAGATGGATAGCGATTCTGATTCTTTATCTAGTTCAGCCTTATCCCAAGTCCCTCTCGACTTACAAATAGCCGTAGAGCAATTAAGGAATTTACCAATATCCGGAAATGATGATGTACAAATTGAGGCGTCTTCGAGCCACAAAATCCTTTTCAGGACATAGAAAACGCATTCCGAGATTAAATCAAAACAACATCGACTCCTTCGATAATATAGAAGCCTTGCTACAAACTTTAAATCAGCCAGACTTATCAGCTCACAGCTCATCAAACGAACCTCGAAATGAACAACTTATAACTCAGTCACTTTCTGACCCACAAATCCCTCTCGACTTACAAATAGCCGTAGAGCAATTAAGTAATTTACCAATATCAGGAAATGATGATGTACAGATTGAGTCGTCTTCAGAACCACAAAATCCTTGTCAGGACATAGAAAACGCATTCCCGAGATTAAATCAAAACAACATCGACGCCTTCGACAACATAGAAGCCTTGCTACAAACTTTAAATCAGCCAGACTTATCAGCTCACAGCTCATCAAACGAACCTCGAAATGAACAACGTATATCACAATCTCTCCAGGAGGGTGAGGGTTTGGAGCGGGAGTATGTCACCGCTCCTGAAGAGCAGATAGAATCAGCCTCTTACGATCGGTTTAACACTCTAGTCATGAGACGCACTCTTACACTTCCTCAAACGGGTAATGTACCAAATATTGCTACATTTTATCAAAACGTGATGGGTGTAATTAGGGGGTTAGCCAGTGAGGTGGAATCACAAGCTAATCGTGATGATGTAATACAGCTTGAGATTGTAGGTGAAAATGTGCGTGAATGTGTTTCAGTCACCAACAATGCTCAAGGTTCAAACATTCTTCCTGCTTTTGAAGGCTTGTTTGATCGTATAGTACAGTCAAACAATAGCATAGCCGCCGACGAAGGTGTAGAATTAATAGTTCACATAGCGCAGAACCCTAGAGGCGGTGGAAAGCGTAAGCTGGAGAAAACATTAGATTGTGAAATTCTCAAAAGAAAACGCCATCTCTATTTTGTAGATGACAGAGAGGATCAGCTTTGCTTTGCCATCAGCCTTTCACACGTTTTCCATCCGGATTTCACAGATAGTCAATGTGACAGTCTGGGGAAAGAATTACAATGTCAGGCGGGGTTAGATGATCAGACCCCGTCACTTTCGTGACATACACAGATTTGAGGAGATTTTGAAACGCAAAATTGTAGTGTTTTACAGAACAGCTCATAGTGAACCCCTCTCACATTTTGCAACAGACTTTGCCGATTGCTCGAAACCTCTGTTTTTATTCCTATTGCAAAATCACTATTACGGAATTAAAAATCTCAAAGCCTTTATAGGTGCAAATTTTGTTTGTAATTACTGTTACAAGGGTTTAAGTAAACCCTATGTGCACAGTTGTAAAGGTTACTGTCAGGTCTGCATGGACCCCATTTGCCCTACGCAAGAGTTGAAATTCGTGAAATGCTCAGATTGTCAGAGGTTGTGCCGTTCACTCTCCTGTTTTGCTAGACACAAAGAGGTTAAACAGTGTGCTATGAACAAAAAGGCTTTTAGTTTATGTGATCAAGTAAAACAATGCAAACAATGCAAGCTATGCTACTACGTTAATATGACCACGGGTAAGGCAGCGCATAGTTGCAGCACAGCTAAATGTAGAATGTGTGGTGAAACATTACCATCCGGTTCTGAAAATATGGATGACAACCACCTGTGTTACATACAACCCCTTGTCAGTGAGACCAAAGACATTGGTTTGGTTTTTTATGATTTTGAAACATTTGTCAATGAGAAGAACGAACACATCCCCTTTCTAGTGCATGCAAAAACATTGAAAGGTGAAGAGAAGGTGTTTCGGTCTAGACTGTGTTAGACGTTTTCTCCTGCATTTCAGGAAGAATCGCTACCGAAGAAATGTTTTTATAGCGCATAATGCTCGCGGATTTGACAGCTACCTAGTTTTAAAAGGCATACTGAATGAGAAAGCAGCCCCGCAGAACATGATCATGACAGGATGTAAAATCCTCAGTTTTGAGGAACCTGATTATCAACTCAGGTTCATTGATTCTCTTTCTTTTCTACCGATGCGGCTTAGCGCCATGCCCAAGGCTTTGGGTTTTACCGATCAGACAAAGGGTATTTTCCGCACAGATTCAGCTCAGAAAAACACCTCACATACATAGGACCCTACCCTCCGCCGTCTGATTATGGTGTAGAAGCATGACAAAGAGTGAGCAGGAGGAGTTTTACAACTGGTACGGTGAAACCAGTCAGGGTGTCTTTGACTTTAAAAAGGAAGCTTTGTATTACTGCAAAACGGCGTTGTCATTCTCCAGACAGGATGTGTTAAATTCAGGGAGCAGTTTCTCAGCGAGACAGGTGTGGACCCTTTCAGCGCTATTACTATAGCCTCAGCTTGTATGAAAGTGTTTCTAACCAATTACCTACAACCTAAAACTCTAGCCATCCCAAGCCCGACAATTACACAGAGCAGTGTAAAAGATTCTCAAACGAATCCATCAAATGGTTAGAGTGGGTTATGCATAATGAAAAGTCTTTATCCAACATGCTCTCAATGGCGTGAGCACAGTTTGGTCGTTATTTTGTAGATGGTTATGCAGAGGTTGACGGTGTAAAATATGCGTGGGAGTTTCACGGGTGTTTTTATCATGGTTGCCCAGAATGTTTTAATCCTACAGAGAGGTGCCCGTTAAGGGGTCTGCCTTTGGGGAGCTGCATGCAAAAAGTGATGAGAGAGAGAGGCGTTACAGTCTGAACACAACCTTCGTCTCATTGTGATGAGAGAACACACGTGGAGTAAAATGAAAAAATCTGCCGATGTAGTAAACTTTCTCCAACATTTTAACTTCCCAGAACCACTCATACCGCGAAAGGCTCTGTATGGGGGTCGGACGAGTGCTTTAAAACTGAGACATACGGCAGGGGTTGATGAGAGTGTGTATTACGTTGACGTTTGCTCACTGTACCCCTACGTCATGAGTACGCAAAGTTTCCCCTGGGGCATCCTACCATCATCTACAAAGATTTTGGGGATCCTCGTAACTACTTTGGCTTAATCAAAGCCACCGTATACCCACCACGGCCTATTTTTCCTGTTTTACCGTACAAATGCTCAACCGGTAAATTAAACTTTCCGCTGTGTCGTACCTGCGCTGAAACCAACAACCAAACGAGTACCTGTAGTCACAGTGATGAAGACAGAGCCCTCACGGGGGTGTGGGTCACTAATGAGTTTAACAAGGCCCTAGAGCTAGGGTACAGAGTGGTAAAAATCACAGAAGTGTGGCACTTTGAACAAACTAGTGACTCTGTGTTTGTCAACTACATCCATAGTTTTCTCAAAGGTAAACAGGAAGCATCGGGTACCCCGGATGCTACGGATCAGAAACCAGAGAAAAATACATCAGGGATTATCATACGAATCAGGGCATTCGGTTAGACGCAGGTAAAATTCAAACAAATTCAGTCAAGCGACAAGTAGCTAAATTATGTTTGAACAGCTTATGGGAAAATTTGCGCAAAGAGATGATTTAATTCACACCAACATCATCTCAGAATCTGAAGAGTTTTTCTCCTACCTTTTTTCAGGTACACACAAAGTTGAGTACTTTAACGTTCTAGACAACGAAAGAGTCTTAATTAGATGGAGATACACAGATCGATGCATTCGCCCGCCCGGTAAACAGAACAATATATTTATTGCGGCATTCACCACAGCACACGCGCGTCTAAAACTCTACGGCTATTTAGAACAGTTGAAAGAGAGGATCCTTTACATTGACACCGATAGTTTAATCTATGTGGTAAAAAATGGTGAGACGCCTTTAGAGCTGGGTAATTATCTAGGGGACTTGACAGATGAACTGGACGGTGATACCATTCAGGAATTTGCAGCCACAGGTCCAAAAAGCTACGCCTACCAAACAAAGAACAAAAGAAAAGTAGCGATGCGTGTCAAAGGCATCACTCAGACTCAGGAGTGCTGTGAGCTGATAAACTTTGATAGCATCAAAGATCTGGTAGAAGGTTACCTCGGTGATTCGAGGAGAGGGTGATTGAGATCCGCAACACAACATTAGTCGCAATAAAAAGGACTTTGTCTTGAAAAACACATCATTACAGAAAAAGTTTAAAGTGGTGTATGACAAGAGACGTCTCTTTGCTGACGGCACAACATTGCCTTTTGGATATTGAGTTTTGATTTTGTGTTGTTTTAAAATGTCACACCAGAATGTAATGGAGGAAGTTGATTTTGAACCTAGATTTATATGTCCATTCTCATGTTTGATTGTAGGACCTAGTGGTTGTGGGAAAACCTATTTTGTAAAAAATGTACTTGAAAACTGTGAACATGTCATGAATATTGTACCTGAAAATATTGTCTGGATTTATTCTACTTTTCAACCTATGTACAGCGAGTTGCAGAGTTTGAATAAAAAGATTCAATTTGTCGAAGGATTGCCGGATTCTTTTGACGATGAAATCTTGTTTCCTCCTCATCAAAAACATTTGATTATTTTGGACGATGTTATTTTCCAGGCCTCTGACCATCCTGATGTAGTTAAAATCTTTACAGAGTATCGCCATCACAAAAACATGAGCGTTATAATGTTGACTCAAAATGTGTTTCATCAGGGTAAACACAGTCGTACCATTAGTTTGAACAGCAATTATTTGGTTCTGTTTAAAAATCCTCGAGACAAACTACAAATAAATATATTAGCCCGTCAAATCTACCCGTCTCAAAAGGCATTCTTTTTAGAGAGCTTTGAAGACGCCACCAGAGACCCGCACGGGTATTTAATAGTGGACCTTACACCCGTCTGCCCAGAGATTCAGACTGAGAAGCTGTGTACTTCCTCACCAACGACCCACCGTCTATGTACCAAAATAGACGAGCTAGTTCAACATGTCGGCGCGTTTAAAAAGAAACGCTTCTTTACTTTCGGCTTTATACCACGCCACACCCAAGAAACGTAAAGATATTCTGATTCACGGCTCTCCAGACTTTATCCAGGCATTGTGTGAAATTGCTCTAAACCTTTTGAAGGAAACATCCCTTTATCACCTTCTCAATTCAAAAAATTGAAGAGAAAGAAAACAGTTATCAAATTGTTGTCTGACAAGAAAACAACTTTAAAACGCAAACATCAGGTGTTAAAGAAACAGACTGGCGGGTTTCTTTTGCCCCTGCTAGCCGCAATTCCCATGATTGGAGAACTTATCGGAGGGCTCGTTAGAAGATAATATGTGAAAAGATGTCTTTGAGGAAGACCCAGAAAATGTTTCTCGTCCCACCCCATCAGCTAAACCGCATGACTCAACCGGCTGCCACCATCAGAGAAACCGTCGAGGATGAATTGGATGTCAAAATGAGAGCCGTATTAGATGAGCAGGGGTTGACTCGGATGAAAAAATTAAAAAGTACAACGCTTTATTGCAAAGATATTTAACTTTGATGAAGCAGGGTCAGAGAGACCAGCGACGTGTAACTCTAACCTTCAGAGGGAACAGCCGGACGAATGGCATAATGAGCCTGAATTGTCACATCAAAGTGCTCAGGTTTCGTCTAAGACATCGGATGATGCTGACCATGTGGTTGCTGAAGTTTTAAAAGCTTCCCTCCACGAGATCATAACAACACCGAATACATCTTAAAAAAATATCCGAGAGTGATGAAGGTTGGAATGCAAAGGGAATTTGTTTATAAAGGTCAAGTTGTGAAGGGGTCACATATGACTGATTTATTAAAATACTTATCACGCCCTTATAAATCATCCCGAACCGCGCCACCAACGGGTTGGTCAAAATTTCTGAATACCCTGGCTAATTTGAACGTCCCTTCTTCCGCTGTGAAAAACGCACAAGTTCGCGACCAGTACAGCTCCCTCAAGATGTCTAAGGACCATGTCCAAAATGTCACGTTTGAAAAAGAAACACCCCTTACAAGTCATAGAAAGAAGAAGAAGAAAAAAACTATTCTATCCCCGACTTGGATCGGTATTTCACCATAAATAAATGTAACGCACAACTTTGTCATTCATTAATAAAGTTTTTTTTATTGAGCATATTTTTGTCTTTTTTCAATCAACAATCTTAAAGTTTTTCATATATTCATATTATCCGCAACAGTCTTTAAACCTCTGTAGAGAGCAGTTCTTCTGTTTCGGGACGACGTTGATTTTATTTTTGAGACGGTGTTTTCTCACAAAGTCGTACGCCATTTGATCATTTTTTATTACATCGTCGCTGTACAAAGACAGCGTTTGTTGGTAAGATAATCCACAGGCCCGTTGACAGAGATAATAGATGCAGTGGTGCCCACAAACGGTTGACAAGGGGTGTTGCAGCTGACGGTTGTGGTAGTTGATGTTTTGAGAACGGTTTTCCAAAAACTGTAAGATGCTTGAGGGATAGTGATCAAAGTCTGGCGGAAATCCATAAGAGTCAAAAAAGGTGGCTTCACCCCCCTTTTCTAGGGTTAAAGCTAACCAGTGTTCCCCGGGCATGTGAGCAGGGTGTGTGTTGACTATAAAGTAGGCGGGTGTTCTAAAGGATGGATTCAGCGAGGGTAATAGGTCACAGGCCCACACACCACAAAATACATCTCCCAGCAAACGATTCAAAATACTCTCAATCTGAAGATTATCCATATTTTTCAAATTAGTAATAGTCCACAAGCACCTGTCTTTTTGAATTAATCTCCAGAATTGAGTCAAAACAGGCATAGACGATAAGTGTAGTGGTTTGTGGTAAGGCTACTCTGAATCTCATCTCCAATCTTAAATTACCGCTGGATATGGGTGACAATACATCGTTGTCATCAGCGGGTGACAGATTAAACACAAACAGAGAATAGCCGTCATTAAATTCCTGTCGGTCTATACTCAACGGTAAATCCTTTAGATGTCTCCCCGTAGCCAGGAACATGTTGTAAAACTCTCTAACAGACTGTCCGTTGTTAAACTGAGGTTGAAAGGCCTTGGCTGGTATCTGTTTACCATCCTGACAGAGAGCTAAATACTCTACATCATTGTGTATAAAATTGAAGGGTGACAGGTCTCTTCTTCCGGTGAAAGCTTCGTGGTGTACCATACCTAAAACTATATATTTAGGCATAGCCCCTAGAAAAGATTCTCCTGGCTGCATATTCTCGAGTTTGCGGTATCGAGTATGTTTTTACGTTGACGCGTGAGACAGGGTAGAGAGCGTTACCTTTCATTAAGGCTGCTGCGTGACCCAATCGCACGGCAGGGGACACTGACACTTTTTTGGCATATAGAGATGCCCCCAGTATTTTCATACGAAACGTGGAGTCATTAGCACCCATTAGACAGAAAGCGTCGCTGGCACGAGTTAGTTTAATTCTCAGATCAACAGAGTTCAGCAAAAGTCTCTCGCAAAAAAATATATCCCCGTGGAGAGGACCAGTCAGGTGTAGTTCCCGTGAATTAACGGTGAAAGTGGCTCTCTTGTTTAATCCTCTATTGGGACCATTGTCTATCACTCTAGAGTCTATGGCTCCGGCGGTGTCTTTGTAAAAAAGACCGGCTGAGAACTGACTCGCTAACGTATCTCGGAAAAATTGAGTAGGGTTTCAATCATGACACGGTAGGGGTGTGTGGCACTTGATTGTGAGATCAATCTATCCCCCAAAATAACGTCGCATTGATCGAAGATTGTATTCAGAGGGTAATTGATAAGGCCTACTGGTGCATCGTTGGCCAAGTTTGTCCCGTCCGCGTTGGTGATTTTCACACGGAGATGCAGCAAAATATCGTTCAGATCCAGATACTTTTCACCGTCTCCGGGGATAAAAAATTCAATAGGACCTCCGTCTGTGATAGCTGACAAGGGGGAAATCTCGGTGTATGTTTTATCTTCGATGGACTGCTGTGTCATAGGTGCTGTGAATAAGTCCAATTCCGCTAGGGTGCACTCTGAGGATTTATGGTGTAACAGAGCCATGATTCTCTCAAACCTGAATTAAAATATGTCAGAGCTGTGGGGAGACTTCCTCTTTGTCTGCCTCCTTCTCACGACTGTTTTCTTCTTTTTACTAGCAGAGTGTTTTTTAGAGTTTGAGAGGCGTTCCCCTGGGGGTCGTCTCCTTTGTCTACGTGACAAGACCATAATTCCCCCTGACCCCTCTTGTTTCTGGTCGCCGGTGACAAATTTTCCAACACGACTGAACACATCCGAAGCAATGCTGCTGGCGGCTGTTTTTAGATGAGGTTTAGCTATAGCGAAACCTTTCTTCACCAGAGGAGATACAAAACGAAACAATCTTGAAAATATAGAGCCTATGCCACGACCGTACATGACGGGGGCTCCATAAAATCCTGGCAAATTTCCTCCCACCTGACTCTCATAATAATGTACAAATCTGTGAGGATCCTCTCGCAAGTCTACGCGCGGCATTTTGATCGCAATGTATCCACGATTATTTGTATCTGATATCCGTCACACCCTTTCACGGTGAGTCACTGTCACAGGTTTAGATGATACTGAATGATGTGGGAAATCAAATCATTTATATATACCTGTATTCAAACTTTTCGTCTAAAATGGAGTTTCACGATAGTTTTCCCATAGGTGAACTTTAAAGGAATATTTTGATCCGATTTAATCTCAATCTTAATGTTTTCAATGTGTTGCTTGGTTATTGGTAGATAATGACAGGGGTTGAATTGCTGCGTAATTATGTCACCGTATGATCCTTTAATTTCCACGGTTCTCAAGAGCGGGGCATAAGCGTCGCCGACCATCTGATAACTGACCAGGTCTGTGTATAAAAACAGGTGATAAAGACCTCCTCGCATGTCCGAGGGGTAGGGAGCCATCTTTCCCTTAAACTCGATCCATGTTCCTGGCTCAAACCCAAACATGTAGGCAGCCGGGGGATAAAATCGTAGATGGGTCTGACCTCCGCTAAATATTCAAATCTCTTTTGAATGTAACTAAACTGCACCGTAATGTCTGAGCCAATTTTCCTAAGAAAGCCATTCAATTCTGTCTTGAGCTGATCCTGGTCGTTATAATACCCGCCCCTAAATCTCTGCTGATGGACCTTGCTTTCAGTCTCACCCTCCAAGGGTTTCTTTCGCCATTCAAAGTAGGCATTCTCGTTGGGTATATTAAACCAGGTGTGGGGATATGAGATTTCAGTTAAAGCTACCTGCCACTCCCCTTCTAAATCGATATGTTGCGCTAAATCTACGCGGAAACTGGAACTCTTGTTATCTTTGAAGACATTTAGGCTGGCGTTAGAGGGCAGGGTAATGTAAAACCCATCGTCCTTTGCACCGTACATGATGGAATGATACTCTAGGCATAAGCACCGCGATTCTTATACATTTATTATTTCATCGGCCTTGATCCAACTGTTGAATTTCTCAGGCCAGTTTTTCCAACGTACAAAGACTTGTTTTTCACCTCTCACGGTACGTCGTTTCAGAATCTCCTCGACGTGGTAGACTCTGTCTTTATCCTTTTTTACTTTTTGCAACTCTGCCTCATAAAATGAACCTTGGATGGCTTCACCGTCATAATCTTTCAGTTTGTACACAGGTGGTTCACGTGGTATGCACTCTGAAACTGTAAACACTTCGTCCGTAAAACTCTGTTCATACTTTTTATCAAACACACCTCTCAACTTTGATATCCTGACGAGATCCCCCTCCTTAAAATTTTTCTTTATTTCGGTCCTCTGTGCTGCAATAGATTTACCGTACAGGTTTTCAAACACTTGATCAACGTTCTCTATAGTTACGTCCATAGGAGCCATTTTTATGCTGCTGTGATAACTCTGATTATAGCCTTTCACCAAGTCTTGTAAAACCTCGAGATATCGCATGGTGTTGTTAGCTGTGAAATATCTCCACATTCGGCTTTTTAAAGTGCGATTAAATCGTTCAACCACCGAGGCTTTGAGATCGCTAGCTGTGGAAAAATGTATGATGCCGTGTTTTTTCATCAGAGCCTCAAAACGCTTGTTAAAAAATTCTTTTCCTGAGTCGGTTTGTAGCTTTAAGGGTGTCTGACTCTCCTCGAAAATGGACTCAAAGGCCTCAACCACATCGGATCCAGTTTTTCTCTTTAGAGCACGTCGTAAGCCTTTTTGAAAACACATCTATGACCGTTAATAAATAATTATATCCGTCATTATAATCTGATAAAGCCTGCATGTCGCATAGGTCGGCTTGAAATTGGTTTAAAGGGCGCGTACGAAAACTCGGTTTCTGGTAAAATGTATTCTGACTGGTCTGTGTAGCGTGTATGCATCCTCTCCTGATAAAAATCTTTGACCTTTTCACGCTCGACTGTCTCACCCGTTTCAACATGCACTCCCCTACAAAGTCGTTCTACACCCCCAAAACTACCGGGTGTGCAGGGTTGTAATAAATATTTTTCATGATGCGTGTCTCTGACATGTTGAGATTAGAATGACAGAAAAACAAAGCGTTGGTTATTTGTATTCTCTTTTGTTTTTAATTCAAACACATCAGTGTTGCAAAATATAAATAGAAACAACTTCTCTTTTGTTTTTAATTCAAACACATCAGTGTTGCAAAAATATAAATAGAAACAACTTCTCGCAAAAACAATTTCATGTTAAAAATACCAAGACACAAACACGCAAATACACAAATACATCGGTGTTAAAAACTTATCGCAAAACAATTTCATGTTAAAAAATACCAAGACACAAACACGTAAATACACAAATACATCGGTGTTAAAAACAATATAATAGAAAAAACTAACAAAGCAATTTGATGTTAAAAAATACCAAGACACAAATACACAAATACATCGGTGTTAAAAACAATATAATAGAAAAAAAAACTAAAACAATTTGATGTTAAAAAGAAGAAAAAAAACTAATTGTTACTACTACAAAGTGATTATATATAGAGTTTGTGCTAACAAAGAATAATCTAGAGTACGCTGCATATCAACGTGTAGTTTTTTGAGTTCATCCTTAACATTGACAGAGTGGTTGTTTTGCAAAAGTTGGCTGATAACATCTACATACAGTGTGTAAAAAACAAGTATGTGCCAGGGTTTAACATTGTCACTCGTTAGTTCTTTTAAAATGATCTCAAAACTCTCTGACAAAGTAGATTCAAAACCAAATGCCACCTGTTGCACCCATACTTCCCAAGGTGTATCGGGCATAAAAGTAGAACAGATCCTGGCTTTTCCATCAAACTCTCCAGTCTCTCAACGTATGCATTTTGGGTAAAAGTGTTGTTTTTAGACCTTGAAACTCTGTTATCAACAGCTATTCTCAAAATCTCTATCAACTGGGAAATTACGAATTGGTTAGTGATCAGAGTCCACATTTTCCCACACAAATTACCCATTTTCTCTACTATTTAACACCCTGACCACATGTCACACAGTTTGTTGAGGTGTTCGTTTGTGATCCTATTGTAGTCGTCCTCCTGAGCCAACATCTCCTCGAATGCGCTGTAGATAAAGCGTGTTGATTTCAGCTCATGTAAAAGACTCTCCACCGTAAGTCTGACCTTCAAAAAATTTGCATCGATGTTTTGCGTGGATAGAAAGTGTTGAATGGCTGGAACAAGCTTTGGAGTGTAGAGCCTTTTCATCAACCAGTAAAAGTTGTCCCTGTAGAAGTCATCCTCAACCACATTCACGCACTGGTGCTGTCTCTGACTGGGGTGGTCAATGCGACACCCTGGCACATCTCAACTTGATACAGAGACAGAGTTTTGTTCAGCAGATGGAGCAACGCTATTTTTACACCTTTAAAGAATGTACCCGATAGCCAACCGTCAGGATCATCATAGCTTCCTGGTTCATCAACATCAATTGGCAAATCACAGTGAAACGGAATTGATAGAGGGTCGTCGTTCTTTGAGATGGGGGTCTCTGGAATTATATCTTCATCCGGATACGAATTGTAACCCGGTGGGTAGATGATTGTTGGACTACTCCGTGGTGTATAGCAGCCCTGAGTTGATAGAGGGTCGTCGTTCTTCGAGATGGGAGTCTCTGGAATTATATCTTCCTCCGGATACGAATTGTAACCCGGTGGGTAGATAATCGTTGGACTACTCTGTGGTGTGCCGTTGGTGAGCATGTTTCCTCTCTCTCTGCATCGTTTTTATTTTTACCGCTTGGTAGTTCTCTTTTTATAGGGTGTGGTTTATCCCACGTGGGGGTAGAAGGAGTGGTTTGTCTCTGACGTATGGATGGGGGTGGGTGTAGAGGGTGTTTTTTTCATCAGGGTATTATCCCAAATGTGGCAACTGTGAAACAAGGAGGTGATTGTTTCACTGATCTGATCCAACTTTTCACTCCATACTTTAGCCGTATAACCAACAAAGTCGAAAAACACCGCATTCGGAATTGAACAGATCCAAGACAAAATACCATTTAGCTTCTTCACTACAGACTCCATCTTTCTTTGACTCTTCTTTATTCTTGAGCCGGTAACTGACACGGAAGAACCAATGACCCTCAGATGATGATTTTGACAACCAAATAGCCGAAAAGGATTTTTACCAGATTGCAGAGATTTTCGGTCCTCTTCTACCACCTCCCGACACTCCTTGGATTGATCGACTTTAACACGCCCCAATCGTTGGAAGATAATGTGGCTACGTCCACCAGACCCTCCGGTGTGTTACCTTCACTTCGCTGATACAGACACAGTTCACCGGTCTGATACCTAAACATATATCCCCAACTACCATACTCTCCATAAGGTCTTAAAGACCATTCCTCATGCAGATGCATGTTGAGCGGCGGAGGTTTTTGGATCCTGCGCAAAAACAGCATACTTTTTCTGGGACCATCTACGCCGGACTCTTGTAAAATGGTTATCTTTGTTTCACTAATGCAAGACGTTGCGTCATCCCCGACATGGTGAGTGTTTTTGACTACACACAGATGACATAATGCCTTGTGAATATGAGGGGAAAAAAAAGGAGGGGGTGGAGGGGGACACGTGGTTAAAAGGAGCCCCATATGTAAATGAGCTCTACATCAGTCTAAGAATCAAGTCATTTAAGTTTATAATGAAACGTATAATTTAATGCATACCAGAGAGTTTCTCACGTTTAGGGTCATTTATAAGAATACATATAATGATGATTCTGATTGCATAGAGCATTCTAGTTGTTTTTGACCGTTTGAGATGAATAGGGACACCTCAACATACACACACACACAACCCTCCTCCCCCTCCTCCCCCTCACACACACACACACACACACACACACACACCCACACACCCTCCTATCCCCCAAACACACCCTCCTTCCCCTCAACACACACACACACACACACACACACACACAAACCTCCTCACCCCTCCTCCCCCTCCTCCCCCTCAACACACACACAGACACAACCCCTCCTCCCTCCTCCCCCTCAACACACACACACACATACACACAACCCTCCTCTCCCCCTTTAGATGAATCAGTGTTGCTATTTATCATTGTAAATAAGAACAATAAAATAATTACACAGAATTATAATGAACTATAATTATATAATATCCTATATGAGGTAATGTCTAGACATATTCATACTTAGAACAAAGGGGGGCCAATACCATACATATGCAAATGAGGGGCCCCATGGGCACGTGTGGGAAAGGGGGCGGGGCGTGGGAATATGCAAATGAGGTCAAAGGTCAGAGCTGTCAAAAAGTTTGACGAAAGGGATATCCTATACTCTCTATTGTACAATAGACAGAGAGAAATAAAGCTTATTTTACTATTGTTTCACATTGATAACGCCCTAAAGCACAAATAAATTACCATCAAACACTCAGACAATTTTTATGAAGACAGATGCTATTTTCTCCTCCTTTACATTTTATTAATTGCAGCACTAAACAAGGAAGTAGGCTACTCTAGTATTGATGTATGACTATTATTGGCCAAAGGGAGAAAACTTCTCTTTATTTAATATGATTAAAAGTAAAGTTAGGTTTTGTTGTCCGCTTCCCGAATCATTTTAAAGGAACACGCCGACTTATTGGGAATTTATCTTATTCACCGTTACCTCCAGAGTTAGACTAGTCGATACATACCCTTCTTATCTCCATGCATGTTGTAACTCTGTTTGATCTGTGATTTGTATAGTCACAGCAAGTTCAAATAACAAGGTCACATGAGACGCAGCCATATTCTAACCACATACTAACTGGGAACTATATTCTCAGAAAGGCGAAGCATTGCTACTTCTGCGGAGTGATTTGCTCGCAGCACCTGAGAAACCCGGTCACAGAGCAGAGAGTTCGCCTGGAGTTTGCTCAGAGTTGGAGGAACAGAGTCAACAATTACTAGATACTAAAAGCCTAGTTTACAATCATGGGTGTTCACTGCGACAATAAATTCCAACCAAAAATGCTGACCGCTGAATCTATGGCTATACTTTCTCTGGATATGGACCCAAATACATCTGTGGCCACCTTCAAGAACCATCGTGTTTGCTCAGGACATTTCACTGAGGATTATTATTATGATAAAAAAATGGAATGGTTGGTTGACTAGCATGACACCATTGTAATCATATAATAATCAATTCAGGCTAAAGTGTATGACAATGACTGCATGTTGCTTCCTCTAAATTTCAGGTTGTGGGCGACTAGCGGGGTCAAGCGGGGATAAAGTGATCAGACCTGCATGTCACGCGCACTAGCAACGAACTCTGTGTATCCGAGAACTTAATTAAGTTTGTAAATTACGTTAGATCAGACATAAACTTCTGTAGTAGATTAGTGTTACGTTTCCAGCGTCATGGCTCGAATCGTAACGTTAGTTGGGACGGACGGACCCCTTGTTTTTAGGCTAACTATATTAGCTTTAGCCAAGCTGGTAGCAGCTTCTTGCAAGGGAAAATGGTTGGGAGACGTTGTGATTATGTTGCATTAATCAGATGATTTATTTTGTATTTGCAAAACACTGACTAATGTAACTTCACTGACTACGCATTGAAAACTATGCGCATCACTGTGTCAGCGGCAGCTGTTGCCTACGGTACTTTTCTACACACGGCGAGCCTTACTTTCCATAACAATAAACCCCGTCGGACTGAGCAGCAAAAAAGTTTTAGCGTCAACATCCCAACGTCCTGCGATGCGACTATCGCACATGTGCACATTGCGATGTCGATGCTAAAACACAATATAGTTCAGCCCCAGACCAGATCTTGTCACACCTCTAATTTTGACTGAAAAGCCCAAATCAGAAAGTTCCCGTTACAGTGTTCATCTTATTACAATGGCGGGTAGTTTGCTTTTATTGTATTTTAATTTGTTTTAATAGTATTACAGTTTTTTTATATTCATACAGTACTTTGCCGTGTGAGATAAGAAAAGAAAAATGCAAAGAACAATCCATTGTGAAACCGGGAGGGGAATTTACCAGGAAAATAGGAGTCATTATTATCCTCCATCTGTGACTCCATGTGTGTTTAATGTAACAGGCTAAATCACAAATGCTGCTTGGTTGCTACAAGTCAGTAAGAAATGACTCATGCTCCTGAATGTGATGCTCTGGCTCATCTCTCAGCATGCCTTATGCCTGCAGATGCAATGCTTTCTACAAGGACCTCGGACATACCGCAACATTCACTGTAACACAATTACTAGGCCTATTGATTTTCTTTTTCCTTTGTACATTGTCACATGGTTAAATGTCCTCCTTTATTCAAAACAGGCATCATATGAAGGCCCACACAGGCACTTACTGTTGGTAGTTTATAACACTATCCGGCTGTTATTCTCTGTCCGCCCATGTGAAAGCAAGCATTGCTCAGCAACCTCATCCCACACACTGACCAGTAACACACATCATGTTGTCCAAATGCCAAGACTGTGAGGGTCCGCAGTGGCCAAGAAATACAGTGCATCTACTTTTATTTCCTTTGTGTAATAATAATGCCTTTAGATAGACTTATGTCCGTGTTGTGTTGCGATTACTGCAATTCCGAGTTGTTGAATTTCAGCATTGTCTAGATGAGCAAATAAAGTATCTATAAACTGCTCTTAAAGGTCCCATGGCATGAAAATTTCACTTCATGAGGTTTTTTAACTTTAAGATAGAAATGGCGATAGGTGTAAACCAAGGTTACCACCACTTTCTCCCGCCCAGAGAATTAAGCCTGCCCATGAGAAAGATAGAGACATCATGGCTTTCAAACAAGCAAAGTGGCAGTTGGTCAAGGCAACACCCCCACCCTCCACCTTGCCCCTCCTCTCTCCTTCTCAATAGCTACAGACACATAAATGGCACATACTAAGGAAAGGTCATTGTGGGACTTCTAGTGGCTGTAATTCTGTTGAATTTCTGGAAAGAGACTTCAGATACAGTATTATGGGACCACTAAGGCCTATATAAAAGCATCCAAAAAGCACCATGTCATGGGACCTTTAAGATGCTGTTTGGTGAAGGGGCTAAGCTTTTGTTTACAATTGGATTGAAGACTATACATTTTGTTACATTTTAATTACATTTTTCTGAAGATTTAAACATGTACAAGAATAGTAACAATGATGTGCCTGACTTCAACGTAGTGCTGGGCGATAGGACTATATATGTTTATATATGTTAAATGTATATATGATTTACAAACATCTATCGTATACCATTTTTATGGCATTGTCGGGAAAACCAGCGGCTGAATATTTACATCAGTTGGACGCTTTACGGTATGTTCATTTTGCACTAGTTGTTGTTAAAATGAAAAAAATACTTTTTTACTAGTTCTTTTCATTTGTCAAGTATTTAATTCCCACAGGCGTATACAAAAACAGGCATTACCAAATAGTTATTTAATTAAGAATAGTATAATAATAGTATAATTGAAAAAGAAAAACATGCCAGAAAACATGATATACCGTGGTATATATTATCGAGATATGAAATTACCTAAATTGCGATATAAGATTTTGGCCCTACTTCAATGCCATAATTTTATGCCTAACACCAGTTTGCTGATGTTTCAGTGGGATTGGCCATTACTTTTGTCGTTATTTTAGGTGGTGCTCTGTGAGCAAAACACAAAATCATATAATGCATTCACAAATAGCAACTTCTTAACAACCTCAACTGCCAAAGGGAAGGTTGAGAGTATCACTGCCAGCTCATTTAAAGTCTGGTTTAAGTCCTATATCTCTGATCAATCTCAATTTGTTAATGTTAATGATAAATCCTACAAGTACGCTAAAGTTAGCTAACGCGTTCCACAAGGCTCAGTGCTTGGACCAATTCTATTCTCCTTATATATGATTCCTCTAGGTAATATTATTAGGAAACACTCAATTAACTTTCACTGTTATGTGGATGACACATAACAGTGGCACTGGCGAAACCAGTCAGTTAGCTAAACTTCAAGCATGCATTAAAGATATGAAATCCTGGATGACCTACAATGTTCTGATGGTAAACTCAAACAAAACTGAAGTTATTGTGCTGGGCCCCAAACACCTCCGAACTTCATTATCTAAAATTATAGCTACCCTGGATGGTACTGCCCTGGCCTCCAGCACTACTGTCAAAAATCTAGGAGTTATTTTTGATCAGGATATATCCTTTAACGCACATATAAAAAAAAAACTTGCACTACGCTCCCAGAATTCAGAGCTACTTGTGGTTCCTAGAGTCTTTAAAAGTAGGTTGGGAGCCAGAGCCTTTGACTCTCAGGCTCCTCTCCTATGGAACCAACTCCCAGTCTGGGTTTGGGGGGAAGAAACCATAACCACATTTAAGAATAACCTGAAAACTCTCTTTGATAAAGCTTATTGTTAGGGAGTGAGGAGTTGCAGCGTCCACCTAGCCAGGCGCACCTGCTTCTCTTCAGTCGTCAGATTCATCTACCATGTAATCAATAATATCATTAAAGGAGGCAAGCCAGTAAAGCCCGATACGGCTGGGGAAAGTTCTAGCCTGACCAGGCACCGCTTCTTAACCTGTCTCTCTTAGTTATGCTGTTATAGTTCTAGACTGCCGGGGGATTTCCTTTCCTTCCTTTAACACACTGAGCTGCTTTCTCCTCTCCCTTTCCATCTGTGTGCATCCTGTCCCAGAAATGCTTGTTACTAACCTAGTTCTGGGGAGTTTACTTCCCGGAGTCCTTATATTTTCTTCTCGCCCAGCATAAATCCTTGGATTAGGATGGCAACAAGATCTTGGTTGCAGCTGTCGCCGTGGTCCTGCTGCACACCCTGCTACACCCTGTTACGCTCTGCGATGCCCTGCAGTGTGCTGCTGCATCCTGTTGAACCCTGCTGCATCCCGCTATGTCCACCTGTGCTCTGGTATGCCATGCTACACCCTGTAATGCCCTGCAGTTTTTTTCTTTTTTCCCATTTTATCTTTATTGTGAGTATTATTGTCACTGTGCATCACACCCCCAACCGTCAGATACCGCCTACCAAGAGCCTAGTTCTGTCCGAGGTTTCTTCTTAAAGGGAGTTTTTCCTCTCCACTGTCGCACTAATTGGTCTGAAAGCTCTTGGGGAATTACTGGAATTGTTGGGTACTTTGTAAATGATATAGTGTGATCTACATCTACGCTATCTGTAAAGTGTCTCCAGATAACCTTTGCTATGATTTGATACTATAAATAAAATGTATTGCCCCGTTCCTATCGCCCCGTTCCTAATAGTGTTTTTTCTTTGCAAAGGAAAAACTTTTGACTCTTAACTTCTGCAAGGAGACCTGTTTAAGATACAGGCCCTTTGTTGCCTAAAAATATTACGAGCACATTAGGTGATGGACAAAGTGTTCTATTCAAATAGCCTCTGGGTAAGCAAGGTAACACAAAATTGCAATAGAGTCCAGCAAATTTACACTTCAAATACTTAGGCTACAATGCTGCATTGTACTTGATTGTGTTAGTGTTCAAGTATTTCAGTATTTGTGTCTGTGGTTGCCTCTGTGCATGTGCTTTATCTACAAACATGTTTATTTCTTTGGTCTGTGTGTTAAGTCTTCTGACATCTGAGATATATAGTTAGGATTGTTATCCTGGAGCACATACCATTTTCTCAGTCACTGTTCACTGCAGATTGCATGTTAACACTTGAACAGCCATAGCACAGGCCATTTAACATTGTGGAAAAAATATTTTAATTATTCCGTCATTGTGTGTGCTAGGTTTCCCTCCTCACCTTCTTTTCCTACATACCTATTCTGCAAATGCCTATATTGTCATAATGATAGGATATCATTTAGAAAACCAAAAAGAAGGGGTTTTGTTTTTTTCACAAAACAACTCCCTTTATTTGCCAGGAGTAGGGCCGATAAATGTTGGTCCTCTCCTCTGCAGCCAAATTGACCCATTGAGACAATAAATTGGTATAGAAATTCATTTGCACACCAATATTCACTCACTTGCACTTAATCATCAAAGAATATAGGCCCTAGGGCTGCACAATTAATCAAATTTTAATTACGATCACGATTTTGACTTCCCACGATCAAATTTGCGTGATTGAGTGATTATTTTTAGCGTCATTTCATAGAACGCTCCGGGTTTTTTGCAAAGCCAATCTACCGCTTCATAAACCACTGTCTGATCATGAGCCAGTCAGAGTTGTTCCCTGCACCGCGCAGCTTAGTTTCTAGATGGAGACAGTCACAGAGGACAGAGTAACGTGAGGAAAATTCAACAGATAGCAGTAGGTTATACGTCGGTCTCAAGGTTTACCAGTTTACCAGTAAACGCAACATTTTGTCCCGTCTGTGTTTTTCAGACAACAGCAGTGACCAGTGCTAGTCGGTGCTAGTTAGTGTCTGTTAGCTCACAGGGCTTGAGCTTGAGTAATATTTTTCCTCTAGGACGCACCGGTGCACCTAACATCTTCGCATCTGCTGCAATGTTATTTATATCGATATGGTTTAATTTTGCGTTACATGACCCATTTCTTCTGTAAAGCCGTGCCTGTGTTGGATCTCTCCTCTACTCTCTCTCCTCTTACTCTCCGCGCGGCCCCGCCACACAGCGGCCGCCGGTCCACACTTCTGATATTTGTCTACAGTTTAAATTGTTATTAAAACAGCTGTATATTGTTAAGCATGAGAGGCAAACCTGTATTTCCGCTGGTAAACTATCTGCTATCTCAGCGGCCACGGCGAAAAACACAGAAGAAGTTATTGAATGCAGCTAACTTCATTTCGCAGAGTAACAGCGTGTGAGACGGAGCCTGCTGGACCTGCAAGAGATGTGACCCATCGCCAGAATATCATAGTTCATAAAAAATGCAGCGCAGTGACGATACAGACATTTCATACACATGACGTTTGTAACTCTGCTGACCCGCCGTTCAACCCGTGCTGGACCCATTCACAATGAGTCAGCCATCTCTCTGTGAGTACGTCCATCGCACTCCCCCTCTCTCCCTAGACACATAAAAAAAAAATCCTAGGCTATTTATTTTAGTTCCTATTAATTAACTAATTTTCATTTCATTCATGTGTTGCAGCTGTATGTCTATACAACATACAACTTCAACATAAGAAGAATGTAGTATAATATGGGTGTGAAAGCAGTTATAAATAGCCTATGTGACTATAAAATATGTTTTGGTCAAAATCAAATAATTGTGATAATAATCGTGATCACAATTTTGATCAAAATAATCGATTATCATTTTGGCCATAATCGTGCAGCCCTAATAGGCCCACAGCATTCATCCTATCATGTGTGTAAAATAGTAGATGTGTAAAATATTAGAAATTAAAGCAAAACTATTCACACTTTATGCCCTACTAGAAAAGTTGTGTGCTGCCATGGGAGTCCCGTCTGTAGCTATACACATATAATACTATCAGAAATGAAGAAGACAAAATGTAACGAACCTCAAAGAGAATTGTTATTTATGTAAAGTGACTCATTTGAACAAATAATGACGTTTGTTAATTGTATTATTTTTATAAGTTGGTGTGGATGTTGAACTGAACAACGTGCACAGTAGATATGGAGAGAGTTTAAAATGCTGAGGGGGACTTGTCATTCTTTTGTTAGATAAAATGTGGTAGAAAAAATTTGGAATGTCATTTGTGTAGGTCTGCACAATTAATTGAATTTTAATCACGATCACGAATATTTAAATGCATAATTTCATAGAACGCTCCAGGTTTTTTTGCAAAGCCTGTCAACCACTGTCTGATCATGAGCCAGTCAGAGTTGTTCCCTGCACCGCACAGCTTAGTTTCTAAATGGAGACAGTCACAGAGGACAGAGTAACGTGAGGAAACACACAGCGGCGCAGGTCCACACATTTGTCTACAGTTTTAATTGTTATTAAAAAAGCTGTATATTGTTAAGCATGACAGGCAAACCTGTATTTGTACCAGTGTTTCCGCGGGTAACTCTGCTACCGCGGCGGCCACGGCGAGAAACAAAGAAGAACTAACTTCAGTTCGTAGAGTAATAGCGTGTGAGACGGAGCCTGCTGGACCTGCAAGAGATGTGACCCATGTCCAGAATATCATAGTTCATAAAAATGCAGTGCAGTGACGATACAGACATTTCATACACACAACGTGTGTAACTTCACTGACCTGCCGTTCGACCCATGCTGGACCCATTCATAATGATCAGCCGTCTATCTGTGTGTAGTGTCCATCGCACTCCCCCTCTCTCACTAGTTCTTTTAATGAGTTATTGTTGAAAACAAGTGAAGGAGCTTTCTTAGAGATACATTAAAAAAAGATATTTATATATATCCTACGCTATTTATTTCAGATAGCTAATTTGCATTTACAATGTTTTGCAGCTGTATGTCTATACAACTTCAACATAAGAAGAATGTAGCATGATATGGATGTGAAAGCAGTTATAAATAGCCTATGTGACAATAAAATGTTTTGGTTAAAATCAACAAATAATCGTGATAATTAATCGTGATCCCAATATTGATCAAAGTGATTATCATTTTGGCCCTAATCGTGCAGCCCTACATTTGTGATTGTTTATACAGAGTTTACTTTGTGTACTTTATTAATTTATTATAATGCATTTAAGCATTTGTTTCACGCCTTTTATCTCATTCATTGTACTTATGCTACTACTGTACAAATTCAGTCAAGCTTAGATTCATTGGAAAAAATGGAATCCTATTTCAATCACCACATCCTTCATTTTTCATTGTGTTGCTAACGTCTTCAAGGGTACAGTATATATGGCTAATGGATGATAGTCTGATGGCTCTCAGAAGTTAAAGACTCTATGTAGTCAGGGAAAGAGTATTACACATAAATAAAGTGATACCACACAAAATGTCAAACTAGATATAATTAGATAAATCATATACAGTGTGGGCAAAAGGGTATAACAATATTTGTCTTCTTAGTCAGAATTATTTCCAGAAAGTCATTTCAACAATTCAGAGACACCCTTTCTATGAGTGTTGGCTGTTAATTAAGTCTTAAAAGCGGTTATAAGGCTAAATGTTTTTAATCCAAAAGGTTTGAGACACAGTGGCTCAGGTTAGTTTAGTTGCCACACAGTAAGAAGGTCATAGATAAGAACTGGCTGGCTGCCTGGGGCTTTTCCGTGAGGAGTTTGCATGTTCTCTACATGCTCCAGTCTCATAGCAGTTTAAAGTAAAAAAAAGTTAAAGTGTTAAAACATAAACAGAAAAGATGGATAGATGGATGGGATCCTGTCATGAACTAAAGTGTTGAATGAGTGGAAATGTCCAGGGTCAAGATTAACTGGAATTCTTCCTTTAGGGTACATTAAAGTCTGTACGAAATGTCACGTCAATCACTCCAAACCAAATTGTTGGACCCACAGGCCACCAGATGGAAGAACCAATACTGCCATCTCTGGAGCCACATTGCTAAAAACCGTTAATTTTTGTTTTTTCAAACCGATAAGCATGTATTCATTGTCTGGTGACAGTTTACAAGATAACCTGGCATTACAATGCTGAGCCATCTGAACACAGTGGGTTCCTTGTCTGCTTCCAAACGTGAAGCCAATTTGGGATCACATTCGGGGTCACACCATATGAAGGTCTGAGATAAATTTAAATTGGACTAGCTCAGTGAACTGGGACTGGGGTAGCATTGTATGTTAATGACATGGCATCCTCAGTGCCTGCAGTACCTACAGAGAAAGGAGGTTACCTCCAACATATCGAGTAGCTGCCATCTGCCACCTTAGTTTTCATAAATCAGAAAATATTGGTTTCTTCGATGAAAAATACAAAGTGTTATCTATAATGAAAAATAGAAATTAATGACAGATATATGACCTTTTACTTCTTTTTTTTACTGGATATTTTTATACTTAATGATATAATTTGGGTTGCTTTTGAAATGTGAAAGCAATTTTTCCATTGTGTCTCTGATTCTGGCAAATGCCAGAAAGGAAATCTGATTACTTTATCACAACACTGGGTGCTCAGTAAAGCATAACTACACTGAAAACGAAAGTATGATGCACTTAAATCACAAGCACCGATTGGTTTGGAAATACGCTACAAGCCTAAGAAATACAGCTTTAATTTTCGAAATAGAAGGAAAAAAAAGTCAAAAGAGATAGAGCCTTTGCTCCATCTGTTAATGTTTTACAATGTATCACCTACAAACATAATTGCACACCATAATTTCCAATAAAAGACTAGTTTTTCCGCAATAATTTTGTTCATTTTTTTAAACCATCAATCGTGAGTCTGACAATGTTGTAGGTGCACAATGCTAAATAGGTAGAGTACTGTTTCATGTGGTTTTAAGTGTGCACTCTCAGTTCATATGCAACTGATTTTTTACATGATTTGTGCAACAGCAGCCTTAAAAACATACATTTTAAAACTTTAAGATTTTCTGGTACAGGAATTTGACATAGGTGGTGTAGGCATATTTTTGGGCTAGTTATGTTTATTGAGTGAGGGAGGATGTGTGCATGTGTGTTTTGGGGCATATATATTATTCAAAACAATTTAAAATTAAATGTAATCAACTTGTCAAAGATGAGAAGGCCGTCTATTTGTTGTGTTGAATTCATAATCTTCAGTTTCCTTTCCTTTCATCTTTGTAGTTCAAATACGCCCTGGGTATGCAGACAGATTGCACCTTTTCCCACTGTGAATGTTAAAACTCTGGGGGGCAGAACAGACTCAACCAGTGTTTAACATGCTATTGCTGGAAGTTAGCTGTGTAAATAATGCAAAGGTGCAGTAGCAGCAAAACTTGTGTTTACAAGCTTATTATCAACTCATAACCTCTTTAGGTCTCTGGAGCTTGAACCAGTTTTTCAGAAAAAAAAGGAAGAAAAAGCATTTAAAAACCAAATTTGAATAAGATAGACTTGGTAGACTTTGTATTTTGCCCTAAAATCGATTCAATCTTTGACAGATTTCATCTTATACATCTTGCATAAAAAATTGTATGAAAAGTTTAAACTGTATGTTAAAATACCGACCAGCCTACGATAAAGTGTTTTAACTTATTGGCTGATTAGATTTCTTTTTGGGGACAGAGTGGGCATGTGAAGAAGACCATGTTCAGACTTTTCTTTTTGTTTTGTTGCAACTGTTGTGTCTCGACAGCTTACTCAATTATAATTCCTTCCACTACAGACGAAAGTGACATCAGCAAAGGCCCAGCATAATACTGCCTAATTTCAAATTTAAGAGGTCTAATCCCCCAAAACAACGGTAGACATGTGTGCATGAGGGCCTTTCATTTTCTATTGATGTAAATGTGAGTTTCACAAGCTTAAAGGGAGACTAATAAATATAATGAACTCAGAAATTTTCTCTGTATTTACTCACATACACACTGAAAACATGGTCTTAATGTAGTGTATGTCGCCCACATACGTAATGCTCCGTTACCCCTGCAGCTTATGGAACTAATCATATCTGTGTTCTCCATGCCAGACACATTCAATACCCTTTAACTTTAAAAGCTCATAAACTAATACCTTCTGATCTCTACTTAATTGTCCTAGGTGCATGAACAAACTGTTACTTGTTTCAGTAACTCCAGTGCAGTTACAGTTCCTCTTATATTTGTGCCACCTACAGTACATAACACTGTAACACTAATAAAATAGTGTACAATTTAATATCTTATGGTCAGGATCCAACCTTGAATGTGTTTACATGCTTAATAAACATGTAGGTTGATAGAATGCAAACACAGGACAATATTTATCAATGATCCCTTATGACAATCTCCTGTCTGTACAAAACCTGTAGCGAGGGACACAAGAGCTATTGTTTTATGTTCACCATCCGGTGATCGGCACCACACTGATTAGATAGCAGCACATTGTGTGTGTCTCTTACGCTGCCGTCAGCGGCTGGCAATAACTAAGATTGATAGCAGAGTTAGGACAGCCATTTGGGGCCTTGATCTACAACATCGGCTCTCAAGGGATGAAGCCATCCAAGCTACACTCAGCTGCCCAGGGCCGTGGTCACCGTAATCGAGAGGAGATGTATTTATAAAGTGGCCTGCTCAGCAACCCCGCTCATTCCAGTAAATCTGAGGGGAAGCTGAAAGGGAAAATGTCACAACCCAAGGACACTACAAGGAGCTAACCCTGCCGCTGCCAGCAGGTAATTGGCGTGTCAGTGTGTCCCAGAATGCATTTCCTGCTATCACACCTTTTGGCTGTTAGCTAGCATTGCACCTTCCTGCCAGTATAATGAATAAGAGACAGTGAGAGAAGAACGGAGACAGAAAGGCAAAAAGAAGAGTCATACTTTAATAATGAGATGCACAAAGTTTGCTTCGATATGCCGTTAGCAAATTAGATATTTGACATTATAGTCATCTTGTACATTACATACCTTCATTCAGATCATCAACAATGTCAAAAAGATGTTATTATGAGCGATTCAAATCAACGTGGTCTTCCTTAGGGGCAGCTTTTAAGCTAAATATTAATGAATGGTTCAGCATATTAAATGTTAGTTGTTTGTCAAAGCTGTCCTGCAGCCCTTACTCTTTTTACTCGCTTAGCCTATTGCTTGGCTTTAGCAGCAAACACAAATCTCAAATGGAGGTATTGATTGGGGCTTATGGCAAAATCTATATGAAATACATTGAGGTATTAAAAGAAGAGCAAGGGAAAAGGAATTCAATGAGCTGCCAAAAGATGAGAAAGTAAAGGAATATTTGGGATCCAGCTGCTTTAATGGTTGCTTAATTGTAAAAAATCCCCAGTGCATTGCCACCATTAACACAGATGCTGTGGCACACAATATGCCAAAATAATAAAACATTTTAATAAATATTCATAGACAGAGATGAGCATTGATTGTAAATTGTGAACTTGTTCCATATAATTAAAAGCCAAGATAAAACAGAATTTGTTCAAAGTATGCTACAATGAACTGACATGGTAGTTATGCTGGCGCTAGTATCAGAGCATATCCATGGGGAAACACTAATGTGTTGTAGATGTTACACAGATGTCCTTTCAATTAACTAATTAGAAGGAAGGGAAAAGAATAATGATGTATGCCTGGATGTGCTTAAAACATCCATGTCTCTTCATCCCTAGTCCAAGTTCAAGGCTGCCACTGTTAACTTGTGTGGCTGATGGAGATCAAACAGATACTGATGTGCAAATGAGGACAAGAATCTAGCATGTAGAAGAAGAGAGAGAAAGTTAACTGTTGATATTGCACACTGTGAAGGCTGGGTTGCCATCTTACTAACTGCAGTATAGGGATTACATTTCAAATACCATCTTTCTTCTTCATGGAGTGGGACTCTTTTAAGTCATGTTCAGAATAAAATGCCCTTTTCTTCCCCCTCATCGAGCATCACTCTCTAGTTCAATTCAGATTTAATTTTTAAAGATCAATTTTAAGCATAGTTGTTTGAAACCCGTAAACAATTTAATAGGACAGGTTTACAGCAAAGTTACAGACGATCTATCATAAAGAGTACATGATAACCAGTGAAGTTAACATAGAAGAAAACATATCCATAGAAAAACAGGCTACATCAGAAATACATATAAGAAACTAGTGCTGCGCAATATATTGTTTTGTAATTGTCATCGCAAAAACCAACTGGCGCAATAAACACATCGCAGCAGGCTCCAACGTCTCGCGAAAGACAATCAGAGATTTTTTGTGTTAGTTAGTAAAACTGCACTTTAAAATGTAACTGTTCCATTCCATTCAATGTTCAATTTATTCAATAAAAGAATGTTAATTAGACATTATTTTCTTTCATTTGTTATAAATACTGAAAGCAGCAGAAAGACAGAACTGAGTACACTTTTAAATGTGTTTATTTATCGCAAGTAATATTGTTATTGCGATATTCAATGTAATCGCATATTGCATATTTTCCTCATATTGTGCAGCCCTATCAGAAACAAAAATAAATAATATTGAAAAAACACTAAACTAAAAACTAAATATAAGAGCATATACAAGTTATAGTGAGCGTGATGGTAAGGCACAGAGTCAAACAAGGACGTATTATTTTATGAGGAAGTAAAAAAAAATTGATATGATGAGGCTGTGTAACAGGCTTGTCAGAGGAACATATGGAGAGGGACAAAACACTTGGAATTACATAACTGTAAGCCTTGATTTAAATACTGAGGTTACTTCTACTCATTTATGCACATGCGTTAGTCATAGAAACATAACAAAACGTTTGAAAATAACTGCCTATAAATGCAGCCTATTCAGACAAATGTACACAGAGTGCTTTTGGGTAATTTCGTTGATGAAATCAGCACCTAACAGGATCTGCCTTTAAACAGAGTCCTTTTCTGTAATTGTTCACATTCCCTGGAGACAGACTTAGTAGTGCATTGCAACACTGAATCCTTAGAGATAAGCAGTATGATATACATATAAAGAACAAATGCTGCATGATATTCCAACCCGATTACTATTATCCTCTATCCACCGGACAGAATACTTTTTTATAATCAAAGTCTAAAGAAAACCAATACAATGATCCAGTTACTCTATGACTGCACTGAATTGAATTGCATTGCACAGGTTGTGTGGCAGGTAAAGAGGCTCCATGTTTGCTATTCAGGAGAATAACAGACGAGTCTTGTCAGACATATTCAGGTTTGAAAACAAAAGGGAGATTTATTTAGTGCCAGATGTTCATCAGGTTTTTGTATGTGAACTGGTTATGTCATTATTTTGCATTTCTCTTGCATCCTCTTAAATGAGATTGGGGGAAAAAACTGAATATGAAAGACAACCTTTCTATTGATTAGAAAACAGAAAGGAGCAGCTGAATTACATCATCACAGCCTGAGACAGCATGTCTTCATCTATTTAAGATGCCTTTTGTTCTACATTCAAAAGCTTTTTTTATTCCCTGTGGGAGCCTTATTACAGAATACTGCATTTGGACAATGCCGGCAACATACAACAAAAGAATGCAGCTGAATTCCAATAGCTGTTGATAAGAACCCAGCTCAATTCAAAGTTATAGTCCCTGTTGTTGCTAAAACTGCAAATTCCACTTAGGGATGTTTGAACTTAATCACAGCCTCTGAGTGTTTGAGGAGGTCATAACTTTTTTTATTTAGAAAATGTTCAAAGTTCAAGTTGCTAAAGTTCTTCAGCAGACACTCATTAGATTTAGCTTTACAGTCAGAGCATAGTTAACAATCAACAGACCAAGTTGCCAACTGTACCCTTAAGCAGAAATATGGCATTGCATTAACATATAATGTGTTTCTCTTGAGACTTTGACACTTCTCATCCTCTAGCAGTAGCTTAGTTTGGCCAAGTGGCCTTTTTGTCCGTTAACTGGTTCCATGTTACATCTCCCAATTTGGAAACTCCCAATGTAATCAAGGCCTCCATAGAACAGAACTGCTTAAATAACAGCTGGTGCTGCAAAAGCCACAAGATCCTTAAAAAAGTGTGCATGTTTCGTGTGCCAATTTAACTATTAAATGCATAGTGCATATTAGGCCTGGGCAACATTGATATTATAACGTGAAATGAGACTAGATATCGTCTTAGATTTTGGATATGGTAATATGGTAGGTGTAGTCTTTTTGGTTTTAAAGGCTGCATTACAGTAACGTTATATCATTTTCTGAAGTTACCAGACTGTTCTATCTGTTCTATTATTTGCCTTTAACCACTTAGTCATTATATCCACATTATTGATGATTATTTATGTGAAATCTTATTGTGAAAATATGTTGTTATAGCACCAATTGTCCACCCTACAATATTGTCGCAATATTGACATGTATTTGGTCAATAATATTGTGATACAGTATCTGATTTTCTCCATTTCGCTATTTTGTATAAATTAGTTGAAAATCTAGTTTTCACTAACAAAACACTGAGTTATACTGTCTTTCATGCATGCTAAAAATGTTGCTGCTACATTTCACTTTAATAATAAATACAGGTGAGAAGTTTGGAAATAAGATAAAGTATCACATCCAGAGCTTGAAGTTATGACTTTTTTTCCAGAACGACACACCTCTCTGGCTCCAGGCATATTATATCACTCCAGTCAATGCAGCTGTAAGCCAGCTGAAATTGAACTCAGATATATGCCAGTGCACATGTCCCTTGTGTGAACTTGACACAACAGAGTTATTATTGCTAGTGGGGTTAAAGTCAGGGGCAGTGGGCCAAAGATTATCTATCATGATTCACTTTGCTGACAGAAGTATAGAATAACTGAAAAGGCAGGGATCGTTGGTGTGTACGTTGGTAAGAGTGGTTGCCAAATAAAAGCTATATTATGATTGGATGAAGTAGTAGACAGAATGGCTTGATGGGATGAATCTCTGTCGTGGCGCCCTGTCAAGCATACAGAGCAGGAGATACCCAACTTTCCTCCATTCCTCTCTCGAATCATTAATTTTCTCTTTTGGTCATGGTAGGAGCGGTTTATGGCTCCCCAGGCCCTCACTTTCTCTTTAGTCCTTAGGCTTCCTCAGGTTGCCAGAGAGAAAAGTCACATCACTGCATGAAGTAGCATACTGTTCTAGATTGAAGATAATTAAGTGCTAAAACGTGCAATTTAATAGTCTTTGGAAAAACTTGGAAATTGTTCTAAGTCAGCAAAATTATTCATGGTCAATCATTTACATAAACTGTACCTTACTATTAGTTTTACCAGACGTAATGAAGTGTAGCGACAACTGCGTGTGGAGCCATAGTACACTGTCGCAGCTCCTCTAGCAAATAATGTCTCAAACCCTGATTGTTGCCAATGTCAAATTAAACTTTAAAAATGGTTGATGTAAAGGCCATCGCTGCATATTAATGTATGTTTATTATGGATCTTTTTCTATCTGGAAACACTGGATTCCAGCATTATACATACAGAACAAGGTAAACATTAGAGCCCAACCGGTATATTGATGGGCCGATATTAGGCATTTCCCTATCTATCTATCTATCTATCTATCTATCTATCTATCTATCTATCTATCTATCTATCTAATTTATTTATTCATCAGAATAATTTCTAATGACAAATAAATTATTCTGATAAATGAATATTTAAAAATAAAAACGGATGGTCAACCATATTATGAGTGTTGGTGTTGTCTAGTTTGTCCACCAGAGGGCGCTCTACAACGTCCCTGTTGGCAACATGTTTGTTAATGTGTTTTTGTTTAAAGGACTTTAAGTTCCTTTAAGTTCTTAACTTTGTATTTGTATCATTTTATTTATCAGAATAAAAAAAGATCTTTAATATATTTTGATGTTTCTCTGTTCTGTTGTGACAATAAAATAAATTATTATGTTATTTTAGTGAGAACCCATAAATAACTAATATTAGGGAAATCTGTTTGTTTTGTTACGCGTTTCTGGATTTTTATTTTTTTAAATATATATTGGCCTATTGTGACGAAGTGGGTTTACTCACCACTTGTCCCATACAGGTCATTATCGTACACCTTCTAGGTTATACAAGTGTTTATTTTTTGTATATTTTTGTAATACCACATACTATTGTTTGTGTTTGCATTATGTTACAGTCTACAGCAAAGCATATGATAAGTTAAAGTAAATACACAGTCATAATTTATTTAGATTTCTAGGTATTAATGTTACGCAGTAGATCAACCTGCATCAGAATGGGATGGGCTGAAGCAGTTTAGTGTGAATTGACCAACCTATATACCCGTTGCTGCAAGTATAATGGATTATTTTCTTTTATCATTTATCTTTTTGTTTGTTTGATTGTTGAATTATCCGTGTACTGCAGACCACTGTCAATAAAATATTCACCTCTGGGAATATACAATGCTTTAGTCTCCCTACCTACCACCTTCTTAGCCACTCTGGCCAGGCAACACCACACCAAAATATTGGATTTTTAAATAACCAAATATTTGTAGAGCAATATTACTCTGGGCAAATTGAGAGAAAATAAAGCTGAAACATCAAGACTTTCTGCCTCTAAAAGCTTTCATCCTACAAAACCTTCAGCGGGAACCCCACCCCGACCTGAAATTTCACACTGTAATTTCCTGCAATGACTATATATTATTGGAATCATGTAAAATGGAGCCATAAAAAGGTCCGTTTTGAAATTATGTGTTCTGACGGAAGACTAAAGGCCTGAGAACTCTAGAGATGGTCAAATTAGCAAGTGAGCAGGCAGAATGTACTTTAAAAGGCTTGTGGTAGAAATTCTAATACCTAGGTGAGCTCTGAAACAAAGCTTCTGTCAACAAGTATTTTAAGAGTTTATTTCTTGCTAGAAAGGTTCAATACATCACAGCACAAGGTCTGGTAGAATGAAGAAACACACAAAAGAATCTCTCGCTTAAAAACCCTGTGACCAGCTGACAGGACATGGGAGTGGGAGTGGGTGAATTACTTGTCCTTCTGACTGATCAGTCCATCTGACCTCCAAATCCAGGACCAAAATGGGAGGTAGAGAAAACCAGTCTATGCACATCAAAAGAACATAAAGTTTAGCTATCAGGATCCATACATCAATATAGGGGTAAAGAGTTCATGTTGGTAAAAAACAAGTCAATAGTAAGATATGTTAAAAGACAAATTTCGATTACAGGCTGCGTACGTTTCCCAACTGTCTTGGCTTATACATCAATGGCTGGTTGTGTTTATACCTCTTCAAACATTTGATTATGATATTTAAACTGGCAGTTATACTTACAGTATGATGGAATCTGTATCAATATTGTAGTATTGTAGAATTGTATGGCAGTAGTGTTTGCACAAGGATCCAGTAAGTATTGTTTGGTATGCTACATACATTGATAGGTATTGCAACTCTGCACAAGTTGCATTTCTGGCCATCAATCATTGAGTTGCATCCTAAATTGTATATTAGGCTAAGACTGTGTGTACAATTATTCAAACATTACTATATACTGTACACACAAGTATAATCAACATGAAGGGCGATCAGGCACAGCTGCTGATGATGGTGTTGCTTACAGAGCGCAGATAGAAGAAGAAAGCTTTAGGTTAGCCAACTTGTCCTGGTAAGATTACAATTGTTTCACAAGTATATTTAAGTATACAGTTAAAGTCCACTGTGCAGTTTCTACAACATACATTAATATTTCTCACTTGCAGTTTACTGCATGTCATACTGCCTGTGGTAGCTCATAAGCTGGTAGTGTTTACCTTGTAGTTGCTGATCATATTTTGTATTTGTTGAACTGAACTGAACAATAAGCTAATGTTACATGTATGTAGTAAACTACAAGCTAATTTGAACTGCTACTGTAAGATTAATGTAATTAAGATTAAGATTATTTAATGCAATTTTGCCATCGAAATAAGCGCTGAAAATGTCAACATAAAAAATATCAAAAAATTCACCCACAACAAAAATGTGTAAAAAAAGTGATAATAATGTTGAAAAAAATTCTTTTTTTCATGGTTGACGGAAGACAACACAAGTGTTAAGCTAACATTAGCTTCATAGAGATCATAGGATTTCCAAAATTGAGTAACTACAGCACATACATATAAACAAAAAACTGCTTTGCTAGCTCAATCTCTTTGTAACTAAGATATCTGCTGGGAAAAAAAAATACATCTCCTGTACGTCCATGAAAATCACATTTATGTTTTCTTAGATAGCGACGCCACCGGCACAGCTGATCCAAACATATCCAATCTAGGGGGAATTACTGGAATTGTGGAGTCTTGGTAAATTATAGAGTGGGGCCTAGACCTACACTATCTGTTATATATGTATGTAATATATGTAATCTTGAGATAACTCTTGTTATGATTTGATACGATAAATAAAATTGAATTGAAAGTTAACTTGCAAGGTTAATGAATAAGAAGTTTAATCCGATGAATCACTTTATATACTAGTTGGAGAGCTTTTGTGTGTTCCACTGTAGCTCCTGCATTAATACAAAGGTTTTTAAACAGTTTTTTTAATTCAACTCCATAATGTTGACAGAGAAATGGTGATATTTTAAGTGATGTGCCAGGTGTGTCTCAAATGGCTCTGGGTATGCTGTCATGCACAATTATGTAATAAGTTTGGCAGGACAAAAGGCAGTGCTGGATCTTTTACCAGAAGCTTTTCTTTCCCTAGGTCTGTGGATGGAGCAGGGAGAAGTGAGTCAAACAAACTCTTAACTTAATACATACATCTCTCAGTGAAAAAAAATACAGCTCTGTGGCCCTTGGTTGAAGCAGCAGAGTTGTAAGAATGTGTAAACTGTCCTTAAAGTACAATCAAAGCCAATTTGGACTTTGGTGGCCCTTTTTTAAAACTGCTACGTACCATACATGTCCATAACAAATAAGCTGGAAGGAGACCACTGTTGATTTTAAAAGGGGGATCAGAGGATACACAGACAGAGAGAGCGCAATAACTGAGAGAACAGTGGGATAGTGAATAACCGACAATTAGTCTTAATGTTGTGTTACTCTTCATATTACATATTGTGTTCAGTCCAAATTAACTCAGTGAATTAATTCAAAGAGAGAGAGAGAGAGAGAGAGAGAGAGAGAGAGAGAGAGAGAGAGAGAGAGCATTGCAACCTCTTTTTTTTATTGTGCCTAAATTGGACAATGTTATATAACAGGACAAAAGGTAATTTTTTACAATGGTTATATATGGAAAAAGGTTTATGCCAACTTACAGAAGAAATAAAAGGATATTTACCTAACAAGGTTGCAGTTTTTCTGCACATTCACAGATACATATCCCGTTCTGACAGTTACTCCTAAACATTGGCTCACCTTTTTATACCACTACTCTCATTCACTTTGATGTCTGATGTTGTCTCACAGGAAAACTCCCAAATAGACAACCACGGTGCTAAAACGCTCAAATACAGGCGTGTAAAATCGAACTCCACAGCTTGTTGGAAGCTGTCAAAAAATTCAGCTTCTCCACATGACAAAATCTGCAGTGCCTCATGGGGGCTAAAATAAAACTGGGCTGGTGAGCGTTACATCTCTCTCTCTCTCTCTCTCTCTCTCTATCTATCTTTTCCTGCTTCAGGGTTTTCTGTATTTCAGGGATGAATATGTGAAAAGGGAGTGCTATACTGGGCTGCAGGTGCTAAATTGAGGTATTAGTTTCTATACCAAGGCTGAGCCAAGTGCAAATGCTTGAAATCCACACAGCTCCTTGTCACTCTACTCGTATACTCTTACCACTTCTCAGCTCTCTTTCGTTCCTTCCCTTTCTTGATCTCTCATCTCCAATCCTTCAACCTATTCATTCACTCTTAAGTCTCATTTATGCTCAACATCATATAAGGATACCGGTAAAACAGAGCAGTACTACCGGAAATCATGCGGGCAGTCCAGATCATCGGACTCAAAGAAGACATTTTTAAATATGGCCAAATGGAATGGCAATGTATTTCATGGAAACATTAATGCAACTCTTTCTTATAGGGGCAATTATTACAACAATCTCCACCACTGCCATGTTTGCTGTTGTCAGAAACCTTCGACTCTGAGCTGCCATCTAGATGTTGTATTGGTTAACATCAATGCCAACATAAAGGATGCATGCAACTACTGTATGTAGGCAGTGAAAGTTACACCCTTCGAAATGAGAGGATCTATTGGATGGATCACAGACTTGCTCCTAAAAAAAAAAGCATCATCTCACTGTGTACCTGTGCACGCGTGACAAATAAAGCTATTTGTATCTCTATCTGTATTTTTGTACATAAAAGGGAGCATAAATGAGCATGGATCTCTCTCTTAGACATGCTGAGTCATTTCCTTCAATTGACTTTTTCTTTCTCATTAGCAGTGTACTCCACTTTCCAAAGTACATTTTTATTAGCCAAACACCTATACATCATAAACGGGTGACTGGTACTGAGAAAACTCACATTTCTTTGCCACATTTCTAATATGTGCATGTTAAAAACAATACAAAGGAATTCCATATAAAGTTAAAACAGACTCAACAAATACTTCAGCTATGTTTTTTAAAGCTTTAATAGCTTAACCTTGGCAAATCTGATAAATATGTATTTGTTTTGCAGTCATTTCAAACATTTTTATCTAATTTAATGCATGAGGACACCTAAACGGTAGTTTGGATCTGGCTGCAACAGTCTGAAAACCCATTTAGCAATTTAAATAGGATCAGAGGAGCTTATAAGGGGCAGTACCAAAACACTTTGTGCAGTCAAACTGATAACTCTAGAGGTTTGAAATCCTATGTGCATGTGATATCACCTTCTCTGTTCACAAGTGGCGTTTAGATACAAGAATTATAAAGCAGAGGTATAACAAAGATAAAACAGTAATTATCTTAGATACTTGAAATGAATGCCTCAGACCTTTAAATCTCACAATCCTGTGACTCACTCATCATTTCATGATAAAACACTAACACTAAGTTTAATTTCCAAATACCATGATGAGAAACTGCTGCTGGTTTAACCGTAGTTATCTTTGGAGAGAGGGATGAGAAAAATGTGTTGGCAGCATCAAAATGAACAGACATTGTAATATAGTAACTGGCAAGGTTTTTGTTGGTTTGTATTGATTTCCCAAACCTGAAAATTAGCCTCCTTAACATTTTTACTATTTTTAGCCACATTAGACAAGTGGATGAATCCTAATGGCTTTGGGGATCCTCTGTCTTTACCTTTAGCCCCATCAGCAAGTCAGATTTCTCACTTGATCATGTCAATCAATCAAATCAATCCATTTTATTTGTCACATGAAAATCTATTTCAGTGAAATGTACTCACATCAGCTCCTTCAACTTGTGCATGACTCACCATGAAGCAGTGTGCGTGTGCAGCCCATCTCATGGCAGTTTGTGAAATGGTCACGTTATTTAATCTATTGATTTGTGTACAGGTCACGTTAATGTTGTTGTTTTGTGTGTTGATTTTGAATTTTTGAAGGAATGTATTTCAATGGGAAGCCTATTTCGTGATCACTGAACGATTACGGTGGCGAGTAGTATTGAAAAGCTGAAGATCTGCACAGGGAGGTTGGTTGGGGTGGTGGATGGGTCAAAACACAGGACTTTAACCCCCGGGGGCCGGGTATGGTGTCCCACATGTTGCCCTTCCTTTCCACGTTATTCTGTTGCTAACCACCATCGTCCCGTTGTTGTTGGCGTGTCCTGTGTGTGACGGCTACTTTCTTCTGTCTTCTTCTTTTATCGTAATGTATCCTTTAGGTTGGTGGTCCTGTTTGGTAAGTGTTTCCATACCAGGCTGTGATGTTCGGCGTCAGGACGCTCTCAATTAATTAGTTCATGACAAGATACCTCAAAACACAATGATCCAAACATGCTAGCTAGAACAGTTGATTAGACAGGCCGATCCTTGGGCCGATACTAACTTATCATCAATATATTGTCATTGCCGTATCCTGTATGTCAAACTATAAGTAATATTATACTGAACAGAAATAGGCTACCAAAAGTTTTGGGGAATACCTATCTTGGTATAGACCTATTTAGAAATAGGTCTTGAATAAACCTATTCCAAATTGGGTTCATGAAAAAAAGATTTTTTTTTTAACACTCAAAAATCTATTACATTGCTGCAACATGGTCTTCCTGTATGGCACTACCTGCCTGGCTTGACACATACGCTCAATTCTTGCGCAAGAAATAGAGGAGATGCTGAAACGATCGCTGCAGCGCATGCAGCACCAACGCGGACACTACGGGCCCAGTATGAATGGACAGATTGGATGACATGGGCGCAGAAATAAAAATAGCTACGCTACGCTGCTATCACCGACGCTTACGGGCTTGGTGTGTTTTTCGCTGTTAGGTGAAGTAATCTGCACTTGTTTTTTTCTATACGACAATGAAATACAACGGCAAAAAGCTAATGATGGCAGATAATCATCTGGGAGTGTTCACTAATTACCTCATTATGTTTTGTACTTTGTTCTGTACTGTGTTTGGTTTTTATCACCTAGCATTCTCCTTCATATTCTCACTTTTTTCTCCATATTGACAAAAAAAAAAAAAATCTTATAAAAGCCCTGTTCTTGTGGAAGCAACTTGATCAGGCACATTTTTTTTATCTTATTGTTTTCAAAATATAAAATAGTCAACGTTTTCTAAAATATTTCAGCTGATTTATTTTCTTAAATCTGTATTTATTCTCCCTCTTCAGGATATGCAACATTATTCTTCAACTGGGTTTAATTTCTATGTTGTCTGTGCATTTTTCAGTCAATCAACGGAGGTATCCAATAATTTATTTAAACTTGCCTTACAGCAATGGGTGATGCCACAAAAGGCAACGCCATCTTAAAGGAAGGGAGCTGCTCTATAAAGAGCAAAGAAGAGGAGCTGGATGAAAAGTGTTGTTATTGTATGATTTACAATCAGCAGCCCGTTTGTTTTTTATTCTGCAGCAATATGTACCAATAGATCCTATTGTTAATATTGACGGTCTCTAAAGGTTAACTAGCAGGCTTTGGGTTGTTTTTCAACCTTTTTCACCATTATGGTGACTGCATTGTTTACTTCTTTTGAGTTCATCTGGAGTTACTTAAAAAAAGGTTTTAAAAGAGTATATTAAGATAACTTTTGTAGTATACACAGAGCTAGATTTATCAGGGCTCAACGATATCTTTTTAAAGTGTTTGTCGACTTCGCAACTAGGTGTCAGCTTTTGGTTGGCAAAATTGACAATAAGGTTGCCATGTTTTAACTTATGTAACTATACCACACATTTTAATTATGAAATATTGGATTGCAATATAATTTCCCATTCCTCTCAAATAGGAGTCACAGGAATCGGCTCAATTTGCGTATCAGCAAACAAAGGGGGAATTCAAGGGATTATTTAAAATGTAAAAACAATAACTTAACAATAATTACTCCTTTCGCCAGTAAATTGCTGTTAAAAGACAAAAACAGATGAGAAAAGGGTGTTTTACAATAACTTTGAATGCACCACAAGGTTTACCAGTTTACCAGTAAACGCAACATTTAATACCATGACCGTCTGTGTTGTTTTTCTGAAAGCAGTGACTAGTGCTAGCTCAATAAGTCTAATTAGTCTTTACTAGCGTGCCATGCAGCTGTGCTTCTGTTGCCTCTAATGTCTGATTCAGAGCTTCAGAGAGCACTGCAGATATTTAGGTGGCAACGTAATGAGGCACCGAAATCCAGGCTGCCATTCCGTAGGGTAGATATCGGGCACCAGGACCATATTAGCACCTTATTTTAACATACGCCGTTAACGTGAACAGAAAATTGTGCTGCCTGTATCTTTTCACGGCAAATGCGCGTGTGTTGAAAGCTGTCGCACAACAGCTGAAATTTTGTGTTGAGCACGGACGCAGTCTTTAAACTTAAACAGAGACAACCAAATCAAATATTGACTAATAATTTCTTTTGAAATAAGATTTTACAGTTTTGATTTGTTTTTATTATATACGTAAAAAATAAATACAAATATTGATATATTGCCAAAGGGGGCAACAGAGGCCACAAAACGGTTGCCAATTGGCTCAATATGGTTCCCTAGGGGAAACTGTTACTGGTGAGCCCTGTATATGTCCCTTGTTTAATCAGCATTAAGCGGAATTTGAATTCAGCAATTCAAATTAAATTCAAAATCATGTTTGTGTAGTTACTACCACAATTAGTCCCAGATAATAAAAAAACTCTGAGTACTGACAATCATCTTTCATGAAGTACAAGCAGTGACTGGCCTAGTGACGATTGCGTCGCTGTGTTACACATAGATAAACAAAATAAAGCTATGACATGAATGAACATGGATGAACTGTCAACTAGTCATCATGTGTCGACTTTTAGAAAACCTGTTATGATTTTCTTCACTACTCTTTCTGCTGTCAGAATGCTCCAGTCTCTACTTTGTTTGCAAAATGCAGGCTAATGTGTACGAATATTTTAGTAAAATGTGAGTTGTGTCCAGGGTCTCATTTATAAAACTGTGCATCAAATTTGCGTCAGAAGTACGGATGAAACATAAGATGTAAGTACGCACAGAAATATTCAGATTTATAAAACTGGGCGCACGCACGTCCTACGCCATATTCCCTTAATGAATCACAATCGACTCGAATGTGGCACAGCTTTGAGGGCTTAATGCCACGCCCTTAAATAATCAGTGAAACAATCTAAATTAATATTCTTCCATACCGATAACATGCGCACAGTGGAAAACAAAGCAAAGGATTTTCACTTAATGTGAAGTTGTACTTCTTGTTAGAGAGGTGGAAAAGTGGAATATATGTTTGGAGGGCACAGTGTGGGCATTAGTTTTCTTGCTCATAGGTTTATGAACCCACGCTACGTTGTTTGTTGTGTTCAGTTCACATTGCGCATCACCACAAGCCTGTAAACAGAGGCCACAATGAAGAGAAGGGAGGGCATTGCAGCGCTTTAAAACCTATTTTATACAGTCTATGTTTAAAACTCACAGAAGAAAGCAGTAGCGTTTGTGATGCATTTGGCTTGTAAAATTAAATGAGATTCAAAGTCGTTAAAAAAAAAAAAAAACATTTTTTTGTAATGAAATTTATTTAAAAATTAAACCGTGAACAGGGTGAATCGAGATTGCGATTCTTCCCCAGAAAATACATTGATTACATCTGAGGCTCATTCTCCTAGCTCCCTTATACCCTCAACTAAGATGCTAATTGCTTCGTCTTGGCTTAAAGTATCTCTTCTCATCCCAAATTCAGTACTAACAGCAGTACAACCCCTTGCCATGGTCCATGTGACTTTAAGTAGTTTATAGAAGTGCATTAGGGGCTCAGTTGGTTCCAGCTTCCAGGGCCTGGATACATGGCACAAACATTTGACCTAATACCAGCTGCCCTGGCAACCCAAAAGCATTGGATCTATTTGAACATATTTGGGGAGACATGAAATATGGGGGGTTTGGGAGCTCTCCCCCAGAAACATTTGAGCATTAAACACTTAATTTCCTGCATTCTGGTGAATTTTCATGCAACTATTTGTAACGTTTTAAGCATCAGTTTAAGCTGGAAATGTCTTTATTTGTGTGAAGGAAATCACAGGGGACAATTGAAAATATAAAACATCATGGGATATAATGAAGTAAGGCTCAGAGGGTATTTTGTATTTTTCAAATATTTATTTTCCTGTAGATCAACTTTACTTATTTAATGTTATCTCTGCTGAGTCAACACATTTATCGAGGGATATGATTTACTCCTCCCTCATCTTGTGTGGCTTTTGTTTGGGGAACTAACCTTTTTAAATGTGCATGTGGCAGTTATTCATGTGAATGATTGGCTACATTAATTGATTTTAATTAAATACTTGGACTTTAATAGCTCAGATGTGTTTCAACAAGATTTCTGCTCATGTTCAAAACTTTGTGCACGTTTAAAATGTAAATCATCCCATCTTATTTTGAGATAAAAAGATATAATATTACAAGAATACAATACAATCACAATATGTCATGCCTTATAGTCTACTGTGCATTGCATTATTGCTCTGCTGATATGGCAGTATCTCATCCACACCGTCTGACAGATACAGAAATCCCCGCCAGGGTCTCTGGATGAGAATTCTGGTCTATCTGAGGTGGAAAACCAAAACTGCAGAAGCACAGACACACCGCCACATGTCTGCAGCAGACACACACACATTATAGTCAACTGGAGCTGCTACAATGACTGCTCATCTCTATTTTTACAGAGAGAGTGGACACAAAGCAACTGACAGGTCTGCCTCAGAATAATACACTATGATGATAAGAAGATGAGGCAATGGGTGACTTTGGAGGAGGGCATTAGGCTGCCCATCCAATCAGAAGTTAGAAATCGTACTAGTATTTTCTTTGCAATTTTTTTTCATTGGCTGAACACAGTTTCTTAACTTTTGAGTGGGCAAGAGCGCACATTGGGGCCTGCCCATTGCTACTGACGATCAACCTTTGAGCCACTTTCCTGATGTCAGACCATTATTCTGGAAATGTATTTCCGTTGATCCAGACTACCTTCTCATGATATCTCTTCTACTGACTTTCAATTGTGCACATATAAAAATCCTCTGAGCATTTCTCTCTTAAATTATCATTCCATGGCCTCAACCAAAGATAAATCTGCTTTATTTGCTTGCAAATATGCATCTGTTTATTCAGTATTATTCAAATATGTTAGCACTATTTGTCTGATTTGCACCTTTATCCTATTCGCTGCTAGGATGAGGTCCCAATTTCCCATTGGGTCTCATTAAAGTTTCGGCTTAAACTGTCTGGCCACAGTGGCTCTGACCTATGTCTGTTGTTTGTGCTGCAGTTGTACTCACAAAATGTGAACTTATTCTACTCTTTACCTTACAGCAAGTGACATCAGGTAACTAAGGTGAAAGCAAAGCACAACCATCACACAGTTACATGGAAAAAATTTCTCAACAATTCTTTCTATTCTATCCATCACTATCCTCCACAATTCCCCTGATAAAAAATGCTATATTCAAAAACAAATGTAGAGCAATGTTACAAAATAATTTAAAAAATGTAGAAAAAACATGGGTTTGTAAGTCATTTTTCAAAATCATATTGATTAATGTCTGTATTCCTGTTGTTGGTGTCAAATAGACAGGAGATGAAAAGTCAGCCCTATACAAAGGACTTTCTGACAGTTTTTGAGAGTAAAATCTCAAAGTGTTATTTCAAAAACATCATTAAGTGACAGATGGAGGCAGCTCAATTGATAGCACAAAAATAGTAGGGGTGGCACGGTTCATGAAAAAACATCCAAACCGGTTTGACGCATGCACAATGTCGCCTTGTGCCTGTTTGTGACCTCAGACAGTGTGTTTCATGCGAAAGAAGAGGTGTGGACAAGTTACCAAAAAAAACATACAGCGAAAGACAAAACATTTCAGACCGTCATACCAGCCTGTACACATTTTAACTTCAAGGTCCGCTGTAACGTATTTTCACTCACACACACACACACACGGTGGATGCAGGAAAAACGGAGATGAGACGTACAGGATGACCTAAATTGAGGAGAGCTATGCTCATTATTGTAAGTGCAATGCTAAGTTAAAGTCCAATAAGTACTTTATCAAACCGTATGAATGTGTCCCAGGCCAGGATAGGAAATTAACAATGTAAAGATCTGACAGATATGTTCAAATATGCTTCATTCAATTCATTATTTCTTTCTTAAATCTACCAGGCATTTTCATATTATACCAACATTTACAGCATGAGCGTTTTTTATGGTTACTAGGAAAACTCAGCCCAGAGTAATTTTATTCTCCCCAAAACAAGTTTCCTTTTAATTTTTTAAAGAACTAGCTTATACAAAATAAAATTGCATTTTTATGTTTAACGTATTCTGACATATTCAAAAAAATGGAGCTTTAAGAGTTCCTATCTTTTTCTTTTAAAGGATACGATTTTTGGAAAAAGCTACACTGAAGTTGGCAGTTTAATAAATGCAATTTGATATTTGACATTCTGTAATATTTCAATCTTTGTCCTAAAAAGGAACATAAGTTCCTGTAGATGGCAATACACATTCTCCTTTTTTTGCCAAATAAATGAAAAGCTTATTGAAATCATCAGTCTTCCCTCTTGCTATATCAAAATCTCACCTTGCTTTCCTCAACAACAAAATAAATCACAACTTTTTGTATGTTTAACATATTCGGATTCATTCAAAAGACGGCGCTTTAAGATTTCCTCTTTTTCTTTTAAAGGATGCAATTTTTGTAAGAGCTACACTAAAGTTAGTCCCAATAATGTGCTTAAAGTTAAATCATTGTATATTGTGGATAATTAAGCTATATATCATATGCTGAAGTATATTTCTGGAGTGTTAAAGATTAAAAGAAAAAATAACAAGAACCACACAGAACCAAAAATCGTGACCCTAAAAAAAGTTTTGGGAACTGTGCCACCCCTAATAAATAGTGGCGTGCAGGTAGCCTTCTTTGTGTGATAAGAGCAAATTAAATATCTAATCCCTCTTCCTTTCAGTTTAAATGTGATAGAAATAACCCTTCATAAGAAAATTACTAATTAATATAAGGTGTACCCTTAAAGTAAGGTTCAATATTATATAACCAAAGGTTATTTAGACACCTCTCTCTCTCATAAGTTAACTCCTATGACATTTCTAATCACTGCAGCAATGAATGACCCTTGTCCTCCACAAGAGGAAATCAAACTTCTGATTCTGATATCTGTCCTGCAAAGTACCTACCTGCCATCAAATATATTTTGTTAAATAAAACAGGAGGAATCATTGAACATTTTAATATTTGTTGAAGACACAATTGTTCTTCTTTCAACCGATCAGTTGTTTTGAACACTGAAATATGTTTGGATTATACATGTGTGGGTGTTCTTCAGTGCAGATCATGAATTGACAATTTTGCTGGTCAACATTTATGCTGTGGAAAGCTTCAGAAAGCCCAAATCCAATGCTGTCTTTGACAAAATTGTAGCTGCCTTTCAGCAAACAATTTGAAAACTGTCACACAACTGCAAGCTAATTATTGTTTTGCAAAGCAGTGCGAGAGTAACAACTGATTCCTACCAGCAGCAGCCACAGGCACAGCTGGGTATTGTACTTTTATTTAAACTAGGAGTTTGATTTATAAGATTTATAAGATAAGATATTACATAATACTGAAGGGCAGTTTTTTGTAAGAAATCTTGAGGGGAAACTAGATTAAACACATAATAATCTCAGATCAAACACTTTGAGTGTGACTAAATTAACAAGCAACAAGGGATTATTTATAATGCATAGCTGCAATCATTTCTCTATAAGACCTGTAAAATAAAAAAGCAGTTGCGCAAACATGTCTTCTGATCCTTCGTAAATGAAAGAATCTTCCAAACACTCCAGGTTGAACCATGTTGCTTAACACCTCGCAGTGATGTTTTGAAGCCTCTCCACTTCATACCTTAATATTGTTTTTGTGTATAGTCCATCCCTCACTGGTTTGTTTTCCATAACACAGAATACTGTTGATTAATTGCCTTTTGCTTTAGATTGAAGGTTGAGGTGCAGTTTAGGTGTGCAGCATTCCCCAAGGATTCCAGCAAGTAATGGCGTTTAAAGGGGTGACAGAATGTAAAACCGATTTTACCTTGTCAAAGTTGAAAAGCGACAGTTTAGAGGGTAAATAGGACATACATAGAACCTCAAAAATCGCTTTGACACCTCTGTCCTCTGAAATTCTCACAATTTGAAACTGCCTCTGAAAACCGGCAGATCTCAACAAAGCTAATAGTTGACGTCAACTATGTGGCTCCTCCTTATTTGGCTCTGGTCTCTAGTCTTTGTCACGCCCCAGCATTTGCATAGGTACACCACTGACCTGAGATCATCTAGTCTTCTGAATCTAGGTCTCGCAGATCTCAGGAATTTTTTACATTGTTTGTTTGCTATTTCATTTCTAAGACTTTTTTATGCAAGAAATCAACTATGTACAGGTCAAATATGTGCCGTTTTTTTATGAAAATTGATGGCTAATTGCAAATTTTGTCCGACTGTGTGTCGGAGTTCAGGCCCGCTGCGAGCTAGATGGATCTCCATCACGGCCGGCGCTTCATACCCGCGCAAAGTCACCGTTTCTGGGTTACTGGACTACCAAACGCCACTGCCTTGACGGAGCTCCAGGGCCAGCAGCTCGCTGTTCTCCCCCCTCCTCTCCTGCTAAATGGCCGGTGTGTGTGAGTGAGAGCGCGGTCAGCAAGCTTGTTATGCTCACAATCTCTTACCACAGGTTCCAGTTAATCTTATAATGGATATGAGTGATTAGTTATTTAAACAAGCGATTGGTGAACTAAACACCTCTTGTCCGCAAGTTTCATTGACAGTGCCCAGGCTATGCTGGATGGAGCTCTATCAATGAAAGCTAGCTTGCCTCCTCCGAACGAGACTCTAAAATTCACAAAAATGCATTCAATTTAAATCCGACAAAAGTGTTAGCTAAGCTTTGTAAGACCTTAGGGTAGCTGTGATATAAGTGCTGTGATGAAATTCAAACTGTAAATATACTATAGTTATACTATAAAGTGTAGCTAGCTAGCCGCAATCTTTTCCCATAGGATTGAATAGGACACTATATAGCAGCTAAGGCAACACCTCAAATTTGAGTCATGTCATGTTCATTTTCAAACTGTATATACTATAGTTATTCCGGCAGCTGGCCAGCTCCACACGGCCCCAATCCCGGTACTCCAGTGACCCAGGAACAGTGACTTTGCCCTGGGTATGGAGCGCAGCGGGCTGCTGCTGTCTCGTCAGACTGTGTGGAGCTCCTGAAGTCTGACACGTCTTACCAAATTTGTAATTAGCCATCAATTTTCATAAAACATCCCATATATGTGCTTTATATAGTTGATTTCTTGCATAAAAATAAATATAATTGAATTTAGTAACAAAATAGCAAACGAAGAATGCATAACGTTGCAGTGTCTGAAATATAAGACCTGCTATATCGTCTCCAATGTATGTGGTTCATTCAACCTCTATATACAGTAGGGACAAACTCACAGGGTAGTTTAGGGCCAATAATATAGCAACCGGGCATTAAGGAACAGTGTGAAATACCATATATAATAATTCTATCACCCCTTTAATTGAATGATAGTCCACCAAAGAGGCAGGAAACTGAAAATGGAAATGGCATATGAAATGAGGCATATATGGGCCTATATGGGCCTGGTTTATTTATTTATCCCTGCCCAGACTGGGTTTGTTATGAGTGACAGCCTGCTTACTCAGGTGGAAGGATATTCACGCATGAGATGTAGGAGAGAGAGAGAGAGAGAGAGAGAGAGAGAGAGAGAGAGAGAGAGAGAGAGAGAGAGAGAATGAATAATTGATGATACAAATTTCAATCAAAATTCAGTCAGTTGGAGTAGAGAACCACAATCTATAGGCTACAGGTGAAAACAACATTTTAGCCATTATAATATGAATTTTGATCAATATATTAATATAGTTGATATGACCCCTGGCATCTTTGTTTAAAATAACATGACTCAATTTACAAGACAAATCTTCAAAATATATAATTCAGTAACTCCATAAACAGAAACAGAAGAGCAAAAACAAAGGGCAGCATAAGATCAAACTATGGACACCATAGATCACTTGGATATCTTCAAACAAAGTAGTTAGGAAAGATGATATGAAAGATGATGTAGTGTAACACTGAAATTGCTGAACCCAGCTTCATTCATGAAACATTCACAAGAATTAAACCCAGAAAAACTGACGCTGCAAAAGGTCACGAGACCATGGCCTGTTCATCAACATAGGAAGCTACAGTGCTGATGTCTGCTGCCTTGAGATCAATAAGCCCCATGCAGTGTCTGTATGTCACCTCAGCTAGACTATAATTGCTCGGCCTTGACTTCCAAGCCACTTCCCTGCACATAAACCAGCCTTGAACAGAAAAGCCTGTATATCCTACTGACCAATATTCCCCAGGGACCTGCATCAAAACTTGATTATTTAATTGCTCTTACAGAGAAAATAGATTTTTCTGGATATAAATGCATTAATGCAGTGATTTTTTTGTAAACCTATACCGTTAACACTTCATAGCCATGGGACTGCATTGCCACCCCCAAGGTTACAGCGGACACCGAGAAGTAATTAAGATAAAGTTAATCGAATGCAGTTATAGTTCAATAAGCCTGTTTAATTGAAATGACTAGGCCTGACTTTGACTTCTAATGTTGAAAATAAAACACAAAAACAGTAATTGAATTTCACTTTCAGCTCCAGAAATGAATCAAGTGGTCAGTGGGTCAAGCTTTGGGGGAAAAAGCTACCTGAGCAAACTGTCCTTACAATATATTTGTGTAAAACTAACACCAACACAGACATAAACACTCAGACAAAGCACAGGAAAATATATATGTGTGTGTGATATATATATATATATATATATATATATATATATATATATATATATATATATATATATATATATATATATATATATATATATATATATATATATATATATATATATATATATATATATATATATATATACACACACTGTATCTGTGGGTTAATTGTGTGCTTTCAGTATTCTGGGTGGTTTCAATGAAAAATTCAAAAAGTTCAGTGTAGAATGATGGACACTGCGCACACTAAACCTGCGCCATCTTGACTACAAAGCAGGAAGTGGAACCAGGGACGTTGACTGGCAGCTAATAGGACAAACGCATCACGTGAGTCCGGATTCTCCCGGATTGGCGGCTCGTTCGGAATACAATCTCAAATTTTACAAAAACAGTTCACCAAAACATGTTTCTGAAAACATTTTAAGCAAGAAATCGGCCATACAGTTGCTGAATCTGTCTGTCTTTTGTATTAACAAAGGTCACTTTAATAGATTTTTGTCAGATTTTGAAAGGCGCAGAGTCTAGCCGACCGCTCGTCATTTCTGGTAAGTGTTTTTAACATAAGTGTTCCTTTTTGGACAATACTAACCATCGAAAGTGGGCACTACAGCGGTAAGTTGTCAGTGCACATTAGCAGTGTACTAATCGAAGAATGTGGAATGAGACACTGCCTGTGTGTGTGTGTGTGTGTGTGTGTGTGTGTCGCATTATTCATTTGTATTCATTGTGTACAATATAGTAACTGCAAGGTTTTTGTTGGTTAGTTTTGATTTCCCAAACCTGAAAATCAGCCATCTGAACATTTTTAATTTTTACTATTTTTAGCCACATTAGAGATGCAAATGGCGTGTTGAAGGGCTGCACAATTAATCAAACTTTAATCAGGATCACAATTTTGGCTTCCCACGATTACATTTGCGTAATCGAGCGCTCTTTTAAATGAGTCATTCTGTTCATAGAAGGCTCCGAGTTTTTTTGCAAAGCCCATGCCGCTCTGTAAACCACTATCTGATCATGTGCCTGTCAGTTGCTCCCTGCACCGCGCAGCTTAGTTTCTAGATGTAGACAGTCACAGAGGAAAATTCCACAACAGATAGCAGTCGGTCATACGTCGATCACAAGGTTTACCAGTAAACCCAACATTTTGTCCCATCAGTGTTGTTTTTCTGACAACAGCAGTGACCAGTGCTAGTTAGCGTCTGTTAGCTCACAGGGCTCTAGGGTGCGACTAACATTTTTCCTAGGTCGCACTGGTGCATCTAATGTCCTCGCATCCGCTGCCTCTCCACAAACAAAGCAAATCGATATGGTTTAATTTTGCATTACATGACCCATGTCTTCTGTAAAGCCATGCCTGTTTGGATCTCTCCTCTTACTCTCCGTGCAGCCCCGCCCCCACGGCTCCCAGCAACAGAGACAGAGTGGCGGCAGTATGAAAGTAAATATGGTGCAAAATGTGAAAGCGCGTAGATACGTTTTGAGCACTTGTAGAATATGATTTGAGAGCTTGTAGAAAAAAAAAAAAATCTGTACTCGTAGATGCGATGTGAGCACTTGTAGAATATGATTTGAGAGCTTGTAGAAAAAAAATCTGTACTTGTATATTTTATTCTTCACTTCAGTCACTTTTCCAGCACAACCACAACTCAGTGATCTCGACTCTCGAATCTGTCGCTGCAGTGTGCTGTCTCGCATCACACAGCGGCGAGTCTGCGCCCTCGACTTTTGCAACACTTCTTGCGATACATTTGGTGCAAAATGAATTTGTACCTGTGGACTTAGTCTGTGGAGCTCTGAGCCAACAGGACGGCCGGGGACAGCAGGGTTTCTATCACCAGATGAGGGACAACACTGTTTGGCTCTAAAATCATATTCTACAAGTGCTCACATCGCATCTACGAGTACAGATTTATTTACAAGCTCTCAAATCATATTCTACGAGTGCTCACATCGCATTTTCGCGCTCTCACATTTTGCACCATATTTACCTTCATACGACAGCATCCACACTTCTGACATTTGTCCACAGTTTTGATAATACAGCTGTATATTGTTAAGCAGGAGAGGCAAACTTGTATTTGTGCCAATGTTTCCGCTGGTAACGCTGCTGTTGCAGCGGCCACGTCTAAAAACACAGAAGTTATTGAATGCAACTAACTTCAGTTTGTAGAGTAACAGCGTGTGAGACGGAGCCTGCTGGACCCATTCATAATGAGTCAGCCGTCACTCTGTGTAGCCTAGCATACGTCCATCACACTCCCCCTCTCTCCCTAGCTCTTTTGTTTTTATTGTTGAAAACAAGTAAAGGAGCTTTCACAGAAATACATTATATATATTTTTTTTTTTTTATTGCAGCTGTATGTATGTACAACATACAACTTTAACATAAGCGGAATGTAGCACAATATGGATGTGAAAGCAGTTATAAATAGCCTATGTGACTATAAAAAAATAATAAAAAATCAACAAATAATTGTGATAATTATCGTGATCACAATATTGATCAAAATAATGGTGATTATCATTTTGGCAATAATCGTGCAGCCTTAGCATGTTGTTTTTTTCAGTATTATTAATGTATATATATATATATATATATATATATATATATATATATATATATATATATATATATATATATATATATATATATATACACACACACACTATATACACACACACTATAGAAATATAGAAAGGCTTTACCATGAAATGTGGTACAGATATGCAAGTCCCAAGTGGATGAATCCTAATGGTTTAGTGATCCTCCCCATTAGCAAGTCAGATTTCTCACTTGATCATGTCAATCAAATCAATCAGTTTTATTTGTCACATGAAAATCACAGAAGGTACAATTTCAATTCCAATGTAATCCCATCAGCTCCTTCAACTTGTGCATGACTCATCTTGAAGCAGAATGTGTGTGTGTGTGTGTGTGTGTGTGTTTGTACAGCTCAAACAACATGAAATCACTTGTTTGCAGTGGAATCACAGGGATAAATGATGTGTTCCAGGGTGACAGGTTTAAAACCTCAATGTAAACATATCATCATAACGGCCTAACCCAAGTAGTAGACACAAGTAATGGCATTCATTTATTTCTTCTTTTTCTCCTTTATTGCAATGTTCTTTCACCCCCTTCCAAACAATCGTTAGCACATCTGAGTCCACTGCACAATTCCATTTTATACATGTACAAAGAAATGTATATATAATAAATAATAACTACAAAACTAAACCAGAATGAAAAAACACAAATATTTTCATCAAAGCCAAGACATGAAGACAATGATTTTTGTCCCTTGAGCTTTTTTATGTTTGGAAGAAAACTCACTGGGATGTCTGCTCACAGACACTGAGCCAATTTAGATTAGCGTCTGTTTCCAAATACTTCAGTATGTTCACTCATACTTCAATACTCACTCGGGGGGAGGATTAAATAGGACAGAGAGGACAGTACATACCCACACACACCTTGACTCACATAAATAACTGGACACTTTAACGCTTGACTCGACACTGACACTTGATAATGATAATTTATGGTAAATGTCTTTTATGTCTTTCTTTATTGCCAAAGGTTCTTATTGTTATTATTACTACTGTTATCTTTATACTGTCTTCCTCTTTTTCTGTCTTTACTGTATTCTTACTGGAAAAATATATATATATATATATATATATATATATATATATATATATATATATATATATATATATATATATATATATATATATATATATATATATACCAAAAGAATGTTTGAGCTGTGAATTGGCCCATCACTATTATAGAAACACTATATACCTCCATGACAAAATGAGCTGTGCTGACAGACATTAGATTAGATATTAGTGGGAATGTGCCCTCCATAAACTGTGTTTGGCCATTGAGCAATGTTGCATACAGAACTCAGGAAGTACTTTGGCAGGGCTTGAAAAGAATGGTGGAGAAAGGCGGAGAGCACTAAGCTGCCTCCCAGTGCTCCTGCCCTTGATGCTGTGTGCTGTGAAAAGCACAGAAGAGCAGCACATGTCACCCAAGGCAGGAAGTGGAGGCAGGAGATATGCAGGTTACATGCTTCATTAGCCAATATTCAACTTAGGGCCCCTGACACTTGGCTGCCAGGTGAATTAGCTGTGGATGACAAGTAAGAGAGGAAGGAAGTGGGTGAAGAATACATGGAGGGTTTGTGGAGAGGATGCGCCTCTTTAATTAATTTCTGTTGGCAACAAAGTTATTCTGGTACTGGTTCCGGATGTGATGTAAAACAACAAAAATGTTTTGTTCATAAAATAGCTAGGCAAGTAAATGAGTCCTGCTGATGGGTCTGTTCATTTTAATCTTCACTGTTACTACTTCAGTGGGCAGTAGAAATAGCCTCAGTCCCCTGTAATTATGGCAGCTAAAGAGACAACTAAATGGGGTCTTTAAGTATCCACAAGTATTATATTTCTAAATGGTAGCTTTTATTCTTATTCATGTGTTTTGTTGCTTTTCTTGAATCTAGATGTGGTGCTGCAGGAATTTATTTAGAAGCATAATTTTTACTTTGTGTTACATTTATTAACCACTCCATTCAAAAAGGTCCTCCTACAGTATGCATAGTTCTTTGAATTCAGCAGTAAATTTCACACTCTTAAGTTAATTTCTGAACAACGGAAATGATCCGTGAAGCAGTGGGATTAAAAGTGGCTCGAGGTCTCTCTATCTTCTCACTGAGGATATTTGTGCTGTGGACTTTTTCTCTGTGCTGAAGTTGACTTGACTTTGTACAGCTAGCCTAAAATACACCCATGAGCTGACAAATGTTAGCAGATAGCAGATATCTATAATTCCCTGTCTGTCGCTAAGTGCCATGGTATAGTTCACGGAGGCCTTCTTTAAAAATATATTTTGGAAACTACTGTGAGAAGACCCTATTTTCTTATTCTACAATACTTACACAATTTTTAAAAGGAACTTTAAGGTCCTCAACACTGTACGCTGCAGAAACACAAGAGTGCCCTTCTTTAAAGACAGTACTGATTGTGATGGTGGCATTGTAGTAAGTTAAAAAGCCCTACACTATTGGTCAAATGAATGTTTTATTTATATTTGTACTTCTACCTGCACTCCTTCCTACTACTTGGGTAAAAAGACGTTGAGTTGGTAGGCTTAGCGCATAAATCAGGTGTTGATGTTCCATATTTTGTAGTCAAAGGCATGTCTGCACACACACAAAAACACACAAGTATGCACAGTGAGAAATGGGTGTCCTGGGGCTGGGTAAGGCCAGAAAGCATCTTGGCATGGAGAGTGCTGGCTAGGTCTGAATGCGAATGTTTTGCAAGAGAAATCCATCTTTATAAAATATAGACTTATTCTGACCTTGGTGCAGATACATAGATAAGTCCGAGAGGGGCTACTGAAAAGTTATGGAGAAAAATACAACCATCCCTTTTCTCCTTCGATTCATAAATTTCTCACAATGCGAGAAGAAGGGCATCAATTATTTACCCCTCGAGACAAGGCCAGTGATAGAGGCAGATGGGAGGATGGAACAAAAGGAAGGAGAGAGAGACATTTATAGTATTTAGAGCTGGGCAATATATCGATATTATAACAATATCGTGATATGAGACTAGACATTGTCTTAGATTTTGATATAATATCGTAATATGGCACAAGTGATGTCTTTTCCTGGTTTTAAAGGTTGCATTATAGTAAAGGGATGTAATTTCTGAACTTACCAGTCTGTTGTAACTGTTCTATTATTTGCCTTTACCCACTTGGTCATTATATCCACATTACTGATGATTATATATAAAAAATCTCATTGTGTAAATATTGCGTGAAAGCACCAATTGTAAACATTACAATGTTCTTACGGTATTGATTTACTGTAAGTATGTGGTAAAACATATTGCGATATTTGATTTTCTCCCTATCGCCCCGCCCTAATAGCATTACGAGGGGTCAATTAGCATCACTGAGTGGGGACAGTCAATGAAGGAGCTATTACTGAACTAAGAGTTAATGAAAGTTATGAAAGAGGCATCATGTTACATCAGTAAGACTAGACTGATATTTCCTGTGTTAATCAGTGCACCTGTTGAATCTATTTTTTTAAATCCTTACAAATCCCTGAATTTAAAATCAGTACATCAACTTCTACAAAATGTGTTTTAGAGTAGCAAATGACATACCGTCTTTCTGCAGGAGTTGTTGATTTCGCCCTGTCTCCTTTTAGTCACTGCAGTTTTTTTCTAGAATCATGTTATTTCTCCCCTGCTGTATAAAAACCTTGAGGAGGTTAATTGGATTGTAATTGGAGTACTCACGAGCATCAAATTATTTTTTTTTTATATTCCACTTCACCCAACTTATCGTATTTCACACAACTGTTTATCAAGTGTGAAAGTCATTGAGGCACAGGCATAATATTGGCAATTATGTGTTTACAATTGTTAATTAAGCACATGATTAAATTTCAAGTGACTTGTTGGGATGGAAGGGCAATATAAACTGTTCCACCCACACTCTTAAGTCAACACCTGTCGTGTTTTTGAGCGAGACTATAATACTTCTCTGATGTATAATAAAATAAATGTTTAAATTTTTCTACAAAGTATTAAAAATGTCTGCAGCACAAAACATACAAGTGTATGACTGTAATTCTGAATGCACTGCCTTTTTCTTGACAATGTTTAAAGCCTTAACTTTGGTTGTTTGCCAGAGGACACAAATGCTAAATCATGAACAGTTCAGCCTCGCTCTAATCCTATTTTAGCAGCCAATCCTGCTGACTTTCCAAACTGGTGTCAGCCTGCACCTGCTGGCACTGCTTAAACACACTTTGTAGGTGTGCTCCACCTCGTTGCTTTTGATTAAGGTCCTTAGGTTAAGAAAATGTCATTTGCACCCCACAAGGTGGCTTGTGGGGCACCATTTCTACAATCAATTCGCACTGTGCTTATGACAGTGACAAAATACCCACCAAGCAGACTAATAACTCCAAGCCCATTTGGAATGGAAATATTCTCCCTCCTGTTCCGTTAAAAAGAAAAATGACTCCTCGTTGGCGGCATGGGGTAGCGTTTTTTTTCTCCCCTTTTCTTCCTTCCCCATGGAGCAGGGCCTTTGAAAAATTGGGTTATGTGACAGCATCAATAATTCTCTGGAAAATCTTGGTTTCTCAGATGGCTCGTGAGACCAGACCTGGCTTGGAGGTGCCTCTAAAGAGGAGGTTCAGCAAAGACGTTGTGGTAATATGACATTACCTACAGTAAGTGTGGGTAATTCACCTACATGGTTGCCTGTCCCTTCAACTGTTGATTGATGTATCTTAGCCTCCCTTTGGACATCATTAATTTCATCTATGAAAGTGAAATTGCTACAGTCGCTGGAAACAGTGACATGAAAGGCGCCACAAAGCAGCACAGTATCTGACTGTATATCAAACAGTGTGAAAATACGCAGCAGTAATGGGCCGATTTTGAATGGTTATGAGAGATGTTATCCTGCTTCTCTTAACTCCTGGCTATTTCTCCAATTTCCCCTCTCTGTCTATTATATATCAGCACATTACCAACCCTGTGTTCTTCTTGCTATTTTCCCCGCACCATAAATGATGACTGTGACATTTTTATTGCCCGGTTTAAATGTGTCAAATGCAAATAAACCTGGCTGAGATTTCAATATTCATCCTACATTTGTCGTCTACGGATTCTTCTTACTCCTCGGCTAGTATGGAGGACCAGGTCTACCATATTTAAAAATAAATACAGAAATAAATAAATGCTCAATAAATAAATAAGCATACAATTAATTGCCCCAAAAAATACAATAAACAAATAAATGTAGGTAGAAATTAAATTATACAGTGAGACATAAATGTACATATCTCTTTTAATTAGCTTCTTTATTTATTCACCTTTGTAATAATTACCTTATTTATTTATTGTTCGCTATAATCTTCAACTTTATTTATTAATTACTTATTTTTTAAATGTATTTATTTCTGTGTGTTTAGATTTTTTGTCTGTTTTATTCTTCCGTTGCATTTTCTACCCTATATATTTTCACCCCTGGCTATTTATTTCTGCCCGTCAATTTTACATTTCTTCATGCATTCCCCTCATTATGCAAATGAGGAGAAATCTTAAAGGGGTCAACTTCTGCCCATTGGTTGGTTAGCATTTTACTGCATTAATAAATAAAGTCGAATCTACATGGCTTTTCCCAGCCATAAAGCATTGTTTAGTAATGTCAAAATTTAATTTCTCAGCAGGCAGACGTTATTTAGTGTTGACCTTTATTTATTTCTTAAGGGAAGCTGCTAATAGATTGGAAGAATTACAACGCTGTAAGTTTGAGATCTGAAATGTTTTTCTGTGGTCCTTTGAACATTTTTTTTTACTTTTACATAAACAGCTTCCAGTTCGAGTAACAGTGGTGTGGAACCCGAGGAAGACATTAGGTGCACCGGTGCGACCTAGGAAGGTTAGTCGCACTCTAGAGCCCTGAGAGCTGACAGATACTAACTAGCACTGGTCACTGCTGTTGTCTGAAAAACAACACAGACGGGACAAAATCTTGTTTACTGGTAAACTGGTAAACCTTGTGACCGACGTATGACAGACTGCTATCTGTCGTGGAATTTTCCTCACGTTACTCTGTCCTCTGTGACTGTCTCCATCTAGAAACTAAGCTGTGCGGTGCAGGGAACAACTCTGACTGGCTCATGATCAGACAGTGGTTTACTCGGCGGTAGATTGGCTTTGCAAAAAAACCAGAGCGTTCTATGAAATGATGCATTTAAAATCTCGCAAATTTGATCGTTGGAAGCCAAAGTCATGATCATGATTAAAAAATGTGTATGTATAGTTCTTTAAAAATAAAAACGGAAACTTGTTTTTAGGAGAATTAAACTACTCTAGTTTTCCTAGTAACCAAATCAAAAAGGCTCAGGATCTTGCAAATGTTCCCATAATATGAAAATGGCTGGTGGATTTAAGACAAAAAAAATAATAATTTATTGAATTAATCAAATTTGAACTTTTCGGTCAGTGGCTTGTTGATCTTTACATTGTTAGTTAATTTCCTATCCTGGGCTGGGACACACATTCATACGGTTTGATAAAGTACTCTGGACTTTAACTTAGCATTGCACTTACAATAACGAGCATAGCTCTCCTCAATTTAGGTCATCCTGTACATCTCATTTCCGTTTTTTTCCTGCATCCACCGTGTGCGTTTCACTCCTGCTTGGTCATTGGCTCTTAGCGTCACATACTGATATAAAGTCTGGCACATTGGACTGCTGAAATTGGTTAAAGTCGCAAGAAACTCGAATTTAAGTCGAATTTGAGGAAAAGTTGTGGTGATTGGTCAAAATTGCATGTTGCACCAAAGTCACGGTGATTAAAATCCGGGAGGGACTGCTTATATTGTTACAGCATGTCAAGTAGAAGTGTGCAGATGATCAAAATCACACCTAAGTTAAAGTACATCAACTGCAGTGCATATAGAATGCAATGAAAGTATGAATGAAAGAATGAAAGTATTTCCAGTATTTTTATTAACCCTACATAGTGTGGTGTAGACATTTTGAATCCTCACTTTTCTTACTTCGTCCCCAAATGTCAGTACTACATATTAAAAACTGAATTCTGTCTAGTTCACCTACCTTAAAAGTGTTGCTACACATACATGCCTGACACTGTGAGCCATCAATAACTGTATATAACACACTGTAAAAATGTGACCTATTTAGTTTTTTTTTTCTCTAAGAGGGTACTTTACTTTTCACTGGACACACAATCACAAGTTTTGATTTATTTCCCTTCCATTCTAATGCATCTCTTTTTATTTCATCTTCATGCTCTGTGCTCACAATCCCTTTCCAAACACGCAATCATAACTCTCACTTCTCTCGTATTGCACTAGATTCAAATGCTAATCCCAGTGTTGAATCCCATTCTCTACTGGCCTCCACAGTGACAAAATGCCACAATATATTCTGCCCCACTTTCACCTCTCCTGTCCCCCTCTGATCCTGTCGACTGCTGACCCCGTCACCACCACCCACTCCACATATCTCTATCTAATTTCCAGGAATCCTGAGGAGAGTAGATTTTTCTTTTCTCGCCAGCACTCTTCTGTCCATGGGCGTGTTATTCCCCCTCCTGCTGGCGGCATTGCTAACAGATTGCCAATAAGCTCGGTGGCAGGCCACGCCAAAGTGTCCCCCCTTCACCCATCCTGTAATGGCCTCTCTCTGGGGAGGAAGCTTTGGCCTGTCAATGATCCGACTACCCTTAACCCTCTCCCGTCTTCCTTACCTCCGCCTCTTTTCCCTTTCCTGTCACACCATCCTTCTCCTGCCTTCGGGCCATTCCATCACAGGATGCAGGTGTGCCACTCGCATGCATACACACAAGTGGCCATGCATGCTTGACTGCAAACATGGACGGACACACAAACACACATAAATAAAAAAAGGTAACATCGAAATTGTGCACGACATGCACTCACACATACTGAAGTATTTAGGTCTCCTTCTTTATCTCTCTTCAACGCACAATCTCCCTTTCCCCTTTTTTGTTCTTTCTGGCCCTGCATTATATAGACTATCATATATTTATGACTGATAACCCACTAGCAGCCATGCAGGATGAAATGTCAGGACTGACAGTGAAAAACAAAACCATGTTGGAAATAAAGCTAGGGAATATATCAATATTATATCGATATTGTGATATGACACTAGATATCATCTTAGATTTTGAATATTGCAATATCGTAATATGACAGTGTTCTCCTTTCCTGGTTTTAAAGGCTAAATTACAGTAAAGTGGTGTAATTTCCTGAACGTACCAGACTGTTGTAGCTGTTGCCTTTACCCTCTTAGTCCTTATATCCACATTACTGATTTATCAAAAATCTCATTGTGTAAATATTTTGTGAAAGAACCAATAGTCAACGCTACAATATCGTTATTGTATCAATATCGAGGTATCTTGTCAAAAATATTGTGATATTTGATTTTCTCCAATCAAATCCAGCCGTAGTTTAGTTCATTCACTTGGCTAGACTCAAATTGCAGCCCAAACAGCGTGATGGGCTGCACACCGGGTTCAGGCTAACTAAAGACTGTGAAGGGGGGTGTCTATTCTTAGCCTTTAAAAACCTAATGACACAAATGCAAATGGTAAGGAATGGATTAAACTATGTGTTATTTCCTCTGTTATGCAAACATCAGCATGCCAAACAATAGTAGTAAAGGCAAGAGGCGTGTAATTGAATGACTGCATTATTTTCTAGATGTTTCATTCAGTCATCAATCTAACCACTGTGCTGATTGTCCAAGTATGTTTTTCTATGATACACATCTAAACAATCCAAGGGTTATTGTAGAACAAATAATATTTCAATTATATGGCTTAGTAATAATAGTGGCCTTATAATTAGGGCTGACTAGCTATCCTGCCAAACAAGAGTAATGCTGTTCCTGGGTGCTAGCCACTGCTGACTACTAGTAGTGGTATCAAACAAGACACTGTCACACACTGCAATGGATTGCTAATGGTGCTCAGGGCCCAAATCAGACCCAAGAGCAGAAGGAATAAAATATCTTAAAGCAATACATAGGCTACACCCGTTTTCCTCAGGACTGTCTCACTTTTTTACAAACACAACCATAAAGTATGCCATCAGAACAATTTGAAAGATATTACAAATCACATAAAAATTCCACACATTGGCACTTCAATAATGCCCATTTTGTTAAAAATAAGACATTGTCATTTCTTGATTGTAAATCCAACCATAAATTGATCATAACTGTCAAAACAACAAAGGTCTAAGTTTCTAAACCAGGTATGTGTATGTTTACGAACACAGTCCATATAAAATCAGAATATCAATTTATTAACTACTTTAATTTAATATGACTTTACTACTGCCCGTAGTTATGAGACTTTTGTACTACACTGTGGGATGAGGAATCTAGTATTGCTATAAATACTTTTGTTATAAAAGCAGTTCCTTGAGGCGTTATCTCAAATAAAATCTGGCTTGGGAGCAAGCGGGCTACCTTTTTGTGTGGAAATGTGTGATGGGTGTATGTGTGCGCTGGTGTAACACAGAGAGAGTTGAAAGCAATTTTCTTAGCTTGACAAACTCATAGTATTGGACTTCAGTGTTTGGATTGACAATTAGGAGGAGAGTTCTTCTACTTTCTTTACTGTTCCGTTTACAAGTGTTTCAATTAAGTGAATTGTGTTCCTTGAAGTGATGTCCTGTTCACAGGGGCATGATGAAAAACATTAACTGGTGGCGGCTGTGAACTGGGTTAGACCCGTTCTCTGATTAGATAAATTAATTTCTCGGTCTTGTGCTGTCACCAACTCCACAACAAATAAACATCAAACTGCTGGGATTTCTCTCCATTGCATCACGTGTGTGTGTGTGTGTGTGTGTGTCGCATTTATTCATGGATCAATGTAGATTTCTAAGTCAATCAAAAGGACAGGTGCGATGCAGGTCTTGGCCTACTTCTAAGGCGTATGACTATTCAATGTTCAAGCTGCCATATAACAAGCCAAGGGAAAGCACTGAAAAGTTTTCAGGGTATAGCATGTCACTGAAGAAATAAAATGTGAAAAGAAAAATCACACCTAGTTATTTTATCCTCTCAGGTGTTTTTCTCTCAGTTCCTCAGTCAACCTTGATTTGGTTAAATACATCTCTTGTTGCTTTTCTGCCTGTCTCTCCCACCCTATTTTTTTTATATATATTTTTTGTATTTCATTATCCTTTTGTTCTTCCCCATGGTCTATCGTATACTTGGTACCCCTGTGATGGCTGTCGTTACCTGCATTTATGAGAGACAGATCCACTCGCCTGACAAACAAAATTAAATACTTGCAATGGATAGGTCACATTTCCTCATATTCTTACTGTATGCTAGCCCGAAAATGTATGCAGAGAGAAATTCATAAGGAAAAGACAACTCCAGGTAGAAACGTTGCGGCAGTATGCATGATCAAAGATAACCCTATTAGATCAAAGATGCAAGACTTAGCTGCAGTTCAGAGCTTTCTGGGGTTTAAAGAAGAAATCAGCTTTAAAACATTTGTGACAAATATTCCAGAAATTTTCCGAAATATGTAAAGACCCTCCTTTCCAATGTCAACCCCTCGATCTGCAAATGCTCATGTTTTCAGGAGAATTTGTTTTACTTTAGTGTTGTACAAAGGAATGCATACAAAAAATATTTACCCATTATTCTGCTACTTTACATGATTTTGGTTAAGACTGTTGCAAGAGTATAACTGCCATAATTGTGGAAATTGAGATTTTGTATTTAAAGATCTAAAGCAAACTAAAGACAGGAGAGGTGAAGAGTCACCTCAGCACATGAATATGGCTGGTATCATTTAAAAAAAATAACAATACCGATGCCAGTACCAATAGAGTACTATATTTGATACACTTTTTCTACGTCATTCAATAGCCATCATGTGAATGGAAGCATTCAGTTGCTTGAAATACTGCTAGGCATAGACCGGTATGAGATTCTGACGGTATGATAACCTTCAGCAAAAATGTCACAATTTCACGGTATTGCAATGACAGCTATAAATGTATTATTTTGTAAATGTCTGGGTAAAAAAATGTTTTCTCCATTGAACACAATGTATTTCATTTTTAAACACACTGCACACTGGCAGGGAGATGGATTACTAAACTGCACTTTCTGTCCTTAAAAACAGCTCATACCTTAGGAAAGAGAGAGTGTTAAAATGTGTGTATCTTTACAACACACCACAGGCTGTAGGGGTTTTACCTGCTTTAGTAATGGGCCAATCAAAAAAAATAAATCATACAGTATATAAAATATTGCCTGCTGTGATTTCCATGTGACCAAAACCGTACAAATAGGTTTATTTCTAGATCTGGGTACAAAAAGCATCAAATGTTTACACAACCCTAGTGTTATCACCACATGAGTATGTCTAACAGTAAGTCAATTCTTTATATATATTCTGAGCATTAACTGATGGTTTTATATGGGATTTATTACTATATTACATCAATAATATGCTTACTCTTTCTTTTTCTATTCTGAACTCATCAACTTAATTTCAGAGATATTAATAGAAAAATCAATCATAGCATGTATATGATGACCAAGGTTGCAGGGGATGGAAATGTTTTTTTAGTTGTTTTTTTTTCCGATTTTTTGCTGCCATTTACATCAGAGATGACAAGGAGGAAAACCACTCTTGCTTCTTATCAACTGGATAATGGAAAACCAACAGGAAGCTCGAGGTCATAATCGAGCCATTACTGAGAGCAGATCCTTTTTGGAACTAAAATGATTCCGATTTTAGAGTTTGACTTCTCCCTTGATGAAGTACAAGAAATTGCCTCCGTTATTACTCTACACTCTCTCTTTCAAAAAGCCTTCATGAGGACATGTACTACAACACTAAATACACACACATTTCACATATGATTTTATACTTAAGGAACTAAACACATTGAGTGAAATTGGAGTTCGCTTTTTTTCTCGTTCTGAGACCTCATAAGGGGATCATTAATGTCAAGAATCAAGAAAATGTTTCAGTGACATTGACATTGCATGAGGGTGGCCATTTTAACACCTAATTCTATAGTGGATAAACCAAGTAGTCCACTTTCTTCAAAACATTTTCTTCCCACACCGCCTGCCCGGAGGCCCGCCCCATCTTCCTTTATCCAAGATTACGACCTCAGGAGAGCTGGTAGGATCAGACGGCTCCTGCTTCGCTTGCATTTTAGCCGCGGTAGCTTGGGTGTCTTCTTGGTTTCATTTTTATTGAAAGGCTTCCGGTTTCTTCATCCCCTCGGGCTCCTAGGGGGCACACCCACTTGCTGGTGTTAGTGAGGTTTTTATGCTGACTGAATGAACATGTAAGATCCCTTACAGCGCCAGGGACGACATGTAGACCCTCTTCACACTCACTGCTGTGCATTTAAAACACATGCATTGTAAGATGCACACAGACACAATTTGCCAAAGGCCCCTTGGTACTCTGACTGACAGCAGAGGGCGATGAGAAGGGACAGTGGGCAGATAAAGAATTGCTGCAGGCAAGAGTTTAAATCATAACATTACAGCAACTTCACAGATCCCAGGGCAGACTCCCTCAGGTCCCATTCAATCTCCCTGGTGCAATTGCCCTCCATTTGCAGGATAGCACATGCAAATACTTTCAGAACCTCAGTGTTAGTGCTATGTGTGTGTAAGGAACACAAACGTGATTTCCAAGTGGCATTTCACCAAGAACTGTGCGTGAAAAATAACTGACATTAATTGTTAAATGTGCAGGTTAAGTGTTGCCTGCAACCACAACATCTGGTGAACTTACAGTTACAAATAAGCCTCCTAAATGATTTACATGATTTGATTCTTTGAACGTTTCATTGGACCTGAAACATTTCCTCTCATTGCTCTTGCCAGCTTCTTGAGTAAATCATTACATTACGAGTCGGCAAACAATCCAGTGCACAAGGTGAGGTACTTTGCTCTTGAGCCATTTCTTCCTGGCAGATATTGATGCAGACACTTTGCTTCACATTAACCTTAACCTTTATCCTTGCATTACAATGTTAATGGTGAGATAATGTAAAAACATAAATGAGTTATATTATCCCATAAGCAGGGAACTTATGTTGCATACACCATACTGTAGAAAGTATGTTTCAAGTTATATTGTGTATAGTGTCTTAGCAGTAGGCCCGAACAATTAATTGTTATAAAATCACAATCTCGATTCGCACTTTTCACGATTTAATTTTTAAATAACTTAGATTTTTTTTATTCTTATTTAATTTCACGAGCCGACTGCATCACAAGCGCTATTACTTTCTCCTGTGAGTTTTAAACAGACTGTATAAAATAGGTTTTAAAGCGCTGCAATGCTCTCCCATCTCTTCATTGAAGCCTCTATGTTTACAGGCTTGTGGTGATGATGTGTCATGATGTGCTATAGGTGCCAAAATAAATCTATGTTTGGTACTGCAAATTTGTTTTGTCATGGTAAAAAAAGAAAATTGTGGCAGAGAATCGTGACAACAATTCTAAGCTAAAATATAGTGATTCATATTTTTCCCTGAATTGTGCAGGCCTAGCAAGCACAGGTGCTGTGTTTTTATTTGTGTCCCATAATTACTCATTTGAGATGAAGGGCGGTAACCAGTGCAGTCAATTGAGACCTTTCTTACTGTTCACTAAAGGGTGCAGGCATCAATTGATCCAGTACCACCTCTAATGATATAACTACCACGCTTAAAATGTCTTGCTCACAATTAAGCGCTGCAGGAGCCGGTTTGCTGACACTTGGAGCACTGCACTTAAATTAATCAACACAGACATGACTAACTGGACCATGATATTGTTTCCCAAATAGGGGTACAAACAAATCTACAGTACAAACAGCCCTTCCAGCTGCTAACCTAATCTGATCTGGCAGATCAGAGAGAAGAAAATGGGAAGCAAAGTGAATAATCACATTACTAATTCCAGCATGATACCCAGACAATGCAGGTAAGAACACACACGGAAATATGATAATATAATTCGGGAGTCCATGACTGCAACGTGTACTGAACCTCAGGATATACTGCAGATGTTAACTATCTTTGATCTCTAAGATCAACTTGATTGTATTGATTATTCGCTGCCATTTAACTCAGAGATGACAGGGAGGAAAAGCACTATTGCTTCTTATCAACTGGATAATGGAAAACCAACAGGAAGCTCAATGTCATAATTGAGCCATTACTGAGAGCAGATCCTTTTTGGAGCTAAACTGATTCAGATTTGACAGTCTGACTTCTCCCTTGATGAAGTACAAGAAATTTCCTCCGTTATTACTCTACACTCTGTCTTTGAAAAAGCCTTCATGAGGACATGTACTACAACACTGAATACACACACTTCACATATGATTTTATTTTTAAAGAACCAAACATATTGAGTGAAATTGGAGTTTGCTTTTTTTTCTCTGTTCTAAGACCTCATAAGAGGATCATTAATGAGGGTGGCTATTTTAACACCTAATGCTATAGTGGATAACAAAGTAGTCCTCTTTCTTCAAGACATTTTCCTTCCACACTGCTCGCCCGGAAGCAACTGAATTTCTTCCCATCTTCCTTTATTCAAGATAACGACCTCAGGAGAGCTGGCAGGATCAGACGGCTCCTGCTTCGCTTGCATTTTAGCCGCAGTAGCTTGGGTGTCTTCTTACTATCTTTGATCTATAAGATCAACTTGATTGCTCTGATAATTATTTTGAAACATCAACGTTAAGTTGTACAGTAGAATACTACCTCCATTTACACTTTCAAATACTGACATTGACCCACACACACACTATCACGTACACCTTCACATTCTCCAATGACTGTGGAGTTGGTCTCAACTGTGGTTGAGATCTGTCAGTATCTACAGCTGTTTTTACACATTTTAAAATTGTGTATTGCAAAGTATAGTTTACAGAGGGAACCATAGAAGTATTGACAGCAGCACTGTTCTAGTCTGGCTATCACCAGACCAAGCCAAGCCCAATACATTAGAGATTGAGCGTTGGTCTGGGAAATCTGCACTGTATTTTTACAGGTAGATAAGCTAGTTTGTGATTGGTTCCCGCAAAAATGTGAACTGAAGTAGGAGAATTCAACCTGCAGGTTTCCAGACCGAGCTGCAGGGCAAAATCAAATTGCCGGCAGAGTGGGCAGGGTTTACCTAGTCTAGCACTGCTCAGTATTTTGCCCTGGATCATAACAGAGCCACAGTTTACTGGTGGTTCTCTCTTCAAGGAGCTCTAGTTTAAACACCACTCTGTTGGCCTCTCGGCTAATGATGCACCACTTAATGTTTGGACGTCTGGTACAGTGCATCATGACGATGCATAAATGCCCATTTTACTCTCTCTTAACGATTACTAATTATCCCAAAGGAAGCAATTAAATTGGAGGGAAAAATAGGTGCAAGGGCCTATCTCTACTAGAGTGGGTAATTACCATACTTAATATTTCCCCCAAAATCAGACACAGTTGGCAGCACAACCCAAAGGCAGAATGGAGCTTTACTCTCACAATAAAACATCACAATGCCGAGACTATCTATTATGTGCTGAGCTATCATTTTTTCTGGAACAATCTTGGCCAGACACATAGAAGGCTATAAGGAAAACAGATGGATTTTCTCCCTATTACTTTCATTTAGAACCTGTACATTGTGCCTCATTTCAGATATCTATCTCAGCGTTGCCCAATTACAATGCAGGCAACTAAAATGGAAAGACTATGGAAAGAGCTTTGATGAGCTCTTTCCATAGTTATATCTCTTGGGCTAACTCACTCTACATCTCTGAATCACAGGCAATTGTAAGGTTGCCTCATCTCCTTTCCTGAATTAATGTAACTTTCTTATTCATTTATTCTATTAAAAGATTTTACGAGATTCCAGCCTGCTTATGGACATTAAAGGAGCAGGATGCTTTTCATTTAAACAAGCAAGCATTAACAACAGTGATGCCCAATCACGCAGAAATCCAACTGAAGTCAGGCTGAGAGCAGTATGATACTGTATGTGAAAAGCTGCGTTTATGTTGTGTGAAGCTACCGTGTGTTGTCAATGAAACCTACACACGATTCTCCCTGCCAGGTACACAGACATAATGAAACCATGTTGCTGTACCTGACAAATCAGTCAGGCTGAAAGACAAGATGAGCCCAGACTTCAAAAGGTCACGGGTAATAGATGTCAGATTTGAGAGAGATGGAATTTCCAACCCAATCCTTTTTTTTCTCACCGTTTGCACGTGTATGGCAGCGACTTTCAAGAAATGGCTTTAAAATGCCATTTCTTCCACTGCACAGACATCCACAAGACAGTGGCAACATATCACAGGTATGTCGCCATTTCCCAACATTATGAAGATTTCAGCATTTCATTATACAGGTTTCGTACACCTTTTACTAGGTCAAATTCAAGCACTTTCAAGGTCCATTTTAAAGCTTTTACCAGCATCTTACACCACCGTAAATTACATATCAATACATTGTCAAAATTGTTTAGTGTTTTTGTCACATTAAAAGACATAATGCTATATACAGCCAAAATTGTGTTTTGTAATAGCAGAAGGATCAGATATTTAAGCAAAACAAGTTTTATTTTCAAAATGTATCACTGTCCAAGTAGACTTTGCTTGCTATCTAACCTTTCAACAGAAATATTTGACAGGCCTTGGTTTTGGGACACATTCTTGGTATATACAAGGTTTGATCAAAATCTGAGAAAGTAACAACAACCTGTAATTCCAGTTTAAAGCAGAAGACTCTGACAGTCACAGGCACACAGGCATCTTCCTGAAAAATAGCCTATATTAATTAAACATGTATTTCATTACCAAGACATATACGTGTATCTACTGAAATAGAGCAGTGTAAATATTATATAAGGCCATCCTCAACTTTACAGTGGGCTGCTAGCTAAGTAGCTAGTAATGTTCACTCAGCGTTTTGTTGTTAAACTGTGTGTAAAAAGAGTGGTGCCGTTAAATCACCGGTTTCAGGTACATACGGTACCGTCTGGATGGTTTCAAGGCAACAGTAGGTAGCTAACATCAACAGATAAGCCCGTTGAAAAACACTAGAAGAAACCCTGCAATACTAACATTAAATTACACACCAAGCAGGAAAGGATTAACAATTTCATGTGCCTTGGGCAACAAGACTAAAGACCGCCCCCTCCCCAGTGGAGATGGATGTATTTACAATAGCCTCTGCATTTATAAAGTGCATTCAAGAGACAGAACAGCTGCACAAATGTTTAACATAACTTTTTACAATTCATCTTTCACAGAACTTGGTGGCTACAGAGTCATTATTAAATGTTTCAATATGTAGCCAAACAAATACCTTTTGATTGCAAAAGTGTTGAATATGCAAAATGTGAAATTATCACCAGCCATGAAGCAGGCAATTAGTGTGTATGGATAAAAAAGTAAACCATTGGCTACACTGTTGCATGTAGTTCAAAGTCAAGATCATGTTTATTGTTTCACTATCAATATTTTATTTACTACATATTATTTTATTTTAACAAATGGGCCTTACAACTGACCTCTTCATCTGCCTACTTCTGATCATTCTCTACCTCTGTCCCTTTATCTTAATCTGCAGCCGCCTCTTCCTCCCTGTCATCTTCGTCTGCCTCCCCCTGATCACTGCCTCTGTCCCGCTCTCTGAATCTGCAGCCTCCTCTTCATCCCTCACATCAATTCTTCCTTTCCGCTCCTTCTGTGGTCTTCTCCTGCGCTAACCCGCCTGGTCTCTTATAATATTTTGATTGAACGGGTTGCAAAAATCAACTACAAATTCAAGCAATTTCAAACATTATATCCAAAATTCAAGCATTTTCAAACATTATATCCAAAATTCAAGCATTTTCAAATATTATATCCAAAATTAAAGCACTTTTCAAACCTTGAAAACATAAAAATTCAAGCATTTTCAAGGATTTCAAGCACCCGTACGAACCCTGATTACAGTACACCATGTAATTAGTTCAGAGCTAAAAAAGAAGAAAACAGCCACGAGAAGGATTGCATACCTTGTACGAGCACGTCATGTGACCTGCAACTGCAGTATTGACAATGGAGTTTGGATTTAATTGGTTTAAAAATTGATAACTCCTTTAATTATTTGCATTTCTCAAAAGGTAGAACACACGCATGCGCACACGCACACACACACACACACGCACACAGGCGCACACACGCGCACCTTAAGATGCATCCCTGGATCCTTCACTTGCCTCATTTCCTCGCGTCTGAGAACGTCCCACCGAGGCAGCACGGTAGAGACAGAGGAAATCATAGGAGGAGAGAGGAAATGAAGAAATGTGTTTTTTGAAGGATGAAACATTTATTCCTCTGAAGCGTCATGTGAATATGTCAGCTGTTCAGTAGGGGTGTGAATCTACATTGGTCTCACGATTCGATAACACCGGGAACACACCACAGGCATCGGCGTTGCGTATAGCAACGTAGCAAAGCGATTTTTATTATTTCCACGCCCATGTTGTCCAAACTGTCCAGCCACACCGGGCGTGCTGCAGCGAATAGTTTCAGCGTCTACTTTATTTTTTTTTACGTGATACGCAAGCGTATGTGTCAAGCCAGGCAGGTAATCACAGGAAGACCACAGTGCAGCCAGATTCTTAAAAAATAAAATAAAAATAAAGTCCATTTCAAAATAAAAACACATAGGCTCATGGTGAGTCTTAACTTCTCACAGCGAGACACGCGATCAGGCACACAGAGAGAGACCAACGGACAGACAGACACGGTTTTCCCCACTCATCCAGTCTCTTTTTATCAAAGGGAGAGACAGACAGAGAGAGGAGAGAAAGAGCCGAGAGGAGAAGGATCACTTTGTGACCCGCACGTAGAAATACACGTCTGGTGTGAAAGGCCAGGAGCACGATCAGGCTTGTATCCAAGCAATGCAGCACTAACGTTTACGGTGTGTTCCCAGGGTTACGATGATCCTGTCAACAATTCAAAAGGATTTGATATCAGGATGCAACACCTCAACATGTGGTTTTCACCAACAAATTCAAGCAGTCAGATATGACATGCCCTTATTATTGTATCTGCTTTTAAAAAAGACACTTCCTGAATGTAGCGGAGTCTGCACACAGAAGACAACAGACAAAAACAAAAAAGCTGCGACCAGAAAATCATGAGGCAGTAATAGATTATGGTCGGTTACTATATCCATGCAGAATCACCCAGGTCCATATCTTGATGCATCAATGCAATGATTAATTTCAACACTCTTACTGTATTACTGCGTGGGCAGAGTTAGCAACCGCTTTCAGCTGTCCGGCTTCTGGGAAGGCTGCTCTCGAGAATCCTCGCTTATAGCTCCTCGGTCCTCTGGGCAGAAATAAGAGCTTTGAGACAACGTTCACGAAGGAGAGCTGGAACAATTTCCGTTTCAGCAGAGGAGCTATCAAATAAAGGAAGTGAGATGCACCTAGTGTGATTCTTTTGGAAGTACTGACCTGGAGTGAAGCTGTCCGATGCAGAATTGTAACTTGTTTCAGGGCAATCATGCCAGACGACCACAATCATATCCAGTGTTGGGCAAGTTACTTTTAAAAAGTAATTAGTTAAAGTTACTTGTTCCAAGAAGTATGAGTTATTCAGTTATAAATTATAAAACTAGTTACTTCAGAAAATAACTATTGCGTTATTTTCAAGTACATTTTTAAATGCTCAAATGCGACCCAACCTCAAACCGACTTCAACTGAAGTTAAAATACATGATCATGTTCAATTATTTATGATGAATCTGAATATTATAATAAAATGGAAACGTAATATAATACATTAACAGAAACAATGTACACAAAACTAAACTATTTTAATGTTGCTGTGTGGCAAAGCCTCCAATCAAATGCTGTGTATGTAGACATCATGTTTATACAGTGGATCAATACAAATAACAATAAATGTTTTGGAAATTTTGATAATTATTGCCCCTCATTTGGGCTCGACATACTTGTCTCTTGTTGACTGACTCGCTTGTGTCGTTTGTTGTGTGTCCGACCGACCATGCATGCTTTTGAACACTTGACTACTCTACTTCTGATTGGCTTACGATGAAATTTTACTCAACCTCAGCCAATCGTCAGCATTTATTTGCTTGTCTCAGCCCACTAACCAAGGAAGAACAGTAAAAAAAAGTCTTTACCTCTCGGCTCAGAGATCTAGTTGGTCTGATAAAACAGCTTCAATTATAGTAACATGCCACATTTTTGGGCAGTAACGGTAACAGCGTTATTAAGATAGGAAGAGAAATCAATAACATTACACATCACACAGCCACAGTATCCTCAAGCACCATCTCTCACTTCTTCTCCTCACATCCCTCAATGAACAAGTCAACAGAGATCGACGATGCAATAATTCCCCAGTGTGTAAACTTATGAACATGTGTATGCATGCACAAATCACATTTTAAAATTCAAAACTCTAAACATTTGATTGGAGCATGTCAGGTGTGAATGCTCTGCAGCTGAATTAACACGAACACATGCGTTTGATTTTCAGTTTTTGACTTGTTTGCTCAAGTGTTTTCTAGAGAATTACATACATCTAACACATTCCCATCATGTGGAAAATGTGTATTGAAGATACCCATTCTTACGGTTACCTGGGGACAAAATGTACAATAAACAATATCTGTAATTTAAAACCTGGAAAATCCCCATTGTTTGCAATATTTTCTTGGGTTTTAAAAAGTATAAACCCTGTTTAACAAATCCCATATCTCATATGTGTCAAATGTTGTTTAATTGTTTTGTGGACAATTTAAAAAATGTGTCCTTGCATCTAAGCCTAGTTCTCTAGAACGAATCCACAACACATTATGCTAAGGAATCATTTTTACCTGTGGCAACTACAACACACTGTAAGAGTAGTAGCAGACTGTGGCCTATGTGCTTGCATTATATCTACAAAAAAAGAAAGTGAATTTGGATCCTGTCATACAGAAATAAACAAAGATTTGTCAAACTCATCACGATCATGAGGGTCTGCATCTCTTTTGTATGTGTGTGCTGGTCCAAACAAACCCAAAAACAATTGAAAATGGATGCTAATGGAAACTGATTGGGATTGCTGCCTTTCTGGGAAAATTAGCCTGCAAATTAAAATGGGATTGAGACTGCAAAAACACAAACAAGTTTGTATTTTGTTTTTTCCAGACGATGGCAACCTTATTACCACGCTGATTTTGCTTTCACCTTGTGAGTCTGCATACGTGTGTGCCATCATGGCAAAATGTGGTCCTGGAAAAAAACCTGCTGTAGCGGGACCTACTACAGAGACAGTTTTTAAGGACTTTGCCAGGTGTTTATTTTAGATTTTGTCACCGTAGCATCACAACTGTGTAAAATATAGTCATGCAACTTTACAGGTGTGTAGTTCAGATCAAAATGAAGGCTGAGTTTGACCCTGGCCCAGTATGGCTTGATCACAGCTGGTGTGATACCATTGCAAGACGGTAAAAGAAATGTGTTTGTTACCCAATTAAAACAAACCAATGTAAATTCCTAGTGACACACCTAATTCATTGGGGAAACCTGTGTCTCTGACTAAAAATCTATACTATAAGATCTAACGGTTTATAATAAGTGATGGTAAGCACTAATAATGATCACCTTAATGTCAAATGTTAAAGGAAATGTACAGTGGTACTGTAGATAAAACTGTTATACTTTCCATCCCATTTCCCATTCTTCCACTTTCTATCATTCTATCTTCTCAACATCAAATATGTAGAGACTGAATTCTTACACATTCAGCAGAGGGTAGATTGGCAGCAAAGTATAGGCCTAATGAATAACAGATAACACCCAAATGTTCACATTAATTTCAAAACGGGTGCATGTATCAAATACGTGACTTACATAAGCCTCAAAAAAAGGGGGGGGGGGGGTCCTATAAACAAATACAAAAGTACTGTATAAGATACATGTAAACAAATCAGCATTACATAAAACATACTACAAATCACAGATACAGCCAGCTTGTTTGCCCTTTCTCACCCACACCCCCAGCCCATATCTGCCATATAAGAAAATTGGATACTAATGACCCACATAATAAGCAGTTATCAAGGTATAGTTGTTAAAGGTAATCGTTATGTGACCCAAATAAAAGCATTGCCTAATAAGTATAGAAAACTTCCAACAAGAAACCACAAAACCTCTGTAACGTTACAGCCTATTACTCTCATATGGCACAAAGCCAAACAGGTGAGTTCGAAATCTTTTCAAAAGGCCAAGCAGGCTCTGTGTATGGTGCCAAGTGTCTGTGTGCACAGCATGCAATAGCAAATTTCACTATCCTCAATAGTATAACGTTTCAACACAATAGCTACATTCAGGCGACCAGTACAGGCAATATAACTATACTAACAAATTATACTATTATGAAAACCAGTATAACATTTTAGCTTCTTTTTTTTTTAACCATCGTTAATTTCAAAATCTGATTTTAGACACCACCAACTGTATATGTCATTCCCTCATATACAGGCGTACACTGATTCGGCATGTTGCCACGGCGGGCCACTTCGCCATCAGGAAAGCCACACATGCGCAAATAACACATAAGAGTGTATACCTCACCTACATGTAGGTTTGATTCAACTTGGACTAGCTAAAGGTTTTCGACGCTTTGTCCAACTCTCCCGTCTCCTTCTGAATGTCTTCTTTTTCATGTCCGGTTTTGGAGTAAATTGGCCTCCATTCACTTTCCTTTTTCCAGTCCAACATTTAGGTTATGCACGTTTTTAACCAAACTCCCAAGCATCGTCGGTGCTTGCTTAGCACTCATGCAAAAACATTGATAGCATAGCTAGCCGTTAACGTTAGCTGATAGCATTATCGAAACTTCCAAACTTGCTAACTCTCCTGTTGTTTTTCTTTTAAATAACACAGCTAGCTTTGTTGTTTCACTAACTGGTACAGCAACACCGCAGTAGCTTCCCTTCACTCGCCATTCATAGTTTCGCAGTTGCAAGAAGACCCGAAGCGGTGCCACCTTCACCTGGCCTCCCTTACAACAACATCAACGGCGGAATGTAACGTTAACCGTCATTCGCCAAGTGTGTCCATCTGCCGCCTGCAGTTCAGTTGCGGTAGTTAAGTGTGTTGTTCAAATATTCTAATGAAGGATTTGTGCAAATGAGAAATATATATATTTTTTCACTTATGTTGTTATATATATATATATATATATATATATATATATATATATATATATATATATACAATACAATCAGATATATAAAAATGTAACAAGAGCAGAGAGCAACAATAATAAACAATATTAAGAATAATATACAAATAAAATATTGAATAAATATTCTAAACAGCACAAATACTTCATCACACAAATGTGATAACACACTAAAGATAATCTAATTATTACACTATTGCACTAAGAAAAGAAAACACAAACTTAAACCTGCCCTTTCTGGCCTTCCTTGATGCAGAATCATCAATGATGTCATCATTTGAATTCTGCTCCCCTACTGAGTGATTGATACTGATGATGGCAAGGCCAGTGAGCTGTTCCTGGGACATGGTTTACCTCAGGTAGGACTTGATCAATTTTAGTTTTGAAAAGCTCCTCTCTGCTTGAGCCACAGTGACTGGCAGAGCAAGTGCAATCCTGAGAGCAGTCCAAAAGTTTGGGTAGATCTCGAGAGATCTTTATCTTGCATAAAAGTGATAAGCTCAAGGAAGCTCATGGTCTCTCGTTATCCCCCTTGTCCGGCCCATTCCATTCGGGAGACACAGAGGTGAACTGTCCCCCGCGCTTGTTTTGTATTTTACAATGAATACATAAAATACTGTAAATGGAAGTGCGGTACCTTTACTATAAAAATAATTTACAGTAACTTGCTGGCCAATTGCCAGTAGGCTTAAGTTACTGTAAATTTTACGTTAAATTTGTTACAGTGTAGCCTTCTGGCCGCCTGCAATTACCTTCAAGTTACGCCCCTTTCAAATGGTGATTAGCTAGTTAGGTAGATGTTTAGATTAGGTGGATTGGTAGACAGGCCGTTGCCTCAATGCTTGGGTCTGCGAAGGCTAAATTCGAGCTGCTGCAGCGGCTAACTGAAGTCAGCTGAAGTTTGTTAAATGTTTAACAAACAAAATGAAACATCCATAAGCATCGATTCTCCCGCACATTATGTTCTAGATAATCTTTAGAACATATGCCCCCACTGCTGTTGAAAACAGAATGCATATTTATGGCACTGATGGTAGTCAGTCAGGGACTTACATTTTGCATTTCTTTCTACTATAGACAGCGACTTGTATAAGATTGATAGGCAATAAAAGACACTTTTATATTGTTTATAATCATAACATCTATGATTACAATATGTTTAAATATAATTCCAGTTATCCATTCCTTGTAGAGGTCATGGCTATGAATACTTCCTCCACTCCTTCTCACAGCATAAACTGTAAGTACCAGTCTTTACTTTAGACAGCTGTCCTCAACAACAGAGTATTTACTGTCATCTATATTATGTGACATTTCACATAATAATTGTGATTATTTCCATGCTACGTTTAATCTTTTGATAATGTGACATAATAGAATTGTCCACATAACAACTGAGCCCTCATTTTTAGTTACCTTTGTTTTTATTACCTGAAGCATTTATTATCCTCATTATTTTCATCCCATAGTTACTGTGTCGATAATTGGTGACATCTATGTCCGACGTAGTGCCCAAAGAGCTGCAGAGACCATGGGAAAAAACCTTGGCGTCCCGGACATGTGGGTATGCTGGTTGGATTCAGAAGGTCTGCGGTGGAAAGGACGTGTCCCCTTCTTTATCAAAACCGTTTGAGGAGTTACACACTAAAGCTTTAAGTGTAACAATTGTTGTCATCATTTGACAACATGAACTAGGAACACCTTATATATATTTTTAAATAGCTTACAATTCTTAAAGAAATTGACATTATTGAAGATAAAGCTAGCATAGAGGATTTTTGCCAAAGCAAACTGTTTTTTGCATAAGACATTTCATCAGTCAAGCAGCAAATAACAATGAAAGTTGTAATAAACATTGTATTACAAAGAAATCTTACCCTTTCTAGAAGAAAAGGCAGCTGCCCCAAGAAAGGGCCGGTGGGCCACATGCAGCCTTAGGGGAAGCGTGAGACAAACTTAAAAATTTGTGGAGCCGTGATTGGTAGGCTATTATATTAATAGACACTAACTACAGTTTTTTTTGTCTTGATAAGTTTAGTTTTCATCTACATGTTGTTGACAGTACTATTGTTGGAGAAATTGAAGTTGTAAAATCTTTTGTTTTAGCAGCATATCAAAAACTTTTTAGACATGCTACAGCGGCAGATGTGGAAGATGCCCTTGGACAGGCACTGAAATTTGCGCCCCATAGGCAGTTGAAGTGGTAAGTATAGACCTAAGGGTACTTATAATAACTTAGTTGGCTTTTTTATGCCCAATGTTATCAGCTCCAAGATCCATTGTTTACCACTGAGCTCTCTGTTGTGCTGTTGCGTTTAATAAGCTGCTAGTTAGTGAACTACTCTGGTCATTTAATAGGTTACATAGCCAAACAGGGTTTAAGCAATTAATCTAGCATTGATAAAAGTTTCATGGAGTTTAGACAATTTTCTAAAGGTTTTTTGCAACATTTTGAGGCTAAAACAAAATGTATAATAAAATTTAGTCCACATAACAATGATAGGAGGTATCTTTAAAATGACCTATTACCCAAGTACATGCATGTACAGAGCAAACATCGGACCCAGGACAGAACCTTGAGGAACATTACATAACAGAGATTCAGTGGATGAGGCATGAACAGTGACTGAAAAACTCCTGTCTTAAAGGTAAGAGGAGAACCAGACTCCAGAGCCTATCCTGAGATTCCCACCCACTGCCTGAGCCTCTCAACCAAGATACGGTGATCCACAGTATCAAATGTGGCACTGAGGTCTAAGAGAACCAATCTTGACTTTGGAAAAAGGAGTTTAAAAAGAATCCTAGCCCAAGGTCCACCTACAGAAAATGCAGTCACTTCTCTCCCTTCCACCCTCTCCATCCCCTGACTGAGGCCACGCAATGTGGTTGAAACCTCCAGAAAACTTCCAGTAAGTGGACCTTTAAATTGTGTTTTAATTTTAATTGACCTGTTAAATTACTGAATGCTCAATTTGTTTTTTAGGTTGTACCAAAAGTTTGCAGTAATTGTAGTAGTATTAGAAGTTATGGCAGCAGTAAAGGTAGCAGTCCTACCATAGATAGTACTAAAAGTAATTGTAGAACTACCCATTGCTGTCTCCTGAAAAGCATACTGTGCAGAACCAAACCCCATGAAAACTAAAATAAATGACGAAAATGCCACGCTAACCCCCGGAGGTGTCATATTTAAGAATGTTTTTTCCACTGTCCTAAAATCCAGCTGCTGTGGGAGCATGCTGAGAAGCACACACACACACACACACACACACACACACACACACACACACAAAAGGAGAAGTTGTGGGTGTGGGTACAGAAGCCACAGTGGAGTACAAAAAGTGAAAACCAACTTATTCAAAGTAATAGCAATTCCCAGTAGTTCCATCTTCCAGTACCTTAACTAAGGCTTTGAAGTCACACAGAGAAAGAGAGAGAGAGATAGAGAGAGAGAAAGAGAGACAGAGAGCGAGAGAGGAACTTGTTCCAGAGGTTCCAAGCCGTCATGTAGGTCATTTCATGAAAGGGGTTTAAAGATCACAAGGTTTCTTGCCAAATCATAGCTGAGCTTTAGGGAGTGTCTGCAGTTCATTTTTGACTGTAAATTACCGTATATGGGCCTTCACATTTGTATGTAAAATCATGCATGAAGAAGAGGGAAGCTGTCCTTACATTGCCCTTACTTTAGGGCACCTTCATTAAACAAGGTCACTCACTACATAAAATTAATAAGACTTTTAATGTGAGGAGTTAACAAGGGTAGTGTTTAAGATGTGGCCCTTCTCCAGAACCACATTTTATGTGTTTCCAATAAAGCATGTGTAATGATATTTATATTCTGTGGGTAAAATATATGAGTATGCATACAGCATGGATGTACACATGTAGCTGATATTCCCTATATGATCAAAATGGTCTAATAAGAATTTATTTATAAATCCCCAAATCTAAAGTGTCCCACTCCTGTTGGCTGATCTCTGATGGTCAGTGATGTCACTCTATTGCAGATATTTCTGTTTCTCCACAGTAATATATATATATATATATATATATATATATATATATATATATATATATATATATATATATTACATAGTTTTCCTAGACTCTAATTTTTTTTTAAATATATAAATGATGCAGTTTATATACATTACTTTCACATCAATACTTTACAATGCTATTTTACATTGATGTGCTCCAGAAAGAAAAGGCCCCCCTCAAATACAGCCTGAGCCAAGCCATGTGATCGCCTTTTCATTTCTTGACACATAATTGTCTTTTTAACTGCAGATTTGTTTCCATGTACAGACTCTGTTGTGTTGCGTCCTGGTCTGTTCTGTTCTATTTGGAGAGAATTGCAATTCATTTAGTATGGTGGAAATTTCTCAGGGGTACTCTTATTTTAATTCTTGTTTGATTTGAGGATATGTTTTATGCCCGTCTGTAATTGTTTATTGGGTTGGCACCATGGTGGTAAATGGTCAACAACCAATTTCAGAGTCATACTGAGCACTATTCTCAGATAAATTAAGCCAAAATTGTTTGTACCCATTGTGGGAAAAATTGTATTTGTATATTTAAATTCTTTACAGCTTGCTTGGTGGCAGTCAGACAAAACTGCTGATTTCTAAACACTGTTTCTGTGATGAATAAGACTGCATGGCAAAGGGTGGAGTGGGTTGGTTTGGCAGATGTTTAACCCGGGAAAATGGCAGAATTTCTACCAGGTGAAGTCAAAAGATGAACATTTTTGGGCCCTTATGTTTGTCCCAAACGTGTTAAAAATTGGATAAGATGTGGATGCTCACCTTTTGCAAACACATGACCACAACAACGCCATGACGGACGGCAGAAGCACAAGCTAAACAGTGTAGTGGTTTCATTAGTTTCAGTCAGTTTAAAATAAATAACACTAGGGTGCCTGGTTAGCTCACCTGGTGGAGTGGGCGCCCATATGTAGAGGTTTACTTCTCGGTGCAGCAGCCGCGGGTTCGACTCCGCCCTGCAGCCTTTTGCTGCATGTTGTTCCCCCTCTCTCTCCTCTTTCATGTCTTCAGCTGTCCTATACAAATAAAGGCCTAAAATGCCCCAAAAATAAATAAACTGTAATAAAATCTTTATGACTTCTTCTATTGAATAACAAGTTGCCTTGCCATCATCAGTCGAGGTAGGGCATCTGGTAGGTGCTCACAAAGAGCGGTATTTGGAGAAGTTGGAGAACGTAGGATTGGATACCGACTCTTACCTTCTTCCTCCCTCCGTTTTCCCAGACCTCATTAAATTGCCGAGTCTGCCTCACTTCAGTCCACATGATCTGTGTATCGTGTATCCGCATACACTGGTGCTGGACTCAAAGCTTTTAAAAAGTCTGGATGCTCAATCTAGGGTTTATTTAGTATTCTATCTATTCTTTACTTAAGTAAAATGTATGTAACAGGTAGCCTATGTTTTTGGTTGGTCATGGCTACCCACATACTGTTGTTCACTGGGTGTGCCAATGCAACTTTGTAATTGATGCATTGACGCATCCCAGCTCTGGCAAGTGCAGTAATTAATTATCTATCCCATATTAATTTTAATTAATACAGTAAATCATACATGATCATTGTAACCACACATAATCTTAACATCTAGCCATCTTCTTATCTGTGATTATATTCGCTGTAGCCTATGTTGAGATTTGACCAGGATGTAGTCACAAGGAGCATTTATGGTGTCACTGCAGCAGTAAACAGTAACATCTTGATGCCACAAAGTATTTAAATTGATTTAATAAATCAATAAATATATATATATATATATATATATATATATATTGTAAAAGAACAATAGCTCTTCAATAATGAAATAGACCAGCAAAGGTGCAGAACATTCAACAAAAAGAAAAACAAAAGAAGAACAAAGACACTCTGATTTACAAATGGTTTGCTATTGATTGTTGTTGCTATCATCAGTCAATATACAGCAAATCCATGTTAATTTAGACTTCAATTCCACTGTCCACACATGACTGGGTTACTGTAATATTCCTCAGGATACTAAATTGACTGGATTGTTTAGGTGGTCATTCTAGGAGTGTTTTATACAGTATGTGTATCACATATTTAAAATACAATTAAAGATTAATGTAGGTATTAATCTTTATTTTTATTTTAATAATGACTATGTGTTGCCCAAAATGATGAACCCACAGAGAACTATCACCTGACCCTTCTAGTCCCCTTCACCTCTACACAGCTTTATAGCATCCTAGAGTTGCTACGATGCTGTATATCTCTGTTCGTCGGAGAAACTCACATGATCAAATTATTATTTTATTTGAAACTCATACTCAAACATCGATGTCCTTGTCAAGTGAAAACCTTAGTCAACTTAGTCATTGTTTTGGCTTCATAGCCTTTACCATTACTTTAACTGTATTGATTTACTCTCACATCTCTCATTATGGCAACAGGCAGCTGTTTGCAGAGAAAACCCTCTGAAAACCAACTGCAAGCTACCCAAAGCACCAAAAGGCAGACAGATGAATAGTTTATTGCTAGTGAGCACAGTGGAGCATTTAGCAGCCAGGGGAGATATTTCTTCCAGTAAGTACTTACATTTGTGACCTGAAACTACTACTACTAACTCCAAATGAAGGTTTGTGTTACTTTATGTCTGCTCAATAAAAACTAAAAACGGCAATATGTCTTACTATATCAACTTTGGGATAAAATATATCTGTGTTGTATTTAAATGTTGTTGCACGATCAACAAGTGGCCAAAAATCAATAGGCCTTTATCACAGCGGCCATTTTTACATGTCTTTGCAGGGTAAACACAGATGTAATTAATAACACTAATTATGGCCCTACTCTGTTTTAGCTGGGCCAGGACCCTGGTATGAGCTAGCATGCAGGCCCACTGGAATGTCTTTAACACACTCAATGAAATAGGACAATAATTAATTTCATCAATTACACCTGTGCTCATCCTGCAATGACATGCCAAAATGGTTGCTGTGAAAAGGGCTTATTAACCCAACAGTGTTGACTCATGAATATATTTAGCTTTATTCCAAAATGACAGTGCCACACTGAAAATAGGTTGATGAGCACTATGACATCAAAATGGTTGGCCCCACTCCCTTGTTGTTATATAACTATGTTTTACATATATATACAGTATATATACTATATACCTTTATAGTTGGATATTGGAAATCTAAGTATGAAGGTTGAAGAGAGTAGTCCAACCTTTACCTTCACAAAGTGGAATGAAACAGGAGTGTGAAAGAAACATTCAGAGCCAAGGATAAAACCTTTGTGTTTTCTTGCTGGGAGGTTTGTAAGACTAACCCTTTTAGTGCAAATATTAATAGAATAGAATAGAATAGAATGCCTTTATTGTCATTATACACAAGTACACAGTACCTGTGCAATGAAATTGGAGCAATCCCTTTTCAGTGTTGACAAATAACAATAACATAAAGATAACAATATCAAATATCAAAAATATAAAGTTAAAAATATAAAAAAGTCAAAAATATAAAGTGTAGGTAGTGCAGAGAAAGAAGAGGCGGGGGAGCTGGTGCACAGTCTTAAGTCCGGAGAGCAACTGTATACATATATAAAATAGCTTTGAATACACATTGTGTGTTTGTTCATGTTGTCCACCCACTGTACTACTTTCTTCCCTTTTAATTTACCAAATCAAGAAAAAAGTGAAGAAAATGCATGCTCTCATTCATTATTCATATTCATATTTCATTTACTGCCATCAACAAGTTATTCTTAAAAGTTGTGATTGATGTCTTCCGTTCTCTTCCTTTTCTTCAGGGGTTTTTTCCCAGGGAAAACTTGAGAGGCTACTTAGAGAAACATGTAAAGACCCGACAAACAAATGAGATAAAAGGATCACAAAGCGTCTCTAACAAGCGATCTCACATCAAATAGCATTTAAGATAAAGAGCCATCTACAAACACAGATTTTCCTCCAGTAGCACACATTAGGGACTCTACATTTGTGATGGTCCAAGGTCAGGGGGTTTCTGCGCTGGCAACGAGACATTTTCCTCTGGCACAGTTTTGTTTTTGCCTGTTTAGCTTTCTGTTGACCTGCTGTGAACTTGACCGAGCCTTAATGAGAGAAGACATGCAGCAGAGAATGTGTTTGCAGTAATTGAGTAGTGCAGAGCACTTTTATAATCGAGAATCGGTGGGATTTGTGTTTGTCACCACCTGCTCAGACCACTTCAAAGGTGCATTGCACACGGCACATAAAGGAACAGTTGATTTCTGTACATGAGCCGCTCTTATTCAAAAGACAGCATGTGGCTTCTTTGACTTTGTAATAGGTCCGTTGTTATAAAACCTGTATAAAATCATGTTTTTATTCTAACTATACACATTTTCTGTCATGTGCCATGACATACACAGAAGAAGTGAGAAGGACGTAGTTCATGAAAAGAAAGCCCTAGGTGTCTAGACAAGAATAATTGTTTATTTCCTACTTCTCTTCCCTCCTCTGGATGAAAATCAATGGTTAGGTCAATAATCTCCAAGCCCATTCCTTAGATCCATGTTTCCCATCTCCTCCTAACTACCAGCTGTAGGTAAGTTTCAGAGGAAGGAGATCAAATCTCTGGAAGTCAAAGTGACACTGACACTCTCCTAATAGCTCCAACTTCCTGCGTAATTGCTTGGCTGTGATTGACAGAGGAAAGTTAGGCCTTCAATCTCAAATTTCTCATCATTGATTGAACGGATTCACTTGAATTTCACATTAAAAAGGAGTTTAGTGTGTCTAAGGTTAGAAATGCTATGGCTGTTCAAAGTGGTATTTATATTTTCATCTAAAAAAAAAAAATTGTTTAAATTCATATCTGTAAACACATCTATGCACACAAACGGTACCTGTAGGCATATAGAGGTTTATTTCCATTGCTACTCAAAAACATTTTTATCAGCCAGGTGTGAAGGTTTGGGTGCTTGATTTGGTTTCCTTTTCTCCTTCTTTGTTTTTTTTGGTCCTGTCTTGTCTCCTTGTAATTGTGTCTTAGTTTCATCCCCTGTCTTGTGCTCCCCTGTGAGTGTCTGTATGTTCTGTTTCCTGTTTTATTTTGATAGTATGGTTTCCTGTTCTGGCTAGTCTTGCCTTGATTTACTTTTATCTGTCTGATTGTTGCAGTATCTTTGTGCCATGCTGGTCATTGTCCTGTTGCAGTTTTCTATGTGTTGTTCCCGTGGCTTGCTATCTGCATGAGTTTTTCTGTGCCTTTATTTGCTGTTTTTGCCTTTCTTCCCCCCAGATCTTTGTCAATTTAGCATTTTAGTTTTTGGGACTTTTTTTTTTTATCTTGTGCTTCCTGTGTCTGTGTCATTTTTCATTTTTTGAGCATAATAAAGCCTTGGAAACCCTCTCCTGCCTACCTGCATGGCCTTCTCTGCTTTTGGGTCCTCACTCCGCTCTCGTCACACCCGGGGCCTGTTGCACAAAACCAGGATAAGGGATTAAGCTGGGATATTCAAGTTATCCTGGATGAATTTAGCTTTGACTCGGTTGCACGAAACCAGGGGGTTGAATTAAACCCAGCCAAGTAACCATGGAGATTTATTCTTTGTGGCTAGCCTGGTCCAGAGCAGGCTAACAGCCAGGCTAAGATTAATCCTGGAGACTCGTGTTAAATCAGCTGCCGCTCTGAACCAAAAAAACGTGTTTAACAGTTATTCCGTTGTCTTCTGCATGTGTTCTGCTTCATTTTTATTAACATGCATTAGCCTATTTGTCACTATTGTTGTCATGAGTTTGATTTAAACCCTACTATAGCAGTTGTTTAGATGGTTAGAAATGTGGAGAGGCAATCGGGAGAGTCTGAACTTTTCCCGGTGGGACGGTAGTGTGTCGAGGCTGCCTGGCGTGGGTCCGCTGCCCGGTGGCTGCTGCTTGCCGGCAGACCTGTGCATCACGTCAGTGTCCACTCTCTCTGTAAAAGTAAAGATGAGCAGCGCGGCGTCCAGGGTCTGTGCAGCTTCACGTTTATACAGGACGCGCTCCGGAGATTAAGTGGGACAATGGGGCTATATTCCCAGATATGATATTAATGGCAGACCGGTCAGAGACCAATACAATCATGATTTCATTTTCTTGTTACTTGTCCTTCTCTAAAGGACAGTTTGTGTTACTCCGTAATATGTAGGCTTACTTTGGTTTCATAACCTTCTCAATAAGTCTCACATCACTGGACCAATAACGTGGCCTATATACGTATATAGTGTAGTTTACATTCAGCACACAGGGAACACCACAATGCTTCTTAATATATTTAATTTGATGCTGTTACTTATGTGTCAAAAAACCTAAATGCTCACAGCGTGTATTGAAGTCACTTATTTTTCTAGTTTTTATCCCTTTCTGATTGTTCTGTATGAACATTAATTCATAAAGATATTTAGAATTAGACAAAGCTTATAGAGATTTGTGCATATGGTTGTAAAACATGTTCTCGCGTTGTGAATAAGGGTTTGAAATTAAGCCTAGAGTCCTTAGGATACATTTCCTGAGGAACATTAATGCCCTCTGCTCACCTTTAAGGCAAAGTAGGCTAAATAATAATACATTTTATTTATAGTGTGCTTTAAATGGTAGGCTACTCAAAGACACTTTACGGTAAAACCAGCACATTTATCACATAAAAACAAAACATGAAACTAGCATATTTAAAGCAATTAAAACACTGTGTAGCCTACAACTTTGTAAAATAAAAAAGTGGAGTGATAGGCTAAGTAGATATTTTTACATCCTTACACATTCAGTCAGTCCGCTATAGTCTGTTCAGCTTTTTCTTTCCGTTTGATAACAGCTGCATTTCCCTTCCTGCATATCATACAATTCACCTCCTCGTTACTTTCCACTAGAAGCTGCTGCTCATTGGGTGAAACATATGCCGCATGCGTCTTCTCCATTTCTACATCAGTAAATCTGTGATCGATACCGTGGTCTATTTAAGAAAGCCGTGAACGTGCACTTATCCCAGCTATCAACTCCTGGCTTGACATAGCTTCACCTGTTCATTCTGGCTCGACAAACATGCAACCGATTAAGCCGCGACGAGCGGATCACACTAAGTCAAGCTGCGCTTTTTCACTTATCCTGGATATCTTTATTCTACTTTCATGTAACAGGCCCCAGGTCTGACCAGATCATCTACATATGTACATGGGTAGTAAACCCCTGCCCACTCTGCCGGCAATTTGATTTTGCTCTGCAGCTCTGTCCGGAAACATGCACGTTTAATTCTCCTGCTTTAGTTCACAATTTTATGGGAACAAATCACAAACTGTTTGGCTCACTTGGCTTACTATTGGCAGATTTAACAATTCAATTGTGAGATGTGTCCTGAGAGGATGAAAGAGATGTTAGGCCTATGTGACAATGGTTTGTTGATGTACCCGTCTTAAAAATGTGTTCAACCTAAATGTAAAGAATGCCCGATGACTGCACTGGTGGAGCTGTCTATGTGTCTTTCCTTGTCTTATGTGTGTATTTTGTTATTTGAAATGAGTTGTGTCATGAAATGATAGTGTATGTTTAGTTTTTGTCTTATACTTTTTATTTTATTTATGATGCGTATTTATTATTGCATTGCCACATTTTCAAGAGAGTTGTAAGGACCTCAGGAATGCTGCAATGCAGGAGCTAATGATCCTAAATAAACAAACGAACACACACACACACACACACACACACACACACAGTGTGAACCTTTCTCTTCTTCCCAAAATACAAGACATAGCAGCCATTTCAACCGTTATAAAAATAACTACTAAAATAATTGATATTTGTTTGTCTCTTTTGAAATAAACCCTTATGTGCAGTTGTGCTTCTATGAGCATAATCATTTTATTTAAAATAGTGTGGATATTTAAGATTACCATGGAGATTTGCTGAATGGAAAGGTAGAAGGAGAGGTAATGGGGTAAACAAAATCAATGGCAGCATGCACAGTACATGAATCCAGTGGGCCCATTCTGAACTTCTGAATGTATAATCCATATGTCAAATGAAAAAATGACTCTTCAAACTAAAAGAATGTAAATGGAAAACAAATTGCTGACTGTAACTTTGCTCAGTGTGACTAAACAGCTGTTGCTTCAAAACTAATGTCTCACATTTATTGACTTTGTTATCTCATGTTCAGATGATTTACTGTAACTTCCAAGGTGACTAAAAAAGTTTTAACTTTTAAAGTTAACTTTCTTGGGTAATGAATACACATTCTTGGCTTTCATATAACAGATTTGAAAATTAGTATAAGATGCAGATTATTTTCAGAGCAATGTTTAACACAAAGGTCTAATCTGCCCTGAGGATTTTAGCAAAAAGCCATGTACCTTCATGGATCACTCTGCGTTATGCTAAATTGCACCAAAATATAACATAAAATACTTAAATCCATTATGTCTGCCTGAACATTTCCCTGGAATTCACCCTGCTAATAGTTCTCAGAATATGCTAATTCAGGAGAGAGGAGATGGAGAGACGTTGGAGGCCACTTTTCTCTCTTTTTTCATTAGGAATGTAATTAATGCCAGAGCAGATGGATTGGCTGATTAAGTGATGGCATAGTGCTGGATTTCAGCAGCACAATGTACAACCTGTTTCATGGGAAAAGCTGACATGAATATTTCCTTTTCAAACAAATTAGTGCATGCTGTAAAATGATATATTCATTTGAACACTTAGTATGTATGAGGTTTTTAATGTGGAATTAACCATTTTGTAAAAAACAGTCACTAACTGGTGGTTGGTAACCTAAACTCAATTTTTGAATAAATAATAGGCATTAATAGTGTAGTTAAAGAGTGTGTCCATGGCACTGTGGTTTCATATATTTTACTGTCAATTCTACATTATGCTTTCATTACACGTACTATAACTAAATCCAACTAGTATTCATTTTGTATTAAAGAGATCATGTGAATATTCTTTTGTCAAAAGCAAAATCTCCAGTGGTGTGTGACTGCCAAATTAATTAATCAAAAATGGGGTTATGTTTTCAGATTGACACACTTTTGGGCATACAGGTCTAAAAGCTTCATTTAGTTCACTGTACAGGGTGCAACTGTTAATTGAAAGAGAAATTAGAGCAAAGAAAGAACGTTCTGTACATTCACCTGTGTCATTCACCTGAATTCACCATTCATGTTGAATTGCTTAAAGAGCACCGTTTATTATTAAAATACAGATTTATTCAAGCCTGCTCAGAATGTTTGTGGTAATTTAGGGTTATAGCTCATGAATGAATGCAATGATGTTTTGTTTGCAAATGTTGAATGTGTTGAAGCTTCCCATCACAATACAACCCTGCCACAAACATTCAACCTGTAGCAAAACCATGTGTTAATGTTTTGCAAAACACTTCAAATTCCAATGATAAGTAACCAATGTGCTTATCCAAGGTAATCACATTGTCAGGCTGAAAACGAATCTTGTTAAAAACTAACCTTACCAGCTTTCTTACTTTTTTTTCTTCTTTCAATACTGTTTCCATGACAACGGGAATTGAGTTGTTTTGCTTGAGCTAATTGGTTTCAAAAAAATCAACCCGTGATGTGAGTCGCGGGGCAGATGACATTTCCTTTCACTGTCTCTTGTTTGCACCGCTGCCCTTACTCAACATGCAGCATACACATGTTTATGTACAGCAGTGACACTGTCTGACATAATGCTATTAAACATGGTGTCATGTGAATGTGGGAGGAGAGAAAAACAAAAGAGGGCATGGGTGCTTTTGCAGAAGACAAATATCTTTCATGTCATTTGTTGGTGGTGAAAAAAAAAGCGCTGTAATGGCTGTAGTTGTTTAAATCCTTAAATGTGTGTGATCTGTTTTTCTATGCGTTGGTATCACGTTTCCTAAGATTTACAAAAATCGGGGAAGTTAATTGAACTCGTGATTGCTTTCACCTTAATTGTTTGACAAACAAGTAAAAAAAAAACAATGGGTTATAATTCACTTATGGCAGTGCCGGCAGTTATCCTCTGAATTTGTGCAATGTGCGATATAACACATACAGAGTGAAAAAAATAGATTTTTGCAGTTTAAGACTTGCTGCGACGGGCATTGTTGTCATGTTTGCATGCTTTTTCTTTATGGCAGTAGCGCTGAAGGAATTCAGTGCGGTTTAAAACATTAAATCACATACATAACCCTGATGACACGATGGAGAATGTATCACTATACTTACTGATCCGCCCCGAGCATTTCTATCCAATTGGCGTCACATTGCAACCATCTTTTATTTATAGAGTGAGGAGTGAGCCATATTAATTGAAGGGCAGTTCCTCTTTTGCGAGCCAGTGCTCAGTGTTCATTTAAATTTTTACTGCACTATAAGAACCCCATCAATAATCCTTGTCATCTGCCTGTTCACAGCAGCGGGGATGGCACATGGCCTGCTCTGCCGGGTTTCATTGAATAGGCATCTCCACATATGGTATTACCCGCTATTTTTAGAAATGCCGTCATGTTTTAAAAAAGGGATTGAAAAAAGGGATGTTCTGTGGTTGGTCATTCTCTGCCAATGTTTTAACTGCCATCTCACAGAACGTGCAGAATATTATTGGCTTGGTCTGAAACAAAAAAAGGATAAAGGCATTGCAGGTGGTTGGATTTCATGCTGGATGAGGAAGCTGACCGATCCGATGAATGAGCAATACTTGAATGTTAGATTTAAACAAAGTCTTATTTTTTGATGGATGTAGTAGTAACATAGCCTGGTACTACCAGACTCTTGTACATTTCATTTGTACAGAGAGTCTATTGTACAGCGTTAACTTCCTTGAAGGCGGGTACTCCGTTGAAGTTTAATACTATTGGATCTTCCCAGAGCCACTCTGGATCTGCCATAACCAATCACTAACGTTGTGGTCGTGACGTCAGTTTAGCATCGCTAGAGTTCGCCTTAGCTAACACCTTCACCACGAGCAGAGCGAGCTGGAATACCAAACTTTTCCAAAACCCCCATGAGAGGAGGGCCACAACATCATGGCCACCAACAAAACTCAGCAAAGATTGTTCTTGCTTGGCCTTTAACTTCTGCATATTCGGCTGTGTTGTTACAATGGACCGAATGCCTTCGCTCGCATCTTTCTCCACCGCCATTAAGGAACTACAACGCAAACGTCATCATTCTCAGCCACTCCCTCTGTTCGTTTATTGGACGGGTGAAAATTTGACCTGACAAAACCCGAGAATATACCGCAAACCCAGACGTGGTGCTGAAGGAAAATTGAGTGGAAGTACGTAGGAGGGCGGGGCCAGGCTAGTAGTGACAGGCTTCTCACATAAATATATATTTTCCCTTGACAATGTAACCATACTACCTAAGATTTGGTGATTTTATACTATTATTCAGTGATTACTATGTTTAAGAGCTAATGCAAGCAAATTGTTGCATTGACTGCAAATAGCACTTTACCTAGTGACGTGCAGTCAGGGTAGGCAAGCTAGGCACTGCCTACCCTGCCAAAATTCAAGCATAAAAATGTTTATTAAATAAATGTATTTAATAAACTTGTATTTGTATTTTTACTGTTTATTCTTGTGATTTATATTGTGTTATTCCAATTATTTAGACGTTCCGATGACAAATGCAGCAGTTACGCATAATCAAATAATAAGCAGTGCTTTTACTGTCCTTTCAAGCGAAAAACCAATGTTGCACATGCGCACTTCAATCCTGTATTCTTCAACATGTACGGCAAAAAGCACAACTCTGCTGTGCCTTTGCACGTAAATGTGTTATGCCAGTAATCATCTCCGTTACATATAAAACATGGACCTATTAAAATCGAGATATTACTGGACTTTTGCGTGGCTAACGTCATTACAACAACTACGTTGTAAGCGATATCCCCGCGAAAATGACAGCAGCAGTGTCCACCGATATATATTATAGTATTGAGGAATTTACCTAAACTCGATTTTAATTCAAAAAAAGAACTAATAATAGATGGATGTCTACGCCAGCCTTAGATGGACTACTGCAGCAAAAGGGACAAAAAATTGTCCGATCGTTTTAAACTGCCTGGTATGGAAGAAAAGATTGGCTATGTGGCTGTGCTAACAGTCAGCAGCTGCACTTCAACGGGGTCCTGGGATCTGAACAACCTGCCCGCAGCTTTAACCAAGCATGAAAAGTCGTCAGCTCACATCCAGTGTCAAATTACGCTGAAAACCTTCTTGTAAATCTTGGCTCGACCTTGCACTCGACGAGCAAAAGAGGCTGAATTTAACCTACCACAATGAAAAGGTAAAGGAAAACCGAGAGGTATTCAAGGATCTAATGAATGCGACCTGCTTCCTTGCAAAGCAAGAGCTTGCTTTTCGTGGCAATGAGCAGTGTGTGTTTTCATTGTTGCTGACTGTGACTGATGAACTTAATTGGCTGCTGTGCAATAATTAGAACAAAGATAGTTGCATAACTTGCATTCTGATGTTGGACATTAACTTGTGTGTGCGTGTGCGAGTGAGTGAGTGAGTGAGTGAGTGAGTGAGTGAGAATATGTCACCCTGATTGGAAATTTCTTGATATCGACTGGGCGTGTGCTGCGCTTGTGCGTAACGTTTAGCCTACTGTTTTGATTGAGTATTAGCCTAAACAATAAATTAGGTAATCTGGCTTTCATAACTCAGTGCCTAGCTTCTTACTGACATCTCCGCACGTCACTGACTTTACCATACTTCATTGATTTACTAATTCACACATTGGTTTTCTGTCAGGAACTAACCTTTTTCCCATCACCCTTTTTCAAGTAACAATCCTAATAAATCACAGAGTAGCACCAGTGTTACAATAGCATGTTAACAATGTAGCACACTGAGTCAAAAGCTGCCATGGCCTGCGTTGTTCCTGAGTAAGTCAGATTTACCATAACTGCCAAGTGACTCACCATGCTGACACTCAAGTTGTCAGACAAACGTGTGGACGACTGTCTGGATATGTGGACACGTGTGTATAAAGCTTGCTGGAAAAAAGCTAGTACTTCTCTTTGCTCTCGTTCTTCTGCTGCGATGGAGTGTTATGTTGCCAGAAATGTCACAACACAGTGAACTATATTCAAATACAGTTTTTTTTTTTGTGCGTAGAGATAGGTACATCACATTCAGAATGGGTGTGAACTCACTTGGCACAAACTCATTATAGCTAGTGATGTGAAAAGAGAGCAGGTGTTATGTTGTCTTAGCATGAGCTCCTTTTCAGCTATTTGAACATCAAGGGAACTATATATACATACACACAGTATATATCAGTATATATCAGTATATATCAGTATATTTATATATACTATGTATGTATATATATATATATGTCTATCATATATATATATATATATATATATATATATATATATATATATATATATATATATATATATATATATACACACACACTGTATACACACACACACACACACACACATTGCTCACGGTAGGTGCTTATGTGCTTATGGACTAATCGAAAGGGCTTTCAGAGGCTTTGTTAGTCTTGGCAGTACTTCATCTCCATGCGGGAGCTTGATGACTTTGATTTCTCTTTTATGCCAAAAATCAAATGAATAACTGGGTGACAGGCCCATTACTGTGGTTGTAGCACATAATGACATGGCATGAGCTATTACAGTTTTTTACAATCACTTTGCTACTAATTTCAGAACCTTGATGTGATTATTCAAAACTCTAGACACAAAACTCAAAACGGTCATCAATTGTAACACAGGCTGTCCAATGTTCAAAACATTGCATTGTGCATGCATATCTTTAAAGAAATGTTGGACTTGCACAATCATTTGTTCAAAAAAGGAATTAAATGTAAAATACCTCTGAAACATTACTTTAGATCCCCCATACACAAGCTACCCATAGTTTGATTGTGTCATTGTTCATACAATAATTAAATATAATAGTACAAAATAGGTGAGACTTGTTTCATTATGGTACTAGATGAAAATACATCCCCGTAAAAGCACGACAGTAGCAGAGAGAATACTACAGACATAGTGGAATCATTGAACAAAATCTGAAATGTATTGATGAAAAACAAGATAGTACAATCACAACATATGTTTATTTAAATCAAAGCTAAATAATTAGCTAGGAAATAAAAAAGAAAAGACTACTGTAAAACATCAAATGCAGTGTTCCTCAACTTACTTGTACTGTAACAAACAAAACAAAGAAGGGATTACTGTACTTCATCAACTCTGTCATTTGGATTTGGCCATAGGTTCTCTATATATATATACACACACACATATATGTATATATATATATATATATATATATATATATATATATATATATATATATATATATAAACACACACACACACACACACATACATACATACAGTGAGGAAAATAAGTATTTGAACACCCTGCTATTTTGCAAGTTCTCCCACTTAGAAATCATGGAGGGGTCTGAAATTGTCATCGTAGGTGCATGTCTACTGTGAGAGACATAATCACAATGTGTGATTTTGTAACTATTTATTTGTATGATACAGCCGCAAATAGGTATTTGAACACCTGAGAAAATCAATGTTAATATTTGGTACAGTAGCCTTTGTTTGCAATTACAGAGGTCAAACGTTTCCTGTAGTTTTCCACCAGGTTTGCACACACTGCAGAAGGGATTTTGGCCCACTCCTCCACACAGATCTTCTCTAGATCAGTCAGGTTTCTGGGCTGTCGCTGAGAAACACGGAGTTTGAGCTCCCTCCAAAGATTCTCTATTGGGTTTAAGTCTGGAGACTGGCTAGGCCACACCAGAACCTTGATATGCTTCTTACAGAGCCCCTCCTTGGTTCTCCTGGCTGTGTGCTTCGGGTCATTGTCATGTTGGAAGACCCAGCCTCGACCTATCTTCAGTGCTCTAACTGAGGGAAGGAGGTTGTTCCCCAAAATCTCGCAATACACGGCCCCGGTCCTCCTCTCCTTAATACAGTGCAGTCGCCCTGTCCCATGTGCAGAAAAACACCCCCAAAGCATGATGCGACCACCCCCATTCTTCACAGTAGGGATGGTGTTCTTGGGATGGTACACATCATTCTTCTTCCTCCAAACACAGTTAGTGGAATTATGACCAAAAAGTTCTATTTTGGTCTCATCTGACCATATATATGTATATATACACTTTATATATATAAGTATAGATAAAGTATATAGCTCACTCATCATTAACGATGAATTGCAGAAGCAGAATTGGATGGGCAGTTCCAAGGGCCTGTATACATACAGTGCAGTACTGTCAATACTGAAAATACTCTTACAGGACCGGGAAACAGTGTCTGATGAACAGTACATTACAGTAATAATGATGATTTTGATCACTGGTTGTGAGTTTTGTGTCTAGAGTTTTGAAAATCAACATCAAGGTTCTGAAATTAGTGCCAAAATGATTGTCAAAAACTGTATTTACAAGTGAATGTGCGAGAACATATGTGATCACACCTACTGTTCATTCCTTCAAACACACACACACACACACACACACACACACACACACACACACACACACACACACAAATTCACCCTAACAAACCTCAGCCAGCAAGATCAATATTTAGTTTTAACTTTAAAAAGTTAAATTATTTCATTATAGCAATATATTATATTATATAAACATACTCCCTTCATGTATAAATACCTTCATGTATCAAATATCTCTGCGATCATTGGAACAAGCCACTCAACCCACCCAGCAGCCCAGGCTGATAGTCTTCGATTCATTGAACAAAAAGAAGATGTGGGCTGCAATTTAGAGGTCTGGAACCAGCCTAACTTCATGTTTGATTTTTAAAAGAAATCAACCAAACTGATGGGTTTATGTTTTAATGCTACAGACCCATGTCTAAATAAATAGGACGCACACAAAAATTAAAATTAATTAAATGCTATTATGCTATAATTCAAGTCTCTGATCTGGTAAGGAGTTTAACAAAGTACAAATGGACATATAGATTATGGTTTCATCCAGTGGCTTTCCAAAGTGAAAATGGCATGTGGTTAAAAAGAGCATTAACCAAGGTCTATAAGCAATCTTTGGCTATGAGTTGTTCACACAGTACCCTGGATAATAGTTTTAAGCACCTTGGAGGCCGAGGTAAATCAACCTTGTAATGTGAAAGGAAAGTATTGGATTCAAGAATACTGTAAAATGGAGAACAGTCATTTTGACCATTCAGTCTCTCGGAGAACTCACTATGGGTTCTCAGTCATCGAGTCTGCAAGTCAAACCAGTGCATGTGGCAGTGGTGATTACTGTAAGAGTAACATTGATGTTGTATGAAGTGTTCTATGATTAATCATTGATAGAAATACAAAGCAGTTTAATATTAATTCCAAAAGGAATTGAACTTCACATGAACCTTCACTTGCACACAGACAGACAGACAAGAGAGATGTTTGACAAGCGACATGTGACACAAGAGACTTTTTACCTCGGGCATATTGCCGCTATGACATTACAAAGACGGTGTTGATGCAGACAGCACGCCATTGGTTATTTAATACATTTTGCTTGACAGAGATATGCAATATGACAATGAGACAATATGCAAAGAGACTGTGTGTGTCACAGGTTGATCTCATTGGACCGAAACCATAGAGACAAATCTTGATCTTCTTTCTGAGTTTGTTAACCTGTTTGACACCATCTTTACATTTTTGACAATTTTCTGCAATCAAATGGAAAATTGAAAATGAACATTGTGTTCCACATCTGAGTGGTTCCACTGTACATGTACGTCATGTTTAGTGAAGCATCTATCTGTCACATTCAAACTCTGGAGGGAAGAGACAGAAAATTAGTTTTTTCTCCTATACTGTAAAGTATTCAATATTTTTTTAAGCCAAAGACCCCTTAACTGAAAGAGAGACGGAGCAGGGACCCCCTACTGTATACAATTAAATGATATAGCATATTAGTCTGGGCCTACAATATCTTGTAGCCTAAGGTCTTTATACATATCTTATCTTATTCACATAATAATCCTAATAATTGTTGGCATGATTTTATAAATCATGTTTTAATGTTAAACATACATGTGGCACAGTAAATCTTTAGGATGAACTGTATCTGTGGATGCCTACCTTAGTGACTACCGTACATTAACGCCAGAAAGTAGTGGGGATTTATTTTTGCTAAAAATATGTTGGATTCATCTTAAGACTTTTTAATAATCTTTATAATAACAATGGTTTGGAGCCACCCTCCCAAGCTTGTCCACCTATTGCTACAAATATTATCAGCACACAATGCTGCTCTTGCTCTTAAGTCCCACTAAGTTCATGTTTCACTTTCCAGTTATAGAAAGGCTTTATCCAGGAGAGAGTATAGGCTCTGGCATAATGACTAAGGAGTGAAAAACCATTGAGAAAATGGAGGCACCCGAGAGGACAAGCAGGTCACAGCAGGATGTTTGTGTACCTATTACAAGCTTCACTGTCCACAGCAGGTAACATATATCTGCTATTTAATTGAAATACTGAAGGACACAGGGTGTCAAAAGCCCCAACCCACTCTGTCCTCAATGCTTAATGTCTCTTTGAAAATAGAAATAGATAAATGGTGGCTATGAGTTCCAGTCTTTAAAAATGCCATTTTCATGTTCTACCACATTGCTGGTCTGCACTGGGTGGCTCATCCTTGCCTAAAGACCCATTCAATGCCATTAATCTTGAGGAAAAAGGTGATTACAAGGAGACACTGCATGGAGATAATGTCCTCCTGTTTCTCAATTGCCACAGAAGAACTGACAATGATCATTCATTCCTTGGATTCTTGTTGCAAAAATATGTCTAACTATATTTTTAGATAGAGGTTATGAGTATTATTGAAGACAATCTTTACACTTATGTTGTACAATAAACAAAACGTACTTTAACTTAATTACCTCACACAAAGCAGCCGTCTTCATTCGGTACACAGTGTTTATTCCGATGACAGGGAAATTTGATATGAAACCGGTGATAGGTGATAAGGCCATATTGGCAACAAATTACAGAATGAATAGAATAGAATACCTTTATTGTCACTATACACAAGTGCAGAGAAGAAGAAAAAAGAGAGGGGGACGTGGTGCACAGTTCCTGAGAGCAACTACAGTATATCCATATTGTATATAAAATACTAAGAAAAATAAAGGGTTTGTATACACATTGTGCAAATAATATAGTTGTTGGTGTATCAAAAGTGTAGTATTGAGTATTGAGTCTTGAGTATTAAATGAAAGGAAGCAGCAGTAAAAAAAAACACTCGGATACACAGAGAAATCTTTGTCATAACTGCATGAATTATATTGTGATATGCAGCATCTTATTTTGTCTTGCACGCACGCACGCACGCACGCACGCACGCACGTATACAGTTCCATGAAATGGACAATGCAGTGTCCTAATCTATTCATTTTAAGAGTCTTTCAATTCTTGCTTTTGGAATTTTCTCCCACTCCTTCTGGCAGTTACTTCTCAAGCTCAGAAATATTTTTCAGCCTCCTTGCATGCACGGCAGGTTTGAGATCTCTCCACAGATTTTCAATAATATTTAAGTCTGGGGACTGGTTTTTCAAGATGGATGAGGGAAACACTCATCCATCTTTCCTGGAGGTACTTCATGGTTGATTCTGAGGTATGCCTTGAATCAAAAAGTGCCATTTTGGTTTTGTCAGTCCAAAACACATTATTCCAAAAGGCCTCAGGCTTCTGAAGGCTTTCTTCTGCATACTTCAGAAGCTTCGTTTTGTGTCGCTGTCATAGGAAAGGCTTTTTTTCTTACAACTCTGCCATGTAGGCCTTTGGATACTATAGAAACATGGAGTTACTTTAAAATAGTTCAACCTTGGAATTACATTCACCTGACTCTTTGAAGCCCTAACCAGTAAATCACCTTGGTATGGGCCTTAGTAATCATTGTTGTCAAAAGGAACAAAGAATAATCTAAGAGGGCTCCCACAAGGCCTTTATCCTGTTTTTATTAAAGTGCCCATATTTTGAAAAAAATCCTTTTTTCATGGATTTGGGGTTATTTTGTGTCTCTGGTGCTTCCACACACATACAAACTTGGAAAACTGTTTTTGAGGGAGATACAGGTTTTTGAATGTCCTCTGCCTTCAGTCTCCGGGTGAGCTGTTCAAAATCTGCACGGCATTCTACTTCACTAGCCGAGATGAGGTGGCTAACTGTAGCACATGGTAGCGCTAGCAAGCCAGCTTGTTTTTAATGGCAAAACTACTGAAAAAAGTAGTACAGTAGCAACAACACACACTAGTTCACCATAATCTACAAAATAACTACTTACATATCCCTGTTGTGTAGGTATTCCACAAGACGTCTCCCAGCTAATCCTGCCTTCTACTGACCAAAGTTGTAAATGTTATCTAGCTGATGTGATCTTACCTAGCTAATGCGCATGTGTAACTCCCAACAAAGATAGTATAGAAGTGAGATGTTTCACTCTGTAGCCAAAACAAGTGAGCTGTCTCACCCTGTAGCTAAAACGTAGACCTAAACACACAGGGTGAAAATAGGATCTGCAGCCATGTGCGGTACAGAAATATGGTATTTTTTGAAAATGAAACCATGTAAACCTGTTCTGGTACAACCTCAAAATACAATTATGAACCTGAAAATAAGCATAATATGGGCGCTTTAATCAAAAGTGATCTTGCTTTAAGATGTGAAGAAATGTGTTATGTTATGCTTTGTCTCATGTAAAGGTCAGGATAGCTTCTGTTTACTAAGTTCACAAAATGTCACACTTTTGTATGTACATCCAAAAACTAACTACATCTTGTTGAAACCTCATATCCTAAGATTCAATGCACCAACATCCTATTGTCCTCATTTGAGATATTATCTTAACTGTCAGAAATAATCTTAATAGTACTACTGGCCTAAGTATGTAACAGGTAGTGTAGACTACATAATGCAACCCAAATTATTTTTACACTGCATATACTTACAAATTAAGAAATCATGCAACACAACACATGCACAGTGACTAGAGAAAAGACAAGCAAATACAGAAACATGTTGGAAGTAGCACACTTTTTTCAGCAATTACTTAAGTGTTAAACAAATGACAGTAGGCAAGTGATTGGTTTCTTTTTATTTGTCATTAAAGCAAAACCTATTTGTAGTTTAACTTGATTGTCCCCTATTAAGAATTCTGAAAGTAGCCATTACTAATGTGTAGACAGCTAACGTTAGACCAATCAATTGTTGGTTTTTCAGATTATTTAAATTGGCAGGCTAATATTAAGCAAAATGCTAATGCTAGGTTAATTTCAGCCGTGTGCATCACGGTTTTTGGTGTTCCCTGGAAACTACATAGATATTACAAAATCATACCATCGCAAAAAAAATAGATGTGCAAATACAGCAAAGAATCTTTTTCAAGGTCTTACAATAAACAATAACTAACAACAAGACAACAATAACAAAATTATAAAATATATAAGAAATAATAATAAATTACAATTCCATTCCTGTGTTTAGCTCTATTTTCTGTATTGGTCCAGTAATGATTTCTTTAACCTATTTTTTAACTGAATGATATTACGGCTCTGTTTGATGTCGTTGTTCAGTCCATTCCATAAGGTCACCCAAAAAACTGAAACGCACATGATTTTAACAGTAGTTCGCAGAAGAGGTCGCTTAATCAAATGTCTTCTTAGATGATATGGGGGATATCATCTAATCATCATTATTATTATTATTATTATTATTATTATTATTATTATCTACAGTATCAAATGCTTTTTTCAGATCAATGAAAATCCCTACTGCATAGTTTTTACTTTCAATACAAATTGATAATCTGTCAACTAACTCAATAAGTGCCATAGATGTTGACCTACCATATCTGAATCTATACTGACTGTCCATGAGTAATATGTTTTTCTTAATGCAATTATCTAGTCTTGTGACAAATAGTTTTTCCAGTATTTTTGAAAATTGAGAAAGCAGAGATATTGGTCTATAGATTTATGCAATAGGATGACTTTAGCTACTTTTATCTTAAATACTCCTGTTTTAAATGATATATATATATATATATATATATATATATATATATATATATATATATATATATATATATATACTCTCCCATCTATTACTTTTTTTACTGGAGACATATCGATGTCGTCACAATCTTTTGAAGTTTTATTATTTATTTGAATTTCCCTGCTTTCTACTGTTCCCAAAAACAATGAATATGGGTTATTTTTCACATGATCCATCACAGAGTAATTTGTCCCTGTGTAATTTCTATTTTGGGCCAGATTAGGACCCACATTAACAAAGTGTTTGTTGAATCTGTCAACCACTTCATTCATATGTGTCAATATCTTCTCATTATCATTGAAGTTTTCCGGATAGTTAAATTTGTTAAATCCTTTTGTAATAATAGTGTTTATTGTATTCCATGTTCCTTTAACGTTGTCTTTGTTATTTTCTAGTAATTTATTATAATAATCCTTCTTACATACCCTCATTATGGTAGTCAGTTTCTTATATTTTAACTCAGATTCTTTCGTTTTATATTTTATGAAATTCTATAAAGGGTATTCTTTTTTTACAGGCATTTTGAATTCCTTTGGACATCCAGGGTGTTTCTGAATATTCTCTTTTATTACAACATTGTTTTATCGGACAGTTTTTATTATATAAAGATGAAAATATGTCTAAGAATAGTTCATATGCCTTGTTAAGGTCAGTTTCCTTCTTTACTTCCTTCAAGTTATACTTTATGAGTTCATTTCTAAATGCAGCAATGGTTTATTCTGTTCTTATTCTCTGAAATGTAATGCATTTCTTTTTCCCACTTAAATTGCAGTCATGAATCACAAAGATTGGTAAGTGGTCACATATGTCATTGATTAATATTCCACTTGAAGAGTTGATTTCCATATTGTTTGTAAAAGTTTTAGAGTCTGAGTTGCACCATTACATGTAATTCTGGTAGGTTTTGTGATTTTTTGGAAAAAGACTCAAACTATACATTGTTTAATTGGGTGGCTGTGGCTCAGTGGTAGAGCGGTTGCCTGCAGTCCCATGTCAAAGTGTCCCCGAATTACCCCCAATGTGTGTCATCGGAGTGTGAATGTATGTGAGAGTTTATCTGATGAGAAAGTGGCAGCTTGTACGGCAGCTTTGGCCGCAGCGTATGAACGTGTGTGAATGGTTCCTGTATGATGTAAAAGCGCTATAAATATAATATAAATGTACTATATAAATACAGTACATTTACTTTATTAAACATTGTTTCCATTATTTCTGTGAATATTTCATCATTGGATTCGGGTTTCCTGTATAGACAACTTACAATGATATTCTTAATTTTTTCATTACATAACTCAATTGAGATACTGGTACACTGGTATATCCTTAATGGCTACTGACATGTTTCCGACCACCTTGTAAATTAGCCCTTTGTCAACAAAAAGTGCCACCCTCCTCCAAGACCATTTAATCTATTTACATAGGAAAATTCATATCCCTGCACCTCAAAATCCATGCCCCTGTTGGCATTAATCCATGTTTCTGATATGGCTATAATATTAAAGGGTTTCTTGAATTGTTCTAAATATTCTTTCATACTCTGAAAATTAGCATACAAACTTCTGCTGTTAAAGTGAATGATAGATATGCGAGAGTCATGTTTTATATTGTTATTGAACTGTTGCTTTGTGTAGTAGCCACAGTTGTTGTTTATTTTAACATAAAAGTTATTTTCAGGATCAATATTTTGATCAAAATTCATCATACTTAGGTCAGTGTCACAAAATGTACTAAAATGACAATTTGTCATATTGTCAGACATGACAAAAAGCTCAAACTCCATGAAAAAAAAAACAAAGAAAACAAAAATTATGATAATTACATGATCCAACTCATAGTAATTTGACCTAGGTACTTCCAAACTTGTCGAGTTGCTCAATGGACCTGATAAACAAGACTTTAGCCTGCTCTGGTGAGCAATTCCTTTTTACAAACACCTTGTAGTTGGAGGTCCGAGTAGCTTGAATCTTCCCTTGCGTCTTCAAGAACCTTGCCTGTCTTACAATATCTGCATTTGTTGTAGTTAGATGCTCAGTGATGTAAACATTTGTGCCCTTCAATTTGCGGCCCTGCCTGAGCAGATCAATTTTATACTTTCTGTTTGGGAAACGTAAAATGACAACATGATTATCCTTTTGGTTCCTTGTTGGAATGATATGACATGCCTCAATATTATGACTGTCTATAGAGATGTGTTTGCCGTGAAGGAAGGCTGTCACCTGTGCCTGTTATTGTCACGGTCAGCGTTCTCAACTCGCGCATCCCCTTAGATTATTAGCGTAAGACCGAGGCTTAATCTTCAATCATGTTATTGAGACATCATTCATTCAAGTGCATTGCTCCATGTCTGATACTCGAGCTTCCAAGGTGTTAACCTTGTTCTGCTATGTTTGACTTCTTGAATTCGGTATTTTCATTCATGAGATTTATTATGGGATGCTGTTGGTTGGCTATGGTGGCCAATTCCTCACCCATCATGTTCATGGCTTTTAGCTCCTTTTTTAATTTCTTTAGTGGCCATCGTGTTGCCTTAACCCAGAACACTGAGCTGCTTAGGCCCCTGCTTAGCTGGTTGCTCCTGGATCCTGGACCTGGTGGTAGCTGGCTGCTCCTGGATCCTGGACCTGGTGGTAGCTGGCTGTTCCTGGGCCCGTTGGTAGCTGGCTGCTACTGTAACTCAGGCCTGTACTGGTGCTGCTCTGCATAATAGAGGAGTTCCCTTCATAAAATCATTTCCACAATCTAAAGTCAATTTCTTGATATACGAATTAAGGTTTAACTTTTTTTCAAAAGACATTCATGACATAAACATGTCAATTCTTCTCCAGAAAGTGATTATGTTGCCATCTTCTTGCTGTGTTGCTAATGAAAAGCAAATAAATATGACTGCCAGTATATAAATGCAACTGCAGTAGCATTACAGTATGATTGCACATGACGGACCATCATTGACATGCAACGATTGTCTATGATGGTGTAATATTTTTCTACGTAGCTGTTTTTCCTCTTTTTGAAAGTAGTTTCTGATGTACAAATGCAGTGATGATTGAGTTTGAAGTAAAATGGAAAGTAATATAAAATTTGTATCACCGTCAGGCTCCACAAACGGCAACAAAAACAAACTGCCAACCTGCACCATGAAACATAACAGTCTTCTGGTGTTTCAGCCAATAACCGAAAGTTGGTTGAGCCATCACTGCAGCAGCGTTAGCATGAAGGCTACAATGCACGTTCATGACTGTTTCAGGAAGCATGGGAAGGAGGTGGAGGGGACGGGATGAGCAGGAGGGAGGGGTGAGCTAGCCTCACTTTTGTTTGACATTACTTTGAATGTCAACAAGAAGTAACGTCACCTAACATCACTTAGAGCATCTTTAAAAGTTCACTGAAGTACTCTTGCGCCTGGGGCCTTGTAAGTCCAGGGTACAATTTTAGAATGGATTTGCTGATAGATTTAGACAAAGCAGAGATTATACATCACAACATTGCTTCCTGAACTACAATTGAAATATATTCACTTTCATTTTTCAATAAGAAACAAAGTATCTTAAGGAAAAGTATAGACAAAATATGTGAGTTTATTCACCAAAGGCGTTTCTGGCTTAAAAGCATCTTGAAAGATCATCAAGTGTTAGTTGCGATTGATTATATGCTTTCAACTCCATACCAATAAATTAGCACTTTTCTAAATAGTTTCTTATTTGAGTACCTCTTCACTCAAGATTTAAGCCTGTGTATATTTAGCAATGACTGCAAGTAAAAACAGTTGTCTAATTAAAAATTTTGTCTAAAAATGTCATGAAAGATGTGTGCAACAGAACCAACACTTGCCTCAACAGTGAAGGAATTATCATTGTTATTTTCTACCTTCAAAATCAATCTGGTTCCAAGCAATTGGATTGCACAGTTAAGGTATAGTGTGTCGCCTAACTGCCAACTGTAAATTAGGGTGGTGAAGAAAAACTGCTCTACTTTCTAATAGAAATTTCTTACAGAGGCTGGAATAAGGGAATCCATTTCTCAGGGGACTGATTTTTCACTTTGAATTACTCCTCCGGTGCATTTATCTCCTGGCCAATAAAGTCTAAGATCCAGTCGACGCCTTGTCATTTTGGAGATTTGGTGTCAGCCCTGATGAATGGCATTTCATTTCTCTGTTAACATGTTTCTAAACGCCTGCAGCAGATAACGCTAAAGGCCCAGGGAGACAAAAAAGTCCTGCAGAATTAAAAGGAAATAATAAGGGAAAGAGTGAAGAACATTCAAACTGGCAGAAACAGAAGAGTTGCACAGACTAATACATCTGTTTGATTGTTTCAACTCCAGGGCAAAGCTTACATTAAAATATTTTAAATAGGGTTATTCCTCTTGGTGGAGTCTATCGATTTTAGGTGTTTTGGAGCAAATGGAAGTCATTTGCTGACATAAGCTAATGCAAACTGCATTGAATGTGTTGTTGATTTGTGACTGTAGTAAGAAATCAGTCATAATAAAATAACACTGTAAATTCATATCAACGTAAACCACAGGGCATTTTCTAGATAAATACTTAGGTCATCACCTACAGAATACAATAGCTGAGAGGAATCTTGTATAGAAAAGCAGATCCATAAATGTCCACAATATTTCATACAGTTATACAACAAAAGGATACTTGTTGTGCTAAGAGCAGCATATTTCTGGGGAAATTTGGCCCGTCTACCTCCATGGTCCGTTTCTATCTGCTCGGCTACACTGCTCTTACCCAACGAAGCAGCAGCCAACCAAATACACCTGGAGAAAAAAAAAAGACAGCAGATTGGCCATCTAGTTAAAAAAAAAAAAAAAAACTAAAAAAAGGATTGAGTTTCATTTTTTGGGGAATAGAGGGTTTATGTTGGACTTATAAGAGTGACTGCAATGTAGTGCCTAAGAATTTCATCAAACTAAACTGCTCTCTCTGTAGGCTACCATATGCTGTTTAGCCTTCATTAATACTTGGATCATGGGCGTTAGTTTAGTTTGAAATGTGCTGGGGACAGAGATGCATTTGGAAGTGCATTTTCAGAAGTGCTGGGTATAATGGCACATTCATTTTTTGATTCTCTTTTGCAAAGGTAATGTTTTGAAAGACGCTATCCTGTAGCTTACAGATATAAATGAATAAACATATAAATAAATAAACAAAAATGCAATGATGTCCAAAACATTTCATGAAGACAAAATGTTGTATCCATGTTCCGCTTCATTTATCCATTCACTATGTTGACAATGTGACATGACGTGATATCAGATTCAGAGAGAAGAGCTATAAAGGGAAAACAGGCCTGGCCTACCATAGGCTTACTGTTGCAGTTCAGCGGGCAAATGTGTGACTATGCCTTTTGCTAATATTGTGATTTAATTTCCAGTACAATTGAACCATGTCTACACACAACACAACTTCTGCAAGTTCTGCACTACAAATTTCGCCAAGATTGAAAAAGCAAAAATATGTGTCGCACAGATGAACGCTATATCACACCATGAGCTGACTGCTCTGATTTCACAACAATATGCATCCATCCAATCTACATCAGGCATTCTGAACAAAGCTTGAAAGCATGCAGTCCCCAGAACAGAGAAGCATAGCCAGCACAGCAGCAGAACAGCTGTGTCTGTGTCTCCCCTGTGGGGAGTGACATTTTTGTGGATTTGTTTAATTGAGCTCAAGGTTTTCAAAACAAGTGGTGGGTACAAAATAACTCATGATGAAATTTGATAGGTATGCTTCACCACCGTCCCCACTGAAATCGACACCTGTGCCTTGGATTGTTACATATACACTGTAAATAATGGCTGTAAAATCTACAGTTATTTATTATAAAGAGTTACAGTTATTTTTACAGTAGAATGCTGTAAAGTTTACATTACAACCTTGTCGACATGACAAAATCACAGTAGTCTAAATAGTACAGTTGAAATCACAGTAGTCCAAACATTACTGTAAAAAGAAATCACAATATAGCCACTATAGAACTGTATATAGTAAAGTATACTACTGTATTTTTACTGTATTTTATGTTTAATTGTTTTGTATTTTACAATGAATACATAAAACACTGAATGGAAGTATAGTACCTTTACTGTAAAAATAATTCACAGTAACTTTCTGGCCAATTGTTGCCAGTAAGTTGCTGTAAATTTCACGTTAAATTTGATACAGTGTAGTGAACCCTGCTAGTGCTAGATACAATAATTTGTCTAAATGAATGCAATACATTCATATTTGCCAAAGCCTAAATTGAGAAGCATTTTAGCTTTCTGATAGTTTTTGTTAGATGTTTCACCCCCCCAACAAGGTCTGTCTTTAGATAATAAAGTGAAAATGTTAAAACTAAATGCCTAGTAATGGCCAACAGATTCTGATTATGGATTTCCCAACCAAGGTAATACAGTAGTTTACTGATGCAGCAGTATGTTTTACTTTTAGTACACAAGACAAACTATATCCTCTTATATATGTTTTCATCCTCCTTATAATACTCCTCCAGTGGATTTTCCCATCGAGAATGGCCTCTCCACATAAATTAGCACCACCGTATCTAAATAAAGATGCCACTAAATATAAAAGTGAAGAAGAGGCAATAGCATGTTCTTTTTCTGCCTGGGACTGTAGAAAACAACTTTGGTGTGTCTGAATTTATGAGTCTGTACTTTTGTGTGTATTTTGTCTCCTGTCTCAGCAACTCTTTTATTCTGTGATGAGACCTCAAAAGCAGTTCAAGTTTTGATGTTCAGGTTGTCAATAAAAAGTCAGAGTTAACAGTTTTGTACAGTAAAGGCATGTATCCCTCAGGGCTGTGTGTGCTCGCTGCTGTTCTGGTTTTGTTTATTTGTCTCTCTCAAGTTCTCCTGCGTAGTCCCCGGAGATTTCAGCATTCAATTGCTTTTTGGTTCAGAAGCTACTCAGATGCATTAGAACTTGTAATGGACTTTGCTTTGGTGAAGGCGTCAAACAGCGGCTTGATTGTGCCTCCTGGGTACAGTTGAACCCTTTGAACACCTTTGAATAATTCATGTCACTATTACAATTATTGTCCTAATTGTAACATTGTTTGGACGGAACACTGCAAGGAAGAAGTAAAAGGGAACTTATTTTGTCTCTCTCTGCCTGCACTTTGTTATTTGAAAATGGGTATAGAAATGTGATCATTTTTCATACATAATCGTATCTATTATGAAGATGATAACTTGTGTTGCCTGAAAGGCAAACAAAATTTCAGACGGATCACGCCTCTTAGTTTTAATTAAAAATCACAGACAGCTTAATTGCGAAGCAGTTGTGCTCTGCTGGCTCGTGATTGCTTCAGAAAACGAAAAACGAGATCGTAAGAGGGACTGCTGCAGATATTGTTTCAGAGTTCTTGCCCCCATGCCCCCCATCAAGCCTGGACTGCAAACTTTTTTCTGCAAGTTTCTCATCAAAGTGTAATAAAGTCTCCCTGGAGGAGGATTCTTTAAATTGTACTTTGATAGGTGGAAACTACTGGGACAAAATGTCACTTGAACTCATTCTGTATGCACCTGAAAGTCAAGTGAGGCACTTATGGTTCTTCTGCTCTTTGAGACTATTTTGTCACATTTGCATCTCATAAAGTAAGCCGCTTTTGAAACGTACCTCGGCCGAATTATGTATTTCTGAATTGATAATGCTGATCTGTAATTCACTGTAGGCTCTTAACAATATGTAAGATGCCATACATATTTATGAAAATGCCAGCCTCTGGCTTACGTTTAGCTGATTGTGCACTTCTGCACGCAGTCTGGTTTGGTCATAATCCATCATTATGTCTTCAAGTAGTGGCTACCCCAATCCCCCCCCCCCAATTCTGGGTGTATTAAATTATTACTGGACTTTATTGAAACATTAAAAGTAGCAGAGTCACTGACGGCGTGAGCTTATCTGTGAAACTTTCCTTTAAAGTGCTGTTGTTGCTGTGAACATTTTGCTATCACAGTGCCTTCCCTGTGTTTGTACCCATACACACGCCTAACAAATGTTTGTGAACTCTTATCAATTTAAAGAGCATTTTCATTATTGATGTTATCCATGTTGTCTCCATAAGGTATCACCATAAGTCCTCTTTCTTCTTGTTTATTTGTCCATGAAAAAAGAATATTTCAGTTTTTCCTGTCTTGTGTTTTCTCTTAACTTCCTCACATACCTTTCCAGACTCCACCATGTTTGTCCCAATTTGTTCATATTTTAGAAGCTTGTATCTGTCTTGTGGTACCCGCACTTTCAGCATGGTGTCTCGTTGGTCCCATACAGATTTATATATTTTCAATGATGCTGTAATGCAATGTGTTAAAAGCCACTATGTCGTTTTTTGCAGTTTGCCAAAATAATCAAACATGATAGACAAGTGTTTGTGATTTGTACATCAGAAGCTGTCAGTAACTTCACAGTCAAGTATTAAATTGGGCTGCTATTTGATATAACTGGAAAAAATCAATTTGGAGGCAGACATTAGACAAGGCATTGACTGATTGCCCAGCGCATGCATATTTAAACAAAAAAACAAAGGCTGTTTTGAGAGACTCAAGCTGCCTCAACTCAAGTTAATATTTAAAAAAAAAGAGTATTGATTTCCCTGTAATAACAACACCCCTGGTGTTCCCTCAGCACACTTTAAGACCAAATGTAGCCTCAGTCCTAATTTCCTCAAATTCTTCAATCACCAGCCAATGATACAACCACACTGTCACACAGAAACACGTGGCTCACCACTGCCAACACTATTCCAGCTCTGACAACACTGATTTTAGATGAAAAAATACTGTAGATACTGTAAAACTGTGGTAAACATTCTTACAGTGTGTTTGTTGTCATTTTCCCCCTGTGCTATTACACACCAATTTAAAGGGACACGCACGCAAACCCCCACACACACAGCATGTTAGGATGGGTCCTAGATATACAGTAGTAGTATGAATTTAAATTCAACTATATGGTTAAAGATGCACTCATGTAAATGAGAAACAGGCCAAAGGGAGTATTGATTTGGAAGATCATTAAATCTAAGACAACATCAGTTGTATGTGTTCTGAAAGTGGTCTCACGTCTAATCAAATGCATGTCAGACAGCTCAGCTGGTTTTGCCCCGTAGCACATCAGTGCTGTGATATCTGCTGCCACGTCTGGTTATCACTCCTCAGGGTAGGCACAGATGTTGAACTGTATAACCGAGCAAAGGGCAGCTGCAAAAATGCAACGTGGCTAAATTAGCGTTGGGGCATGCTTTTTTGTCTTTAAATAAAATGCTGCTAAAATTGGGCAAAACCTCTAGCCTTGGTCCGTCTACTGTTAATGAATTCCATGTTGATAAATTTGTATAAACATGAGGCAAACAAGATCAGTGCCAAGATAACAAGGTCAAGTCACTCAGCAGCTGAGCGCAGACACTTATGCAACATTATAAGTAGCAAGGTTTTCAAAGATTTCATGTGGAAAATACTTACATCAACACTTTATGTACAGTAATTCTACCTATTTGTCCTGTTTAACAAAATGAAAAGCCTGAATGGTGCATAACTTTCCATACGCCAACAACCAAGGGATGTTTAAAAAATAATACCAATAACCTGATTTCTTAAAATAGAAAAGGCAACTCAGTGTGTCGGAAGCTTTGAATTGTCATTGTGAGGATTAATAAAGAATGAGCTTTTTTAATGTTTTGCCTGAGTGAGCCTATAAAAGCAGATATGTAGTGAAGGAAGAGACAGAATACAAATAAACCCAGGCCCAATAAATGTCACTACTTTCCTTTTGTGTTTGCAAGGCATGCAGGAAAGGGGAGACTTGGGTGTCCACGATAGGGAGACAGGAGAAAGAGACAGGAAAACTAATTTTGCACAAGCTCAGCAAAGGCCATAGCAAAATGCTCTCAATTTGTCATACACAATTGGCCGCACGCTTTCAGAGAGCAGAGGAAAGATGTTGTGTCTTTCATGTGAGGCATGTGCTTTATCTGATTCCACCTCATCAACACTGAAGAGACTCAGGGAGAATCTGATCGCAGAATGGCTAGAATGAGCTTTTGTTAATGTAAAAAACTCTTCCTCCATCCACAGGACATTTTGTCTGTGTCTTGCTTTTCTATCCCAATTTCACCACCAACTTATTCAACATATTACGATTTACTTCCCTGCATGCTTTGCTGATTCAATCCAATCTTGAGGTAGTTCTGCAACTCTTGTGTGTCCATGCTGAATAAAGTTCTAATAGAAAATCGTGTTTACTTTATTTTTAGTACATCTTCTTCTTCACTTTCAGAGGAGTATCCCATGTGAAAGAGTTGTCAGGCTGCCGTTATAGAAAAGACTGTTTGCTCTCGCAGCAATGATTCCCTCCACAGTTATTCAAAGCTAAGAAGGTAATGTGAGCAGTGGCCCTGAGTTTTTACGAGCAGCCCTAAAAGGACATCAGTTGACTTGTTTTTGCTTGCTATTGCACCATTTTTTAGCCACATTTGCAGCACTGCTCTAGAGATGGCAATGTTGGTCAGTTTGTCACTCCATCCACCACGGTGGTCCAGACTGAAATAATATCTCATCAAGTATGGATGGGCATGACATTACTTACAGATGTTCATGGTCTCCAGAGGATGGAGCCTACTAACTTTGATCATCTAGTGAGTAGAGCATCAAGACCATGAATCCTAGTGACCTCCTGACTTTTCCGCTCCACCATGAATTTTGTATTGGATGGATTGAAATTTGTGACAGCCATTCATGTACAACTCAGGATGATTTACAGTCACTTTGGTGATCCCTTTATTTTTCATATAGCGCCACCATCAGAACAAGATGGCAATTTGTCAAATACTCTGGTTTATAACTAAATACCTACACAACTAATACCTTTTCCATCAGCCTCAACTGTACTTTGTGTTAAGCACTAATTAGCAAATGTTAGTTAGCATGCTAACACTCTAAACTAAGTAACAGTAACAACAGCATGTCAGCATTGTCACTGTGAGCATTGGTTAGTATGCTGACACTGTATGTAAGCACAGCCTCACAGCCACTAGCAGGGCTGTCCTCATTTCTTCTTTTTTGTTTGTGTCAACATTGAGAGGAAAACTATGAATAAATACACACATAACAGTTGATCTGCATTGAGTATTGGCTTCCTCGTTTAGCAATGTCAGCCCTGCTTTCCATTTCAGCTGTGTCGTAGTTACTGCACATCTCTGCTCACTCTTTCCACCACTGCGCCAACATACAACCCAGCATCCTCACACACAGTTTGTACGAAAATCATAGAGTCAAAGCCAACAGCATACTGAACGTCACTGCAAAGAAATAGCTAACAAACCTTGTTACCACACATACAGGTACGCACATATTCCTCAGTCTATCAAGTCAATTCCCTAAAGCCAGGGATCATCAGAGTACGAGAAGACACAAGTAGAGCCCTTGAGCTGCTAGGGCCCTAGGCCAAAAAGCAACTTAAATCAATTCCATTTGATTAGGTGCACTACATCTTATAATTCCATTAACGCAGGGATGGATTTTCAATGAAAGTAACTGCAGGCAAATGGTTGGGCATAATTTTGTGAAATGAAATACGGCACAGGTTCGGGATAGGCGTGTGAATTTCTTCCTTTTCTCCTCCCTGTTTGCTGATAAAGACTTTGCCTCATCCTAATGCTGCAGTCTTGATTGACTCCTTTTTGTAAAGCTGTTTCCCCTCCCCCTTCCCACCAAAGCATCGTAAAATGCTTTTAGAATGCTTAATCAAAATTATTTCACACTTTATTATATCAGCTTTGGTTCAGTAGGCTGTGGTAAGACCACCATGCAATTGCCTGATTTAACCCTAACTACTGATAAATAAATGCTGTATACATGCCATTAGTTGCAGCACAGGGGGGGTCAAGCAATTGAATAAGGTCCTTTGTAATTTCTCTACCTTTTTTTACTCTACTAATATCAGACACATTACAGCTGCACACCCAAAGCCAGGATTCTGACAGAAATGAATGTGATTACACTTGTCACCTATGGAGGCAAGTGGCTGGTCCTGGTGATTGGAGCCATGGTGTGACTATACACACCCTGAGTAAAATATCTATCAGTACATTGTCACTGCATGACTGCCGCAATTTTATGCTTCACTACTCAACCTTTACTGTTCAAATAGGCTATGTTAGGGATATTAGGACTGTGATATTTCCTGTTTTTTGGAATAGGCAATCGCCTGTTGACTCAAAAGTGTTTTTAACAACAAATAAAAAAACAATAAAATAATTAGGCCAAGCATGCTTTTATTGGTTAAAGACACTTTTGAGTCAAAAAAAGACATTCTCTTTTTCTATTCCAAGAAACAGGAAATATCACAGTATATACAGTTTGATTGTATATATATATATATATATATATATATACATTAACCATGTATGTTTGTGCCATTTGCAGAAATGTTCCACTTCCTGAACTTTCTGATGTCTATCGTTAAGGGCCACACTTGAACTTTAATGGCTCTTGGATCTAGTAGGAATTGTTTTCACAAATTCTTAGCTTCACGCTTGTCTTTTTTTTTTTTTGAGATCACTGATCACAGTTACCTCAGAGTAAACTGGTCCTTAAACTGCCACAGAGTTTGTGTCGGACATGGTGTTGCATCTTTAATGCAGTGCTTGCTGTGGGACTCATTAAATATTTGTGTATTTTCCAGTCAAGCAACGCAGTGCTTACACTGGCTGAATGACTCAGTGCCCCCCCCCGTCCCCGTCCCCTCTCGGAAAATTGTCCTGCACTAAATGGACGCTGCAGACAGAAAGTCACTGATGAAGGTCAACAATCCATCAGGCCCTGAGGATGGCGAACAGCCAGGGCCACTGAATGAACATTTAAAATGAGGAACGTTAGTAACAGATGGAAATAAATCCCAAAATGAATGCTGACCAAATGTTTTCTTTGTAACTACAATACTGTCTATTATATAAAGATATAATAAGCTATTAACTCACCTTTGAAATAAGTGTTTGGACAGCATTACATAAAATTTGACCAACTTTCCTTTAATTCAAACATTACTTTACTTACATGCCTGTGACTGAGAATAGGTTATAAAAGTGCTATTGCTGCAATTCCTTTTGAACATGATTTGTCGGAGCCCACTTGTCAAACATTTCCAGCTGAGATTAGGTTTATATGAAAAGTTTTTGTCTAGAAAGCTACAGACTGATCTCTAGTCTCACGCTCAGACAATAGCAATAGGGTGAACGAGCAAATCCACTTTAATAAATATCTATATCATTCTACTCCTTACAGAATTACAATAACAGCGGAGAAAAACTCTACCATAGCTATTCCTTGGTTCGATATTTCACTGCAAGCCAGCAGTTATTTGCCAGTGAGGGAACGGAGCAACAACTGGGCCAGTTTATGTTGAGCAAGGGGAAATCAAGGGAAGATTTATGAGCATAATAATGAATCATATGCCTGCTTTAATTACAACAATCCTGGCCTCTTTGAAGTATGCTGTTGTCCTTTACACTGAACAGATAAACATGAATCAAGAATTAAATCTGCATGTTACTGTGAATTTTTAAATTATTTTCTCATGTTTGTCAGTATTGCTGTTAACAAATTGCAACCAAAGGAGCTTAATCGCTGGCTCTGCTTACATGTATATTACAGAGGAAATGTAGGATTCACTTTGACTTTCATTGTCAACGAGTGAAATTGAAACTGAACTAGCGTAACTAGGTTTGTGAGATCTATTGAGCCGTTAGCAGCTCATGAGTCATAAGCGCAGACGATGCTAATGCATTTCATGAATGAATTTTGAATGTCAACCAAGCATCGTTAGAGGGGCAAAGAGGAGCCCTGCGCACACACTTTTCACCCACGTTGTGTCTGAAGCACCTGTCCCCGCCATATGCCAAGTGCTCCGACCGTTCCAAACCGAGCTAAACAAGGCAAATGGATCAAATTCAGTGCCAAAGCAGGTGTGTGACAGTTCCACCTGTGTTTTCACCAGGCGTTCGCTCCTCTTTCTCATGCCCAGATAAAGAGTCTGATCTCTGGCAGAATAAAAGAGGATCTGTCAGCTACTGGCAGGCTGGAACTATCCAGAGAATTAGACTCCAACAACACCCACCTGCTCTCCCCAGGTGATGCTGGGGGTTTGGTTGGCAGGGTTTCAGGCATCTTAGATTTCTAGTTACCGGTCTGATTGTTGATGACAATTGTTTTTGAATCAATTTCATCTAGGAATTCCATATTTTCATATTGTTCATTTTTTTGTCAAGTGTAAATATTGGTGTTTGCTGTATTTCTTGTTTTAATTTCGGTATATGTTGATATTTGGTTGCCCTTTTTCCTTTTTGTTTTGCCTTTGCACTATGTAACCAATATTGCATAATTTCACATATAAAAGGAATGTGGCCATCCTCAAAGGAATAATGTGTACGTAGGGAGTGTTAAAGTGCGGACTACAAAGATGTACACGAAAGATGAATAATAGTCACATCAAGCTAGGGTCCAAAGTTTACCATCAGTGTGTGCAGTCAGGAAGTTATATATGCATGAAACATTAATAGTGCACCTTTACTGGGTTATACACTGTGCAGAAGAGAAATCTTCTACTGAAGTTCAAAGTAGAGTGTGTGACCTTGCATTCTTTTGAAGCAACTTTTTTCCACAAGGCATAGGTTGAAAAACAGTGAACCACTTCTTTAAGCACCTCACATCATATGATCAGTCTGCAAAATATGAGCTATATGTTTTTCAAAATCCCTGCAGAATATGTCTGTGGTGTTTAATGTTTAATTTAAGTATCTGCATTACAGTTACAGCAATATCCATAACATATATGGTGTGTACAAAGACAAATGGTCTAATTAGCTTTGCGTCTAAACTGGTTTAAAAAATAATGTAATCATGCAAAAATGTTTTAACCTAGAAATATGCTAACATTCATGCAAATAATGGCAATAAAAGCACTGCAATTAAAACCTATTCTGAATGCACAAATTACCCCCTGTATGACACTCACCACATATAAACACATGTGCATTTGGTATAATTTAAATGCATCAATTTTGCCGTTCTCTACTTAATGTGCCCATCCCATCTGTACAAACGTTATGCACAAGACTTCTTATCACTGCCTGACATACAGGAATGCTGATAAACATATGACTCACACTATAAAGCACATACTGTGACATCCTCGTAACTGGAAGTCTATATACTGCAATTTTATATCTAGACTGTAGGTGAGCAGTATACAGTGAATAGCCTAATATTCAAGTTCATCACTTAGGAAATCTGCATTTAAATGTAACTAAATTTGACTTCACTTCTTCATTTTCACTTGTGTTGTATCCTCTTTACATGCATCATCCTTATGTTACTTTGTTTTGGCATTAAATTGGCTGTCCAAGTGTATTGGTAGAGAGAAAATCATCTGCATGTATGAAATACTAACACATGTAATACTTTACTTTTTCATGTACAGTATGGTAGGACATTTTCCTCTCTTAAAAAATGCTTAAACTCTTTATTTTTGTAGATTTGGATACTTTTGTCTGGAATTCTAATTATCAACATGTCTGAAAAGCCAAATGATAGATATGTTTTCCAATGGCAAGGCATGGGAGAGTTGCTTTAGTTTATAATTAAAAGTGAGTTTAGAATTAAAAGTAAAAAAAATACTTTTAAAGTCAACAAACTGAGATTAGATTTTTTTGTTTCTGAAGTGTTTCCTTGATGTCCCTCATTATTGTGTGAGTTTTCCATCAAGGGAAACCCTCTAAGTCCCTGGGTTTATTGTTGGTGCCTCACACAACATACTGACACAGTGTTATGAACATGCTTCTTTTGTATGCAAATACTTTCTATGCTAATTGACTTTAACTGTTTTTATGTGTTAAAACAATTAGAAGGCTACCACCTTTACATATAATAGCACTACCTTTTTCTACAGTACCATTTTTTTTTTTTTTACTGAGAGCGCAGGCAGCATTTCAGCCAGCTTTACCAAAGTGGACGTCTGTTTTCCCAACCAATTATTTTTCTCTTTTTTTGCAAGTGGTTTGTATTTATTTATTTTTTGCCAGAAGATGCCCAAGAATACTGCAGTGGAAGTGAGCTAAGAGGAGGCATAGTGTGTGTTGATGGATGCCTGGCAGGTTTAGGGTGGAGCGCTTTAAGACCTCTCTCACTCTCAACTCTCACACACACACACACACACACACACACACACACACACAAACACACTGTCTGCCATTGATTGGCGTGCACTGCTCCTTTCATGAGGTGGTGAAGGGCTGCACTGCTCGGCACATGGCATCAATCAAGAAGGCTCATGTGAATTTAGTAATACAGCAGGGGATGAATTGTTTTTTCTTAAGGGTTTTGTTCCAGGTTAAATGTGTTGTTAGGTCTTTCTGGGCTTGTTCAAGTAGAGCGAAACTTCATGGTGACTGAGCAACACTGGCCTCTACAGACAGCCAGAGGAACAGGAGTTAACAAATGGAAGTGAAGGCGGAAACTCTATTATTAAACATAACAAATCTATCTCTGTCTCCCTCTCTTTCCCTCCCTCTGTATGTGTGTTTAGGGCTGTATCTGTGAGTGTGACTGTAATTTTTTTGTTTTGTTAATTGTTTGTGAACAGGTCAGTGCGTGGCGTCACTGGCACACGTCTGTTCTCTTTGTGGCTATGTTTGTTAATGTCACTCAAGACAGACAAATTGAAGGTGCCATTGTAAGTGCTGGAGGGCACCGGGAGTGGATTCGACAGCTTGACAGCTCTCATTAGCGTATTAGACACAAACAGTGGCACAGATGCTCCCGGTCAGTCCTTGGTCAGCCTGGAGCTTTGCTTAACGGCCCGCTGACAGGTGGCTTTGTAGCACTCTGTCTCATGGTTGACAGGGTGGCAAAGCAGGAGCTCATCTTCAATAGACTGCTGGGATTGCCAAGGACGGTAGATTCTACAATCATGAATACTGGTACAGTTTAATGAAATGAATCGTGAAGGTTACACACACACGCAACCACAGACATAATATAGATAGAAACAAATGAGAGGCAAGAGAGGAGGCACACATTCAATTGGGTTGTTCGATGACTATTTCCATGCAGTATCAGTCATGATTAGAAGTATACTGTAAACATGTATACCACAATGTCTACCAGAGCAGATAACTGCTGATCTCTTTGTTTTCATGTTTATCATGAGGTAATGTCAATGAACAATAGCAAGAAACAATAGCAAGAGTACACATTCTATGAAACACATGTAGGCCTACACACACACGTGTGCGCACACACAAACACACCACACACACAAACACACATATATATATATATATGGTGTTCTGCTCCTTTGGAGTCAGACTTTGCTTTTTACTGTAGCTATTATCCTTTGTTCCGCCATAAAACTCAAAAGTTGGGTTTTCACTTTCACTCTCACCAGCGAAAAAAAAAAAATCAGTGCCGGAAGCCCAAAAGTTAAACTGAATGAAAGTTAAATGATTTTTCCAACACACCTTTTGAAGTTGTTGCAATGCCTCAAAGGTAAAATAGAAAGGGGCCAATACATGTAATACAGTGAGAAACCTGTGCAGGCAAATAATGTAAGAAAAAAGTAGAAGTGGACCAAATGAAAAAAGGGTGAATTACACTACATCCAAACACTGGCAAAAACTGGCCTTATACAGAAAGTATTTTTTTATCTTTACTTTTATTGTGCTTAAAGTTTCTGTGTAATAGAATACTCTTTTGCATTACAGTACATGCACAAATATATTTCAAATGGCCCACAGTCATCTCAGCAGAAACCAGCATAACATGTATGTATGATTGTAATATCTGCTTGACCTGGAAAAGTTTGACAGCCAAGTACTGTATATGCAACAGGTTGACAACTTATTTGGGCACTTAAACACAAATTGTAAAAAAATATATATATATATATATATATATATATATATATATATATATATATATATATATATACATATATATATATATATATATATATATACAATATATATATATATATATATATATAAATATATATATGTGAGTAAAATGAGAATGGCATTGAATGGACCATTTAGAAAATTAATAACCAAATATAACCACTGATGCAGAATAATTATCAGCTGTCTACAATTAAATTCAAGTCAGTATTATTAAAACCATGTTAGTTGAATGGGTTTTACTTTTATAATGGAATAAATTATTCATATACATTCATTCATTGTTTGTTCCGTCTTTTGTCCACAAAAATGTAGATGTTACAATGATTCATTGTATTTTTGTAATCCAATCATCATTGCCATTTTATCTTAGAGGAACGGCAATGTTGAAGAGAGTGAAAGCCCATTCGTGACACTGAAGTGCATTAAAAACACCAGTGTGCTTTGGAGGAACGCAGATGTTGCATGAACACAGGTAAGGATGTATGTTATTTTAAAGGCCTTAACCTGACTGTACAAGGGCATAGGTCAGTAATCCCAAGAGGGCTGGGTCAACTGCAAGCCCATGTAATTTCTCCTTAATCCACTTTAAAGATTAATGTCAAATCATACCACTATGTGCATGTTATGAACTCCCATAGAGACTTAGCTGGAGGCTGCATGCGTCTCTGTGGGTGCACTGTACAACCTGTGTGTGTGTGTGTGTGTGTGTGTGTGTGTGTGTGTGTGTGTGTGTGTGTGTGTGTGTGTGTGTGTGTGTGTGTGCGCGCCCCTGTGCATTTACTGTATGTGTGTAGGAAATACCACTTGCACTCGATTTATTCTGACCTTAAAACAGACAGAGAAGAAATTGAAGGTGATCAGTCCCCTCAAAGAACAGATGAAGCCATCCAGACCTAACTGAGAAACACAAACACCGGATGTGGCACTCTCTTTTGTCGATGCCCATGGAAACAGAAACAAATCATGTCTCAGCCCACATACCATTTTCACTATCCTCTCTAACATTCCACAAAACACATTGTTCAAATCAGCTCTTGTCAGCGGCAATGCTGCAAGACGCCTTCAATTCAAAAGTGCTGCTGCCAAAATGAACTGTCCTCATTGATTAACATTATCCATTACCTCTCCACTCCTTTGTGGAACATTATTGCAAATCTAGACAGAGAGAGTGATGCTGTTTACCTTGGCAGTCTCACCTGATATTCATCATACTGTAGCAGATTGGTTGATAACTGCAAATATCATTTAATTACAAAAAACTTAATCTTACAGTCAGATATTTATTGTATGTAGCCACATTATGTTTGTAATAAGTATATATCAAGCAAGTGATGGTGTTACCATGTATTGTAATTATGCACACAGCCCGCTATATTATTATGCACAGTCATGTAAATGGTTGATTAAAGGTTTGTTTACAGATATGACTGAGCCGGGCTTGCACTGAATGCTAATAGGCGGACTTAAATGAGAATGGGAGGGGGTTATTATATAAGATGACAGCTTTGTGTATTTTTATATGCATCATGTTTGCACTCTTTTTCACACGGTGGATTTAACATGGCTATTGACAGAGCACTCTGGGTAAAAACTGATTTGCTCATGAGCCAGGGAAAGTCAATACCTAGAAATTAGGACAGTCAACAAAAATAACAAACAGTAGACGACCACAGTGCATGACAGAACATGAAGCAGGATGGATTTCAGGACTGTACTGCCAACCTTGTATGACAAGTAACAAGATCAATATTTATAGTTAGGTCTGATGACATTGTTTGTGGTGTGATCCCAAACCTTCATCCGTTTTTAAAAGATTGTGCTGGCAATGAGAGCACAGACACATGGCAGCAGGCCAGGTGATGACCTTGCGTTGATGGATGTGGCAGCCATGACGAGGGGTAACCAGCTTGCCACGGCTATTCGCATCACAGCAGATCCAGCGCTCCCCCCGACTTGTCAGGAGAACAGCATTTTATTCGCTGACAGCCCTGGAAAAAACATTCACTTTGTACTGGGACATGATCTACTGCAATTACTAAGTGTGGCACTCAGGGGCAGCAGGTAATGTACCCAAATATTCCATTATGCAAATATGGACAGCCAGCTTTACTTAGCACTGTATTGTGTCAATCTGCGGGTTAATTCCCAAATTACACAAAGACATTGAATGCACCCTCACTCCCCAGAAGCAATCCCTATCCAAGTATTGGTCATGGTTACACCAAGACATGTAGATAAACCTAAGCACTGAATCAAACCCACAACACTAAAATCCAGGTAAAATAAATGCACACCCAAAACATTAACAGAACATCATTAAAATGTACATTGACAAAGACAGGAACCATTCAAAACAAGTCTTGTGCGTCCCATCAGCAGTTACAGTATTGTGCACACAACTACGCTTAAAGTGGTCATAACTTTTTTTTTTTGTTATGACCACCTTCAGCATTTATTTACGTCTTTTGAATGTGCCACTGAAGCACTGTGACCGGGAATGAGTGATTCGGAAGTGGATTAAAAAATAATAAGGTTACATAAAATATATGAAATATGAAAATATAGTATATCTGTGTGTGATTTTTGTCTTTTTTTCTGTCTCTATCAGTATTTGTTAGTGTTCTCAATATGTTCAATGTAACATCCTTGAAATGAACAACCTGTTGCCATGCTGAACTGCTATAATAAAGATAATAAACAAAATAAACAAAAACAAAAAAGATGGCCATTAATCCATCACTCTCTAAACAGCTGTGAGATCAAAACATAAGTTTGTCATTACAACTTTCTCTTTTCCCTCTTGTCATTACATCCTTGTTAGTCCCAGTTGCTTTCAAACATCAGAATTTCTAGTAATGTAATTTTTTTCACATTATTATTTTTTCAAATGTCTTACATTCTGTGGTGCTATAAGTAAATAATGTGTTACTGTGAAACTGCAACATATCAAGAAAACCATGAAGGAAACAATTTGGAACATGGAGAACATGTTGTGATTTATCCTTCATGATCATGTGAAGTGTAAAGTGTAAAAACAGCAATTCGCCAAAATGATGCTTTAAGTGAGCCCTGCTGCTGTTTCCAACAGGCTTCTCCTTTGTTCAATTGAAGAACTGCTTCAGGCAAAGAGATAGCATGCTTGTGTCAATAACCTTTTCAAAACCATCACTCTAATTTCTAAATAACATGTAGCCTAAGGTGTGTTCATACTGCCTTTGAAATCCATTTTGAAAAATCCACACGACACTCGTATTTTGATGTGTCACGTTGACATCTGTGTCACGTCGACATTAGACAAAAGGCATTCAACAACATTAAATGCCAAACCAATGTGTACGCTTTGGATTTCATAAGTGACAGATTTCAAAACATTGAACAGGCAGTTTGATTAAACTTTTCTTTGACCCGGGAGAATACAAGAGACGTGTGCTCCATTGTTCACATTTCACAGCAAGAATCTCTGTGGATGCAAACAGACACAATGAGGAAATTATACGTACATTATTTTGAAATGAAGACACGACAGTGAGATGATGTGAGCTCTTTTAAAATGACAAATGAGAAAGCTAGCTGAAGAGCAGGCGTAGCCTGTCAAATAAATCCATGCACACGTACGCACACAAAGATCACTTCATAGGGAATTTGTAACATATTTTCTATAGTTTTAGCTTGAGGCTTCTTTGAATTGGTTTTCTTATGACATTGAAATCTATTAACTGGGTATTCATCTACACACATTCTGAACAAACAGTATTGTGCATCATACAATAATAATCCAAACATCCTCTAAAAGTAGCATGGTATAAAGTACACATTTGCACACATGAGCATTAATCAATGAAAAGGTAGCAGCAGCAGTACAGTCAGTCATGAGTCTGCTCTAGGTAGGCTTTTACCACAGCAGTGATATATTCGTGACAAAGGCTGCAAATGCAGATAATGTATCAAACAATAGTTTTTTGTTACTCTAAGCACGAGGACACACACACACACACACACACACACACACAGATATGCAGGAGGCTATTTTTAAATGTAATAAGGATATTCTCACTGTCTTGATTACACCTATGTGTACAACATGTCAAGAAGATTTATAATTTGACCACGGATGTGATTCAGCACTTCCTCAAGCAGTTCTTTCTCCGTAATCTCTAAATTGTTTTTTCAGTCCTCTAAAACCAGAAGTAGCCTACCTAATGTTGACACACACGCACACACACACACACACACACACACACACACACAGATTTACATAACGTGACACATTTAAATTTGGATCTGTAATGGACCAGCAAACAACACCTCAGTTGCTTCTCCGGTATTTTAACTACATTTCCCACATGCTTTGGCGTCCTGTCCATTTCCCACAACCCTTTGCGCCGCTACGCAACCACTCACAGGAACAAGAAGGTCGCACATATCAACGTTGTGCTGAGGCAGAGAAGAAACTAGACTGTAATCATGCTGGGACAAGCTGTAAGGCGATTCACAACGTCTGCTGTTCGTTCTTCACACTATGGTGAAGGACCAGGACAGGTGAGATTATCTCATAAAAGCAGCATTAACGTTATTGTCTTAAATGTGCTATTATCTGTATCCGGCCTTGTCTGTAGTCACATCCTAACGTTAGCTGGCCTTGGAGGTCATTCCAGCGTTATAGCAATGCTAGCAAAACTAGCCACAGGCATGTGTGTTTTCTACTTTACAATGTAACCAAATATTTTAAAGACGAGGACAGCCTTATGACAGCAAGTGTTGTTTTGTTGAGTAAATCCTGGGAAGGCGACCTGTTGGCTAGCAATTAGCTTTGTAGCTAAGACGGTAACTATTAGCTAAATCCATCAACGCTACCAAGTTAGCAAGCCCTTTAGCACCCAGAATAAGCCAGTTAAAGCTTTGTACAGTGCTTGTCTGAATTTAATATGATGCAGGTGTCCTGGCAAGACCAAAGTAAACCCACAAACCCTTACTGTAATGTCAATATTAATGCCTGAACGAAGTTGTTCTGTAACGTTACTTCCGGCTAATTGTTGAAAGGTCACGGCTGGATGCTAACAACAAGCCAGCCCGGAGAAAGGTGCTCTTCACGTTTTGGTATTGCATAGAGTAGATTGTCAATTTTGCAGACTGAAGTTTCTATACTCTGGAATAGAATAATGGTTATTGATGCTGTAGTCTCTGATGAAAGAAATAGCGGACATCACTAAATTAGTTCAGATAACCCTGGCAGTTGAATCAGTTAAATGTGTATTTTAGTACCCCACATTGATAAATACATATAATGAAGTGGTTTGGTGTTGAATACTGTTATTCTGGGCCCTAGTTGCATTATACAATGAGCTACGTCAGTTTATTGCAAGGTGTATTTTGTTATGTGGACTATAGGCCTAGATTTATGTTATACAATTCATAGTTATACTTTTTTTCCATTTTAAAATGCAAGGCACACAGGGACTCACATTACAGAGTTCAGAGTTGGCGTTCTTGGCCCATTGATTATGCTAAAGTTGTTTTGTAAATATACCTCATTGGCTGCTGTTTTCCTAATTTTAAATTTGAGCTTTTAAAATGTGCATGCACAAAACTGCACACACAGAGACTCCTAATCACCTACAATGGCCAGTGTAAAACAGCTCTCTCACTTGACATATTCGGTGATAAATCCGTTAAAAAAAAAAAAAGTACACTTCTTGTAAAGATACTGAGTTCCCCCCTTTTTTTAATTTGACAGACAATCCCTGAAATTAAAATTAAGGTAAAAAATTATATTTAAAAATTATATTTTTACCCTGCCATTCAATTATTGCTGCCTACTATACCTGGATGTATTATGCATCACTTTGCACAGATATCGTGCATATCATAGTACTAATGTATGATTAAACTGTAAAATAACCTGTTCATTGCCAGGTATGGTTTTAAATGTGTATTACATGTGGAAGTCAAGGGTTTTCTTAGAACAATATGTAGTCAAAAAAGGTGAGGCTTAATAAGGAATAATGTAATGCAAAAGAGTGGCATTACATTTTTTGGAGTTTTCACGAAGTCATAATTTTCTTGTCTTTTTACAGAACCTGCCGTTTTCCGTGGAGAACAAGTGGCGTCTGCTTGGCATGATGGTACTGTTCTTTGGCAGTGGCTTCGCATTCCCCTTTATTGTCGTCAGACACCAGATCCTGAAGAAGTAAAATGGACCATTACTCAGCCTTCAAGGTAAATATGACTGCCATGTTTATCTAGCACAGGGGTGGCTAACCAGTCCAGCATAAAGAGCCAAAAAAAAACCTGCACCATAGCAAAGAGCCACAACACATGCACGCCCACACTACAACAGCGGCTGATATATATATATATATATATATATAGCGAGGATAGCGATGACATCTTTGAGACATGTCTTAACAAAGTCCCCTTCACTGTATGGCTTTTTAGCACGAGCAATGTTCCATGCTACCTGATATGATGCTAACGTGACAGTCTCTGAGTGCTTTGCGAATTTTCGAAAAAGTTGAGTCTGCTTCTCTGACTGCCGTTTCAACGTGTTTACCTTCTGCTTGCGGAGTTCACTGCCTTTGGGGAAATCCCGGGCGATGTTAGCATGGACGGAGGTGAAATGGCGCTCCAGGTTTGATGCTTTAAAATGCGATAGCGAACTCTCAAGCAGAAAGGCTTCCCATTTCGTTCCACAAAAAAATACAGTTCCTCCCACTCAGATAAAAATGTCCTGTGCTCCTCTTCATATTTGCGCTTAGCTTTACTTTTCCCTCGGGACTCTGCTCGCTAGCAACACCTACCTTGCATTGTCAATACACGATACAGCTAGCTACGGCAACACCACTTACACAAACCACATGGTTATTCTCCTATGTCCTATAATGTTACAGACCGATGCGATACCAAACGCAAAAGGGTCTAATACACACAGTATATTTATTTATATAAATACATGCCACGCAGTAAGAGCCTCACAGGAGCAGGCAAGAGCCGCATGCGGCTATCTAGCATATCTGTTTTCATTAAAATGTCATGAGGATGTGGCATTTACTTCAGCCTTGGTTTGAATATTGACCTTAGACAATGACAGTCTTTCATGGCGCTTCTTTAGCCTTTTGCTCAGCGACATATCTTATATAAATTACCTGTATGTCTGAGAGTGATGGCAGCGAATGTCATGTGGGTTGATATCAACGCTGTGTTTTAGATACGCATGCACTTTAGCAAGTTAATGTGACAGTTTACTGCAGACATTGATGTACATCACGGGGGAGTAGGTCAGAGTTGTTGTCACATTTATCTTTACTGGTGTTTACTTACAAATTGCTTTTCTGTCATCAGGTGTATGCAAGACATCTTATTCCCTTTTGTCCTTTTTCTTGTTCTCCCTGCAGGTCGTCAGCTGGAACATATTTATCCATCGAGTGTTATCCATGTAGACAAATGGGAATCTCTTAATTTTCTTTGTAAATAAAGTTTCCTCAACTAAAACAAATAAGTCCTTTTTTTTTTTTTTTTTTGCAATTGCAGAATCTGGTTTCTGTGTAAAAGCTATTGTATGTACATTACAGAGAGTAAAATTAAATACACAACTAGCTGTTGACATTTTTGTTAATGATGTCATTATTTTTATGTAATCAAGCTTGCTCTAGTCTCATTTTAGCTACCCAACATGCTTGAGTTATTGTAACATTCTTAAGAATAAGTTTTATTATATAAGGTATTTAGTTATAGATAAGGTGTATACCTTAAATACACATTGTAGGGAGTAATATGTCCAAGTCAGATATTAAAGCAGATGAACATCTTTTCAGATCCTTTTAAGATTCATAAAATATGTAGCCTGTTTGGGTAAAGACAAGATAGTGTAAAAGTTAACAGAGAACCCATAACAGTAAATTTAAACCCATTGTCTTCCACAACCTAAAGCTAATGAATTAAGTAGAAATTCAAATTGGGTTGCGAGGGCTTGCATTGAAGAATCGGTCCTCCTGCTCCTAGGTATTGTTCCCCCACTCTATAGCTTACCACTTCAGCTAAACTCTGCTGAACAATCCTTTTCAGTTCAATTAACCCTATGCTTCTGGCTATATATATTATCCAAGTACAATGTCTTAAAAAGGGAGGTGTGACTACTCTCTTGGTAGGAGAAGGGGAATGTAAAGGTTTTCTATGCACCTTTTTATTCAGGTCTAGCTTATGCCTAAAGTCATTTTTCGAAATTGGCTAAAGTTAGTTTTTCATTTGCTGTATATCAAAAATGTCCCTGGGTTGGCCTAAAGATATAAGCAGAGAAATACGGGGACAAGCTGTAAGCATGAGAAACAACCTGACATACCCTTTGTAACCCCCTGATTTCTCACACACAACTCACAGCAATGTGTAAAGCTGTCAGGTGTGTTTTGCGTTCTCTTGCATTTCTAATGATGTTATACTGTGAGTGCCTCTGGGCTTCCTGGATGGAAGAGCATTCAGGTCGTGCAGCTCATGCTAAGTGGTAATAAAGTTATCAGACGTTTAATGGGGTCAACAAGTGTGAGCCGATATTTCATATGAGTGTTGTATTGTCCTCACCTAGAATAGGTTGCTTTGTTAGTAGCTCAAAGATAGGGAGAGAGGCTTTTCTGTCAAAAGCACTGCTCAACACATAAACATGTCGCCCTGCCATACCCTGTTGTTATATCACAGCATACTAAAATTGCACACTCACACAGCGCGTTTTTAAAAGTCCAAACTGTTTCTTACCAAAGCACACAATTAACACTCACATAGACAGACAAACTAAAGTAATAGTCTGATCAGCACTTTTTCTGTTTACAAGCACATTGACGTGTTAATGCGTCTCTCAATAGGAGGTCAGAACCATAGAGTATGTTTCTTTTAAGGAGGCAGTGAATTTTAAAACAACACTGCGTAATGCATGCAAATGTCATTCTCCTCAATGATAGCTCTAGCTTTTCTGTTTGCTGAGGAAATTGCTCAGCCTTAAACAACTAACCTTTCTCAGAATGGTCCTTTATCTGTATCTAATGAACCATCGCGATTCAAAATGTAATGCTGCTATAGTTAATGTCCTTCAGCTCCTGACACAAGCCACACTTCATGGTTACACTTTTTGAGTGTGTCTCAAAGATCACTATATTGGCAGAGAAAGAGGGAGCATTCAGCCATTTGAGACAAATTAGCCTCATTGAAGTGATATTCCATCCAAACTAGTTGGCTGTAAAACGTTATCATTTCTCACATCCAGTATGTTAATTTTAAAGACTCCAGCAGCATGTTGTAGCCAGTTGTTTATATACTTGAAAAATAGATTTTGTCCTGAAAGTTTGGTTCCAGCAGATAAACATAAACTAAAACATATAAATAAACTCTTGTCAATATGACACTGACTAAACAGAATGGCCAGCAGCTACTGTACATTTCACAAATGGTTCAGTTAGGTACTATGGTACGCTCCGGCACTCAGAGTGCTAGTGTAGGAATGTTCCCACCACAGAAATAAAAAAATTAGAGAAATAATAAAGAGACATGCATGCTCCCCCTGAGAGTACACGTTTTAGACTGAGAGATCAGGTCCTATTATCTAGGCGTCCCAGAGTAAAATGGAAAACATGCACTAAGCAGTGGGTACTTTTTTTGTTATCAATTTTTGATCTATCCTCTTCCATAATGCCTCTAACCAGGGCTTTTAAGAATCCTAGTTGATGCCAGACTTCAGCAGTGAGAACCAATTAGACACAATGGTGTTATCTGGACAAAGACCACGCTGCAGTGCAGTTCTGGCGACTTATGAAATGTATATAAGGGTGAGCTGGAATAGGACATGTTCCATGCAGGAGTCCTATGGTGCCCACAATAGTCTACATCACACATTTTAGATGGGCTTGCCATATCTCCACTGCGTGGCACTTTGAACAGCTGCAGGAAGGAAGCAGGGGGTGGGGGGGAGACCGAAAAAGAATACATTACAGGAGGATTACGCACCCAGCATGCCAAGTCTCTTGCAGGAGTTTGTCATGCTGCATTTAGTATGTAAGTGAGGGGGCAAATGAATCTCAGTGTAAATTCTTTCAGGAAGACTTCTACGCTTCACATTTCTCTCTCTCCCAACCTAATCAGCTGCATTGTCATCAGCATTCAATAGAACATATCCAAAACAAAGGATATGTACATTGATTTTGGTAAAACTCCAGGATATGAGGCCACAATTATAAATGTGGATCATGTAGACTCTTATAGATACATGTCTCTAGGAACAATAATCAACTCTAAATTAAATTTCCAGGAGAATTGTGAAGCTGTCTGTAAAAAAGGACACAAGCGTCTTTACTGCTTGAGAAAATGATTCCATTTTCATATAGACAAGACCATGATGGCATTATTTTATCATCCTTTTGTTGAATCCGACATATCATTCTCACTAGCATCGTGATTTGGATGTGTTTCAGTTTTTTCAGAATCGCCTAATTCAAATTGTAAAATGTCCAAGTAAGCTGCAGCGTATAGCTATGGCCATCTTAGGAGATAGCCTACACCCTTGAATAGGGAATTCCAATACCTCCCTTCTGGACGGAAGCTAAGAGTCCTGGTTGCAGAACTATAAGATTCAAAGACAGTTTTGTCCCAGCAGCAATCACTCTATTTAACAAAGTGAAGAATTAGAATTACTTGCACAAAACGCACAAGCACTTTCGGCATGTACTGTTTGCTATTTTTTTATCCATGTTTTACTGTCTCTATTACATGTTTTAATGTTTGGTGTGTTGCATGTTATGTGGTGGTCTACAAAGTTTTAAGGATGTCCTACCTCTTAGACTGTAAGCCTAGTTTACCCACAGGTACCGATAAAGTAATCTAAACCTAAACCTGAACCTGAATGTGGGCGTTTGGTTTTAGTTAAATCAACCAGATTTGCCACAATCTCCATGAGCTATTGCGTTGTTGCATTCAACCTTTAAATCTCTTCTACTCTCTGCTGCTGTCAGTTGTCAATTCAGGCTAAATCGATTCAACCATCTTCCACCTCGTTCACCTCCAGTTCTTATCATTCCCAGCACCAAGGGTTCCTCCATCAGACGCCCTGTTCACATCCATCCAGATCTTCAGGCTTCCTTAATTCCTTCATCACCTCCACCAGTGTCTAGACTCCATCAGGGGGGACATATCTATATATTCACGGCCTCTAAACCCCTTTTAATTTAACAATGCAATGGAGTCTGATTGCCAAAGACTCCAACATATCAACCTATTATGCACCATGTTCATTAAACTTATTTCACTCTTAAATGAAGTCTCTTCTGATTGAATTGAAAAAGGAAGAGGAAGTGCTTTTGTGTGTCTGCAGTTTTTGTGTGCAGCATTTGCCAGAGTTTACACCTTCATTATAGTCTATACCTGGTAAATTCATTATTGTAATTGTCGTTCCAAATGCTTTACATTCCCTTGCGCACAGGCACTAATTAAAACAAATTGAAGTCATTAAACATCAATTCTATACCAGCTTCTCAACTCTCAGTGATCGTTATCATCATGCATGCTAAGAAAATGAATAGCTTACCTACAATTACTGTGGTGAAAGCCCTTACTGTATATATATATATATATATATATATATATATATAGATAGATAGATAGATAGATAGATAGATAGATAGATAGATAGATAGATAGATAGTAATGTCTCAGTTGCAACATTACAGCTTTTTATTTTCCTTTTTTATCCAACAGCCTTATTAATTCATATATAATATGTTCTTGCCAATATGTAAATCACCTTGTTTGCTTGCAGTATTTGGGGCCATTCATTGCAGCCTCTGTAGACTGTTCAATAATAGACTTTTCTGCATCTCACGTGTGGCATCTGATTATGGACTAATTTGCACTTCAGAGGAGAAGACAGTGGGCTTAGCTTGGTGTAAAGCTATCTGATAGAAAGACTCAAGCTTTTATTGAATGTTCTCAGTTACACATTTCATATCCAGCCGCGATATTATAGTCAAACAATTTCATTTGTAACTGTTAGTCGGTGTGAGCAGACTCATTAGTGATTGATGGTTATATAAACATTTACACACTCTGAAGGAGAATGGGTACCTGAATGATACTCTACAGACTAAATTACCCCTCTGTGTGAGCTGGATGAGCTCTAATCTGCACTTTGTTGTAAACATCTTGCATGGCAGCATTTCATTGTACCAACCAATCAATGCATTATATCCAAACGCAGAGATGCTCCAGATATGGCCCACCCATCATATCAAAATGACTACAATAAGATGTGAAAGCAGCTGTCTCCAGTCGCTGAACAACGCCCTGACACTGCACAGTCAGTCAATAAAGTTTTCAAGGACTCGCTGAACTCCTAAGTTTTCTGCTAAGCCCTACCTTCCCTACCTTCTCTGTTTACCATGCTCCACCTCAAAGATGCTGACTTGTGGAGAAGTGCAGAACTGTCAGTGCAGGAAGATGAAGTGTACATGCACCTCCCACTTCCTCAGAGTGCCTCAGCCAGGAACTCTACACAATTAGTCCAGAACCTCCAGGGGATGGCTGTTCATAGGAGACGAATACTTGCAGGGTACAGAGTTGACTCATATGTGTGTATGTGCGCTTCTTTTTATGTCACGGAGAAAAAAAGTGCATGAGAGATTAAAATGAATGATGGCATTAAACAAACGAGTCTGCGATAAGGTTAAAAGAGGAAAAACAGTCTCACCACATCCAACAAAAGTAAGTGCATCAAAAAGCAACAGAGTCACAAGCACACATTCTTATTCAGTAGAGACAATTGAGCCTTACAGCACAGATTGCCTTCTGCAGCGTTTATCATTCATTTATGCTGCAATACATTTACTTAGAGAAAAATACATGCACTCAACCACCTCTGGGAGACCGGCCCTCTTTATAACAGTGGCAGATCACAAAGATGTCGCGCAGTCATATGTCACTTATGTTATTTCGATATGAAAATAACGGGTGTAGAGACCTGGCAGGGGCCCCGGGCACAATCCAAAACTGGCATAATCTCTACATCCCCTCAAGCTCACTTTAGAACCCTGAGCGGTCTTCAGTTCAATAATGTAACACTACACACTGCCAGAGTTAATAGCAGCAAGTTTCTGGGTGAAAAAGTTTTCATTTGAAATAATCATGCCCACTTCAGTCCACACTCTTCCACATCAAGCCTTATGCTAGTGCCTCTGAGGGGTCGCGTGTTGATGGGTGTGCATTTTACTCTCTTACTTCATACAATATACAGTGCATTTGAATTTAGCTCTCTTCCATTGCAATAAAAAGCACATATTTATATCTTCCATTTCACCACCTGTCTGTTATAAAATACTTTTTGGCATAGAAAATGTCCAGCTAAATCAAGTGGTTTTGAGATCTTTTGTTTGAAGCTTGCTACTGTCTCTTTTCAGAACACAAGTGATTTAAATAAGATTTTACTAAAAGTCCCTCAATTTTGTGTTTCATTCATTGTAACAACTGACTATTCTAAGGCCAGCAATTTAAATTAGCCAGCAGCATATTTTCTTTTTATCCAGTGCCACTTAAACACATAAACATAATAATTTGGAGTTTTAGGCGGCTGTGGCTCAGTGGTAGAGCAATTGCCTGCTAATTGGAAGGTTGGTGGTTCAATCCCTGGCCCTTCAGTCCCATGTCAAAGTGTCCTTGGGCAAGACACTGAACCCCGAGTTGTGAATTTGTGTGCATGTTTATTTGATCAGCAGGTGGCACCTTGTACAGCAGCCTCAGCCACAGTGTATGAATGTGTGTGAATGTATCCTGTATGATGTAAAAGCGCTTTGAGTAGTCGTTAAGACTAGAAAAGCGCCATATAAATACATTTACATTATACCCATCACGTTTCTCTATGGCTGTCTAGCAGTACAGATCAACCTCATAGATGCTACATCCATGCCAGCAGGCTTACTCACTGTAACAAACCACCTCAGTCTAAACAAGACTGGGTTGGTTAAGTTCAATGTGATCTATATAGAAGAAGAAAAAACTAACAGTGAAAATGTCTTTTTGTCTAATGAAGCTACTCCAGAGATGATTTCTGCTGCAACGTAACAGTGCAAACGTGTGGGAATAAGGTCTGACAATGTGAGACTACTAGAGATGGAAAGTGAGAGGGAAGGCAGAAAAAAGGAGGTCGCAGTTGCTCATTTGTTGTTGTTTTCTCTGCCATGGGTTTCTTTCCTCCCACGGATAGAGAGAAAATATTTGAACCTTTTCAGGGCCAGAAGCTGTGTCTGTTGCTCTCCAGTGGTCTCCCTCCCTTGTTACTTCCACTGGAGATATTCAACCCACGGCATTTCACACACTAAAAGGCACACACATACGCCCCAAAACAGGTGCACAAACATTGTTCAAGTACATCCACAGGAACACTACTGAAATATGCATACAGTATTTGCACAACACAGCACACAAGTCCAAACACACAACATCTGTCATATTTCTCTGAAAGCTACAGCCAAACTCAATTTTAGAGAGTACATCTATCATACATTTAGTTGCATAGATTAAAGACTAAGAACACTAAATGCAGCTGTTGCAATCATCAATTCTCCCTACAATCTGTGCTAAATATGCAGGCCATCAATGTCTGCACAGTTTTCATTTCATAAATATATACATGGAGAATTTTTATTTACTGTACAGAAAGCTGGATTGAAGACAGACAACAGAGATATCGATGGATATATATTACAGAAATGAGCAAAGAAGCTGCATGTACAGGAACTGTATCTTTGCAATTTTTCCCATTGGGCACAAACACTGTCCTGAATTCTGAGAGTCAGCATTTTTTATAGTTTTTGCAACTCTGTTTACCATATTTTTACAATTTCAGATGTAGGTCTGCAGTAGTCTCCTACAACAGAGATGCAGAGGTACAGACTTAGAGAGGCTAAACAGTGGTGCACTATTGTACTGTTGCAAGGTAGCATGATAGCTCCCCCATCTGGACAAAAACAAACTATCAGGGTTTAACATGCAATGAATTCCTGGGAGACTTGAAATATTTGCAGTGCCAAAGTTGCCGCATGATGAGAAAATGACTCTGCTGGAAACAACGCTCTTTGTAGTTTAAACTTTTCAGTTGTTTTTACTTTTCATAGTCATGTCCTTTGATTATCCCACATTTAAATTTATGATAAGTAACTCAGGGCAGGTCAAATTCATTATATGAAGCTCAGAATGGCACAGTAAGAGTCCATACAAACACAATTTGATCCCACATAGTTTTTGTCAGAGTGTTTGTTCAATGGGCAGGATGGAACAATAATTGTTTCCTTTGAACGTGGGAACAGAGCACCAAACAGAGACACAATACAAGCCACAAAGACAGAACTGACTGTGCAGGGGAAATATGAACGAAAGGCTTGTGCCTCACAGAGACATCGAGGGAGAGCTGGGGCAGAGAAAGGCACGGGATGCCCCGAATGGTGCGTTTCTCTGCAGACCAGTCTCCTCCAGGATGTTCTTTGGATGCCACAGATGTTTTGTTGAAATGAGCAGGCACTATTCGGGTTGGCCTGAGTTCAGTTGGGTTTGTGAATGGTGCTTTTCAAAGCCCCGCTGAACCACATGGCTCCCAGGACCTCAGACTAAAAGCCTCACTAGACTAACCTCAATATAAGAAATACACAAGGATCAAACACCCATTTTAATCTTTTTTGAAAGGAATCTTAAAGAGGCACAAATATTTGTTGACCAAATAAGATGCTATTTGTATGCACTACTGCATGACTTGTAATCCCTATGGTACTTTCAGCATGAAACAACCCAGCAGATGTCCCTCAGATCTGCTGTCAGCGATGAGCTGTTTAAAGGTCTGTTTGGTGAAGAGCAAAAGTTTTTACAGAAATTTCTCAAAGTTATACAAGCTTGATTAAGTTTCACTTTTTCAAAAGGATATAGACCACTCCAGAGTTTCTTAAGATTTTCATCTTGTTATATCCTTTACCTTGCAGGCTAATCAAGTGAGAATTTCTGCTATGCTATTCCTCTATGCAATTACAAAGACATAAGATACAGAATAAAAAGCCTCTTCACTGATTAAATATAGTTACCTGCTGATTTTAGTGTGTGTGTGTGTGTGTGTGTGTGTGTGTGTGTGTGTGTGTGTATGTCTGCACCAACAATCTGATAGGAGAGGCCAATACATCCAATTAATAAGAGAGGTTAAAGTTGACTTTCCACTGGCTGGTCCAATCACAGTAGGTGCCCCAGTTAATTTGGTGAGCAAAGTCATGGCAGGGGTGGGTGGCCACTTAGGGAAAAGCGAGGCGAAAGGAGTAGGGATGGATGAAAGGAAGCACGATAAGGACTAAGGACTGAGGGAAAGATTGCGGCCCCCTGACAGCTCAGCTTGCATGGCAAATGAGGAAGCTGACTGAACAAAAACATTTGCTGAATCTGTAATGGGAACGATCAGACCACTTCAGGAGAAAGCTGTGTGCTACAACAGAGACCAAAACAAAACTTTCACCACAACCAAAGCCAGATAAGTTCACTGCAGGTTTTACTGCGTCGGTGGATTGGAGTATTTGTGCATAGTCTTCATATAAATGTAATTCCACATTTCCAGTTGTATCAAGAATTGTAGTTCAGCCCAGTGTTTGTTACACAACAAAATATGTCAGCACCATTTTATCTCTGCTCAGTCCAGAGCAGTAGGACATGAAGGGAATGGCTTTCTGATGCGACATGTGGCTCTTTCTATTTCAGAGCACCCACATATATATATATATATATATATATATATATATACACAATAAAAATGCATCACTTCCTTGACTCTACCCAGGAAGCCAGTGACTCGAGTCCGCAAAGGAAATTTCTAAACTTGCAAAAAAAAGATTGATAGATGTCGCTTAAATATAGTACATATACACACCTCATTGGGACTGAAAAAACTGATGCTCAAGCATGCTCAAGCACATCCATTGTTCCTAAATTCATATACAGACGCTGATGGCAGTTTTGCCTCAGCGAGCTGAGAAATATTCCCGTCTGCTGGCTTTTCTCTCTCTCTCTCTCTCTCTCTCTCTCTCTCTCTCTCTCTCTCACCCTGCATCCCGCTATCTGCGTCACATCTTTTACACTTTGGTTTATGAATCCAAACTGACGACAAGCAGACTTCTTTACAAACTTTTGGGGGGGGAAAGTAACTCTGGATAGAACATGTAGCCTTTTGGCTGCTGGGGGCTCTGAGACTCCAGAGCTTTCTTGAATGGCGCATTTCAAAAGTAGAGAAAGGAAAAATATTCAAAACAAATAAGTAAAAACATGTACAGTATATTTCCAAGAATTTAAGTAACAATAACCTTAGAAAGTGCAGCTAATGTGCTAAGTGATTCATGAATGTTAGAAATAGTATTTGCTTAATAATAATATTAAAAAATCCCTCACTGAACTTAAGCCTCACATTACCAGAATTTCACTGTTGTTTCATCATTTCCAGTGGAGATCTAACTTATCATTTTAAGCTCTTAGAGAAAGCATTCTCAGCAGTATTATCTTGATGCAATGCCATCATATCATAGAGTGCCCTTATTCTGAATAAATGTTTTCGTCTATCCTTGAAAAGCTTTCCCCCCATGGCTATATCATAATATTTCATTATCTTCACAGGAATAAAATTGGACAAAGTATGTATGCTTAATTTGATGCAGCTGTGGTCTTTCAGAGTTTGAAATTGAATTTCACCTACCTTCAAAGTCTGGTAACACAATGAAGCTTAGTTCTTTGACTTTAAATGTGGCTTTGTTCTCAAGTGTCTTTGTTCTGAATGTCTTTTCTAAGAAGTTAATTGCATTTTCAGCATGTGTGAAATGGGCACCTAGCTAATATCTCTACTTACACGCCCTGTTGTCGAATACCTCACTGCATTGTAAAATTAAAACTTTTGTATTTTTAGCTTAATGGAATCCTGGTTATAGCAAAAGAATATACTGGCTAAGGAATGTGGTGGATTCTTTTCTTAACTAACTCGGTTTTGTGTTCTCACCCCACTTTTAGTGCTTCAACCTTTCTATGGTTCATTCATTTGTTTTCCCTCGTAAGATCCCAAATAGGTCTGCTAAAGTTAAGGTGAATTGCCTGCCGTACAGAGCAAGAAAAGATGGTCTAATTAATTTTACCCTCCATCGCTCTATTTAACCTCTGACTGCTTTTTGAGTTACTCACATGGAACAGGTTTGATTTATTCCATTCATAGACACTTACATGTAAAAAAAATACTGTATGACACCCTGAAGAAGGCTGTCTATTATGAAATAACCAGTAAAATAAAGGCTTCTTAAATAATTTTGAAGAAGAGAGTCTAGGATTCAGTTTTTTTTCTATACCTTAAAAAGTATGCGTTGGCCCTCCCCACTCCAGACCTGGGGTTATTTAAGGCTATTACAATCTGTAAAAGTGAGTGTTAATAGTAGTAACAACAAGTAGTTGTTACAGTCATGCTCACAGCAAATACATGGATGAAACATCTTCTGAGAGTGAGGATAAGGACACAGACACAAGACCAGAACAAGATTAACAATGGGGAGTCTGTTGGGTTTTTGTAAATATTATACCTGAGTATCCAGCCAATCAGTCCGTGCAAGCCTAGTGTCCCTGGAGCCTGCTCAGCAGCCATCTGTAAATGATGCAGAGAGAATAAGCAACAGGGAGTTTAGGAAGTCTGGAAACGCAGAATCAAATCTGCACAACCAGCTGCAAGAGGAGAAAATCAAGACGTGAGGACCTGGGAATTCAATACATTAAATAATGAGTAGAAAAAAGACCTGCTTTTGATACGGTGAGAACATAACGCATAAATGTTATTATGCCAATGTTTCTCACTGGAGGAGAGACAGGTGTTAGAGTAGCAAAAAAAAGTAATGTATTAAGCATGTATGAGTGTAGCCAAGACTGAAACATTAACAAATGATGCCACAAAATGCTTGTTGATTGATTGATTGACTGAATGATTGATTAATTGACTGACCGAGTGAGGGAATTACCAATTGAGGAAGAAGAAGAGGGGGGAGTCTCCTTCCAGACACCACTGAGATTTAGAGTGAAAGACAGTATAGAGCGGTGAGGAGACAAATCGGTTCTCTTGACCTTTGAGAGATTAGCCACAGTAATAATCCACCAGGGGTGGGGTGGGGTGGAGGGGCTTCATATTGGGGTTTTCACTCTTGGTACAGAGAAGGAGTCTTCCAACATACTGCTGAGGAAGATAAGGCTGGATGGATGGGGGGGGGGCTGAGCTGTCCTGGAGCTCTGTACTTGTTTGTTGGTGTTTGATCCCTCAGTCTTAGAGCTCTGCTGATTATTCATGTATCACACAATTTAAAACTAACCAGAGTGTACGGCAAAAACTCAGCTTCGTTCATTCATTTGTTCTAGCTGAATAAAAAAAATGTCCTACCACTGCTTTTAACTGCAACTTTCTCCCAGCTAGCAGTTTGATGAGCTCTTGCATACTGAGATTTCCACTTTATGTGCTTTCATTAAATTCTAACCAGTGCTGTTATTCTCCTCCTTTTGATTCAAAAGCTCTTCTCTGCACTTTTCTTTTGTTTGCCAAACGGTACATGTGGGATATAGCCTGCAGTGATGTGCTGTCAGTGTCGCAGCATTGTGGGGCCTTAACTCTCCCATCTGCTACAACAAAGAGGTTAGCATGATGGACTAGTTACTGGTGGTGCCTGTCACTGTGGTGTGCACTGTACTCTGATCTACATCGTTCTGGGCTTTAAGTACTACTTCATGTCCTGAGCAATTATGGGCTTCTTCACTATAGTCTGCTGGATAGAAAGCTACAGATATAGCCTATTGGTGGAAACAGTAGTGAATAATTCATCTGTTACTTTACAGTAGAAATGATTTGAATCTTTCTCTGGATTTCATTCACTTTCATTCACTTTCATTTCTAGTAGCACTGGAAGCATGCCACCCATGTTATTTTGATGTTCATTAATTTCCCCCTACACTTTTTTCACTATCCTTCCCACTCATGGATGAATGGGTGCACTATGGATGAATCAGTTCATCCATTTCTACCAGACACTGCACCCCCCTCACCTGTTTGCTCCTAATGCATCATCTCTAATCATCATACCTGCCATGCGCACCCATTCAATATGTGGGGAATCCCTATCAGTTACACACTGAATCTGGGTCTAATGGTCCACAGTTGACTGGGCAGGCCGCTTGCCATTAAGACACATACAGTGGGATCATGTCTTACTGCATGTTCCACTGAATCCAACAGGAGCAGGCCCAGTTGATTCAGTGGCAGCTCATCACACAGAGCTATTAATAACTGCCACAAATACTCAGATGACTTATGAGCTTGTAAAAAAACATCATCCTCCACGAACGGTGTGCTGTACAACATAATCAATTTCAGGAGAGCACAAACACATGCCACTTTATTATTACAAATAATAAATGAACATTAGGCAGCTGGTAATGCAACCAATTTGTCTTTCTGAGGGTCGCTAATGGCGCAAAACACTCTGCGTGAACTCACCAGCAAAGAACTTTGGATATTCTGGGCACTTTCCATTAAAAATTGAAATGCAATCAGTGTTGTAATCTTCGGCTGCAACTCTTGCTGAAGTCAATGGTGCTGAAACAACAGCCAGCCATTTCAATCTAATATCAATCAATCATAGGAGATTGTGCTCGCTGGATGAAACTGCTGAGACAGAGATATGGAGGCAGGTTCTGTTGGGAGTGTGTACACAAAGCCACTACATATTCTACGTTAAGATGTAGAATAATGTGAGCTGATTGAGGGACAAAAAGTCCCCCGTAGATAATGTCCCCATGCCTTTGCATTATGGTTTGAACTCTATTTGACTTTCTATGACTATATTTGCCTGTTCTTTAAATTGGGGATGTCCTTGTCCATATGCTCTTTTCACTTCCTATGCTCATTAAATATCCTCTCATCAGGGCTCAGGGTCATGGACACTGGGCTGAGCCGTCTGCGTTGTCTGTGGTGTGGAATACCAGAGTGCCAGTCAGACAGCCACACCTTCACCCCCCACTCTCAGCTCTAATGAAAGAGATGAATTATTGCTCCGAGTGTCCAAAGTTCCACAGAAAGTGACGTTAGCAAGAGTCCCAATAAAGCTGTACCTTGTGTCTACCCAGAGAGGGGAAGTTTGTGTTTTGCATACATTGTGTTGTATAGTGTGTGTGTGTGTGTGTGTGTGTGTGTGTGTGTGTGTGTGTGTGTGTGTGTGTGTGTGTGTGTGTGTGAAAAAGTGAAAGCACGTAGCGGGCAGTAGGGTGGGGGAAGTGTCACTGTGTCAGGGTAGAAAGAAATAGAAAGTGTACACACAAACACTGCAGCCCTCCTTCCTTCTATGATTCAGTGGCTCAGTAAAGCCCGACATCGTAAACAGGATTTATGTCATTTAATTAAGCTTTTGCACAATTACCTTTATTTACAGCTGCACGAAGCAGGCAATGGGGAACTCATGGCAGTGTGAGCCAAACAGAGAGGTCGTAATTTCTGTCCTTTACTTCACATTGTTCCCAAGCTATAAAAACAACACTGCTTAGGATGTAGACCTAGTGTAGGGTACATGTTTTAACTTGGTGAAGCTTGCTTTCATTGCAAATCAGTTGTTCTCGTGTGATAGTAATTATATTCAATTCATAATTCAGTTTCTGGATATTCCACTTTTTTGGGAATTCCAGGCCTTTATTTGTACAAGACAGCTAAGACACGAAAGGGGAGAGAGGGGGAACGACATGCAGCAAATGGCCAGAGGCCGGAGTCGAACCCACAGCTGCTGCTACGAGGAGCAAACCCTTATACTTGGGCCCACTCCACCAGGTCCCCGTGTTTTTTTAAATTGCATATTTTTGTTAAGACTGTGGCAAACATCTAAGCTCTAAATCTATACTCATCAGGATGAATTTATCCTGAGATTGTGCATTTTCATATATTATCATCTCCTATTACCATACAGATTTCATTCCCACCAATCTGTTCCCCAATTTGTGATGATACGTGTGGCTGACATTTCTTATAATAGTGATGTATTTTCCTGCCTCTTTCATATAGCAGTGTAAAGACACTTGCTTTAGCTTTGATGTTACAGTGCCATCTACTGGCTTGTCTAAAAATGGTCCAATGATTTTGCTGGTTGTGGATACAGAAGACATATCAAAACATGTGATTCTGTGTATCATCCCCGTTTGCTTTGACAACAACAGGGGCCCTCTCTTACAACTGTTCCCATCTTTGTGTTAAACCACCAGAACACATGGCAGTGTGTGTGCTGGATCTTTGCCATGTGGAAGCCTCACACAGAAGCACTGTGACTGACTGTTGGCATTGTTGTCACTCCAGGAGGAGTCTTATCAAAATGGGCATTGTGAAGCAAAAGTCACACAACATCCCCACTGTAGATATTTCATTTAAAAGATGCATCACATTGCATCTAATGTAAGAGACATAACAACACAAGATGTTCTGTGCATTATCTGTCAATAGCTACAATACCTTTTTTAATATGTTCATTTGGATATTGCAGATAAATGGTAAATTGTGCATTTCCCCCAGTTAAATCAGACAAAGCATCTCTTGTTTAAGGGTTGCAGGATCTGGCCAGGAGAGGGGGCTTTACCCACACTTTTCCTCTGACTGACTGGAGTTAGACCCAGCATGAAGAACACCAAATCACAACAACAACAACAACAACAACAACTGTTTTTTAAAAAGTGCTTCTGGGCTAGTAAAGGCAATACGATTAAAGTTCAACTTACTATGTATAGCTACTGATCTACTTATAACTATAATAGCCTATATACTATTATACTACATACTGTTATAATAATATACTAGTGTTGGTGAATAGCAGAACCAGTATGTCTCTCTCTTTACATCAGGCCGTGCCCTGTCCTCCTAAGAATAGCCTGCTGTTTGCTTTTTTCATCAACCCCTCTGAATAGGATGGGACATGAAACTAAGCTCAGAAAAGCAACAGGCCCCAGAGGCACCGCGACTGAATGCAGGGCTTTACTTCTCATTAGGTCCTCATAAAAGGGCTTTTGGATGCTACTGGCCTTGGGGGGGTCTGTGAAGGAAAGTAAAAACAGAAGACAGAAAGAAAGACAGTAAAATTAAGAGGCAGATGGAAAAAAGAACAGAACAAGAACATGGAGAGTCTGGATTGGCAACAAACATACTGTATAACACAATGAATTCAGAAATCTATCTATCTATCTATCTATCTATCTATCTATCTATCTATCTATCTATCTATCTATCTATCTATCTATCTATCTATCTATCTATCTATCTATCTATCTATCTATCTATCTATCTATCTATCTATCTATCTATCTATCTATCTATCTATCTATCTATCTAGTTAGCTATCTTACACACAGTTTACATGTGCAGAGCAGAAGGCCACAGCAGTCCTTTTCTCTCAGGGCTTCTCCATGAGACCTTTTATCACAGATGGGCATCCGTCACTTACATTCAGTCTCATTAGCACATTTTAACTTTTACCGTCAATTCTAAAAGCCCATGCCATAATTGCAGTACAACTCTGAGAGAAAACTGTATTATGCAGCCCTGGATTATGAATTTATTCAACTGCCATTGTCATAGTAAGTGAACAGCAAACATTTTTACAGTGTTTTGGGTGGTGAAGCTTCCCTAAATCGTTAATATATGATAAAACCATACCTGCTGATCTGGCCTCTACCGTTCATCCGCTTTTGAAGACAAAAAGCCAAGAGGAACATTAAGAACTCCTATTCAATAATGCACAAAACACACTGCTAAAGTCTGCAGGGAGTGGTTCTTTGCTTTGTCTTGAGCCATTGTTTTTGAAATCCCAAGGTGTGCATGAAGAACAAATATCTTTCCAATAAATGAAAAAATGCAGCACTACAAGACTTAAATCAAAGGTGCTGGGACACATTCTATACGCCCATTAAATTTGCTGAGGAAGCACAGCTCTGCAGCTGGAGTTCAGAGTGTGTGTTTACAGAACGTTCATGTCTTTGTGAGGGGTGGTAAGAACATTAGCTAGTAAAATCGGGAATTAAAGTACTCTTTAATTAATTGCAGACCAAGTGTTGCCCTTGAGCAACAAACTTTGCCTGCTCCTGTTTTAGAAAGACTCCAAGAAAATTGCCACTGGTGAAAACACAAGATTTTGCTGCAGGCGTTAAGTCAAAATGAGATCTGGCTAAACAGCAGCATCACGATCATTACAATAAGTGTCACAGAGGCTAATAGTTCACCTGCCTCCTTTGATAAAAAAAAACAACAACTCACATTTGAGACTATATTATACAGTCTATATTATATAGACATTATATTCATAGGACAAATCTATCTGTAAAATTCTGTTTATAATAGTATTCTTCTCTATATTTATTCAGTACATATCCATGTCCTGCACTTATGGAACCATTGTATATCCGGCACTTGCTACTATTGCACTTCTGGTTACTGCATTTCGTTGCCTTGTACCTGTACCTGTGTAATGACAATAAAGTTGAATCTAATCTAATCTAATAATCCTGTCCAATCTGGAAGTAAAGTTCTATTATTTGGGTCAGAAAAGCAAATGTTGGCCATTGGCTAGAAAAACAGAATAGCAGAAAGAAGGACAAAAGGAAGATATTTCCAGCCTGTTTCTGCAGGAACCCATGGCACTGAAGATGAATATCCTTCCTCATCTAATGACTTGTCCTAGATTTCCCCACCTGCATTCCCCTTATTTTTCACGATATTGTATAATCCTCCATCGCTCTTCCATTTAACACAAAACCAAGCATCCTACTGTATTACTCTCGACGGCCCATGGGGACTGCTCTTCTGAGACCCAACTTCATCACATTGTAAGTAACACACTTTTTATGACATCCATTCCAGGGAGCGGATTATGCCAAGGAGACAATAGACCCTCACCTCTTTCCTCCAAGCACTCTGCTGATTTGTAATGCAATCTATTCCATAATCTAAATTTGTTTTGCATTATTCATGCTTGAATGGACTTTTTTCAGTGGGGTAATTTGCCTGTTGTCGACCCACTGAATGCTATAAAGAGCTTTGCAAGTAAACCAGAGTGGTATATTTCTATTTTGTTTTTGATTTAGCCCACCACAGCTCAAGTGATCAAACAAAATGTTGATGCCAGATTAGAAAGTCAGTGTGTGAGTTTATTTCCAAATAGCAACTGTCAAAACGAACTGTCTGAACTGCATCTCTTGGCATGTAGAGCTCTATGGTCATACAGTGCCCTCCTCCTTTTTCCTGCCACTGCCTCTTTGGTTAATATAAGGCAGCAAATGGGCTATATTTCACGAGGGAAATGTTAATTTTATTTTACTTACACACATTGTCTTCTAAATCACTGGTAGATGCCATACTTATTTGCTGAAAACTTATCCCTTGTGTGTTATTTTCTCCTGGCTTAATAACTCAATGTGTAGCTAGGTATCAAAGTGTAACCTTTCCCTTTGCCAAATCTTTTATTAAAAGTACATTAATTAACAGAATAATAAAATATTTCAAGTTCCTATGTTGACAAATGGACCATGTATAGAGCAATATATTTCCCATTTTGTTTTCCAACTTATGAAACTTATCAGTTCAAATTAATGTATTAAGCCTCTTCAAGGTGAAAGAAAACTGTTGAGCTATTACAATAAAGAAGCCCTGTTGTCTTAGATCCAAAATAGATTACCAGGGATGAATGAGAAGTGGTAACACACACACACACACACACACACACACACACACACACACACACACACACACACACACACACACACACACACACACACACACACATTCCATTAACAAATGGGCCGCATCAATGGCATTGGCTGCAGGGAGCAGGATTAAGAAGAATTAAACAACACCTCAGAGTGGGGTTATACAGGTAATAGTAAAACACGGTCAGCCTAAGTAGCAGATTTGCTGAACATAGCACAGATCAATAAGGACATGGTGTGTTGCCGGGTTGTTACCCCCAAGAGATTTCCTATGTTGTGATCAACTGCCATGACATTTACACCTCTGTCTCACTGTCTCTGTACCTGACACATATCGAAACACATCCATTTTGTGCACACACAAAATTACACTTAATTCTGATATCATTTTAGCTCTGTGGGGAGACATAACTGTAAGGATGCAGCCAATGCATTCATGACCTCAGAATGGGTCATATTATGGCACTGGCTGTTCTCATTCACTGTTATACCTCCATGAAAGTAATGCACTTTATTTAATTACATTTTTATGTAACCCAAGTATAATGGTGACTCGGGATGTGCAGGGCTGCCTCCAATGAGCAAGACAGCCTCACTGGGTGAATATGACCAAAGCCCACACTGTACACCTGCAAATACACACATCTCTCCAAATCTCCTTTACTATAAGTAGAAAACATTCACCCCCAACTGAAAAATAATTTGCTGCATCGCAGAGAAAAACAGGCCTTCAGCTTGGACTCAAGGCAAAATCTGTTTATTTTATTCCACAGCCGACTCAGTCGCTATCTGTCCATCACAACATTGAGCCTCATTTACATTACCATCTTGTTTGCCCAATTTATAGTGCCATAAACATGCCTGATGCCCTGAAAATTGATAATGGAGAAATCCTGCAGGGTGAGTGATTTTGCAAAGAGAAGAAGGCAAATTACAAGGACACTATGTTTTGAGCCTGAAGCTCTACAATCCTATCCAGGCTTAGTCCCCTGTCCTGATCCATTCTTTATTGATGTACGCAGAACAAATATCCTGAGGGTAGATATTTGAGTAGGACAAAGGGATCTTTGTTGTGTTTGAGGAATTGCTCAGCTATGCTTAACAAGCAGATCATTTTAAAGACTTTGCCCTGTGAGAATTAAGTGAGGGCCTTGCCTCCATACTACTGCCCTGATTTCTCATTTTATTTCAACAGTATTGATCTGAGCATCCTGTTATGGGGTTTAAGGAAGGAGTCTGCAGAAGATGGGATGTTGCTTTGAAAACCACCGCTGCTGTGAATAATGCCAATAAAATGCCCAGAGGTGATCAATGGTAAAGATTAGCATAGGGTTCTTGCAGTGGGAGAATGCTATGCTCATTTTAATAAATGAGCCTCAGCTTGTTTTAAGGTGGATTAGAGTGTCTGCAGTCATGCAGACTACTGAAATAAAACAAGTGTAGTTTTATTAATACACAAAATGTAATAATTAAATAAAAAGTTATTTATTTGAAGTAAAAAAATTATTGTGCAATGTTGAAGCCTGTCCATGAGGCATTTTCATTTGTTTGAATATGTATTTATGTACATTCTGCAAAGTAAAAAATATCTGAGAGGTGAAACGTGGCACATCAACAAAGTATGTGCTTACATGTGCCAGCAGCCCTGCTGTAACTACACTTTGTGTTCACCATATGTTTAAAAAAAATGTTATGAGCATGACATATGTGTTAGAGAGGCACAGAAACACAGACTGTTGTCCTGTCTTCTCCATGGGAGCACATGGTGCGCTGCTGTGACAGTCAGCATTGAACATGTCTTTGGGGATGCTCCATTATTTACTCTTTGCCTTCCTGTGGCCCCGATGAGACATGACAGGAGCCACAGGAAGCTCATGAATTAAACAGAGGGGCCTAAAAGCGCAAGGGGAGGGTACAGGGTGATGGGGAGGCCTGGGGAGACAGCAGAGCACTGGGGCTGCAGATTGCAACGCACATGCCGTGGCCTGAAGGGGTGTTGGGATGTGAGGAAGGGAGAAAAAGACACGCAGAGAGAGAGAGAGATGAGAGAGTAGAGGAAAATGATTTTTTGTGGAAGAAGAAGTAGGAGATAGAGACAAGAGTAAAAAACAGTAAACAGGAATAACATACATTGTCTTAGGAGGTTGTAATGAGACAGACAAGAAAGGAGAGAAATAGCTAAAAGAGCACAACAGCAGTCTTAATTTAGCCAGAGAGATGTTAATCCCTTTACTTATGCATATAAAACACTGGAGTAAAGATGATGTCATGCATTCAGTGGACAGTTAGTGTGGCGTATGATGTCTCAGCTGTTGCTCAAATAGGTTGGGCAGTGAGCGTCTGGTGTCTGCCTGCATGTCCGGATGGATGGGATAACCTCATATAGGATGTGACTCATCACCTGATGCAGCAAACCCATTCCCAGTAACTGTGGGCAATTCCATTCCTGTTTCAGTGAAGTGATACAATTTGACTAATGGGTTTGAGGTCACAAGCATGGATGTTGAATTTTGATTTATGATAAATTTCCTGCATATGTATCAATGTGCAGTAGGTTTTTACACTGTACTATGCATGTTGTATGTTCATAATCATACATTTGTCTGAGGATTAGTACAAACTCGTTTGTGTAATGTCTCATATACAAGGAATATTTGCTGAATAAGATTAACATCTCTCTCTCTCTCTCTCTCTCTCTCTCTCTCTCTCTCTCACACACACACACACACACACATATATGTGTGTTTATGAGTTTGATATTTGTAAGTAACTTTTTACAGGAACTGCCTCTAATAACAACCTCCTTCATTGGCCCTCGGGGAGCTGCCGTCCATCTCTCATGGCAACACCAGACGGGAAAAGAAACCGCCCAGACCATTGGTGCCAGGGTGATATCATCTGATCATCAACCTCAAACATGGGCGCTGAGCCACACAGTGCATTTTAATATCGTGGAAGGTCTCCATCCTTCACTTTCCCCTTTTTATATCCTTTTTTGTTGCAAATATTAATCCTGCAGAACATGTGCTATTGCCTTGTTATATAAAATAGGAAGTTGTGAGCTTTATATATCTGAATGGGTGCCAAGTAAATTAGGCTTATTAACTTCAATCTGTAAAATTTTAAACCCACAAGCTGAATGGAGCTTATCTTATTGATGCAGTCCATTAGTTGTAATAGCAGTCTTTCTGTGGAGTATCAGTTGTCATTCTACGCGTACTTGAGTGCTCTTAATTCCCTCCAGGGCCCATCTGGACAAGCATCTTTACAAACAATATGACAAGACACTACAAAGCAAAATGTAGATGCAGGCATCACATTTACAAGACATTTACAAACAATTTCAATTATTCCTGAATTTACATCTATAATGTCAAACATATTGCAGCAATAGTCTAATTAGCAAAGCAGTGGCATCACCACCTGCAAGCGCGTTTACATAAACAATTATAATGTAGATAGTAGATACAGCATGTAAAATTATGAAATAATCATGTCTAAATACATAAATGAATCGCATATGACTTGTGATCTTTGCCAAAACAGGAACTGATATGTCACGGTTGTTATTACTCCTCCATCTCCCAAACATACATATACACAAAATGTCATGAAGGTGGCAGTAGGGCTGAATTAGATTGTATAGTTCTCCATTCCAGCTGTTAGAATTAAAAAAGAAATGAATCTCTAGATGTCTGTTAATATCTGTGTGTGTGTGTGTGTGTGTGTGTCAGAGAAATATACAACATTCTTTTTCTGTTGCAGCTTTGTTCTGTATGTGTACGAGAGTGTTACATTTATTTCAGCAAGAAACAAAACTGTGACCACTTGTGTCACCAAATATTTAACACCAAACTTTGGTGCAACAGAGCTCTCTTGTGACGTGTTAAATTGTCTCTTTTTAGAAGAATATTTAGAAGCAATTGCAGGTCCTTCTGTAAGTGTCAATAAATATGAGATGACAATAGTACAAGAAAAAAATTCTTCTCATACTCTGTCTCTTCTGTCAAAGTTAGATCAAAAATTAAAATCTTGTGCATGCAGTGGGCTGCCCATTTTCTACCTCCATCCCTCTCTAAAAGTGTGACTGAGGGGGCCATGTGTTCTCTGTCCCCCGCCCCCATCTCATCACCGCTCTGCCCATATGTGCATTCGAGTGGCAGCTGCAAACTCCCCCACTTGCCCTCTGAAAAAAGAAAGTGAAAAACAGACCTCTACACCACAGCGAAAGTAGGATAGCTTTTCTGGTCAGAGCATGTCTTGCTGCCACTGTGAGTTTCAGAAAGAAAGAAAAAGCCAAGAGTCAAAGCTTCTGGTGTCCATTGTTGTAGAAAACAGTAAACCATTCATTTGTAAGGACTCTGTCATCTGCAGTATTCATCAATAAAGAAGAAAAGTCTTTCTTTTGTGTAATTTCACACTGTTTTGTGATTAAGTCGATGCATTAATTGTGTGCACACACCACACATACAGAACCTGCAGTTATCCACTTATAAAGCACCACAGTGGCCTCCCCATCGGCCTTCTCCAATTCCCTTTGGAGACTGCAGGAGGTGTAGATCAGCAGACTGTTCCATAGCCTGCTCAACACATTAGTAACTCATTGACGCACGGAGGCCTGGCGGGCACATATTGAGGCAACGCCAGCGGAAGTCTCATCCGGCACCAATTACAATATTACAAGACAAGTGTGCAGGCAGGGAAACAAATGCAAGAGTGTGCTGCACACACAAACGCAAATGTGGAGCAGGCCTCATACTTCTGTCTCTTTTACACTCTGTTTTACATTCACCACAACACTCAATGAAATGTCACCTCATACATACACACACACTAGATCTGTTCAGCAACAGATGGACCTGCTGCCTCCTGCAGCATAATACCCATCTTTTGCAGAGAAGGAACTGAAGTCATGTGGCTTGTTAGCATACTAAGGAGACATGAAATGTCACAGAAAAAAATAAATACAAAACTGAAACTAGCAACAGAAAGTTAAAGCCAAAAATATCTTTGTGCACTGATAACTTGAAACTTAAATGCCAAGGATAAATCATACAAAACATACATTCCCAAAGACAATTTATAGATTATTGAAGTAGATTTTAATGTGAGCTAATGTATGTGCATGCTCTAAGACATAGTTTTTGAAACAAGCTCATTGGAATTATTATTTCAGAGGTTAAGGTTTCATGTTGCATCTTGAAATTCACATTCACATATGACATTAAATTTTAAGTATATGGCTGACATTGGATGTGGCATGGGAAGCTTTTATAAATCCAATGAAAGTAATGTTGGAAAACCAAGGACGCTCCTCTCGAGGACCTTTAATCACGCTATCTATCCATGTGTCCCTCACTCCCCTTTTTAAACTTTTATGTTAATCTGGTGATTTATTCACACAAGTCCCCATATAGTCTTCTCGAGTTGAGGAAGAGAAGGCAAGCGGGTTTGTGCACTGACCCAGGAACTTGGAACATATGTGTACACTCACCACTTTAGCACTTAAATGAGACACTAAGAGGTTATTCAGGTGCCGCACATTATGAAGATTTTGCTAAAGAAGGTGTGTGTGTGAGTGGTCTGTATGTGAGAAGGATGACAGAAAAAGAGACTGTGAAAGGAAGTCTATGTGTATGTATAGCTTGTCACTCTCCCTGCCAAGTTACAGTTTATGTAACCAACACACATATAATTGAGTCATTTATGTTGTAAATGGCAATGAAGACAAAAACTATCTTGTTACTCAAACTAACCCAATCATTACACGGGTGGCTGTGGCTCAGTGGTAGAGCGGTTGCCTGCCACAGTAGGAAGGTTGTTGGTTCAATCCCTGGCCCTGCAGTCCCATGTCAAAGTGTCCTTGGGCAAGACACTGAACCTCGAACCTTGTACGGCAGCCTCGGCCAAAGTGTGTAAATGGTGAAAGGTTCCTGTACTATGTAAAAGCGCTCTGAGTAGTTGTTAGGACTAGAAAAGCGCTATATAAATACAGCCCATTTACATTAAAAGACATGATGCTGCCGCCTCAAATCACATGCAATATATCAATTAATACAAAACGTCATTGTCTTCAAAGGTGTAGGAGGATGGAGATCTTCCCCATGTGCTGCTTTTGAGCGTTGTCAAACTGCATTTGACAACGCAGTTATGGTGAAACAGAGCACAACAGCCAGGCTGGCCTGCCGTTCTCCTTCACACTTCCTCCCCTTGGCAGAAGGACCGCTTCCCATAACACACATGCAGAGATGAAGAAGATGAAGACAAGACAAGACTTTTTTTCCTACACATGTCAGAGTCAGGGTTTGTCAAACATAGTAGAGAATGGTTACTGCACCTCTCAGCAGGTATGAAGCTGACCCTCTCCACTCATCTGTCTGCCAGGGAAAGGCAATTAGACACATCCTGTCTGCAATCTCATTACGTTCAATCTAGTAGGATCAACAGAACACAGTCGCACTTCCTCACAGAGACAGAGGATGATCCCAGTCTTCCATCAAAACACCATATATAGCCAAATAAGGACAGGGGACTACTGGACCTAGCAGCAATAAGTCTATAAGGCATGGCCATACAGTAAATGCAGGGGCTTGAGACCAGGCCACTTCAAGAGCCCACTCACACTGGAGTGCCTACCTGCTTAATGATGCATGTTATTTTGCGTCAATGTCAGTCTTTAGATTTCACAGTTCACTGACTTCTGTGTCACACGACTTGAAGGAAGCCTGTGCTGTAGCAGAGAACATAGGCATCAGCTCCCTGAGTGACCCATGGGAATGCAAGGTGTCCTCTGTCATAGCACATGCAGGAACCATTTGTCATGAGAGCTTTAAAATCCTATCTATCTGTCTTGAAAGGAGTGTCCAATCACAGTACAACAAAAGAGAGAGAACAGAATAAGGGTTCATAATTTGAGAAAAAGAGTGTGGAGAACAGAATAGTGATGGCAGCTGCACTGAGGTTATGACTGGAGATGGTGAGTGGAGACCAACAGTTGGAGCTGCTCAACACTATACGATCTCTATCAGGTTTAGCCCACGGCTGACTTACTGGAGCTTTCAACTTAAAACTCCCCAGGCTGCAAACAGCATCCACAAACGTTTAAGGTATTTAAAGCTTAGCTAGATCAGAATTTGCCAAAAAGAGCAACCTCACTATTCACTGTCTTGATGACATTGGGTCAGTTTATGTCCACTGACTTTGCAGATGTATCCATAGGTTAACATTATTCTTTTCTAATTTAAAAAAAAAAAAGAGTGGGTGTGCGATTATAGATGTTTCTGGATGTCGTCATTAAACTGTGCTCTAACAGAAATATGTTGTGTGGCAATTGTATTTATAATATATAAATAAAATATGAAAACCTTTAAAATGGGCCAAAGACACTTGACCAACCTCCAAAAAGCCCTGATTGTATGTTTATGTGCACCAGCTCATACAGGTCAAGTAAAAAATAAAAATAATAACACAATTGTGTGTCCACTTTCTGTGAAATATGTAAGAGTGGCCGCTAAAACCAAGTCTACTATCATCAGACATCAGCAGACATTTGTCATTTTTCCTGCCAGGCCTGCACTGCAGCCACTCCTTGCTCGTCTCTTGGGGTATTTTGTGTCTGATCTTCAGTTGTGTTGTGGACATTATCTGACTTGGTCAGTCAAGCATTTGACTAAAAACAAAAAAAAACCTTGGTTACCTTGCATTCATATTAAGGATCATTGTCTACACTGACTTAAAACTGGACAACTATACTGACCAAAAATCTATATGTAACACTTTTGTTTTTGCCCCCATTTTTTATGAGCCAAACTCAAAGATCAAATACTTTTTCTATGTAAACAAAAGGCCTATTTCTCTCAAATATTGTTCACAAATCTGTGTTAGTGAGCACTTTGCCAAAAAAGCCATCCACCTCACAGGTATGGCATATCAAGATGCTGATTAGACAGCATAATTATTGCACAGGTGTGCCTTAGGCTGGCCACAATAAAAGGCCACTCTAAAATTTGCAGTTTTACTGTATTGGTCTACTCCTCTTCAATGGTTGTGCGAAGTTGCTGGATATTAGCAGGACCTAGAACATGTTGCCATATATGCCAATCCAGAGCAACCCATATTGCAATGGGTGACATGTGCGGTGACTATGCTGGCCATGCAAGAACTGAGATGTTTTCAGCTTTTAGGAATTGTGTACAGATCCTTGCAACATGGGGCCATGCGTTATCATGCTGCAACATGAGGTGATGGCCGTGGATAACAATGGGCCTCAGGATCACGTCACTGTATCTCTGTGCATTCAAAATGCCATCAATAAAATGCACCTGTGTTCGTTGTCCATAACATACACTTGCCCACACCATAACCCCACCGCCACCATGGGCCACTCGAACCACAACATTGACATCAGCAAACCGCTCACCCACACGATGCCATACACATGGTCTGCCATCTGCCCTGTACAATGTAAAACGGGATTCATCCGTGAAGAGAAGATCGCTCGAAAGTGCCAGAATGTGACCATTTGCCCAGTCAAGTAGGTTACGATGACAAACTGCAGTCAGGTCGAGACCCCGATGAGGACAACGAGCTTCCCTGAGACGGTTTCTGACCGTTTGTGCAGAAATTCTTTGGTTATGCAAACCAATTGTTGCAGCAGCTGTCCGAGTGGCTGTTTTCCAATGACCTTGGAGGTAAAGATGCTGGATGTGAAGGTCCTGGGCTGGTGTGGTTACATGTGGTCTGCGGTTGTGAGGCCAGTTGGATGTACTGCCAAATTCAGTTCACAGCTCTGATGGACATTCCTGCAGTCAGCATGCCAAATGCATGCTCCATCAAAACTTGGGACATTGTGCTGTGTGATAAAACTGCACATTTTAGAGTGGCATTTTATTGTGGCCAGCCTAAGGCACACCTGTGCAATATTCATGTTGTCTAATCAGCATCTTGATATGCCACACCTGTGAGGTGGATGGATTATCTCGGCAAAGGAGAAGTGCTCACTAACACAGATTTAGACAGATTTGGGAACATTATTTGAGAGAAATAGGCCTTTTGTGTACATAGAAAAAGTCTTAGATCTTTGAGTTCAGCTCATGAAAAATGGGGGCAAAAACAAGTGTTGCATTTATAATTCTAGTTAGCGGCTACATACTGTTGACGTTAGCTAGCGTTAGCTGATACTAGTGATTTCTCGTCTGCGACATATTTTGGGCTTCATTTAATATATTTAACCAATAGTAGTACACAATTGTATACATTGTTTTGATTACAATGTGCGGAATTACTTCGTTGCCTATTTATTTCCATTTCTCACCGTTAATCACTGGCGTCTGTCTAGAATCAACAGGGGTCGACGTTGTTGTTTACGTATGTGTGACATCAAAATTGTAACTGAGAGTACAATGATGTGGTACAAGTTCACAGGCTTTTGTTAATAGTTATCTTGTTTATTTTACAATAAACAATTAATTGGCATTTTAACCCGGCTGGTCTCTCCTCTTTGTCACGTGTTGAGCTGGTTTGTGACAGTATAAAAATAGATACAGTCACACAGTGTTCTCCCAATACAAAGGTAGCATTCCAAACAATTGAAAAGCTATTATTGTCCTTATACTTTCTGAATGCATTGTATGAAGCCACTCTGTATGCCAGTCTAACAGAATTCAGAAGCCAAATATGAGTTAAATTAAAATGGAATACTCAATCCAGCTAAAAAAAATAGAACTTTATGTAGGCCTAGGCTACATCATCCAAAAGGAAGAATCCTTGAATTTAAGCAGAGAAAGGGGAACAATCATTAAGGGATTCGAAGATTGCAATCCCGTTGTTACGGTAGTCTATTTTTCCAGTTCCTATTTCCTGTTCATGATATAGTTATCAGACAACCAAAAAGTTGAAAAAGAGTGACAGTATGTTTGATTGCTTCAAAACAACTGATCAAAGGTGTACAAATGTACCGTGGGTAGGTACATTTGAGCCTAGTACAGACAAATGGAAACTATGCAAAAGTCCAGAAGCCCGGTTTGACAAGTGTGCTGCTTGTTTATCTTAATATAAATTCTAATACATTTAGTCCCATTTTTTAGGGCATTGATTGAAGATGTCATGGATTGAACAAGTGCCGCTCTGTGTTCACTTGGCTGTGTCTGCTCTGTGACTGGAGAGGAGTGGGAGAGGGAGGGGAGAAAGAGCAGCGCAGGCAGCGGTGGGCAAGCCACCAGCCCTGAAACCTAGAAATAAAGCCGAACTTAGCTTGTATGCGGGAGAATAATTTACCTTGCTTTACGACATGATAGTTCACACAGAACAACATACCGTTCCGGGGATTTAGGCGATACGGCTTGGTCGTTTGTGGACTCTACACGACACGGCTGGAAACTCAAAAGGAAAGAAAACAACAACACTGGAAAAAATACGGGGCTTACACACAACAGTGACAATAAAACAACACTCCCCGACAAGTGGTCTGTCTGGTGCCGAGGGTGAAGTCTGGACAAAATAACAGGAAATATTGGTAAATTTATATTCTATTTTAATCATTTTAAATGTTTGTTTCAAGATATCATATATGTGTGAACTTTAAACTCAGGAAACAATGAAGACATAGCGAGCAAGAACTCATCAAGTGTCTCGACGCTGCTAGCCATCCCGCTAGCGTTAGCTTGGCTTTCTTGCAGCGAGCGAATGCGGGGTAAAGCTAACGCCCGCTAGTGCGGCCAAGTGAGCTAAGTTAGCTTGTCGGCTAATGTTAGCTGGCTAGCTAAACGCGTTTTGAGAAACTTTTCGTGTTGTTTCCCCAGAGCCCAAACACTGAAGGAGTATTGTAAGAACAGAGGGGAAGGGCAGGTTCCCTTCTGGACTTTTACCCCTCTACATATTGTCCTAATATGATGGCTACGGAGGTCAGCAGTGAGGATACGGGCTCGGTCACGACAGGGACAGGGGTGGCAGGCGGAGGAGGCCCCGAGACAGCCCCTTTCTCCTACTATCCAAAGCCGGGCAGTATGCGAGTCACTGATATGGGACAAGGACCAGCACCAGCCCTCCGCCAACTTTCAAACACCTTTCCTAACTCACTTCCCGAAATGAGTATCACCTACCCCATATCTAGTGGGGATATGACCAGACCAGTGCTTTCTGCAACAGGGAGTGGCGGAGCAGGAGGTGGACATTCAGTTTCCCAAGGAACAAGCTCAGGGACCGTGGGCGGCATTTGCTGCTCTCCCACTTCGGAGGGTCCAGCTAGTCGGATTTCACCCACATCAACAGGCCCGGATGGGCCCACTGACTTCCCCCCACTGCCACCACCTCCTCCTCCCCCTCCAGGCGGCGGGGTGCTCGGTGGCACTATGGATGAAAGCGACATGCAGGATGGACCGGAAATCGAGGAAGAAGAGGTGGTGTTCCCCCTCTCTGCACCGCCCACGAACCAGTAAGTATACTGCCAGCAAAAATTAAGTCTTGTTCATTGACACCTTTTTTTTCTTCTTTTTTTTCAAGCATCCTGTACTTTTTTTGGGTTCACTTCCTTCCTGCTATCATACACTTGACACAGGTCTGAATTTGGTTTGTTTACTGCAGGTTCAATAGTGACTTGTGCTACTCACAACTATCATAACTTTTGATTTACGTTCACAGTACATCCCACAATAATTTTTCAGTGCACTGTGGATTTGTATAATCACTAAACACAATTTAGCAAGACCTGTTACCCTCTGTGTATGTTTTTCACATTTACAAAGTTGTTATGCTTGTTGGAGATCCCAGTAAATCAAATCAAAACTACTCGAATCGAATTAATAGCAGAATGTTCAATTTGATGACACATTGGGGGGGGGCATCATAGGCTCTGTTTTGCTCACAAGTTCAGCTTGAATCAAGGTGCTGGGAACACCTTTATAGATAGACTTAGTATTTGGGGGAGGCACAAATCCTGCCCAGGCAACTTTGTTCATCCTGTATATTCTTAATTATTCAAATGGCTATTTTTCATTCATTAACCAGCAATTGCCCCTTTACATTTGTAATATAGAGTAAGTTATCAATTATTTTTCGCTGACTTGTGGTTGGTGCTGAACCATAAAACACCTGTTATTATGTCACTGTAATAGGCCAATTTTTCACTGAAGTATTGTGTTCTACATGCTAAATAGAGATGGGTATGGAGAAATAATGTTGAGTCCTTGGACTTAATGAACATCATGCGTGAGAAATATATTAAAGTATGTTTGGTTTAAGTAACACAAGTATATTACAGAGTAGTCTATATGTTAACCTTTTTAAATTGCAGCATGGAAAATTGATCCTCTGCATAGTATTTTATAGTTGCATGCATCTCTAATTTTTTCTTGCCCAATGTCAGCTGGGATTGGCTCCAGGCCCTCTGACCCTGTAAAGGATAAGCATTTACAGATAATGGATAAATGGGATACATTTATAGGAATTTTTACGAATTTGTCAGGTATGCACAAAAGCACATGTGCAAGTGTGTGTGTGTGTGTGTGTGTGTGTGTGTGTGTGTGTGTGTGTGTGTGTGTGTTGTAATGACCTAAATACGGCCCTCCCATTTGTTACAGTCTCATTAGAGAACTGCTGAGCTTTGTCATTTCTGGCCCTCTTACTGTAAGATATGGAAGTGTCTGGGCCTGGAGTGTGGATTCAGCTCTTATTTTAGAAGCCACCCTATATCTCCCTGTCAAAATACAGAGGAAGGGGAAGGCCAGCATTTCATCAGTTTTGCCTGTACTGGTAATTAACAACCCTAAATGGAATTGACAGCAATTGATTCCAAGTTCTTACATATATTACTACTGTGGAAGAAGTAGTTTTGCCAATACAGACTTCATATTTTTGCACTAGGATTCCAGTTTATCAATTTTCAGGGTTGCCAGCATGACAGTGGAACAGTTGTCACTTGTGCATGAATGGCATTGATTTTCTTTGGTCTTGCTTGTTTCACAATGACAGTCTTGTAGTCAAATATTTATCTGCAACATTCACTAACACACATAACTTTACCAGCTGGTGAGAGTCAAAATTAATCTACTCACTCTTGCCTACTCTGACGTGCTTTACTCAACCCAAATTGTGCAAGGCACATGCGCAACACAAGCCGTTCCTCTATATTGGGTTTGTGGTTTTGGTGAATTGCCTGTAGTGGTGATGAATGCCTCAGAAAGCTGGACCGCATTTCTTTAATGTTTATGGTTATTATTTGCCTGCAATTTCCCTATTGGTGTTGTGAAAAAACATTGTCATAAAATCAACTTGTCTTGTGTCACATAGGCCTGTCATGATAACGAATTTTGCTGGACGGTAAATGGAAATTAGAAACCACACACAACCAAAACAAATAAAATCGATGTAAACAAAATTGCCAAAGAGATGAAGCAGATGCCTGAACAAGCTATATGCAAAAAGCTTTTTAAAAATAATTTCTCTAGCATAAAGCTTTGATAAATAAAGCAAAAGTGAATTGCAGTCTATGTCCACAGCAGGGTGTGCACCAAGGACGAGAGATAGAAAGAGAGCTTGCATTCATTGAAATGCAAGCTTTTCAACTATACTAAAGGGCAGCATCTCTTTAGCAATGAAGCAAACTACACTGTCCTTGAGTGCACACCATTTTGCACTACCCTGTTTGTCAACTCAGCGCCCCAGTGATTGTGTACTGTCGGGAAGCCGGAGACGGCCCATCTGTTGTATTTTTTTTTTTTTTTTTTTACCCAGCTCGGAAAACGGCAACGGATGATTGTGTTTTAGGTGCATATATGTTTGTTGAATTGCTGTGTTTAGTTGCTACTGTTTTACAACAAATACGACATACCGACTTGGTCAGCTTAGGTGGTTTACAACGGTCATTCGGTTTAAACCCAAAGTGCTCCCACACTGCAGCTGTCGCGTTTGTCTTTTTTTTTTTTAATTCCTCCAACTCTCAACTAGTGTTTTCTCCTCACACGGCTTTTTTGCTGCACTCTGTGGTAGCCAGGAGTCCTGCCTCCCCACACAAAGATCATGCGGCTGACAAGTGACTGACACGAGGGTTCACTCCTCGTTACGCTAAGGAATGAGAAGGGTAATTCAGTCCTTTGGTAAAGAAAGAGAGTGGCGATGAAAACAAACAAGCATGCAAATGGAAATTAGCGTGGCTTGAAAATGTATCAACCTCATTTTTAGTTATCATGCAATTAATTGATTTATTGGTATGTGTAGTGATGGACTTTTCTTTCATGGTGCACCTACAAGCATATGCCAGTGGCAAATCTACCATTGGCAACAATGGGTGTTACATTCACAGCTCACTACCCTGAATGATTCTGAATTTCACGCTGTCCCTTCAGCTGTGTAGCTATCTGTGAATGCCTTCTGTAATCGGGCACTCCGACTGATCTTGTATTCCTTTGAGTTATGTTAGCAGCCTGCAAAGTGCATGTTGGAAGAGTGATGGTGGAAAACTTCCACATCGTTGGAAGTGGTCCCACTGTGTGTTGCACAGTGACTGTGAAAGCTTAACTTGGCACATTTGCAGAGTGCTGTAGAGTGAAAATGTTCATGAGCGTGAGAGGTAGACAAACAGCAGCCACATTCATTCACACCTCTATACAACAGTGTGTCATTCATAAATAATGACTGCAGCAATGTAATAAGAATTCCACACTGATAGGTCAACAAAGAGGCAAGAGTGAAGACGTCAGGTGGCTCTAACTGTGCGCGTTCCTATTGCAATTAGAAACCTCTGGCCCAGTGCATGAGCTTAAACAAACAGCACATTGGGAAATGAGTGGTGGATTTTAAGTTTCCACGAAGATTAGCAAGGATTTTGAATCCTAAAGGGTTTCCCCGAGGAGGTGGCGGTAGGAGGAAGGAGAAAAAGGGGGAAAGAAAGGTTGGATTTGAAGATCAGTGGCTGGCTTTGTGAAAGAGTTTAGCAGTTGGCTGTGGAAACATATCTGTAACTGAGGGTTAATTGAGTACCCACACTACCTAATTGCCCTTTGTGTAGGGAGGCAGAGAGCTATGTGACAGAAGGATCATGTCACATAGCTTAACAAGGTTATTCCTTAATGGAGATTGTTCTTACTAGCCAAAAATGTTACAGCACTTTTATAACAAAGCATGGTCTTATTAATGGGATTGGATCAGTCATTACAGTTTTGATGAATGGTGAGCCCAACAATTAGTATTAACCCTGTAATTTCCTGCTGTAGATTTTTGAAATGACTGTTCGCTGGAAAGTTACAGAGACTACTGCAGCTTATATGGAACTGTGTAAGCATCTTGTCACACAACTGCCCCTCAGTCTTCCAGCCCTTATAGCAAAGGATGAACATGCTTAGGGGTGGTTTACAAGACCCATTGATCGAAATACCAATCCCACTTTTATTAGTGTGAGCGCTTTGCTGTGCATTGATAAGGAAAAGCCTATGGTTTCCATGCATTTTCAATGTGTTACGCAACGTCCTGTCATGCCCTTCTAATACCCACCCTGCCCTGCCTTTTCTCTCCTACATCCTGTTTTCAAGACTTTTGAGCAACTCATTGTGGCCTTAACAGGATCCTCAGAAGCATTTCAGTTGTGTTTGACAATACCCAGATTGACTTTTCACATTAGTTAGGTGTGCTGAATAATAAATTGGGTCATTTGCATAGAAAAGTTTACAGTGCCAGGTTAATTTTTAAGTACCAGATTACATGATTTTCCTACCAAAGTATAAAAAAGGGTTAGGTTATTTTTTTTTTTAATAGTGTTGTCATTGCATTGTTATGTACAAAAGCGCAGCCACGTAACTAAAAGCTAGTGTTGCATATTTCCATTTTATTGAGTTCCCGGGTTTGTCTTGTGAATGTTTGTATAAATTACTCCACATTAAGTTTGACAATAAATGATGGCTTAAATTCTGCAGGAAGAGAATGTTCTTAACTGGATGTCCCCATTTGTAGAAATCAGAAGCACAGGAATATTGTATGGGTAGATGAAAGTGAAGCGTATTATAACTGATGTAATGATGTTATTCAGGGAGACTGATTCACAGCAGGAATGCCAAGATGTCGGCCTTGGTCCCTGTGTGTCTAGCTGGGCATTAAAACCAAGACGGTTTGTTATCATTCAGGCTGAGCAAGGCTGAAGATGCATGGATGGGCCTTTTCTATCTCTCCATATGTACATTTTAAGTCTGCCCCTGCGTGCTGTCATTCTCATGCCCTTACTATAGGCAACAAGCTGTGGCAGTCCATCATGTTCAAAGCAAAAGAAAGCCAATTCACAGCTGCTGTCAGGCCCCTGTAGCTCCACCTTTTTCCATTGTGGAAACTTAAGCACACAAATATGAGTAAATGTTTAAGGGACAACAGTTTATGTAATATTTGTTTTGGCTGGGTGGTTAGTGCATAAACCCATACGGTGTTTACATTAAAAGCTCATGTTTGTTAATTTACTGAAATAATGCTTGGTGTGGGTTTGAAACCAGTTTGAAATTTTGAGGGAGGTTTATGTCATTGTGTGTTTAATCTTTAAGCATGGTTAACCAAGTTCAGGTGTCTATACGGTAAAGTACTCTCTAAGGCTAGAAAAGGTCTGTGAATCTGAGTGTTCATGGTAAGGCTGCACAATTAATTTAATTTTGATCACGATTTTGGCTTTCCACGATCAAAGTTGCGCAGCTTAGTTTCTAGATGGAGACAGTCACAGAGGATAGAGTAACTTGAGGAAAACGCTACAACAGATAGCAGTCGGTCATACACAAGGTTTACCAGTAACCAAAATTTTTTCCCGTCTGTGTTGTTTTTCAGACAACAGCAGTGACCAGTGCCAGTTAGTGTCTGTTATTTCACAGGGCTCTAGAGTGCGACTAACATTTTTCCTCTATTTTGCACCGGTACTAATGTCTTTGCATCCGCTGCCTCTCCACAAACGACAGTGTTGCTTATATCAATATGGTTTCATTTTGATTACATGACCCATTTCTGTAAAGCCGTACATGTGTTTAGATCTCTCCGTGCAGCCCCGCCCCCATTAACTAACACACAACTCCTCGGTAACATGGACAGACACAGCGGCCGCCGGTCCACACTTCTGCAAGAGACGTGACCCATGGCCAGAATATCATAGTTCATAAAATATGCATATATACAGACATTTCATATATATATATTTGATAGATATAATTGTCATGTACATATATATATATATATATATATATATATATATATATATATATATATATACTGTACATAACACAACTTAAGACAGAAGAATATAGCATAATATGGATGTGAAAGCAGTTATAAATAGCCTATGTGACTATAAAATTTGTTTTGGTTAAAACCAACAAATAATCCTGATAATTAATTGTCATCATAATATTGATCAAAATAATCGGAATTATAATTTTTTCCATAATCGTGCAGCCCTAGTTCATGGGCAGCACATCTGTGTATTCATACAGTAATATGCCACTCCCTACCCTTGCTGTCCCACTGCTTCAAAAACCAATAGGCAGCATGCTCGTGATGCGTGACTTCATGAGAGCGAACGAGGGGAGGGTAAGAGAAAGTCAGAGCAGGATAAAGTGGAAGCAAAGACGACAGGACTAATTTTCCTTAGTTTTTGAAAGAAACTTCATCAGAAAAGTGTCTAAAGGATAATGGAACTAGACATTGTACTCCAATTTTCCTCAGATTAGTTGGCACAACTAAATGCGGGGTGTCAGGCTACATCTCTGACTGTTCATCCTACCTCCATGTATGTTGCTTATTGCGTCTAGTGACTGGAGATGACTGTATCAGGCCGACGGCAGGGTCACATCATGTCTTGTATGGATTTAGAGCTACCTTTGCTCTGCTTTCTACCTCGGAGCTCACAGTTTTTGCCTGGCCAGCAGCAGTATCAGTGGAGTCGGTGCACCTTGTGAAACCACGGGACACAGGAGGGAGATGCAGCAGAGGGCGAACTCAGCGTAAGTGGGGCATCAAAAAACCCTGCAATTCTAACCTCGCCTCCCCAACAATGGGCTGGTAGAGACAGCTGACAACCTTTTTTTAGGATTCCAATTTCATTGTAGTTGTTAAAAATATTGTTTGTTAAAACGGAAAACCAGGGATTATGTGTGTGCAGTTTATTTGTTTAATATTATGCAGGGGACTTTCTTTTGAGATCTTTCAGCCAACTGTGATCTTCTGACTTTTCAGTTTTAATATCACATGGGATCAAGCATAGATATTTGTGTCCTTAAGGTTTTGCGTGGAAAAGTGTTAACTGGATAAACAAACACCTATAACACAATGGTATGCTGCCAATAATGCCAATTTTGTCTAATCACATATTTCAGACCTGACACATGGAAGTCAAGAAAGGTCATTATGTGTACATACTGTATGTGTAACTACATGGTAATGGGTGAGGTCAAGACAACCTAATTGGGTATATTGGCTCTATTGAAACATGTTAGTGCAGTAGTGTTTAATGGGCATTTCATTTGTGTGTAGAAAACATGTACTCAGTACCCCCTATAGAAAGACGGCAGCTTCACTGAGGTGCATAGTTAATCGAAAGTAATGTAATGTTCATTCCTTTTGATACTTATGAGAGCTGACAGTATGTCTGTAGAGATGTTTGAGTTCAGCTGCATCCATCAAGACAGAAGATGAAGAAGAGAGACATGAGCTGGAGCGAAAGAGTTCACAAAAGAGCTTAATGAGAGACAGACTGACAGAGACCGACAGAGAAACACGGTCTAACTCACTCAAGTCACAGCAATCTGTGTCTGTCCAGTCTCATTGCCCCTGGAGATGAGGCTCCAGCAAACAGAACACAGTTTGTCAGATTTTTCTAGAATGTGGTAACAATAAAGCTGTACAACAAATAATAGAATCTTTGTTTACCTGAAATCGCTATTAAAACTTTGTATATTTACAGTAGTTTCAAAAATGCATAATGCACAGCTGCTTCAGTAATACGTTAACGAGGGATCGACCGATACTGGCTTTTCAAGGTCAATACCGATAACCGATATTTGGAACCAGTATACATTTACAGTGAAAAATTAAAAAAATCTTCATGTCAAAATTAAGATATACAAAACTTAGTTTAAATGATTTAAGTTATTAATAAATTAGAAACTCTCAACATAATACACAGTTAAAGATAGTCAGATAGTGTTGTGGGCGGGACATTAAGTCAGACTCAGTGGCGAGTAAAACCGAAGCTGAGGGACAGACACCAAACTGTAGCTGAGCCAAAGTAGCTCACTTTTTAGTTAATTATCTTTTATAAGGTTATCAGGCGAATAAAATGCTGATACAGATAATCTGAAAACTGTCAAAGACAGCTTGAGAATCGGGTCTATCCCTACCATTAACCGAGGCTTATTCAAAGGTTTAGTCCTACCCAATATACCCTGGTTATTACTTTTTAGAAAATAGTTATGCCTGAATGATTTTGCTCAGAGTATGCAGTGTCCTCATTTTGGGCACATAAATGTCCAAAGACTTGGTGTCCTATTCAAACCATAGCTTGTCATTGTCTAAACGTCTGCACTATTTTTAGCAATGATTCCACCTTGGGATGACACACTTCGCCCAGAGAATTTAAATGTTGAATGATGTTATCAATTCTCTTAATCCATTTATCCATTTAAGTCATTGCGTAATACCTCCTATGGGGAGTATACAACATGCTTATGCGATTATTGCTTTCTTTAAGTGCTGTCTAAAACACCCTAATCATGAGTTGGGTGCACAATAATGACCCAAGCAATGCGGGCAGTAAATGCTATTTAGCCGAGAGTTTATTTGTATTGCTGTATTAAACATTTCTGTATGCAGCAGCTGTTGCCTATTTAATTTAAATATCAATTGCATACATGCATGTTATGCCTTCAGATATTAGTTACTGCAGTTACAGCATACATTAAGCTGTAATTTTATCTTTTAAATAAAACGTCATTAAAATTCTATCTATCTCTCTATCTCTATCTCTCTCTCTCTCTCTCTCTCTCTATCTATCTAACCCATTGTGGGGTGTTATGTGTCATCCTCAAGCTCGGGTCCTCTACCAGAAGCCTGGGAGTTTGAGGGTTCTGCGCAGTATCTTAGCTGTTCCTAGGACTGCACTCTTCTGGACAGAGACCTCTGATGTTTTACCTGGAATCTGCTGGAGCCACTCTCCCAGTTTGGGGGTCACAGCCCCCAGTGCTCTGATTACCACTGGCACCACTGTTGCTCTTACTTTCCACATCTTTTCTAGGTCCTCTTTCAGCCCTTGGTATTTCTCAAGCTTCTCGTGTTCCTTCTTCTTGATGTTGCTGTTGCTTGGGATCGCCACATCTATCACTACTGCCTTCTTCTGCTGTTTGTCGATCAACACGATGTCTGGTTGGTTAGCTATCACCAGTTTGTCAGTCTGGATCTTGAAGTCCCACAGGATCTTAGCTCGGTCATTCTGGACTACCTTAGGAGGTGTCTTCCATTTTGACCTTGGGACTTCCAGCCCATACTCGTGGCAGATGTTCCTGTACACTATGACAGCTACCTGGTTATGGCGTTCCATGTACGCTCTTCCTGCCTGCATCTTACACCCTGCTGTTATGTGCTGTACTGTCTCAGGGGCGTCCTTGCACAGTCTGCACCTGGGGTCCTGCCTGGTGTGGTAGACCCCAGCCTCTATTGATCTTGTACTGAGTGCCTGTTCTTGTGCTGCCATGATTAGTGCCTCTGTGCTGTCCTTCAGTCCAGCCTTTTCCACCCACTGGTAGGATTTCTTGATATCAGCCACTTCTTCTATTTGTCTGTGGTACACGCCGTGCAGCGGCTTGTCCCTCCATGACGGTTCTTTGTCTTCCTTGTCCTCACCTTCGGGTTTCTGCTGCCTGAGATATTCACTAAGCCCTTCATCTTTGGGGGCCATCTTTCTGATGTACTCCTGGATCTTCGTTGTTTCATCCTGGACAGTGGTCTTGACACTCACTAGCCCACGGCCTCCCTCGCTACGCTTGGTGTACAGAGTCAGGGTGCTGGATTTGAGGTGAAACCCTCCATGCATTGTGAGGAGCTTTCTCGTCTTGATGTCAGTAGCCTCTATCTCCTTCTTTGGCCAGTTTATTATACCAGCAGGGTATGTGATGACTGGCAAGGCGTATGTGTTGATGGCTCGGATCTTGTTTTTCCCATTCAGCTGACTTTTCAGGACCTGCCTCACTCTTTGTAGGTATTTGGCTGTGGCGGTCTTCCTTGCTGCCTCCTCATGGTTTCCGTTAGCCTGTGGCACCCCAAGGTATTTGTAGCTATCCTGAACATCTGCAATGTGGCCTTCTGGTAGTTTGATCCCCTCAGTCCTGATCATCTTCCCTCTTTTTGATACTATGCGACCACAGTTGTCCAGTCCAAACGACATTCCAATGTCGTTGCTGTAGATTCTGGCAGTGTGGATCAGTAAGTCAATGTCTCGCTCATTTCTGGCATACAGCTTGATGTCATCCATGTAGAGGAGGTGACTGATGATTGTTCCGCTTCGGAATCGGTATCCGTAGCCAGTCTTTGTGATGATCTGGCTGAGGGGGTTCAGGCCTATGCAGAACAGCAGCGGGGATAATGCATTGCCTTGGTATATGCCGCACTTGATGGTGACTTGTTTTCCACAGCCTCATTGAGTTCTTGGTGAAGGCTATTAGTGTCTTGTTGATCTTGTACATCTCCAATCATTCCAGTATCCATGAATGTGGCATTGAGTCGTAGGCTTTCTTGTAGTCAATCCAGGCAGTGCACAGATTGGTTTGCCTGGTCTTGCAGTCTCGAGTGACTGCTCTATCCACCAGTAGCTGGTGCTTGGCTCCTCTGGTGTTACTGCCTATTCCCTTCGGGGCCCTGTGCATGTATTGAGCCATGTGCCTACTCATCTTAGCCGCTATGATGCCTGACAGGAGCTTCCATGTTGTGCAGAGGCAGGTTATTGGCCGGTAGTTGGATGGGATTGTTCCCTTCTGGGGATCCTTCATGGGTGGGTCCCATCCATCAGCAGTTGGTTCATTTGTACTGCCAGGCGTTCAGTCGTTCTCGTAGTTAGTTTCTTCACCCAGTAGGTGTGGATCATGTCAGGGCCTGGTGCTGTCCAGCTCTTCATACCTGCCACTCTTTCTTGGATGTCTGCCGTTGTTATGGTTACTGGTTCTTGTCCTGGGAGATTACTGTGATCTGTTCTTAGATCCACTAGCCACTGAGCATCTGTGTTGTGGGATGCCTCTTTGTCCCATATGTTCTTCCAGTACTGTTCAGTCTCAGCCCTGGGTGGATCTGATCTTGTGCTATTACCCTGCCACTGAGAGTACACTTTGGGTGGTTCGGTGGAGAATATCTGGTTTATTCTCCTGGGTTCTGCTTCTCCCTTGTATCTCTTTAGATACCAGAGCAGTGAGTCTTTGGCAGTCTCTAGAGCCTCAGGTATCGACAGCTTGTTGTATTTCTTAGGTAACCCCTTCCTTACTCCTTTCTGTAGCTCTGAGAGCTGACTAACCTCTCTTCGTGTTGCTTTGATCTTGGCCTCTAACCTTCTCCTCCATGGGGGGTACTGTGGCTCTTTGTGGCTTGTGGTGTTCATCTTATAGCCAAGCATCTCTAGGATCACTGTTGCTGTGGCGTACATCAGCTCATTGGTCTCTGTTATGTAGTGCTGCATTCACATCTTCTAGCAGACTTTCAGAGGGTACTTTATCACTTAGCCTTGGCAGTCTTGGTCGTTGTACTAGGGGGTCCAGCTTGGCTATGATCTTCAATCGTAGGTCAGTCGCCCTTATGTTGAGTGGTTCGGGGCTTCTTTCTTTCTCAGAAAAAGTATTGTATTCTATTCTGCTAAGTATTCACTTTGGCCATCTTTGTGCAGTTTATCAGACAATTGTGGATTGATTCTGTAACTTAAATATCTCATCCCAGTTTGAAGAACAAAACTACTACTGTTCACTCTGTGTACGCCACAGGTTGTTCAATCCAAATCAAAAGCTATAAACTGTGAGAAAACCACAGTGAAGGTTTATTTGGCACCACAGGCTCTACAAACAGTAGCCTATGTCATCCCTGTCTTGTCAGAGATTTTGCGATGCAATATTTTTAAGGCATTCAGCCTTAAAATATAGCCAGAAGGATTATATACACAATAAATCATAATGCTATGCTTGCTGGAGCCTAAGCCCTATATTTTGGCATCTTGCCCAAGCTCTCTAGGCTTGTTCAGTTTCAACAGTGGGCATGCGCAGTAATATTGTTCATGATAGCATGACACAAGTAGCTGAACTATGCATATGATTTAACCTAGTAACTTGTATGCTCACAGGAACAGCTGAAAGGATTGTCTTTGGCGCTTCTCTCATAATGAACTGACTAAATGGGTGTGTTGTGTGATGTGAGGTTCACTATGTGGGCATTGGAGTGGTGAAGGATGGCCTTGTTGTTGACTTCCTTTGTCTCACTCACCTCAGTAATTTGAATTTTGGCATGATGGTGTCATTAATAGGTAGTTAGGGCTAAAAGAAATTACAACATTACATTACACATGTTATTTTTTTCAGCTCCCTTACAGCTATGTGACAAGCACTGCAGTGAAGCCTCTCAAAATACAACCACACACACACACACACACACACACACACACACACACACACACACACACACACACACACGTAAGCCTTGTCTCTGTGTGTAACATAGTTGTTCTTGAATGCCTCTATGATGGGAAGACAGACAATCATCACCATTATTAAATATTGGAAGAGAGAAATATACTCCTTTTTAGGTATTGAAATTTGGTATTGAACGAGGCATTTTTGATACTCTAGTACTATTGATACAGCAATTGGATATGGAGGCTATGGCTGTACAATATGAGTAAAATATCAAATTACGATTATTTTGACACGATATCGGAAGGAAATGATCATTTTCATATTATTCTCATTTTCATTGAAAAATATTAACATTTAAAAAATGAAAATGATTGCATGGATCTGTACCAAACAAAGGTATTTGTAGGATACGATTTGTAGGCAACACAATACTGTGTTCAGCAACACAATACTTAATTCAGAATGTTTTTTGCCTTTTTAAAAAGTCCCATTCCATGAACATTTCACTTTTTTTACATTAATATGCGTTCCCCCCCCCAAGAAATAGTGATAGGTGTAAACCAAGCCCTGGGTATCCTGCTCTGCCTTTTGAGAAAATGAAAGCTCAGATGGGCTGATCTGGAATCTTCCCCTTATGAGGTCATAAGTATCAAGGTTACTTCCCATTTCTCTGCTTTGCCCGCGCAGAGAATTTGGCCCATGCATGAGAAAAAGAGCGACATCATGTTTTTCAAACGAGCAAAGTGGCAGTTGGTCAAGGACACACCCCCAGCCTCCACCTCCCCTCCTCTCTCCTCATACTACACAGAAATGGCACGTCCTAAGGAAACCTTATTGTGGGACTGGCTGTAGTAGCTGTAATTCTGCACCAAGGCTGCATTTTGGGAAAGAGACTTCAGATACACTATTAGGGGACCACTAAGACAAATATAAAAACATCCAAAAAGCACCATGTCATGGGACCTTGTAACAAATATGGCACCCTCCAGAGATTCTGAACCTTCCCCTTGCAAACCCTCCCAAACTAGAAAAAATTCATAGAGGAGAGAACCAGGACGTCAATGTACTATTCGCTGTTCATGTACTGACATGACAGGACATTCCTCAAGCTGATAGTAGTTCTGTATCAAATCACCGCTGTCATGGCTTAAGCTCAGATCCTGTTTAATCATAACACCCTTTCTGCCTGTTATTCTCACTCACATCACATGTCATTATGGACAGTGCAATTCAAGAATTTAGTATTATTGCTCATATATGTAAAACTGCTGTAAAAGTTGATCTAAATTTCTGTTTCCAAATCTATAAATAGATGTTTTTTACAGTACAAAGTTTCACAAATGTAAAATACCAGATTTTGTTTTCCGACTTTCCCAAAGGTGCAGACAAAGCTGTGTACAGTAAATGAAATCATCCCGGCTGCGTAAAAAATGCAGATGACGCTTTACAGCAACAAATCCACATGGTTGTGCTACAACGCAGAAAACCTATTATACAGCGGTAAAGTAAAAGAGGAACACTATAGCTATAAAATGTATTTTTCTGGTGCGATTTACAGCAAGCTAAAACAAAAGTACAGCAATGCAAACCAGTCAAAAGTTTGTTTGTGCTGAATACTGATAATCTGGATTGAAAATATACCCAACAAACAAGACTGGGTTATGCAGTTTATGTGACGCCTGCTTGATTCAACAACCCAAATAAAAAGGTCTGTATTTCACTCTGTGTATATTTAATGCATAGAATACGAGTGGGATTCACTAATTTAATGATTATATTGTCACATGTCTATAACAGTAAAAAATATGGTAGGTGACAAACAGATATATTGTCTTTGCCGTTTATCATGTATTTTGAAACCCCTTGCTGAGCTCCATAAAACAGTGAAGCTCCCCTGCATCCTGCACTAAAACATTTTGTATTGGGTCCTGGCTCAAATGCATAACGCAAACAAATATCCTTTTTCATCCACACTTGGAATAAGTGGCTTGGGATTTTTATGGTGGAAATGGAGAGTCTTTTGCTGTAATAGTCTCTGTATTGTTGACTTGTGTACAGAGGTCAGTGAGTCCTCATTCAACTGTGCCCAGTTAAAAACGTCTCCATCATATATCAAAGGCAACATTCAGGGAAGAACCATATTCTATATTTGATAAAATGTCCTTTCTAGGAGTTGATTGCAAGGCCACCAATACTATTAACACCTTTTTTAGATGTACTGGTGCAGTACCCATTCAAAACATGCCTGTTTGGAATTTGCTGATTGCTTGGCCTCCTGTGTTGCTGCTTACAGTTTTCTCCAGAACCATTATTCTGAGAAATAACTTACAGAAGGACCCCAATGCAACTATAGGCCTACTGACTTACTGTGTACTTGTACTTCAGAGTAAAAACATTGTACTACTACATGTACCTGACAGAATGTTTCACATTTAGAATCTAGTCACAAAATATCAGTTAAATATGATCATTAAACTATTAATTATAAACTATTATATTATATTTTTAAAAAATCGCCACTTTAAAGTACATTGTGCTGATAATGCTTCTCTTTTGACTGGACTGTGCAGTCACAGGTAGTTTTACCACACGGCACAGGTGATACTAGTAGTGAATGGACATATTGTATAATGCAGCGCGGCTCAATCAATTGCGGCTCGGCTGCTCATCTAGAGAGCCAGCGTGTTCCCTATTTCATCATTTGCATGTAGGGTAGACAGCATCAGTTTTTGGCATGACACCAGTAGCCGGTGACCCACAATCAATGAGCCTTATAGGGACGTAGCAAATCCTGCCCCAGCTGCAGTACTGCGCATGTGTGGAGACACACACAGATTTTCCTCGATTTATAGATAGATTTTCAATTTGGAGTTTCCTTTACATTTAACATTAAGTCAGTCGTTTAGGTGCAGCATTGCCAGTCAGGTTCAGGCACCACATTTGACCTTAGTTTGATTATTTCTTGTTTAAATCAAGAACTTCTTGGTTGAAAAAAAATTATCTTTTGGTGGTGACCCATGGGTTTAGGCTTGCAAGATAACTTGATACTGGTTACCGGTGCTCTGCCTGGTTTTATATAATGTCCGTAGTGATCTTTTAATGTATGTACCCTTTTTACAAGCCTAATATTTATGATTAACATTTAGCTATTAATTTAACCATGGATTCTAATTTTGAATTTATTTCTGACTGATGGCAACCCTTGTTAAGTCCCAGTTAACCCATCTAGGACACTCAGATATACTTTCCGCCATCCGTGGACAGTTGGGGACTTGTACCGGTTGCTCAGCCACAGTGTTCCGTGCATTGTTGTGGAGACATGAAGCCACTTTCCTAAAACTGCTTGTGTTTGTGCCATTGACACAAGTCTGTAGCTGTCCACAGAGCATATGTGAGCCAATATTGTTTTTAATAGATTAAAAATCACAAAATTCTTATTGTCGGTTTTCAATCGTTAACATCCTTATTTTAGATGTGTGTTTGGTTGGTGGGAAGATGAGTAACAGCTTGCAGAATCAGAATCCAAAAATAGAAATGCACTAAAAGTAATAAAGTGACACATGTCGAATGTCACACCTCTGCCTTCTAATCTGTTGGGTTCCTTACAGTCTTGTACTTGTACTTGTACTTAAGTTAACACACATGTTACCCCTCTGTGACTTGGTTGAACTGTATGGTGGATAGCTCTTTTGGTTTTATATAAAGTAGTGCTGTCAAACAATTGAAATATTTAATTGCATTAATGTCATAGTTAACTCGCAATTAATCGCACATTTTTATCTATTCTAAATGTCCCTTGATTTCTTTTTGCCCCATTATTTTCTTTCTCATTTTAATGGTCTTATCAACATGGAAAAGTCGGCCTGCTTTGTTTTAAATTTTTTTTATTTTATTGAAAACAACAATGGCATATATGGGCTACTGTAGTGTTCAGTTTCCCACCTAACATTCTCACTTGGAGCAGTCATTCACACAATGTAACACTGTCCATCAATAAAAGGGTGAAAGAAATACTTTGACAAGGGGGTGGAGAATTCCCATCAGCTGTGTGCTTGGCCATCAAGTTGTATTTCAGGGCATTTTCACACCTGTAGTTTGTTTGCTTTGGTCCGAATCAGTTGGTGAGTTAATGAACTTGGAGCAGTTTGCCTTTGGTCAATTTGGTTTGGTTTCACACCTGGAAAAATCCTACTGTACCAAATCGCGTCATTACAAATCAGGCAAAAACATCCAGCCCTCTTATTGGTCAGATATGTCTGGGGATGGGAGCAAGAAAGTAAATAAAGGAAGAAGGTCCTGTGTTCTGGTCTAGTAGTCTAACCAGCTAATTTCATTAAAATGATCAGACATTGTTTTGCAAGAGACGTTACTTGGTCACCGAGACTTCGCTCTGCTCGGTCGGCTTCTGTCTGCAATTTTCGCGGCAGCTTGTTTGACTACGGAGATACGAGTGACGGACAGCAAGCTTGAACGCAGTCCGTTTGTATGATAGAAACACTACAAGCTGCTACAGTTTGCTGCTCTGCTGCATCACAGTCTGATGAACACACCTGACTACAGGAGACATCAGCTCAGACTGGCGGAGGTTGTATAGCTGGTGCGGTTCGATCATGTTCTTGCCACAACCACTCCAGAATTTGATGGACAGCGTACCAAGACCGCCTCTTCAAGCAGGTCTCGGTACACTTGTTTGGTCCGCTTTTGGTGCCCACCAGAGTTTGATTGCCGCTTTCTCACCTGCCCAAACGAACTGCACCAGCGGGGCAAACAAAACTTTAGTTCGATTCAACCGAACTATTAAATTAGGTTTGGTTCCACCATTGTTAAACCGTAAACGTACTCGCTTTTTTTGGTTCGTGTATTTGCAGTAGCGCAAAGGTGCTTGAAGGTGAATTTAGATTAGAGGTTTTGGTAATTAATAAATACTTAGCCATTCACATTACTATTCTCGTCACCCTGAAACATCTGTGCCAATGATAGTGTCTCATGAGAACAACGGCTTAACAAATGTAGAATCAGCCTCTCCACAAAATGAGGTTTTCTGGATGGTGCAGAGCGATGCGTTGCAGCACCACATATCTGCAGCTAGAGGCAGATTTTTTTTCTTTACAGTTTGCAGAATGGTGATTAAAAAATGTTGGGTTAAGCAGTTCATATGATTGTATCAATCCAATGCTATTTCAGTCATAATTCTGTATTTCATATTGCAAATGTTAATATCATACCTAAAAATGTGACTCAGTCGAGTTTGCTTCTTAATGCAGTTCAAGAATAAAGGGTTAAGTCCCTAGTTGTTTTCATGAGGCTTTTTTTTTATTGGTAATCTAAGGACTGGATCTAAGGAGGGTGTGCCTGTCAAATGTACCACACACTCTAAAAATGTCAGAATTAGTTCTGGTAAGACTTCCTGTCCATCATGATCCATACAGTATTGTACCTTGCCAATCTACCAGTTGCAGGCCTGACACTAGCTGCTCCCTCTGTTTGGTTGTTTATAATGGCTTAAAGCAATGGAAACACTAAGTGGTCCTCACTGTTTTTCATATTTTATTGTGGCTATTTGAATGTAGAATTAGAATTTTATTTTTTTGTATATGTTTTGGTAATTTGGTTTTGAGACCTCAGGTCTTTCTTGGCCTGGTTTAGGATTAGTGCCAGTAGGAGTTTGTGTCACATGTCTTTTATTTGGCTTTTAATGTCATTATATATAGGGTATAATGGGTCACGTGTATATGTTGGTGGGGGCATAAACTATTTAAATCTAATTATGCCATAATAATTGGAACCTAGCAAGTTTGGCTTGTAGGACGGTGTGCCCAGCTCTACTTTCTGCTATTTTTATTTTGTCTCACAGACCTTTCCCTCTTCAATGTTCCATTCTCCTTGAGTGTTATTTCCCCCAGCTTCCCCAGCCTTTTACGGACTGCTTGGCGCTACTCTCCAACGGCTCTCAATCGCCCTCTTCAATTCTCTTATCACCCAAAGCCCCCTCACAGACACTTAACTCTCCCCTCTTCTACAAGCCTTCTTCAGCCTACTCCATGGTAGCAGACTTCACCACGGTTTCTGTATAAGTAGAGACCTCTACTCACTTAAACCAGATGGGAGCCCTGTAGGTCTATTAAAAAAAAAAAGCTACTGCAGCACCTTATTCATCTTTTCACCTCCTGGATGTTTTTTTGCAGTCACTGTCTGCTTCAATAGGCCCCAGTGGCCTAATTTTGGAAAAGCGTGTTAATTTTTTACCACAGCTGGCAAGGCCCAGCAAAGTTCAGCCTCACCTGCTGAAATTTTAACCAGTGTTGTTCCTGAGGCTTCTGTTTAATTCAGAGAGTAGCAAGCCTTTAATGGTGTGCTGAAAACTCAAAAAAATAAAAGGTTTTGGACTTCCATTTGTTTAAGAATACATGACCTGCTGATTCTGTCTGAGTGGTACTCTCCTGAAAGAAGTTAGTACAATTCCTTAGAGCTTCATATCTAATATGGATTTCATTTTCAGGTAGTCTTTCAATATTTTTTTTGATTGTTTGAGTGTTTCCGTTGCCAAGTTTACAGAACCTTTTTGAAATGAAAACAAGCACTATGCTCTCAAGGGTGAATTGGAAATGTAGCACACATGATCTCAGACAACCTGTGCTTGAGATCTCTATTATTATCCAGATTTTGAGATTATTATTTGTGATTGCAGCAACATCTTTTTATTTATCATTATTTTATGAAGCTGGACTGTGAATAACTCAAAAGAATGTTCTAGGATATATCATTAGAAATATGTCTTGATAAGAGAAGAACTGTGTACTCAAAGTTTTATGTCATTCTCTTGAAGCTATTATTTATTATTAGACTACATTTTTCTGATTAAATACCATGCCTTTAATTTTGATAAATGTAACATTTAACAGAAATGTCATAGTGTAATACTAGTGTATTGTAATAAATATTGTTATAGCATGATTTGGAATGTTTTGTTTAAACATTTTCAGCCAATTTGCCCAGCACTACCTGCCACTAAATTCAACCAAGCAGTTGAAATTATGGTGTATTTAGAAATGTGTAATCCGTTGCATCTCAATAATAATCAAATTGTTACTATTTGTCTGTCTCAGGTGGTACCATGGCAAGCTAGACCGAACCATTGCTGAGGAGCGGCTGCGTCAGGCCCGGAACCCTGGCAGCTACCTCATCAGGGAGAGTGACCGCCGGCCCGGTTCCTTTGTCCTGTCTTTCCTCAGTGTGACCAACGTGGTCAACCATTTCAGGTAAGACAGAGTACATGCGACAGGCAGAAATAACTTAATCTCAGTGATGGGCCCAGTCTTAATCTACATCAAGAGCCTACTTAAATGCCTTAGGGAGAAGTAGGTTTTGGCATTGACACATTCAAGGGGTGCTGTTGCAACGTATTTAGCATGTTTGAAGTAGCTATTTTAAGAGATGTAACCTTACCTAACCTGACTTGACTTGCTGATACATACACACGTTTGTCCAATGAACTTTTTTTTATCCATCGTTATCCATTGCTAAAATTTACTGGGAAGCCAAAATGGTCCCAAATATAGGATTTACATGAAATGGGACAGTAACTTGGCGTGTCATTGTGTTTACCATACCCATTATAGAAGCCATGTAGAGTTAGCTAACCTGTCTAGCATGGTATTGCTAACATTGTACAACTGAGAGAGCTATGTGGGTGGAGTAGTTGGAATAGTTTGGTCTGACATGAACTGTTGCACCTCTATTCTCTATAGAGCCCTTTAGTAGGTGAAATAGAACATAACATGGCATCTGACAATAAGCAGGCAGCATGCCACCCTAAAGTAGCAGATAAGGATAGAGGAACTACAGAAGTTATTCATTATCCGCTACCCAAAAAGGCAAAGAGCCGCAGACACTGCAGTGAAAGATTAACCTCAGAGATGAGTAAAAAAGAGAATATTTAGGTTGGACAATTGGTTTCTGGTGCCATGCCATGTCTCCGTAGACCACATCAACCTATGTAACAATCATTCAAACAAACAGCATGCAGACATAATGCTTATCAACTTGCACACTTAGATGTCTGGTGAAACCAATGACTGAGTGTATGCATGTTTTGTGTGACACAGAAAACCTTTCTGTGTGGGTGGACCTGAAGTAAAAGAATAAATATACCACACAGTCTAGCAACAATACCTTGGGGTATTTACTAACCTTTTATAGTCAATAAAACAAAACAAATTAGGCCTTACTATATGTCCTCCCCTTCAATTCTATCATCAGTGTGAGGGCACATTTATCCTGCAGCACACACATAACAGGTAAACATATGCTCTTTCTGATCAAGGGCAAACAATGTGACATCTTCTACTTATTTTTTTTGGCTAATGTAGAGTGGCTCACTTGAAGGTGGGATGTGATAAAGTGGAAGTATTTATTAATGATCATTAAGCAGGCTACTGAGAATAACATTTTGCATTTACAGGTGGCACCCAGGTTTCTACATTCCTTGTTGTGTATTTAATACTAACTGTAAGTACTTGAGGACATAATATGGGTGTGTAGGCCATTGCATCGATTGTGGTCATTGAAGCAGCTCAATGCATAAGCGCATATTTCTCTCAAATGTTTACTCTCTTCTTGTTCTAAAGCTTGTTTATTTATGAACCTCTAAGTAAACAGATAATTTTTTACCTGTTAGTCCTAATTTTAGTCTTTAGAAAGCCAAAAGGTTTATTCTCTGAGAAATCATGGACATTTGTTTTCTCTCCAGAAAATGCACTTCAATAATTAAGTTACAGTGACTTCATCTCCTTCACTCACATTGGTTTGGACCCATGAAATCATTGATGCTGGAAGGAAGGAGCACTTTTGTAGGGGAATTATGAACATAAGGTTAATGCGTGATACCTACACTTCAATTGATTCAGTTGATGTGCTTAGATTGTGCACAGATTAAATAAGTAATTGCACAAGTGCATTTATTATAAACCGTCATCAGACATCCACTCAACTGATGAGCAGAGAATTAGGATTAGTGGCTCTGAAATGGGATATGGTTTGGAGCAGTACTTCTATCGTACCATTGTATTTATTCACTGTAGTGATTTTCAGTCCCAAAATGCAAATGGAATGTCCATGATAGTTTGATTCAACAGGACAGCCTCTATCCCTCTCTTTCTCTCACTGTCTGAAATCCTCTTTAGATATTTATTTACTATTTTCAGACATTTAAGGATTGTGGTACAGCTGCTTAGTCTTATTTTATATCTTAGTTTACATGTGCTGTATGTCAACTGCTGTGTAGAAGCACTGATGAAAAACAATGTTGATGCAGTCCAGATAGATCATTTCATCAAATGAATCAAAGTTGAACGTTTTCTATTTCCTTCACTGCCCAGCAATTAGACTGTATTTAAAAATAACTGTGCTGTCTTTTATCATTGTGGTGTCTTCCCTCAACAGGATAATCGCCATGTGTGGGGACTATTACATTGGTGGGCGGCGGTTCTCTTCTCTATCAGACCTGATTGGTTACTACAGCTATGTGTCTTGCCTGCTAAAAGGAGAGAAACTGCTATCGCCAGTGGCACCCCCAGAGGTGAGACTGACTCCATGGCTGGGAGTAAAAAGTAGATTTTAAATTCTAGCAAATTTTAAATTTTGCAGCACTCCCCTGCAATTTTTTGCAATTCTAAACTCATTTAATTGCTTGTGTGACATGGCATTACTTGATTTGCTTTTTCCCCCTTTATTTTTAAATAAATATTGCAAAATGAACTTTGTCTAAATGAGATAAGGTACTCTCAGTAAGTTAAGGGTCTCATATTTGAGCTGAAATTCTGCAATATTAAAAATTCTCTTTTGGTTTCATTTTAAAGACTATAAATAATGTAAGGTCAGGGCATCTTGTTTTTTTCTGTTTGCCGCATTTTATTGATTTTTGCCATAAAAAGACAATTCTGAACAACAAGCCGTTCAAATCTTGGCCGTATAAAAGTGCAGTACAAATGGTATAGCACTGCAATATAGCAAAAATATACATTTTTATAGCTTTATAGTAGCATTTTGATCTAAATGTAATTGGCAGCTTATTGTTTTCAGAACGGGATCACCCTCACTTAGTGGATTTGTCTCTTAAGCTGTTTATAATAGAAAAGGAAAAAATTTCCCCAAGAGATCTAGCAAACTAAATTCGGAACTTTTTAAACATGTCAAATGCATGCAAAAACGGTGAGAATCAACAGTAAGGTATGCAAAACAAAACCTAATCTTCTGAAATGTCAAGTAAAAGTACCTGATTTTAGGGTTAGAGATGAGTGGGAAAATCTTCCTTATCAAGTTAACTTGAAGTTAACCTTGATTCCTTTATTCAGCCACTTGTTTAATGTACAAGAGCATATTTTCTTACATCTTCCCTTCTTGTTTTTGCCTTCAAGCAGTATTCAGAACTGTTTTAGGCAAAGTTTAAACTAATGCTAATTAGCTTTTGTAGCGGACTGTTATATCTCCCAGAGGGAGTAGTAAGAGAATACTTGATTTTGTGCAATAATTAGGAGATTTAACATGGATGTGGTTTTGGAAGGTCAAGGCTAAGAATAACAGTTTTATACTTTGTTCCACAGCCTGTAGAAGACAGGAGGAGAGTCAGGGCCATACTTCCATACACCAAAGTGCCAGATACCGATGAGATCAGGTATGTATCTGTGTAACTGTATAAAAGAGACTTTCCTTATGTTATAACATTTTCCTATCCAACCAGCCACTTTCTACTGTCATAAATATGATCCGTAATCTTTAAGACACAGACAAGCCCTGATGATTTCCTGGGGTTAAAAATATAGTAATTGTATTGTTCACTTTGATTTTTGGGCATTTCACATGCCTGCTCTTCCCCTCCCAGCAGCCTGGAAAGCTCATCATCTCACTTGTTAATGAAATGAAAAACAGTCTTGTCCCTGTCATTAAGATGCAGTAGGAAAACTTACTGATGATCCCAGCTATCCCTGATTTCTGATAAACATCTGTCTGAAGTCATCCTCAACCCTGAGTCTGCCAGGGAGCCACTGGCAGCAGTGGATAGACGTGCAATATTTACCTCAAATGTTATGAGTCAGAGGAGACACCTGCTGGTAATGCTCTGGTATTACAATGGACTAAATAGACAGTTTATTTTTTTATCATCCAGATGAGAATGCTTTGACGTAGCAAAAGTGCTACAGAGAAACATGGTGTCATATGTATAGCAGTTTACAGTGGGTTTCACACATCTTATTTATATATATTTTTTTTCCTTTTTCATCCAATATGCACAATGTCTCACTGTTATGGCTTTCTCTTAATGCCCTTTTTGACTAACTTTTATCTTCAGCTTCTTGAAAGGGGACATGTTTATTGTTCACAATGAACTGGATGATGGCTGGATGTGGGTGACCAATGTACGCACAGAGGAGCAGGGCCTCATTGTGGAGGATCTGGTGGAGGAGGTGGTAAGTACAGTACAAGATGTGAAGGCTATATCTGTTTTTAGAAGATGTATATCAAAACTTCAGACAATTAAAGACGAAATTTAATAGTGGCATCAAAAGAAACCAATGTGATGTGACTACAATATATCATACCAAAGTGGCATTAACATAGCACCCAGGGTAGTGATTTGACATATGAATATACAGCACAGCATTCCATAGACGTAACAAAGACTTCAGTCACTGGTCCATTGGAGTTGGTCTCTTAACAGATGTCTGTTTCTGATATTTTTCAGGGGCGGGAGGAGGATCCACATGAGGGAAAAGCGTAAGTTGTGTTGCCCTGGACATACTTGTCTTATTGTCCAATATCTGGTCAGTTTGTAAAATTCCAAAGCAGGATGTAAAGGTTTACTTACATACGTTTCCCATTACTAATGATTCTCTATAATGCAGTGACTTATTAGTCAACTTTATTTTGTAATAGCGGTTGCTTTTTGAATATTTTTAGACAAAATATCATTACAGAATAATATCTACCCTGTTATTTCTGCCACTTTGTTTGCCTCTATTCACACAAACTTGTTTCCTTTGTCCTCATGAATAGCATGACAGCACTTTGTACACCGTATTAGTCATTATTGTCACCTCACCTAACATGTCCTTCAGCTTTGGCAAATATTTAATTATGAATTAATTATTAATCATAATTAAAGATTTAAAAAAACAACCTTTAGTATGCTTGATGCCCCTGTGAGAGAATGTATGATGGTCACACCTAAGTGTTTCTTTGGACAATACATAGATGATAAAAGGGCATATGCGTTTGTAGAATCTAGTTATTAATTTTGCAAAAGTTTGGACGATTGGGCTAATTGTATTGCCCGTGTCTCATGTTCTCTTGTTCGATCTCCTGAATAGCTGGTATCACGGAAAGATCACCAAGCAAGAGGCCTACAACCTGCTGATGACAGGTACTTTTCTCTTTCACTAGGCAAACATTATTAATCTCTTGTGACGTTATTGTGCATTGTATTTGTCAGAAATAAGTTGTAAACTACATTTATCAGAATACAATGCTGAGCATGCACTAAAACCGCCGTGTTTCTCCTCGCTCTGATTGTTTTGCTGCCTCTCATTTCTTAGTTGGCCAGGTGTGCGGTTTTCTAGTCCGACCATCAGACAACACACCTGGGGACTACTCCCTCTTTTTTCGCACCAATGAAAACATCCAAAGGTTTAAGATCTCCCCCACCCCCACAAATCAGTACATGATGGGGGGGAGGTACTATAACAGGTATGTCTGGCAATGTGCCTACCTTCAGCGGTCGTTATAACAATAATATCAAGATATATTGTATGCTAATTGTAGCATTTTTTTGAAGTCGTAGACAGCCTTAACTGTGTATTTTGACTTGCCGTTAACATGCTGCATTTTGTTTGCTGTCACTCTCTCACTGGCAGTGTTGATGACATTATCGACCATTACAAGAAAGAGCAGATTGTCGAGGGCTACAACCTGAAAGAGCCAGTTTCAGTGCAGGTACGTAAAAATGTATATTAGCATTATTGAACCTTAATGGGATGGCATTTTAAGGGCAGTTTAAGAGGATGGATAGGATTTGTGTGGGGGGGGTGGGGGTGTGTGTGTATCACCGAAGGCATCAAAACTATGAATGAACACGTGGAATTACAGTGATGAAAATAAGTATTTGAACACCCTGCTAATCATGGAGGGGTCTGAAATTGTCATTGTAGGTGCATGTCCACTGTGAGAGAAAAAATCTAAAAAAATAAAAAAAATATCCAGAAATCACAATGTATGATTTTTTTTAACTATTTATTTGTATGATACAGCTGCTAATAAGTATTTGAACACCTGTCTATCAGCTAGAATTCTGACCCTCAAAGACCTGTTAGTCTGCCTTCAAAATGTCCACCTCCACTCCATTTATTATCCTAAATTAGATGCACCTGTTTGAGGTTGTTAGCTGCATAAAGACACCTGTCCACCCCCTACAATCAGTAAGAATCCAACTACTAACATGGCCAAGACCAAAGAGCTGTCCAAAGACACTAGAGACAAAATTGTACACCTCCACAAGGCTGGAAAGGGCTATGGGGAAATTGCCAAGCAGCTTGGTGAGAAAAGGTCCACTGTTGCAGCAATCATTAGAAAATGGAAGAAGCTAAACATGACTGTCAATCTCCCTCGGACTGGGACTCCATGCAAGATCTCACCTCGTGGGTTCTCAAAGATCCTAAGAAAGGTGAGAACAGCCCAGAACTACACGGGAGGAGCTGGTTAATGACCTGAAAAGAGCTGGGACCACCGTTTCTAAGTAATACACTAAGACGTCATGGTTTGAAATCATGCATGGCACAGAAGGTTCCCCTGCTTAAACCAGCACATGTCAAGGCCCGTCTTAAGTTTGCCATTGACCATTTGGATGATCCAGAGGAGTCATGGGAGAAAGTCATGTGGTCAGATGAGATCATAATTCCACTAAATGTGTTTGGAGGAAGAAGAATGATGTGTACCATCCCAAGAACACCATCCCTACTGTGAAGAATGGGGGTGGTCGCATCATGCTTTGGGGGTGTTTTTCTGCACATGGGACAGGGCGACTGCACTGTATTAAGGAGAGGAGGACCGGGGCCGTGTATTGCGAGATTTTGGGGAACAACCTCCTTCCCTCAGTTAGAGCACTGAAGATAGGTCGAGGCTGGGTCTTCCAACATGACAATGACCCGAAGCACACAGCCAGGAGAACCAAGGAGTGGCTCATATCACCATTATAAATGCTGATACCGAGTTTGGAAAATGCCTAATATTGCCCGATAATATCGGCCTGCCAATAAATTGGTTGGACTCTATTACATCCTCACATTTAATATACCCTTATTGCCATGCAAAATATCCAAATATGGATGTCAGTACATACCATTTTGGACAAAGAGTAAATGCTGAATTCTGAAGAGAATATACTGCTGAAAAAATTATATTTTAACGTAAGCTGGCCCTTTGAATGGAGTTTATTTGCTGGTTGTTTCAATGATTGCTTTGTTTTTATATTAACTACAGCACCAGGAACAAGTTCTTACTGACACAGTGGATGGGAGAGAAATTTATAACACTATCAGACGGAAAACAAAAGACGCTTTCTACAAAAACATTGTCAAAAAAGGCTACCTCCAGTTCAACAAAGGTAAATATGTAACATCTGCATTGGATATCATTTTAATAAGGACATGCAGTAGCCCCCATGTAATATCATGAATAATTGTATCTCTGTCTTGTCTTGTTGTCATGTCAGTCAGGATCTACCATTACAATACACATTTCTGTCGTTCCTCTCAACCTTTAGGCAAAGGCAAACGATGGAAGAACCTTTACTTCATCCTGGAGGGTAATGATGCCCAGCTCATCTACTTTGAGAGCGAGAAGAGGGCCACCAAACCTAAAGGGCTGATTGACCTAAGCGTGTGTTCCGTGTATGGTGTTCATGACAGTCTGTTTGGCAGGTGAGATGTCAAAATATTGCTCTTGGTCTAATTCAGTAAAGTTGGCAGGAAGTTGGTCACTCAGCTCTGAATGATCAGTCACCCAGACACCACATGAAGGGAATTTCTTTAAAATAATGTCTCGCACAGTACAAAGTAATTTGTACTTTGTACTCTTTTCTATTTTACATTTTCAGGCCACACTGTTTCCAGATTGTGGTCCAGCACTTTAGCGAGGAACAGTACATATTCTACTTTGCGGGGGAGGCTCCAGAGCAGGCACAGGTAATAAGAGCTTCAGCAACGCCCTGTCACTGATAACTGTCTCATCAAACGGTAGCGCTATTATGTCAAGAGGCTTGATGTGTTCTGTCTTGAAGATGACTCTCAACCCTGTAAACTGCTCCCATTGTTTAAAAAAAGAAATACATTTCCTGCCCAAACTGGTTCTTATCAGATACAGAGGACTACTGGATAGTTAGTTACAGTGATTATCAGGACCTTTTGTATGTGCCGAGGAGGCAGTCATTTATTTCTTCATAAAACAAATAAGTACAAACTATAGTTTTGAGTTCTTAAGGAGACAGAGCCCATGACAACTATGTTTTATAAGTGTTTTGACAGTGTCTGTATTTGCAGGATTGGATGAAATGCCTTCAAACCTTCTGCAGTAACTTAAGGAAAACCACTCAGCCGACCTCCAACAAAAGGCTTAGACAGGTACGTATTCTATCAGTGTGTTCATGTAGACAAAGTAAAGCAGTAGATGGATCATATCCGACAAGTCAGTGAAAATGTTTTTATCACTCAGGCATAAGACCACCAGCAGTTCAGAATGAATCAAAGTTGAGCATAACTTTGATAGGGAGGCCACATGATTAGAAAGACTTTAAGTAGTTTGAAAGGTCTGAAGTGGCTAAATGCATTTATTAAAAATACTTAGCTTTTCATGGCTGGCTTGTCACACACTGAGCAGGTTAATTGTACTGCCATTGTAATACAAGTCAATCTTTTTACTGCATAATTACACCTTTCCCACACTCATCTTAATTATTTGATCCCTTTTTTGTTTTACTTTCTTTCTTTTTTTGTCATTAAAGTTTTTATTTACTTTACATATACATATAGTAAACTGACAGTATCCTTACATTTGGTTACAGATGTAATAGTAGTTGTAGTAGCAGTAGTTTATTTTCATACATACATAAAGTGACAGATAAATAAGGTCATGTACTTCTCAGCACAATCTTCCAAAATTATTGTAATTCAAACAAGAAATTCCCATGTTCAAAAAGCAGTAGGAAGAAATTCATAAACAAACTTATCAGGTCCTACCCCCGCTCTCTATTTTTATCCTTTTAGTAAATACAAAATCTTATGCTTCACTTATTTACACATCATAGCCACAGATGCATACATACCTTCACACATTTACACTGTTTTTGTTTCTTTCTTTACCATGTATCTATAGCAGATTGTACAAAGGCCTTTGATAGATAACGTATTTAGAATTTTCAAAATAAACATCTACCAGTTAGAACTGTACAACCAAGGCAATACATTGTCTCAGAGCAGGTGCTATAAGCAAAAACACTGTCCCATGCCCTCTTACAACTCCCATCGTCATTATAGACTAGCTAACGTGTTTATACGATACTCTTTTTAATATCCTTTCACTGTAAAGTCATTTCTGTTTGAACATAATTTTGGTGATAAAGGTACCGTCGAACAGTTGCCTTTGTATTCTAGTACTTTTTCCCAAAATGAGTAAACAAGTTCACACTCCCAAATAGCATGTAAAAAATTTTGTTTTACTTTTAAAGACAGGAAGGTTTATGTTAAGGTCTTTTTGTTATTAGCAATTCTTAGGCAAAGAAAAGAATCTAAGTGCTATACACGTTTTATTTTCTTTGTGTGACGAGACATATTGTAAACGGGAAAGATCAGATTCTCTGTAGAGGTGGGGTGCATCATCAGGAGTGGGTGGTAATGGCTGGAAACGCTATAGAAGAAAGCAGGTGCAGATTGAAAACGGTCTTTTGCTGTTTTAAGATTTTACATTCTCAAAACTGTTATACATTTTTAGTTTAGAATATTATTGAATATACTCAGCAATTATTACAACCCGTATATGGGTGGGGGTGGGTGTGTGTATGTATGTATGTATGTTAGGTAGGTAGGTAGGTAGGTAGGTAGTTAGTTAGTTAGTTAGTTAGTTAGTTAGTGTGTAGGTTTTGCATGCTTAATCATTTTCTTCTCTCAGGTGAGCAGCCTGGTGCTGTATGTGGAGGAGGCCCACAAGCTGCCAGTGAAGTATTTCACCAACCCCTACTGTAACATCTACCTGAACAGCGTCCAGGTGGCTAAAACACACCCTAGGGAAGGGCAGAACCCCGTCTTTACAGAGGAGTTTATCTTTGAGTGAGTCTGTCACATATCTGAATGTGAATATTTTTCTCCCTTGGATTCTTCCACGGCTCTTTCTCCCTCTGTATGTTATCCAACTTACATTTCCAGCAACTCATTTTGCTTTGAATTGCTAACATTCTTCTCTACTGGTTTACAGAATTATAGAATATATTTATCTGTTGTTTCAGTGACTTGTCGAGTGAAATCAACAGATTTGAAATCAGCCTGAGCAACAAAACAAAAAAGAGCAAAGAAAGTGACATCTGTAAGTACATTTGCACATTTTAAAACAAATGTAATCTCTCTAGGTCTTTTGTTTCATTTCACAACTGACATCTTGCCCACCTTTTTATGCCTCAATCTCTCTCCCTCTCAGTGTTCATGCGTTGCCAGCTAAATCGTCTGCAGAAGGGCCAGATGATTGATGAGTGGTTCCCTCTCAGCTCCCATGTGCCTCTGAAGGGCATCGAGCCGGGCTCTTTACGTGTACGTGCCCGCTACTCCATGGAGAAGATCATGCCCGAAGAGGAGTACAACGAGTTCAAAGAGGTCTGATCGGCCGTAAAGGGTTTTTTGATTGCAATGTCCATTAACTGTCTGCTGCTCTGTTATTCACTTAAAATGACAATGATATCATTGTCGTGTGTCCTCTGCAGATGATCTTGCAGAAAGAGTTCCACGTCATCTACGGTCTGGCCCATGTTTGTGGTCAGGACCGCACCTTATTGGCAAGCCTCCTCCTGCGGATCTTCAGGCACGAGAAGGCTGAAGCTCCTCTACTCAGGACACTCAATGACAGAGAGATTAACATGGAGGGTGAGAAAGCAAGCAGTAATAACAAAAAAGTGATGTAAAAACAAGCATTGCTGAAATAATGGATCTGCATACATTTTGCCCAAGGAACCCACAGTATATTAATGTTAAATAAAATGTATTGTAAATTGGTGCTAAAATCTTCAATCCTTTTGCATAGCAACACATCAGTCTGCAGTGTTGTACAGCACTCAGCTTTAATGTTTTGATTGTTCATTGAGACGCTTCAGCCAGAAACATGTACAGTGGGGCTCGAAGGTTTGGGCACCCCAGGTAAAAATGTAATTAATGTGCATAAAGAAGCCAAGAAAAGATGGAAAAATCTCCAAAAGGCAGGGTGCCCAAACTTTTGCAGACGCCATTTTTCTGTTGTTTTGAAAGTGTAAATGATGGAAATAAAATCTAACTTTTTGTGACCTATATTATACTAATGTCTAATCTGTCATTTGATGCCTTTTTTGGAGATTTTTACATCTTTTCTTGACTTCTTTATGCACATTAATAACATTTTTTACCTGGGGTGCCCAAACTTTTGAGCCCCACAGTACAACCATGTGCGCGTACACTTGCATAACCCTCTCTGCTTGTGCACTGCTACCAGACGAAGCCACAACATTGTTCAGAGCGACCACATTGGCCAGCACGCTGATGGAGCAGTACATGAAGGCCACAGCCACACCATTTGTCCACCATGCTCTCAAAGACACCATCCTCAGGATCATGGAGAGCAAACAGTCCTGCGAGGTAAAGACCTACACTGGGTTTTTCTCTCTTACACACAGCAATACACAATGTCTCTAACCTATTTTCCCCTGCATGTATCTGTGGTACAAGGTTAAACACATGGTATTTATATATCCTATCAGTGCAGTTGCTCTGCAAGCCTTGCCGAAAAACATACAGTGACAAAGCATCAACCAGGCTGAGATTGAGGCCGCTCTGTGAGCCTTAGTCAGAATCAATATTTTTTTAAAACACTTATCTGTGCGTTTATATGGAACTAAGATTTAGGAGCTTTCCATCTTTACTCTCCTCCCTCAACTATTTTTGACTGTGAACACAATGTTGTCAATGCTTGCGTTCATCAGCCATTTGACTGAAAAACGGGAATACGGTAAATCTTAAAAGTGGTGCTTCCATCCTAAATATGCTTTTAAACGAAAGTTTGACTCAGGTACATTGACATAAAGACCCTAGGTTAGAGAGAGAGTTACACTTTAATTAACCATCATGTTTTTCTGTTTTCCCCCTGCTGCTGTCTTTCTCTATCTTTGCTTTTAAGCTGAACCCTTCCAAACTGGAAAAGAATGAGGATGTGAACCTGAACCTTGCTCATCTCCTCAACATCCTGTCTGAACTGGTGGAGAAGATCTTCATGGCTGCTGAGATCCTACCACCGTAAGAACAAATCCACATATACTCATACACAGTGTTGTTTTGGGTAGATCACTCAAAACTGGCTGTTTGAGCAGAAATGCTAAGCCAAAGGTCTAAAAAAACCAAATATGTCATTATCTCTCTGTGGTGATGACCCATTCAGGACATTGAGGTTCATCTATGGCTGTCTGCAGAAGTCTGTGCAGCAGAAGTGGCCCACCAACACCACCATGCGAACAAGAGTTGTAAGGTAAAGAAACACAAATACTCAATGGACACCCTTCTTTTGAGAGTTGAAAAGCTGTCAACATACCCTTTGTCTGTGTTAACTGCCCATTAGAACTACAACTTTAATTTTAGCATGTTATTCAGTGTTAGTTCTTATTCAGTCCAACTTACTTCATCTATTCTTCTTCCAGTGGCTTTGTCTTTCTAAGACTCATCTGTCCTGCCATCCTCAACCCCAGATTGTTTAACATCATTGCCGGTAAGCATCTGTTGAAAATCACAAAAAATCCCTCTTTTTGCCATGTGACAATGTTATGTGTTTTATACCACCCTCTCTTCCTGCAGACCCTCCATCTTCAGCTGCAGGCAGGACCCTCACACTGGTGGCTAAGTCTGTCCAGAACCTGGCTAACCTGGTTGAATTTGGTGCTAAGGTGAGGATTATGTACTTGAAACAATAGCATGCAGCTGAGTAGAGATATTGTTTTGACAGTGGCTATACATCAGTGGAGTCATTTTCAATGGAATTTGTTATGTCTGCTGTAAGTTATGATAGACTCATTCTACAAAGGGTTATTCTTTCCTCAAACAGGAGCCCTATATGGAGGGTGTGAACCCTTTCATCAAAAACAACAAACACAGGATGATCATGTTTCTGGATGAGTTGGGGGTGAGTAACATTCTTTCCCTTCCAATTAAATTATCAGAAGTCACTTATTCTTCCTTGCCGACTAAGCTTAGAAAAACTTTCCACTGTGTGTAGAATGTCCCTGACCTCCCTGAAGCCACAGAGCACTTTAGGACGGACCTGTCCCGGGACCTGGCTGCGCTGCATGAGGTCTGTGCCACACACTCAGACGAGCTCCGGACGCTGAGCAACGAGAGGGGAGCACAGCAGGTCAGAGACTGATGAGATGCACTGCTGTGCACGCACAGGACAATTTATTGCCGTCCTGTTTCAGAGGATTTATCTAATTCCTGTTTCCTCTCTGCAGCATGTGTTGAAAAAGCTGCTGGCCATCACAGAGCTGCTCCAGCAGAAGCAGACTCAGTATGCCATGTCCAACAGCAACAGGTAGTACTGCACTCCTCCTCTCCTTCCATCTTCCCATCCTCCACCGGAGTGCAGCGCAGAGGAGACCTAGCATGCTCTACCCTCATCACCATGGCAACCCCTTCACGTCTTCCTCCAATAGTCCTGCCCATCCCCACCCACCATCTTGTCCCGTTCACCACCAGAGAGCTATGCAACAACAACCATCACAGTACTTAAAAACACAATTACAAAAACAACTTGCACCAGGGACTGCCAGCTGTATGCACAGGAAACATATTTTCCCCTTATAAACTGCGTTCACAATTCTGACTTGGGTACATTTCATTCCCTTCATCATGAGGGCCAAATATTAAGATTTCAAGAGTTTTTGTACTCACTGTGTTTTGATAGCACAGGTTGCCAAAGTGTAACCCCCCCCCCCTTCCTATTCAGTATGAGGAAACTGACCTGAAAAAGCTAGTTCTCTCAGTGACCTTTTCTTGTAACTGGATTATGAGCGATAATGCTTTTTATACTGTAACTGACTGATTTATTTTAAGGTTGTGACAATATTCGCAAAGTGCTAAAACTAGCATTTCTGTCTTTGTTCTTTCTTTGTTTTCTAGATTGGAACAAAGTCTTTAGAAAAGTATGGTTATTTTATATTAAGAATAAATTCTCTTGCTGGAATCATGAGTATATAAGTGAGATAAGCTGCATTTTTTTTTCCCTCAGATTTTATCAGCTTTTTTTTTTGATTATTTGGTTAAGTCTTTTTTTTTAAACTTCTCAATGCCGGACAAGACACATAATCAGAGAAACCAAGTAAAATGAAAGTGTTTACAGCAGTAAAAAATGTCAATAGTACGGACTGTATCAGACATGCATGCACTTATTAAACAGTTTTTGTAAAGTAGATTGAGTCATTCATTGTCCCCTGACAAAGGTGGAGAAATGTATGCACACAGTATCATGTGGCTTTTGTTCTGTTTATTAACTGCAGAAACAGTAAGACAAAATGTAGAAAAATATATATTCTTACTGCAGGACAAAAGCAAACTCAAATTTCTACAATATCCCGTAGAAAAGTAAATATAACATGTACACATATGCAACTATAACTGTCTGACACTCCATTGTGCTTTACATAATGGCTTGGTCATCCAACCTTGACAGTTTAATGTTGAAATTAACTAGTATATTAACTTTAAATCCCAAACCATAAATGCTCATAACAGGTCTTCATCAGTCCATTCCTGCAATGACAAAAGTTAATTTCAGAAGGATTTTACAAGAATGATGTGCAAGTGTCAGAATGCCAGCCTGTAATGCAAAATACTGTCTCACCTCTTCTGTTAAACGTGCTTCTTTTGCTACATGACCGTCTTCTTCATATCCTCGCTTTCGTTTGCTGCAATACAAAAGTGATTTTACTACGTGTCGACACGCAGCAAAACAGCCAGTTTAGAATAACTGAATCAGAACTTATCTTTGCAAGCCGTAATTGTTGAACATTCATTCTGTTCAACATTTGTGACCAACCCCTTCAAGCCCATTTAACACTCATTAAGGTAGTATGTAGATAATGAGGCATCTAGTTTTATACTACACCTTCATACTCACCAATAGTAGCTGTAGTTGCCCATGTCTCTTCATTTTCAATCGTTAAGCAACTTCATTTAGACTAGCTCACGCCATGTGTGAATATACATACTGAAATAGCATTTTAAGTTAAGTGATTCTCCAAGCATGTGCCTTTTACAAACATGTCCACTTTATCTTACAGGACAGAGTGCACCATCATGTCACTGGCTGCTGCCATCCAGGTAATGTGAGTTTTACAGGTCCCACCCCCTCCCTGAGAATCAAAGTGTGGTAGTCAGACCGCACAGCCAGCCAGCCAAAGTGAGGCCTCATCCCATGAGGTGCCCGACCGAAGACTTGAGTCAGTTTGTATTTATAAGCATGTGGCCTAGATTCCTGACAGTTCAAACTAAATATGGCTGTTCTCCATGGGAAACTTCATGCTGCATATCTGAAAACTGTCCTTCCAAAGCCCCAAAATATTTCAGACAGTGTGTTGAACTGATAAAAAATTGATAAGAAGCCTTGTCGCATAAGACCTCGAAGAGATGATTTCTATGAAGATGGACCTGAGATACATTCTACTGCAGAAATGTCTGACCTTCTTTTATCCTGGTATGCCTGCCACTCCCTCAGTTTGACTGGTTACGATTGGTGATTGACGTGATAACCAGACAAATGTGGCACCCTGATCAGTCACTCCTTTCCTTGGACAAAAACTTGCGAGGATTACAGGGGAGGCAATCCAAAGTATTGAAGTAGCGTTTTCTGCCGTCATCAGGGAATTTTAAACACAGCACCTCTCTCCAAGATGACACAAGCCTTAACTCCCCTTTCTACACACCATCCGCACGGCCACTTCACCTGGTTTTATTACAAGCTCTTCCTTTAAACCACTAATGACTTCCACTGTCTTTGTGTATAACCTACCAGGCAGCACTGGAACCACTTGTTACATTTTTATATAATGCTTTGTTTGTTATTATATACTTAGGCTTGTATAGAAGTAAAAGGTGTTTGTGTATGCTCTAGCTGAACAGAGCTGGACAATAGTCTAAGAGTTTGTAGGAGATCTCTGTAACCTGTCCTGTGCATGTGTTAACCCTGAATGGATCCTGCTATACAGTCGTGTGTGGGCCTACATATCTGCTGCTCTAACAAACATCACCTGCGCACCCCCCCCCCCATGAGCCTTGGGGTGTGAACAAAAGCTTTCATTCATTTGCAGTCTCTCTTGCCATCACCGGTGGCGTTTCAGTACACCTCTTGCACCGACTATTTTCATATAGATTCATCCGGAGAAGTCATGCCACGCACAGATTTACCAACTTCAAAGTCATAAGGGGTCGGCGTTGTGTGCCTCCTGATGATTCAAGCAGCTGCAGAGTCTGAATCTGTGCCTGTCATAGCTCAAGAGTTTACCAAACTGTTTACTGTAGTTGCACTTAAAGATACCACAAACCTCACCTGTGATAAATACAGATAAATGATGTCGAATGAGCCTAAAGGTCTCCTCATCAGCGATACCAATATCAGCTGTGCTACATGGTATGGGTGATGTAGGGAGGAATGTGGCCGTGTTGTACTTGCTTTCTGTATTTCATACAACTGATCATGCGTTTCTTTTTATTTTTCTACCTTATACTGAACCTTGAACCTTTTGCATCTTAGATACGACAACCTGGCTAAAAATAAAACTGTTACTTATGACAACAGAAAACTTGAATTGCTTACTTGGGTGTGGGCGATAGAAATTACACTGGTGATTACAACAGCATACATATACCAGCACCAATGCACGGCACTTCAGAACATTTGACATTGTAACATTAACTGCTGAAACTAAAAATGTGCCCAAAATTTCTCTATACTAGTTCTGTTTCAATAGAAAGACTAGTTAAGGCATTTCATTTTCTCCACAATAAAGTCACATATTCTGACTTTTATAACAGTAGTGTATAGTGTGACAATATACTGTAATGTCTGACTTAATCTCCTTACTTGCTTAAACTGGCAAATTCAGCATGAATCCTCTCCAACTTCTTTTTGCAAGCATTCACCTCCTCTGGTTTGGGAAGCTCATACTTCTTTAAGAGGGTTTTCATCCCTGAATGAACAGAGAAAACATTTACTTCCAATGTCAGATAAAGACTCGCCCGTTGCATCTTTACAACATTGGCTCAATGTCACCATCTCGTGGTGTCAAATTAGAGGTGCAGTATACTTACTTCTCATTGAGTCATACATCTTTGAGAGAGTCTCTTTGTCTTCTTTCAGTCCCAAACATTCAGTCAGGTAGCTAGGCATGTGAAACAACCAACAAAAGCATAATTTTTCATTTGCACACTTGAGTGACATTTCGGATGAAGGTTTCTCTTTAATGGCATTACAAACAGAGTTAATGACGGTCAGCTGATTATTTTACAGGCCATTTCATGCAGTTTGTCATTACTAAATCAAAATCTACTTCACACTTAGCAATGTTCCTTGTTTTAATCTGAGTACGTCTAGCGACCCACCTCTCCATGCTGAGACCGGCTCTCGAGGCGCTGTTCAGTATAGCTGTTAGAGCGATCTGGGAGGGGGGAAACAGAAGTCCCGCGTCTGTCATGGCTGCCTGTGCTAGAAAGTCATCAGCACTCTTCCTCAGTGACTCAGGGTTCTCCAGTGTGGGATATCTTGTCTGAGAGATGAAATGTATATTTAAAAAAATAAAAATATAGGACACAGTTCATTGAGACAGGACTATTTAGTAGGAATGGGACAATGTGCTTTTGTCCCGATTCAATTATTTCACAATATGATTCTAGAAGTACTACAATTCAATAATATTAGGATTACCTTTTCCTTTAACAAAAACAAATTGAGTAACACACTTCTAGAGACAATACATTATGATAATGCACATCAAAGGTCAGTCAGTCTGACATTTATTTCATTTGTAAACATGGAGTTTCTGCATACGCTCAAACCGGATATGATGTCCCGCTGTCGGAGGTATCGTGTAAACAAGGGTTTTCCCTTTATTATAGTGGATAGACATGAAAGGGGAAGAGAGATGGGGGATGACACGCAGCAAAGGGCCGGGCCGCTGCAGGACTCAGCCAACATGGGGCGAACGCTCTTACTGGGTGAGCTGGAGGGTGCCCCATAAACAATAACTATAACCGTAATACCTTGTTCAAATAATAAATACAGATTCAAGGGAAAATAATCAATTTCACCCCTACTATTTCCTTAGCTAGTTAGGACATTTTATGAGTACAAGAGTAATATTTGAAGCTCTCCAGAAACCCCCTACCTTGAGGTCAATGAGCAGGCCCTCCATCGGTCTGTAGGGATTGTGCACCACCAGGTGAAAATTGAGTTGTTGGATCAGCAGCAGCTCATACTCCAGGATCTGCTCCAGAACCCTTTCCTGCCCTGCTGGGGTCTCCTGCACAAGGTTGCCCACAAACTGGGTGCTGGACACGTTGAACTCATCCACTTTACAGGATAAGTATGCACATGTCAGCCTGAAAACAGGAAGGGGAGTTTGAAATAGTTTGCATAGACCACAGAGATTAGTATTTTTTTTCCCCCTCAGCCCTATTTGCCAGTTAATTAGATGCCACTGCCATTGTGTTTCGAATCAAACTGCAGATGTGGGCAGCCATTTAAAGGGTCCAGAAACCAGGCTACAGCTGAGAGGATCTGATAACATATTTGGAACTGGCACGCCACATGTACACTAGGGCTGGGCAATATATCAATGTTACATGGGCATCGATTAAGATACTGGATATCGTCTTACATTTTGGACATCCTAATATCGTAAAAGGGCACAAGTGTAGTCTTTTCCCGGTTTTAAAGGCTGTCTTACAGTAAAGTGATGTCATTTTCTGAACTTTGTTTGCCTTTACCCACTTAAGTTATTGCATCCACATTGTTGGTGCTTATTTATCAAAACTCTCATTGTGTTAATATTTTTGTGAAAGCACCAACAGTCAACCCTACAATATCCACACTGATGTATTTGGACATACATATTGTGACATTTAATTTTCTCCATATCGCCCAGCTCCAATGTAAACATCATTTTAAAAGCACGGATAATAACACACAAAAAAAAAAAAAACACATATGTTGATGATATTATGCATAGATCTGCTCCAAATAATATTGCTTCCAGCATCTGGAACACACAACTGGAGTTCATTTATTAATTAATGTGTTGATTCAATAAGTGGATCCTACCACTATTATCTAGAGCTAGGAATAATTATTCTTTTAAGCTTTGGAAATGCTTATTTTATTCCCCCTAAAACACACAGTATGTGTACTCACATGATAATCCTAGGGTGGTACTCCATAATGGAGTTGTTGAGGTAGAATCTTCTGAAGTACATGATAGCTGTTCCCTGCACAGGTGAGACACATACGGGCAGTAATATATTATTATTAGTAGTAGTATTGTTATTATATAAACATATTGTTCCCATACAGATGTGAAGAAAGCACACACATACCACAACAGACTTGGGCATTATCGGTTTGAAAGCATTGCAGAAGTCCAGCATCCTCTTCTCGTAGTGTCGGAGCAGAACGTCTTCCTCATGACGGTCCAAGAACTTGTCCTCACTGACCCCGGGCTGGTCCAGACAGAGAGGCGGGAGGAGGTAGGAAACCGTCACACATTGGACTTTTGTTCTTGTTTGTTGTTGTTTTTGTGTAACCTAAACGTTACCAACTTTACTTACCTTCCTACTTTCTAGTATCTTGTTACGAAATTTCTGGTTGGCCTTGTATCGCTTCTGCTCAACTTCGTTGTCACTTTTAAAAATCCAGTATTTCCCCTGTGAACTGTTGTGGAACATGGCTGCAGAGCGACGGAACTGCAGTGACAGTCACGCTGAGAGGTGTTGCTCACAGTGGAACAACTTTGCACTAGTATTAGCGTTAATTCGCTTTATTTGTGTCTTAATATACACTAGTCCAACAAACCCGGATACCGTCAACGGTGTAATGAAGCAGCAGACAGCTGTTGTACAAAACCGCCTCTTTAATTCCTCGTGAACCTTAACATAAAAATACGAAAATACCACCAGCTGTATTAACCATAAAATAGAATAACACTGATGCGCGTCGCCATTCTCTTGCGTCAACGTTGTCCCGTTTTGATGACGCGCTAGTACCGTAAACTAGGAAACAGTACGCAGAAGAAATGTATTTATCAGGCTTCTCTCTCTCGCTCTCTTTTTCACTATCTTTCTCTCTCTCTCTCACACACACACACACACACACACACACACACACACACACACACACACACAATAATTTAAGTAGGCTTGGGATTACATTCATTTAAAAAAAATGCTCAGGTATCTGGCTCCAACACTGCTGTAATATATACTTTATAAAGGCCTACTTAATACTAAATTTAGCCTAGGGTGTCTATTTTTTATCAAAACATTTTGACAAAAAAAATATGTAACTGCATGTTTGACAAATATACACCAATTATGCAAAGGACCCCATCTGGGTGTCCCACATCTTGAGAAATTTTAGACAACCAACCTGCTCTTCAGATAAATGAGGTTTATCCACAAAGTCCTATCTTTACATGGTGTGTAAGACTATTTATCCATCCAATAGCCAACCTATTATTAGGATTTTCCCTCCACTTCCTCACTCACTGTCTGGTTGAAACTTCAGAATAGTTGCTTCATGACCATGATCATGTTGGTCAAATTCCTGGATTTGGATCATTTTAGATGAAGAGCATAGCCTAACAGAAATTGAATCACAGTATGTTTAGATGGAGCCACTCAACCCCCACCTGTGTTTGCGTATACCGTAATTTGCATAAACATGAGTAATTTATGAATAATAAATGCCCTTGCATTCAGCGGGAGCCGTTAATTTGCATATCACCACAGCTACAGTTTTATTTCCGTAGTGCGGTGTTATCATGAAGCCCTTCAAGCCTGCATAAACCAGAATCAAAGAAATAATGCTTTAACAGGTATGTGCTGAGGACTGTTTTATTATCTTAATCTCTTTCTCTACAGGCGGAAAAGATTTGAACTTTAATGTCTGAGCTCTGTCTGTGATAGGATGTAAAATGCTACAGCCTACGTTCAATGTGCGCCAGCTTTACATCTGCAGTATCCATCGCTCGGGTCTTGCCCTGTCAATTGCATAAACATGAAGTGCCGATGCATTATTGATGAGACCATTGCAACGTGTACTGTATGTGCGCCTGTGTGTATATGCTTGCATGTGTGCGTAAGTGACTGTGTGCATATACCTGTACGTCTGTGTTGTCAGTATAACCAAACACTTTTCCTCCTGCTATCTCGCATAATTCAGCAGTGTGGTGGTGCAGATGACACATTTTTTTCTTTTTATCTTGTGTTAGAATATCTTAAAACATATGTATTTTGTTACATTGATGTTAAATTTTCTACTCACATTTTTGGCAGTAATCAATGCAGCGTGCAGAAGAAATGCTTGGATGCTATTGAAACCGAGGCAGAAAGTAAAACTCTCTGTGTGTATCGTTATGTGTGTGTGTGTGTGTGTGTGTGTGTGTGTGTGTGTGTGTGAGAGGTGATTTGGAAGAGAGAGAGACAAAATGTTAGGTCAGGCTTGAGTGTGTATGTCTGTGACTAAAGGTTGTGCCGATATAATCTGACATGCAGTGTTTAATGGAAAATCAGACTTGGGTTATTTGGTGGCATCACCAGATCATCTGAATGATCTTTGAGCCTCCCTGATCAAGTAAGTCTCATCCACCCAGAGTCGAGTCTGCACTCCTGTCACTTATTCCTCAACTGCATATGAAAACCTTTCTAGGCGTGCTGAAATTATTGCAATTCATGGACACAAAGTCAGCCGTTGACTGACGGATTTATGCTGTGTGAAGCATCACCTTGGCTTTGTAGACTATTCATGATGATAATGTTGTGGAGGAAGAGGATGAAGATAATCCCCACCCAGTAGCCCACCTCCCCACCGTCTCATCCCTGAAGTTACTTTCTTGTATGAATGGAAATAATTTAAAATAACCTTGACAACGATGCAATTGATTTATCTGACCAGTGAGCTTGCTTAATCTCTTTTTCCCCTTCTCTGATATTTCCCGTTTTTGCTGTAGCGTTCAATCCATTTCAGCTTCACACACCAACAAATACAATTAAATCCTGATTCAAACTCCCTATATGTGCATATTAATTATTCTGCCCTCTATTCAGCACCAACGCCCTACACCCCCATTGCGCTACAGTTGCTGTGGCAACCAGGAGTGGCAGTGCTGATGTCAGAGACTCCTCCAAGGACAGTCATCCAGGCGCTGGGTCAGGTGATATGTACTGCTACTGGGCATCGGTTAACACCCAAGAACAAAATGGCCACCATCCTCTTTATACTTACTTTTTGCCGCATGAGCTTTAAACAAAAGAGGAGGTCACCTGTGCTTGCCTGATACCTTTTTGTTTTGATGACATGTGTGATATGGAGGATGTGGGATATTCTCAGTGTGATTGGTGTGACCGAAACACATGACAGAGCTGAGCTGTCTGAGCCCGTCAGAGATCAACTGCCTGTCTGAGGAATGTACAAATCTGCCTGGCTATTTAAGTGCATTCACATCAGTGTGTGTGCCTTTGTGTTTGAATGTGTCCGTACATTGGTTTCCTCGGGTTGGCATTAAGCAGCCAATGTTTTTTTTTCCCCCCAACTCCCTCCCTCTCCCCTTCAGACACTCAAAGCTCCCCCACCATCTCTCTCTCCCTCTCTGTCTCTAATTGAGCTTTGTGTCTACCTCCAACTCCATTCAAATCCAGAGTCATTTGCATACTGCCGCTGCATGCCGGACAGCTCCCCAGCTGTACAGTACAGAACTAAATGAGGAACACAGACCCACTTTACGTGACGTGAATACTAAACAGCGAGGAGAGTCATTTTTTCTGTTTCCTGAAAACACAGCTACCTGAGCGATGATGGGAAGAGAGGAAGGAGGATGGTATCAAATCAGTGTATTCAGAGCAAGACAGACATTACCAGGCTGAAAGCACATGCTGATGTAGAGGAAGAGTTTATTATTTCTAATAAAACAAGACATTGCAGATGGTATCATATATAATTTGACATAAAAGTAGCCAGATGTACTCTGGTATATATAAAGGAAGATTGTGATTAAAAAAACAATTTTACATGTTAGTGTTCAGACATCAGTACTTCTGCGCTCCAGTTTGAACTTGATTTCCTTTGTTTTTCATATCACAAACGTTCTGCAGGGAAATTCAGGATTTGCCTAGCTGTTTTTTGGTGTCAGTTTGACAACATAATAATTGCTCCTGTTTTGCTCAAATATTGCCAGGTTTAATTCGGACCCAGCTGCCACATGGCTTTTTTCTGGCTTCAGTCCTGTGGAGGCCTGATCCTGAGCTCCATTGCACTTCCTCAGAGAGACTTCTTCAGCATCGAGGAATTTAAGGGACATTTTGCTTGAGTACGCAAATACACGTAATGCTGTATTTTTGGTGCACTTCAACCACCCTTAACAGACTGTGTTAAGCATGTCCTTAATGGGAATATTAAAACCCCAAGGCCAGTTTTCATTTCTAGCATATTGGTAGGGTTTTGTGACATTTCAACTCATTTCAGGATTCAATCAAAGCCATGGCTCCAGGGAGAGCAAAAATGGCATGCTCTTTATGGCAAATCCAACTGTCCTTGGTTTGCTATATGCATACAACTTCTTCCTCCACAGTAGGACCAGTGAGAATTGAGTGTAATTAAATGATGCACTTAACCTTACCTTGAAGACAAGCAGTGCAAAAGAGTTTCAGGTTAGTTCCCTCAGTGAGTTTACATGGAAATGTTTTATTTAGAAAACAATGTAACTTCAGTGTTCATTTGTCAATGACTGCCAGGATTTAAATCACCAGGGAGTGAAAAACACATATCATTCTGAGCACTGTAGCTTTGAGTGAAATGCAGAGAAGGGCAGATGGAGTGATGTTAAAGTGCAGCCATTCTGTTGAAAGTCCAATCCTTCACAGTACAAAGCTCCAGCAAGTCCTCCAAATAACCCTTTATATCAATGCAATGTACTCACTTTTCCAAATAGCCAGGCCTTTTGGGTGAAATGGATGCATGTGAAGTGTGCTGCAGAGTAATGTTTAAGTCTGTTGGCACAGTTCTCTTTTTCTTGCCAAAGAGCTGGAGTGTATGTGTGTATTTGACCATGGACGTGTCTACTATGTGACTTGTATATTGTGTAATTGTGAGGCATTGTTTTTCCTTTTAAATTTTACAATATACATTATATATATATATATATATATATATATATATGTACAATTTAATATATTTAATTTCTTACAGAGATGGGGTAAACGTTCACAATTGTAATCTAATGTCACAATAAATTTAACATTTTGTTCAAATCCTACATTTAAAATAGATGCATTCTTCTTCACAAACATACATCAATTACATTCAAATTTTTTGGGGGAGGTATCTAATTTTTTAAACGTGTGTGTCCATCACTAAAGCGGATGTATGAGATACATAGATCAGTGTGAATTTGCTCACAGAGGCTTTTGCATCTTAATCTAATTAAGAACTAGATGCCTGAATACAGATGGAGAATTATGAGCCTGAAAATGGGGGAGGGGGACCGTGTTTGATCAAGTCAGGTTGCCCAGCAACCCAGACCATTTATTTCAGACTAAAAAAAGATTCTAAGATTTAATAACGAGGTTGTCTGCATTAAAATGCAAAGGAGGCTGTCAGGCTGCACCTGAAGGACGGCAAAAATTAGGCAGGGTAATTTCTCGACTTACAGGTGAATTGCTGACCTTCTGCAGTGAGTGCCTGTGCACACCAGCACTCAAACACTGCAAATCAGCCAAAATAAGCTTTTAAATGTTGCTTCTAAAAGCTGAAGGGAAGAAAATTAAACCAGCATGTGCATACAGCGGATTCTTCTCATTTAGAATTGTTTTAATTAAGCAAGCTCAAGTGAGTCTAAACGCAGTCATTATGAATTAAACACGAGGGCATTTTCAATTTTCTACTCAGACAGATTCACAGTTTGCATGCCTCGTTGATTCCCGAAAACAGCTAAATGCGGAAAAAGCCAAAATTGATTTTTCTCATGTTTCTTACATATGAATAACATACATTTTTGCCCAAGAATGATACAAATCCATTTAAATTAATGATATTTCTGTTCATATTTTTTCTGTAACTATAACCACAGACATTTCATCAAAACATATTTCAAAAATATGAATCACCAGAAGGTATAATTTCTGACGCTCTTCTAATTGCTGGGCTTTGGCTGTTGAAGTGCTCCAACTATAATCACTGGCACCCTCCTCTCTTTTGTTTTCCTAAGTGCCGTCATCCCTTTTGTTAAAGAGCGTTCTTATAAGCGCATCAATTCCTTTTTCAGAGCACTGAAGGCCTCCTGTAGACTTCCTTTGGACTTCAACAAAAAGCCTTGTCAGGTGGATCAGCCATTAGTCACCAGTCTACATTGTCTCTGACAAATCTGACGTTTAAAGTACACGCATAATTCCAAAGCACCCTCTGTGCTCCACAAATTGCATGTGTTTTATCCCGGTATTGTCATAAATGTCAGGTTGAACTTTTAACAGAAAACATGTTGATACAAAATGTTGATTGCCTTTGCTCATCTCACTCCCATCTCATCAAATGTAGGCCTATAGCAATAGAAAATATTGGAATAAATACATTTAATTGTTAAAAATGATTGCCAGTATTATCATAGGCTGACTGGCATGGCATCATTTTTGGCATCAAAGGAGACTTTGTAATTATAATTCTGAATTCATATTCACAAAAGCATTTTAAGTTACTCTGAAATACGTTAACATTTTTAATGGTAATTTAAACATAATGAAAATAATAATAATAATGGGGCAAATTATGTCACGTAATTTGAACACTGAAACACAGTTTATTATCGTAATCTGCAATAGATTTAGACAATGCCCTGATTAAATAATGCCCTCTTGTGGTCTTTGTGTGAGAAAAATTAAGCAGAGGAAATACATAATTAATATGGTAACAGTACAAATATGTTTTTTCCCTTTTACTTTATCTCCAATTAATTTATTTTAATTATGTTAACACTTTCATTTCCTCTTTTAATTCTGCTTCTTGGGAGTTTTGAGATGTTCATTCAAGAGAAACAACGAACACACACACACACACACACACACACACACACACACACACACACACACACACACACACACACACACACACACACACACATGAGGGGTGATGGGAATTACCCTCTCTTTTCACTAGATGGGGAAAGAGCCTCATTTAAAAGGCTTTGAAACTGAGCAAATGTTGCCCCACTGCACATTTGCAAATAGCAATTTCTTGATAAAATTGTAATATAATTCCTTTTATTTTTTTGTAGAAATTCAGGGTCTTGGTAAGGGCTGAACTTACATCACCTTAGCAAGTTTAAATCTCTGAAGGAGGTCTTTGAATTATATTCCTGCTCAAATATGCGTATGTGCATGGCTAAGGTGTGAGCAATAATTACCAAAATACCAAAATGCAAAGAAAAATATCCAAGTAACAAAACATGTGTGAGTGTGTTGCATTAATATTTTCATAACCTCTATGTGGAGCCTCCACTGCAGTTTAAGTAGGCCAGCTGTGGGTGTTTGTATGTAACTAGTCTTTGTATTAAACAAATAACTTAATTAAAAACGCATTTTCCCACAGTTCAATATTTTTGAATCTATTTTCGGTTTCATGTCATTTTTTTCCCACGTATATCTAGACTCTTAACATTGCGTTTCTCTGTGATTCATGAAGTTTTTCCTCTCGGTCCTCCTTTCCCAGCACCCCCAGCACCCTCCTCCTTCGTACATTGATTGCGGAGTAGCATATCATTAGCTCATGGTTGTGTTATGGCCCGCTGTTGTTCGTCTTGTCCCAGCTCCTCAGTGCGTCTGAATTGGCATGGGAAAGAGAAGAGGAGAGCTTAACGGCCAGAACTGTGAGGCTCTGTGGAGATGACAAGTAGCTCTTTGATTAACCCATAGGCTGGTTGAGCGGACACACTGTGTTCTTTATTCATTTCCCTTGTCCTTTTCTTTCAGAAAGAGACCCAATAGGGCCCAGCAGGTGAATGTAAAGAAACGCGAGAGGACTCCCCTCCAATCAACCTTTTCAGACCCAAACAATGGGCCGGCCCACCTCTTGTACAGCTGCATTAAAACCCTGATTAAAGTTCTTCCTGTTAGCGATTGATTGAGGATGCAGAGCTAAAACCAACAAAAACCTGCACTGCTGAGGCCTGATAATGACTGGGCCCCACCTACAGAGCACAGGCTTCAGATGATTAGTGGGGTTTTGTTTTCTTAGTAGGTGTGTGAGTGTTTTGTGTGTGTGTGTGTCTGTGTGTCTGTGTGTGTGTGTGTGTGTGTGTGTGTGTGTTTGTGTTAGAGAAAAAAAGAGGTGAGGGAGGAGAGGAGGTCTTCAGACAGATAGCTCTAATTAATCAACTGGCTCTCTGAAAAAGAAAAAAAAGTTCTTTCTTTCTTTCTTTCTTTCTTTCTTTCTTTCTTTCTTTCTTTCTTTCTTTTTTCTTTCTTTATTTCTTTCAATTAGCAATAAGAGTGTAAGGGTCTTTTTATTTGTGCAAATGCACGTTTGTGTGTAATGTTTCAATAGCCCTGACTTAAAATTGAACAAATATGCTTATTAAATTTTGTCTAAAAAACAATAATAACAGAATAAAAATAATAGCCTATATCAAATCATTAGTTAAATAAAATGATTGGTTAAATCAAATTCATTTTCCTAGTTTTACTATATATATATATATATACACACACTCTGATAATAAAAAAGAAGAACAATTAATGGAAAAACAGATTTGTATGTATATTAATTGAAAAAAAAAGTGTTTGTGCGGTACTCATAGTAATCTTTTAATCATCAATAACATTACTGGTAGTAAAAGAATAAAAATGGTCTCCCACATAAGCTTGAGGCTCTGTTAAAACTTTTACATGCTTATCATAATCATGTTTTGAAGTGTGGATTTTTAAACACTCGTGTCATTGTTATGTAAACAGCCTTTTTTGCATGTTAATCCTTTTATGGGAGAACGTTAGAGAGACGCATGATGACATAAGGAATGATTCGTAGAGAAGACGCTGAGAAGACTTTGACAATTTGCGTGCGCACACATGTGTGCGTGTGCGTGCACGTGTGTGTGTGTGTGTGTGTGTGTGGAGAGAGAGAGGTTCTTCAAGAATCCATAAATATTGCATTTCTTTGTTTGATGGATGTGTGACACATTTTCATGTTTCCTCAACAAATTTCACTGTCATATTTTTCCTTTTGTCAGTCATCTCCCAAACAGCAGATCCTGACAATTATCCCAGAGAAACTCCTGATCAAAACCACCTTATTCTGTCTGCTGCTCAGCTCCATGACGCACATTGATTCTGCATCACTCTCTTCTTCCTCTCTCTCTCACCATCTTTATTTGATTCCAGCCCTGTATATTGCACCACTCATCATTTCAAATGCAAAAAATTGCATTTACAAAGTGTTTGTGTCATCTATATTTCTCACATTTTGTAATGTCTATTTGTTGAGGCACAGCGCAGTTATTACAGTGTTGCTGCAGAGTGATTGTCGTGAGGCTTCTCGCTGTGCTGTAACGAAGCAGCTAATTCTCAGTTTCAACAGAGGAGGGCATTGTGCGTTTACGGTAATGTGGGCCGCTCTTAAAGATGGAAGAAGAATTCAGAAGAATAATTGTAATAATGGCTAGGAAAACTTCAGCTTGGTTTACCGTTTCAAGAATAGTCAGTTGGGTGTGAATTTAATTTGGAGATGTTTTGCCTGTAGTTCATCAAAGCAACATAAGATCAAATATTTTATTAATTGTTTAATATTTCAAGTTAGGGCCAAGTATCAGTAATTTGGTTGAAAAATTGTACTGTGAAACTGTGAAATGTCCTACAAAAAATGGACAAATTCACACACTTGAAACAACAAGAAAGCCTTTTTATTCAGTCAACCCTGGAGTGTTTGAATAGCAGGAGAGTGGAAAATAGAGACAGGCAGGTAGAGGGAGGCACTGAGGAGGCCCTCAGGCTACAGTGAGGGTCTTGGGCAGATTGGCTCTCGGGCTCCACAACGATCCTCCCATCCCACACATTTATCAGAATAGGGTTAGCGTACCACAATGTGCCTACACTTTCACTGTGCCCTCATGCAAACACACATACAGCACACACGTTTAGCCCCAGACATCCGCCTACACCCACTGTATACCTCATAGCCTTTTTTAACATCTCCTCTGTGCACCCCTTCCTCCCACTCTACTGTTATTAGCCTCAGACAATCAGGCTACCTGACTCCACCTTGCAGCATATACTGTATATATGTATGAGTCAGAACAACCTGCAGTCTCAGTTTCAAGTACATAATTGTTCTCTGTGTATGGTGTGCATCAAATTGCCACTGCAGAATGAAAAAAAACTGGCACGGTAACAAATACATTAGTGAGATATTAGTAAAATATCTAAGACAGTGATATCATTAGAGATTCTTTAGCAATCATGAAACAAAAATTTCCAATATGGTGGAAAAGCATACAGTGGAATGTGTGTTGTAAATACAGTTATAAGAGTTTTTTGTTTTATTCTTGCAACTTAAGAACTTTGCAGCTCAGCCCATCCCTTGTGATTTTATTTCATATATGGTCAGGGAGTCTTATTTAGTCTTACATGATGCAAGTGTAGCCTCAGGCGCATTAAAAGAGAAAACTCAACTTTTGACAGAGAGTCATTCTCTCTTTCATTTGTACCTTGTACATTTCTTTGCTCCTTGGAACCTTTTTGCTTATAGAAATGGACATCAGCCGTACCTGGCAGGCAGTGAGTGGGATAAGAGCAGGGGTCTGTGATAAAGCTAGGTTCATAGTGGGACTCTAACAATGTCTACACCAAGCCCTCAGAGTGAAAGGCTGTGAAATACTGTTTCTGTGTAGCGCTGCTGTTCTGCATTCAACCTGCTGATTTATTATAGACAGGACACAGTGTTTCCGCTGCCTACAACTCAGCTTTTTATGTGGATTTGCAGTGGGTCAGAAATGAATGACCTCAAGAATCACAAAGTGCACATCATGAGTGACGCATTGATAAGTCAATTTTGACAGATAAAAAAAAAAATTCTCTATTGTCCAAAAAGACATTCTCTATATATCTAGATTTGGCATTTTTGGAGATAAGTGAAATGTTGTTTTCCATGCGTGTGTATTTAAAAACATGGAGAAATGATTGCATTGTTCTGATATCTGTGAAATCAAGGAGTGGAAATTTCAACACAACCCCTGTCCTCAATGCTAAACCACAGCCTCATCCTTGCCCCCCACCATCCCACCCTCAACAAACCGCGGGCCTCCGCAGCACGTTGTCACATGACGACCCTCAGTGTCAGCACTGGGTCAGTGAGTCCGACGACGGGCTGTGTGTATGGTCAAACACACGTGTCAGTGTGAGGGACTGCCAGACTGTCAGTAACTCTTCTCATCCAACCCTAAAATATCTTACACACACACACACGCAGACTGGTTCAATATCCTGATCTGTCTGACCCCAGTGGATGTGGATCAGCAGAGGCACTGACAACTCAGGCTTTGGCATGCCAACAAGTCTGGTGTCGATGAAGTGATGCTTTGAATTAAAAGTATGTTTGACGCTTAAGAGGAGCTAACCTGATTTGACTAGCTAACTTGATTTGAGTGGGCTCAGGCAAAGTGGTACAGTGTGTGGAGAGAAATGGATCTCTGCCAGCCGGATCTGCTTATTCAGTTGATAATGGAAGCAAATGCAGCCAAATGAACCCCGCGGTTCAGCATGGAGCTAATCTCAAATGTTAACAGCTGCCCTTGCACTGATGCGATTTGGTTTTATTACTATGGTTATCTAATAGCTTCTGCTTAATGCTCTTGAGCATTACAAACATTTAGTGTGGCGATCATTGGCATTCAGTAAATGAAAGAAATCAAATGTAATCCAAATGCAATCATGTGTACGTTTTTTTTTTTTGTTCATGAGTTTGTATTTTTGATTGAATTTTTTGATTCCACTGAGCATCTGTCTTCATCTCTATTTCCGTATCCGTTTATTCACTCTAAAAAATAGTTGATCTTGCCCATACCGTGGCTAATTTTATTGTGAGAAAAGCTTTTGAGGAGAGAGGCCAGGCTTCTGGGGTGTTTTCAGAGGTGAGAGAGTGTCAGTAATGGTGAGCTACAAAGTGTAGAAGCGCTGATTGGGGAGAGGTGGTTGGAGAAAAAGATTTTACTATTAGGACATCTATGTGTGGGCAGCCTGTGCGTTTCTTTCTCTGTGGCATCACTGTTTGTGTAGGAAAAAGGAGGGTATTTTGCTTTGTATGTAAAGAAGGTGAGGTGCAGTACCCCCACACACGCACACACACACACACACACACACACACACACACATACACCGCCATCCTCAAAGAGCATTAATCACTGGTTCTCAAAGACACAGTCTGTCTGAGGAGCAGTCACTCACCATCGAATGACGAGACACACATGAAAGCTAGCAAGGGGGGGTTTGAGATAAAGTATAGTGAACCATCCTGCAGGGAGAAGGGGATTTCCCCTCTCATTAAAGATCAACTGCTCGGCTCTCGCCTAACGAGAACTCCTTGAAAGCAAACAAACAAACAGGCACTCACTTGGAAAGTGGGAACCGTAAAACGGAGAAGAGGCTTTCCACAATAGACAATATTGCTTATTTTCAACTCTGTACCTCCACTAAACTCTCCAGCGTTGCGCTTGTCAGGATAAGTTGTGGATGTCTGCTATCAATATGAGGTCATAGGTCACAGGTGGTCTCAAGAGGGAAGCAGAGCAAAGCTGGGCCCTTCTTCTTCTGCCCTTCTGAGAAATGCCTTCATGATCTCCAAGCGTGAGGCCTCGCTCCTGAAGACCAACCCCTGCTGGGCTTCTAATCCTGTCTAAAAGAACCAGGAAGATGGCTTCTCTGCTCCTTCTCTGGCCTTCGGGTCCTCCAAGAGTTCCCAGTATATGAAGGGATTAGCAAAGCAGGCCTCGAGCACCACCCGCTGTCTCAGTGTGGAGCTGACCCTGCAGCCTTGTGGCCAGGTGGAGCTCCACGATGGGTGGTACCCACTACTGAATTAGCTTCTCTCTTCCTCGCTAAATGAGGTGTCCTGAAAGGCTCCAGGTAAGACAGGTCATGAGAGGTCGACAAACCCCTGTGGTCTGACACAAAAAGAGGCAGAGGATCACCTGCCGCTTGCCAGATCAAATGAGGGCTTAAATAGGGGGCTACTCTCTTGTCAAATCTCTCTCCATGAATACTCAGGAAGGCCAGAGACTACTGTATAGCCTCCCCCAGCCTTGGCCTCCTGTAGACCTGAGACCCTTTTGACTGCTAACACCCCTGTACTTCAGCCCAGGTCCCCTCACAGTAGCCATCAAGCTCTTAATTCCTACTCTCAGCCCATCACTAAGTACTGTGTGCATAATGGACCTATAATCAACCTCTGGCCAATGGAGCCTTTTTCTCTCAGCGTGTCTGCACTCATGTTGAGCTTGCATGTCGAGTTGCAATAAGATGCTAATTAGACCTCATATCTACAGGGCTAATCTGCGTGTTCACATTCAGGTGCTTTTAATCCACTCCATAGCCGAGCAGTTTGCTAATTTGCAGGTAGTATTAATATAGTGGTCAAGGGAAAAGGCTAAAATTATCTTATGAAAAATTAGAATGTAGACTTATTTGAAGGGAGTTATTCTGGTATAACACGCAGTAATTATCTAAGCTCATGTACAGTGTGTTGTGTGGCTGTAAGGTTAATGGTCAGATCCTGCTCTCTCTACCAAATAACCTCATCAAACTGCACCGCATGACAGAGTAAGTGAGGGGTGTGGCAATCTAGGTGCCCAACACAATGCCCCTTGTCAGTCAGCCTCATTCCTGGTGGTGAAGAGGGACGAGGGAGGGTGCGATGGAGGCAGCCACAGGCCATTGGGTCTCTGCGATTGGCCTTAATCCGCCAGCTAATAAGTTCAGAGAGGGGCCATATGCTGCGGTGCTATGTGTGGGGAGGGGAGTGTTGCCTCATGTTACTTACACCAGGCCGGCGCTTTCTCAGGTACCGCCCTCCCACGGTCTGTTCCTTTGTACTGGGGGATCAGCCCTCTCCACGCTGTGAATGGTCCGAATTGATTAAACCCCACCGTATAATTGTCAGCAAATCCCAGCGAATCATTTCCCATCCATTTGAAAAGTACAATGTGCGTTTCTCTTTTTCTCCTACTCTCCTTTCTTCCTCACTATACCCACCCCTCAATGTCCTTCCCATCCTTTTTTCTTCTTCTTCTTCTTCTTCTTCTTCTTCTTCTTCTTCTTCTTCTTCTTCTTCTTCTTCTTCTTCTTTTTAAGGTCTCAGGGTTGTCCCTGCATGCCACACTCGGTCCCCTGCGTGAGACAGAAGGCATAGGAAGGAAGAGGATGAGGCTAAGAGGAGGCAGGGGTGAGGAGGCATAGGGTATTCTTGGCTGGACATTTGGCCGTAGATGAAAGTGGGCAAAAGGGAGACATGTTTTAATCTTTGGCCCAGGCCATAGAGTGGGGTGCTGATCTGAGCTGGCACCTGCCTGGGCCCAGCAAGGGCTGAGTCGGGTCACAGCATCAGGTAAACACCAGGCATTCAAGGTTTTAAGAAGGCAGAAGAAGTGGACAGGTATCGCTGTAATGAATGTTAGGTAGGTTTTCAGTTTTTCCTCCCAGAAAACGAGATCAAGATCAATCATTTCGGCAAGGCCCCTTGCACAACATTTGTTGTGTTATAACGGGGAGGCAATGTAGGGAGGTGTTCTGGGTGGATGGATGAGCTAACAAAAAAATCTGACTTTAACACGGAAGACTGCAATTCATTTCTCGTTTGAAATCGCTAGTCAATGTTGTCTTTTTCAAACTAAGACCAGAATCATTCACTAACCTGATCCAAGTGGTTATTATTATAACCAAGGTCCCCACCTCTACAAACTAGTAATTTTAACCCACACCACAACCTTAACTATAAACTTCTTTAACCCAAACTGAACTATTTTTGTAAACTCAACCAAGTTGTCTTTGTACCTACCCCTAACCAAATCTTAACCATAGTCTTATCACATCATGCATTGGATTTGTAAGGTTGTAGTTCTGGTAGACATCCTGTCAGATCAGAATATGCTTGTGTGTGTGACAGTTAAAAAACGTATGACGTATTTTTCGTTGTTTTATGTGGAGAACTTCTCAATCAAGAATGTACATTTTTTGTGAACATGTCTTTCAGCATTCAAAACCAAAATATCCATTTTGTATGCTTTTATAATATTACATTCTTATTCACGTTTTTGTTTTGGATAACCGATATAATAATAATAATAATAATAATAATAATAATAATAATAATAATAATAATAATAATAATAATAATTCCAGGTAACATTGACCACAGACCAATAAACCCCTCTGACACTTGTCCTTCCTCTAATCAGTCCCCCATTATGAGTACATATGTCCAACACCCTTTCATTGATCTGAGAGGTCCCTAGACAGAGGTTTGAGACTCTCTGACCTTAGCCATTTAACCTTTCACCTTACTAGCTAAAAGCATGTCGCAATTTGGGAATTCAGTTTATTTCAGTTGGCCTGTGGCAGTATCGGTATCAAGTTCTGGACACACATTGTACTACAGATAAGTAGATTTTGAAAATATAATATAATTATCTGGAAAAAAAATAATACAAAGAAGAAGCTTTTCGAGGTCAAGAATGAACTTTCACACTCAACAATAGCTTTGCTTTTTTTAAAGGCTCATGTACCATTATTTTTGTGACATATCGAGCAAAATGTCACCAGTCATAATGGATCATCCTGTATCTCCCGTTGTTCGCCATTCACATCCCATTGAGATCTTCTTTACATATGGGGTCACATACATACCAGCAGTCCCTGTTACGAATCTCGTAACCTGACACTGATCTTCAACTTTGACGCTTGGCTTTTATTACTGGCTGAAGGGCGTTGTTTGTGAGAGTGATCTTCGTGTAAAGTGCTAGTAAACGATTACAGGCCATGCTGGCAGATTTATGATCATGGGGGTAACAAGAAGACATGGGACAATGCAGCATCTTATCTATACTCATATAAATAGTACAGTCCTGTGAGTTTGTATGCAGTCATGGGAGTGGTGGTGTTGATGGCGATGATGGGGCGATGGGGAAATAGGAGGCTGGGATGAGGTGGCGAAGGACAGCAAGGAAGCTGTTGCGCACAATGTTGTGGTCATGATGCTTTTGGATGGATAATAGAGCCCAACCAAGTCACTTCTAATTCATATGAAAACTATCATGAAAATGCTCATATGGATACAAACCACATATTAAGATTTTCTGATCTTAATGAAGCTCATGGTCAGGGAAAGCTGCACCTCTTATTTCCATGCTGAATAGTTAACCTTGAAATCAACGCTGGAAAATGCAATCCCCAAAGGCTGTCCCTCTAGACCGCATCCGAAGACTTAATTATGGTTTCCCACTCACAATTTGGCATTGTTAATGACTTCCAGTGCATTTCCCCCCCCTTTCAAACTATAATGCTTTCTATCATGGGGCTTCATCTTGGCAGGTGTTGAACTGGGTATTCAATGACTACAATGTGGTTTTTATTCTTCCTCTGCAATAAAACTGAATGTGCTGTACTTGCCTTGCTTTTCAGTCATAACTCTGACCGAAAGGTTAGTAACTCATCATGTCAAGGGTCATTAATCCTTCACTTGTCCACCATAAGTCCTTAATGATGTCCACTCACCAGCACAGGAATCCTTCAGTAAGAGTCTCCTGGGAATGAGGTCGTGGTGTTTGGTTCGCAAACTTTGACCTCTTGTGACGACAGTGGTCTGACCCACGCATGTGCTCTTGCACCAATGAGGTCATCAATGGGACAATGTCAAGGGTCTTGAGCAAACAGATTAGGCCCATTGTTTGTAAATAGGATGACCAGCTGCCTCACTGCCCGTCATTATAATTATGTGATCTGTGAAGAAGTAAACTGACACGAGGCCCAGTTTATTGGGAGCTCAAGTGGTTGTACAAGTAATTTAACGGCGTCCCTTGGTAAGATGTATGTGTATTCACACAATCTTTTAAAATTTTAAATAGTTTGTATAACACCTCGTTGTTGAAAAAAAGCAGGAGAACATGCAAATAATATTTGACTATTTTTGACAAAACATAAATTTTATCCTATAATTTAAACAATATGGAATAATTTACACAAACCAATGAAAAATAGGAGCTCAAAAAAAGCTAAAACAGTACAAACTCAAATATGCCTCTTACCAATCACACATTAATCCCAGCAAATAAAATTGTCAAAGCCAAGGAGTCTAGGTTAAGTCGAGTGTCCCTCGTTCACCCACCACTCCTCAACAAATTGCCCCCCTACCATTGCTGTCTGTGTCCATCCAGTGCCACACCCCTATCTTATCCTCATTTGACCTGCATCTCTCATATGGAGAGAGACACTGGACGGATAGAAGGGACACACTGCCGGGAGGTCAGAGGTTAAATGACCAGGACTGTTTACAAGGCAACGGGGAGTTCAAACAGCAGACACTTGTCCAGTCTTTGTCCTCACCTTGCTAATGACTCCATTAAAGGCGGACAGAGTACAGAGACAGAGTATTTAAGCCATTATTGGTAAGCTGTACAAATTTACAATTTTTTTAAATAATCTTGAATAATTGATCCAAATGAAAACGTTCATTGGTAACAGTTATTCCCATAGAGATATAAAAAAATGCAAGAAAAAGATATATACATATACATCAATAATTTCGTTGGTCCAATGGGTATGCTGCTACCAGTCCAAACTTCTAAATCTAAATCTTAATCTTCAACACCTTAGCTTCTATACATCTTCTCACATGGGTTATGAATCTGATTAACACAGCGTTTGCTTTTGTTTGGACACCCTGTGTTTACATAAAGAGGCCCAGTGGGACCAGCCCTGGGGGTCAGGGGGTTGAACCTTGGTTGTCAGAGAGCCTTGTGACATTTCTTTCCCACGTTTCCAGGCTCCCATTGTCCGTGCCGAGGAGCCCCCGTTAACGTTTGGCCCTGGGAGGTAGTGTGGCGTGAGAGGGAGGCCTAGGGGCATTGGACCCTGAGCGGGTCCCTGGGAAACGGGCGTAACCAGGCGGGGCTGAGGCGAGCGGGGACAGCATGGGGTCATTTTCCGGCTTGCTGCCCCTCTAAAGGGCTTTGGAGCACAGTATTGGCCCCTGGAGGAGTGCTGGTGTGCAGACAGTACAAAGGGCTTTGTCTGTGTGTGTGTGTGTGTGTGTGTGTGTGTGTGTGTGTGTGTGTGTGTGTGTGTGTGTGTGTGTGACTATACACCTGTGCAGGTTTGTGTGAGTATAAATTATTATTTTTACATGTTAGCTTTATATTCCAATCTCCGGTTTTATTAATAACTAATTGTGATAATGGATAAGGAAGTCAAATAATGTCATGGTAATTTTAGCAGGGTAAGAGCAGCAACCAGTGTTGTAGAAAATACTCTAAGGTGTGTGATGTGTGAAAATATGGTATGATGATTCAATAATGATGGCAGCTGCCGTTGACTTCTAGTCAGGATTGTCACATAATTGCTGATTATTTCCAAATGAATAACAACGTAATGTAAGTAGAACGCAAAAAAATGTGGAATAAAATATCTTATTATTATCACAGGATTAACATTCTGTGTGTGAGAATTAATTTCAGAGGTCACAGGATAAAATATAAAATTTTCACAAAATCATGAAAAACATAATTCATTAACTGGTTTAATCACTTTTTGGCTTTTGGAGCAATCACATGTGTTTCTATCACTACTGCAAATTGCGTGTTCCTAGTTTGTTTTTGTTACATGTAGTACATATGTTTATTCATATCACAACATGATCCTGCAATATTAACACACAAATTCCTTCTTCCTTATGCTTTACTCACTAAGTAGATGTGCATTTACATTTTGCCTCTTGTAGTCCTAGGATGTCATTCAAAGCTAACACACTGAGATATTGAATAATAAATAGACATCAGCAAAATGAATAAATAAAACATATCATCCTGCCATTATCACCTTTTCTCTGTCTACATGCCATAACAAATATAACCGACGTTCCTACTTATAATAGGGTCATCCTTTTTTAATGTTCGTCTACTCGTATCTTCAGGGTCTCTGACAGGTTTTCAGGAGTCTGGCTTTGCAGTGGAATACACGTGTACAGTAATGTGTGACTGGGGCTTTGTTGATCTGAGAGGGTTGCGTGCTTACTAGCTTTGAGAGACTATGAGAAAGACCCTGTCCACCCGAACGCACACACATGGACCAGCACTGTTCCTGTGGAGAGTAAAGATAGAAGCAGCAGAGGATCTTGAGGGAGAAATGCTCTGTGGTGTAGAGTGCACATAGAGGATCTGTGCTGTTTTTTCTTCTCTTTATTGTGATGAATGGCAGCCATTTTGTTTTATGCATTACGATTAACTCTGTGCCTCTCACATCTTTAAATGTTTTGAAGTCATCCCTGGGGAATATAATAAATACAAATAAAATCCACACACCTGAGCTTTGATTTGTTCTCTCTTCTTTATGGAACAATTAAATGTTTTCCTGTTAATCATTTCTTATTCATTAACTGCATTTAATTCAGTTTTTTGTCTCTCCGGAACACAAAGTAATTATAAAGCTACTATCTGCTCAAGGTTGAGGGGAAAAAATGAACACATTGGCAGAGATGGGAATTTTTTACACATGGAAAAAATGGAGAAGCACGGTTTGTTTGTCTCCAATAGACCATGCCAGCTCTTAAGTGTTATGTATGAAAGTTTATATAAAATGTCTGTTCATCCCATTGGACGTTTACCTGGGCAGAACATATTACCAGTAGCATATCAGCCACAACAACTAGCCTGATAGAATCTCTCCACTCTTCCACAACACAGACAAAACATTGCAATCTAGTGGCTGATTGCAGCTATTTTCTTGCTTCTCTCTTCAGCAGAATTGTTTCCTGGCCCTTACGAATTGAGTTTATCAGGTGTTGAACAATGGAATAGGGGTGGTTTATCAGGTGTTAAACAAGAGAATAGAATATTGTGGAAAAGGTCACAACTTTTTACAAAACTCAAAACCAAACTTTGTTTCAATTTCATTGCGTTAAGAGGGCACAAAACCTTTGGATGTGAAAAAAAGAAAGAAGTGCTAGGTGCTTTGGATGCACTACAGCATTTCCACACATCTCTTGTCAAATAGCCCTGAGGCATGGGAGGGTGCCATTTTATTTTCAAATGTATTTATTCATGAATCTGACATTTTAAACAACCTCTGCGTGCCTGCAGAGTTACATAGCAAGCTAATTTTTATTAAACCTATTCCATAGGTTTAACGCTCTATCACTTACCATAGGCTGTAAGATCTGAGGACTATTCACTTGCTGTCTTTCTCTGTTTTCGCCTCTTGCCCTCCCAAAGCCTGAACCTAAACTTGGGAGTGCAGACATAGATTTATATGCATGCCCCTCGTTTGATGACAGGGTAAATATTCACAGAGACAGCCAAGGTGCCCCCATCATTACCCATGTGCTGTATGTTTGCCCATCAGTTAAATTCTTAGGGGGATTGTTTGGTGAGATGAATGGGGCCAAAGTGTTGAAGGACGTATCGGAGTTCAGCAAACAAAATCTCCCCTGATTGGCTCAGCAACAACTCGGTCCAGTGGGCAAAGTTAGCAGCGAGGAGGTGAGAGGAGAAAAAAAATAGTTGTTATAGGGTTTCGCCTGTCAATTAAGGCTGCTTTGAATGACTGAGAGGTGGGAGAGTGCTCGACTCGCCATCTCCCCGGTCCTATTGGATCTTTGGAGATAGCTGAGGTGTCGTTCACCTCAAATAGGAAAAACCCTGTCAATATTCAACTATTTAATAATCCTGAATGTGCAGCTCACTGTGCCTTTTGAAGACTGTGGGGTCTGCATTTCCCTTTGATGTACTTTCATTGTCAGACTCTCTATCTGAAATCTTCGAAGATGAAATTGGTGACATTTTCTCTTTTTTCATTCATTCAATCCAACCTCAAAGGTTTCCAGCAGTATTTCTTTAGTCCAAGATGCTTTCTTGTATGGATGGGGGGTTGCTCTTGGATTTCTATCTATACTGGGTAATGGAACACCAGGAGATTTAGGCAAGGATGTTACTGACAAAATATGTATTTTTTTATGTGCCTTGCTTATAAAGCATCTAGATTGCTCCGATTTAGTTCTTTTTACCAAAGTCAGAAACACAAAGGTACATTGAAGCACATTTGTACATGAACATGCTTTCTCTTAAACACACACACACACACACACACACACACACACACACACACACACACACACACACACACACACACACACATAAAGCTCAATATTGACAGTTGACTTATGTACTGACTTTAACTGAATTATGCTAGCCCATATAGCATAGTTCAAATTACATGTTTTATGCCTCCATCCGAGGATCATCACTGACTGAAATATTATTGCATTACAACTATACCATTGAAATGGGTTGTTGGATAATATTATATTATGCCAAACCATGTTACTGGATCATATTATTATATTTGTAAACCCAGAATTAGTTGTAATTGAACTTTTTAGAGGTCACTACTTATTCTTTCATGTTTTGTAAAAAAAACTGATTCATTACTAAATCACATTAGATTTTCGTAATGATCACCTTAAGTATGCAGTGCAAAGATCATATTAAGCATACATGACTAAGGATGTTAAGCTTCTGAATGGGAGGGGCGGGGTCATTTGAACTGTTTTGCACTGAGGCAATGCAAAGGCTCATATGAAAAATATGTTTTGAATGGTTTGAGTCCTAGTTAAAGTGTGTTGTAAAAATGTTCTGTTAATGTTTTGGGTGTTCATGTATGTTATCTGGGTTTTAGTTTTTTATGGTTGATTTAGTGTTCATCTACATTTATTGCTGCACCATGACCGAGACCCGGATGGGGATTCATCACTTCTGGGCAGCGAGAAATTGTTAATATGCAGATTGAAAAAAAAAATGTAACTGTTTCTTGAGTGGAAACTGTCATGCAGAACAACATATCTAAATTTTGCATTAGTCTATGCATGTTTTAGTCGTTCTGCTTTACTGGAAAAAGTGTAATCTGTCCCATTGCTGTATTACGTAACTACTGCAAGACATTTTTTTAAGAAAAAACTTACAGTCAAGAAGGAAAATAAATAACAATTATCTGAAATAATTATTTATGTATTAGTGGTAAGAAGCCTAATGTTTTATATTTATTATAGTTCTTTGCATGTTTAAGGCTATAGTGCTTAGTTTCTTGTGTGGAGCTGATAGTCTTAATTAGCTAATTAGCTGTGTAGCAAATCATTTGACAATGGGTGGAATGTAACAGGCGTTCATTAATATCAAAAAGTAACGCACTAAAGCTTTGACTTAACATGCTTATTTTAGACAACATGACTCCAGAAAAAAAATTATTTATGTTTATTTTAGTAATGACTGAGCCTGGAAATCCAGACCCAAATCCAAAAGATTAAGGGCCTGGCATTGAGTAATGAAAGTCGCCCATCTCGAGTGGCGGCACAAAGCGTGCATTTGAAAATCTCATTGCAAGCAATTGGTCGTAACACTATGACCAATCACAACAACACACGGGGTGACATATCCAGAGCCCCATACACTTAGCTACCAGCAGAGCTAACTGGAAGATTGAACTGTCGTCATCTGTTTGCAGATACACTGATGTGATTGGTTCAGCTCGGCTACAAGAGTATAGTTAATGAGCATCAATGCCCGAGTAACTCACTGAGTAAATTCAAATTTTGCTCTTGGGAGAACTCTGGATTTCCAGAGTAATAATGACTACTAATGTTAACTTGATTTGTCTACTGCATTAACTTACTGTTCTGTGTTAATACAACTTGACCTGTTAAGTTTCACCTTGTGTACAAACTTAGATGGTTTAAGGCAAATGCTTTCCATGCAAATTTCTAGCTCATTTAGGATAACAGTGGGATTATGGGAAAAATGTCATCAAAACTGATCTGAAGCCACATTGTATAAGCAAAGCTTAACAGGAGTGTTTTCTTAGCAGTGTATGTCAATACTTTGTTAGAACTGGGGTCAAATTAGCTTTTGCAGTAAAGAAATAAAGTGAAAACTAATCTCCCAAAGTGTGACTTTGATGCCACTAAATCCATTTTTTATCGTTTAGTTTAATGTCATCCACTAGACAGACAGATTTGTCAAACTACAAATAACCAAAATACAGAAGAAAAGCAATCAGTAAATTGAGGAATAGGTTAAGCATAAATGAAGGTTTAGCAAATGACAACAATACTGACATGACACCAGTATGAGCAGATAAGAGCTTAGCTTAATTTAACTTTACAGTGTGTTTGCTTTAGTAAAGGCATATAATAAGCACAATGTTGTACATTTTTAATAAAAATATAAATGCCTTTTTCCTTTTTGCTTTGTATTGGACTTCACATTTACTTCAGCTCGATGATAGCACCCCCCATTGACCTTTGACTTTAAAATATTCAAAAAAATATAAAAAACATGGGACCCTAAGAACAACTTAAAAACTCAAAGTAGAGCCCTGATTCAAGGCAATTATCATATTGAGTCTATGCAGTACTAGTGCAAGTAGAGACCCTGTGAAATTCATATTGTAGACTATCCCTCCCTGTAAAGTATCTTTCAAGGTCTGTCTTGAGGAGGACATAACTACAGAGCCAACACTACAGAGCCAACACTCCAGAGCGCGCAGCTGTAATGTCTAACAACTTCCTCCATTTCTCCTCCTCATGTCAGCTAATTTGAGTCTTCCCGTCTGTCTGTGGTGCTGTGTGCTCTATACATCTTCACCCACCATTCCCTCACATTTTCACTCTGTGCACTCTCACTCTGGAGGACCTATACACTGGCAGATAAGAGGAAATGAAGTCTCGTCTGCACAATTTGAAGCGCTGCTTTGAAGCCGAATGTGAAATAGCAGCTCTGCTCCTCTCAGGCTGGTAAAATAAGGGCCCTCTCGTTAAAAGCACTTTACCTGTGCTCCCTCTATGGATCATTGCTCTCATTAAACAGATTTGGGGTTACATTCAAATCACAATTACTCCAAGCACTAACTGTTAATGGGCACAAGAGTTGAAAGAGTAAGAGAAATGTTTCTGACATTTCTCTTTATATCTTACTTTCAGCATCGGCTAAGAACACATCAAAAGGTGTAAGGTGAATCATAAACTAACCTAAACCTGAATGGGGATTGATTTCAAAGATGTGCAATATTGAAATCGCAGCCACAAAATTTTTTACTTTACACTAGATTTTAATCTTATGGTCCACTGGGAACAGTTACTTACAAAACTGGTATATGTTTAAAATACATTTTGAATTTACATTTTCTCTCTAGACTGAACTAGTAGCTGGAGCGCATTCTTGCCCTAATGTGACCTTTTAGTACTTACCGAGTGAGTTTTCCTGCACTTGAAAAAACACACACAGAGAGGGAGAGATGTCACCTCGGACTCTACAACACAGAGAGGAAACATACTTTTTTGCATTGCAGAAACAGCAACTCTTTCTAATTTTACACTTGATCATTTAGTTGAACCATATTTAAATGACTGTTTGCACTTTACATCAACTGTTCCAGATAAAGATAAACCTCTTTAAAACTGATTGGTTCCCCTGAGAGTAACCTGCTGGCTGCCTCAGGAAACAAGAGCAATATTAAGTTTTTCATAAATGACCAAAAGAAAACAGAATGCTGATATTTCCTCATGTTGCGTCTTAGTGTGTGTGTGTGTGTGTGTGTGTGTGTGTGTGTGTTTCAGAGAAATGGAATATACAGTAAGCACACAACATTAATATTTGGTGTGTATTTGTGAGCATGCATGTGGCTGTGTGTGGTTTTACCGTATGTGTGAGGGCCTCTCCTGGTGACTGCCTAGGGCAATAGCACAGGATTTAATCCCATGTATGCCTCCAGTCTCTTAGCTTCCTGCGTAGATGTGGAGGAACGTTTTAGCCCCTGCAGTGTGCCGTAGGGCACAAGTGCTCACCCTCCTGTACTGCTAACAGACAGCAGCTGCCTGGTGCTGCATCAGCACAGTTTCCTCCAAGCTTTACCATTTGTGTGCGACTCTTTCTACACTCGGTGTGGCACAGTTCAATTTGCAGCAATGACAGATAGCTTAAGGAGAGAGAAATTGACTTTTGACAGCCATTATATGGAAGTATGCACACTTTCACAAATTTGTATCAGTGTCTGGAGGTGACGAGCACTCCATTGCCTGAAAATCATCATCGTAATGTATAGACTCATCTTGATTGGCACTTGGTTGTGTGGAAGCTAAGAAATATAGTAAAACATGCTTATAGTGAAGCCAAATGCCATGCATTGATTGAGAAATGGAGTGAAGACATCCTTAGTGCTCAATTCAGGCTCCATGACAGGCAATCACATTTCATTTGACAAATGAATTCAAGGAAACAGTCTGACATGAATAGCTTTGTACAGTAGGTGCATATAAATCACATCGCTCAAAATAAACATCAAGGGAAGTTATCCGAGCTTTATCTCTGTCCTTAAAATAGTTGAAGCAAATTTTCTGATAATGTGCCCATTACTTTGGCCTAAATCCCAAGGGGCTGTATCAGAGGAATAATCCCATCATCCCTAACTCACAGTTATATGTTTATGAGCACCCTATTCTGAGAAACTCTCAACTTTCTTGCATCTCTTATCATGTTTAAATTAAATAAAATTACATGGTAAGGCTGCTAAACGCCAGTGTATATGTGTAGTTTGCTGCACTGAAATCAATACCCAGACATGCTTTCTAGTATTTGAAGCCGAAAGTTTGGAACTATGGAAATATGCTCAGCAACTGTACTACTAATCATTGTGTTTCCCCAGGATTGATTTTATGGCAAATATGCCTTTACATGATCGATATTATATAATCACGCAGTGCTGTCAAGGTGTTGCTGATTCTTTGAATTAATAGAATGGTGGAATTGAATTCACTTGATATTGTCACTGGGACTTTTACCATTTGCTGTGAAACCTGTCATAGCCCATTTCCTTTCTGTCTGTGTCCTTATCCTTTCAACTGGTTTATTATTACCATGGCCTGACCTCCTGCGGTGTATATTGAGAGTTCTGATGAGGTTGTCGAGGAAGACTCAAGGAGTGACAGGTGGTCTTGATGATTACTATCCATCCACACCCTCCCATCCCACCACGGTGCAAGCCTCAACCTCAGATCTCATCTCTGATGTCCACAGTTACAGCCAAAAGGTAGATCAATAGATGTCATAATCGATAGGTCAGAATGAGGGCTCACTGAAAGGTCAGTGCCAATCGATTCCCTCGTTATTGTACTGCAACCTCTCTGCTGTTACGCGTTGATCATTAACTATGAAACCTTGCAGGATGCCAGCACCCCTGCCTGCTTTTTGTAACATCAACTAATCCTAATTATTAGTTCCGCTCTAGCTGGAGGAGCAGACTACGACATTTTCTTCATCTGTGTGTGATGTGTTATGTTATGATATGTGCCTGGCACTCACACCCCTGACCTGTCTCTCTGTGAGACAGTTCCTCGTTAGGAGAAAGGCAGCCCGCCCCCTGCTGCATGTAGCCGCTGCCATGCAACCATGATTACTTAGTGACAGTGCTGTATGTGGCTGCCACGCCGCAGGGTTCTCGGACCAGCATTCTTGAGCTCCAGGAGGCTATCCAGGAGCGGTACAGAGTCCAGATCACGAATCTTACACCACTCAGCCCACAGCAGTCCTGGTCCACCATAAAACTTAGCATGACATCCATGTGGGCTCGCAGCTCTGCAGAGGAGAAGAACAGGATCACCCGCTTGAGCCAAATGTGATTTTCACCTCAGTCTAGACTGGTGTGAAGTTATGATGGAGTTTTGACTGGCTTGAGAAATGCAGTGTCATGGGGGTGACAAACAAATGGATGTCAGGAACCAGCTCAGGTAACTGTGTCTCATGGAATGTAGCCATTCTCTATTTTTAAGACATGAGTGATAGAGGAGTGCCCAGTCTCCCCCCAAAAAAAACAAAAAACTGCATACTTACACCAGGTTATCATTTAATATACCAAAGAACAGCAAAAGTACAAATATCTTAAATCAATTGTGAGTTTGTGTGGAAAATAAATCCAAATAATTTACAATCCAAATTGAACAAATTGAAAACCAGATACTGACATGCATGTTCAGCGCTGAAGAAAAATCAGGCCTGTGCCGTGGCCAAGCAACTACACAGCTCTCTTTTGACCCTCTAAACCCATTTTGTCCAGCACTTCTTCCCTGAAACAGCATTAGCATAAATCTCCAGCACATAGAAGTAATGATGGCATGAAATTATGGCTGCCTCAGCAGACCTTATTCCCCTCTCTGCTCTCCCTCCCTCTGGGTCCAAGGCCTCAGCCTTCAACTGAGACCATCTCCCATCCCACCATCTTTCTCTCCTTGCACTCCCTCGCTCTTCTCCTTTCCCTCCTAGTTCCATTCAAAGGGAATGTGTAACTGAATTTAAAATTGAGTGCCCCTCTTTCAAGGACCACAGCTAATGAGACATTTTGCCTTGAAATCCAGGCTGAATGGGGAGATACCCTGATGGGCGAGGCCTGAAGATGATAGCTGCCCTGTACGTCAGGTGTAAGGCTGTCTGGATCTCTTACTGCTGAGAAGGGGAAAGGTGGTTTCTATAGGGGTGAGAAGTAAAGATAAGCCTTTATAACATGAACACCCTTCCCTGGGTCACCTGGGGCGGCCATTGTGAACCTGAAATTGTACGCCTGTGTGATCTGCATCTATGCGCAAAGAGAAGGCCAGGACCCCCACTTTTGCATACATGTATTAGTCAGAAATAGAAGAAGCCCATAAGGGTTTGGATAGAGAAGACGGTGACAATTAGATTGAAGTTGACTGGAGTGGGTCAGCGTGAGGTGAGAAGGATGGACTGTGGAAAGATGGAGAGGAGAGTCAAAGAGATGGAAAGGGGTCTGGCTCATAGAAGCAGGTATACTTGACAGTTTGCGGTCCGGGATCATCTGAGAGACGCATGGGTGCAATGATGAAAGGGATGGAGGGATTTGCGTCCTAGGGGTTCTCCCTTTAATCAGGGGCCCTGAGGAGAGAACCTTGCAGCCTATGGGCCCCTGGCCGCTGCTTGCCACTATCATGCTAATGAAAGAGGCACAGGGTGTGAATGGAGAGGCTAGCTTGTTACCAGCGTGCTAATTAATGCATGCGGCAGGGGTGTGCATGGAAGTGAGGGATCTATGCATTTTAATGAGGTCTCTGTGTACGTGTGAGTGTGTGCATGCATGTCAGGATGACAGGGATTTGAGGCATTGAGTGAGACGGATGTGCGACCAGGTTTAAAAATTGGGGCTCAAAAGTGCAGAATACAGCAGATGCATTGAGGAGGAGCCTAGACATAATTTGTCAGGAATTACCTGAAGTTGAGACTCGAGTCTGCCTCAAACATCATCTTACTGCTCTCTAATAATGTATAATATAATATTTTAGGGGCCACTGCAGACTGCATTGGCTATAAACCAAAAAAAGTGTGCACATTCTGTATATTTTATCATTTTTTATTAATGCATAGAATCTAAAATGACTTCCTAAGCTGCACTGTCATTGATCATTACATGGTGGATACAATCCTGTCTGTTTTACTTTCTCACGAATAGATGACTGCTGTTCATCAGTTCTCTTGTGTCTGTCACGTCTCAGACTATATGACAAAAATTATCCTTGGATATCTGGTAAGGGCCTCACTCCAGACAACCCTTTCTGTCTACCCGCCGTTCCCACGGACAGATAGATGGGGGACTTGTGGATGGCCATAGGCAGCATTGTCCTGAGCTGTTTGCGTAGATGAAAAAACTCCATTGTTGCACGTGTCACTCAGACGTAAGGGCGTGTGTCAGGGCAAAGGGAATACCAGAGAAGTGCGTGACCTTTTAATTTGCCAGTGGCCTCTCCCACAGACCTCTGTGTCGGCCATACATGCCCCACTCTGTGATTTGGGACTCTATCAATCTCATCGATATTGACAAGGGACATGTTTGCTCAATTCAATTTGACTGATGTAACCCAGGAGGACAACCATAAGTAGAGGTTTGTTATAAAAATGCCGACATGTATGAAACATTATTTCCACAATGGGGGAAGAGGGGGAGATAAATTAGGTTAAATGCTGTGAGGTTATGGCCTATGAAAGAACTGCCACAAGGCCATAAATGTGAAATTTTCATCTTTGAAGAACTGAAATTATTTTCTCGAGCATCAGCATGAATATCTCAGAGGATGTGACCCAGTATAGATGTGATACACTAAAGAAATGTGCTCTGCTTTTCCCAATCAATTAATTTATGTATACTTTTGAACAGCCACTTTGAGTTTTAATTGTTTAAGGTTTTATCTTTTGCACAAAGGCTACAACAAAGTCAAAACATTATTTTGAATAGTGGAGTTATAAATATAAACATCCTTCAATTACCAGTGGCAACACCCTTTTTCCATTTCTGTTCGGTCCGTTTTCAAGGCAGTTACTTCCGTGTAAAACACAGTGTACTGAGTGACAGAAAATACTGTAGGTCGCTATCTCGCTTCATGAATGCTACATACACTGGAGGTCCTTCTGTTTTGTTCCACCAGTATGCCGCCCACATACCATCCTACCCCCCAACCTTGTCCACCCTGTAAAGTGCCATTATAAAAATGTCAAGGGGTCCCTCACTCAGCCTGCCTGTCAAAATCGTGTGCCATTATGCAAATCACTGTGTGAACATACACTCTCAAAGATTTACATAGGCTATGTGGGCTATGGTAGGTAGTGGTGAATTCACATGATTACATAATTAATCCAAGATATGCATACTGCATGTATACGTTCACTGAAATGAGGGAATATTTTACATTTGCTCTTGAAGATTAAAACATTATCACTGCCACATATATGTGGCAGCTGTGGCTCAGGAGGTAGAGCGGGTCGTCCACTAATCACAGGGTTGATGGTTTGATCTCTGAACCCTTCTGTCCGCGTGTCTTGGGCAAGACACTGCACCTGATGGGCAGGTCAGTGTCTTGCAGCTCCGTCGCCATTGTTGTGTGTGAATGAGGGTTAAATTGTTAAGCGATTTGTCAGTTGAGGTAGAAAAGTGCTAGCTTATATAAGTGCAGTCCATTTAACAAAATAATTACTTCCTTGATCATCTCTGTCCAGGCTGATTAATGCAACATTATGTTTACAGAATTTTGCCAGTTTTCTGTACAAAAAGAAGCATTTGTTTACTATGAGTTTTTTAATATAAGTAAAGTTGCTCTACACAGAAGTACAGTTAAAAAAGAATCTCAAAACCTAAAAGCAGAACATGAAGCAAATGAACAAATCCACATCTGTTTAGCCTCCAGTTCAAGTCAAGTCAGTCAGACACATGCTTAATATGCTCTTCAAGTTAAGAGGATTTTCCTCCATTGATACTTTTTGTTAAAGAGATCATACTAAATGGTCCAATGCCAGCATCCCCTTAAATCTGGTTTAAAGTGATTTTCTCAACGACTATTAGGTAGAAGTGCATATGTGATTTTATGCTTTTACATTTCTTAACTTTTTCCTCTTTCAATGGTCTAAATAGTCTGCGTTTGAATTGCAGTGTCTGGAGTGGTTTTGCGGTTCTGCAGAAATGGAAATAGTGCGTGCATGAGAAAAGAGGTAAAGAGGGACATAAAAGGTAGAAATATGTAATTTTTGTTCGAAAGCATGAATGTTCCTGAAGTGGAGGTCAACCCTATAATGTAACCTTTTGGAGGGAGGATCATTAGAGCCATTTACTATGGCTTTCACTGCATTCCTTCTCAAGTAATGACAGAGGTCCTCCTATCAATAGCAAGTGAAAAGAGTTATGTGTATCCTTCTGGTGCACCTGTACTTTACAGAACGTTACATTACGGAAAATCAAGAAAGGACAGATAACTTCACTGCTCTGTGACACATCAGGGTATCCATTAGCGGCAAGAAGAGCACAAGAGGAAAAAAAAAGACAGGGAGAAAGGGAGAATGAAATAGAGATCAGGCCTTCTGTTTTGACAGCCCTGAACCAGAATATGGCTCCATTGTTTGTTTCTCAGAGCAGAGGAGTCATGGATGTGGTTTGAGTGACAGTGAGTCCGATGTACGCTGACATGTGGAGCTGCTTCACATTTCCTCTAATTGCTCTGCATTGCCAAAGCTTGGCACACATGTAGAGCATGGTAAGAGGCGCCTCTTTTTAGGTCGAAACAGAGGGTGCTGTGATTTGGCATACAAAGAGAAAAGGAGGCACGGGGTGGGGGAAGGGGGGTTGAGAGCATGATGATGAGGAGGAGGAGAAGGGCTCGAAGAGGAGGCATTCTATTATTTCTGATAGACTATTCTGAAGGACAGAGAGGTGATGGCCTTGCTTGTACAACTCTGTGGCATTATAATGTCCTGCATTAAATCTCTGGCCAGTTAAAACCAACAGTAGATATAGTGCCACCACGCCAGATATATGACATCAGGTACATTCTACCAGTCAGGTATAGGTTATTAGGATTTTGTTGAAATAATCAAATGTAGATACAAAGAAGGGAATGTTAGGTGTACAATATAGTGGCATGTGTAATGTCAGTTTTGATTCATGGTGTGCTGAAAAGCGCAGAGATTGGAGGCAATCCTTGCAAGGGAGGAAAAAAGCCTCTATCGTTGCTGATGCTATTTTAATTAAATAGTTGCTAGGTTACAACGTGCAGAACGACAGGGGTGGGTGATGTGGCACAGACACCCGGGCGATGGGAATGGTGTGTGTATGCGTGTGTGTGTGTGTGTGTGTGTGTGTGTGTGTGTGTGTGTGTGTGTGTGTGTGTGTGAGAGAAGGGGACATGTCCCTGAACAATGAATGAGCATCCCTTTTTCCACACCCAATCTATAATAAGGATTTCAAATGTGAGACATATTGACATGAAATACAGTGAGAGCGATTTTACACTCTCTAAAAAACTCACTAGCGCTCTCCCTCTCCCCATATTCGTCTGTCTTTTTCAATTTTGTCTCACAGATCTGAGGGTGGGGGGAATGCCCCCTTTCATCTCTGCGACAGTGCTTTTCACCTCCACTAGTGACTTATCGAGGACTAGTGCTCCCATTGCACCCTGGGATGCCAGACGGTGGAGAATGCCACGGGCCTGTGTGCCCTGGCAACCACTCCTGTTTTAGATACCCCTCGTCTCCAGCACACACACACACACACACACACACACACACACACACACACACACACACACACACACACACACACACACACACACACACACACACACACACACACACACACACACACACACCTCCTCCAGCCTTCCTTACCTCCACCCAGGACTCTGACCACACAGAAACCCAGACAGGGCACTGATGGATGGGGTTGAAGACAGCAGAGAGTCCCTTGATGTTGGAAATAAATCTGACCGGCCCTACTGGATAAGGCCAAGCATAACACAGGCTGAAGTGTGTGTGTTTGTGTGTGTATGTGTATGTGTTTTCTTTATTTTATTATTTATTATTTTCAACACCCTCCCTCATCTCCACCTCAGACCTTCTTTCCACCTCCACTCCTTCCCTCTATGCCAGCAGAGATAATGCCATAATTTACAGCTATGCATTGTAGAAGATGAATGATAGTTGCTTTTCTTGCTTAATATGCATTCACCACTACCAGATAAAAGTCTTTTTGTAGGAAGAATAAAAGAAATACCTTGAAAAGGAATTGAGCATTTTTATGTTATATTCTCTTCCTAATGTGCGAAAAGGATATATATATATATATATATATATATATATATATATATATATATATATATATATATATATATATATATATATATATATATGCTCAGTCTTTCATTAGAAACAAATTGATGAAAGTGTACTATGTTTTTCTATAGCTGCTCCTTTTTCATGTTCTTGAGTGAAATATTGCACTGTGAAATAAAAGTTACCTTTTTCAGTTTTTTCCTTCATAGTCTCCTGAGTGAGCTGGCTTTAAAAAAAATACATGCAGACAAACACAAATGATTTTGCAAAAACATCCACGCTTGATGCATATACACCATAAATATGTATTCCATGTCTCAGTCTCAAACAGCTATTTCTCTTTTTACCTTCACTTCTATGTCTCCACAGCAGACAGTGAAGAGACTGAAGCTACAGTATGTGTGTGTTTCTTCACCAAGAGAAGCTGGGGGCCCAAGTGTCCAAGGGCCAGTTTCCCCTCGGGACTCTTTTAAATGACTCCTGTGACCTGTTGCCCTCTTCGGTGGTTGGCATGTGCTCCAGGAGAGCGTGGTGTCAATATGTGACCTTCTCCAAGACAAACAAGATCAAACGGTAGATGAACTCTCTAAACAAGGGCACGTTTTAAATTTGGGCTGAAGGATTGACAAAACTACTGATTTTTAAGGAAATGACCTCAAGTACAATTATTCATGGTTATTCAATTTCTAAATTTGTCTTCCTATTATAATATGACAACAGTATCTTATTTTGATTTTTTTTTCTCTTATACCTCAGAAAATATACAACGTATACTTCTGAATTTTGTTTTAAAGGCATACAGTGAGAGAAACACGAAACACTCCTTTCAAGAAAATACAGTTATAAATATATACACAGTATATATACACAGTATCCTTTTTCTCCTTACAAGACAAATCCAGTGGACTGGGGATCCAGTGTAAACAATTAATGTGAACACACAAACCCCATAAATGGTCGGATAGGATATTATTGTTGGAATTTCCCTTTAATATTACACAGTGAAACACTGTGTGTGTGTGTGTGTGTGTGTGTGTGTGCATTTTTATGAACTATTTTGGTCTATTTATTTTCTATCTTCCAAATTAAGTATCATTTAACACTGCACAAGGAAAGTATTCACAGTCGTGCAGAAACCGTTCATGGTATTTAAGGTACAAGCAAATTGACATAAATGTCTCCCTTTATCTAGAGTAATGTTCCGAATTTGTCGCTTTCATTCCAATCAGTTTTACATTTCCTGAAAACAGCACAGAGTCACATTGTATTAATTAGGAACATGTACTGGTTTTACAGCAATGTATGGGAGAACCTGGAGGTTGAAGTGCTCTGTGACTGCAATGTGCATCATCAGTCTAATCAAATATAATGCTGAAAATTAAGTCTGCTGGACTTGAGGCACGCAGAATAACACGATCTCTGAAGCAAAAATTATCCAGGTTTCAGTTGTGAGTGTGTGTGTACCCATGTGGATATTTGAGTGTGTGTTTAGGTGAATTTGCTAAAGCAAAGAACCACAAAGGAAGCAATTATAGAAATGTTGTGGGGGTTACTGTTTTAATTCTTTCCTTGGAATAGAAAGGAGAGAAAACCCTGCAATGAAGAAGTGATGTAGTCTGCTGCTCCTTTGTCCTAGTTTGAGCACCACAATCACCAAAGTGCATCAAAGTGTCAGCAATTCAAACATAAGAAATGAACGAAGACAATGGTGCATTTCTCACAAGTTTTCTAATAAACATTGTCAATCAAACTGCTCCTTTAATGAAACTAATATCAAATGATGCAGCATTCCATATCTAAGATCTCATCTATGCTTGTTCCACCTTTGGCTCAATCTGAGGCCTGTCCTCCCCTCTTATTATCACCATCATCATTTGGATATGAAAGGATAGAAACAAGTGTCGCACCACTGCCAAGGAGAAACCTTGATCTTGGAGCATTTGCATTCACCCCTTAGTTCCACTGAATGTATGAACGCGTTACCAAGGTGCTCTCTGATTGGAAGGCACTGAAAAGCTGGCATTTTGCTAATGCTCAAAGCAAGCAGGCTCTCCCCCCATCCCCCTCCATACACTGTCACACTCAGTTGGTGGCACTAGGGGGCAGTCCCTTCTGTTAGTTGTTATTGTGAAGGAGGCATCTACAGTAGGATTTCTATCAAGAGAAATAGGACACGGCTAGAGTTATATATAAAAATAAATAAGTCATTAATTAATTCATGTTGATTCCTTGAAAAATGTATTGGGTTTCTGTGAGCTTAATGTGCTGCTTTTTCACCATGAAAGACCCAAAGCCTTCTTGCTGCTTTGGCTAATTCATTATGAATGTGCCATCAGTTTGTTGAACAGGTAAGCACAATTTTTCTAGTAATTTGCAGATTAAAAATTAAAGACAGAGAACACGAAATTCACTTGTCTTGGTGGGTGACTACATTCCTCTCTAAAGCAGTGTAAAGTTAAATGCTTCTTAATGATACAATATAAGATAAGTGATACTGGCTCCCTGTAAGAAAAGGCTGATCTAAAACTGTAAGTGGGCAGGCCAGTGTTTCTGAATGCACTTATGTTTACTGTGTGATGCTTTAGAGAATGATAAACTGCACTCTCAACCCAATACATTTCACTTTAATTCACAATATTATTAAAAAATAAGACCAAGATGTATTAGGAAAAATAAAACTAAATATAATTTATGTTGAATTTAAAAAAGGGAGGAAATGTCACAGTTGGTTTGCATTAAGCGTCAAAGAGAAGCAATTCATTTAAGTGCTTAATACCCTGACACACACACACACACACACACACACACACACACACACACACACACACACTGTTGAAGTAGCTATACTGTAGCAATGTGTCTGTGGTATAGTGTCTATTAGGTTGCTGCTGATGAAGCATGAACACCCCAAAGGAACAATGTTCATCTGGAGATGAATTAATGTAAGAGCAGTGGTGATTACCACGAGGGCAGTCAGCCATTTCAAATTTCTAGCACGAGGCAGTGGACCTCAAATTTTAACCATGACAAGATTTAAGTGTATGTTGCTTTGCGAGAGTCTCGGTTTCTTTTACCCTGCTTTTCTCTGATAACTGGTGCATGTTGAACTCAATTAGGTCATGATACACAGACAGCTTTATAGATGAATATTTCCCATATGTATGGATGTGAATTATGAATGGGTTAGATCAGTGTCTGTGTGTCAGTGGGATAACATGGACAAAAGTAAAAAAAATAAGATTAGTCCTCAACAATGCACAATGCAATGTCGCCTGTGTATCTAGGCTTTCTATTATGTTGTATGTAGGTATGAATAGTATGCTCCTTGTCAACTGATACTGAGAAACTCAGATTCACATTGTATGTCACTGGATGATACACTTGACCCTGTATGTTTATCTAACATGATTCAAACCAAAGCCCAACTTGTATTTTCTGTGTATAATTCTTTACTGTTTATTATTGAACATAGCCTTTTCAGTGCCATATCTCAAAATATGAGATATGGCACGTGTCTTGATTTCTCAGAGCATTACTCAAACGCAGCTGAGTTGTGACTTGTTCGTGGATCTACTACTTGTCAATAAACTGCACTTTCCAATAACATTGTTTCAATCTTTAATTGTCCCATTACATCTCTCTTTTTTGTGTTGTGTGCTGCTTTGTGGAATTTCTTAGACAATTTCTTCTGAATAAACATTTTCTAAAATGTCAGCTTTTCAAAATCACCTTTTCTTGCCGTAGCTAAAGATGCTTAAATGTTTTGTGCTACGTTCTCAGCAGTTGAACAGATAATAATAACTGCATGTGTTACATTTAAGGTGGTTGCTAAATGCTAATCTCAGTCAACCAATCTGTAATTGGCACTCAATTCAGCAGGGGACCTAGTCTGTTTTTTCTATCTTCTGTCATAATTTGGAGGAATTATTTTAATTAAAGTTTCAACAAAAGTAAAAACAGGTCAGAGGATTTCAAGCAATGTAGTGTTCTCCTTTTAGGCCATTCACAATATGAGGTCAGGTCAGTCATGAAGTATAGCTGGTGCTTCTCACAATCGACGTGACCTCTGTGTCACACAAAAAGCCCACTATTATAGCGTCACCCCTCCAGAAGCTTCTCAGTTCTTCGGCTGTGTTGGGAATGGAAGGGCGGGGTCTCTGCTCCCCTTCCTGAAGCAAAGCTCCACGCCACTCTACGGAGAAGGAACCTTGGTGAATAGGCCCCACTCAAGAGGAATAAAGGAACCTCTCCACTGGTTTGTTTGTCTTATTGATCTGTCTACCTTTGAATGAATGCATTGGCCCAGTTTTCCCGCTCATATGGACAATGGCACTCAAGGCCTGTATTAAATGGCTCAATGTTATTCCCAGAGAATGCCTGTTGTAACTATTAAGAGTAGTTTGGGAGCGTTTGTTGTTTCATTCTTCTATCTACTCCACTAACCTTCCCACTAGAACAGAGAAGCTAAACTAAAGCAAATCGATGGCCGCTGACTGCCTAAATCAATGCCAAGTGGCACAAGGACATGTTTCATAAGTAGACTGAAGCTGAAACACTATTATTGAGCACTGTCATTCAAAGACTATTAGGTCCAGTAAAGACAAAAGCTCTTGCCCGAGACCTTGAAGACCCATAAAGGTGCCACTGAATTCAAGGCCCTACCATAAAAACCAGTTCTCCAGTAAAAGCCAAAAAGATGTACGTATAAAACAACTTCACTTTATTCAAGTTACTGAACAGTATTCTTTATTCTGACTCTGTATAGAATCAGTCACATTTCCATTATTCCTGTAAAGAAGAAAAATTGTTATTAGCCGGTTAGATTTTTTTTAAAGCACAGAATGAGCTAAAAAAAACAAAAGTAGTAAACAACTTTGCAACACACTTGCCAAATAATTATCTAATTCTTCTATAACATTTCAAGGACTTTTCCTCCAGTTGGCATGATCTGGAGGAAAGGAGAGAATGACAAGAGGACAGACTAAATCAATAAACTTTTTCGGCATCCTCCTGAAGATGTTAGCCACTCTCTTGTATAGGCCAGAGTATATCATCAAACTTCAATGGCAAAACTGACTTGTTGTTATTCATCACAAATTCAATTGAACATGACTTCTTTACACTATAAGCTGACCCAATTAGTTCTCTTAACAAAACTGCCCTGCTACACAAAACCATTTTTACTTGCATTTTCTGAAATAGGTAGGTCCATATGTGTTTGTGTTACGTCGTGAATGTGAAAATGAACTGCTACCTCCTCTGTCAGCTCTAGCCACTGAAAAGAAATAAGAGGAGAAATCAGGTCAATTACAAAAGTTGGTCAGTCTGATGTCATGTTGCCTGAGCTCATTACTATTCATGACCTCGCCCAGTTGCACTGGGTAAAGGATGCTGATAGCCAGGCTCTCATTGGCTAGCTGTTAGACAATCAGACTCAAGCAGCTTAGCTTGTTGAATATTAATGAGAACTGGCACAGTCTTCTTGCAGGTTGGCTTTCTATACCACACTAGAATGGCTTGAAACAAGGTAACCAAGACATTTTTTCCACAAAAACTGTGCAGAGTTCATGGTAGAACTTCAGACATTACCACAAAGTAATGACATACATGTGGCAAGGCACCTTTAAAACAAATGTTTATAGATATTTCATTTGAATTTACCAGTAGTTTACAACAATATCCCATCTCCCTGTTGTGATACTGCTAAGGCCATATTTGATGCCAATGAGAAGATTTAAAAAAAAATAAATAAATAAAATAAAAAAATGGACATAGTAAAGAACATAATTTATTTAAGACAAAATCTAAAGCAGAAATAAATACATGAAAGAACAATGTGATTTACTTTGTGAACTCAACACTGAATAATAAACACTTTCAGTGGTAACAAAGAGAAGAAACATTGCCACATCAGGTCACTGAATTCTGAAAGTATCCCAGCTACTTCTTAACGGACCAGACCACTAAAAAAAGGTTAATCTGTAAATGATTTGTCAAAAACGTCTTCAAAACTGATTTAAGTCATCACACTCTCTAATAGCAAAATAAATTGTTTGCTGTCAGAATTAGAAATGTTTACAGGCCTCGACATGTGTTATAAATACAAAAACAAAGATAAATCAATCAATACAAATAGTCATTAGGACAACTAAGATTTAGTTTGAAAGGTAAATTAAACAGATGGCATTAGACAAGTAAAGAGTTCAGGAAGGGCAAGAGGTGTCAAATTAACTCACCATACAAATCATTTTTTTATGAAAACAATTTAGAAATTAGGCTGGATAGATACATTCATTATGTGCATATTCCCCATCATTTAAAACAGACAAAACCGAAGCTAAGACTTTTGACATTAGGAGCTAAAAAATGTGATATGGTGCCGTTTGATTTTGGAGTACCCTAAGTACAGTTCTATAATATAATAATGAAAAAAAAAGCCAGAGAAATACAATTTTGTGTATTCTGTCATTTATCTGGCACCACGTACCTACATTCCTGAATGGACTGGACAATCATATTTGCCAGGGTATAATTTAGCACAATGACTGGGCATACATTTACCCACCAAAGACTATGCAGTACAACAGTATGCAAAGACAGTTAATTCCGTTAAGTCTTGTTGCGAACCAGGGCTTGTGATTTCCTCCTTATGAAGATGGAATTAAAGAAAACAGAAGGGCACAGAGATGTAGACCAGTTATAGTTCCAAATACTAGCAGACACCTAATCTGATATACCTAATATAGCCATTGGGACAGGGAAACAGACTCATATGGCACCATTTAAAAATCGAAACTTTTACAAATTCACAATTTGATCCATTAGAAAAAAAACAACGTTTGTTCTCAGATGAGTTAAAAAGCAATGGATGGGTAAAAGTAAAAAAGAAAGCAAGCGGAACATAAAGGCGGTAGCTTATCAACAGTACGTGACAACATCTCTTCATGATCACAATGCCCTTTCAGATTACAGCTGACCTACAGCTGAGATCCTATACATGCAGACAGACACAAGTACATATCTTGACTGAGCCCTCAGTGCTGTCCTCCCTTTAAATCCTCTCTCCTGCTCAGAAAAAAAGAGCTTCAAATTCTCTCATAACTTCTAAAATGGCTCAGTTAAAACCAGAGCGGTAATTACGCAGAATAAACATTTAAATACATCAATTTCAAGTCAATGAGATGTCTCCCCATGAGTTTAACTTCTCCTCTTCAGGTACAGCTTTCCTTCAGTTGTCCACCCTTAGACCCCGTTTAACTGACAGCCATTCTGGGAACAGGCTGCCCCTCCCACCCCCCACCTACAGACAGAGACTTTTTAAGACTATTTTAGACACTTCTGTGGTCCGTGGCAATGGATTATAGACATGTGAGTAAAACAGGCAATTTTGCTTAAAAACAAATATTGATCAAAAGACGCAGATGGGACACAAATGTCAGTTGTTAGTTTCCCCAAAATGTGGAAAACAGAAGGTGATTTTAGGCTAATTACACATTAGTCTCCAAGGATATCTCCAGATTAAATTATATTTTTTCACCTATATATAGCTTTTTTACAATGTATGACTGTGGAAAATTAGCCCTATCATGGACTGTAATACATACTGGAATATAGATGGTTGCATGACTCCTAATGTCAAGGCCTTGCACATACAGTAAGTACCAACCAAACTGCACCAAGTCATGCAGAGTACCTCCTTTAGTGGTTCCTGGGTAACTCTGCCATGGTATTTTTTACCAATAGGAAGATAATGGACTGAAATCGACTCTGTGCACATCAGTACATGCACAAAGCTATAGGAAACTGCATTTAGGCCGTTCCGAGATTAAAAAGAAAATCATGTTTCTGAAGATGCTGATGGATCAAACTCACAACATGAGATCAGTTGCGAAAAAAAATATTAACAATAACTTTAATTAACTTTCCCCTAACACTGGTGGAACTGCAACACCATATTTCAACACATAAAATTCATTGCAATCATCATCTGAGGTATGTAATTTTACCTCACATCAGCCAAATTTCCCACACCAAACTAGAACAATCTAGCATTATTCTGCCAATACACCACTGACACCAAATCATTTTCTTCTTTAGTCTGTTATTAAGCTTTATAAATCTTGCTTTTTAAAATAAAATAAAAAAAAAAAAGGTAGTGATTGTTGTAGTAAAAACAATGACAAGAGTTCACAGACTCATCTGTGGAGGAAGCACTGGAAGTCGAACCAGGAGCTCTGATGATATGGTCAGTCGTTGTCGAGTTGGTCAAAGGGAGGGAAAGAGGGAGGGAGGGAAGGAAGGAGGAGTCGTGGAGCAGAGTCATCAATAGGCCTCTGTTGCCCCCACTCAGTCCTTTTTGATCAGATCGAACACACAGCATCCCTGTGGGAGTCTGGCTGCAACTATGGGGTTGGTGATGCTATGCCGCCATGAGATACTGATGGTAAAAGAGGCCAAAGAGTGAGGTGGAGAAGAGGCATGCAGCAATCCACCAAGTAAAGAAGGAGAAAAGGCCCCGGAAAAGCAAGGGGCTGAAGACAGTCCGCAGGCCTCCCAAGGCCACTGACAGCTGGGCGACTGACGCCCGGGCTCCTGTTTCTACCACTGAAGCTGGTGTTGGGGCTGCTACTGGTACCGCCCCCATCACAGAGTCAGAGTTCATTTCATAGACGCAAGGTAGGTCTTCTTCAGGATAGACCCACCAGGAGTGTCCACCTGTAATAAATAAGACAATGGAGGAAAACAGCTCGGATTTATGGAAAGGCAAAGAGATATTGTAAACTGGAAAATCATCAAGCAGTGCATGACTCACCTAAAGTCTTTAGCAGCAAAGTTGTGTGCAGCAGCATCACCAGTGGTGCCACATACTGTAGGGCGATTACACACAAGTAGTAAAAAACACGTGCAACCTGGGTGAAATTAGAGAGGAAGAATAGCATTACTATACACTACCGTTTAACAAAGTACGGTGCAAGAACTAGAGGTTTAACACCAAACACATAGCTGCTTTATTGTTTCTCATCAAACATCATCAAATGTAGGGATGCAGCATTACACAGATCTCAGCATACTGGCCAGTATCAGTTTTAATAATGTTATAGCTTATTGGAAAATGGCATTTTTAAACTTTGCCAGACATTTTCTCTCCCAGTCCGCTGTAGATCACCACTCTTTCACTAAGTCAGGAAATTAAATTCAACTAAACAAAGATTATTTTGTTGAGCTTCTATGCCTAGGTGAGAAAGGGGAGAGAGGGGGGAAAACATGCAGGAAATCGGATTTGAACCCTTAATCTACATCGAGGCATAAACCTCAAAGTATATGTATGCCTGCTCTAACCAGTGAGACAACCCGGCCAGTAAACAGACACTCTTGTCAGCATACCTGTATTTGCAGCACCATATATTCTAATTTGGACTTTAATGTATAATAATATTTAACTCTTTGCACATTGTGAACACTAATACGAGTTGTAAGGTAGTGTATAATCATCTGCGCTACGGTCAGTACATGTCGGGAAGGGCATTAACAAGAGAATGATATGGGGGGGGCGTTTGCCCTATGATGGCTGAGTCCTGCTGAGGCCGGGGTTCGAATCCGACCTGCGGCCCTTTGCTGCATGTCATCCCTCATCTCTCTACCCCTTTGATGTCTGTCACTGTCAGTCTAATAAAGGGAAAAGCCCCAAAAATAATAATAATAAAAAAAAAAAAAAAGAGAACTGATGTGTTTGGCCACAACTGATGCCAGTCCCAAACACACTCACTGATAATGTATCCAATTTCCAAGTGCACCACAGGTGGGCTGCATTCCTCCTGCATAATGCATTTCCTGTAGATGGATGACTGAGTTTTGTGCTTGGTTCCTTAATTCACAAAGACAGGGTCCTAAATGTGTCTATATTTGCTTTTAAAAAAGGGAAATTGGCTTACTACTAAATTTCTCCACCTCTGAAAAACCTGCAAAGTGACTCCATCTCTGCATTTACTTTGAATCACAACACTGCTCTGCCTCTTAATCCCTTCCAAGCCACGGGTTAAATGGGATACATTCATCATTTTATATTTATTTTTTAGTTTTTTAAAGATTACTTTTTGGGCTTTTCCGCCTTTATTTGATATTACAGGTAGGTGAGAATAGGGAGAGAGAGGGGGAAGACATGCAGAAAATCATCACAGGTCAGATTAGAACCCTGGACCTCTGCGTTGAGGCATAAACCTCTCAGTGTATGTGCACCTGCTCTACCACTGATCCAAACTGGCCACTTTGTGTTTATTTATTTATTTATTTTATCTCATTCACCATCTTCTGCAGGTCAACGGTACTTATCCGCCCCGCTTCCTTCTTCATCTGGTCCACGCCCTTCTGGGCCAGGTTGAGGTAGGCCTGCAAATGATGTCTCATCATAGCGAGCCGGAGTATACACATCAGTATGATGGCCCATAATCGCAGCGTATCGTATGTATCCTCAGTCATCCTAGTATTAGGAAAGACAGGAGTGAGTAAAATGGGACACATGATGAAGGTATGACCTGAACTCAACACATCATGCATCTGCTATATCATTTGGATGTTAAGCAGCGACAATGAGAAGATAGTAAGAGCAAAGGAGACATAAACAACTCCGAAGGAAAAGTAAAAGAGGGTGAAATTGAGAGATAAAAAGGTGAAAAGGGGTTACCGTGACATGAAATCAGGCTTTATCATAGCAGAAAGAAGTTGACACATGACAGAATTCAAACTTGGAACAAATGAAAGAGCTTATCTCAGAATGAATAACCAGCTAACAAATGACAGCAGTTAGACACAATAAAGAGCTTTCCCTGAGGTATGACTACATTTGTTTACAGTCTAATTTGAGCCCAAGTAGACAATGTGTGTATTGTCACTTCATCTAAAAGCTGAGTACATTGCTTATCTCATTGAACTGTTGTGAATCCCATTTTTATAACTGCCGTTTGCATTGTTAACATGCACTTTCTTGCATACTTTCCATTTTTCACAGCTTGCCAATGATGTTCCATGCCTCTCGTTTGAATGGCAGGTAATTAGCTTGCTAGATATCAAGGGAGTCCAACTGGCTTACCTACCAGGTACCGATCAATCAACAGTACACCTTTAGCACACTCGTTTGCAAGAAAAGCTAAAGCAATCTCACACATGAGCTACAACATTTTTTACCATTGAGCTCATTATCCCTGCTCAATTATTACAACTATTATATAATAATAATAATAATAATAATAATAATAATAATAATAATAATAATATGATTGAAACTTTTAAGTAACTGGAAGTTTACAAATACTAAATAACAAAAAAGTTAAATGTCTTATCAAATTAGTTTACTTTTGACTATGGCTACATCTATACACATAAAAATGTGTCTAGTCACGGCACGCAGAACATAGATCATATATTCATAAGTAGGAGAAATGTGATTAATGAAATCAAATGCAGTGTGTACACGTGATGTGTCAGAATGGCAGCGGAACTTGCGGTGTTGTGTACATCTGGATCAGACATGTAATAGATGGTTGGAACCAGATAATTCCTTTAACTTACAAAGGCACATTCTCCTTCTCCAGAGTGGGGTTCATTAGGTAGTCCTTGGTAATGGGCTTCACCCACAACAGGACCATGATAAGAGGGGACAGGAAGTTGATATGAAGCAGAGTCCTATAGAAAAAGGGGGGTGAAGGAAAAGATGCCCAGTTAGACCAATAATAATGATAGACGCTGAAAAACATCCAACAACTTGTCCTCCTCTACAGCAAGTGTCTCAGAAGACTTCTGATAATTACAGAAATATTTGACTGCTCAAGGAAACTGAACTCTGTTGCTTTTTAATCTCAATTTGAAGTTAACATAATGAGAACTAAGATCCATGCTATCACTGCAACTTTCTACGAGAGGGGTGAGAAGATAACCAAGCCACAGATTTTGAAGGGCTTGGGAGATAATCCCTGCTAGTGACAGCGTCTGAGGATGTAAACTCATGACAGTTAAGAGGGGGGAATGGAAGAGGAGCCCATTTTGGAGAGTCTGCTATGCCAAAGTGGATTATCTAGATGCAACGTGCTCCCTGCTCTGCACCTCCCATCATGGTCATAGACATGCCACCCAGTGAGTTCTGAAATAGAAATCTGCCCCAACTGAGGAAGTCTTCAGCTGACTCACAGGGTGCTCTCTCGTATCTGACACACTCTGAATAGTGGGAGACAAGTACAACTGCACTATATCTGGCTTCTAGGTACTCCAAGATAGGGCAGTCAGGTACATGAGCACTCTTAGTGGCGAATTTGGCCACATTGTGTATTAATGAAGCCGAAAACACCTTTTCCATATAAGACTATTCTAAAGCCATTTCTATCAACATCATCAAAAAACATGTATATTCCAGTGAACAATTAATTCATTTATGTGAGATGATATTAAAGTTATGTTTTCATCCAAAGATACCACTGAAAATGAGTGAGGTTTTTTCCTGACAAGGAACAACAAAGATTTCTTTGACTTTGTACCGTTTCCGCCCTTATTATTATTATTATTATTATTATTATTATTATTATTATTATTAAGGACAAGAAAGACATCAACTGTATTCAATGAAAAATACATGAGTGGACACAGAAATGAAGACAATTCCTGCAGTGGACTCACTGTGTAAATTTGGCTGTGGTCAGATTGAGTGCATCCAGGTGCATCTGGGCCAATCGTAGACCGGGGAAAGTTAGAAATGCTCCAATCAGGGAGCACAGCAGGGCCAGGATCAGCTTGAAGGTGAGTTTAGATATGGGACCCCTGTGAAAGAGAAAACACATAGTGAGATACTACTGTAGTTTCATCGTCATAAAGAATTCATAAAGGCTGAGAAAACAATGATACTGTGCGAATACTGATACTTACTGCGACTCTAAGCCCTGGTGCTCCAGAAACTGTAGAGCACTGTCAGAGAAGTTTGCAAAACCTAGAAATGAAGAATTGTTTTAGAGCAACTCACTTACTGAGGCCAAAAATAATAACATTTGGTTGTTACCAACAGGGTCATTTGTGTACAAAAAGCATTGTGAAGCACTCACCTGTCTCCAGACCAAACTCCAGGTAGTTTTCAGTGACAATGAGAATGGCCATGGCTTTGACAAAAAAGAAGAAAGCAAAAGTAATGCAGAGTGAACGTTCCCCTCCTTCCTCCAGCTTGAAGTAGTGGGCCGTCAGAGAGAAAAGGGTCTTACTGTGGGGACAGAGTCAAGGAAAAACATCTCCAGCAGCCCACTGGAATATGAAGCAAATCCCAACTGCATCTTTTCAATGCCTTTAACAGGTTCAAGGGGAATAGAGATATGTCTACCAATAATCTACCAATACACTTTTCTTAGAACATACTGTAGCTATTCACCACACAAATGTATTGTCCAAAGTTTGTAAATTCTTACAGGCCCCTGTGTGGACCCTTGACCCCTTAATGCCACACAAACCCTGCTTCTGATCACGTGTGGGTATGTGAGGGTCTTTGGCATCAATGCGTGACGTTGAGGATGTAACAGTATTTAAGTTTGTCCCCGTCAACCTTGACCAGTAAGGTAAACATTTTTCTAAAGGAAACTATTTGCCAAGGAGATAAGTCTCAGTTTCTACAACACTTCAGGTGACAGCATGCCAACACTTTCACCCCCTTTCAGCCCATTTTTAAGAATGGTATTAAATCCAGTGGAGTCCCCCCCCTAATCTCAGTACTGTGAAGACAGCTATATAAACACAAGTCACGCTTTGCCAGACCATCCACACGCTGCGAAGCAGAGGAGGGTCTGGCTAGTCCACAGCATTCGGGATGGGAGAAAAACGTGCTCTCGTTTATTGGCATTAAAATTCCAACACAAAGCAAGCGGAATATAACATAACATCAGTGAAAATGCATGCACCACGGAAGTGATAAGTCAAGAATATAGACTATACAAACACTAATCAGACAAGTTTTAGCCAGCATGATTTTAAAAAGTGATGTTTAAGCTATCATGTGGTGGACTACAATTAATATACCACAGGGTTAGCCTGTCACATTGGCCAAAGGTGAGGGTATATTGACAAATTTATACATTTCAAGGGGAAAAGCAAGCTACCATTACATGCAAATACTTAAGAGCAACATCATGCTGCTCCCGGGTAATCAGGGAAGGTTAAGGCAGTAGAGCTGGCAAGAGTCTTAAACATATCATCAAGCTGAAATAGGAAAACTGAAATCAAGTGTCCCATTAACAATTATATTGAGCCAACATATTCCCTCATCTTCATAGTGCTATTTTATCTAGTCCCCAGTCTGTCCTTTTCCCCCCAAGCATATCAGTCTGTTGGGCTGTGAAAATTGGGCCTCCAATCTCCGACGTAGGCAGGAAATGACACACCATCTGACCGCGCTGCACTGACGACCAGGAGCACTGGAAAGATTGATCCCTGCGGTTGGTGGCAAGGATAATGCATATCATTTAAACATCATTCAGCATGGCAAAATAGCAGGTAGCTGTGGAGGATAAAAGGTCCTGGCGGTCAGGCCAGCAGGAGCTTTAGCAGTCATTTTATAGTCGCTCTCTGCCACTGCTGCATCCACACAATCAAGCTGGAATGATTTGCTCTCTTATAGACAAAAGAGATGTTAACCTATGACATATATAGGATGGTGGGGAAGAATGTAAAGTGAAAATAATGAAAAATGTGAGTGCAGAGGAGAGTCCACTGAAAACAGGGTTGTTCAGTTGAAACGTCAAAAGTTAACCCACCTACATAACGTACAGCATAAATATGCTATCAATCAACAGTTTCACCAAAGCATGGATGAGATTTGACATTCTCATGAAAAAAGGCTAACCAAGATGTAGAAAGTGATTGATGTAAGGATACATGACAAAAGCGAGTACTAGCAGGCACCAGACCACACTGATGTTCATCTCTCCCGAGGGCTGAGCCACACTGTAGTAGAGTTCCGTTATCAGATAGACCACAGTTGCCGCTACTGTGAAATCCACCAGCCACTGGAACTCTGGGAAGTAGTGCAACGCTGGGGGCATAGAGAGTATATTTTTCCCTAAATATTCAATAATAAAACATGTACAGCACAGTATACGCTAGAGCTGGGCAATACAACGATATTGACATCGAGATATGAGACTGGATATCGTAATATGGCATAAGTGGAGTCTTTTCTTCGTTTTAAAGGCTAAATCACAGTAAAGTGATCATTGATCACTTGAGTGAGTAATTTTCTGAACTTACCAGACTGTTGTAACTGTTCTATTATTTGCTTTTACCCACTTAGTCATTATATCCACATTACTGATAAAAAATCTCATTGTGTAAATATTTTGTGAAAGCACCAATAGTCAACACTGCAATATTGTTGCAGTATTGATATAGAGGTATTTGGTAAAAAATATTGTGATATTTGATTTTCTCCATATCGCCCAGCCCTAGTATACACAAACGTTAAGAGTGCGTGATTGAAAGTTACTATTAAATGCTCTTTATTAGACATTTGTTCGCTTAGATATATACCTAATGTGTCGACTTCGGTGATGCATTTCGTCTCCAGCTGTAAGTCTATGTCCTTGGGAACGGTTAGTGGCTTATTGTCTATGTGACCATTGTACTTCCTAGGGCAAAGAAGAGAGAGCACCAAAACAACAACAACTATGGTCAGGATAGCAGAAATGAGCAACTGAAAAATGCAAATGCAAAAACAGAAGTAAAGACCAATGTTATCCTTGGAAGAGATACAAAGTATAAAACACATGATTATGTTGAAAGAGATCATTTTAGTGTTTAGTCATCCAAATGCAATAGTTGGCACAGGTCTAGTTACTTTTGTTACTACTAATACTCCTGGACTACCTCCATGACAAGGGGGGGGGGCACGCGATACATAGGCAGTGCTAAATCGCTAACAGCAGGCAAATGAAGAGCAGTTCTTTAGGCTTGAAGAGCTGTCTGCTGGGCCTCCTGAGTTCTGGGCTTTGTTTGTTCAGCCCTGTGTGTGTGCTGGATTCACAGGACAATACCACTGTAAGACTCTAGGGCTAAACATGCCCTGGACAGATTTCATTTGTGAGGCACCTGACGGGAAAAAAAAAAGGGGCTCAGCTTGACCCCTGACTGAGGGAGTCAGACAGTTAACAAAGGGAATGGAGCTGCATGGCACGAGCTGGCAAAAGGACAGAGGTCCATCTTTTTCTTTAAGGGATTACTGAACATGTGGTGCTAGAGAGCCTTGACCTGCCTCACACAGGGTCAGAGAAAGAACTGCGCTACAAAACCGCCTAAGTTAGGAGCTGGACACCATGAGGAACAGTGAGGATTAACTTTCAATTGCAACTCCAATTTAAATTCACATTGAAAAGGAGACTACAAAGGAAACAACACTTAGTTCATGTCTTCAACATATGGTTCAACTTCCACCTGCAGCCCGAGAAGTTGAATAGTTTTTTTTAGTCTTGATGGAAACTTATCTTCCGGAATCAAAGCTTGACATATGACCCCTATGAAGACATACTGCTGTTTGGGAAACTTTGATTTCAGAGAAGATGCAATCCTTTTAAAGTGGCATCCCCTAAAATAGCCTAAAAGTAATGGCTCCAAAAATATAAAAATAAAACAGGACAAACTTTCCTTGCATCCACTAGACGGGGCCACTTCTAAGCCCAGTTGCTCTGAGCCTTGATGAAGAGCCATAAAGGAACAAAAACAGACTTCTGTCTCCTTACTTCAAACAGGCTTTAACTGAGCCAAATAAACACATCGGCTTCATCTGTTTGCCGACATGCCTGTGGTCTCCATCCATCTCAAATGTCTGCTTCTCATCTTCTTTTCTCTCTGATGAAAGGGGGGCCTTTCGTACCTTGCCTGTGCCACTGCATTTCCCCATCCCCCAAACAATAGCCCTTCTTCATTCCGCTCCCCCCAAATTCTACCTACCTGTCTTTCTTCTTCTGTCCTTTTTGTTTCCCAGCTAAGCTCCTCAACTCATCTTCCGTAGGGTGCTGATACCACCGCAGACTGTGAACAAAGACAAGGAGAGAGATGTGGAATCAGGCGCAGACATGGTCAGAGAAGGAAAGAATCAAAAGAGGACACAATAAAGCAGATACTTCAAAACTAAATAAACACTGAAGCTAGATGTGTTGTCTTACGATGCAATTATTAAAACATACAATGTAAAAATATTTATTATATTGATTCTGAAGTATGGGAAGAGCAGATTTGAACTTAAGAGAAACATTTCATAATCACTTGTCTGTTCACTTGGGGAATACACTTACTTAAATAGTTTTTACATCACACCTTATAGCAATGTTCGCATTTAAACGTTCTCTTGAAAGAAGTGACATCAAGTCTTTATTCTATGAACATGACTCAAAGCCTGCATTTGTTAACAGATCTGAGCTTTATGATTAACTCCCTAAAAACACGCACACACGCGCACGCACGCACGCACGCACACACGCGCACGCACGCACACACGCACACGCACACACGCACACGCACACACGCACACATACACACACACCTTCATATTCAGGCAACCTCCTTAACTTTGTTTAGAAACGCTCTTGTGAGAGCATCTTAGGAAGCACTCTGCGTGGTAGAGGAGGATAGGAGGAGCACAGCTCGTTTTCCCTTTGTACATTTATTTATTATGGAAAACATATTCTGGAGGGATGCTTGAGGACTTCTGCTTAGGCCAAAAGTTTTCTAAAAATGTTTCAACACCACAGTGAAAAGAAAAAATTATGAATTATTAAATGTGTTCCAAGAAGTTGTTTACTGGAAAACATATGTGGCACTAATTAGAGGAAAGGAGGCGGGTGCTTTTATTTATATGAACCGTCCTCTCGGGTCATCCCAATATTTTGATGGTCTTTAGTCTTTGCAGTATGATTTAATGATTCTTTTTCTTCTTCTATCCAAACCCTTTTGAACACTCCACCGTCTGGGTAAACATTTTGATTCCCATTGTTCTGGACTCGTTTTGAACTAAACTTCTCAGAAGGCAAGTAAACTGAAGAAATGCAACAGTAGCATTTAGAGAAACTATCTGAAACAGCATGGACAAGATTCTGCATTACCTGCCACTGCAGAGTAGCCATCTTGCAAAGGAATAATGAGGTATGATTTTCTGAATTACACTGGCCATTACCATGGTAACCACCAGCTGCACACCGATCACACCCTGTGGAAATAGGATGGGAGGTTTAAATTCACATTCAAATAGTAATTATACATGCTATAAAGCACTTACACATTTGACGTACAGGTAGGTTTATACAGATTTAAAGGCTGAAGAATATCTTCCAATTGTACCTTAAAAAGTGCTTCAAATACAATTTGAAGACAGAAATTCTACAACCAATCTCAGATGAAAAGGTCTTGGCATCTCTGATATACAATCTAGCAACATCAACAAACTGTATATATGTGGTAATAAGCACACTTTAGCAGTGCCTCTAGGTTTTCTGAGGATGAGTCATTGCCAAGAGATTTAGACCTAATTTGAGTTGAGGTAGGTTGCTAGTGGTGGTGTTTTGTCAATGATATTTGGCATTTGATGGTCCCAAGAAAAGGATATTGTAATACTTGTACTGACCAGGACCCTTGACCATTACTATAGCTCGACTATCGGGCCAAAAGTTCCCCTTGTAAACAAAATGTAGTTGTGCATTGCAATGAATGTCTTAAGTGCATTCATGGTCCCAAGATGATAAATGCTTTTGATTGCCAAGTCTGCATGGCTCTTTCCTCTAGGTAAGGTGTTTGATTAAATATGCAGCCAATAACAAAGCATACACTAGATAGTCAACCCTCCTACATTAAACACCACAGCATGTTTTCTCTGTAAATACTGTTGAAGGGAAAGTTGTTGAAAGATTAGGCTCCACAACCCTGATTAGCATCCAGAGCTCAAACATAAAATTACCTTCATTTCACTCTGTAGAACCCAGGAGTTATTCAGTCAAAACAAAAATATGAATCAGGCCACATTGGATTCCTCATAGCACTTTTTCTTTTTCTATTGTACCTGAAGCCACTGTGTGTTTATTATGGCAATTTCCAAATTAAAGGCCCCAGAGTTGGTGAACCACAAAGAGAATGTGGCATCTTTTAGGCTACCAAAATACTTATAGCACCATCCTGACATCCACTTCTAAGTGCCTAAATGATTCAGACCTTGATTCATATGAATCATGTGATTGACTACCAGATGTCCCTAACATCTATCATGTGACAACATGGTAAACAGCATGGTATGTTTAGTTGCCTGGGACTCCCTTAAAACACCTCTTGCATGATTAGTGAAACAAGTCTACAATTTGCAGCTAGGGCTTGCTGTGAATACCTAGTATTGCCATGTGACAGGATGACACACATTGTGGTGATTGAGATTTGGCAAACAGGAGAGATTTTTCTATACTGTTACCAAAGTCCTTTAATATCTCTGGTTGCATTGGCCCATTGTGGGTAATGTTGCAAGTCAATGAGTAAGACAGATTATAGTGTTCTATCCATGAACTGTTTCTCAATTCCATTTCCAGAAGTTGTAAAAAATCATAATAGGCATGGTTGATCCAATTTGAAATAACTTAGCCAATAGAGAGAAGATCAACCACCTTAAATGTGACCAAAAAACAAAATGACAATAACTTGCCACATTAAACCTACCTCGATACAAAGAATACATTGGTCACTATTTTTTAACACATCATCTTTTTAAATTTTTATTATCCAGGATCTAAAAGGAAGTAACCAACTACTCTAATTTGAGTAAATTTAGTGGTGCAAAGAGAATATTGAAATAAATTATACTCTGTCTGCAACATCTGTCACAATGTCAGCCTCCATTTGCCCAATAGAATGAACAGCCAGAACTCCTGTGGTAGGTACCCAAAGATTTAGCAACATAAGGAGCTCAATATCAACCAAGCACAGTTAGATCAATATTCACTTAGGCTTAAGAGGACAGAATCATTCCCATCATGGTGTGCTTTATCCTTTCACTGTAGGTAAGGTCTGTGGGGTGGCCTATCTTTTTGGAAATCAGTGGGGACCATTGATATCTGTGCCTACACACACACTTGAGCAAAGAGAACCAATTAGCCAACTAATCTCCAATAAGTTATATTTTTCTCTTTTACAACAACAGTCTTATATCTGTACTAGCACCTGGGCATGTACCAGTCAATCTACACTTGCAAAAGTCTGTCCCCTTAAAATACCAGTAAATAAATAAATCCTGTATCCGTTTTTGTTTTCTCAACATGATGTTTTCACATCAATAATATTAGGCAAGGGGTGCCCTGCAGCCCTTTACTGCGTGTCATTCCCCAATCTCTTTCTCCCTTTCATGTCTATCCACTGACACTGTAATAAAAAGGAAAAGCCCCCCCCCAAAAAAAAAAAAAATATATAATAATAATAATATTAGGCTAAACAAAACCACCTGCCTTAACTCAACTCTACTCAATAGAGCCTACATTCACACTAAAACGACAATTTAGAATGCTAATTTCATGTTGCCTAACGTGCACTTTGGTGGTAATTTGAGAACAGTCGGTCCATTAAAACGTTTTTCATAGAATGAAAAAAAAGAAATGTTAAAATTTAAATACAGACTCTGCTGACATGCACATTATGAAAACGTGTTCTCTTGGCCAGTCCGTCATCTAGCAGGTGCTTGGCCTTTCCTGGGCAACATAAAGAATACTGTATGCCTATTAGTTATTGGTAATATTCATGTCTGGCTCTTTCTTTTCTCACTGTGCCACACAATGATATCTCCTTCCAGCAACAAACATTGATGAAAAGATGCCCCAGCTCACCATTTTCTGGTTTTCTGTTTACTTAAGCTTTCAGATCATTCTCAATTGGCCTTTACTTAAATATTGTACAACAATTTGGGTTATGGGCTGCACTGCAATTAGTTGAAGATGGTAACCTAACCTCATATTAGGGATGTCACGAGACCCGGTACATTCTAAAAAAGGTGACGGTACTCATTTTTCTACAGTACCTCTAGGTACCGGGGGAAGCAATTCTTTCGGACCTGGTGGGGGCAGTATACGTGTTCTACAAGTACAAGTGTTCTAGTCTGCCACTAAATGCTGGAGAAGAACAAGAATGCCCACCAGCATCTCCATTGCCGTGCACGACGGCTTGACCACAGTTAGCCTCTTGTTTTACCGTAACATTACATCTATAGCAACTACTTTCCCGACTTCAACTGGAGCTCGCAAACCAAAAGCAATGTCCCCAATACCTGACATTAGCTGACATTAGCTAACTTTAGCGCTTGTTTTAGCGGTCATTTATAACGTCAGTTGAAGTGGCTAGCTTAAATGTAACTTTCAGTTTGTGTTGATTTCAGTGGCCCCTTTGGACAAAAGCGGTAGTGTTTTCACCACACTTGCTGTCTTTAAGGTCTAGGAGATAGCGTTACAGGGAGGTCACATAGTTGCGATGAATGTTTGGCTCAGACAGAAAATCATTAACTTACTATAAGAGAATACGTTACAGATGCATTGTTGCATTTCAAGTGTTGCATACGGTAACTTTGCCTAGTTTGGATGGATCTTGAGTGTTACAAGCCAAAACAATAAGAGTTGGTTGTAGCAACCAGCGTAATAATAACTTATATTAATAAAGCGCATTTCATGACACCCAAGGACGTTTTACACAAGTACAGGGTAGGGCTGCACAATTAATCGAATTGTAATCATAATCACGATTTTGACTTCCCACAATCAAATTTGCGTGATCGAGCAATTTTTTTTTTTTTTTTAAATGCGTCATCACAGATACACAACAGATAGCAGTTATACGGCGGTCTCAAGGTTTACCAGTTTACCAGTAAACGCAACATTTTGTCCCGTCTGTGTTTTTCAGACAACAGCAGTGACTGGTGCTAGTTGGTGCTAGTTAGCGTCTGTTAGCTGTTACCTCTTCTAGGACGCACCGGTGCTAATGTCCTCGCATCCGCTGCAATGTTGTTGTATGGATATGGTTTAATTTTGCGTTACTCGACCCATTTCTTCTGTAAAGCCGTGCCTGTGTTGGATCTCTCCTCTACTCTCCGCGCAGCCCGGCCACACAGCGCCGGTCCACACTTCTGACATTTGTCTACAGTTTTAATTGTTATTAACACAGCTGTATATTGTTAAATATGAGAGGCAAACCTGTATTTGTACCAGTGTTTCCGCGGGTAACTAATATCGCGGCCGCCACGGCAAAAAACACAGAAGAAGTTATTGAATGCAATTAACTTCAGTTGGTAGAGTAATAGCGACACGGAGCCTGCTGGACCTGGGCGAGAGATGTGACCCATCGCCAGAATATCATAGTTCATAAAAATGCAGTGCAGTAACGATACAGACATTTCATACACACGAGTGTGTAACTTCACTGACCCGCCGTTCAACCCGTGCTGGACCCATTCATAATGATCAGCCATCTATCTGTGATTAGCACTCACTCTCTCTCCCTAACTCTTTTAATCAGTTATTGTTGAAAACATGTGAAGGAGCTTTCTCAGAGATGCATTTAAATATATATATATATATATATTTCAGATAGCTAATTTTCATTTACATGTGTTGCAGCTGTATGTCTATACAACTTCAATATAAGAAGAATGTAGCACAATACGGATGTGAAAGCGGTTATAAATAGCCTTTGTGACAATAAAATTTGTTTTGGTTCAAATCAACAAATAATCGTAATCGTGATCACAATATTGATCAAAAATAATCGTGATTATCATTTTGGCCATAATCGTGCAGCCCTAGTACAGGGGGACAAGAGAAAAGAAAATACTACGCCAACACAAACTAAAAGGAATAAAACGTCTGCGCTAAACAGAAGGGGGATGAAATGTAATGTCATCTACTAACGTACAACCACATTGCGCAATCTAAAGTTATTTTATGAAAGAAATAGACATATTACATACCTGAGGGACAATTAAGTTTTTGAATCATTTACAATCCCTGCAATTGTCTCCATCTGTTGAAAGCCTGACCAAGTGTGACTTGGATTTCGCCTGTTGTCTTTCACTTTCCCCTTTTAGGTTTTCTTTGTTTAATTTCCTTCTTTTCATCCATAACTACAACAGATAACTTCTAAAATAAAATTCAAATACAATTAGGCCTATATAAAGAAATCTCTGCCGTAACTTTGCAGCAAAATTCGGACCCGGGGAAAGGCATTAATAAAAAGTATATTAACACAGTGTTCTTTTCACTGTTAGTCTCATTCACTGTTACATGATCATCAGATGGAACATTACACAGTTTCAGAAACATTTAAAAGTTGCATATGGTCACTTTAAGTTAACTTTACTATATTAACCTTAACCAGACCGGTTCTATGTGAAAAACAACAATGGCAGAGAGAAACATATGTAACTATAAGCTTGCTGTCTGGGAGTTCCAGGTGAACTCATGGAAGACCAGTACCATACGCTGGCTGTGTGGTGATACCAGGCTTCAGAGCCTCGGGCTGTGGGTCCATAAGACCTTTTCTCCAGATTACATGTAAATACCGCTGTCTTTGCCCCTTCCACTCCACACCAAAACAGTGACAGAAAGATAAAGAAAAAAACTGACACTGAAAAAAGAGTGACATGAGACCCCCCCCCCACACACACACACACCTTTTTAAATGTTTAAATAAAGGAATAATGTTTAAGTATTATTGTTCTTTTTTTATTTTGTATACATGCTGTGGCATAGAGTATTGTGTACTTTTGGTGGTATAGGTACAGACTACCAGATTTTGGGTATTGTGACATCCCTACCTCATATATTCTGCTTCTAGCATAAGGCTGGACTGCACACATCAAAATGAACAATCCTGCGCATAATACTAGTAAAAGTTTTTCTGAGTGATGGTTAAACTGCTGTAGGTGTAAGAGGAGGAAGTGAATGACACCTAGACAGGACAGGTGATGAGGCCAGACCTGCACACTAGACCTAGATTTTGGATTGGTCATGGGGATGCCCAGGGTCTCTCAGAATGAAGTAAGCTCCAAAAGCTAAAGTCAATACCTCTTCTGGAGTCACAGAGGGGAGAGTGGGTGCCATTAATTTGGCAATTATACTCGCTAAGATGTGACGCGTGACCAAACAACTTCTCTGACTCAAGACATTCTCCATGTGAGTAATGGCCATGCTATATGTAGGTCAAGGTGGATGCTGACCATTCTCTGTGGGGGCCCTGCTAGGATCTCAGGCCTGGGGGAAATTGAGCCAGCATGGACTCTCTTATCTTTCCCGGTCCGCTTGACCCCCTTCCCACAACAACCAAATGAAATCTGCAGGGGGTAGGGAGTGGGAGCTGCAGTGATAACCACCATCCATAAGAGCTCAAACACCTCTCTACTATTTTGTCCATAAAACTAACTTTGAAGCAGCAAAACACCTTAGTGACCAATGCTTCCCTGGTTTCATTCATCTTGACAACTCTTAGGTGTGTTTAATCCTTCTCTGTAAACTGAGTGTTGAAAATCAGACTATCACAGATCAGCAGTTTGTGGACATTCTGATTGTACTATATGAAGAAGAATACAAATCAACTCACCTACATAGTCATACCCCTAATCCAAACAAAATAAACCTCTAAGATAAACTCCCTGATTGTGTTGGCGCTCCCCCAAATTGTTAAATAGCACCCTAACTTACTGTTGATATTGTCAAAATGACTTGTTTGCCAGTTGTGTTGAGATTCAAGACACCAAATGTGTTTTAAAAAGGGACATTTGGGGTTCAATGGGTACTAAAACAAATGCACACCATTGTTGATAACTGCCCATTCTTTGATTAGTATTATATATATATATATATATATATATATATATATATATATATATATATATATATATATATATACACACATATATACACATATATACACACAAAAAGGTAACCAAACATGCGCACAGTAAGTTTACGATTGAACCATTTCCTGAATGTTTTTATAAAACCCTTGAAATTAAATTAGATATGACTATGACAGTGTTCAACCAATGCTTGTGAAATTACAAATACATTACAGCAAATGAGCTTAACACTTCCTCTGAGGGCATCCTGAGGTCAAACTGCACCGGTCAGGTAGATGAACACACCTTGACTTTTTCCAAAGGTATCCTGCTGCCAGCTGAATGGCATGCTTAACTTGCTGCTTGTTAGCATGCATCATACTTGTACATAGAACGTATCTTTAACCTCTCACTTTACCCTGCAACGCTAGCTAATGTCAGTAGTCCCAAACACTGTATGTGAGTGAATACCACTTAAAACAGTAACGTTATCCTAACGCTAGCTAAAGAGCTAACGTTAAACTCACTAGCCGGCCGGCTACAACCTGCTGTGGCTAGCAAGCTAAGCTAACGTTGCAATTACAATAACCAATTTGCTGAAAACCTGAATTGGTCAACAACGTTGCAGTAGATGTCCGCATGAAAACTGATATTAACAACTAATCCTCTATCAATAAAGTGCGACAAATGAGAGAAAGCGTTGCGTTCAGGGGCTCGCTGCTGTCACACTCACCATGTTGATGCAGTGCAGCTGAAACGGACTCTACCCCAACAACACTGAGCACCCCGAGTCGGAAATCAAGCGGCGAGGAGCACATAAGCCCTTCTTGCAATGGGTATGCACACAATGAAGGGGTTTCTCATTCAAAGTGTCACTGTATCCTTGCAGAGATGGTTTACATCGTCAAAAATAAATGGATTCAACCTCCGCTCCCAAGTGTTTTCAACTGCAGTAGAGGTCACGCTAAAACTCTGGGAAATGAGGTGTCTTCAGCTTCGCCTGTACACAAATACTAAAATACGATACATTTCACTATTCCCATTCTCACAAATAAAAACCAAACTATGATTATGAAATGAACTCAACGTGTTTGTGTGCCATTTTATTCCAAATTTGACTTAAAAATGACATAGATGTTGTCATTTTATATAGGATTAGACAGGACCACTATAAGCATTCACTAGGACCGCCGCAACCGGAAGAGCCGCAGAGCACTATGCACATGACAGATCGGTTCTCTTATTATACATCCATGATCAGTACCTGCATCAGATGTCTGACTGGCAGTGGGCAGTAGGCAGTGGGCACTTTGACCAATGTCTTATACGAGTAACGTTTGGGAAACAATACAGTCTCCCAGTTTCTGTTTTTGTTGATGTGCCTCACGGAATGTGTCTACATGCTGTCTTTTCGGCTCTATCAATTGGTAGTCTAAATGGTGATCAAGCACTGTAGGCTGTCTCTACCCTAAGGTGACAGTTAAGCTGAGCTTCGGAGTCTTTGTAATTGGGACATTATAACGTCATATAAAGTAATTAACTGTAAGCCAAGTTACACAATAATAAAAACAGGCTACAGTGATTTAGGCCTAACTAACTACCTGAAGCTATTTTGAAAGACTCAAATGCATCATATGTATACCATCTTATGGGCAGAGAGAACGAATAGGAACGACAGAGAGTCTGCTTTTTGTGTTAATTTTAACACATATGATCACATTAATTAATCATTAATTCATTTATTGATGTCATTATTGTTTTTCTTTATTTTACTGATATTTAACATGAAATTCTAATAATGCACATTCTACTTTAACGTTATAGCTCAGCTGATGGAATACCATCTCACTAGAATTGCACCTTGCATAATTTCAGGTTAAAACAACTGATTGATTGATTGATTGATATCTTACATAAGTTACACTGTTTTGATGAACAATTACTTTTTCATGTAAGGTCCTAGGTTTTTTTGGGAGGTGCAAACTCGTTTTACATTGACATAAGCAGCTCTAATTGTTTGTGTTACCATTTTGACATACTATATCTGGAATTTATATTTTATTTTGTACTCCTATGCTTGAATCTGAAAGTTAGAAATACTCAATTTCTTTGCAGAACACAGTATGGCATTTCTAGTTCTGCTGGATTTTTAAATATAATTAGACATAGTGACATTGGTGTCAGTTTCAGCATTAAAATACTTAAACAGGAAATTAATTAACTTCTCAAATCAATCAAATCCATATATATCAATAAAATACTCAAAAGGTAACATTTTAACAATGGCAGTACTTTTAATACTTAGTTACATTGTAGGCCATTGTTCATACTTTTATATACACTTATTTTTTTTATGCAGGACTTACAGTATATTCAACCCGGTCTCACGGGAGTCAACCCGGTCTTTTCTATCAAGTAAATACTGTGAGTACTTTTACCACCTCTTCAAATGAGATTTTGTTGAATAATCTGTAAAGTTCACCAACTTCAGTGGCATTACTTCCAGTAACTCCCCTGATCAATTCAGTAAAATTAGACTTTTCTTGTTTGCTTTTAATGTATACTTTATTAATCCCACAAGGGGAAATTACAATTTACACTCTGTTGTTATTACACACATTATACACAGGCCTGAATTACACACACATGCTCAGTACCTATACATGCACTAAATGGAGAGATGTCAGAGTGGCGTGAGCAGCGGGTTGAGTTCTTCTCATAGAATTCTATATTTAGGAGAAAATAAGGCACACGAAGTGCCAAAAGTACACACAACATTCATTAAAACAGTAAGAATTAAAGCATGGTTCAGGCACAATCAAAATCTAAACACTTAAACAAAGTGTACCTATATTTTGTGCATATGTGTTTGCAACTGTATACGGAGTGGCATGTACATCAACATATGGGTGGAAAAAGGCTAGGCTGTATATGCACATGCGCATATGTTTGCTAAGTCCTCCTCTCTTATTGCACGGACACCTTCCCCACCCCCTTGATGCATCGTACCAGCCCCTCGTGGCATGTAGACAGGCACACACACTGCAGGACTGTGCTTCTACACTGTCTAATCTACTCTCTTGCACATTCCCCCTGATAAATGTAGTTAAAATTCAGCCCTGAGGTCTATGAGGTATCTTTCCAAAGATTGCTATTCACTAATGATGATGTCAGCAATGAATGCAATTAACTTAAAGCGATGCAGTAATTCATATGAGAATTATTATTTTTTTCATAAAGACACATAAAATCTTAGCGATTATAAAGACATGATGTTGTTTCACAAAAGGGGCTGTAGAGAGACACTGACAATGTTTTATTTCAGTATCTGGGTTATTCCATACATTTCACACTGATTTCTTTTTCATTTATAATTGAAGGGAGTCTCGTACTGTACATTCTCCTCGTTGTATTCCATATCCCACTCAGCACTATTACTGCTGCTGTTTGAACTCTATTCTCTCTGGAGCTTGTGGTTTTTTACTCTTTTCTTTTTCAGTGTTGTGTGTTCTTTTTAGTCAGGCTTGTTATTTTTAGATGAAACATAATAGCCAGGATCTTCAGTGTGGTGAGAGTTTCACACCCCTTCCTAGTGTTTAATCCGTATGACATCTCCTCCGTGCCTACTGGTTCTTTTGAGTTTCAACTCACAAGCCTTACAATATAAATAAAGATGATGAGAATATTACAGTGAAAATCTCAGCCTAGTCAATCAAATAGACTCATTGTTCAATGTCACGATTCATTTTTAATGGCAGGCTTTTTGTGTGCGAGGGCTGGGGAGCATTATACATTGTTTCCTTCTTTTATTAATCAAACAACAGTTTGAAATGTGTGTCACTGATCTCAGCAGTATAGCTCGAAGCAGAGCGGGAAAGTGGAACAAAAATCCATGTCAACTCGTCACCAATAAGACTCAAAATGGTTCAGAATGTAATTCTCTTTGGTGCAGCGCCTCCTTCTCTATTCTCTGTAATCTACTAGAATGCAAATTACAATGCAAATGCAAATACTACTGAATAATGTATTTGTAGAGTACAGGTTCATTTACAGGAACCGGGAGCTTTTTTTGCTTAAATAGAGTAATGTGGCACCTGGAGCACACATTTGGTTAACCGCAGAAATATCCCATAGAAGTCCACTGTGCAAAATTCTGCTCAACAATTTAGTAAAGCTTTTGAGGCTATCAGGATTAAATATCTAGGATGCACAATTTTTATTTCTGAATTGCATTATCTTAAATTCACTACTCTGTTATGTGTTCACTATATTGCTGAATGCTGTACACAGTTAAACTCTAGACATAAAAAAACAAGACATTCCTTTGTCTTACTGGTTAAACATTAAATGTGATTTTACATCCTTAATTTGCCTTTGGTGTTAACTACTCTGGCCTGACGAAATGGCAAAAGGAAACTAAATTTGTCTTGAAGATACTGTAGGTTATAGCCAACAGTAGTTTTAATTATTTGTAATTTATTACCATATTCACTGCACCTCTTGGTAAATACCTCCAACATACTGGATGGAAATGTCTATCCAAACCACTGTTGACATTAGATCCCATCTTCTAGATACCACATCACACACAGAAACAGGGCCTCGTTCAAAACATCCTAATTTCTATAAATCAAGTTGAAGCGCATGCGGAGAGGCCTTTGTATTTTGCGTGGATGCTGGGTAAAAAAATGTACACCTATTACAATTAATGATGTTCATATACACTTGAACACAAAAAAAGCTTCTGTTTCTATCATAACGTGTGGCTGCATTCAGGCGTGTCCCTCAGTGGTTTTTCCATCAGGGATTGTAATTAGGCAACAGCATTCATGAGTGGGCATGCTCATTTAGCCTGCGTCTGGGCTTAGACAGCTTTAGAGGGATGAAAGAACAAATCCTGGTGGAACAAGGCAATGTATGCTATAGCTAAAGTGAAAACATTGTGGACAGAATAACAACTACTGCGAAACTTTGTATGCATGTTTTTCAAACATTCTGCAACATACTGTATATGAGTCTTTTGTTAAGTGTATATTATTTGTGCATTTGATGTGGTTTACTTTGCAAATATACAGTGTAGTATACTAACATGGGAGTGAGAAATGTAAAAAATATTTTAAAATATCCATATATTCTGAATTATTTTTCCATTGTGCTTGTGTAAAAACAGAGTATAAAATGTTTCTATGTTAAGTATCTTATATGCATACTTTTATGACTGACATTATTGTGATTACTGGGGTTGAAATGTAAATTTGGAAGCATTGTAGTTGGACAGGTGGAGAAGTTCTTTTGATTAGGTCATAATAATAATGATAACAATAATAAAGAATATAGCTGACATTATTGCGTTTGATTAAAGTAACAAAGTCTGTGTTAAAAAAGACTGAAAATAATATGTTACACTCCAATTTTACATAATTATGTCGTTCTATTTTCATTTGAATATAAAATGATCACGGAAATGTAATTAAATGGATGCTAGGGGAAGCTGACTCTGTAATAAAATCTCAATATGAATTCATAATTATATTCTGAGGTTTTCTCTTTGTAAAACATGAGATAAATCTGTTCAAGAATGCTATGTCTTTTTCGGCCTCTCCTTAATTGTTCTAAAATATTGATATTTCATACTCAAAGTAAAGCAAGAATATTTAAATTTCCCTTTTGCTAAGTGCAACACTGGAACTTTCATGCACTTAATTGAATTGGGTTCTGTGGTGTCCGTTAGCGATTAACACTACCATTTTTCTTCTTCTTCTTCTACTTCTTCTGCTATGTCTTTCACACAAACTAACAGTGCAACATAAGACAGACACAGTGGCATGTGCTTGGCATCACATTAGCTTACCGTTCTGTCAGAGTTACCACCTGTCTGGAATTCACAAAATCAATGAGTGTACTACCATGGCTCGTCATTTTACTGTATCTGTAATTCCCTCTTTTAAATCTCTATTGTCTGTTACAATAGAGATAGGAAAGCGCCATTGCTGCACCAGAAAATATTAATGCAGAGGGTGCCCCCCCCCCCATTGAATTGAAGACTGATTTATATCAGAATTAGGCTACAGTGTATGTGTGTGTGTGTGTGTGTGTGTGTGTGTGTGTGTGTGTGCATTGAGAAATAAAGGCAGAGCTAGAGAGAGAGAGAGAGAGAGAGAGAGAGAGAAGCTCATTATAATCAGGCAATTATGCTGGCAGAATTAGAAGCGTCCTTATTTTCTGTTGTGGCAGCCTGAGTGTGGAGACGGTTTTCAAAGTGACTGCAGACTAATCCATGGATATTACTGACTGCCCTGTGCAAATATGGAGCATCTGTAGTCGTGTATGACAACAAGATTTGGAGGTGAAAGCCTGTGATTTTAGCATTTTTGAAAACGGGTGACTCAAGCAAGGCTCTCCAGGTTGTGGGCTCTAATTTGCATTGATGAGGATTTCTTTCGTGGGTTTTTTTGCGGTAGTGAGTGAGAAGCGAAAGCAGTTATTCACGCCTACAACTCAGGACCATGGCTGTACACAATCAGTGCCTTCCAAACTGTGGTATATAATTATATTGCATGTTTTTTGGGACAATTAATTCAGTTTCTTATGGCATACTGTAAAATGTGCATTGCTGCTGTTGTAATGTAGTTAATGTTGGTGACAAAGACTGTGTGTGTGTGTGTGTGTGTGTGTGTGTGTGTGTGTGTGTGTGTGTGTGAGTGTGAGTGTGTGAGTGTGTGAGTGTGTGAGTGTGTGAGTGTGTGAGCCTTATCCCCAAAACTAGAATACATTTTTTTTATGTCTTAAAGACATAAACAACATTTTGAATAAATCGGGTATCAAAATGTTTTTGGGTTAATAAATATTTTGAAAATAGTGTGATATGATTGATTTTTCTCATATGATAAAAAGTGTGAAATAATTACAAGAAAAGTCTCACCACGTACATCTGTTTGTGGAAACCCTTAAATCCAAATAAATGCACTGTTGTCATTATTATGGCAAGATTTGACACATATGTGATTGTGCACCAACGGCATGTTCACGCTAAGGACTTTGACCTTATAGGTCAAGGGGTTTTGACCTGCATTTGACTCTTGACTTCTACTACATGTCTTATCAATTGGCCTGTTAATTTGTATTGATCATCCCTCCCTGGAGACAGAAAGACTGAAATATATTAGTTTGAGTCTTTTTGTAAAATGGGAATAATTGTTGTTTTTCTCAGTATAAATAGGCATTTGCAAAGACATTAAAAAACATTTTGACATTATTTTTGACATCCTGACATTACAACAAAATAAACAATGCAACATTTTCCATAAAGTATGTTTGCTTGAATTGAAAAAAAATATTACAGCTATAAAGACAACTTTAATGTCCATCTTAAGGACACCAACCGAACACCCCACATCTCAAACCCATTTTCCACTTGAAAGATGAAATGTTGAATTGTCTACGTGTGTTGGGGGGGGGGTTAAGATGAAGTGGAATGACGACTCCCTGAAAGTTCTCAGGGAAGTGCTAGTGTCTGGCCATGGAGCAGGCAGCTGATTTGGGATAGGGTGTTAGCATAACAATGGGCCTGAGCCTGTGAACTTGGGGCACCTTTCGACCCTGGCGCTGTGGGGATGAATAGTCTCTGGGCCTCCCCATAGAGCACCCCCATGGCTAGCCTGATCGTGGCTAAATTGTTAATCAGGGTAATTTAATATAGTTTTCAATATGCCTCATCTTTCATTGGGAAAGCATTCACCGGCTTCTCGCCTTCCCGCCCAAAAAAAGTCCCCCCTATTCAACCAGGCGAGACAGGCAGCTGCAGGTCTTATAGCCTTCTTAATTGAAATGTTCAAACAACAACAACCGGGAGGCCTGGGCCCTGTGTTTGTGTTTACATGTGTGCATGAGCAAGTCTTCTTCCAAACTAAAACATAAAAGGCTATTCATGCGTAAATGTGTAAATCTGGAAACACACACACATACATTCACAGTGTTGGCAATGGAGAAGACAAAGAGAGAGATAACAACTGTAATGCACAATTTTACAGTACAGATCCAAAACAACTAAGGCTGCACCACCTTTGGTTCCACAAAGTGCAGTGCCACATATTTACTTTGACCTGTGCTCAGAAAATGAGGAAATGAGGCAGTGTCTTTAAGCTCTGAGATGACAGACAATCTCCGGCACTCTCTAACCTGGATCAGAGTGCGGTCACCGCGTGCAGTAACTCTCGGCCTCAGGACAGGTGACGTCAGTTCTCCTGGTGCAAGCGTCCAGTAGCTGAGGTGAGTCATCGGACTCCGGCCCTAGTTTTAGGCAGTGTGAGTTAGAACACCCATCCAACCACACACATATACACAATCTCACACATGCACAAACACAGGGCCTGGGTCCTGACTCTACTGTCTATAAATACATACTGTAATCGAAAATGACTCAGACACTTCATGGCTCTCTGTGGGGAGGCAAAAGATGAAGTGAGGAGGACAAGGAGTATGTAGGAATAATGGAAGAAAGCTAGCAAGACCCTGTATTGCTGTTATCGTTGTTATCGTGCATTTTAGCTCCGAGCCCTGCGCTGGCATGGTGGCAGAAAATGGAGGACAAAGAACAGGAAGTTTCTTTTCTTTTATGGTACTTATTGATTAAGAATAAAACATCACCCACACAAATATACAATTTAAAATACAGCGCTAAAGATGTTGCATATCATGAAACCAGTTTTGCTCATTTATGGCAGCTTTGTGGTTCTAAACTTCTATATTATGCTTTTTTGTTTTCTTTTATTCATTATCTGCTTTTTATGCAGAATATTGTTATGAGAGAGCCCAAGCCAACATGAGAAGGGTGTCAACTACAGATAATAATACAATAGTAATTCCATTCGATTTTGAATGATGACATGTAAAGGCTGATTTATTTGTGTAATATCTTCCCTCACCTTTTCTGTTAGTGATAATGTTTTTTGTCCGCCACCCTGTCTTTTCAAACTTTTTGTTTCTGGTCAGATAATAAGTTTTGGCATGTTGACAACATAACAACGTAGTGATGGCAAAGTGCAGACATGTATGTGCAAACACTAACTAATTAGCATAGCACCTCGCCGTGAGCAGGCCGTGGTGAAAACAGACACTAGAAGTCTCAGGCTAGCAGACCATGTTCCCATGTGGGCCATTGAATAGAAGTGTTCTGCTCTTGTGTACTCTGTCTAAGGCTGTATGTTAATTTACGTGGTGTGACTAGACGATAATTCATGTCTAAATCACCAGACTGCACCCCCAAATCCAGACATGAGTCTACGGGAACCGTGAGAACCCTAAGTCAACATAACACTAGACAAATCACCCACACCAAGACAAATCCATAAACCATTGTAAAAGATTGCTTTTTTTAATTTAATATCACCACATATTGTCGTGAAATATCTCCAGATTGATTGAACACTAACTAAGCAGCATTTACTATATGGTTTATTTTGTTGATAATTGACTTAAAACTACTGTATATGTTTGGCATTATATCGGTAAAATACAACCTCTATTTCTTTCTGCTCTAAAAGTCTAAGTCCCCTACTGCTACATACATACCTGTAGTCTAAGTTTCAAGTTTGGATGTCACAGTGTTTGTTGTGTGGCTAGTATACGACAGGAAATAGAATTTATCAACATGGAAACAAAGGTATTATAGATCCCTGGGGGGACAGGGTCTAACTTAGGGTCAGGACTGTGGGGTTCTTGTCTAGACGGCCTGCTATTGTGGTTGCATGGTTTCAGCCTCTATCTCACCCTTTCAAAAGGAGAACTTGACCCGTGTCTAGCTGCCGTGGGAGTCCGTGAAAAAGAGACAGGGGGAGAAAGACTTACGAGGCAGCGGGATGGCAGTGAAACGTTTTTGGCAAGTGGGTAGTGGATAGGCTGACTTTTTAAATATTTTAAGGTAAAGTATTAAAGTATAAAAAATATATAGTATTTTTGACTCTCAAGTTACATTGTTTCACAGCCTGGGATTCACCACAAAATGGACCTGGCTGACTTCAGGTCTTCCTTCAAGGCTAAACTTCTAAATGCATGTATCCATGTCTGGGTACACCACTACAAACAATACCTAATGCAGAACAAATCTAGTCATAAGGAGTTACATTAAAACCAACCAACGACAATACCAATACGCAGCAACACCAAACACACATTAAACGCCAAATTCAAATAAGTCCCTCCTACTCTCTTAGCTTGCGTCTCGGTGTGGAGGGTGCTGCTGCGGGGCATATTATAATTGAAAGGCTGAAGAAGCATACTGCTTGTTTAAACCAACCAGCAGGCAGCGAGGGCATGATGGGAAAACAAAGCCAGAGCCCCAGGAGTGGGTGACACGACATCACTAATCTCGGAGCAGAGAGGAACACTGCCTCTGTTTTGTTACCCTTAGTCCTTGTGCCAACCAGCAGGTTGAAGATTCTACACAGTACACTCTACAAATTCTAATCTGAAGTTTGTGGATATATTGAGTTGGTTCACCAGGATCTAACATGGCTCTTGTAGTGCTGGTTCCAGAGTTATTTTCTTTTGGTTGTGGAACAATATTGTCAATCATCAGTGTAATTTAAAGAAATTAATATGTATTTTGTAGCTGTGATGTCTTTATAGATGTTGGTGTAAATTGCATTTCATATTTTCACTTGTGATATAGTTTTTAGGCTGCCACAGATATATGATATAAGGGCAGAAGGAGCACTTATGGATTCATTTGCTTCTGCACGTAGAACAGAACCTCTTTATTTCTTCACTCTCTTCCATGTACAGTACACATATACTATAAATAGACACATTCGTGGAGAGCAAGTGATAGGTGTATGTAAAGATTGTGAGTGAGAGTATGAATAAGCTATTCTATTTAAACAATATTGAAAATCTTCTCTGAGACCCTTCCATTTCACATGTTTTTTTTCTGCAGCTGTGAATTCCCTCAAAGCAAATCACCAGGCATGTCTGTCTCTTATTGACCCACATCAGGTGTCCCCACCCACCACCTGCAAGACAGCAGCTCATTTTAGCCAGAAATAAATATCAATATTACATATCAATAAACTCATCAGAGAGGTTTGAAGATATAGCAGGGAGGAAAAGGAGTTAGATTGAAACAGCGATGGATGGATGTGGAGAATAAGAGAGGGCAGACATGGGAGAATGGCCTGAGCGAAGGAGAGAGACTGAGAAAAAGAAAGAGTAAGAAGAAAAAGAGAAAGATGAAGAAAGTGATGGTTGTCTGTTTCCGCCCTGTGGTCCTGTGCCTCCTGGGATGGCGGAAACACTGTCAAGATTCTACACTTCAAAATCAATCACTCTCGACTGCGCACAAAGAGAAAGACACATGTGCACTCACACACGCAAACAAATGTACATTCACACAACATGTTACAGGCAATGTCCTTTGTCCTTGTCCAGCTTCAACAAGCAGCCTCGGCATGTCACTGCAATGTGTGACTCCACAGTAGGCTGTTGTGAGGAGAGGATGTCAGATCCCCAACTTTCTCATGCAGAGATCAACTACATGATTCCTAACCAGGGGTCCAGGTACCTCACAGGGTATTTCTGCAGTTGCTACATGGCAAGATTGTGGAGTAGCTCAACCCGAGGCAGATCAAAGGATGGACCTGGATGTATGCATGCCCACCCAGATTGACAGCTGGGTGGGCACTGATCACATTCATTAAAGTAAAAAAAAAAAAAAAAAGTTAATAATCAATTATTGCTATACATATTTGATTGCTTTTGTCTGGAGAAACATTGCAATTTAATATTTGTACTATAAAATAATATTAAGAACTTCTTCTCTAAGCACAATTAGAGCACTGTGTGGATAGCTCAGTGGTTAGTGCCACTGACTTCGGTACAGGTGGTCGTTGGTTCGATTCCCGGTCAGGGCGGGTATCCAGGTGGACCCTTAGGCAAGGTCCTTAATGCTACTGGCCTACCTCAAGCATGAGTGAAACCACAAATACAAGAGTCATACCGGCTCGGACGTCGCCCGGGTTAACAAGGTCCGCGTCAGGTGCTAGGGAACCAGGGCAACCTGATGAGAAATGGGCTACTGGAACAAGACATACATGGACTAGAGCAGAAAACATGGATCTGATGCGATGCTACTATACAAGCAACCCCAGTGAGAGGGGTTACATGCAGAGACTATGGGATATGTGGATGCTTCGATACACGTCATCAACACTGACAAAGAAACAACTTGTGGCCCAGTGTTCGAACATCCGCAAACGGCAGCTTCTATCACAACTAGAGATTGATGAGATACAACAAATATGCTACGGCAAGGGGGAGCCAGGACGACAGGTCAGTGGGGAGATTTCATCATCATTCCCACACTCAGAGATTGGGTCCCAAGCCCCAATAACAAGCCCAGAACCAGCTCTCAGAGCTACAGAAAGGTGTAAGGAAGGGGTTACCTAAGAAATACAACAAGCTGTCCATACCTGAGGCTCTAGAGACTGCCAAACAAAGACTCACTGCTCTGGCCACCCGCCTAAAGAGATACAAGGGAGAAGCAGAAGCCAGGAAAATAAACTCTCTGTGTACTCTCAGTACACAGTGTTCAGATCTTGAGACTGAACAGTACTGGAAGAACATATGGGAGAAAGAGGCATCCCACAACATAGATGCTCAGTGGCTAGTGGATCTAAGAACAGATCACAGCAATCTCCCTGGACAAGAACCAGTAACCATAACAACGGCAGACATCCAAGAAAGAGTGGCAGGTATGAAGAGCTGGACAGCACCAGGCCCTGACATGATCCACACCTACTGGCTGAAGAAACTAACTGCGCTCCATGAACGCCTGGCAGTACAAATGAACCAACTACTGATGGATGGGACCCACCCAGAATGGTTAACCCAAGGACGGACAATCCTGATCATGAAGGATCCCCAGAAGGGAACAATCCCATCCAACTACCGGCCAATAACCTGCCTCTGCACAACATGGAAGCTCCTGTCGGGCATCATAGCGGCTAAGATGAGTAGGCACATGGCTCAATACATGCACAGGGCCCAGAAGGGAATAGGCAGTGACACCAGAGGAGCCAAGCACCAGCTACTTGTGGATAGAGCAGTCACTCGAGACTGCAAGACCAGGCAGACCAATCTGTGCACTGCCTGGATTGACTACAAGAAAGCCTACGACTCAATGCCACATACATGGATACTGGAATGCTTGGAGATGTACAAGGTCAACAGGACACTAATAGCCTTCATCAAGAACTCAATGAGGCTGTGGAAAACAAGTCTGGAAGCCAACTCAAAGCCAATTGCACAAGTCACCATCAAGTGTGGCATATACCAAGGCGATGCACTATCCCCGCTGCTGTTCTGCATAGGCCTGAACCCCTCAGCCAGATCATCACAAAGACTGGCTACGGATACCGATTCCGAGGCGGAACAATCATCAGTCACCTCCTCTACATGGATGACATCAAGCTGTATGCCAGGAATGAGCGAGACATCGACTCACTGATCCACACTACCAGGATCTACAGCAACGACATTGGAATGTCGTTTGGACTGGACAAGTGTGGACGCATGGTATCAAAAAGAGGGAAGATGATCAGAACTGAGGGATCAAACTACCAGAAGGCCACATTGCAGATGTTCAGGATAGCTACAAATACCTGGGGTGCCACAGGCTAACGGAAACCATGAGGAGGCAGCAAGGAAGACCGCCACAGCCAAATATCTACAAAGAGTGAGGCAGGTCCTGAAAAGTCAGCTGAATGGGAAAAACAAGATCCGAGCCATCAACACATACGCCCTGCCAGTCATCAGATACCCCGCTGGTATAATAAACTGGCCAAAGGAGGAGATAGAGGCTACTGACATCAAAACCAGAAAGCTCCTCACAATGCATGGAGGGTTTCACCCCAAATCCAGCACCCTGAGACTGTACACCAAGCGTAGCGAGGAGGCCGAGGGCTAGTGAGTGTCAAGACCACTGTCCAGGATGAAACAACAAAGATCCAGGAGTACATCGGAAAGATGGCCCCCAAAGATGAAGGGCTTAGTGAATACCTCAGGCAGCAGAAACCCGAAGGTGAGGACAAGGAAGATGAAGAACCATCATGGAGGGACAAGCCGCTGCATGGCGTGTACCACAGACAAATAGAAGAAGTGGCTGATATCAAGAAATCCTACCAGTGGCTGGAAAAGGCTGGACTGAAGGACAGCACAGAGGCTCTAATCATGGCAGCACAAGAACAGGCACTCAGTACAAGATCAATAGAGGCTGGGATCTACCACACCAGGCAGGACCCCAGGTGCAGGCTGTGCAAGGATGCCCTGAGACAGTACAGCACATAACAGCAGGGTGTAAGATGCAGGCAGGAAGAGCGTACATGGAACGCCATAACCAGGTAGCTGTCATAGTGTACAGGAACATCTGCCACGAGTATGGGCTGGAAGTCCCAAGGTCAAAATGGAAGACACCTCCTAAGGTAGTCGAGAACAATCGAGCTAAGATCCTGTGGGACTTCAAGATCCAGACTGACAAACTGGTGATGGCTAACCAACCAGACATCGTGTTGATCGACAAACAGCAGAAGAAGGCAGTAGTGATAGATGTGGCGATACCAAGCGACAGCAACATCAAGAAGAAGGAACACGAGAAGCTTGAGAAATACCAAGGGCTGAAAGAGGAGCTAGAAAAGATGTGGAAAGTAAGAGCAACAGTGGTGCCGGTGGTAATCGGAGCACTGGGGGCTGTGACCCCCAAACTGGGAGAGTGGCTCCAGCAGATTCCAGGTAAAACATCAGAGGTCTCTGTCCAGAAGAGTGCAGTCCTAGGAACAGCTAAGATACTGCGCAGAACCCTCAAACTCCCAGGCCTCTGGTAGAGGACCCGAGCTTGAGGATGACACATACCACCCCACAAGGGGTGAGAAGGGGATTTTTTTTTTTATATATATATATATATATATATATATATATATATATATATATATTTAATGTAATGGGAAAATAAATTTTAAGCATGATTTCATATAAAATGTAATCATATATCCTATAATATGCATGTGTTGATTATTCATATAATTATTCACAATGCTTTTCAGGGTGTATGACTTCTGAATCTTTCTTTGTGTGTCCTCCGTGAAGGAGGAACAGTCGTCTCAGGATAAATGTTTATGCTACCAGGTCCCAGGTCCCAGGTCCCAGGTCCCAGGTCCCAGGTCTCAGGTCAGGGCCATAGCCTATCCAAAGAGACAATATGTTCTTTTTCAGCTAAGATAGAATGACCGGTAGAAAAACTTGACACACAATGGGCAGATTCAGAAAGACATAACAGCTCCAACGTGTCTGCCTGGAAAGATTAAGTGTTATACTAAGATTAGACTGTTTTCCAAACAAGGTATTCTTTCCCCGGGGGGATGGTATATAAGGCAGGATACTACTGTTGTAATGTTGCAAGATGCTTGTCACTCTGTAGCTGATGTGTGCATTGAAAACTGTTCTTGTCATTTGATTGTTCTCTGCAGAAATCAATTAAACCTTCACCGAAGACCAAACCTTGATTCAGTTTGCAGCCTGTCTTTATTCTGTTTCAACAGAGTCTCACTTCCAACAAATTCCTCTCTCGCTGTACAAGAAACTTCCACGACAATATATATAAACAGTTTTATGTAGCTAGCAGCTTGCAGCTTTTGCTAAATGTAACTATGGCTATCATCAAGTTTAGCTTACCTCATGTAGGCCTAGTAGCCGGCGGTAAGCCTGTGATGTCACGATTGCGGTTTCTGTAAGGAAGTTCTGAATTGTAATACAATCGTAACGAGGGTTGTTATTATCATGTTATTACCTCTTTATGTATGTATAGGTAGCCACTCATTTGACTTGTTCATTGATAGGACTGTTGCATTTTGATGACACTTTGTAAGATGATGTACTGTACATTCATAAATTATTTTTTTTTCAGGCTTCCAGAAGCCTATGCACAGATCCTACTTGTTGTCCTGTACCTCTGGTTCTCCATTCAACTAATCTGCAGTAATCAGTAGCCTATTATTAGTGAGTGTTTGAGCTTGTGGTGCTCTCTATCAGTCGGGGTGGGTGTTGACATGAGTACTAGGCATACTAATATTCACTACCGGTACAACAGTTAGATAGAGTAGGTCTAGACTACACTCCAGAATTTACAAGGACCCAACAGTTCTAGTAGTTTCCTCCAGAGCAAGCAACAGTGCGACAGTGGCGAGGAAAAACTCCCTTTTAGGCAGAAACCTCGGACAGACCCAGGCTCTTGGTAGGCGGTGTCTGACGGGCCGGTTGGGGTTAGAATGAAGAGTGGCAGTAACAAAAATAGAAAAAATAGTAGTTTGTAGTAGTAGTAATACAGTGTGTCTTAGCTTTAAAAATTGTAGGCCCATCCAGTTTCCTCTATGTCCAGCTACTGCGGTTGGTATCTGCAACTCAGCTCAACTACCAGTGATGAAAAAGATGAAAAACAAGGTACACATATGGAGTTAGCTGTAACATTTGAACATAATGTGTTACAGTTGAAGGTAAGTAAAATACAATTACTGAGTGATTGGAGAAGTCTAAACAGTTTGCTAAAAGTAATGGCAATTTGACCAAACTGCCTGACTGACCTTACTGACATCGACAGTTCAATTTTATGAAAAAAAATTGTTATGATATGCATTCATATATAGGCTTGTTAATAGTGTTCAATGATATTCAATTTCAAATTAATTAAAAAGACCATTCTTAGAACATGCCGGATGGTTTCGATGAAGGGCTGCCTGAGTTCATCTGACAGGGTTGTGGAGGTACATCAGGCAAAACAAGCGGGGAGCTGCTGATCAATTGTATCTGTACGTTATTTTAGTTGATGTATCTGATAAGAACTGAAAAGTCCCCAACAACTTTCAATAATCCAATCAAACTCCAGCTTCCAGCACCAGTTTTCAGTTGTGATGTAGATTACATCTAAAATAAGCTTTTTTTTTTAAATGTACACACATCCTTTGCATTTTATATCCCTGTAACACTATGCAGACGGCAGCCTCTTTGGTTTCCAGATCTTCTTAGGGAAAAACCAGAGAGTTAAATACACACCAAAGGTAGTTTCAGTAAGACCTCATTTTTCTCACTGTGAAGTTTCCAGACATGGAGTTCTGTATCTTGTCTGTTGGGATCATGGGGCGTATAGTACTTGTGAATCTTCTCCCAAACAAAATAAGATAACACAAAGTCCTGATATCTGTAGATAAAAGTGAAACACTGTGCCGTCAGGTGTAAAAAGGAGCAGAGAGACAAAGAAAGGAGCAAAAACCTCTATCACATAATGGAGTTAAGAAGTTTTATTCTTTACTTTTCCTTGCTATCATCTTCCAAGGTCATGTTCCTGGGCCAAAGACCACCTTAATGTAAAAAAATACATTATTTTCTTCAACGCTCTGCATCAGTGGTAGAATTCATGCATTTATTTTTTCTGCCTTCAGGAGATCAATCCTGAGTAAGTGCCATCTGAGATCTTTTTGGTTTCCAAATGCTCTCGGCACAATTCAATTGTACTGAAAGATGTAGACAGCTGCATTATGATTCCAGGAAGACCAATTTAAACTGGGATACATGTCTTCCACATGTTTGAATCTGTCTCTATTGGATTTCACTACACATTCATCTACCAGCCAGTGTGATACAATATGATCTGTGGTGATTGGATAAAGCCAGGTTATTGACGAAGTATTCATCAAGATACAAAATCATGTTGTGTGTATGTACAGTACATTTAACACCCAGTGATTGGTTTTGCATGTATTCCAGCCCAGAATCTGAATATAAAATGTATTTCTATGCTAGAATCCTGGCTCATTACAGTAAAACATATTAATATTCTTGTCATGTCAAGAGAATACAGAAACAGGCATGCAAGTTTTGGGACACAGAAAGAATGAAACAAACCATGATCTTAACAATTTCTAGCTGCTTAGAAAACCTAAAGAATTGTAGTAATTATAATAATTAGGTTTGTCAAAATAATGCGTTATAAAGATAACGCAGATTAATCCATTCCGTATTGACCTTTGACCTGAAGCTGTTCTTGCCACCATTCGACTGTAAAATGAAGGAGGGAGACGAGAACACGCTGCCTGGATCATTGATTGGACTATTTACTTATAAACATATTCTTCCTAAAGCACTTTTGAATTTATTTCCTCAGCATATTAGGTCATATTGTTGATTGTTATGGCCATTATTTGAACAATGAAAATAATGATTAAAAAGATTTTTGAACTTTAATATCGCCAATGATGATTATTCATTGATTTATTTGAATTTAAATATTTAAAATACTTTTACAGCCAAAATAATGTATGCAATTAATTTAGCTTAATTAATCACAGAGTATGTAATTATTTGGTTTCATGTTATAATCAATTGACAGCCCTAATAATGATTAATCATTATGTAAGGCTACATTTCAAAAACTCGCTTGTATTGTGTGGATTATTTGTTTAAAATGCAAACCCGAAAGAGAACAAGCGTATAACATATATTGTGCCCTGATTCCAACTAGAGTCCTTGTATTCACCAAAAGATATTGCACCAGAAAATATCTTTTTTTCATGCTATTATTATTATTATTATATCATGCTATTCCTGTTCTACAATAAAATGAGCATTTAAGCATCTCCATGCAGCTTTGTTGTGGTGTAGATCACATTTAGATCTGTTTCCATTAGAAAAATTAAATCCTGTCTACATCGGTGCACATTGTGATCAGGATTTACTTATGATGTTTGACCTTCAGACCCTCATAGTGACACAGTATTTGTAGTGAAAACACAACATAGAATGTTGTTTCTCCATAAACATATGTGTGCTTCAGGGACAACTCGTAAAACAAGGTTCTCTAAACAAAAAAAAACCCACGGCTATACTACAATACTTAAAGGCTTGACAAGCCATGTGATCACCTTCATCCTATGATGAAGCATTTCTGCAGCTAAATATGGTCCGTTATGTGTTTGACTCAGGCCACATCTGCAAACTGTGGTACAACCAACGCAAATGAACTTTTTTCTGCATGTGCTCAAATCAATATTTTAATATTATATGAGTTTGTAGTGTAAACATTTGCTTGTTCATAAATAATTATAAGATGCATGATCATTATAAGACACAATGTGCTGAAAATCACAACATGCTAATACAACTCATTTGCCAGAAATTACATTTGTTCTGAATTTAAGAAAAATTTAAAGTAAAATAAGATGTGTGACACTGGTCAATTGGGGTTCTGTTTTATGCTGCACTTTGTAGGTAGGAACATGAACACAATATAAGCCATTGCAGTTTATTTCATTATATGGCCAATTGTATTTTTTGATGCATTTTCTGCCAGCAGCAGGAATGACTGGATATCTTTCAAAAGATTGCGTGTTGCATCCTTCAAGTTGATGCCAAGACATGTTGGAGCTATTTTAACACTCCTGGGAAACTTTTTGTTGATGTTTCCTTTATTTCGCTAGTTACCTGTAGATGTGACACTGCTGGCTCCAGGGCATCCTTTGTCTCAGCACAAAAGCCACTAGCAGTTGATACAAATATCAGTGGACACTCTTGGAATACACACCATCTCACCTGTCACACTGTACCAATCACATCGACGACGGTGAAAACATGGAGTCTAAAAAATGTACACATACACAGCTATCAGCTTGGATTCCTGTCCCATTCGACCACTGATGTGTGTGTGTGTGTGTGTGTGTGTGTGGGGGGGAGGGGGAGGGGTGTATGTATTTCTGTGAGTCTGCAGTATATGTGAGTGTCTGTCTGTCTGTTAGGGGATAGGTGGAGGCCATCTTTCATCTCTTGCTGTGATCAGATATTCTACATGATATGATATGATGATACAGGCCCAATTAAGGGATGGGTTTGTGTAAAAAATGTGATGACAGGGCAAGCGGAAGAGTAGACTGTGATCTGACATCTGAGAGGGAGAGAAAGACAAAGGAGGGAGAGAGAGAGAAAGAGAGAAATGGTAGCAAGAGTATGGGTAAGGGTGGGGGAAGACGAGGGGCTACAGACAGGATCTGAAAGACGGTTGTAGGAAAGAAGGGAAGAGTGATGCTGGTAAAGGAAATGAAGATTGGGTAAGCGTGAGAAAAATAGTGAGGATGAATGTTAAGTAGGGAAGGACAGGCAGAATTAATATGATTATGAAGGAGATGGGAAAATGGAGAGGCACATAAAGATAAATGAGAGGGATGAAATATAGAAAAGCAAGGAAAAATGAGGCTTCTTTCCCATAAGAAACAATTTTATGGATCCTACTTTTTATCCAGCTTGTTGTAGCATGAATAGATTTGTAAGGAAACTTTAACAGGGATGCAAAAGTCAGATATTTTTCTTTAAGATATAAACCTGACATACAGCATGGAGAGGGAAAGGCAACACGTAGGTCTAGAAAAGACACACTGAATCATTCTAATCTTTAATTGTTGCTTCTTATTTTGCACATAGAGGTACATTTGATTTGACAGACATACCCGTACACAAAAACAACAGCACACATTGTGAAATGGAGCTGATATTAAACAGGGAAGCTTCTTGGTACCGTCTGAACCTGTTTCCTCACATCTACAACTGTGTCAGGTGTATGATTTTGATCGGGACACGTGGTGCTTTGATCACCCTTCCAACTTTTATCAGCACGCATGCTCTTTTCATAACCAAATAGGACCCAATTATGTCAAGCACATTGTTCTTTACCTGGAGTGCCAATGCACTACACAGAAAGAGGGAAATAACTCACACTAAAACATCACTTTAAGGAGAAAAAAATGCCTTTTATTTAGCTGTCAAAATGTAGACTTGTTAGACTCAATCAATTACATGAAATAAATCCAAGTTTCAATGTGAAGAATATGTTCATCATATTTTTTTATTATGTATTCTTCCATATGAAAATAATAAATCTATATAAATACAGTTGTATATTAGTGCAAGGTCACAATATTAGTTAGTTTGGCCAATAATTTTACATAATTAGTTGACACAAATACAGAAATAAAGAGTGCAGTGCAGGTCCAAGTGTTGTAAAGAGTAATGTGAAGCTCACTGACATCTTGAAGCTCATTGATGATGATGAAATGCAGTCTCCATGGTTGATCAGGACCTCATTAACCTAAAAACAGAGAAAGGGGAATATTATATAAAATTCAAATACATTCCAGAAATCTCAGTTGACCATTTACCTTGTATTACATGTTATTAAGGCACCAAGGCATGAACTTTGGGGACCAAAAGTCACCACATTCTGTGTAACACAACACAACAAATTCACAAAATTTGGCAAAAAAACACAAGTACATTTCCTCTTAGCAACTATTAGCGAGACTGCATCATCATTCCCAGCCAGAGGGGATCTTACAGAAACCTATTAGTTACAGTTTATGTGCAACAAACACATAACCTCTGTTTGCACACCTTGCCATTGCTAATGTTTGAGAGACAGCACTTGTTGGAGAGTTTCATCCCATCCCAAAGCAAGATGCTTTAATGAAAGGAGTTCAGTGAGCTGTGAGTTTCCGGTGTACTTGACAGTCACAAAGGCCTCAACAATAGCCGCTGACATTAGTCCACCTCATATCACACTGCACTTTTCTCCCATTGTTCCCACTGCACTTCTCACATGTATTGTCTTACGTGATATCCTTAGAACCTGATAAGACGCCCGGTGAATGTTTTTGTAGCTCAGGACACAGGCCTGGGAGTGTCTCAGGGTTACAGCTGCTTATTATTCTTTCATAGAGGAGACTGGGAGACTGTAGGGTCTGGGGAACGCCTTATCTGATCCCCTTTACACCCAGCCTAACCTGTGTTAGCTGCACCTCAAGCCCTTCCTCCATTACTCTTGCCATACATGACACTCCCTTCCTCCAGAAAGACATATTACATTCCCGCAAAATTGTAGAGCTTGTTGACAAGCATGAAATGCATTCTGGGGACTAGTATGAATGTATGGGCTTCAGAACAGCTGGGGTCATTTGAGAAAGTAAGGATGTCAGTTAAATCTTCAGTGTATGGTGTTATTATTTGCATCAGACAACAAAGACAGAGCAACACATCATTTTAGGATCCCATGACTTCAACAGAGATGTTACTGGATTGCTCTAAATTTGTTTGCTGATTTATTTTGTTGGACACTTTAAATCTCTTGAAAGTCAGCAACTCCTCTCATGTTTTTTCTTGGAATTCAGAAAGTACAAAAGTATTATTTTGGCCACGCTGTCTCCCTCAACAAATTTCTCTGATGTTTGGCTGACAGAATAGAACAGTTCGGGGTTGGCAGAGGGTCCCTGGGCCATCAACAGACAAACTCAGCCCAACTGCAAAAGATGAAGGGAGGCAGTTCAAGCACACCACCCTGCCTGCACACAGCACCTCAAGGGCACCCGCCGCCTTCCTGGCATGCCTGTCTATCTGTGGCAGCTGATCTTAGTTAAAGCTACATGTGCCTCTCTCTGCATCCTCCTCATCTTCTCACCTGACACTGCAGTTTAATGCCTATATATAAACATGATGTCCGCAGTGAGTGTGTGTGTGTGAGTGTGTGAATGTGTGTGTGCGTGCGTGCGTGTGTGCATGTGTGTGTGTGTGTGTGTATATGCATGTGCGTGCATGTGTGTCCAGGACATTGCTGATGGTTGTCAGTATATCTGATAATTTGGTTACACTAAACAAAACATTTGACAATCACCAACACGTTTAAAGCTGCAACAGTGCGACACAAGAGAAATCTGTGAAATGATAAACAACAGCAAAACCAAAATGTGTACTTCCACAAAATTCATTAAAATACAGAATCAATATATTTTGCTCACAGAGTCTCTGTTGCATTTACATTACTCCTCAAACCGCTTCAAATCAGATCAGGGCATTGCAGTATGTCTGTTATAAGTTTGACTAAATCAAGCTTTTCATTATTGGTGGTTAAAAATAGCCTAATCATCCATTTTTGCTTTGCTCCACACACTCTGTGTCTAGTGATGTTATTTTCCTGGGGGCCTTTGAAAATGGCCTTATGTGTTAGGCAGTGTAGGAACAATAGCCAAAATATGGAAAGTGAAACACAAGATGCAAAATAAAGACATTTCTGAAAGTGTATTTCTTTTCAACACATTGTGAAGCTCACTAAGTAACAAATATAATTTAAAAAAATATCTTTTTTTTCATTCTATTTGGAAGATTCCTCAGTGACAGTACACCAAGATTTTACCAGACCAAACATGGATGGTTGTCATGTTCACCATCTTGATGCGCATTTATGCGTAAAAATACAGGATTTTTTTTGGGAGTGGTCTCCCCTCATCTACAAAAAAGGATTTCATGTCAAACTGTCCCTTGGGAAATTGACAAAGGCAGAAAGTAGTGCCTGCTGTTGTCCCAAATCTGAAAACAGCATGGCGGAGTTGTATGCCTGCTCTCCTTTTGCTAACTACTCCCAGTAGACTGCAGTCAGATGCCTCCACTCTCCATGAGGAGGCAACTGATGCTGCTGATCTGAAAAATGACTCGAGAAACACTTGACTGAAGCCTATCAGAACTAAAAGACACTACTGATACAGACTCGGTGCAGGAGAAACATGATGCATACACAAAGAACAATCATGTGCATGCACTATGTGTACTGCAACAATATCTGCATTATATAATCTAAGAGTGGAGTAGGCTTGGACACATACTGTTGTACATACAGAAACCAACAAACTGGGGATACACATGTACACAAATGCACATACATCAAAACCAAACATGTACAAAGATATGACTTAGGCACACACAAACACATTTCTCCACTATCCTTTTCTATCCCTCTCCTTCTTTCTGTATATATATCTCTGTCCATGCTTCTGAACCTTAGGGAGACATGTTATTTTTCATCTGTCAGTATGGATGGAAACAGACAAGTTCAAAATACACAACAATGGCCTCGTCTGCACGGAGGAGTTTCTATGTTTTGTATGCTTGAAGCACTGCATTATCTCCTAAGTGTCTAGCAACCCTAGTATAGTAAATAATGGATGCATCTCTTCCTTCTGAAAAAACCCTCTTTCACTTCAGGGACAAGTCATGGTTTACCTGTTCAAATGCCCTTTCTGTGTCTTTGGAGAAATGGATAGCACTAAAGGATGTGGGTCAGACGATTTCATTAGCACAGCATTTCTGTCTTTGTCTCCTTCAATCAACCGTTTGACAGAAGCAATGTCACTCAAAATGTCTTACAGACACTTTCATATAGAATTCACTGAGAAAAAGGATGCAGAGACTGCTGATCCATAGCAGGGAATTCATAAAATATAGCCCATATAACAAGATGGCAGACACCATGATGCTTGAAAGGAGAGAGTGCAGTCACCTCTGAGATCAGCTGAATATCCTTGACATCTTTAGCCTGGAGACTCCAGTCATTATGCCATTTGTTTCTAGGTCATGATCTACGAGGTCTCCATTCCAACCTAGAAATGAAACAGAATGGGCGTAATGTTTAGTGCTGCGGATGTACATTTACACTAAAACTAGTACACATACAAACAAAGTATACATATCATTTTACAGATTCTGCATGGCATCCAACTTCATTAGATGATGAGAGTTCCATATGACTTATTGGGTATTGCTTTTTGAACTAGTTCTTTCTTTTTAAACACAAAACAAAGTATGAAGCAGGATTGGACAGGACTGTTGGTGCCACTACGGGACTAAGTCTCTTGGTCTCCCTCCCGCATTCATTGTGAGGTTACATCAAAAGAGTTTCAGCTATTGTGAATTATTTACTTCATTCACCATTCGGCCCCTTTAACCCCTCAGCAAATGCACAGGCAGTCAGGGTTAAAAATACACTCCCCAAGGATCCGGGTTTGACTCTACATGCATGTGTATGTGAGAATGTGTGTGTTTGTGCATGTGTGTGGGCAGGGATGAGGGCTTAACAAAAAACACACACACACACAAACACACACAGGAACTCATCAGAGCATCATTATGTGGGTACTTTCTGGGTGAGAATCCAGGCTGTCCCTGATGGAATTATTATAACACAGCTTGATCTGTGCTAGAGCTACGGGTGTGATTGTGTGAGAGTGTGTGTCAGTGAGTGTGCATGTTTGTTAGACAGTGAGTCCTGACCTGTGCTTCCTGACCTGAGTGAATGTGAGGGTGCACCACTCTGTTTCTGTGGAAGTATAAAATATATAGTACAAGCATAAAACTGTGCGATGCCAAATCATTAGGAATGAGGTGCTTTCCTTGACAACTGTGTCAAAACTACAGAAACTGCCTTAAATTCACTTACAAGAGAGTATGTACAGTGGGATTATTCATGTTGAGCCTCTGAGTCAAAGGCTGAAATAAAGGTGTCAGTGATACATGCCAATCAAACAGCCAGCTGATTGAGGCTGCAGCAGCTTCCCTGTCTGTCTGAGTGAATATTAATGTCACCAAGATATGTGGACCTTAATGGATCTGCACACACACACACACACAACACAAACTCTACATGGCCATGTTGCCGTGGTATGTCCCTGGCATGCAGCAGTGTTGTCATGGATACCCCCAGACACATCCGCCATCCCATAAGCGGGGGGATGCTGAGCGCCTCAGAGGGGCTGGCGCCAAGGCTTCCCCCCCCTCATCCCTCAAACCCTCAACCCCCATTTTCTATCCCCTTCCCCCAAAACTGAATCCCTGTTCCTCATTCTCCCCGAAAACCGGCTCAGCCTCAAAAAGGCTCTCTGCTTGTCAGCCAGTAGGCCTGGAAGCACACTGCTGAGATCTTGTCCCAGTGTTGGGGCCTCCATTGCTCTCAACTGGAGTGGGTTGTAATGTAACTGGAACATGTAAGGAACAATGAGATATAGACAGAGAACACCTAGTATGCTAGCACCGGCTTAAATCTTGTCTGAGAAAACCTAAAAAAGATGTTGAACAGGGGAAATGAATAGTGTGTGTGTGTGTGTGTGTGTGTGTGTGTGTGTGTGTGTGTGTGTGTAACCCTCAGGGCTATGGTTAAGCCTGTACTTTATCCTGAACTGATCCTTTTCATTAGCCATTATCAATAATTCAACATCGCACTTGCTTTAATGGTTTAATGTGGGCAAACCCTCAGTCCGCACACATCCACACTGACACACACGAACACTCACACACTCTACTTAATAGCACTCACTCTGTTGGCCTGTGCCAAATGCCACTGAGGTAAATATAGACGTGTAAACGTGCACATAACACAGCCAGCGCACCTAAAGCATTTAAAAGTAAATACCTATCAATCATAAAAAACATTTACCCCACCAGGCAGGATCCTAGGATCCTTTCAGCTAAAGAAGGAATCAATTATTATTTCCCAACAAAAGTCTGTTTTACTGTATATCAAGTTATATTTGCAATAAAATTCCACATTAAATCTTCTATTCTAAGATAAGGATATGAAAGGGTTAATCTTTTATGACACGTCCCCTCCCATCCGTGCTCTCTTTTGCCTTCCCTTTCATATTCTCCAGTATGGCAGTGCTCAATGTCTGCACGTATGCTGGAGAAAAGAATCCTCTTTGATTGGAAGACTAATTTGAAGTGTCAATTATTCTTATGCAAATGAAGGTACAGTTTCTCACGTCTGAAATGGGTTGGGGGCACAGACGGGTGTGTGTCTGTGTGTGTGTGCCCGCACAAATCTCCCTCCAAAAACATACAGCGCCATTCCATCCCCCCTCCAACTCTTCATCTATACCTCTTAGGGAAGAAAGCTGACGTACAAAGACAGCCGGTATAATGGCGCTAGGATATTTGCATGCACATTGTCCACACTGAACGCCAAATGGTTCATACATTGGGAATACAATGACAAAACAGTGACAAAGACGCAGAAGTGCAAGTAAGCATCCAAAATCTGACAATAAGGTGGCGTGGTTACATGTTGTAATGTAAATAATGAGATGATGTTGGGCAAAAAAAGAACACAACAACAGCTGGTATCATGGCAAGTATTGTGGGCAAACAAAACAATTTACTACAGCTTTTGTCATTTAAACACTTTCCAGCAACATTCTCTTTCACTGTTGCCATACCAGAGGTGCAAGTGAGAAATATAATCCCAGTGTCTGTACAGAGAGGTACAACAAGATCCTGTGTAAAGATAAAGGGAGAGAGAACGAGGGAGAAATCAAGAGCGACAGAGTGCCTTAAAGCCTACATTCATGTCTAAGTACAATATGTTAACGAGTGCACGCTTCTCTTTATGATAATTAAAGCTTCAAACTCTGACCTGAATCTGGATGAGAGATTTAGACTGACAAAGAGAAGCAAAATGAGGCGAAAAAAGGAGAAAGAAAAACAACACAGACAGACAGAGGACTCTACAAATAGTGTCTGCTGTCTGAACCTCTCAGCTGATGTGGTTGTTCATATAAAAAAAAAAAAAGCTTTTCAGGCCCAAAACAGGATCAAACAACCTGCTGTGGAGTCCGGTTACACCATAACAATGGCTTACATTCACTCTCGGCTTCAACACATAAGCTTTTACCTCAAAGGGTGTAGAGAAAGTATGGTTTGTAGGGTGGGTGTGGGTATGAACGGGTATAGTGATATCTTAGACGATAATGGTGTTCAACAGATTAGATGGTATCAGCCTACCATGTTTGTTTTCAACTGTTGGCTTCTGCAGCTACACTGAGATCTACGGTCAACCCCAAAGGCAATCTCAATCTCAAGGAAACTTTTAGATATTGCCGTAGAAAGTGAAGTACTCTGCGTATCACGGAAAACTCTTTCAAAAAGACAACAGTTGAAGACAGAGCAGCTGAGGAGAGATCTTTGCCTATAAAGTGAAATACAGAGACGCCATTGTCAAAATCAGTTATTGTCTGGCTGATCGCATTGAACATTTGATGGACTTTTAATTGACTGGTGAATGAATGAGCTGGCTTTTTTACACTTCCCTTGATTAGCTCAGGATTTTAAACTCAGGCGTATTGACAGATACCTAAAGCTATCATATAGCCGACTACAACAGCTGTCCAAGTAAGCTTCTCTGTCCACAGCAGACAATCTGATTAATTACAGACACACAATAGGCAGTTACTTTCTGCTAACCTCCTAAGACCCTGACTCTCAAGCAATGAAGAGTGGCCCTGGCAATTTGTATTTGTTTTACATTGGTTCAGTAGTTCTGGGGAAATTAGTATGCAGTCAGGGATGGGAGAACTTGTCAAGATCAGGGGGAAATCTCTACCCACCCACCGGGTGGATCTTCATTCATGAACAAGGTTGACAAGAAAGCTGACTAGTGTAAAGACAAAAGCAAATAAAATAGTGGAGAACACCATAAATATTCTTTTTCATATGAGTGCACTGAGAACACCTTCATAGACAGGCCTTGTCTCTATCTGTCTGTCTCATATGTCTCACTCACTCACTCACTCACTCACTCACTCACTCACCCACTCAATAACACTCACTCATTCTCTCTCTCTTTTTCATCCTCACACCCTCTAGACAGTCTTCTCTTTTCCAAAACTATGTGTCATGCACGTCAAAATTAAAAAGGCCTTTCATTTTTAATGGTGTTCTGCTGGACCATAGAGCAGATAAACATCCATGTCAGGAGAAAGCGATCTAGGACCCTCTCTCAGTGAGTCCAGTCTGAGCTCTCCTGGGAAACACACAGCTCATACAATGGATAGAGGAGGCCTTTTGTTGAGTCTGTGGGAGCTGCAGGGCTAGCTCTGGATCAAACAGGGGTGTGTGTACATTTCCACGTTTTGCACACACACACACGCACGCACGCACGCACACACGCACACGCACACGCACACACATACAAGAGCAAACCACACTTACATGCGAGAGTGAACACACTCACGCCTTCGCCCACACACGCGCACATACACACACGCGTGCACACACACATGTGCACACACACACACAAACACACAGACCTTCCTCGTTGCCCTAAAGTCAGTGTGACTAAGTAAACTTCTTCACCCTTTTGCAGTAGTTACTGAGGGCAGGAAGATGAATTTCTCAGCAGCAGAAGAAGAGAGAAGAGACAAAGGTTAGAATTGTGACGTAAATCAGTGTTGGACTGATTTAGACTGGTTTAGTGTCAGTCTAAAGCGGCTTTCTGTTGTACTATATACAAATCACAGTTCAAAGACTGTGACTGTGCTCCTTCCTGGGGTCCAAGGCAGGGAAATCCTGCAGGGAGGTGTCTAATACTAGTGAGTAGCCTGAGTGTGTGGCACAGTTATTTATTACATAGGCTTGAGACATTTCTCAAAAATATGATCTAATATTGGCATGGGATATTGGGGGAGCTGCTGCACAGAACGGCAATGCAGGAGGAGAACCATATTAAATTGAAATTGTTGTACTCTACAAAAAAATTTAACACAGGAAACCTTAGTGCAGCAGATGAGTAACATTGTGTATGTAGCACTATCAGCTAGTTATATCACTACTGTCTAAGAACTGTGTTTATAATAGCTAAATAGGGGTGGCAATACCGACTAGAATACAAAACTACTAAAATGTATGCCCTCTTCCCAGAATGCATTTTAATAAATTTCCATTCATGCCACTGCCTTGCTCCTGGCCGTCTGTCCCTCGTGTAGGATCTGTGGGAATTCTCCTCACTGAAATGAACTCACACCGTCTGACCCTATTCATCCCTAAGACTGCACTTTCTCTTGGACTCCCCCTTTTCCAGTCCCCCGGTTTCCCACAGACCCCCTCTCTCCTCTCTCCCTCTCTCTCTTTGCATCCTCCCCTTCTTTCTCCCTACCTTCCCACTGCCCCCCTCTCCTTCCAAGTATCTGCCTTGCTTTCAATTCCAATTTTGGGCACAATGAAGTTGTTCTGGCTGACAGTTTGGCCAGTAGAATAAGTGTTGTTTGAGCCTGCTGTGTGGCCCTGTAGTGGGCCCATTCTCCCCCTTGCTGGCTCAGTTACCGAGAGCCTTGTTGGTGGGACACGGAAGCCATCCGTCCCCACGCTCCCACCCTCACCCAAACAATTAGCCTCAAACTGCACTCAGGCTCACCTGCTCCTCCTCTTTACATACTTTACATTTACTATCTAATCCTCCTCTTCTCAACAAGTAAATAACAACTTTTCAGCATGATATTTTAAAGTGTATAAAGGTCGTCAAACTTGTTTCTTTCAGATTCTTGTCTATGTTATGAGTTCTTCAAATTATCCTGTGGTTCTCTTCCATATTGCATCTGTTACGGTGCAGTCGCTGCTAAACCACAGCCAGGTTGGCCTGATTTACTCAGTTACTCCATGTCTTGTAGGACGTGTCAGAAAGGATTCTGTATTGGGGTCAGCTGAAAAGACAAAGCCTGCAGCCCTCTCTCCTCTGTCGCTTTCACTAAGCATCAACCAGCATCCCCCCCCCATTACTCCCTGTGTTTTTTTCAGTTCTCTGTTTCTCTGTTCCAATGAGTTATCAAACAAGTATAAACATTTGCACTATAAATATTCTTCTTGTGTGTAACCATTCTAAAACATACACACATACACACACACACACACACACACACACACACACACACACACACACACACACACACACACAGAAGCCAGGACATGAGAAAGTGTTTGGGAGAGGCCCTGATGAGGGGACCATATGTCCAGGCGTTGTATATCAGTCGGCTCGCCCTCAGCGCTCTGCCAGACCACCATAACTTAGTTTGTCTTCAGCACAAAGTTTGGTCCAAGCTTGGCTGGGTTCATTAGGAACCTATTCTCTGGAGCCAATGAAGCTCAACAGACCTCCAACAAAGGAGCTAATCACACCCACTGCTCTCTCTCCCCCTCACCTTTGCTCTGTCTTTAAAAACTCTATTTCCACTGTTTCCGCAAATTGTCACTCCTTTACTAAATAGCAACCAAAATATAAATGATTAGTTGTTAAAATAATGGTAACTGTCAACCAACATTTTGACAAAACAGCACAATATGTAGACTGTGGAGGATGAAGAATGAACAATCACAGCAGAATAGCTACATGATGACAGAAAATAGCAAATAGTCAATAGTCATACCTTCCATTGCTGTGTCTAGATAGTCTATGGTAGAGAAACAAAACTGGATAATTGTGTTTCCATTGAAGATTCACACCTGCGACTGTTCAAAGTGTCATGTTCTCACCTGAGAGACATTTTTCTGTCTCGGATGCAGGCGTTCGTGAGATGTGTAGAATGTACGCCTACCAACAATGTGTTTGTGAGTGTTTTTGAGTGCATGTGTGTTGTGATGCACTGACAATGGAGAGCCCGAGGCTGCTGAATACTTGAAATGACCTTGAACCTCAGCATTCTCCATTCCCATGGCTGCAGGGACGGTGAGCATGTCTGTGTGTTTCAGTGTGTGTGTTTGAGAAGAAGAACAATGAGGCTTTGCATTTTGTCTGACTCTGGGCACATAATAGCTCTTCCCAAATACGGTATCACAGTCAGGGTCAAAATATTTCTAAAGAATCTATAGTGAATCATTAGTATATTAATTATGAAAAAGTTAGTGTTGCTCTCTACAACAGTGGACATTTTTGAACAAGACTTCTTCAGGTTTTTTTCCTGATTAGGATATACTGTATGTACCTCATGTGTTTGTACTATCTCATCACATCATGAATCTTAATCCGACATCCTTGACTATGTACATTTGATATAGCCTGGACTTTTGCACACCCATACATCTAGTTATATGTATTTTATTTGTTTCTGTGTTTATTGTTTGTTTATTTTACATTAATGTTTAATATGTTTATGTATGCATCAACAACCAGGGCAAGTTCCTCGCAAGTGTTACTTATTTGGCAATAAATCCGTTTCTGAAATCGTTTTCTGATGAGTTATCCACTTTCATGTGTGCCCCACCAACTCCCTGCCTGCAGTGACTGTATTTGCTCACCCTCCATCCAGCAGAGAAAGATGCTTGCTCCTTATCATGTCCCCTACTGTGCACCCATGCTATAGGCGAGCATGAACGGGCTGATTTGGACATGGCTTAACCACACAGACACTGTACACACACGATGGTCCCAAGGCACAAACAGACATACATCCATGTGCACGCGGATGAAGAGGACTTGGCAGGTTAAGAATGGCGGTAGGGGGTAAGGATGGCGAAGGGAGACCCAGCGAGGGGTGGTAAAGGCCATGTCACTGGGCCCTGCTTGGACACAAATGTCAGCAGCATGACTACCTGTACATGAAGACCCAGTGGTGAGAGAGCCCAGGAGATAATCAAGAAGAAACAGATAAAGAGGAGAGGAAAAGACATTGCTGCCCAAAACAAACAGGGACAAATAAGTTAGATGCTTATCAGTGCTACACAATGTAAAAGACATCCTTTGAGACCAGGCTTTAAGAAAATTGTTTCACCTTAATCCCAACATGATTCATGAAAATTGAACTGAAATATGTAACACGGTGCGGAACACAAGCTGCCTTTTAATTTTTTTATGTTTAGTGTGATTTCAGAATGAAATAAGAGATAAAGAGTGGTCAAAACATGACATGACAAACTCTTTCCATGAAACGGCTACATGACTTTACTAATTAAACCCCAACACATGAGGTATTTTTCTAAAACCTCACCCTGCAGTCAGATGCATGACTCAAACAGATGCTTTACTGTGTGCTTCCCTCCCTCTCATGCCCTGTTACCATTCCTGCTCCCCATCCATTAGATGTTGAACATTTCAACTTTCAAAGTGAAGAGAGAGAACACAATGCCCTCTGCAGCCTAGAAACACTGAATACATTATAAGCATTTTGCACTTGAATATTCCAACAAGTACAAACAAACACACACGCATACAGTATACGCTGAGAACAATTAAATGCTTTCTCCCCTCTCTTTTAAAGGTCAAAACACAACTATGCACCATTCTGTGGCTCTTTGAAGGCCAACAACACACTTTTATGCATGCACTCAGATAAAATCCCCTCTACAGATCATCAGTAACAACAGAAATACATTGTAAAGACAGTGCAAGTGGACTAGATGCAGGAGCCTTATATTTCATATGCAATGTTATCATGTTTTTTGTATATTTACAACAGCATAGGTGTAGTGGGATTTGCGACTAAGAATTGGACAACCAAATGCACATGTGAACACAAAGACACACAAACACAAGGTTAAACACAGCCAAACAGACAAATGCTGCTTTTCTTGTTGCTAGTTTGCCTTAATTTCAGAATAAAATAACATGTGTACTGTAGAATACATGTTCCTCAATAAAAACAGAAAAAAGGCCATTCATTGTCTATAAATTGGAAAAAAGAGGAATTTTTGATTGTTCAACACTACATAGTGCAACGCATGTTGGATTGCATGAAGGGAAATGTGATTGAAACACACACATACAAACACATGCACCAATGCACGCACGCAAGCACCTACACACACACACACACACACACACACACACTCCAGATGGCCATAAAGTGTAAATGCTCTGCCAAACACAGCAAAAAGTAAAACTAACCCAACTAAACCCGAACCCGAGGCCATCTTCCTCTCTGCACGCACTGTCTTCAAAAAAAGGTCCTACTTCCTGACTACTCTCTCCCCTTTTCCTTTATTTCCTTTTGTTTCCTCCATTTCCAAACTCTGCCTGGAACCACAGCAAAGTTCCTCCGTGTGTTCTACTCATCAACGACACTTTTACAGATCCCCAGCCAGACAGTGGTGATTTGTGCCTGTGTTAAGGCGGAACTACTCCTTGCCTCTTTCACAATATAGATTGCTGCCATTATCTGGAGCTATTCCACTAGCTGACACAAAAAGAAGAAGAAAACATGGGGGGAAAAGGATGAAGGAATTTCACCCAACCGCTGTATGAATTGCTGATGGGACCTGAGTGACAATTTGGTATGCAATTGTCAGTGTCAGTCACAGAGACATTGTCATGCCTGGTTCTCATCTTGTGGAGCCAAGCTTTAGTGGGAACAGTATGTTGTCAGAGGACAGTTTTCCATTGAGGAAGTACAATCAGCATCACAACGCTTTTATTGGTACAGATGGGTCTACATAGGGTTTGGGGAATTATTTGATTAAGATATGTGCTATTACCTACACATTCAAACACATACATTTTTCATTGAGCCAAGACCTTTGACTGTAGCGAAACCTGACTTATATTTCAACTAATGTGGTGTGAATGCAGCGGAAATGCAAATTCAGTGATGTCCCCTTTCACATTGGAGAATTAAATCAAATCTTTTGTGGCCGGTGGGCATTGAGGGTGGGAAAAACAGCGAGGCGAGGGGGTTCCTTGGGCCATTCGTTTGGGTTGTGAATGAGCCAGTGCCCAAGCGGGAAAGATGGTGTGCCAGTGGTGTGCTCTCTGCTAATTGATTGCTTCTACTAACAAGAGCATAATGTATTCTATTGTGATCATCCTTTGCCCATGTTCATTAAGCAAGGAAGCAGCGTGATCTTTTCTTTTTGTCTTGCTCCTGCCCCTTTTCTCTCGCCTGCTTCTCTCATCCCCCCTCCCAATACTCTTTTTCTCTCTCGCCTCTTCGTCTCTCTGCCCCTCTCTCTCTTTCTCTCCAGCACCGGATGGGAAAGGTGATGCAAAGGTGGTATGACAGGCAAAGCATCCTTCGCCATTCCAAATGCAAAAAACGAAGAGGAACAAAGGACAGATGGAAGGAATAGAGTAGCAAGGCTGGTAGGATGATGCTGGAAGGAAGTGGGATTGAAAGAATGAGAGAAAAAGAAAAGGACGAGAGATGGTGGCTGAGAAGATAGAAGGATGTGGAAACGAGGAAGATGGTGGGAAACGAAGACAATGCAAGTGTGAAAAAAACAGAAAAGAGAAGCACCTCTCGCCATCTCCCTCCATCCCTCTCTTTTTCTCCACATCCCCCTCCCACCACATCCTCTGTTCCTGTCAGGTTCCCACTCGCTCCTGCTGTGCCCCACACCTCTTCTTTTTACCCCCTTTTCCCCTTTTGCCCCTTTTACACCCACCTCCCTTCCGTGTTTCTGCTCCTCACCCCATCTCTGCTTTGCCTCTTAATAAGAGCTGGCGGGACAATAGTACCATTGTTGGCCCTGTTTGGGAACCCTGGACTGAAACAATCGATGTTTACCCAAGCAGTAGCACAGCCTGAACCCTCTTCTTCATTACAGTGGGCCAAGTCTGATTAAGTCTTTTCTGCAAGTGCTACAATAAGCCACTGAGCCAGCCTCTACGACTCATCACTCTCCTCTGTCTTCTCGCTCTCCCTCCATCTCTTTCTCCAACACTTCCTCCCCTGTCTTTCCTCTACAATCAAATTTATTTGGATTTTCTCACTCTGTATGTGCTCGCCCGTGCTTCTAGTTGCTACGATTGTTGCCCCCTGATTTACATATTATTCATTACCAGTGACCAGGAGAATAGCATTTACCAGAGGAGGAGTGAAATAAACAGAAATAGAGCAGAGATGGAGGATAAATGACAAAGTATTTCAAAAAACATTGGTTAAATCTGTACTATTTTCAAAATGACCTTCATAATGTAGGACAAAGCTAATTTCTTTATTAAAAATTCCCTCATGGTTTGAACATGCTGCAGGCAGTGGAAATATGACTGAGTGCAAGAAATAAGAGAGAACTCTCTTTCCATAATGGTCTCAGATCATAAAAAAAAAATAAAAAATTGGCATGGAGGTAACGTTATCAAGCTGATGCTTTTGGGGAAGACACACTGAATCAGTGGATTGAAAGCCTTTTCACTCAACCACATCCCTCAGCTCTGTGGCTTGTAACAGAAGTATGCTACCAGCACTATGCAAAACAGCATCATGAATATGCGTAATTAGGTGGGACTGGTGCAATTTTTCTGGGTTATGGGATGTGACATTTGTGGAGCAGAAGCATACATCAGCGTAAGCACGACTGACAAATGCATAATCCCTTTCTCTCCAATAATGCATTTTATACTTTGCAATACAAAATATACATTTTGCCTTCATACACTTAACAGCCACCTGCAAAAATGCTCCCATTGAGATAAACACATGGGCACACATTTGTACAGTCACACATGTATATATATATGCACAGTTGGACACATATGCAGTAAACTGGAAAAAAAACTATGTGCACAGGGCAAAATAAATCTTTGCATTTGAACACAAATATAAACTCTAGCCCCCATCACACTCAAACAAAGTAACTAACACAACAACAGATAGACAGATAGCCAGACTAATTTTGTCTTTACTGTAGTGAAAGTAAAAAATAAAGGTTGTGTTTTATCTATCATCATGAGAGATGACAATATCAGAGGGACACAATTATTCAATGGTGATGGAGGTAACCTGAAATACATTATAAATCATGTAAAATATGGCCTAGCCTTGGAAGGCAGGACAGAAAGACTGCCTTTGTCAAGCAACAAGGTTAAAAGAGGATTGACATGCATGGATGTTTAACATAATATGCTACTAGATATCAGCTGGTAATAAGCTGTAGACATTGTTGTTTGCTAGCAACCAGAAATGCAGCACCGCTGATGAGAAAGTCCAAGCTAATTACTCTCTACACTTAACTATTTTGTTGAAAAAAATACCACGAAATCTAAGAAGATTTTGTGCTTTTTTTTTAAATGACTTTGAATTACTAAGCATATTTTATACGGTATGTTGTTTTCTTCTTTTTTTTTCTGTGTTCGTATTCAATTTAGATGAACATTAAAAAATAATGGAACATGTGAATTCACAAATAAGGACAGGCACATGGGCATAGGTACACTGACAATAGCATCTATTCATAATTGGATCATATTCTTACACTACCAGACACACACACACACACACACACACACACACACACACACACACACACACACACACACACACACACATGCATATACACTTTCAACACACCTCTCTGGCTCTTCAGAGAGAGCCAATTTATAGATACTGTACTGAACCCCCCTCACCACCTCTCGTCTCTCTCTTTGCCTTGCCATGCCCCTTTCCCTTTCCCCATCCACCCATACAGACCCCCCACGCACACACACACACACACACACACACACACACACACGGCATGCACAGCACCCTGCCACAATCCACCGCCCTGCCACACATAGCGAAGGGGAGGACACATCCCTCATAGCACCCAGGAAATTAACTTGACATTTGATGCAGACAGAAAAAATATATTTCGGTGGGGGGAGGAAAAAAAAACAAAGTGTACTAAAGCAGAGATAGCATAAACCCATCCCTTGTTCACCCTTCCCCACCCCATCCTCCTTTAAGCCCAGGGACGCATGCGAAGGGGATTTCAGCGATCTGCAATGCAGACGCCACTGGGTGCCCACGGAAAAATGAGCTTCATCTTTTGCCTGTCCTTCTCAGTGTATGCTGTCTGTCCCTCTTTGTTTCCATCTTTTATGATGCGCTCCATTTTCATATCCACCCCCCCCCCCACCTCGAGTTTGTGTCTTTCTATTTGGAAGGAAGTTGTAAAACATTTGTATAACAGTATAACAGTATAACAAGATACCTTGGTGGATGCATGCATTTGAAATTAAGGCACACCCTTTAAGCCACTATTTGTGAATACAAATATTCATTAAGTTAGGATAAGGATGTTTTAATTTGTTGTTGCCCTGCCATTCTTTTAAATTTAGCATGTATCTTCTCCTGCCCCTGCTTCACACTTTATGCCTTTGTTGAGTTGTTATATTTAAACAGTTTTAGTAAATCTGGGTTAATCCCTCCAAAATTAACCATCATTTGAAAAAAAGAAACAATATAAATATGTCCACTGTTTGCCATTTTGTACAAAGTAATAACAGCAGTCGCTGTCGTTACTCAGATTAGCGTGCACCTGATTTCATGAGAGCAGACTAGATAATAATCTGATCTTGCATATGTTTGATAAGATTAACAATCAAAGTTCGCATAGTAACCTCGGCAAGGAGCCCGAACACCATGAGCAAGAGCAGGCCACAATTAATACATCATTTTGCACTGCTACCGTTTATAGCCGTGAACATGCACAATACACAGCAAGACCGCCGACCAGCTAGTGTCTGTCTCAATATCTCCGGTATTAGACATGCAGGAATGTTAACATCATTATGCACAATTGTGAACGTCTGTCTCTGCCCTCCCCCGTTTTATTCCCCTACCATATTGTGTCTGCGGGTTAGTGTGTGTGTGTGTGTGTGTGTGTGCTGTCTGAAAGAGGGCAGATTTATTTAAATATGTTTTTTTGTATGCAGGTTGAAACAAATTAGTGATTGTTGTATGGCCACTGAATACAATATTGTGAAACCATGTCAATATTAATATCAGCATTTTGTCGAGAGAAGTGATGCTACAGGAATTCATTTCATGAAAAGATACATGCTTTGCAAAATGATTCAATTTTTGTATTTCATTATGTAATTCTGGGTTTTATAACTTTTCTGGATTGGATCAAAAATTGTGATGAAACACATTTCGAACACTCAGCAACGCTGTGTTTTATTATGAATGATACAAATGACGACATATAATTTAGGATGAAAGCAAATACATTTTTTACTTTTAAGTACACAAATGAATGTTTTTTTGCACGTTTTATGTCCCGCTTGCATATTATATATTGTCCTGATGCAGTATATTGGAATCTACTAGTGTTTTAAATATTCACGGTGAGAACCACATCTAATATCCAGAGAAATAAATGAAAACATTGAATGTATTTTTCTTTTCGTGGCTAAAGGAAAATGGAGACTTATTCAGTTCACCATTACCTAATCCCTTCAGTTAGTGAACACACTCGTAAAAATGTCACATGTTTGATAAAGTTGAAGTATTTACTGGGAGGATGAAGAGGCAAGAAGGAGGATGTTCATTAGGGCTGGTGTTAGTAATATCTGTTCTGCATTTCTCTGAAGCGGTGCAGTCGAAATATTGCATCATTTCAACACACACACACACACACACACACACACACACACACACACACACACACACACACACACACACACGTACTGCAATGTTGTTTGTAACAATTGCATTGTGTTTTAGAACATGGTCTTGAGTGAACAATATGCATTTTGTTGCATCATAAATAAAAACAAAACAATTTTGAACAAGAAAGAAAAAATACAAAGCTACTCATTGTTTAGGCATTGAGAAAAAAATCAAATCTATTAAAAGAAGAGAAAACTCAAAGTCTCAAAGTCAAACTCTTGTTTCATTGTGCAGAAGAGATTTCGGAATTCAAACCAATATATTTTAATTCATCTGCCATAACTTAAAGGAAGATTGTCCGCCAAGTAGTGTATACAAAGTCCTTGGCATCCCTCTGCTTACACAAACACCCCTCCTGCCACCTCGCTATTCCTTGCTACCAGCGATTTGCATTAATTTGCATGATTTTACGATGTGCATATCCTTTGTTCTGACTGTATGATGATGCAGAAGAAACCCTCCCTACGCAGAGCTATTACACAGCCCGCTGAAAGCTACTTGGTGGAAGAAAAAAAAACGGTAGTTTTAATAATAAATTGATAAAACGAGATTCCCTAAAATTCCCGGCTCATCCCGTGGTACACCAATGATAATGTAGTGCATCGGAATGAGGGAAAAAAAGATGAGTATGTTCTAGTTTGGTGGAAGTTTTGAACAACCATGGAAAGGACATATTGTGCTATCGCTAAGAGGCATGAACATCTGCAATATATAGCACGGAGAGGGGATTGCATCCAAGCATGAAATATGGAATTACTCGACAAATAGGAAAAAAGAAAATTATAGATGGAAACTAATTCATTGAAAAGAAAAATATCTTTCACATATTTTACAATATTTCCATAAATAATGTATTATTTTCTCCCTCTTTTGCCTTCTTGGTTTAAGTCATCATTTATAATTGTTTGCTACTGTATTACCTTATCATCAAGAATTAAGCCTTTGCATTTACTACGCCATCTTTATTGGGTAAACTTGTTCATTTTGATGTTTGTGAATGAACCTACTGCAAAGCCTTCCTGTATTTTGGTGTCTTTTGTTCTCTGTTGCTGTTTTATCTGAGACAACATGCACACACTCACACACAAGCTGACGCTTTAGCACTCCTTTTTCATGCAGACAAATGCAGATGACTTCATTAATCTCTGTGGGCTTGCACTGATGATACAGAAGACAGGCTACAAGACTGGAGGGTTTATATCCACGAATGTGGCGCCACATTATAAATACTCACCCCCGCTGGCACCGTAATAGTAAGCAGCTGTACTCCAAATATGCATGTCTGATAGATGATTATGAGTATAGCATAGGAAATTAGGTGATGCGAAACAAACTATACTCTATAGTAAACATCCTGTGTTTTTATTAGGTACTTATCTTAATATTCAGCAAATGGTACTAAGGCAAATTTTACAGTGTAAATCTATGTTTTTTATTGTCTGAGCTTTGCAAAAATCATAGAGACAGAGAGAGTAAAATTGATGAATGCAACTCTCCAAAAAAAATCTTTATCCTTATTTCAAGTGGCAACATATCTTGGTTTCTTGTTTTAGCTTCACCCCATGGCCATGCTATATTCTGCACACAGGTAATAGCTGATGGGGTGGGGTGGGGGGCGGGACATGTTACTCATATAAAAAGCCTACCTCTCTAAATAAATAATGCAAAGTCAGATATAGGGGTCTAATGACCCTGACTGACTTTTAGTTGGGCTTTCAGCAGAGGGGTTGAGGTCCATCTAAGATAAAATGTTTGCGCAGATGCTCCACGGATGTTACGTTTACTGTATCTTATTGGATCATCTGGAGAAAGCCATTGAAACTGAATTCTATTATTAGCTGTTTACTGCTGTTCAGCAAATATATTCGATATTTGAAGCTGCCAACTTCATTATGCAGTGACACAATTCTGAAGTCTCAGTTAACAACGTTAACCTCTTTCACAAAAAGCTAATGATTTGTTCAACCTGGTTAACACCATCATCAGTGATAAAGGCTACACTCATTGTGACCTATTACAAATAGGTTTATACTTTTTGCTTTTTGCTTTTTTTTTATACTGGAATAACAATATGTATACAGTACTTACAGAATATATACCAATTTTGAAGTCTTTAGACATTTATTTTGAAGCAGTGCTGTGGTGGCAAAAGTGTTAATTTTATACAAAAATGTAAATTATGAAAATGTACTGAAGAGTTTGCTTTAAATCTCTCTGTGGTATAGTCAAGATGACTTGAGCATTAACTTTTCCTACCCAGTGACTTGCCCTGCCCTTCTAATTGGCCCTTCTGAGCAGTCCACCAAATGTGTGTGAGTATTGGGAGTAATTAGGACGAGTAACACCACCGCACACTGGGGCCCATGGGCGCTGACATACCACCTCTTCTCTTCAGCCACTATTTTTTTTAGCATCACCAAGAAATAAACTTTCGAACTTTGAGAACTCTCAACACAGAACATCTCTGAGTCACTGGGGTATTTTCCTTTGCTTACATTTATTCATACCAAAGTGCCACTGTGTGTTATTGCCTTACCATCAAGAGCATAAGCCTAGCATCGATACCAAGTGCTACTGTATATTTTCTGCTGACAGTGACAGGTGTCAATCATTTCAGCTAGTTTCTACAATGTGCACCACTAATATCCAAACACTTTGCACCACCTCAACCTCTGCAGACGTCACCTAGTTGCAAGAAAAATGGGGTCAAAGTAAAAATAAAGGCAGCACAGATGATAATCAGTTGCTGCAGCCAGCTAAAATGATAGATATTTCCATGAGAGAGAAAGTTCAGCTCATTAAAATGTTTGTCTCTCTTCAATATCATCAAATGTCATATGTAATAATGGCTAAGGTCTAATTGATGGAGCAAGATGTCCTGCACGCAATGCAAACAATGCCAGGGCGGAGGGCAATTACTGTTACCGCATTAAATTTCAAAGTCCAGAGGAGATTTTTGAAATCACTTCCTGGTTGTAGCTACTGTTGATGTGTTGTGTTGTGTAGTGTTGGGTTGTGATGATGAACATTGTACAATAACCTATTTTTCCCCTGTGCTTTTTGTCTTTGGTATGGACCACAGGGCAAAGAATGGGTCATGGGATTTGATATTGCCCACATCGCCTGAGCTCCCTTCAAACCACTGTTATTCTGTTTACTGTGTCCTCTGGACCACTACTAACATATATGCCTTTATCCAACACACATATGGGCTAACTTTGCTGCAGGCAAACAGACACACATGGACACAGACACATCAGCAATTACAGGCACAGAAGGGAAAAAACAAAACCCTTGCCAACAAAGACATTTGGATGTTTTTGACAAGTGTTCAACAATAACAATACATTTCTCAGATAAATATCAAAATCAAGTGTCCCATAAATAACTTAGAGCTAAGTGATTTGTGAATTTGAAAAAAAGAATGATCATTGCAGTGAGTTTCACTGGATTTTCTTTTTTGTTCTTGAATTGCCAGAGCTAACCGTAAACCCACAAATATGGAACAATAGAGTTTAGGTGTAATTCCTAATGTTTCTGCCATATATACAAATGCATAGCAAATCACAAAAACTAACACACACACACACACACACACACACACACACACACACACACACACACACACACACACACACATTTTATACCACGCTCACCTCATGTGGTTCCAGTAGAGAGCAAAATCCCAGAGATCTCGTTTTGACCTCTACATCCTGGTGCCTGTAGTTCTCCACAGCTCCCTTTCTCCATCACTGCAGCAATGAAAGACACACACACACACACACACACACACACACACACACACACATACACACAGGCAGGGAGTGAATACGTATGCCAAGATTTAACCTTTACATGTTGAATAACTCCTCTTGAGCAAATTGCAATTAACATATTCTCCACTAAAAAGAGAGGAGTGGAAAGCAAACACAGAGTTATATGCTAGAAGAATGAAACAGAGGTAGCATTTACCATCACTAAGTTGACTAGCAGGTATTCAGAATGGCAATAACTTTGTGCAAATGTCTGCTCAACCTTTACACTTTGCCACAAATAGCAAGTCAAACGTGATACCTTCCTGGCAACTGAACAGATGCGTTTCAGATCAGTTGAAGGTCATTGGAGGTATGTTTTTTCATACTTGAAAATATTAATATCAAACTTTGTTTATTTGTTAAGGTCAAGTTCTATGATATATAAATACGTAACTATATCATATGAAAAAAAGATCATTTTGGTCTAAACTGCAACTGCAAGTTTTCTGGGATAATTCTGCTGCATGCTAACTCAGTTTCAGCAGCCATGTTGTTGGTCCTGGGTTGTGAGCCCATGGTTTTTGACCTCACACAGCAACATGCCGATGAACTAGAATACATCCTTAAACAAATTATTTTTTCATTTTTGTGCTGACATGCTCATGAACCATGCAAAAAAAAAAAAACGGGCCACATGAAATACACTATAGTTGAACCAGAATGACAAAAGAGTGACGTTACAAAGATTAAAAAAAAAATGCTTTGGTTTTTATGCAAAGCCTACACCAGCTAATTTCATTTCAATTATGACACAGTAGGATAGATATACACTGTGTGTAGTTTCCTTCTTCTGGATTTTTTCCTGCTGTGTTTCCATGTGATTATGAGGCTCTTCTGGCATGTCAGTATCAAACTGACAGATGCCACATTTTATTAGAGCTCCATATCAAAGTACACACACACACACACACATAAATACATAACCTCACACTCGCACTGAGACGCACACTGTCAGGATGCTGCATGGCAATAATCAATAATAAAACCACACAAGATTCTTATGATTTAGTTCTTAATTTTATTTGTTTTTGTTTCATCAGATACAAACTCCAAAAATACATTAAAATCAAGGATCCTTGGGGGAAAAAACATGAACGTTAGACAACTGAATTGAATTACTGTTAACACTTGAGGAGTAATAGGAAAAAAACAATAAAAACAATTAGGATATCTTTTATAGGGCATATCCTCATACTCCCCATTGCAATGTTCTACACTGTCCTGGGTGTGTTTTGCGGTTGTGTGTCAAATCAGTGTGTGTGTGTGTGTGTGTGTGTGTGTGTGTGTGTGTGTGTGTGTGTGTGTGTGTGTGTGTGTGTTTTTCATCCCTAAGGCAGGGTTTAGGGTAACTATACAGCACTCCCCCCTTCACCTTCACCCTGTTCCCTTTGCGGCTTGTGTGGCTTGTCTCATCCCATCTCCCTTCTGCTCCTCTATCTCCCTCCTCTGCTCCGCTCCCCCCTCTCCCCACCACTACTCTGCCTACATGTGGGTGGGGGGTAGGTGGGCTACACTGGCGACGACAGTGCCAAGAATCATCCCCTGCTTTCTCTAAAGCAGCAGTGTGGTGATGCAGACGATGCTAAATCTAGTGCAAATTGCATATGTATAAATATCACACACAGTCACACACAGGCAATATGAGGAACCCACAGAACATAGACGTACAAGATTTCTTTTTATAGAGTGGAAAAATAAAAATGATGTTATACTGAGCACCACCAATTTGAAACAGTGTAAGAAATTTAAAATTGGAAAAACTGTATATATATATATATATATATATATCTTGACTTAAGTTATGCAGAACGCCTTTCTCACACTGTGTGACTCCTCACCAATTGCACCTACCTATATGACAAAAAGAAGAAGTCATAGAACAAAAGCATTTCCTTTATGAGAGGTGTGTCTACTCTCCACCCGGTTTCTTTCAGTGTTTCATTATCCAAAGTCGAGGTCTGCTTTGCCACCCAGCACCCCCATGCTGCCTGTCTCATTTCTTCCCGGTAACAATCCATTAGCCAATGCTAGGCTCAAACACGCAGCTGCTTAATTATTCTCACTTCTTTGGCAGCACGACGGGGCGTACCACTCATCAGAAGAAACAGGGGAACAGCTGATATTGTATACTTTATGCATGTAAAAAGGGACAACAGGCTGAGTATGACAAGGACAGACAGCACACATAGACATAATAGCCAAGTACACACTTCTAGTATTTAAACATGATGACTTCCAGTTGCACACACAGCAATATACACATCTATAGAAACAAATACATGCACACATTTTCAAATTAAAGTCTAATTGTATCTAATTGTAATTGTGAAATATTATCTGGTGAACGTGTGTTTACGCGTGGGTTTGTGTCTGGACGTGTGTGTGCGTGTGTACGTGTGTGTGTGTGTGTGTGTGTGTGTGTGTGTGTGTGTGTGTGATGCTTGAAAAATGGGGATAATGTGTGGTCTAATTCATCTTGAATAATTTCCTGCACATTCTTCCTCATGCTATGCCTCAGGAGCACTTCAGGATGAAAGGGAATGCTAATGTTGTGTCTGTATCTCACTGAACAATGTGTGTGTGTGTGTGTGTGTGTGTGTGTGTGTGTGTGTGTGTGTGTGTGTGCGTGCGTGCAAGCATTTGTGTGTGTTGGTACCCGTGTGTATGCCGCCTCACTAAGCACATTTATGATAATTAACAGATAGAGGAGGTCAGCTACAGTGTGTGTATGTGACAGTGATAGTGAGTAAGAGAGAAGGAGACAGAAAATGATATAGCGCTGATTTACATAAATTGGCAAAATTGTCACCTACTTCCTTTCTTTGCTTTAAAGCATTTGTATTATCAGTTTTTGGTTTAACAGTTTGAAGATACATTCTCACAAAAAGAACACGTTTTATCAATACAGTAAAATACTGCACTTTTATCCTTAAGATTGAGGTAAGTACACCTCAATCACTACATAGATTTGTGATATATACAATATGTTTTATTTCTATGACATGTGGCACTTGAAGGTGGTAAGCTCTGGTTGAAGATTACGGCAGTAAAAGAATTTAATGAATTCTTTGCACTAAATAAACATTATTAACCCTCATGTAACTTGAATTATTTTCAAATAGAATTGTGTGTCCCATTACAATGTTTTGTCAAACTGAACTCAATAAACCTACAAATTTGTTTCTTGGGCTGAAAATACATAGAAATTGTTAATTTAAGATTCCTAAAATATTAGCAAATACCAGATTAGTTCTGATGATGGTGCTGGTATTAGCGCTCCTACTCTATAAACGGCATGCAATAGAAAGCTAAAAGCTAAACAATCTCTTAAGTGACAGTAATCGAGGGAATTAATACATGCAAATGAAACGCTCAGCATGCATGCATGCCGATGAGTCAGTAATTGAATAATCGACTTTCAGAGATTGGTGTCTCTGTCCACACGCCACACCGAAATTTGTATTTGTTAATGTGTATGCGTGTGCGTGTCTATGCCAGCGGACATTTTAGGTCTACCCTCCTCACACTCTCACTACTGCCAAACGCCTTAAGATGGTGGCACCTTGAGGCAGAGAGAGACACTCATAGAGAAAGCCAACCTCCTCCTCCCTTTTCCCCTTCTTCCACCTCGGGTCCTCATGACAACACAGGACAGGCCCCCCTTCCTAACCCTTAGCCCCCCTAATAAATATTTCACTCACCCCTCTTTAATAAGGATATTAGGCGAGTACACCCCAGTCATAGCGTATATGCATGAGTCCTTTCTCATCAAATTTACATAAAAGGGCCAGATGCTAATGCGAGCGTAGCAACTACTGCTCACTATTCCATATTCGCTTGTCCTGGATCTCTAGTCCGAGAGCCCATATAATTTAATTGCCAAACTGCTTTTTCTTTTTTAAATGGTTCCCTGCGTTCAAACTGCATCTACGGCTCAATACCATATGCTTTACAAAGACAGCAAAGACGGGCATATTTTAATTGTAGTAGCAGCACGACTACAGTATTTATGCTTATTTAATATGAAGTCCCTCCCCTTCTATGAAATGATAATACAGACGTGCTTATGCATAATGTTAAAAATAAAAATCTGCATGTGCAGACAATACATAGGGTTTTACTGAGTCAGAGCTTGATCGCACATTAATTACCATTTAACAATAAAAGCCATTTAACGTTTAGAAACTGCATTATGCTAATATTGATTCCTAATGGGACATTGAGATTAAATACAGTAAGAGACAATTAGCTTTATAATTTACAAACAGGCACCTTGATACTGACAGATCGTGGGCACACATACGGTATACTGTATAAAAAACTACATGCAGTCGGTTTAAATGTAGAGTATGGCATATAGCACAATGAGACTGATAGCCCAGATGATTGTAATTAATAGAGGATGAATAATGCAGTAACACAAACTATATTATTTACACCCTTTCATCTTCAAGGAAGATTCAAAGCATATTTCAGATGCAATTATACTAATTTATTTATAGTGCATTGTATTTGCATAATAAAATGCCAGTGAAGCACAGATATCCTAAAAGACAGGCTGACAGCCATCTTTAGACCCGTGGCACCAAAGTAACATGTGTGCATGCAGCCTGATTGTGCACTACTGCTGCCACAGTACTGATATCTAATCATGCTGCTACATAACTAAGAGTGTAATGTACTAGTTGTTAGCAGTGTTATCATAGGGACAGAGTGTAAAATATGTCATGTTGCATCATATTATATTTTCTCCTACAACTGTAGCATTTTTAAATTTTAATTTGTTTGCGAAAAATCATTATTAGCTCACACAGTGTTGCTTGCATTACACATTGTGATTCGACCAATTACCTTGACAACAATGGTAAGGGTGTTGGAGAAACACTGAGACAGGATAACCACTATCTTATCATGCTGATGTCTACAGATGATTGTAATTATATATGTTTAAAATAATAAAATGGACAGATATTCTACTTAAATCAAATCATTTTCTGTTTTTCTTTTCTTGCCTTTAGATTGAGTCTTATTGCAGTGATCAGTTCTGTGGTCCTAAATATACTTATATATAAGGGAAATGTAGGGATTGGTGTGGCAGACTAGCAAGCATACTGATGGAGATTTTAGATTACTAAAGCAGGTTTGCGCAAAATATAGACTAAGATGTTGGCAGTATTAATTTTGGCAACAACATTTTGGCTTAACTTTGGTTGTAACTGTCAGCTTGACGGACAATTAAGATCACACTTTAAAATAGGGTGACTATAATTATAGATGATCAAAACATTTGTCTCAGAGCATCTGTGTTAGGAAAGTGGTGTTTCACTGACACATTTTCTAGGACTCACTTTTAGCTCTCAAGTTTTACTTATAGTGGTCAAACTAAAATGTTTGTATAGATGCATATTAGTTTGAATACCACAAGAGCTAAATATTATCTCATCATGCCAGACAACAATAAACACAACTCTATCACTTTCAAATACAATCACATTATGTTGCGTATGGACTAGATCTTTGTCGGCCATGCACATCCATGCAGTTAGCTGATGGGAGGGCCATATAGCGTGGCAGAGCACAGCATGCCCGCTGCTCCCCACAAGACACTCAAGTGGCCATGCATGATGTCATTAAAATGGGCCCAATCATGACATTCCTCAGTGGATTATTGGCAAGTTATGGCTGGCTAGTTTGTTATGGGGAGAGGACCATCAGATCCGTGTTAATCGGCAATGACACCATTAATGAAGCCGATGGCACCTTTTAAACGCTTGTGTGTGTCAGTATGTGTGTAAAGACCAATTTACAATCTCAGACTTTGTTTTGCCTATATACAAATCACAACCTCAGACTCTCACAATTCATTCAGCAGTTTGATTAACATTATGACTTCAATTTATGGAGAAAACTAGAGAAACTTAATCTAAATCAATCAACCAATGCATGCGTGGTTACGTGACAGGAAACTCATTTGAACACTATAATGTGTCTACATTGAGCCATTGAGGGAGGGAGTGGGTGGCATTATGGTTTCTTGCACAGAGCACTCTACACACACACACACACACACACACACACACACACACACACACACACACACACACACACACACACTCAGACACACAGAAACCAAGAATCTGTCCTGCATTGGCAGGGGCTGATGCTGCCATGCGCACGGTGATCTCACCTACCGTTGCCGTGGCGACACCAACCAGAGGGAAAAGCCTTATTGTGTGTGCGCATGCGTGTGTTCGCGTGCACTTGTGATTGTGACAGAAGCTCTAGCTGGAGGAAGAGAAGGAAGAGAAGGAGGAGGAGGTGGAGGAGAAGGAGGGCCTGCAGGAATTCACATTGTGCCTGGCTTGTTTAAGGTTTATGCCTCATTCACTTACTACCCTTTATCAGGGGGGATACTGAACCGGCCCTTTCAATTATCAAGGCAATAAATTCAGCATGGTTGTGTCATTAAAATAGCAGGCCAGTGCTTTAATGGGAAAGGGACAGTATATGGGAAGGGAAAGGGTGTATGTCACTTCATTTGCATGAGCTATATTGTAAGACAAAGATAAACAGGAGGGAAAACATGCGGGGCTTCATGCAGACAACCACTGACAAGCATACAAACGCAGGCAAACACGCACACTGACTGCACACATGCATGTAAACTTCTCTACTGCTGGCACAACACTACTCTTATTTCTCTTTAGGCAAACTCCCCTACTACCAGCTGGTATTGTTGAATTCTATTAGTGATGAAGAGCTAACTCAGACTATAGGGGTCATCTGCTCATCAATGGGTGGCAGTGGCCTGGCTTGCTCCACTGCCATGAATGCACTGAATTCATTACCCCTGGTGCACAGATGGTGTCTGGCTGCCTGTCTCAAGTTCAAGTTCATGTCCAGTAGACACACACACACACACACACACAGAAAGAGAGAGACATGGCCCAAGCCAGACAGACAGACAGACGTTGTTGACTGAGACACAGCCATTGTTCCCTTTTATCAACACGATGTAGTAACCTGAATAGCTATCCGAGGTCCGTTAATCACAGAGACAAATGCACAGCAACACATACACACATGCACACATACAAAAACAGACATATATACGTAGAAGCAAACGGTGCCTCTCTCAGCATGAATATAGCTCTGCATTTCTGTTCAGTTAACCTGGATGAAATCATTTTGACTGTAGCTAATTTGGCACATGTTGCTTGATGGTAGCTTGGAATATGAAAACTTTCCCTACTGAAAAATAACTAACCACTTTGTTATTGCAAAACATCTGGGAGTAGGCCGCAATTAGTAACAAAAAAACACAGCCATGCAACATATATGCACAAATGGCATCCGTATGACGACAATATTCACATCCTTTGTCTGGTACAGGAATTACCCTGGGCCGATACACATTATGAACCTAATACTGCACCTGCCATACACGGCACATAGGCTCAGAGGAAGCACATATAAACCCTGGGCACGCTCAATATGCTGATTGCCCATCCAATGAATATGAAAACACATTCCATGGTCGCCATGGTTTTGTTACTTAACAAATCACGTGACAACAATGGCTGCGGTGCACTGTGTGTGTGAGCGTGGAAGGAGGGCACAGCCAAGCGCATAGCCCCTATTTACTGAGGAGAAGGAAAGGGGACCGTCAACACCCGTTTCAACATGCATAGTCAAATCACACGGCTATATTTATACATATGAAAATATGAGGCGCTGTGAAATGAATGGCAGGGCCTTTCTTTCTCACTAGCATGCTTGAATGGCAGAAACACTTCTATAAATAATATAAAAGCATACCTCACACACTAGAAGACACCATTCAGCCTCATTTATAAAGACACAGGGATCGGTGGAAGTGCACCTTTACACTAGCAGGTCAATTTGAAATTTAGATATGGAGTCCACCTCATCATCACTGATAGAGAATACTGTACAGTTCATTCTTTCTAAGGACCCAAGGCAGCAGCGGCTGTCAGTGTTCATAAAAAGCACTAATGTGAACCATTGGTGAGATTTACTCAATCTCCAGAGACAGGCAGTAAAGACCTGCAAACCGCTGCGAAACCATACTACATCTCTCCTCCATGCAGCCCAGGAGTACTGAAGGTGGCTGAGAAGGGAGATGCATGCAATTGTGTTTTGCAACTGTTTGAGACATGTGATGCTGTTTTCTCCTGTTAACAGTGCATCTCAATATTGCATTGCATTTCCTGTGGACTGTATGGACTATGGTGATTTTTTTTTTTTTAAAGGATGGACCTACAGATCAGTATTATGTAGGGATGAATCAAGCCAGTGATTTAGTTTATCTTGTGCATACTGACTCGTGCCTCTTAACCTCTAAAAAATACGGTGCATCTGATGAACATAGGCTATGAATAAATAAGAGCATATTTACTCAATGTCTTGTTTGAGTGAAGAACTATTATACAGGTTTTGTGAGAGATGCACATCTGCTGTTGTAGAAATTTTAGTGAATGATATGAGATGGTTTAGTTACAGATACAAAGTTTTTTTTATACTCTGGGTTGACATTTAGTGTGGCCCCCAGACATGAAAACAGTGCTCCCTTTCATACAGCTAGACGACTATTTCAATAGACTTAACCAAGGACAATAAGACTTGTTTTATTCAGCGCTGCTAAAACCAAATTGCGTTCTCAAATTTTCTTTTGGGTAAACGACCTGGTATTGTATGCCTTCTTTGACAGGGGTCGGAAACTAGAGACACTAGTTTTGTCTGACGGTGTGAGAAAGTCGGCAAGAGACCTTTTCAGCGAAGGCCGTTGAATTCAACCACTGTGGCTCTGTTTAACACTGCACTTGAATCCTCACGCTGTTGCCCAAAAAAATAAATAAACAGCCTCCCAGACTTATGAATGTAGGCCTACGCTGAACTTGAACTAGGATTTAATTAGATCATTTGAAACCTGGCTACACACTTTCTACGAGGATCCAATGAATGAAGAAGTTCATTCTTAAATTCAAAACACGTCAATAAAACGATCAAGCCTGTTTTAAACAAGTGGTCTATGCAGGAAACAGCCTGTCATCTGACAGATGGGGCAATCGTCAAGAGCGTGACAATCACATCAAACTGTGTAAGAAACTAAATCACTTATTTATAATAAAATAAGTGCAACCTCAGCAACAACAGCAAAATCTCGCATTGATGAGTGCCTACATCCGTCATAGCCTACCATAGCCTATTTTTTTTAAAAAGGGCAATGTGTTCTTTGACCTATTAAAATATGTCATTATTGTAAGAGTTGGGTTTATCCTTAAACAACGCCACTACCAATATTTCACTTATATCCCCCATAATTATTATAAGTAGGCTATGTTTTTGTTAAAAATTATGCTCCTAACAAATTTTCTTTCAGCAACCTTGATCCCAAATCCGTTCATTGCCAAGTTCAAATACACAAAATTCACATAAATGTCACCTATTCAACTTCTTTATGCAACATTTTCTGCATTGTTACTAATTCTCAGGAGAAATCCAACCCCTGGTTACGCGCGCCGAAATGTGGCCATGCAGGATTACAGCACATCCTTTTCAGATTCATAAACACGCATAGTTTTAAGATAATGACCCAAAGTCCTCATTATCAGTACAATTGATGAGACATAACGCTTTCAAAACCGTTACTAGCCTACTCCAATTTTAGGAGTGCCGCGTCTGCTGGGGCTGGGAAACGTCGCCTCTTTCTTTGGGGATGCAGATGAGTCTGGTGCACTTGACGTCTTTTCATGACCCATGTCGGCCCCCATCCCCCCTCCCAGCCCCTCCAGGCCCTCACGGCGCTGTCTGTCATATTGGGCCCGGGCATGGCATTGCCACTTGCCCCACCGAGCGTGGGAATGGGATCGTCCAGTCGTTCACATCTCCTGCACTGCGGTTAACGGAATCAATTAAGCAGGCCCGACCCCCCCCCCACACACACACACACACACACACACACATTTCCCCAATCCCCTTACTCCCTCCCTCCCTCCTGTCCTCCCGCTTCTGCCACCTCCCTCCTTCTCCTAACCCCACTCCCCACCTCTCTCTACTTCTCTCTCTCCCCATTTTTGTCAGTTCAGTATCCGTGCTAATTATTACTGTTTGGGATGCCAGCGCCGTTTCCTGGCCGGACTCGATCATGCTGAAATAAGAAGCACGGAGGCGCACACGTGGGTTTGTACAGAAGCCCCAAATGTCACTCTTTCATTTCCATGAAATGCTCAAGATGAGCCAAGTTGAAATTTCATTCTAATTAAATAATGTTCAAATTCATAAATCACGTTACGATAAAATATGCTATAAATATTAACACGCAATATCAGGCCTGAAGGGAAGTTTGTGTGTGTGTGTGTGTGTGTGTGTGTGTGTGTGTGTGTAATATGGGTGGGTGGACGTATGTACAACAATAATGTACATTATTCTCTCTGAAATAGTGAATCACAAAAAATAATATAATATTATAAAAGTAAAGTCACTTATATAGCATCTACAATATCTGGTCTCAGGGAAAATTGAGTAATATGTCATGAGTCCTCCAAAAGTCCTCGACGAGTCTGGAAGTAGTTTTTACTTTCGGTTATCTAGCTTTATGACGAGCAGAACACTCATACAGCTAGATAACCAAAGATAACAACCCACTTCCCAATCTTCAGCAATACTCCACATGTACATTTCCTCTTCTGGTCTCCTTGCAAGTTGTCATCTCTCCGAATATAAATAGCCTATATTAAGCAAAAGTCATCAGTGTCCTTTTTCAAGTCACATTTATATTCCTTATATTCCCTTTTTGCCATTGAGGGCCACTATTGCACAGCCCAAACTGTTATACACCCGGCGTCAAAAGGCGGCATAACAATTCTTCAAAAAATGATATATAATCCCAATGTTAATGTCATATTCACTTGACATCACCCAATATTACAGACTTGAAGTAGGCCTTGAAAATTGCGGATAAGGTGCAGTCATCCTTGCACAGGTGCCCTAATTTGCAATGCAAATAGCTCCAATCCCACAAAAGGCTCTTTCGCCTCTATTAAGTCGTTGTGGCAGTAGCAATAGATATCCTGTGAGGCCGGCGGAGAAGAAACACGGCAGAGAAGGCGAAAATCCGGTTTCCCGTGGAAAGTGCAATAACGGCAGGGAATTACGACGCAAATGTTTCGGATTATGAAGACAGAAGCTTGTTTTTTGGCCAAAGAGAGTGTCAAGTTGTCCGTTCACATCCAGCATGCATTTAAGGAGAGATAAAGCCGATGACTGAGTCAAAGGGTCCGTTCTGCAGGCTGCATGGTTGGTCGGTCTGAAAAGAGTGGGGGAATAAGGGCCATCCCCAAACGATAGGGGGGCTGGGGGTGGCCAAAATATGGACCAACCCCGGTGAGGTCAAAGGCCTCGGACCACGACAATGTAACTGCGGTGATGTCATGAAAAAAAAATAGGAAATGCACCCTCCTATCCATGCACAATCTCCATCCATTAGACTGAGCGCGCTGGAAAAAGTCCGCCTTGCATCGAGCAGTCTGCACACCTCTCACATAGGGATGGGAATGGATGGCAGGCAGTCCATGTGTTTTTTTACACAGAAAGAGAGCGATTCAACTGCTTTTAAGACACGATCCGATCAGATTTAATATCAATTAAACAATAAAAAGGAAACTACTGAAGAGAGCATCCTGGAGCAGCCAGAGCGTCCGCGTCTGCTGTCTATCCAATGTAGGCTACATTTCCTATTCGCAGTAGCACGCTACTCGCTCGCTCATTGCTCTCCTTCTCATATATGCGGTACCACTGTATGAGTTAAATTGCTCTCACGTACTTGATTTCGCGTCGAATTCCTTACTATTGTAGCCCGGCGTTTTTATGCCGTCGTCGCATTCTAAAGGCATAGACTACAAAGACTCGCGGTGTCACTTCATGCGAAATATAGCCTAAGCGATTCGGCGTGTGTCAACCCCACATAACTGTAAGTACAGTAGATAACCGATAGCTTTGCACAAATGGGTTACAATATAGCCTAGGCTCTTTGAAAGTGGGTCAACAATAACAAACAGTGGAGCATGTGATGGATCATGGCCAGGAGCATGCAAATGCAGGTTACTAAGTCCGTTTATGGTACATTGTGCACAACTTTGATTCGGTTCGGACCATAAAACACTCCCAATTTAAGAGAAAAAGTTAGCCTCTGACAGCAATCGACTCAAATCATGTGTGTCTGCATATGAGTGAGACCTTGTGAGTGTGTGTGTGTGTGCGCGCGCGCGCGCGCGTGTGACAGGAGAAGTGAACTATCAGGGGATGACAAATTAAGGCAGTATTATTTGTAATTGCATCATCAGCTTTTTTTTCTTCAGGTGGCCCATTTACTTGCTACAGGTTTAGATCTGGCTCTCAAGTTTACTCTCGTTTCGTCGGTGGGAGGGGCAAAGCAGAGGTGTTTTAATGAGCAATCATGAGTCACAAGGCCTGTGCATTTCAATAAGGGATTACTTACTAAACAGCACTTTTTCCCTTAAATGTTCAGCCAATCTATTGCATTCTTATTTCGATGTTTAAGTCAGCCCGTTATAACAGATTCCACCAGCAACATATGACACAATAATGTGTCCAAATGTCACTTGTATAAGGGGAAATATTCCATATTCACTAATTTGCGCATACATTGTTCTTCTCTTTAGTTCTTGTGTGCCAATTTTCACCCATCCACAATAATTCTGTCCCCCTGATGTGGAGCGGATGAGTAGTAAACTGTAAGGCTAACCTTATATCATCAAGCTCAACATTATAAAGCACACCTCATTAGGGTAAAGGAGGCTTCAGGATAGGCCTCCCACACAGAGGCCGTGATTAATCACAGCACACAATTTTTAAAACTTATAACCTGCTGATCCTCTTGAAATAGGTAATAAGGTGTATTTCAGTGAGGGTTAATGACACAGTGCTGAGAAGCTGACACGATTCTATTCGTATTATTAGCTATGCAATTTGAACAAACGAGGCTTTTGTGCGTAATAACACATGGCTAAACATACATTGTGGACGATTTTGGTGACCTCATTCATTCAACGTAAACCAAACGTTCTACTTTTGTTTCATCGCATTTCAACTTGTTTTCTGTAGAACAAATGATGTCACAATTTGCTAATGTTTTTCTGCACGTAAATGAGTCTGTCCATTTTTTTTTATCCTTCCTTCTCCGAAATAGCCTTATCTGAAACACATCTCTCCGGAAATGACATTTCTGACAGGGACTCGAGTCCACACTATTAATAACACAGGCAGTATCTTCACTTGTGTATAGGCCTAATAATAATATTGATAATTTCAGGAAAAACAGTTCTTAACAATATGTTCGGTTTTTTGGAGGACCTAGGGGAACAAAAGCAGATAGCCAGAGACGCATCTACTGCTTTAGGAATACTGCCGAATAAAGTCTAAAGTGAACTTAATTGCAGAAAGCAGAATGCAAGTAGAGAAGCCGGCCATAAAGTGCACAATATTAAAGTCTTCATTATATAACATTCCTGAGACAGACTTTACTAAGTTACCGGTCAGTTGGAGTATATTCAGTTGCTTTTTAAAGGTTCCACACGTATAATCAGTGCGTCCTAATTCTAAACTGCGAGAAAACACTCACAAACTTCACATTTCATTCTAAATACGTGGAATCTCAGCACGAGTACTCATTCCTTGCCAACTCTTTCTTATCAATAGCCTAATTAACTTTTGCGCACATGGGAAACCTTTACGCACAAGATTGCATCCACTCAGCCTATTAAAACAGGCACAAAAGTTGCACTTACTTACTAAAGGTGGGTCAAATCACTGCAATCGACCAGAAAGCGTCCCAAGCAGGAAAAGAACAGCGGTGTTCAGTTGGGTCCGTGTGTACCGTGATGTGGTATATGTTCCCCTCAAATATCCCAGCCGTATTATTTGGTGGGAGGGGGGTGCATCACTTTAAAATTACCGCTAACACACAGTAGCCTGCATTTAGGCGTGCTTCGGCTGCTCTGTGCAAAGCATGAGCATATCCCAGGCACATGATAGACGAAGAGAAGGAGGAGGAAGAGGAGGAGGAAGAGGAGGAGGAGGAGGAGGAGGGAGGGAGGGATGGGGAGAGAGATCTAGGGAGCGAGACAACTTTCCCATAACGTCTACAAGCACCAAATAGAAAAGTGCATGCACAGTTGCGCTCTCGTGTGCAAGTCGTCGCCCCCTTCCTCCCCCACGTTGGTGGTGCGGTGGGATGAGGAGGGAGGAGGTGATGATGAGGAGAAGAAGGTGGTGGGGGGTAGGAGGGATATAAAGTCCATCCTTCTGTGTGAGGAGAGGACGTGCTCTGAAATTCAAACAACTTCCCTCGGTTCTTTTGTTGCACGCACGAACTGAGGCAGCATTGTTCGTGGTTCGTGGTCGGCGTGGACCTCTCCCTCCTCCCTGACCAGGTTACGAAGTGAGCCTCGCAGTTGGGTGGTAATGAATATGCTGCAGGCGCTTCGCTAAGACGCTTTGACAAACGGAACGAATTTACCGGTTTTCAGACAGAGGGGAAATGATTTGCTACATGCAATTCCCAAACTAAGTCTCGAATGAGGTCTATCATAAAAAGAAAAGGGGAAACACGGCTCTTAAAACTTCATTCAAAATGTTTGATTTCAACTGTGTGTACAGTATAGGCCTACATTTAACCTTGCTCCCAATATCCTAATACGAGGTAATCTTTAACTAACTAACTTGTTAAATAATCCACACACAAGAGCGCGTGCCCCCCTCCCAGTGGACACACACACACACACACACACACACACACACACACACACACACGAGAAAAGAGAAATCTTTCACACAGAAAAGTTAGAATGAGGTGACCTACTTGTCAATAGCCTAGCCCGTGTCTTTTCTTGGTGATGACATCATTTTTTTGTTTTTGTTAAAATATAATTTTAAAGCTCGACTTTTCAGCGAAATGACTTGGAGCGTTTTTTTTTTTTTTTTTTTACTCTGCAAGAATACCACTTCTCTCTGTCTTTGGCGCAAAAGCGTCAGGCTACAGCTGCTCAGTTATTTCCACAGGTCACAGATTTCAGATATTAGACTTTTTTTTCAAAATGTTATTTTTCTGAATGTCTCATAAGAAAATTTCAAATGTCAGAAAATCATAATATGCCTGAAAAGAAAGCAAACTGGGAACGCAGAGCATCCTCTCTCACATTACTCCCCCCACACTCCCTCCCTCTTAATTGCAGGCGTAGCCATTTGAATCAACCGAATTCACGTTTTAGTTTAACAGCAAGGGCACGTTCAATGACGTAGACAAGCATTTCAGCTACGTGCAGCCATATTTAAATACATCAAGGCAATTAGTGCATCAAAATATGCAAATCCCGCTTACTACATAGTCCGCCCGGCCGCAGTCGGAGTAATTCCCCCCCAGCCAGTTCTTGGGTGTTTGATTGCCGTTTTGAAAGCCAGCCTTGTTTGTTTTTCCAAAAGGCTTCGTTAATGTGAACGGGACAGAAGGGAGAGATGAAGAGAAGGGGAACCATGGCTCCTGCGTGGAAAACCGCCCATGCGTAATGAGACGACCCGCTCCGCCATTCTCAATTCTCCGACGCCGTTGGCTCTGGTGTGCGTATTATTTTTAATATTGATGCATATTCAGTGGACCGATTTGCATTGCATACCTATCGCTCAGTGTTTATTTTACACGATTCTGCGTTTAGAAAGCCCTTGTTTATAGCCTGTTATAGCGATTTCATGTTTTACCTAAAATCTCAGATTTCATATAGACATTTTCGGTTAATGTGATGTTGACTACAATGACACGATATCGGCGGCATTTTGGTTTTAATGATAAAGATTTTTTCTAGTATGAATGATGTAAATCGGCGAAAGCCTTTGAATACTCATATGCAGCATACATGAACAAAGAGCTTTCTGATGGGCAAACAATAGAGGAGATTCAAGGGTAATACTGAGGAGGTGATACTTTAAGATCGACACGGCTGGCTCATAACAAGAGAATGACTCGGGCTGTGCGAAAAGTGATAACCAAAAAAGTCTTCTGCTCCAGTTTGTAAGAAATCCAGTGACGCAACGCTGACATTTAGGCTTTACAATGGCTCAGGCTGTCTCTTCTGTGTCCGTGCGCGCGCGCATAGTGGTGCCAGGGACGAGCGTGCGCATGCAAGTGCACTGCGTTTAGAAACAAGTATCAAGTATCAAGTGTCTTCACTATTTACTATGATTTTTCTTCTTTCTTTTACAAAACTGCACTTACTGCGTCTCTGTGATCTCCCGCAGTGAAGTCCTACATCAAAGGTTTTTATTGTTTTTTTATTAAACGTACCTCCAATTAACAAAACCCCACGGTGCTGCTGCTGTAATTCGGTGCTTGGTTACGTGTGACGTTTCTTTCAAGTTGTTGGGACGTTTTTTTTCCAGGAGGGCAAACTTTCTGGTATCGACCAAAGCAGATGCAGTCCCTATGGGCTTCTCCCCTCGCCATTCAACCTGACTCTTAAACTGCTCGTGGCTCAATACCAGTGGTCAGGCTGGCTCACGTACAGATATTTGGAGCCACAGAGGACGGTTACCCATTCACATTTAACTCATTACTGAAATATTAGAGTATTTCGTTACTCAAAGGTGGCTCTCTGTGAGCTTAAATAGTCCACTCATCATTCTCTGTTGTATCGTCCACGTTTCCATCACCACCTTAGAAGAGCACACACACACACACACACACACACACACACACACACACACACACACACACACACACACACACACACACCTTTCTTTTACCTTAAAAAATGAAAATAACCAAGTTCACAAAGTGTTAAGTCTTTCTATGGATGCAATCAAACTATAGGCCTATTTTTTCCATTAAAATGTAGATATATTTGTTCTTAATGACGCGAGAGGAGTTCTTTACGAAGGGATCGGGAAAGGTGATGCTTAATGATTTAACTAAACTAATATAACCTACGTATTCTTTCGATCGGTGGGTGTCATCTTCTCACTAAAAATAATCAATTCGTTAACATGACTTCTTTCTGGGAAATGTGGACCTTCAGAATTTGCAAGGTATGAGATGAGGTCTTTACTTACCTTTGTAGTCTATGGGCTCCAGGTCTGTGTCTAATGGGAGTCAGAGAGTGACTCACATTGTAGGCTTATAGGAGAGACCCAATTTATCGTCACCGGGACACTTTGTGTTCCTGTTGATTAAACATTTAATACGACGCTGATTTATGACAACACAGCCACCAGGCCGGAGTCAAAGAAAATCAACAATCTTGCAGATTCCAAACAAACGAGTTGTTGTGGTTAAAAACAGGGACAAACTAAAAAGGACAGTTTTTTTTTTTGTATTTACAGTTCTATATTAAAATGCTCTTATATGAAGATGTAACGTCAACCAATAAGTCGGCTAAATGTTTCATTTAAAACGGGGCAAACAAAATAAGCGTTGGCGGTCATTTTCTTTCCAGATATCACCAGGGAGGCAAAAAAGATATACTGTATTAAAATACATATATATTTTTTTTTTTGTCTTCCAATTTGTGGCCAAGCATCAGCTTATGATGCAGCTTATCACAGGAACAGGCGAGCCTGTTGAACTGATGAACATTTTTCCCTTTTTAGTAATAGGCTATATAAACCGAAGTCCATAGCTGTTTAGCGTAGCCTATGTGTAATAATAATAATAATAATAATAATAATAATAATAATAATAATAACAGTTATTATTACGTCGCAGTTGTTTTTACCTCATATTAGATATTATTTTTAAAATCAGATGTGTAGATTGAAATGATCAGGCATGGATATTCTACATCTTTCACTAACAATGACCACAAAACACTGTTCATGGAGCAGTTAGTGGAGAGGGCTGATGTATGTGTTTGATCTACATGAAGTCTTTGGTGAGTAAAGGACAGACTGAAAGACTGAAGAGGACGAGGAGGGTTAAGGAGGGCTGACTAGACAACTAAATGGTGACATCTAGCGGCGATGTTAGAGAATGATGATGATATGAACTTGGCCAGCTTTCACGGGCACAGAAATAGTACACCTGCTGGCGCCAAATAAAATGCGTGTAAAATGCCATGCACAGTGCATGCACGTGCACAATCTTAACAAGAGGAAGTAGCCTGTTTTTGTTGAAAGCATAAATTGCCACAGCCCAGTCAGATAAGAAGTACAATATAATGATTGTCGTCTATTTATCCTGCAATATGCGGCACTTGTAGCATAAACTGGGACACATTGTCAACAGTTTAGGTTTCTGCACTGTTAAAACTTTATTTAAGCCTACTTTTTTCTTCTTCTTGTTAATTTGAATATGTCTTTTTTCTTTTTTAAATAAAATGCTATTTAGATTGAGACTTTAATGTGCTTGTTCTTTCACATTCTCTGACCTTACTCTTGGTTTTTATTTGCCTCCCATCTGCAGCGTTTAACAGGAGACTGATCAGATCTGAGCATCCTGTTTGCCAGTTCAAACGGTGACGTGTTTTGCGTCAGTCTGACCTTTTAAGAAACAGTGAGAACTGTTGTCACAATCGATTATTTCAGACAGATAATACATTATATTGTGCCTCCAGCGACTTTATCAGCCCTCTTCCTCCCAGGCTCCTGGAATTAACCCGTCGAATTCACCAAAAGCTTAATGCAATAAAGCAGTGGGGGGACTTCATGGAGAGCGGCCTAATTAAAACTTGCGAAAACGAATTATAGGCCCTAACAACCTGCAGTTCAGACAGTTCGGAATATTTCATATATAGGCTACTGCAGGAACATTATGGAGATAAAAATACTATGAAGTCAAAAACCATAAAACTCGCCTCGCAGCATAGACACACATCCCTATCGGAATATTGCAGTAATACAACAAATACAATGAACATATACCGTTACAGGATTGTCATATGAACTGTCTCTTGAGTACCGTAAATAATAGTATAATAGAGCGTTTTTTAAGATGAGGCCTATACTTTTTCGATTGCAGCATGCTTGTAGACTGTGGAGAGATTTTACTGCATCTACGATTTCGTTATCTTCGATTGTGTGCACAATTGTTATGATAAAGGTTCGTGTTTGTGTCTGTAGTTACATTTTTTTGTGAGATAAAAGAAAAATTAAAATTGTGTTGGATCTGTTTCTTTAAGGCAACGTTGGAACACAACGTTATACCAATTACCGTTGTTTTTATTTCTTTCCTTTTGCGTGTTAAAAAAAGGAAAATAATCAGATTCAATTTATATTATATGGTACTGAAAATATATATAATTGTATTATTAACTTCATGGAAAATGGATGGAAAATTTTAATAAAATAATGGGAAGCGACGCAAACACACACAATAAAGCTTTAATGGGGTCATTTCGAAAGAATGGCATTCCATTGTGTTGATTTTACAATGAAAATGTTAAAAATTATTGATGATGACACATCAAAATACAAAAGTGTTTAAACCTAGGCTTTACCTGCAGGTAGGCCTACTAACAGTTGCATGTACTGTCAGGAAACGCTTCACACTTTTAAAATCATTTAATGTAATAGGTTAATTGATGGGACTGATTCAATGCAAGAATACACAGCAGGGCTCCCCGAGTATCTCCACACGTGTTCCGAAACGGAATAGATGCAGAAGATTAACGGAGCTTCACTTCCAGCTCGGTTATCTTCTGAGAAGTCAGCCTGACAGGATAAAGATTGGAGTTGAATCGCATTTTTTAATGACGTGGGCCTGGTCTATCAAAACAGCATTACGCATCCAAGACTAACGAAAAACAAAACAATAAACCCATAAAAAAACAACCTAAATATGATATTCCTATATAAAAAAATAAGTTGCAATACTGATGGGGAAACAGAAACGGTCCGAAAAGCTCGCATTCGAATTTCAAATATACTAGGGGAGCATATATAACGATTGTTTTCATCTGTATCCACAATAGGCTAAATGATAGGCTAAATAAAGCCACACTTCACACTTGATGAAAAATATATAAAACCGCGGGCCATGTAGCAGAGAGGAAATCTGGGAGCAAACATTTTCTAACGAGTGTTTACAAGGTAGGTTTACTGCAAACACACCATTGTCTCATAATAAATAACGGATTCAGAAGCCAGAAATGCATCATCCACTGGCATTATTAGAAGTTCCGTAGCGTCAGACAGTCCCACACGATTGTTACAGGGTGACAAGAACAAGACAATAAATGTATTTCTTCTTCTTCTTCTTCTTCTTCTTCTTCTTCTTCTTCTTCTTCTTCTTCTTCTTCTTCTTCTTCTTCTTCTTCTTCTTCTTCTTCTTCTTCTTCTTCTATTCAGGAATGTATGATAGTCCTGGAATAGGCCCAGACCAAAATGTTTGTGTTAAGGGGATTATTCCACATCTTTTTGATAGTCACTGTGTTTGCATTGTTTATGAACATGTGTTTTTTTCCCCTCTGTGAATGTCATGTCCATGTGCATTGTGCTTAATGTATCACTGAGAGAGGGACAACTTTAATGTTACTGTAAGTAAGATAAACCTTGGCTTTGAATGTCAAATAAATGTCTTCAGTATGAATGTATGTCAGAATGTCACATTTTTTAAAACGGAAATGGAAAGAAAAGTGAAAATGATGCTGTTGTCATTATTTCATTGTTATGCAATGTATATTAAAGTCAAGCTGCTGTGTGGCACCCATTTAGGGAAGGTTTTCACATGTTGTTTTTAGTCTGCACAGTCTGAAATTAGCCACAGTTTGGAGATGCATGCAGAAACAAGTCAAACACAATGAAATCACACCAAGTCACATCAGGATAACTAAGAAAGCCAGTAACTTTACTGAAATCTCTGCAAAATACAAATAGCCTTTCCCTCCAGCAGAGGAGACTTTTATTTCATCCCTATACGTTTTCACTACATACAGCTGAATCAAGTCCCTTGAGTTACAGAGATGTGGATTTAATTTATTACCATCTTAGTCTCAAGTGGCGACAAAGGCCAGCTTATGCCGCTGAAAGCCGCTCTTGCGTTCCAGAAAACATTAGTTCCAAACTTCCCCCATTTTCAGGTTTATACAAGCTACATGTGATACTACACACTGACTTTTTAAGCATTTTAACACATTTACTCTTTTCAGCTTTTGAGAACAACTTAAATAAACCACAAACAAGGAATCCTATTTAAATGTGGGGACCTTTAGCAATGGTATTACATGGTTATTACACTTGGCTGTACAGGTGTATGGTCTCCCCTTTTCACTGCAAGTGACTTATCAAAACATCAGTTGAGGTACTGCTTGAGTCAGTTTTTAGGGTACCGACATTTAGTCTATTATAATAATGACAGAACAACTGATCAACAGGTGACGAAAAAGAATGCCTTGAAATGTATTACATGAGAAGAAAAACAACAAGATATAAAGACAAGTTTTCTCTGTGTCTTTGGTTCAAAATTTTGTCAAAACTACAGCACCTTAATCAGCCATCAGGACATGTTGGCATTGTTTCAATCAGTTATTAAGAAGCCTGATAATTAGAGTGTGGTGTGCTTTGATCAAGTGCACATGAAGCATCAATTTTAACATGATCAGGCCTGAAAGATTCTGTCAATTCTGAGCCAATTGTAAATAAAAAATATGTTTTTGAAGTATAACATTTTCAACACGCATGGAGACAAATGAGTAACAAAACAGGCACAGTACTGTGGTTGGTATTGTTACTAAAGCTACATTTGACTGACTCAAATTGAAATGTGAAACCAATTGTACATTTGAGCAAATTCTTTTATTCTCTTGTTTCAATGCTTGCAAAAAACCCATAAATGAATGTGAAAATAAAAGTTGAGTTTACAACACAGAAATGCCACTGGCTTTGGTTTCTCCACACTTGACGCTGCCTGAAACATCATGTTTATTTTTTTCCTCAACCTTTTTGTATTGAATAAAAAAAAGAGAAGAACACCATTATAGAGGCTCTGCCCCTGTTTGACTACACAGACTGTATACAGTAACAACATAGTGAACCTGCATGAAATATGCACATAAAAATATTATAACACTTAAGTGACAGCAGATACGGGAGTGGGAGGCAGAGAGATATGTGGCTAGTTTCATTGTTTAAAAAAGAGAAAATCAAAACAGCTTTTTATTTAAAATAAACAATTGTGCTTCTTTCATACCAGCATGATCAATATGTCCTTGCGTATCTGACACTGGGCTGTCATGATGTGATGTGTGGTAAATGATGTGGAACCTTGTTTTGAAGAGTGGAACATAAAGAGACACGGGACAACATCGAGTCAAATTAGGTTAGCAAATCATCAGGGATAATTAATCGCAATACAGTTGCTGATGATATAAATATGACTCAAAGGGCAAATGGTATGGATTGGGTCTAGGCCTGTGATACATCTTGAACAGAAGTGGTGAAGATTTGAAATGGAACAGAACAGCGCTAATGTCAAAAAACATGTTTTATGAGATTAACTTTATTAAATTAAATGATTAAGAATGAAATATCAGATGCATTCAAATGCATCTAGACATCTGAATGCATCTGAATTGAGGGTCAGTCATGTTTCCTCATCCGTATGACAATCATGTACATCATGTGTCAACATTTATTTCCGTGTCAGCCCGAGTTCCAGTCTCATGACATTTTCCACTAACAGGTTTGTGTTTCAGCATTCAGGCCTGTCTTTCTCTCCGGCGCACAAACCCTGGCAATGCTCTCCAGCTGGTTTTTAAGGGTTAGACTAAATACACGCCTGAACAGCACTGTTCAGGGCTCAAATGAAACAAACCAGACAACATGTGCAGCTGCACATAGAAACTCCACTAAGAAACCAAGAAAAAAAAAATCATTAGTATATATATTCATATATTAGAAAGCTATACACAAGCATGTTAATTTCACAGATTGTTTTTTTTTTAAGAATCTTAATATTACCATTATTATATATAATTAGAAATACACGTTTAAAAACAAACCTCTACAAAGATAAAACAGTTTAGCAAAGCATTGGATCTCGGTCTGTTTTTCATGGCTTAGGGCTGCCGAGCCCTGTCATTTCCCCGCTCGGTGAACTATCCATCTCTTATTAGCAAAGCTATCAAAAACACATTCTGGCTTATAGAAACTACAAAAAGCCACAAAAATGCTTTGCATTGTATTCCTTTCATATGAAAATATAAGCAAGTGTATCGTACAATTGTTTTTTATTTTTTCCTTTTTTTCCTTTTTGTTTATTAATACTGAATATTAATACTATATCCAGAGTTGTCTTGATTACACTAACGTAGTTCTCAGATCAAAGGGTGGTCCTTGCTCAGCTCTGTTCTTTAAGGGGAGCGCTAAAATCAAAGGTCCCACATATCTAGCATTGGGTCTGCCTGTTTACCTGTACAATCCTTCAAATGTTGCATAATAGCTTTTCATTTCGTGAGTAAATAAATCTTGTAATGTCTGGCAACTTTTGACCCCTGCCCTTCCCCCCTTCACCCTCTATTTACATAAATACGTTGAACCTGCAACATGACATCATCTAATGTTAACACACATTTTTGCAAGGGAGAACTGCAGAGAAGGTATATAGCAATGAAACCGACACTGTACACATGTATTGTTTGCCCAACTCAAGTGCTAAAGTGTTTTCCATTGGACACACTCACTCTCATGTTATTATTTTTTTTTTAATTTTCTTTTTTTTCTAGTCACTGATATATCGCTGAGGCAAAGTGTAAGTACGTTTTATGAAACAGAGTACCTGCCTATTTTTTTGATTATTTGATGATATGCATATATGTACACATACACACACGTGTAAAGATATATGCATACATGATTCTTTTTATCCAAACACAATACAATTTATGCATAGTTCCCCAACAAAAATACCCCCAGATCCTGTCCCAACCAACACCCACCCTCCCAAACCCCCATTACAACACCCCACTGGTTTATATAATGTCAATATGTATAGCACACACACACTCAGCAAAAAGAAAAGGAAAAAAAAGAAATTACAAATATATTTTTGAAAAGGGCTTTCCCTTTTCTTTCCTTCAGCGTTAAAGAGATAAAAGGAGAGAGGCCATGGGGTTGGGTGGTGAGTGACTCGTGATATCGAGTGAGAGGAGGAAGAGGAGGGAGCTGATTTTGGGGGCATTGTAACGCTGCGTTGTCGGGGGGGCTCAGGGCAACTCGGGGCACTGCCGGGGAGTGGACAGAGCTATCATGTTGCCCATCCTTCTGACAGGCGCACCCGTTTGATGGAGGGACTCTCGCGCTCGTCCAGGGCGGGCCGGGCCAGTCCCAGAGGCGAGTGAAACTCATTCCTGTGCTCATCGCGGTCGCTGCCCTCATGGGAGCTGCTACAACTGCTCAGGCTATCAACAGGGGAGCGTCCCGAGTCCTGGCGGGACGAGGGGTTCTGAGGAGGTGGTACCCCACCGTAGCCCCCCGTGCTGCTGGTGCGATCTCTAGGAGGAGAAACAGGTTCGGACTTGATGTGCAGGCTTTGAGCAGAGGGCAGGGAGAGATTTGAACCCTGACATAAGTGAGAGCTAGAGCAATTTCTGTAGGAAGGAAAGGAAACGCAAAGGGGTTACAGAGTTACAGAGAAAGATTTTTAAAAGTGTGTAACACACAAACATGCATGCAAGTAGAAACACACACACGCACGCACACACACACATGCGCGCACACACACACACACACACACACACATACACATACACACACACTCATATTTATGAAACAAGGGAGGAGTGATATTTGTGTTGGACCTTGCAAGTGAAAGTTGAAAAAAGTGAAGGACTCTCGAGGTATCAAAACAATAATCACTATTAATTGATGTGTTACATCATGCATTTCATTCTAACACTTTGTTGAAGTTCAATGCACTCACCCTAGCTGGCCGAGTGCTGAATGCTGCATGTTCTGAAGGTGTTGTTGTTGCCACCCGCTCATTGAGCCGAGGTGAAGGGAGCTGCCACTGTTGAAGCCAGACAGGGAGGACAGGTCCGCACTATTCAGGGAATACTCTGTGTACAGAAAAGAAGAGGCAGATTAAGATTATAGGTTGTCCAAAGAAGTTCAAGCAAAATTGCAAAGGCAATGCAGCTCACATTAAAATGCTGCTATGATGTAACATGAATGTGTTCTGTGTTAGTTGGCGTGACAATAGCACCATCTGCTGTTAGGTCCATGTATAACACTTAGATTTGGGAAGGAGGTTTCATAGGAAACACATTTGAACACTTGAAATGAGTCAAATCATATTTTTTACACATCTAAAACAAAACGTTGGGATATGTGGGTATAGTACAGGGTAACTGAAATTATATCACATTATCTAAAATATTTAAAAGGTAAAGGCAGAAAATGTGTCAATGGACAAATGGCAAGAGGGATTTTACAGTATAGATAAATGGGAATTTGATGTGTAAAGATGACACAGTACATACCGGTACCATAAGAAGTAGAGATGGCAGATGGGTAACCGCCCATGCCTTGTCCTGGTAGAGTGGGAGTTGCTACTGATACCACTGGGGTTGCCAATGACTGAGCAGACTGGGAGTTGTTTATTCTCTGGTTCTGTGACAGGGGAAGGGAAGACAGAGAGCAAGAGAGATGGGAGAGGCTTGAGAACATGAAATCAACTCCCAGACAAAACAATCAAAACACTGCAATAAACTAAGAAAGTTTTTTTTTTTTTTTTTCATTTCTTTCTTTCACTCAACAGATGCTGAGAGAATAAATGTGATGCCAACTTCTGGGGAAATTAATCACTTGACATGCGGCACGGCTGAACCCTGCCAACCCTATCATTTACCACCCTTTCCAAGGGCCCACTGTCGCTATAGTAACACCATCGGTCTCCAAGGCAACGCAGGGTAGCGACGGCAAGGGAGAGGCACACAGAGGGGAGGTTCTGGCAGAAAATAATGGAGGTTTGATGCAAAAATGAAAAAAGTAATCTTTTGTTGTGTTTCATTTCTACATTGTGAGTAATAACAGCTGTGAGCTGTACTTGTGCGGCACAAGACTCTATATGAAGGCAAAAAGATAAAAGGAAGGAAGGGAGGAGGAGATACGAAAGGGTTGAGGCAGAAAAGAGGCCACGCTGCTTTTACTCTGACAAACCACTGGATGGCACTATGTGCCCTCACAAAATGTCATGAGAGGTGACATTGGAGCCTTCAACACTGTCAGCAACAATAAAGGTGAAAGTTAGTCTGGAACAGGCACCGCTTTTTTCAAAAAAACGCTGTATCTAGCTGTAATAATCTCAGTTGTGATGGCGAAAATATAATGCAAGTTAAGATGTCAGACATAAATGTACAGTCCAGGTCAGTGTTACAGGTGACTGCAAACCTCTCAGTTCTACATGGCACATTATGCTGTCGAGAACTATCTTAACCAGTTTCTCATTAGAAAACCTTTTTAAGTTGTTTGGATTTCTAAATCTGAGTGGCAGTCTGACTTACCAATAGCAGATCAACATCCTCAGACTGATGGCATTAAAAGGGAGGGTAATAAATTCATATTAGAATATAGAAGTGGTGGCTAAGTGTGGATCTAGGCATGAAGGTGCTATAGGATTGAGACAACGGACACAAAACTAATGTGAAAAGAGGACGCTAAGAACTATCTATACTAACATAACACACCTTATTAGAATGAGAGGAGAAAGAAATTTCAGGGCCCTCTAACGCACACAGACACAGTTGAGGAAATATATCTGACAGTATATCAGACTTGGGCCAAAAGTAAATTTTTAAGAAGCTGACAAGGCACATGGGAAAAAAGTCAAGCTTATCACAAGCATAACCTCATCAACCCAAGTCTGATATGAAGAGATGAAAGCAGCAGAAGTGACATGAAAGGAAATCAATAATAGCAACAACAAAAAACCCTAAAGACCCCCATAGAAATAAAGATATACAGTAGGGAAATGAAAAGAAGGATAGAAAGATTACTCACGATGGAGGGCATGTTGTTTTTGGCGCCAGGGGGGATGAGCACACGTAGGTCAGGTTTGCGATTGTTCATTCCTAAGTTCATGGGCGGGGGAGACTTAGCCTGCATGTTCTTGTTCATGCTGCCTGGAGAAACCAGCAGACCTGGCGAGTTGCGGTGGTTCCCATATCCATTTCCTGAGAGAGCAAAGAAAAGGTTGGGGAGGCAATGTCATATGTTAATAAAACCGTACAAAAGTTTAATGAATCTTGTAAATCCTGATGTTCATGACAGTGTAGTCTAATGAAGAACTACAGAAATTCATTTTCACCTTGTGCCCGTTTTCAGTGTTTCTGTCTCATCTCCACTTCCTGTGGTAGATATTTTATTAAATCACCAGTCTGTAGAGACCTGTAAATGGTGTCACACTAAAGTGGTGCACACTGGCAGAGCAAATAGTCAAACAAGCGTACTGTTTTTGCCTTGATGATCACCACTGTTTGCTTGGCAGTCATACAATAAAGGCACCCACTGGAGACGACCTCACCCTCCACCTCTGTCACTGTCAGTTAAGGCTACATGTGCCCTGCGACAGCCAGTGAATCGTGTAAAAACATCTAATTACGGGTAGGAAGACCACAGAGGGATGGGACCCATCATTTGGCCATCAGAGCTAAACACGTGTGGTTCTTCCAGACAAAGACCCTGCCTTGGAGTTGCCACCAGATCTGCATTCCCCTAAATACAGAGGGCCAAGTGCAGCACCCATTTCCTACTCAAAAACCGGTGGGGCGAAATCCCAGCAACCTCATTAAAAAAACTGAGAGTGGGGCATTCTTGCAAGCAACATAGTCTTTGTTTCTAACCCAATCCCGCAGGCTGTTTTTCCCCTTACTTCTCCTTCCTTCTTCCAAGGGGTAGAACACAGGGCACTGTGTGGACGTTCCCACTTGAAAGACGGGGAGGAATTATACGTTAGACATAAATGAATTTCCTAATCATATACTCCAGGGGAAAATGAGTCGCAGATGTCTTCCTGGGCAATTTCCCTCGCTGATCTTTGTTTAATTTGAGAGCGAGGTTTTTGTTGTTTGGAAATGAAAAGTCTCAAAAGCTCAATTTGAACAATCTGAAGAGTAAACGACCGCTAGCGGTGAGAGAAAATGAGGCCATCTGACAGAAATCGAGAAAAACAGTGTGTGTGACTGCTGGTGTGTGTACTGTATGTGTTTGTGCCTCTGCTGGCATGTGTAATGTGTGAGCATGTACAAGTTGATGTTAACAACACAGACTTTGTGTGTTATTTTATGTTTTTCTGTATACAATGTTGCATGTGCATGATTCTACATTAGCACCATTTTCTACCAGTGTACATAAGCAGAGCACGACCCAAGAATATGAGAAATGCTGTAATATGACTGCTTATGCACGAGCCATGCATATGGATGCACGTGTGTGTTTTGTATTGGACCCTCTTAGTTCCAGTGTCAATCTCACATTAGCAAAGAGGCAGCTGCCTCTTCAGTTTTCCCGCTCTCTCATTCTCATGGCTGGCCCTTTGTGAGATTGAGTGGGTGCATGTGGAGATAGATGAATGAGACCTCACACACACATAAAACAGACACACACACCACACATACATACACTTTAGTAAATAACCCAGCAGGAAGTACATCAGTGTTTCTGTACAGATGAATTTAAAAAAAAGAGACTGCGCTATAGAGAGACATTAATACACACTTCAGTCAAGATGACACGGACTTCATCTTGATGACAGTTAATCAGACATCTGTGTATTGCCTCCCTGTGGAGATGGCTGTAGTCCAGTCAATTATCTCCTAGATGACTATGATCATGAGTGGCATAGGCCAGTCCGTAAGCATTTCAAAAGTGAAATCAATGGCTAATTAAGCTAATAAAGCAAGAACTGCGAGTCAAATCTTCCTATTCTGGAACTTGATCACCCTGATTTTAGGACAGTTGCATTCAATAGGGAAACATTGGCTTGATTATAACATCAGCTGAAGACTTGATATCCAGAGTTTATTTCCACTCTCCTCTTCTAATGCTGCTTTGCATGGTCGAGCTGTGTCGCAGGCTGGTGTCAACCGTTTACAGGAAGTACCAAAATTAAACATAGCCCGTCCAGGGTATAAAACTCACACATAGAGAACAACATCTGATCTGAGATTCAGATAAACAGCCTTTTGCTATTTCTGAGGTGTAGAGGGGACAGCTGGAACAAAGTTGAAGGATTGCATTGTCTCTATAGGTGCCATGGTTACAACTTAGCGTACCCCTAAAGTGTTCTCTCTCTCTCTGTCTGTCTCTCTCTCTCTCTCTCTGTCACACACACACACACACACACACACACACACACACACACACACACACACACACACACACACACACACACACAGGGAGAGGTGTGGTTAAACTCATGTACGTTACTGAACAAATTTCTGATGTCCTGTTGTGGTCTAACAGGCGCGCTCGATTCTATTCCCCAAACACACACACTCTTCCGTTGCGGTTTGGCCAAATACATTCAAACTCGAATTCTCCAACTGAACTAAGGTGTCACACTCACGCTTACAACTTGTACTGTTGGGGTGAGATGCTGCCAAGATTGAGACACGCATTGTTTGATTGACTGAACCTGCCATGTTGTCAGTCCTTTATCAGCTTTTTATCTTGTATTTCAGTGTGATTCTGACCAGACATGTCTTAAAGATGTACGTTGTATACATCTCATTTGAGGGAGTAATTGGTGGGTGATCAAGGTGTGACGTGACAAGAGTTAAATCCTTGCAGTGGTTTGGTGGACAGAGTGCTGATCGGCGCAAAGATGACAGCTACATAATTGCACAAATGAAGGTGGGAGGTTTTACAAGCTGGGGCCTTGGTCTGGAGCTCCCTTCATCAGCTCTCTTTTTTTCCTCCTCCACTCACGGTCTGTCTCTTTCCTCACACTCTCTCCTAGCCAGCAAAAGAGTTGACAGATTGAACACATACTGTATATAAATGAGCGAAGATACGCATGCAAGTACACAATATTTCCATAGAAGAGACATGATGACGCCTTTCAGTAACATGCCATATTTGCACTGGACTACAATTACCTGGGGGACCTCATGATTTAGACTTTACCCCCCATGTCTGGGTTTCATGCGGTGTATCTGCACAGGATAAACAAATCGTATGTGTTTCAATTAAACTGACATGCCAGATGACAAGGAATATCTCCAGATAGGATTGAAACATAGAGCATTTCATGCTAATGCTGCAATGAAAAGGAACTCTCAAGTTTCTATTTTATTTATGGGATGTCAAGTAAACGATATGAGTTCAAGAAGATTAAGACATGACTACAGTGTTGCTAGGCAACTAACAACACACATCTGTGCCTTGTTCCTTAAAAAATGTGTTCATTGCAACTTTATAATTATTTGGAACAATATAAAAAATTAACTCTATAGGGCTATGACATTTCAAAAAAAAAAGTAACATTGTGTCAGGTTGTGAAGCAGCCTGTTCAATTGGACTATTCTCACAAAGGTGGAAATCATGACTCCATGGCACCATAGCTACATGAACCTACTGAATTTTCATTAAAAAGGCTATTAAATATCTAATTTTCACTGCTCTTCACCATTTTTAGCCCGGAAAGTTAAAATAAATTAAGTAATCTTTTGTGAAAAGACTGAGACATTCTACTGTGATGATAATTTACACTAAATACATAATATCAGGAGATCTGTGTTTTGGTATAAGACTGTAGTTAATCAGCAGTGGAATTATTAGGGACTAGATTAGGGACATGGCATATTCTTATGGGATTAAGACAAAAATGACTTTTGCGATCCTTCCAAAATTCAAGAGGAGCCCAGGTAATGCTAGTACAATGCGAGTTGGGCCTTAAAAGCTGCCATTTTCTTTCTCTACAGACAGTGGAACCATGACATCTCAAGCACAAAGGAGGCATTGTGTTTATGTGCATGTCTGAACCACACACACATACACACATATACACAAAGCACCTCCTATGTCACTTAGGCCACACCACTTAAGACACTCATACACGGGCCAGACTGCCCAGACAGCTACTTGTACAATCAGCTATCAAAACTCACCTTGAGGAGAATAGGAACATTAAAACAGCCTTTGTGGTGCCAAAGTGGCTGAGCCACCTCACACTGAGTCACTTAGAGGAACATCATTAAAATGGCTGACCAAGTTCACAGAACACTTCCATCTGTGTTCCCCCACTGTTTCTCCTTTGCACACATGCTTCCACCATCAGTGGGTATTCATCACTGGGGTGTGTCCCCCACATGCTCTTTCTCTCTTCCCCCAGATGAGATTTAAGAGAGCTTTGAATGGAATCTTTTAGCTCCCACATGACTCTCTCTCCACGTCGTGTTTTTCACTGCTGCTGCTGAGCGACGCACAGCTCTCACAGAGCGCCTCTGTTCCTTCGGTGTGGTGACACAAAGGCTACATTTGAAGCATGCTCTGCAGCACGCTGTCAACGGTACGCACGCCACAACAAATGGTCCTGTTGTGTCTGTGATGAGTGACCAGACAGAGAAACCAGGCATTGACCCCTTGTGATGGAGCCCTAGGGGCCAGAAAAGGCTGTCCAGCTGTACCCCCACACACACACACACACACACACACACACACACACACACACACACACACACACACACACACACACACACACACACACACTCCATTTTTACATTCTGCACTGTATGGCTTGGCTTTAAAATGTAACCCTTTAAAATGGAGTCTCTTTACCATAAACTTGGGCCTGACATGTCCTCAGGGACAAATCCATTGACTCAGAAGCTAACACTTCAAGATTACGTACCCATGTTGCTCAAACATCGGCTGCTCTACTCTCCACAGGATCATTATGGCATGGTGAGCCACTCCAAACATTGAATTAATTTGGTTGCACACATATGACAGCAGTTACTGTGTAAAGACTTTAAGTGTGCTCTAAATGGGAGCTATGGATGTTGTCATTTTGTATTTATATTCAAATTCCAGAGGCAGTATAAATAAAGAGATGGCTCATCATACAGACAAAACAGACAAAAGTCCACCATCTCTTCTGACTGCCCGTCAGTCAATCTGCTGCTTCAGTATTTAGTGTGATTTTATTTCTGTTTCCCCACACTTGTTCTACCGTTTTATAGCTGAACACAGGCAGGATGTGTCACAGCCCCAGCACTGGGCAAACATTCCCAGATGAACTCCACGACCACTAACATCAACACATCATAGACAAAATCTCCACTTGGGTTTGGGTTACTATTAGTCATGCATTTTATGGCCAAGAGTGGGTGAGTGGGTGCCATGTGTGTGCGTGTGTGTGTTAGCAGACAACTGTGAGTGAGAAGAGGAGGCCATTCTTACCAGCACTGGTGCCTGCGCCAGTGGTGAGGTCAGCACCCATGAGGCCACCTGAAAGATGAAAGAGAGAGGAGAGCAAAAGAGAGAAAACCATTAGAGGATAGACACCCACGTAACATCCAGTCTCTTACCTTGCTGGGCTTTTAGAAGCTAACGCAATTTATTCACAATCCACTGTGTGTGTGTGTGTGTGTGTGTGTGTGTGTGTGTGTGTGTGTGTGTGTGTGTGTGTCAGTACATCATTTGTGTACTGATACTAGAAGTAACGCTGCTTCCCACTCAAACTGTAACACTAGGAGCAACTGGACACTGCGAGTGGATACATTAAGCTGTCGTCCAAGAAAAATGACACATTATTATTTTTAAGCTATGTGAGGTGGAAGAGTGGGAGGGTCCAGAACGTGCGTTTGGTGTGGATACTGCAAGCGCCAAAACTCATATTTAGTTTGTGCTAACGCTTCTAGCATCCAGTTCTAATGACAGGGTGAGGGTGTGGGCAGCTGCCTTCAGACCAGAGGGACAGAAAAAGGACTTTGGACAACAATAACAAACCAACAGACCTGATTTGCTTATGTCACCAGCAACTCAAAGCCTATACATAGGGCCAGACATCCCATGTGTAGAACCTCACACTAAATCAACGTGAATGTAAGGCTGAGATTTGATACGATATTAAATCTTCAACTTTGAACAAAATACTGAGCAGGCATTATGTGAATATATATGGGAGGGACTTTAGATTCATTCACTGTCTTTAGATGGAATACTGTGGGTGGCTGTCATAAAATAAATCATGCATTTGATGTGTGTGTCTATTAGGTTGACAAACGGGTACACACAGAGCTGAGAAGATAGACAGATGGGATAACAGCATGTACTTGGGTGCAAGAGTGTGATTGAGGCCCTAACTGTGTTACCTGCACTGGGGGGTCTGTGTGTAACTCCGGGAGACATGCTGTTTCTCTGTAGGCCATGGTGCGCCAGTGGCAACAGGTTGTGGTTGCCTAGAGAACCACCAGGATGGCTGTAAATGAGATTGTTCTGGTTGCTAACGGGAATGGACACAGACATGTCATAGTTTGATGGGGGCACGGCCTGCTGAGAGAGGGAGAGAGAGAGAGAGAGAGAGAGAGAGAGGGGGAAAAAGAGAGACACAGACACAAGTTTGATTAGACTAAAGATACGTCTTAGAACAATTGCAGTAAGTGAAGAAACGGATGAAGGCCTTTGAGTAAAGGAATGGACACAGAAAGAGAGAAAGCGACGTGACAATTCAATTCTCCAGGAACACAAAGGAATTCAAAAGTTCAAAAGGACAAATGGACCACTAACAATAGACAGCCATGCAAAGATGAATGGTAGAGCAAGTAGAGCGAACAACTTCTTAGAACAAAACTAAAAATACAACACAATATGGATGTTGGATTGGAGCACTGAAATTAAACGGTGTACGCTTAGAAAACTCCTCTGTTAGTCAAATTGCTTCCAAGATGACATAAGGGTTGGCAATACTTTTTCACTCAAATGTTTAGGTTACTTTCTGTAAAGGACTCTTGTTTTGCCCTTTACATGTTTATTTACATTTATTACTGTGAAGGCAAAAGGTTGACCTGAGAGAACAATGTTTTTGTCACTGCTTTTATAATCCCTAAAATACATCCCTGGTTTATTACATTAAAGAAATAAGAAGACTATGGTTTACTGGGAGGAAAGCCTAATGGCATCCCACTGTTCAAAAAGAGCTATAGATAATTTAGTCTGTCTTCACCTCACCAAAAACGTCTGTAATATTTCTTGCAAAAGCAGCTGCAAGACTGAAGAATTGGATGCATGTAGGACTAATATCTTTGTCTGTCACATGGAGCTAATGCAAAGTGTTAAGGGGTAGACTCAGATCAATCAGAAGTCTCATCAGAAACATGAGTAGAGGTAGTCTGTCGGCCCCAGGCGTCTAGTTTGTCATGTTTATTGTGTCACTTGGCAGAAGGGCTTAACCTTGGGAGTGCCCTGGAAGTGGTTGATCCTGCATGTTAGCTTTAGGAAGTAGAAAATAGGGCCCTAAATTACTGCCATGTGTCTCAGAGCTATTGAGGGAGAGCATCAGGGGGATGATCGGCCTGGCTTATGTGGAAGTGGGAAATGTGCCTTTGCACCGCTTTGTCTTCCTAAATTTTCTTCCTTTTGCTAATGTCTTTTTGCAAGCCAAATATTATTTCATTGCAGGCCTCAGAACATTTTGCTTTTACTGCAACTTTGCACAGGCAAAAGCTATGGGAGTTTTATTTTATTACCAGTGAGGGGCTGTCTCTGGTTCGGTTTTATTTTTTGATGACTTTTAGTAATTTCTGCCATCTTGGATTACTTGTTGGGGCTCTTATACCTCAAGACTTCCCTATGCAGTGTTTTTAAGAGTGGGGTAGCTGTCTCTGTGCGCACATTTGTGTGTACCCGCACCCCTTCCCTGGGTGTAAGGGCCCCGTCTGTAAACTGTCCTTTAACTGGTGCCATCCTTCCTGTTTTCACTCATCTGTCTCCTCCGCCTCTCCCCACAGTCCCCTCAACAGTCCCCTCAACAGTCCCCTGCAATCCACAGGCCCAGTGCTTGGCAGCCACCCTGACCACACACTGAACTGCCACTTGTTGTGTGCAGAGCACCCCCCCCCCAACACCACCACCCAGCTCCCATCCTAAACCCACCCTACACCCCCACGCCATCCCAGCTCACCAACCCCTGCCTTGCTTCTAACCACATCTCCCCCTGCTTCACGCGACTTAGACACCACTGTTCTTCTCTAAATGATCTACCATGGAATTATCTCTTTCTCTGTAAGACTAGAGAACTAACAATTCCAATATGCTGCTTTCTGAATGAAAGGCAGACTCAGTTTACATAGAGAGCAGCCTTTATTTTGCGGTTTCTGGCATCTGGCTATAGATTACATTTGTTTGTAAAATTAACACAATATAATATAAGCAGCTCACATGTCTTCTGTCATCTGTTAACAAATAATCGGTTAGGCTACTGAAAGCTGTGCCTACAATTTATTTCAGTAAGGAGGAAAAATAGTTTGTGAGGTACGGAGATATGCTTAAGAGATTTTGAATGTCTACTGCTGTTTTATTGCCACAGTGCCTGTCCTTGTTGCGGGTGACTGAGCACTGTGTTTTGGGGCAGGAAAAGGAAAAGCACATGCAGACCACACCTCCCCAAGAGCCCGGCAAGGCATTATGGGTAACGGGTTCAAGGAGGGAACCCAGTAAGGTTAAAATTTGTCAGGAGAGAAAGTCTGCAATTACTATTGTAAAAATGCCTGCTAGTTATGGTTACAGTTACGTCAAATTAGAGGACTGTTCCTCAACAGTAATCAAGCAAAATCAAAGAACTGTCATTTCTTCCTCTGTAAGTATACAATATAATTTCACTCTCACTTTGTCTATTTAGTCTAGTGGCAAACAATGGTGGTTAGCTGGGTTAGCTCAACAGTTACTGGCCAGTCAGCATTTTGTTAGCCTGCTGAGGATGCTGCGTAGCGTCAACCCGGTACTTACAGGTATCTTATGAGTTTTAATCATGTGATCAAACTCCTCGTTAATCTGTTTGTATTTCTCCTCAGTGCTTGGGGTGAGGATGAGAGTCGATTCGAGTTCCGGACTTTCGCCGCCTTTGTTCTCCTTCTTGCTTAATGCCTGCCAGGTCCCACACAACCACAGAGACGTACGGAGGCAGACACAGATGAAGGGACGGAGAGATGGGTGGTAGGGACAGATGATGACAAAAAAACAAGAAGACGAGGACGAAGCGACAGAAAGCATAGGGGGGGAAGAAGGGAAAGAGAGGAAAGAAAGATGAGAGGAAGGTTCAGGGTTTAACAAGAGGTACTTACACACAGTCTTTGTCTGCTGATCATCAGATCAATGTCCTCGTTTATTTTCCTGTACTTGTCCTCGGACTCGGGGCTGTGGCCGACCGAGTCGTCTGCATCAGGGTCTGGGCTGTCACAGCCATTTAGGCCCTTCTTTCTCAATGTCTGCAAACAGAGTAGTTGCACAACATAGTTGAAGGGATTTGGGTTAGGGAACAGTGACCCACAGAGGGACAATGGGGATGTCTTGTGAGGAGGTACCCTTTAGAATGAATCACGACAAAAGACCAATTAGAGGAAGTTTGGGAAACCATTTAGGGATTTCTTTAACAGAAGTATATCTTGATTTAGTTCAAATGAATAGATTTTGAAAAGTACTGAGAAAATTTGCTCTCATTCTAAGAAATGGTTCTAGAAAAGAAATGAATCATGTTTGGCAGGCTCTAACCTCTATCAACACGGGGTGACACAAGGATACACTGGCCGCTTTGTGAACTTAAAAAGAAAAAACATGCAGCTAAACATTCAAGATGACACAAAGGATTTAATCATATTCAATAACAAGACGTAACAAGTGATCAAACTCTTGACCAAATGACAAATCATGGGACTCTGAAACCTCATAATTACACAGGAAAGGGAAAAAGTCATAAAAGTAAAAGACATTTTACAACCATAATCATCAGTATGTCATGAAATCAAAAATAAAATATAGTTGCTTGAATCCATAACTTTGGTATTTGTGCTATTAAATGTGGCAGTTTCTGTTTTGGCCACCTGATGGCCACCTGCCCCCATTAGAGTGGCCAGAAAACAGCAGGCAAAGAAGCACACTCTCCACTCGCTCACCACTCCCTCCAAGTGGATGAGAGCCACAGACAAAGAGAGTGTTTGAGGTAGAGAGAGATAGATAGAGAGAGAGAGAGAGAGAAACTACGTCTGTCCTTTTTTAGATATTGTTGACAACCATAACAACAGGGATAAGTTTCAGAGCACATTACTGTGTGTGATAGCACAAGGGTATGTTTGCTTGAATAAGTAGGCATGTACCGAAAGGTGCTGTGTTCATTTGCCTCGTAAAGTGAGAGACAAAGACAGAGCGGAAGAGAAGAAAAGTACAGTAGCTGACAGTTAGAGATCTCATCAAAGGCACCCCCCCACTCCTCCCCATCCCGCTTTCACTCTCTTCCCCCACCCCCTTCCCTCTCTCCTCCTGGCTTTAATAAAGGGAGATTAGTCTACAGGAGGAATATCACGGGCCTGCTCCTGTCTATGCAGTCGTCGCTTCACACTGCGCTCTCCTACTTTCATCTGAAGCTCCATATCAGACATACGTAATTAAATTTACTTTAGCACACCCTGTATTTGATGCTGATCAAGTGTGTGTGTGTGTGTGTGTGTGTGTGTGTCTCTCTCTCTGTGTATATGTTGGCATGTGTGTATGTATCTACTGGTGCGTGTGTGTGTGTGTGTGTGTGTGTGTGTGTGTGTGTGTGTGTGTGTGTGTGTGTGTGTGTGTGTGTGTGTGTGGGAGGGAAAAGAGGGGAACGAGTCTGTGTTTGTATGTGCATGTGTGGGTGTGTGAGAGTGGGTGTTAGCGTCAAGAAAAAAGAAAGAAAGACTGAGCAGGAGCAAGGAGGAAGATAGATGCTAACATAAGTTAATCTCAGTGAACTTCTTCCTCTCGTTTTTTTGTCTCCGTCAGTCACTAACGGAGAGATACGAGTGCTAGCTACTCCATCACAACCAGCAACAGAAGTGACAGGGAGCGATCTGCCTGCTTAGAAAACAAATAACAATCCAGTCATCTCTCATGTCAGCACAACAAAAGCCTGTTTTGAGTGTGGTTTTAGTGAACTTAGAGGGCTTCTTTTGTTTGTGTGATAACTGTTTGATTCCTGAGGCGTCTCGTGGCGAGGCAGCTACTGTAAGCGTGTCAACATTTGCTGGCTCTCCTCTTCTCTCTCTGAATCCCCACTTGGCCCCCAGAGTGGAAATCTGGAATTCTGAATTTGAAAGCGTCTCTCACATCTTTGACAGTCTTCAGGAAATCACACCAACAAGGCGGTGCAGGAGATCTGACTTCTAACAGACCCACAGTGAATCAAGCTCTCCTGCTCTATCAGAGGTGGATGAGTCAAAAGAACAAAGGGGTTGCAGAGGTTTAGCATGCTGTCTTTTTTGGCAAAGGCGTGAGATGTAAAACTTTTGCTATTTCTTTTGTGTAGTTTCATTTTGGCCTCGGCGATGCATCATATCGAACTGACAAGAGCTGAACCACTGGCCTTTTTCTGTTCATATGAGAATGCTTGCAAGAAAAACAACTTTTCTTCCTACTTGCACAGATTTCCACCACCTACCGCCGCCAGCACACAGTGCATGAGAGATTCAATTCCATTCTAGGAAGAATAGCAGTGGTGCATTGCTGGAAGAGGAGAAAGAGTGCTGGGGTAAAGGTGACACCCATATGGGGGCAACTAAGCTGGTGGTCTGGCACGGGGGGGTTGGGCAGTGGTTGCGTCGGGTGTTGATTGGGTGCAGGGTGCCAGGGTATGAGTGTTATATGACTTTAAAGCATGTGGCCCAGGCTTAGCTTTCCACCGGGGCTCAGCATATTGAGGGTGCGGTACAAGGGCGGTATGCCACTCATCCCAGTTATTCCCACCTGTTTAAATACATCACACCTGTTGCCAAAGGCTGACACAAAACCCGACAACCAATCAGATCCTTTGGGGTGCTCATAGAGCCATAGAAGGGCATCTCACTCTTGCGCTCTCAACCTCATGACCCTAATGCCATACTCTCACCATCCTATATATTTTCAACTTCTCAAATAGCTCATTGCTTAATATGTGCCCTGGATTTGTTATGTGTTTCATGGCTCTGCGCCACAGTCATCAACTGCTCCAAACAAGGCTTTGAGTCTCTTATTCAGTGACATCATCCCTATATAAGACTCTTCAAAGACATACATTTCAAAATAATGGAGAGAACAATGATCATTGGAAAAGGAGCCGCTATACTTATATTGAAAGACACAGGAATATGAAGAGCTGGCATGGAAATAGAGTCTTTGGGGAATACGCTAATTGGATGAAGATTAAAGAAAAACACTTTGGTGCAGTTCACTTGTGCCAAGAATTCACAAAATATTCACCCAAATTATCATTCTCAGTTTAAAATTATTCAATTTCACAAGTAACTTGGAATTTCAGCTTTTATAAAGAAATGCTCATTATTTTATTCTTACAAAATGACTGCTAGCATAAAATGAAAACATTTCAAACAGCTATATTTAAGTTAGCAATTATATTGCCTCTGTATACAAAACTATTTTTCTATTGTTAATTATTTAACCATTTCATTTCTTTTTGTAGTATATATCAGACAGTCAGTTTATTTTGAAATAAAAAAAACAAACAAAGACAATGTTGTGTACTCCAGCTACAGTTTAACATGTGGGCATACTCTGACATGAGAAACCAATTCATAAGAGAGAAAGGTTGATGGAGAAAGGGAAGGGAAAAGAAAGAGAAAAAGCTACAAAACTACAAGCTACTACAATATGAGTAGTCACCGGGCATGTTACAGAGAGGGAGTAGAGAAAATGTGAGGAAGAAGAAGAAGGAGAAAACGTATTACAGAGAGGAAAGACTGCAAAAAAGCTGTGTGCTTGCTTGGCTCTACGTCTTTCTATGTGGCCCCTTTGGAGGCTTGCTCCTAATTAAACTCCTTCTTCATGATGCTCCCTCATGACTCGACTTGTCACAGGGCCTGTGTGAAGCAGGCACAGCAGCATAGACACAGTGTCCTACATATTTAGACACCTGTCTCATCTGGACCCTTTAGCTCTGCACCCTCAGCTAGGCTGGCCTGGACTGGGCTGTGCTAACATGTAGCTTAGAGGGGCTAGTGGGCTAGAGTGAGCAAGACAAGTAAGGCAACCTGGGCTACATTGAAATAATCAGAGACTAAGTGAAGCAGGTGTGAGATACAAGGGAACTGAATCATAAGTTATATTGCTTGGTGTTAGTACATCTGTCAAAGATTTGAGTTCTCTGATGTTTTAATTGCAGGAAAAGGTCCAGCTGTGTACTCATTTCATAGTTTAGGGTGTGGGTAATAACTTCATGTAGCTCTTGAGAAAAAAACTGTGGAGGGTATTTGGGTGTGAATTCTGGGTGGCCCCAGGGGGTCTGCTAGGGACAGCTGACGCCTGCCCAGAGCTCCTGCCATACCAGGATCCGTCTGCTCGGCATTCTGCCACCCTGCTCACCCTCTCTATTCCTCTATCCATCTTTCTGCCTCCATCTTTCTGTCTCAGTCTGCTGCTCAGTCTGTCTTTGTCTCCCTACCTCTGTCTTCTTCCCCTCATTTTCTGCAATACTACCATGTCTCAACACAAGCTGAGTCAAAACATTGTTGGCTTGATGATACATCTTTATTTGTGATATACTCAGGCTAGTTGATGGGTTGTGTTTGGAAAGAGCCTCATTGCTGACCATTCCCTTCTGCAGTTATCTTGGCAGTGGCTGAAGGGTACGACACATTCAATATTGTGTTTATTGCTATTGGCGACAGCCAGGCCAGTGAATGTTTCTCAATGTCTTTGACCCAATGGCTGACAGCATCAGTGAAAAACCCTCTACGAAAACAGCCAGTTTATAATAGGTCTTTTATATCTTTGCCAACACTGTATGGTCTCCGGAATACACATACTATTGTAAGCAAAACCAAGACTTATGAAAGAATATAGTATTATAGTTTATGGTTTTTCAGTATATTTCAGCAGGCGATGAAGAACAAGTCACTGACAGAGGAGCACAATATAAAAGCATCATAACTGTGCCACTTATGGTTAATCATGTTTGCTGTGCTGTTAAAATATAATAACAATTTTAGTGGAATAAACAGCTTTGCCTGGCAGGGTCTCAGCCACTGTTTGTCACAATGTTAACATTTGGTAGAGAACAGATTGATTTACCCAGACTATCAGAGACACTCCTTGAAGACATGACAGTATGCAAATTATACAGACCTGCCTTCATAATGTGTGTAGGTTGAGTGTGAGCACAGGGTGCACCGACAGTGTGCACTAAAGTCTTTTCAGTAACTGGTTTATGACCCAAAAGTAAACAGTTGGAATTTAAAAGGGCTCCCAAATAGCTAGGGGCTGCAAGAATTCAATATTTATTTTTTTAAACGCAAAATGTACCAAAGTCTGAATGAAATATGGCAGGTTTAACCTTAAAAAAACGTACAGTACATTTTATTTGACTGGTCTTTAAGATTTTAGCCCATCCTCACCCAGAAAACAACCATATGGGTCAATCATGCAAGCAGCTCATGATGACCGACAATTATGTTTCTCGTTAGGCATCAACCTCTTGTGGCTGTATTAATTAACGCAAGAGAAAATGAGGTGACAAAGTATAAGAGCACCAAATTATGTGTAAGGAGGCAGGATTGGATCAAACAAACAGAATTTTCACTCAGGAGACTGGGTTTCAAACAAAAGTCTACTGTCATTTTTAAATTATTAAGTTTTACCTTAGTCTGTGAAGCCGCGACATAAAGTATTTTTGTTGCCTAAATTTAACTAGTGTTTAAAAATCGTGTCCCATGTGTTAAATAGAACGGTCACATGATAACACTCACATGACTAAACCGCCAATAATAAAATGGTTGAATGTGTTGTTTTGGGAGTCTTTGGAAAAGTTACTTTAATGTTGTTTAAGTATGGAGATGTGTTGCCAGATGTAGATCATGACTCTTGGTGAAAAATGCCACAAAGGTGACAAAAAGAGAAAACATTTGGGACAATAGGGAGCTCCCTCACTTTTAACAATTGATAAACTAAATTTCATCAGAGCAGATTGGTAAAGACCAATGTGACTCAGTGTCAGCAGCGGTGAGGCAGTGGGGAAATACATTGTCCCTTCCCATCACAAATAACAAGATGGGGGTGGTCATGAAGTGGACCTGTGGTTGATTAAGACCCCCCAGTACCACTGCACAATAAGCACACTCAGGGTGGCCTTGCTGCTGGCAGAGCTGGGTTTGAGATGTGCTCTCATTCTCCTTATTTCTATTTCTTTTTCTGTCTGTCTGGCTCACTCTTACTTGCTTTCGTTTTGGTCTCTCCCCCTCACTCTCTCTGTCTCTCTCGCTCACTCTTTCGTTCTGTCCGCGTTTCAGAGTGGAGGGAACATCAGAGGGATCAGGCTGGCTTAGCTTATTGAAAGCAGATGGCAGACCAAAGGCAAGAAGGCCACAGTTTCATGAAGCGTGGTTTGAACATGCCAGGACCATGTCGAGGGGCATGCCCATGGATGATGGCTACATGGTGTGTGTGAGTGTGTGTATTTGTGTGAGCATTTGGGGGGGGGAAGGGGGATGGTTGATTTTGTAGGTTACCAATCTGAGGAATGGGACCCCCAAATCACAGCCTGTCCCTGCCTGTTTTTTTCAGTCATCATCTGTGCATCCCAATGCACTGGTTGAGGCGACGTTTGAAAAAAAAAAAAATGAATCAATGACTTTTCAATGATTTTGGTGGCTTTGAAGCCCCTTACTCCTGGTGCCCTGCTGCACTATAATCAAGAATCAAAGGCTGGCGCCTGGGATCCATCATCTCTGGCAAAGTGGTCGTGTGTTCAGTAATAACACTGGCTAACTGTGTATGTAATTACTAGCTGTCTAGGGATTACTAGACTGACTAAACATTGAAAAAGAGAGTGAGAAGTAGAGCAAAAAAATAGAGAAAAGTATTAAGAGTAAATGAAAGAGACAGAACGGGAACTGTGCACAAAAAGGTTCCTCCGCATTTCTCCTAACTGTAGAAATGCGATGGTGCATGTGCTAAAATCACCATTAAGAAAATCTGCTGCAGTCGAGAGCCCACTCACAGACAGACAGCCTTAGCTAGCCAGTACACAGCACAATACCAGATGGTGCAGTGTTTCCCATATGGAATAGACAAACACTAAGCACATGTCAGAATCCAACACTGTTTGCTACAGCAGCATCCCGGCCCTGGGAACAAAGTGGTCATTCACACTAGTCACTACACTGTATAATTACCCAGATAGACATTATGAGACACAATGCCAGCTCAGTGAAACTGTATAAAGAGGGCACTTATGTCTGCACCCTCAACCTTCCCCTCTTTCATCCTGTCTACGCTCCAGTTGCATAATTGTCTCTATTCAAATGAGAGAAATGAGAATGTGTCTATATGTTTTTCTGATTCAACATTAAAATCAATTTGCCAAGGATAAATTGTATGTGGAAAACACTCTCATGCTTGTTTTATATACAGTAATGCCATTATTCAGCTGTGACTGCACTATGCACTGTGACATTATCAATAAAGCTTTCAATTAGATACTCAAGTTATTATCAGATAATACTAGTATAAAAGCCTCAGTAAAATGACTCCAGTTTTCTTTGCATGGCAAGGGGTTAATACTTGAAGTGCCCCTCCGGCCTCTCTCTATTCCTTCTTTGTCCCCCTACCAATCGTCACTTATCGTCTTTTGTCACTCTGTCTCTTATCGCGTGGTGCCACAGCAGGGAAAGGGAGCCTGAGGGAGGCCTTGAGTAACAATGACCAGCCGGTTGACCTCTATACTGGGACCTTGAGTTTCCACACCCTGTCCAAAGCAGCAATCGTGGCAGGGGAGGGGCTGAGGCCAGGGCCAGGAGGGAAGCTCCAGGCAGGGTAGGGAATGCCATCTACAAAAATAGATCTTCATTATTCTGAATTTTCCACAAATAGTTTCAAAGAACAAGGCATCATTTCATCTTAATGGCTGGCGTGAATTGTTTTGGGCTGTGTAGTGGAAAAAGCCTTGCCTTTTGGCAGCGTGGCCTCAGAAGTGGCCTGCCTTTTTCACCGCTCCACACCACAGGGACCACATATTGGCACATTTCAAACAGTCTATTTTTAAAACCTCTTGTTGTTGTGTGAGTACCTCAGACTTCCGCTTCAGTATATTGACCTTAAAAAACACCTCTGACAGAGATCCAAGTGCTACTTAGTTTCTCGTCTGAGGTTCTGCTTTTCTGGGCAGCGGGCGTCTGATGTGGAACAAAATGCTGAGCCTGTAGATCATATACATTATCTGTCATCTTGCTCTTAGCCACTCGTAAGAAGTGGAAGAGGCATATAGTCTATAAAATAGGGACTCAGTAAATTTGCTCTCTTTATGTCTGAGGCTGGCGCCGCAGACAGATGTGTTCTGGTGTGCCAGGCTAAAAGCAGACAGTGTTCAGCTGTGTGAGGAGAATAACTTGTTTGTCTCAGGGTGACACCTCTTAGGGGTCGTCACTGGTATCATAGACAGAGTGTCTGATTAAAACTTAATTCTTAATATAACTTTTAGGAAATGTATTTTCTAGATAATAAAAAAAATTCCAACAACCAGACAGGATCCCTCTGTTTGTTAAAGTGTGTGTGTGTGTGTGTGTGTGTGTGTGTGTGTGTGTAGGGGGTAGAAAAACAAGTGAATTGAATAATAGACTTCTTTATCCAAGGGATCAGATGTATATGGTCTCAGATCAATGGTCTCATGCATGTGGTCGCCGAGGGCAACTCTTCATGGTCGGTCCTCAGTAAGAGAGATGGAGGCTGAATGAATTCTCTAACACTTCGCTTACTCACTCCTCTGTTTCAAAAACAACCCCCACCCACCCTGTTTCAAACACAAGGAGGGGAGTGAGTGAGTGAGTGAGTGAGTGAGTGAGTGAGTGAGTGAGTGAGTGAGTGAGTGAGAGAGAGAGAGAGAGAGAGAGAGAGAGAGAGAGAGAGAGAGAGAGAGAGAGAGAGAGAGAGAGAGAGAGAGAGAGAGAGAGAGAGAGAGAGAGAGAGAGAGAGATTCCATGCCTATTCTTCTACCCTCTCTAAGCAAGGACTGCCAACTAGGCAACTATTTTTAGCTTCACCACACACTATTTTTAGACCACTACCACTTTTTAAAGCAATTATTAGAAAAAAATGTACATCAAATAACAGAGAGCGCTAGTGGTAGTTGTTTTAGGGGTGGTGCTTTATTTTGACCATCAAACAAACTAGTTTTTATGTGATTTCATGTGAAGGAAATGGAGTTTTGCCTTGTGTTTTTTTTAGTCTCACTGCCCTTTTCTATGCATTAGAACAAACAACTGTCAATCTGAAAGTCCAAAACAGTGGAGACATGTTTTTCACATATACCGAACGTATATAATATGGTAGCTTGTTTCTTGTTCACTAACCTCTAAGCTTGTTTGTAACTCTATGAAAGCTTCCAGAGGAAACATTACCATTATTGTTAACACTGAATATAAAGTATGAACTGACGGTAGAGGTGTGAAAAGTTCTGGACTCTTCAATGTGAAATTCTCAACCCTATTTATTAGGGGTCTTCAACGTTTTTCAAGCAAAGAACCCCTTAACTGAAAGAGAGACGGAGCAGGGACCCTATCCTACATATATTTTATAAAATTAAGTTGCATATTAAACCCTACAATAATGTGTAGTGCTGCCTAAATCCTTTATACATACCTTTTTAATGCATAGAATAATAAGCTATTAAAATAATAATTGTTAGCATGATTTTCTAAATCATGTTTTAATGTTAATAATACATTAACTGTATGTATCTGTGGATGGCTACCTTAGTGACTACCTCTCCTAATACGCTGATTTATATGTGCTGGTAATTTGTTGGGTTCATGTTAAGATATTTTGAAGTTGTAAATTCTTTTCTTCAAAAAATTAAGTTTGGTGGCCCCCCGTAACTCAGAGGACCCCCTGTTGAAGATCTCTGCTATATACCAACTAGCATCGTATTTTTTTTTTTTTAAACTGTGCTGTGGCGAGTCTTTGTTTTAACAAACTGTGATACTGTTAGCTTTCCAATGTCACAAACTTAATTTTCTTAATCAGTCAAAGCAGCTTCAGACCTTAATCCTCAGCCCACCAGGAAAAACAAGCCGTGTTGCCGATCTCTCGTCACTAGCAAACACCAAGGCACTGTGATCTCTGTGACAACCAAAATACCTTACCTCCACCCCATGTTGCACCGAGTGTACCCTATACTCAGAACCTCAAAACGACTCCACACAAATTTACTGTGGACAACTGTAAGACAAGAGATATGATATGACTCCCTTATTTCTCTTGGATGCTGAGACATGTCAAAGTCATAGAGGATAAATTAGTGAGGGCATTCAAGCCAGAGCAATTATACAGTATTTGAGAGCCATGAGAAGAAGTCATTCAGTGGGTTGATCAACACAGAAAACTCCTTAAGGCTAATTTTCTCCATGCTGTTTAGAAACCAAACAAGCACATAGAATAGCACACATGCTGGAAAATATTTTCACAAGAGCGAGGCAGAACATGAGCACACTGGCACTTCAGAGAGAGAGATCACATGTCCTGTTGACTTGCGAGAATATTATGAGAAAGCAGAGAGAAAGATGTTTGAATTAATAAAGAAGGATATTTTGAGGTAAATCACAGTGAAATCTGCCAAATTAGTACATAGAGTGTGTGGTAAATCATGTTTTGTTTGCCAATTGAAACAAGACATGCTGTGAACTGGTGTGGATAAGTTACATTACTCGATTTATTTTTACAATCTACAAGACATACCATCTTAATTTACTTTTGCTTAATGTATCTTCATTTCCACCCCCCACCCCCTCTAATTTCCCCCTCCCTCTAGTGGACTGTCACTGGGCTGAAATCACACCTGTGCTTCTCACACATCTCGGCACACGGGTGAAACATACGCAGGGTGAAACATGGTGAGGGAGCTTTGCTGAATCTCATTAGCCAAGCGGGTAGTCATTAACAGAATGACCTTTGGAAATAATTACCAGCCTTCCTCCCTTCATCCCTCTTTCCCTCCCTCCCTCATTCTCTTCTCACACTCATCTATCCCTCTGTTCCTCCCCTTCCCCCTCTCATTCAATAGTTCCTAGGTGAGGACAGAGGGAGAGAAAAGGAGAAAAGAAGGGAGAGAAATGAGTTAAGGATAGGTGGTAAGGCAGGTCCCTGCTGCTGCTATTGAGGATTACAGGGTGAGCTGAACTTTCAGATTAGGTTAATCTGCTGGAAATGGGATTGGCCAACGGCCTTTCCTCTGGCAGGTAGGCAAGCAGGTGAGCTCAGAACTAAGAGGCATGTGCCATTCCATGTGATACTTGAGCCAACGGTGTGCTGTGCTGGCGGAGGTCATCACAATGCCGTCAGCTCTGCAGGGTTCGAGCCAATTGTCATACACGCATGCAGAGCGAGAGCACACTTACAGGCCAAACACACTTTTCTGTGTGTGCATACAAGCACAATAGCTCATACTGTATGAGAGTACACACAAACATTATGGCATCCCTGACTCCTTTCACTTAGGTATATCCAGGTATTAAAGGGATCTAGCTCACTCACTAACCCTTTAGTTGTTTCACAAACCTGTGTTCTTTGTTTCAACAGAGGGGAGAACAAACACATTGTGGAACTGGGATTTGGCACAGCCCAAGTGTGTTGGATTTGGGGCCGCTCAATCACAGCAAGAACCAGCCTGTGCCGCTTAGGTTTGGGCTTGATTTGCAAACACTGGGAGGGGAAAGAAAGGACTCTTTCATGGGTTTTTGCAATTAACAACCCCCATACTGGCATAAAATATGAGCAAGCTGAAAGTGATTGTCCTTAAGCAGGAATAAAAGAGAGGAAAAAGGAGAGATGGATCTATTCTCTTGTCATTTCCCAACACGGCTTCCCAATTCTCCTCTAATGCCGTTCGCATGTCCAGGAAACCGGCCTGGCAGACAGCAAGTATAGGAAATCTATCTGCGTGTTTGACTGTTTTATCTGGAGCCAGACTCGGAGTGCACTGTAGACCTGCCAGGACGACACATTTGGATCGCTTGGACATCCAATGACGGGAGGGTCTGCCTCTGTGTTTGCTTTCATCAGCTACAAGAGCCTAGAAGAGTTTACATGTCTCTTTGAACAATTAGTATGAATTAAGTGGACCCCCCCACTTGTTTATGTAACAGCTGATAAAACTGTGTAGACCATATTTTATTACTGTCTCATGGGGGGAGTATCGGCGAGTTTAGATACCACTCTACCCTGGATGACAATACCTGTGGTTTGGGATTAAATGAAGAATTTAAAAAAACATGTCCTCAGTTTGTTTCAGATTGCCATTGTTTTTATGGGATTAATATGGGTTTCTGGGTATCATGTGTTGTTAATGTGACAATAATAAGTCATTTGATTAGCCATGCTTGATTTGATTTGAACTGTGCTCTGAAGAGCGTTAGCTTTGGTTACTTGGTCTTTTGCTTTCACGGATATTTGTGGAAGTGTCATTCCCAGCTGAAACTGTTTTCAAGTGAGTCATCAAGACCTTCTTAGCCACTCCTCTCTCTCTCTCTCTCTCTCTCGCTCTCTCTTTCAACCCCCCTATTTCAGTCTTTCACATACATACTCACCCATTGACCCATCCATTCCATTCAACCTAATGCAAAAAAGTCTTAGAGATTATTTACAGTATGTTCAATGAAAAACTGGATACAAAAGGAAAGAAAAAGAGTGAGGGAGAGATGGAAAAGAAAAAAGCCCTCCAGCCGCTTGTAAACATGCTGTAGCTAGAGAGGCTGTGCAAAGCTCTCAGTGCCGCTCTCTCAACAACGCTAATTATCAACCAAAGACATGCTAATTACATAGAGCTTTATTGCTAATGTAGCAGGCCTCTATGCCAGCCGCCCACACTCTGAGCTCCGCTCCCCTACCTCTGCCTCTCCTCCCACTACACCTTCAGGCACAGCAGCAACAGAGGGAGAGAGATACATGCAATGTGTATACTTCTAAAGACAAGAGCTTTCTGCAAATTTTAAATTAAATATGCCACATATCAATGTCATGTTTAAGTCCTTATTCTTCCTCTGTGCAGGAGGAACCTAGATTTAATTTACACCCCTAAATCTAGCCCTTTATTTTGTTCCTGACCTCCTCCTCATCATTGTGCCATCTCAACAGGAAGTATGCTTCACTCCTGCCTCCCCCCAGACTCAACAACCCACCCACGTTCCTGCAACTGTGACGTAGCCTAGCAGCGGCACACAATGCTCAGTGGGAGAGATCCAACCCCACCGTTCCCCTTGCTTCTCCACCCTCACCACACACCCTCCTACCGCCCATGCTAAAACATGCTAGTGTCAGCCCTGTGGCCAATCCTTCTAGCACGCCACAGCTAAGGCTGAAGGCCTCTTCAGATCGATTTCTCCCGCTGTGAGTTGCTCAGAGTCCTCCAGGGATCACAGTGTAGGTAGTGCTCCACAGCACACTCCCCCACTAGGCTCTTTAGCGTCTTCCCCTGACACGGCTGTTTACACGTTAGCCATCCTCTGCTCTCTAATGGAGACACAGTTAAAGAGAGAGCTTCAAAGCAGGGAGCTCTCGTCACAGGCACTTGCTGAAACATGTGACAACTCTCTTTATGGGTTCAGCTGGAGCAGGCTAATACACTGACTATATAGTGGCTGAAGGGCTTGCTGCATCAAGGATATCAGTGCTTACAAGCCCACTAGGGATATGAGTGGATGCTAAATGGGTTAATGTAAATTATATAATGCATAGAGGATTATTTTTTATCCCTTCTGATATACTTGGATACAATTAATTTTGCACAAACTGTGGCAACTCATTTGGATTTTTTACAAGACTCAAACTAAGCTTTGGGGACACCACATAGATTTAAACACTGTTACAGATTTTTAATGTTTCAGAGTTGCACATAATATTATAACTATGACAAAACTGATTTCATTTTTTTTGTATAAAAATAATCTAAGCTTACAAAGTTATAGCCTTTGCCACATTAACAATTACAAAAAGGAAGGGAAAAAAGCACATACTAGAGTGCCAAAAAAAAGCTGTTATGCTGTTTTTAGTAGGGTTGTTTGTGCTTTTCAATACTGTCCATGATAAAGCACCCAGTCCATTCTCTTTGTTTGCAACATTAAGGTCAGCCATATGTTGAGAGCTGCGAGCGGAAATGGTGATGGACAACAGCAATAATGACAGCAAACCACATATATGAATGCTGTTTTCTTATGTCCAAAAACTGATATGAAGGAAGCGCTAATTATATAAAAGGCTGGGAATAAAGTATTGTGATATTTCTTCCAAAAACAAAAACATTTGATATCAATGTGTAAATTCCAAAGGTTTGTAGTCTGGTGCAGTGTGCCATCTGGAATAGCAGGACTGTTCCCGGTGGAACTGTCCACCCGTGGGTGGGCGACAAGCCCAGCAACACCCATAGGAAAAGATAAAAACATGCCTCATGCTGTTTTATTCTGTGTTAGACTGGCCAACCAGCTCCGATAGGTGCGTGCTAAGGGTATACATTACATTTCACTGGGTCCCCGCTTTCGGTCCTTTTTGAATCCAGGCTTACAATGGCACACTATGGTGTTGTGCATGAATTGTGAACTTGTCGATCTAACAAATCAACAGTATGCTGCCATTAGGTGGCTGATGAATTACAAACTGAGTATGCATACGCAATAAAAACAAGAACATATGGACCTCTAAGCTGCCAAAATTATGCATGTTGGATTTATTATTATTTATCATTATTTGTTATTTATTACCATATGAACTGTAAAAAAAAACTGTATATATAGAAAAAAAATCAATTTAATGTAATATTGCAGGAATAAAAACAAGTCTTCTGGATTTCCATTTAAGACAATATAAAAATGATTTTACTTTTAAAGAATTCATCTAACACGTAGACAAAGAATACTGAATATACTGTATGTGGAATTTTCCTCCAGCTGAAAAATGTCATTTTTTTTCAACATTGTGGGACAGGTGCAGTATAATCAGCAAGCCAGGTTTGAGTGTAAATGTGTGTGCGCAAGAGAAAGGTATAAACTCTGCATGAATGCATGCATGTCTGTGTTTGTGGCCCACCGGGTTCATCAGAGCTACAGTGTGAATGTCGCGTAACAAGTTCATGTTGAGAACTTAACGATCTTGGAGGGTGCCAGTGTCATTTCCTGCTTTATCTACCTGCCTACTGGCTGGCCTGACGGCGCTGTTTAACATCGCCTTGAGCCACAATAGCAACATGTTTCCAAAGCAAGTCAGATCAACATCCTCGACTATGAGGCACATCAATGGTGACCAGACGGCGAGGACAGGGACTTGTGGTTGCACACCACAGGGGCCAGTCTGAAAGGTCCAGATCAATGATAGGCTACCACTTTTGGTTTACAAAGTACACACAACACAAAGAGGCAATATATATGAACATTTGTTTTATGAAATAAAGACATAATGTGAGTCCTCAAATACCTTTTAAGTCATTGATATTTGGTATGAGCCCTTGGCGAAGATCGACCAACAATGGGAGCAATTATTTCTTAAGCTGTGTTAGGTGTGAAGACCAAAAGAAAAAAGTAAGGGTTGCTGAATGAGTCATAAATGCTATAACCATCTGTCTTCTTCTGCGTTCCTGTGTGTTTGCATGAGTGTGCATGTGCCTGTGCATTCGCGTGTGCTCCCGTGCATCTGTGTGCATGTGTGCAGTCTGTGTGTTCTTGTAACTTACCTCCACAATATCAGAGTTGGTCCTGCTCTCATGGGGCTCGTTGTACTCGGTGTATTTAAGCAGGACCTTGTCCATGTCTGTGCTGGCATACTGGAACAGCTTGTTGGTGCTATTGAAGATGATCAGGGCAATCTCACAGTCACACAGCACACTCAGCTCATACGCCTTCTTCATCAGGCCAAACTTTCGCTTTGTAAATGTCACCTAAAAGAAAGAGATAAAAACAATATTCACAGTGAGGCATTAAAGATTATGTTTATACATACAGGGTCACTGAACTGAATCTGTCTCACCTATAATCAAATCAGTATTCATTTCTGACTTGTCATCATTTAATTATAGCAAAAAAAGTCCCCCACCCTGGACATATTTACTCTGTAATGAGGGAATAAATAGGAATCGGACATACCAACATTTTCTCTTTAAAATGAGTAATTCTCAGCAAAACTGAATTAAAGGAAAGTGAAGTCTGCTGATGGTTCAGCAACCCCTGACTGTAACAGTCCATCCACTATACCAGGAAAAAAGAAAAAAAAGAAAGAAGCTGTACTCGTATTTAAGGAACTGAAAATAATCTGTCTCAGACTGATAACTGTATGATCAGAAGATCAGTTATTGCTTGTACATCAAAGCGCACAGAGGTTTATCAACATATGTCCTGTTAAATTGTCCCTTTCATAGACCCAAATTTGTTCGCACTTTCACTCCCGCTTTTACACAAAAAAATACATATAACTGTTTTAATCTGAAAAAGTAGCTGAGGAAAACTATTTTCTCACTGTGTATTTAACACACATTGTTCAGTTGTTTTGTTGCCCAATTAACCGCCTCTCATAGCAAATAACAACCCATTGATATAAATAACGGATGGGTTCCCAGACAGTGCATAAATCTATTTGTGAGTGCTCAAATAATGACAATGCACTCAACTTAAACCACATAAATTCTCTTCTCAAATGAAGTCTTTTTCTCTCTCTTTCTCTTGATAGGTGTAAGTGAGTGTGTGTGTGTGTGTGTGTGTGTGTGCGTGTGCGTGTGCGTGTGCGTGTGCGTGTGCGTGCGTGCGTGCGGGCATGTGTGTGTGAGCCCCACGTCTGCTACCTTTAATAACACACGGACACAAGTGCCCACACTGTCAAAATAGAACAGCCTCTATTCCTCTATTGTTTGGATCAAAACTAGAGCAGTGAAAGTGATTTAATTCCAGTGAGCTGCACCTGGTTTCTTTTCCAAGCCATGTGTGCAAGCCTTTTGGCTATATGGGAAAACGAGAAAATGTGCAATTGCCAGCTTGCTTCTCTAAGCAACACTGCTTTTTTTTTGTATTGAGCTTTCTTTGATTTCCTTCTGTGACTGTATTATTTACATTGGAGATCTGTATTGACAAAGCTTTTTTTACAGAGAGGAAATACTGCCAGGACTGTGCCCAGCTGGTAGCTAATGATCTCAGTTTGTTGATTAACTGCATGTTTGTCTATTCTCCTCTGACACTTAAGTGGGCCAAAAAACACAGAATAAATACCTCCCAACACTCAGTTAAACATGCTCTGAATACAATTATAAAGGCTCTAAAAACCTTTATGAAGAAAGCCTTTAAAGGAGGGATCTCTCTGTGTGGTAGATAAGGGTAATGCATGAATAGATTTGCGGCATAAATCTGTAATGCATTGCCCTTCACATTTTCTCTTTACAACTCCGAGGTCTGAAAGAGGAGATAGGATTGAATGGATATTGATAGATGGTTTTGGATTTCTTGAAATCGTATCGCCCAGGATGCACCAGGGAAATTGAATAACTATCCCTCAGCTTCAACCCCTGTCTTTTTCCCTGTCTCCCTCACCAATCGTAGTAGGTAAAACCTTGTATGAACTGCCTTATCCTGGACCAGCTTCCCCCCGTTAAAGTTTTCCAGTGATGTCATCTCGTCACGCCGAGCTTTGTGTCAGACAGCAGTAGCTGAAACCAGAGACACGTACGACACATTCTAACTCCATTACAAACCGGTGTGTGCAATTTCAGGTAGCCCGGCACAAACACGCATCTGATTCACTGACGACATCAGAAGGAAAAACACCCCTGGGCTCTAAATACCATGGTGACATTTACACAGTCATACTGTAATGTGAAAAAAACAACCCTCATTCTTAACGCCGTAAGATCAAAAGGCAATTTTGTGACAATAAGATTAATTGTCATTTTCAGCCTTCTCTGAGCTGTACCATCCAACACAGAAACTCAAGGGTTCCGCCAGCCTCACAGCCGCAGAGCTATAGTACAAATCGTACATGAGTGAGTGAATAAGATGACAGGACTGTAGGACGTAAGGTCAAAGCATACTATTCAGGAACAGGACATGTCGAGTGTTGTCTTCCCCTAGGTGTTTTGATGCAAGGGGCACCGGAGCAAATGCAGGACACAGCTCCGTTATCACACACTCTGCTGGGGCCATTAATGTTTTAAAAAGTGGCATGTGGCGTACACAGTGGGCAGGGTGAGAGTCCCAGAGGTCCAGAGCTGCTAGTCTCAAAAGGGAGGTGCACATGTTGGCTCGGATCGTTCACATATTAGTGTACCACTCACAAACATCAGCACAACCACGCACACAAACAGACACAGCAGTGTTTGTTTTAAGTTTTACTTTGCCGCTTCTCATTTTGCCATGTTAAAAAAATTAAAAACGCGGAATGCAATCAAAGAGCCTCAAAGTTTAAATGCGGAACTGAGCTTACATTTCACGCGTAGACTTACTTTAACACCACCATATGAAGAGAATGAGATGTAATTATGAAAAGCCTCAACTGACCAAACAATAACACCGCCATAAATATCGCACCACACCCCCACATCTCAATCTGACACGTACAACCTGCTACCTCCAAATCACATATATTACTCACATATAACGCTATGCACACACATCGATAAATACCATAGACTGAATCAAATAGATAAATACACATATACTGTATGCAGTGCAAGCTTGCTTGAACACATTTGAAGGTTGGCTTGCACATACATGCTGATTTGATGCTAAATACTTCTGCAAAACACCATGTGGGATGTGCTACTTTGTGCTGTACCTCAGCTATGTAATTTTTTCATGAGGTAACTCTGTCATGACTTTATGGCTTTACATGTTGCCATCATGTGACCCTTTCAGCTCATCAACATTCAAGCTGGTGTTGTCACCACTGGCCTTTCCTGTGCCCACACAGATGCTATGAATTTCACACACCTGATCTACAAACCTTTACAGATATCTGACAGTGAAAGACCCTGGATGCCTTTGTCAGCAGAAAAATGCTAATGACTGAAAAAGTGAGAAAGTTGTCCATTCCTGATAAGGTTATAGTCTATGTTCATGAAATAATTAAATATTATGATAATAAAGTTATTTTGTAGGAAACACAGTGAATGGAAGACCATTAAAAGTTTTTTTCTATGTGCAGCATTGTTTTATTATTTTTAATTTATAATTTTCTAGATATAATTATAAGCACCTATAATTTTGAGGTGTATAACCTCTGGATAAAGTAACATAAGAATAAAGCAATAAATTTTTTTCTTTTACTAAATTTCTCTGCCCTTGTTGTAACAAAAAACAATGTTGTAAACCACCCGTATGTCAGTGTGGGCGTAATCTTTGTTTCCTTGGTCAGTGTGTGCTGTTAGATACACTATATTAATAACAGAGAGTATGACGTTATCGCACATCTGCAACTGCATACTGGTAAGAGGGACCAATAATGTGAATGTAAACCCAACTGATGTAAACCTATCTTCACACGCAAACACACACACACACACACACACACACACACACACACACACACACACACACACACACACAAACATTTAGACCATTTGTTGAGTTAAAAACTATATCATGGCATGATGGACATTTAACTTTCAAACCATCATTGTAGGATGGATAGTCTATGTGTTGTTGTCAAGTGGTTACAGGCTAACATTTTCAACCTAACCCATTCTTTATGTAAAAAGGATGAATCCATGTTTAACACTATGCATTCTGGCTCTGCCTCTACAGTAGAAACATCAATAGGTAGGTTAGGTCTGAATATCTTAAAGTGTCCTTGAGTATTTGAGCTTGGAAACCTTTTAACTATGAACACTAACCAAATATCAAAACAACAGCTGAACCTTTATGAGATTACTCAGTTACGGAAATGCTTGTGGCAACAATACGATATATGAGATAGCATAACCTTTTTCATTAAAATTTGGGATCCTCTCTTAAACTCTGTGAAAGAGACCAAAACACCCCCATACTCTCATCATATCTACTAATAGTGCATACACAAATACCTACTTATTATTGCTGTTATATAGTATAACTCTCAATTACTTTGGTACATAACAAAACTCAAGGGGCAAACTCAGGGGCAATTCTATGGGCATAGGCATTGTGTACACCCTCAGAGTGAGACACAAGCCTTATTTGTTTACCCCTATCCTCCTCCACAAACCCATCCCAAGAGAGATTCAGACACATGCACACACAAATGCATTCAGACACACACCCTGTAAACACCTAAACGTGTTATCGTCACATTCCCTTTCAGAGCATATCCCTCTCTTTCATACATTTTCATTCAACCTGTTTATTTTTGCTTGTTTGTTTCTTCTTTTCTTTCTTCGCATGTGTGCTTAAATGTAATTTTAAATGTGATATCACTGGAAAAAATTAGCTACACAAATTGTTTGATAAAAATGAAATAATTAGTTCTGCTCTGCACAATTGAACTGTCACATTTCCTCTAGCAAAAAACAAAAACAAAAAACACCCAGGATAGACAGAGGAATGAAAAAAGGATGGATAGTGGCAGATTCTCTGCCACATGGGTGAGAGGGGAGAGAGTAAGAGGGGAGGGAGGAGGAGGGAGACGAGAGGGGGCGGGAGCACAGGAAGCACATTTGTATGCATTTCCTCTCATAACAGGAAGAGGCCAGTGGCTTCCCCTTCACAATGGCTTCGCTTCTGCTTCCCACCTCCTGCCTGTTTCCCTGGGGGAGGAGGAGGAGGAAGAGGAGGAGTAGTGGAGAGACAGGCACCAAAAACTGCTGGTTAGCAAACCAAACATGGCCGGGCGGGGACACACACACATACACACACACACACAAACACACATAGATGTCAGTCAGCTACTAAGCAGCACGGTTTGTCTAGAGACAAACACTTATCCCATTGTCAGGGGCCATGCAGGAAGACACTGGCTTATGCAAAAGGAATAAGAGGAGCCCAAGACCTGGACTTGAACTCTGCCTTACAGCCAAAGAAGCTGTTACGATAAAAGAGGCTTTGTCCCACCTCTAATAGATGCTATGCTCTTCTTTCTCCTCAAAACCCAACTCATCATCCTTTTTCCGTGCGCCTTCATTATACAGTAGGAACAGGAGGCAGCAGACTCCAAACATTTCTTCATTCAGTGTCTGAATCGAAAGTGTCCACTTTGAGTATTAAATGCTAACCTGCGGAACTGATTGAGTGGTGTCTTAATAATGCTGATTTTAGTTTTAGGTGTCTTGAAATGCATGCCAGTTTAGATTGTTCTTCTTAACAGAACTCTTAATTACATTTCAGGACAGCACTATAATGGCTGCCTAGGCTGTTTCTCTGAATGCTCCTGTTTATGCTGAAAAACCACAACTGGAAAGGATATGCCCACTAACAAAAAAAAAAGTGGATGTTACATTGCAAGGCCCAAGTTAGTGGCCGGAATGACAAAAATAACTTTGTTGTCATTCATTTGCGGTGGATACACTTTTCTCATGGCACCAAGGCTGAAACGGTACACAATGTTTTCACTTTCCACCAATTTTCACAAAAAAACACGGGCCGAATGAGTTAAACTGATTTTCAAACGGATTGTATGTCCCCACACATATAATTGTTTTAGTGATTTCTGCTGCAGGAGGAGCTTATTAACCCCAGTTTGTATTAAATGAAGTCTTCTTATGACAAGCACAGCTCAGAATTAGCTTAGTAGTAAAAATTAAGAGAAATATGAAGATAAGATGTAATTAAGCTGCAGATTATGAGCAAGTCCCTCAAAGTAATTTTTTTAAAAGCTAGAGAAATATAGCAACACATTGTTAATGGCCAGTCTGCAGCCTCTATGTACAAAAAAAACTTTTTATAATCAGATTTGTAATCATATTTTTGAATTAGGATAATTCATTTATAAAATACACCCTGATATGTAAACAGACTTCTGTTTTGAAAAAAACATATAAATATATGAACATAATAAGCACTATAGTGGACAAAGTAAATTAAACGAGAAGAAGCTAGACAGACCATGAAGACCTTCTAGTGAGTGAAAAGTGATGAGGTGAGGTGAGAGAGCAAAATTAACCATGAGAAGAACATGTGAATAACTAACAAATCAGGGCATATGGTGAGAAGGCAAAAGAGAATAAAAATATAGCAGAGAGAAGGAAAGAGCTTAGTGAGCCCATTTCAGGTTTGGTCTCCATGCGCTGAATGACATAGAGGAGTGCCACTCGCTGTAGTAAAAGAAGAAGATGGTAGAAGGTGGGAAACAGGGAATTAGAGGAGGGGTGCAGGGGTGAGGAGCTACCCTTTGGGCCTCATTATTTTCCTGCTGTTAATTTCACTCGCACATTTTCTCACCCCAGTGCTGTTGATTGGAGAGAAGAATGCTTTGTCGTAGAAACAAAAAGACCCCTTATTTTAGCTGCAGTTAACATGGTGAGAGAGAAAAGAAGTGGCATATGCAGGAAGACATGACAAAATATGTCTTCTTTTTTTTTTATCTCTTCCAGCCAAGTATGTGTTAGTGTGACTTTTGTTTGTGGGAGCTGGGAGATCCTGTTGTTTTACTTCCTGTCACTGATGACCTGATCCATGTTTAACCTTTGGCCCTGGGTCCCTTCCCCCTTGGAAACCACATGTCTCTCACACACACACACACACACACACACACACACACACACACACACATACACACACACAAAATTTTGCACAAACAAGTCATCCTAAATTAAGCCCACTGAATTTACTGGCTGGAGAGGTAACACTAATTAGAGCCAATTGCAGCAAATTAGTCGATCCCCAAGCCCGACTCCAGAGGGATAGATGCGTTTTAGATGTGTACATGTGTTTACAAGCATGCATTTGTCTATGCTGTATATACAACAAACCAAATACACTATCTAAGTATGTGTCTGAGTGTATAATCTGCTATGTCACAACTCTATGCCAGTGTGTGCGCGTACACACACACACACACACAGGCACACGCACACACACAACTGTGCATGCATCTTGTAGGTGTGTGTGCCTATCTGTGGGTGTACGTGTGTGCTAGCTGGGGCAAGAGAATCTGCTCTCTGTGCAGCCCATGAGTTTATGGCACAGGGGGCTCTTTCATGTGCCCGAGGCTGGGAGAAGGTCTGAGTGGTCGGGGGGCAGGGAGCCAGGGCTAACACACTGCTGCCCACTGTCCAGAGCTCCGGGCAGCCAGTCAACGCCAGGGAGGCATGGCCCTTCTGCCCCTGCTCTGGGGAAGTGTTTCGGGGCCTGGGGGTGGCAGCCCAAAGTGGCCGCCCAGAGAGAGCCAGGCCCTGTGCCCACCATGATACTGCTGCTGCAGGGAGGGCAAGGGTGGGCCCTGTAGGTGGCAAGGTGGCGCTGACAGCCACACAGAGTGGTGCCTCTCCAAAGAGGACTGCATGTAGTGTGTATGTAGACAAGTAACAATTCAGGGTAAATGTTATAATATTGCTATTTTGGACTGAAACAGGAATTGTACCATATTCTATTTTATACAACTTTTTTTAAACACTCTATTTTATAAAACGTAAAAATTTTTTATATGTTTTACAAATTATACAACAATATCAAATCTGTTGAACACCGAAGACCACAGAAGAGCTTTGCAAAGACTAAAAGCAAAACTGTAAGCGTAAGACAGTAAAAGTATGTGAAGTATGTCAGGTTGAAATCAACGCTATACAAATTCTTCTGGTGTTTATTTGGCATGGGCTCTGGGACATTTCCTCATAAAGGAAGTGAAAATATGCAAAGCCAAAGCTTCCGTTTTTCGTTTTTTTTCTTTTAAGAAGAAAATTTTAGTTTCTGTGTTTGTCTCTGTCTTGTGATGTCCTCCTCTACAAAATGTGGTGATGTCATTCATTTAGGCCGCAGGTTGAATGACACTGAATGGCATGCTCAGAGTGCATGCAGTGTTTTCCACATGACTGTCTGACATCATATCAGCAGGAATTTCGATTCGACTAAAACAAACAACTAAAAAAGTAATTTATCATATCAGAGATCAAAACAACAAAAATCTAGTGGCATATTGATTTTCCTTTCCCTGAACCCTTTCTCTCTCCTCTCCCGTCCTTTCCTCCCTCCTCCTTTCTCTGTAAGTAAAGCCCGGATATCTCAGGCATCGATTCCCCTCAGGTGTCCTTCCTGCCTCCCTCTTTCCCTCCTTATCCGCGGGAGCTGGAGTGCCTGATGCAACTGGCGTGCCCAGTCTAAGGTGGGATGAGAGAGAAGGGCTGAGATAACAGTAAGGAGGAAGTGTGGGTGCTGCAGCAACATGATAGCATTAGTCCTCATCTGAAACTCCGTGACCTCCTCCATGCTCTTGTCTCTGTCTCTTTGTCTGCCTGTCTCTCTTTCAATAACACATACATAAATCCGTACGCAGAGCACATTGGTGCGTACTGTCGAACATTGTCGATGCCCATTTTTCTTCTTATGTATCTTTCTTTATTCACTTATTTTTGTGAAGGCACCCTGTTTTCGAGTTGAGCACGCTGTGTATCACAGAAAGTAACATCATGATTACCGGAAGTTTGTTCTTTATCTCGGGTATACTCACATTCTCGCTCCCCTCGCACTATCGTCTTGCTACTTGCAATCACAGACATTGAGTACAGTCATGGCAGGGGTCGCAATCTGCTGCAATTACTCTTGCAGCATTGCCCGATCGATTGCTTGAGCCTTTCTATGTCACTTTACTCTGGCTGCAAGTGAATGTGTTTGATAAAGCACACTGTGAGAAACTGTTGAGGACTATGCTTGTGGATGTCAGATGATAAAAACGAAGCAAAAGCGATGAAGTGGGTCTGTGTTCAGACAAGGTGTGTGTGCCTGCGTGCGTGTTTGACCTGTGATCCAGGGGCCACGTTAGCAGCGTATGGATCCAATTGGGCTGCCAGGAAGCTGACAAAGTGTCAGTGGTCAGTCGTGCCACAGGAAGTGATCAATTGTGGGCCTTGAGGGCAGTGAGAGAGCTCTGTCTCTATCTATTTCCTGCCACAGACTGTAGTGTCTGCATGAATCTCGCTGTCCACAATTTATTATCTCTCTCTCTCTCTCTCTCTCTCTCTCAAGTAATGCCAGCTGTTGTTAAAAAGTGTCTTGCAAGAATTCAATTGTTGCAAACAAGGTTTGGACCATATGACCAGAATTTCTTTTTTTCAAATGACTCTGTACAGTATCGCTGGTTTAAAGATGTATCTATTGGGCTATGCAGAGGAAAGCTACAGCAGTCCTACTTTTACTGATTTCTCTCAAGAAAAATACAGTTTCAGTGTTTATCTTCCAGGCTGCCCTGTTAGCCCACTTCAGCGTGTCACTATAGACCATCCCATCTCTGTTTGGTTGTTTGTTTATGTTTTCTCCCACCCTGACGATCCCGCGCTACCACCCTCTTCCTGGTAATATTCCACTGCCAGTGAGCTAAACTGGGTGGCATGGTGTGAGAGGTTGGGTGTGTAAAGGGTGCTACAGTTGTGTGTAGGCTGCAGTCCTCAGAGCAGACAGTGAAATGCAGAATAGTTTTTGAGAATTACAAATGTTCTCATGCAAATCCCTTTTTGGAAAACACCTGGTGCCCTGACACTGGTGTGTTAGACTGAGGGGAAACAAACCAGTCATTATAACCCAATGGAACTCTTCCACCCAAAGCAATAACTGTGCTATCCCCGCATACACTTATCTGCCGCCCAGTTCACATATTGCCCAGATTCCCAGAAGATGTTCATTGTTAAGGGCTATATGGGGTGTAGGGTGTTTCTCCTCCCACCATCCTCCACCCCTCCTCTCCCCCACCCTCAAACTCATCCATCCTCCCATCCCCCAGGGACTTACCTGTCTGTTGCGTTCATCCATAATCCGCGTGATCTGAATCTTTTTCCTCCCCATCGTCCCCGTCTCTTTCTTTCTCTCCTCTTTCTAAAGAATTTTCTGCTTTCTTTTCTCTCCTCTTTCTTCAGCACTCTCTTCACTCGTCTGCTCTTCCTTTATCTGTCTTTTTTCTGCTTTCTATTTGTTCCAATCAACTCAAAGACTCCAGCATCCGTACCTGCAAGAAAGACATGGGGAGGGGGAGGAGAGGAGAGGAGAGGATAAGCATTAAATGAAATATGGCAAAATACTGAGAGAAAAAATAATAAAAGTGGCATCATGGCAGCCACAAGGGAGGGTGAAGAAAGACAAAGAATCTGTCAACAATGTTGTGAGAACTGCTGTGTTTTTCACTGTCGATATCATGCAAATCAGTTTTTGCATTTTTTCCCAGGCACCGACTATGAGAGGAGACAGCGCTGTCAGGATCTCGCTTCGTTCACAGAGAGTTTGACAGTGTTTTGGAAGTGCTGCTAACTTAAACGCTCTAATCACCAACACTGTAACATTACCTCCAGACTGAGAAATACATTTTGTTTCTTCCCACAAACTGCACTGTATTGACAGTGGAACTGCCACACACAGCTTTTACTTCTCTATCTGCAGCTTTTCTCCAAAATGGCAGACATGAGGCGTAGGATAGAATACAGATGTAAAAATCAAGCTCAGTCTTACCAGATTCTGGCAAAACAAAGCCCAAAATACAAAAGAAGGAAAGAACAAAAAGTGCCAAGAGTGATCTTTTGAAACATGCCAAAAGGACGTTTCTTAGAGACAGAAATCAAACAAAATTCCGACATGAACTTAATCCATCTGGAGACATTGCATGTCAGTGAGAGCATCAGAACAAATGCACTTGTGCGTTTGCTAGTGTGTGTACCTGTGTTCGATGAGTGGAGGCCAGCAGCTGATGAGCTGGACAACATGTGCAAAGAAAAGAGCTGCGCTCCAAAAAGTTTGCGTGACAGTGACTGTGTGTCCGTGTGTGCGTACATGGGTGTGTGTGTAAGTGAGTGTGTGAGTGAGTGTGTGAGCTTGGCTAAACCAGAGCTCCAGTGCATCTCTCCAGAGTGCTAAAGTAGGCCAACCCAATCTATCTCAGGGAGGAGCAGAAGAACTGTTGTTGTGTTTTCTTTTGACAGTAGAGGTGATAACGTCCCTCGTTATGCAAATGAGCATCCCATTATTTAAGCTCAGTGCAATGCAGGGGAGCTGTCAACGCCGTCACATAAAAAAAAATAAAAAAAATATTCCTCCATCTACCCTGCCTTTTTTTCTCTACTTTCCCCTTCTTCTCTCTTCTCTCCTTTCTGAACCAGATTTCCGGCACCTGGCAGCACAAGCATCAGACATTGATGTGGAAGACGACACCGCTTCACCAAAAGACATGTCAGTCTCAGTCTCTCTCTCGATCACTCTCTCTTCTCTCATACACCCTTGCTCTTTTCCTTACTCCCTCATATTCTCTCCTTTGCACACTCCCGCACACATACATGCACATTGTAATGCACTTCCTTTCCCCTTCTTTCCTTTTTTGTTAGCTTCCCCTAACCTGAATCCATGTATTTATTGAATAACATGCATGAGAAAGCATAAGAAAGCTCTAAACCCCTGAGGTGAGCGCAGAACATTGCGATGCACTTGACCTCTCTGTGTTAGAGAGTAGGACATTGATAATGAAAGTGCGTAATAGGGACATCCAGGGATAGGGATACTCTGTCTCTTGTAGTGACAGACGTAGGCCTTTAGCAGTACAGTACAAAACTGTAGATCATTTTATGAGCAATAGAAAACACAGACTGTGTACTAACTCCTTGGTTATTTCAAAATCTCAGGGACATTAGTGTTTACTTTAGTTAGGGCTGACACTATTAGGATGATGTGTGCCTTTAGAGTCAATATGCATAACACAGATTTAGTAAATACATTACATTTTTAAGGAATAACATCACATTGGTTATTGTGTATACTGTAAGATTCTCTGCCAAAAACCTCCATCACACAAAAATGGAAAAGAAAACGAAACAATACAATATGAACAATAATGAAATACATGACAAAAAAACTTCCTGAGTTGATGGTTTAAGATACGCCCACCTATGGAAGAAATGAGATACAAACCGGACTGCACCATCGTAATAATAACAAGATCTAAAATAACTCTGTGGCAGCTCTAAAGAGGCTATCCAATACATTTTAGCATTGCTCTGCGCTAACACACACATCTATAGACAGAAAAACAAAGAGCTGCCCTATGGAAGAAAACAAAGAAGGATGTTGTCAGACAAACTAGGATTACAAGCAACACTAAGGCGCTTGGCACAAGACAGCCAGACAAGGATATCAATCAAGCCGGCGTACTTCAATCACAGGCTGACAGCATCCTCCCCTCCCAGTCTTTGTGCTCAACACTACTCAGCCCGGGCATGGCTCCAAAGAAGAAGGCGTTACCTCTGTGATCCCTGCCTCCTGGCCTTCACCTCCTCCTCGATCCTTCCACAGCCCACTGAGCAGAGCTGAACCTCTCAATGTCAACAACCGCTGGGGCAGCACCTTAGGCCTTATGTAACATTGACGCTAAGACTAAGCCCGTGTCCTGGACATTTAATCCCTGCTTTTGGCTCCCAGCACCAGCCAACGCTCCCTGAGGTGAGGCTCTGCTGTCACTTAGCCCCGTGTCGGCGCCTCCCCGCCTCAGCCACCCCCTCCTTCTTCATCCTATCTTTACTTTTGCCTCCTCTACCTCCTCCTACACAACGAGGCAAGTTCCCTCCGTCCCCAACTCTCCCCCCCCACTTTTCCTCACACCCGCCCCCGTCCCATATGAGTGCCAGGCAGCTTCTGGATAAGATTTGAGTGCCCACCTCCTCATCCGGCTGCCTTCCCTCTCCTTCCCTTGTGGTGGATAGAGCATCAGTTGATTTAACAGATTACATCCAATTTAGCATCATGATGCCAACAAGGCAAAATGTAGGGAAATGCAAGAAACAAGCACAGCTTAGTGAACATGGTCAAGTGGCACAGGTCAGTAATCCCCAGGAGAAATTTTTCGCAGGGGACTGACACTAACACCTCACCTCGAGAGGGCAAATAGGGTGAGAAAGAAACAAGACACACAGATCGAGATAGAAGAAAGAACTAACAAGCTTGTGCACATTAAGCCAATTTACTAATCCCTAAGTAAGGCGTAGAGGAAGAGGGAATGAGCTGTGGAAAAAGAAGAATACACAAGAGTTTCTTTATCTCCTCTGTGGAGTATGACGAATGGTACGCTTGCATTCACACTAGCCCGGTAACTATAAGGAGGCAGGAGCGAGTGACTGCTAAGGTCAGAGGGCATGCTGGCACCAAGCAGACAGAAGGACAACGGTTGCTCCTCTGTTGATTTTATATGCTGGGTCCAAACACTCTGTGCTTTGAGTTTAAGAGGTGACAGTGAAAGAGAAGGAGAGTAGAGAGAGGAAAACAGAGTAATGGGTAGAAGAGAGGGAAATGGAGTGAAAAATAAAAAGGGATCTTTTGAACAGGCACCAAGCCTCTCCAGGGGGAGGGGAAGCTGTACCCACGACCCTCCCATCTGTTAAGCAGACGGACGGACGGAGAGAGAGAGAGAGAGAGAGAGAGAGAGAGAGAGAGAGAGAGATATGGAAGTTGGGGGAGGATGGGAGCGATAGAGAGGGAGCAGCGATTCAGCACATAGATCTAATGAGCATTCTCTCTCTCTCTCTCTCTCTCTGAGTCTCACAAGTGGAGCTGAGAGGACGATGAGAACATATACACTCAGAGCACCACAAGGCTGGATTCTAGGTCGCCTCTCTCCCAAGTGTTTAGTCACTAAAAACTAATATACAGCACATGGAGCTTTTTCACATTCTAATAGACGGTCTGTAGGGTGCTTGTTAATGTGCCTTTGTTATTTGAGGACAGACACTGAAGACAACTCCTTTGAATCAAGGGGGTGCGGTGACAAAAAAAGAAACTTTACCTTGACTCATGATCGGAACCAATTTGTCACTTAGAAAGACAGCTGCAGAGTTTTGTTTGTGAATTAAGAGAATGCAGAAGCAATGTGCACAAACTCTAGTTCCAAGAACACAAATTTAGAGAATTGAATTGTGAGGAAATGTTCAAGTGAAACTGTCAAAATTGATACTCCTGTAAATGCAGCATGTGAAGAATTTTGCTAATGCCGATTTGCCGATCAAATCCTAATTCTACATGTTATGGCAAATTGGGGAAGGTGATTTATCATGACAGGATTGGTGATGTTTTTCCAAGAAACCCCACCTCAGCAGTACAGCCTCGGCTTATGGTACATCTGCTACACATTTGGTAATAGCATGTGTCCTGAAAAAAAAATATATATATATATATATATATATATATATATATATATATATATATATATATATATATATATATATATATATATATATATATATATGTATATATATATGTAACGCCAGTATCCCCTATCCTCCTAGGAAATGTGGTTGTGAGGATTTAAAATAACATATTACACTGCAGTAAGTAAACCTTTTAGGAGGTGTATGGTACATTAAATAAACGCTCTCTCTTTTTTAAATAAACTCCCATTTCCTTGAAGAGGAGGAGGAAAAAAAGCACTTTAATATGGTTTTCCAAATACAATCTGAATGTCAGTACACACTCACAGTGCTCCATTTTTACATGAGCATTTCTGTCATATTGAAGATTTTTTTCTTCCTTGAGAACATTCACGTTTTTTTTTCTTCAGATGTGTAGATTTTTGGAGGTTTCTCCATTGTGTTTTCGATATAGCAATATATGTGTGTGCCGGTATAAATATGGATGTGTTTGTGAGCGCATTTCTGTGTGTTTGTGCTTTATTTGGAAATAGTGGTACACAGCATTTTATCTCCTGTCAGGATGGATGGAGATGTACCAGCAGAAATGAGAGGAGGGGAAGGATCAAGCAAAGGAGCGAGTCGATGGCCAGGCAGGATGGGTACAGAAAAAATGTGTATCAGGTCTCATTGTGCCTCTAATGTCATTACAGGCAGTGACTCCTCTATGTGGCATGCTGCACTCCCCATCTGTCAGAGCGAGATAGGCAGGGTGACGAATGGCTATCACTGCTACTTCCCTCAGCCCCCACCGCCCCCACCCTAGTGTCGGTATCTTTTTTGAGTGCTGAGGGAGAAGAGTGACCTAAACCTGGGCGGTAGCCCACGCGTAGGTGGGCCTCTATGGTTTCGAATCTCAGCAGATATTAGGGCTAATTTAACATGTTAAGGAGATTAGCAACATGTACATCTGGGGATTAGAGTGATAGTGGTGGATCATCTTATAATGTGTTCATCTCTTTTTATTTTCCCAGTGAGCGCTTTAGCTAAACTTGAATTTGAGAGGCTGTAGTGTGTGTGTGTGTGAGTGTGTGCTCCTATGTGTGTGTTGGAGGATATGTCTTCACCTGTCTCTCTCTATTAGCTCATGATTTAGGTTGATCATTAGTGAGACAGGGACGATGTATTCTATTTTCAATTTGTATGTCCCTTAGAAGTGAGACACCTGTCTATTGATGAGGAGGAAAGTGAGCCAACAGTCTGTGGTTGGCACAAGTTTTATATACTCTGTTCAAGCACTGATGACTGTAATTTACATTATGGAACAAAGGATATTGTTATAAGATGAGCTCTAAATTTCTGGCCAACAAAAGTTTAACCAATTTCTCAACTTAAAACTTTATACTTCAACTTTACACTCAATTGATTTTCATACCAATGAGACTCTGAAGTTTCCTTTCTTATCCTTCAATCCAACAAGCTCTGCCCCGGGGTCTTAGAGGACAGAAAGACAGGAAACACACACATACACAGAAACACCCCCACACACACACACACACACACACACACACACACACACACACACACGCACAAACATATAGACAGCTCAGCGGAAGGATATGACATTAGCAGGCACAGACAATCAAAGGTGCCAAAGGTGCTTCCTTCCCAGAATCATTCTGTTCAGAAAGCAGAAATTGGGAATCGAAATACAATCGGCAACAGCAGATGATAGGTGCAAATAAACAGAAGCAATACGCTTTGCTAATTATATATAAAGCAAGTATATGGCCATATTAAGCAGATACGACATTTAGGTATCTCTAAGTGAGGCCCAAAGTATTTCATATTTAGAAAGCATATTGCTTCTCTTTATAAATCATGCATATGTACAATTAAATTACATTTAACATAGAAACCTAAACACATTTAATAAGGAAAAAGAACATCTTGTGAAAAAAAAACTGACTGGGAAACTGGGTTGAAAAATGAAAAGTTTAAAAAAACATTTTTATTATTTTTAACTTTTGAGTAAATGTAAGATATTGAAATTTATGAGATCAAAATTATTTGTTAAGAAAAGTATTTTCATACTTTTTACTACCAATTAATGTAGCACCATCGCTGCATCTTTCCAAAAACTAAGACAGTGTATTAATTGACAGAGAATCTTTGAAATGTATAAAAGATAGATGTACTAATACAAGAAAGCTAGATATGCGACTGCAATTACTTATGATGTGACAGCTTCTTATGTAAAATGCAATGTAAAGTTTTACTGAATGCAGCTGTATTTTACAGAAAAAAAGTATTGCCTTATTCATGTCCTGTTGTTAATGTAAAACACGTTCTGTTAAATTTTATATGATTAATATGATATATGATAATAATGATTAGCTATGCATTTTTAGATTCAGGATTTTATTGTTAATGGAGAGTTTTGACAACTGTTGGGTGATAGTATAAGGTAATGATTAGGAAGTAGAAACAAAAGTAGAGGAGTACACAGCCCTGCCCTTCATGTGGGTAGCTGCACATCTCACTCAGCACCGGCAAACAGGGGCCTTGGGCCATCAGAGCCCCAATGGAGGCAGGTAGCCATCCTTCAGAGCCACTATGGAGACAGGTGAGAACTGTCTTTCCATAGCCCATTGCTGACATCCCCAAGGACAAAATAACTTGACACAATGTGTCAACCCCCCTCTTTGAAAGGAGGCCAAGAGCTGTAAAGCTGCAGCTGCTGGGCCAAAGGCAGACGAGCAAGAGAGCACACGTGAAAGCCAGGGCGAAGCTAGACGGGCGGGGACATGGAGGAAGAGTAGCCGCTGTGGTTTAAAAGGCATTCCCTGTCAATTGTCAGCTGCTTTGTATTGTGACAGTGGCAGCCATGAGTGATAAACAAATACACTTAGAGGAGCGCAATGACAAACTTGCCACACACATGCCCTTGTGCCAAGCTGGAAAACAAATGGTATCAGAAAAAAAGGAGAAGAGAAAAAAAAAGCAGAAGCATAGGCCACAATTTGACGAGGCCCCGGAAAGGCTGGAATGAATCACCATTTAGTGCATTCAGTCTTTCCATGGCATGAGCATAAGGAGGGGCAATGGACGCATTCAAGTATAAAGTAGAGATAGAAAAGATGATAGCAAAAAGAAAAAAAAAGAATCAACTTAATAGAGGTGACACAGTACAAGGTGGAAACGAAGTGTACATTTGGAGAGGAGGGTGAGAAAGAATGAGGTATTGATTATGGAAGTGGTGCAGATTGTGGTGATGCACACATCTGATGTTTAAACACAAATAACTTCACTTGAGTTTCACTTTATCAACACTGCCACAATGTTTCACTTCTTCCCCTCTCTCTCTCTCTCTCTCTCTCTCTCTCTCTCTCTCTCTCTCTCTCTCCAGTCATTTTAACGTCGTTTATAAAGCTCTGCCGCAGGTCATGTTTTCCAGCGAGTGAAAACCACCGTCTCAATTCACATGTTGCCCTGTGTGTCGCAGGACACAGGTGTAACCAACTGCTGACCCTGAAGGGACGGGAACAGAAAATGAACACACACGCACGCGCGTACATGAATGATCACACAAGTGCACATCAAGGTGCACATTCCCTGCTTATCTAGTATGTCCATACAACAAGGGCAAAAAACAACACTGTAATGAACAATGAACCAAATGCAGTGATCTTGCAGTATAAACCCTTCAATGAGTGTACCCAGCCCCCACAGGAACAGCCGGGAGTCATGTCACTAAGAACACAAAGCACTGACATATTCACCCAATTATGTTCCCTGCCGAGTATGACAATGTCTCAGGATGTTAGCAATGTTCTACAGTGGGGGGAGAAAGGCAGCGAGTGTGTGTGTGTGTGTGTGTGTGTGTGTGTGTGTGTGTGTGTGTGTGTGTGTGTGTGTGTGTGTGTGCGTGGTCGAGGCTAAGGGCTCGTTGCTCCATGGGCCATGCTTACTTATGTTCAAGTACAGCGAACTTCCCAGTAGTCGTGCGCCCCTGCTCATCCCCCAGCCCAGACTGTATCAACACCAGACATCATGGTTAAGACGATGTGCTGATGATTTCATCACACCCCCCATCCCCTACTCTTTTTCTTTGCCACAGCATTCTAATCACCCTAATTAAAAGCTTTGTTCATTTAGAAATCTCAGATGACAATTTGTTTCACTCTACCCTACAGCAGTGGTGGCTGTGAAGAGAGGAGAATTAAATTTGATCTTCTGACAGCATTTATTAAATGCTCCCTGCTGGCCTCAATTTAGGGCTGCAGGCTAACGCTAACATGGCTAACCCTCATGCAACCACGAGGTATCGGTGCACTTCCTTTTTCTTCACCAGCTTCGCCCTTTTCAGCATGTAGGTGTGTGTGCATCTGTGCGTGTCTATCAATTCGGTGGTTATGGAAATGCATGCTTGCTTATGGGTCATTATCTCTTTTTGCATACTTGCTGATAAAAAGAGATAAATATAATGATTTCCATCTTTTGGCCGTTTGTTGTACTTCAATCAGCATGTATGGACGATCTAAAGGGAAGTTGTGTAATTTACTATTTTTCCTTGTCTCACTTCATCAGCAAATGTGGATGCCATAATGAAACTATTATGTGAAGTGATTATTTTTGAAGTTGCGGTCATAACAAGCAAATACTGAAGCTGCTGGTGATCTCTACTTCTCTACCTTGAAGTTCAGTGTGCTGAGGGCCTCAACTTGTATACATTAAATCATTAAAACAGACCCTTCACTCGGCGGTCGGCACACACTGTGCGCTGGGCACACAAATCTTTAAGTTTGGCTGCATAAATGGCACAAAGAGAAAAAAAATAACCTTTAAAAAGCAAGGAAACTAAAAATTACAGTAAACACTCTAAAGAACTCTGCCTCTCCCTGTAGTTGTGACACTCCAACAGCATTATGTGTCATGGTCGCAGCCTTGCTGAGCTGAAGTGAGAGCCACAGCACTGCTTTGAGTCTATGCACAGCGTGTGGGTAATTTGCAGAGAAGTAGAAGGTTGCAAACTTCAACAAGGATGTCCTTCATAGATTCGACCTTCTGTATTTTTTTTTCTCTTCCTCCGGTCCCTGTGCTCTGCTAGGAAACCGAGTAACCTAGATCGTAGCATAGGGAGAGAGAGGGATTGTGACAGAGAAAGAGAGAGACAGAAAGGAGAGACAGAGGTAGAGAGAGGGAAAAAGAGAGAGCAAAAGAAGCAGTAGAACAGATTATAGGGTGACAGAGTCAGAATATGACACCCCACCCAAAAAAAAAAAAAAACTCCACTAGGATGATGTCAGGTTCACTCCTCTTTTTTCAGGTTACCACAAGCTGATTGTGCTGATTATTGGTGAGCATTGTTTTCCTGTTGACGCTGTGCATCATTAAACAAAGATTGTTCCACTGTTACTGTTTGTTTGAACAAGGCTGGTATAACGTCTTTTCACCACACACGCACGCACGCACGCACGCACGCTCGCACGCTCGCACATACACACAATGTAAACTTGAGACTGGAGTTGTATGGGTTGCATATAGAGTTTATGTTACTCCTGTGCTTTGTTTCAAATCAAACATGCAAATAAATCAAATTAAATCCAAAAGCAATATATATATATATATATATATATATATATATATATATATATATATATATATATATATATATATATATATATATAAACATCTCCAATCTCTAGAATGACAGATACAAAGGTCTTAAAAAGATGAATCTTTTTCAGCATGTAAGTTGAACTGCTCTCACAGTGCTTAAGAGTTCCCTGAGGAAAGCTGGTTGTGGTGGGGGGTGCATGAGGATAAAGGTTGCATGGAGTGTAGAGGGTGTGTGGCGGCATACGGTACCTACAGATCAGCCTCTGTTTAGGGGAGTGGCCCCACCAAGGCCAGAGCTGGGCCAGACCCAGTCCAAGCCTCTCATTAGTCATCGGCTGGGTGCCACGCTCCTTTTTGGAGTGGTTAAGGGGGAACCGGCGAGGGTCTGGCAGTTCCACTATACTCCACTCCCAGCGCCATCACAACCCGACCTCATCAAAGAGAGCGCTCGTAATTTGTCACAGAAAGCAACTAATTAACATATGTTAAGGGAGGAGGGACGAAGTGAAAAAGGGAGGAGAGGAGGGGAGGGTGAGTGAAAAAAGATAGCATATGATTAAAGAGTCTGCACAGCTGCACAAAATCAAGATGGCAAAGAGAGGTTTGAAAGAGACCTCAGACCCAGTAATCTGATAAAGCTTACTGTTACTTAACCCCCATAAGCAAGGGAGAGAGGGAAAAGGAGAGAGGGGGAGAATGAAATAAAAGAGACAAACAAATATTAAATTACTGCTGTGAAGCTACATGCATTGGCAGGGTGCCTCTGCTCTCAATATGTGGCTATACAGTGAAGGCCACTGTATCACACGGAGATGACCCGCTTGCCAAAGCACTACTGCTGTTTGACCACGCTCTATTTTTAGCCCATTGCTCACCATTGGGCTAAACATAGTTCCCAGCTGTGCTAAAATCTACTTTTTTCACTTGAAAATTTGAATGCCTGGTGCACCACAGCAATTTAGCTCCTTTCTCATGAAACAAAAAGGTGTTTTTTCGTTTTTGATTTCTTTTTTTGTCACAAACTCTCAGACAAGTTGCTTACATTCTGACTTGTTTGTTTGCTTTCAAATTCTTGTTCCTCATGGTTGGTTTTTAACATGCAAGTGTGCACGCCTGTGCGCGACTGTGTGTCTGCGCGTGTGTGCATTTATATGTCTGTTATTGTTGTTGATGTTGTTGTTGTAGGAACATCTAGTGAAGTGAGTTGTGTGATATTTTGCCTTGTTGTTGGATATAGTGGCAGGCTGAATGCATTAGCAGTGCACGGCGATGCCATTCTGTGTTCTATCGTCTCTCAGCCACCTCTGCCTTGTCTCTCTACTGCGACTGATCACACGGGCTGACAAGCAAGTTTGGGTCTTCGTCTGCCGCGCCATCCTTCGCTACGTGGGCTCTGTCTCTTTCAGCGAGAAAAAATAAGAGAGGCGGGGAGGAACCTTTAAACAAATTTCAGTGATTTTGGATTTGTACATCAGGTCATGGGGAAATCCCCCCAAACAAAAAGGCAGCAAACTTGAACAACACTTCTGTATTCCTATTACAGTTGAAAAATAAACATTATTATTATTATTAGTAGTAAATTAATTAAATGTTATTTTGACTGAAATCAGAGAGGAAAATAGACAGTTAAACCACAATTGGCCGGCAAAAAAGCATATCCTACACTATATATAAATCATGACTGTTTCATTTTTCCTCCTCTTCCTCTCCATTGCACTCTTATCCTTGCCATCAAGCATCAATCGTTATTTATTTATTTTTCCTATTTGGGAACCAGAGTGGAGGAGCGGAGGAGTGAAGGAGTGGGGGATGGAGGGATAGCGGACAGAGGGGGCGAGTTGTGTTTGGTTCACAAGGCTCGCTGCTTGGTTGAATTTTTCTCTTCTCCTCCGTGTTGCGAGCTGGTGGTTCAGTAAAGGACCTGGCTGCCTGGAGTCCCCCACACTCAAATCCCTCTGCTGCGAGCACAGCTGCACCGTTCACATAACCTCGCCTGCCCCCTCCTACTCACCCCCCCACCCCCCACCCCCCAAACTAATGATAGCAGAGCACGTCTCCTCCACAAGGCAACAGCTTTTTCCACTTCATGTACATACACACAAACTTGGCGCGCATGCACACAAGATCATCGGACACGCGCAGACTAGCGGGCACAACATATCCCTTTTCCTTCTCTTGGTTCCTTCCCTTCATTTTTTCTCATATCATTCAACTTCTTCCCCTTTTCTTCACCCTGAGAAAAATCCCCTGGCCCTATGACCCAAGGAAGGCCTGAGAACGTCACCCCCACCCCTTCCTCCCTTCAACTCCAAACTCTCTGTTTTTCTCCCTCTATACAACCCTGCACAGCAAGTGACCTGCATCACAGCTGTGTGTGGGAATTTGCATGGGTGGGTGTGTTTGTGAGAGGGTTGAGTGTGTGAATATATGTATTTGCACATACCTGCGCATGTCAATGTTCACACCGCTTATGTGCCATGTACATTGCTGTGTTACTGCATGTGTTATTCTTGATGTGCGTATTTTTGGTGTGTGTGTGTGTGTGTGTGTGTGTGTGTGTGTGTGTGTGTGTGTGTGTGTGTGTGTGTGTGTGTGTGTGTGAGCAGAGGAGGAGGGAGGTGAGGGCAGCTCTGGTCTTCTGCTGTACCTACTGTGCATTATCCCAAATAAACAACTCATTACACGTGTACTTAACCAAGGGGGAGCTGGCGAGCAGTGGAAGCTAATCCCTGTTATCGTTTCCTAGCGTTTCTCTTCCGATTAGGGTACAGGAAAGAAGAGCACAAGAAGGTAGGCTGATCAGTACAGGAGGCGGAAGAGTGAGGAGGAGGCGAGAAGGAGAAAGAAGAAAGAAAAGCATTTGAGTCAACTTCCCACAAGTGCCTTTCTTACTTATAGTATCCCTTCTCACTATTTCGTTCTCTCTCCCTCTACCGCCACCCTCTTGCCTTCTCTCCATTCTTTTCCCTGTGGATTTTGCACTGCTCTTCCTTGTTTTCGACCATCTCTCAGAACTGGGTCATAGACAGACTCTGCGGCAGCATTTTGAAGAACATGGGAAGGGAAAAAAGCGTGTTCTTTCTATGAGAACAATCCAAGGCTTCTTTAACGAGTAGCCCGCTTATCAAATTAAGCTGTCAAAAGCACATTAATAACAGGCAGCACAATTCCCTTCACAGTGAAAGAGGGGGAAAAAAGCACGTTAAAAAAATAAGGAATAATTTATCTTTCGCCGTGTAAAGAGACAGTCCACCAAGGGCAGTAAAGCTTTTCAAAGATTTTGCACTCTCTCTCGCTCTCTCTTATCTCTTTTTTCTGTCCCATTCTTAATATGATTATTGGGCCCTTTGTTATTAGGGGCCAAGATGTAGAGTGCCACTCTATTAGAGGGTGAACAATATTGTAGGCTAGGATGCAACAGGGACAATACTCATGTTTAATGGAATTACAGGCTTAACATGTCCACTTTCTAGACAGACTCCACATGTGCTGGATGACAGTTAAACAGATGAAAGAGCGTCTCAGGGTGATAATGTAGATTCAAGACTAAATAATTAGATGGTTCAAAGAAGGAATATGATGCCCATTGAAGGATAAGAAGAATAAACAACAGAACTGTTTTCCGCCCACATAATTGAGACATTAGTTTAATATGAGTTTGACCCTGGATGATCTAAACCTTTTCAAAAATAAATACGATGGTATAGCATAAACCGGCTATTATCAGTCAATTCTACTCTTAAACATCATTGTCAGTAAAGCAATAGTTTATTCACATTGCTTTTTTTTAATTGAGCGCTCCATCATTCCTAAACACTGATTATACCTTCAGAAATGTGGAGCCGGATCATTCCGTCAGAAAGTGAGAGCAGATTGGGAGGGCAACAGTGTACATTGACGCAAAGAGTGAAAGCTAACACTTTCAGTGCTGTTAACATGGCATATGCCTGAGAGACGCAGAAAGGAAATTAACAAGCCTTGGCATACAGATGGCAGAGAAAACCACCCTATGACCTTAGTCTCGTACAGGGTTTAAAAAAAACACACTTCTCATTTTGAAGACATTCTATTGTGTTGCCACTCTTCTTACAGACTGATACTGTATTAAGTATTTAAGTAGAGAAATTAAATTGCATTTTTTTAAATCTGCACTTTACAAAATCCAACAGTGTCAGCTAGGCTGCTCATGCTGAACTACAAGCCCTTTTGTGTTTTTCTCCAGAGACTGATTTTTCTCACACCCTCAATTTGAGTCCCTTCCTGTTTGCTGGGCCCCGAGGGGGCTGTTCTGCTGTAGTCCGGAGTGGGCCGGCGGTGGATGGATGTGACGTGGAGGCACTGGGACGCTGGAGGGAGGCTGGAGCTACGACAGGTATCCCCCCGCACTTCCTCAGCTATTTATAAAACCATGAGTCCAGCACAGGGCCAAAAATAAGACGGAGGGCCATTTTTATCCCAAATTATAAAGGTGGCTCAATCCTTTACTCACACACTTAAATACTCACACACAAACACACGCACAAGGAAAAATATCCAATAACACTGTACAAGAATTAACAACAGATACTAACAAAGTGAAAAACTCCTCACTAGACAATGAAACCATCTCTGTCCTCCTGTGCTCAAATGTGAACATCCACACACACACACACACACACACACACACACACACACACACACACACACACACACACACACACACACACACACACACACACACACACACACCAGACAAAAGTCAATATCAAGGCTGAGCTATTTCTGTAGAGAGCACTATTTAGGAAGTGTGGGCCGGGTGCCAGTATTCTCCTCAGTATCGTCTGGGCGTCATTGCACTGCTGCTGTTATACAAACTCACCTCTTTCCTCTCTCACCCGCTCCTCAACCTTTCCACCCAACCCCTTGCTCCATTGTCAGTGTTCTCTCTCTCTCTCTCTCTCCCCTTCTGTGTGTGTTTCACTTATACACACAAGGTTATTTGTTTTTCCACTGGGTCGAACCACAGTGCCAGGTGAAAGCATCTATTGGCAGGATAAAGAGAGTGGCTGGTGTGAGATCACAAGGCCCCACTCTGCCCAGCAAACCTTGAAGTGAAGCGCTGGGCTGGAGTTTCAAACAAAGTGCCCCCTCATTCATTATACATGCAACTGCACTGAAAATCTCCTTCCGCAACACCATCTCATATCTCTCTCTCTCTCTCTCTCTCTCTCTCACCACCTCTCTTTTTTCCTCTATCTTCCTCTCTCTCTCCTCACATCGTCCCTCTCGTTTTTTTTTTCAGACAGAGCATCCATAAAGTATGAATAAAATTAATGACATCACGAGCTGCACTTTGGAAGAGCCACTGTAGGAAAAAGCCATACATCATGGGGCAGAAGGAGCTGGGATGCAGAAAAAAAAAGTAGAAATAAGAATTGACAGAGAGAGAGAAAAGGGGTGCGTGTGTGTGTGTGTGTGTGTGTGTGTGTGTGTGTGTGTGTGTGTGTGTGTGTGTGTGGGGGCATTGCTACTCCCTCAGGGGCACTTTATATTGCTGTATGTTGTGTGTTATTAACTTTCATTTCAGATTAACTTTATCTGAAGGTTTGAGCACAATTAATTTGTATCTTTCTTTTTCAAATTTCTACATGTAGCAGCACCACCGCTTTTCTTTTTCTACATTTCTCTGTCCTGCTTTCTCCTGACTTTTTTTGGTCAGTAGAGTAATTGAAGTGTTCGGAACAGTCCTGTGCTGTGCATTCTTGTACAGGCTGGCCTTTGGTGTGGGAATGGCACAGATGACAGTGGAAAGGAACACTGGTGTGGACTTTGGCAGGACAGCGCCTGGTTAAGCTGCGTGCTGTGCAGAGGAGAGAGAGCACCGAGCGTGGATTCTTTTATAGCTGTTTCTCGACTTAGACGGTGTTAACAGCATTTTCAACAGCACGGTCCCCTTGGAGTTGAACCTCCTGATGTTACAGACTTTGCCCAGATATCTGCAACTCTAAAGTGAAAAATAAGCATTGCATTTAGGACGGTAATATTCTTTCTTGGCGCAGAAAAAAGAGATAGATTTATCAATCGCGCTGCCTATTAGTGTCAATTTAGTGTGACTGTTTCATTACAAGAGCGACATCAAACAACAGCCTGACTCTGTCAAATTTGACTCTTTCTTCCTCTGAATTTAGTGTGAACACAAAATCTGCTAAAAATACGCAACACCAATGTGAATCTCTGCAGCAGCTTGGATGGGGAGCAGCGTCAGTGGCAGCAGTGGCGGCAGCGGCACAGATTGTGGCAGCCGAGTGAGCAGGGGGTTTCAGATGGATGTGAGCTTGTGTGAGACCAAAGCACAGAGCTACCTCTGTGCGTCTCACTAGACTATGTTGCAGAATGACTCGGCTATGTTGCAATTCTGACAAAGATAAATTACAGCCACTGGAAAACATTTCTAGATATTTTTTTTCTCACTCTCTCCCCCCTTCACCACACCTCTTTTTTCCCCTTTTTTGGCATTGGGTGTAGTCCAAATGCCACACTAAAGGGAGATGGTGAAGGGGTCTCTCTCTGAAAATATATTAGGGGGTAAGAAGTTGCCCCTCACCGTTCACAGGTCAGGTACTGTGTTTTATGATGGAACATGGTTTCTGTCGCCAGATGTATGCACATGGACAGCAAACACTTCTCCCTCAAACTAACACCTAAAACTCACTATAAAGATTTACCACGTGTTTTGAGCAGGTATTACAGATATATGCTTTATTTTGTATTACAGACTAGGCTGCCTTGATTCTGTCTGTTACACTGATACTGAATAAAGATTAAAAATCACACAGGAAGGCACCTAAAGTAAGTGACTGGGAGGGAAGGTAATGAACTCATTTATAAACAAGTTCATTTAACTTGCATTTTCAGATTTAAGGCTTAAGGCTGAGACATTCTGCCTGATCTGAACCATCCAATGTTTAGACAAAGACATCCAACCTCTGGTCTACTCTAAATGTTTCTCTCCGTCTTATCATTCAAAGTCCTCTGCTCCCTACACTCCTTCTGCCTTCCTGCCTCCCAGGACTCTCTCCCTGTCCAAATATTTCAGGGAGCAGGCATCAAGTATGGTGAGGTTTTTCGGGTGTCTCTTTAGGTGGGCTGCAGCTGACGATTTGATTGTGTGGTCAGCACTACTAAGAAAAGACCACCCAGCAGGCAGCTGCTGCCATAATGACCAACAGGCCGTGCAGGAAACAGGAAACAGGAAGAAGAAGGCAGGACATCCTGTTCATCTAGATCAGCGTGTTTGGCATGACATCACGAAAGCATCATTCTTTAATGAAGGATACCTGATCAGAGGCCGAATATTCTGTCGCTCTCCTCGATAAGGAGGCTCTTAAGCTCAAATAGCCTGCATTTCTATCTGTTTTCTCTCTCTGCGTGTCTTTTGCTGTCTTTCTGTGCATCTGTCTTCTCAGTTTGCCTTTTCAGCCCTCACACTGACACTGTTTTCCAGACTGCTCCATCATCCCAGACATCAAACCTTACCCTCTTCAGTGTGAGAATAAAGGAGAAAAAGAAATACACGCATTTTCATTTGAATATACACCAGCGACAACCTCACAAAACTCAGACAAAAAAAAACAAAAAAGCACAAACATTTCAACGCACAAACAGACCCAGACACACACACACACACACACACACACACACACACACACACACACACACACACACACACACACACTCCCAGACACACAGCACATACTGACAGACAAACACACAAAGAAACAGCAAACACAAAGCACAGCACAGCCAGAAGTCTCCTTTTTGCAGAAATATTCTAAAGTGTATTTTACAATACAATTAAACATCAAAGGCTGATATATTCCTCTGTGATCTTTAACACCCCAGTGAACAAACCCCATACACCCCCATCCACTTACAGCGTACAGAGAAAGTTGCTGAACGTCACAACTAATTACTAGATAGAGACAGAAGACTTAGCATCATTATGCAAAATCCAGGACATATTCAAATATATGCATTCAATCCACCATAAACCATTCAAGGACTGTGTTATTTACTTTAGGTTATTATTATTATTTTTAAGTTTTGTGAGTAATTGCAGCTCTTATGAAGATATACCGACAGCGCTTGTAAGGCAAAGAAAAATTTGGGTAAACATTTCTAACATGCACAACAGTTAGGACAAATAAAGGGAGATCTGTTGAAAATTAGTAAATAAACACATGGTAAGGTTGAGCCCTACACTTTTCATTACTGCTATAAAAATGTAAGAAAACCAAGGATAGACTTCTCCTCCTGTGTAGCAAAAGAGGGAACACCTGCCTTGTACAACAAACAAGAATATAACAAGCCCTTAAGTTATTATAAAAGTTTAGTTTTGTCATCTGCTTATAGGCAAGAAAAAAAGGTGATTAAATAAATTGTCAAAAGTCATAAATTGACTAAAAAGAGAGGTTATCTTTATTCTACCACATCTAGATTTTAGCTGTTCTCTGTAGCATTTATTTGGAAACCAAAGTATGCTGCATTATTTACAGGATATACAGGGATGTCTCTTGACAGTTTAAGATATGATATGTTCCTTATATATGAAGTAAATATGATTCTCTACAATTGACTCTTATATTACCTTCTTATTTGAGCCCAAGGGCATTTAGTCCAATTACAGTCCTTCAATATCTACCTGCAGATCTTGCCAACCTGCGATCTGCAAATGAGGGTTTTACTGACGTTTAACTGAGCAAACTCTCCAAACCCCTTCCAAAATATTTGAAGCCATTAGTGAAGAAGAAAAAACATTAAAGCATAGCAAAAGGAGCCATTAAATTATTTGCTTAAACATAAATGCTTCTGATGTTTTCATTAAGAATAATGTTTTCATAGAAGGAGGGAATCTTGTGTGTGCCTTCTGTACAGTATTAAATGTGTACTTTACTTCTTAAAAAAAAGAAATGGCGCAGGCTTGATGGCACTGATTTTACTTAACTTATTAATGGGTATTATATTAGACATTTATGATTAAAGATATAAGCATCAGCCCATCATGTGCTGACTTTGTCTGAGCACTTTTTAAACACATAGCAAAACCCTGACCAAGGCCCACACAGTGACCCTTCCCTTCACTTAACTAAAGCTCTACTGAGCCCCTGGTGTACAGCAAAGTGCCCTGACAATCGGCTCAATGCTCTGGCCAATCACAGGGACACGTGGCCTTCTAATCCCGCTCTGTGTGAAGGGGTAAGAGTGTGTTGTCAGTGTTGGTTTTGTGAATCAGCGCCCAAATGATTTGTCAAGAGGGAGAGGTCTTAAGAGAATAAGAGAAATGAAAGCAGCCCAGGCCAGATAGTGTGGGTGTCGCTGAGTGTGTGTGTGTGTGTGTGTGTGTGTGTGAGTGTGTGTGTAACAGAAAGAGAAAAAGGAGGCAGACCATGCTTTTGCCTAGGCATTTGTGAGTTTGCGTGCAACTGCATACATGCATGTGTGTTTGTGTGTTTGTGTGTTTGTGTGTGTGTGTGTGTGAGTGTGTGTGTGTGTGTGTGTGTGTGTGTGTGTGTGTGCGTGTCTGTTTGTGTACAGGGTCTCTGAGATTACAGAGCTTGGCTGACATAGTCCTCTGTGTGTAATCATGGGTCCACATGCGAGCGCTCACCTTCCTCTGAGCGGATTAACCTAACGCTAAATCCCAAGAGAGCAACAGGCCAGACAGGCCACACAGAACAACTTCATTGACGATCGGCAGAAGACGGAAGGTCATGTGTAAAATCTTTTTAAAGACTAATACACTTTTATATATTTTTTCATGAGTAAACAACTCACATCCCAACATACATCAGCATACACGATTCCATCTTCTGAAAAATTTAAAATGTACCTCAAACGTTGCAAATATTTTATATAGGCTGTATCCTTTTTTCCAAATTAAACTAACTGTGAAATGCAATCAAGCAGTAAGTGACTGGGTGTATGCAGTATGCTTTTAACAGTCACAAATTAGGTTGATATGGTGTAGATAGCAACACTTTATCACTCTAAATATGTAACTTGCCTTCAAAATATCTCACTAATTGACAATTTCAAATGTAATAGCTCCTATGTATCTCAGAATGTGCTGTGAATATTATATCACTTTTATTCATTTTAGAGAAACTACAGCTGTCTCTACATTAATAGCATTTTTTTAACTTTTAAAATTGTCTGTATTGATTTCAGTAAAAATTGCTGTTTAAACTTATAACAAATCCACAAGCATATGGGTATAGATATTAACGTACATGCTTAAATTAATGAATGAGAGTTAAATGCACAAAGTCCATTTCAAATTCTGTCTAAATTATAATGAAGGGTGTTGTAGTCATGTTAAATTTCATAACCATCAGTAGTTCATCTTCACATTTCAGCAGTGGGCCTCGTAGCCACACTTTACTTACAAAACAAATAAATCCAATTGGATTTCTAAAGCTGCATCCTGTGAAAGTTGCCACAGGTTAATGATGGTGGATTATTAATGCTCTCACTGCAACAGGTTCAGTTGAGCCAAAGGGAACTGAACAAAACTCACTGTATAAATATATCATTCTGGCGGAAATAAGTCTAAACAATATCAGTCACAATGACCCAGAGAAGAAATTACAGTTTAGCCTGAACACGCCAAACACTGATTTACAGAACTGTTATCACTGTATCTCTGGTCTGCATTAATTAACGTTCAAATAAGTGTACCAAACTGTGTTCTTCTTTATTGTAGTTTGGAGATGAATCATGTTTCCATCATTTAGTATTTTCCTAACATATTTATAAAAGTTACCTATGTACAGGTTATTCTGATTTAATGTGTAATAACAGGGTAATTGTGATTTTTAGTGCACCTCAGTGTAGTGCGTTTAAACCGCTGGTAAATAATTACATATTCACAAAGTAAGGCCATCGTAAGTGTAGTGAGCGTCCTTGCTTTCTGCGTGAATTACTAAAATTTAAAAACTTCTGAACTTGCAAGTATTTTTTCATGTATTGTGCATTGTCTTTAAGTTTTTTTTTTAATTTCTTATCCTATTATTTTGTAAAATTGTATACAACACTAGCCTACATTTTAAACTATCAATGTAACTTTTCCTGTCATCCCATAACGCAGAACAGAAGACCATACTGTATTATGTTCTATTTAGGAGAGCAGCGTATTCAGTGGCATTGGCGTTGGGGCTTTGCGCCTGCATGTGGACATAAGAAAAGGTTGACACAACGGTGACACTACCTAAAACACGAGACAGACATTGACTCTCCTAATAGACCATAATGCCAGCCTGTAATTATACGACATGGTTGTCGCCGGTATAAGTCGATCAGGGTCACAACAAATCAATAGACGCAGTTACTGTACTTAGTTGAGGAGGAAGCGCGCATCTAAATAGACCCTCAAGTTTCCCTCTGGAAGAGTAAAAAGACAGATGCAATGTGTCTGGTGGATGTTTTGCAAGTGAGTGTGTGCGCGGCACTTACTTTATATCGCATGAAATCTTGTCCGGGTGAAGTGAAAGATACAACAAGCTGTCCGCCGGTTGTTTGGTCCGGCCGATTGACAGGAAGGTTGGAGCTGCTGCTTGATGGGGACGGACTTGGCCAAGACGCACTTAAAATCCAGGAGCGCAACTAAGCTGAAGACGTCGCCGGGAGGGGGAAAAAAGTAACATACAGTACGTGGTAGGAGACTCTATAATGTCAGAGACAACTACACACTCTCTCTCTCTCTCTCTCTCTCTCTCTCTCTCTCTCTCTCTCTCTCTCTCTGATCGGACAGTGTCGGCTCAGGAGGCGCCAAGGACGCTTCGCCTGGTCTGTGTGCGAGGTGCCGGTGAGCGGAGAGGGACCCGGTGGAGCGGCGATGTTGGAGGTGGTGCTGTTCGTCTATACTGCTGGTCTGTGGAGCGTGATGGTGATGTTAAGAGGCTTTTTCTGTTCCTCCCCACAATCCTGACCGAGTCTTTCCCCAAACCCTTTCCTCTCCCAGTGCGAGGAGAAATAATCGATTTTTTTCTCTTTTTTTTTGTGACTCCTGAAAGGGGGCGGGCTCACATTTCCCAACTCTACTTTAATGAAAGAGGCACGGCTCTTAATGCTTTATTATCGCGCCAGCCCCAATAGAGTGGACGCACAATTAACTGCTCAGAGAGGACCACTAGAGGAAGATGATGGGGAATGTGTGTTTAACTAATGAACCAACGGAGAGCACGTTAAGCATCTTTAGCTATCATTAAACAGCTAAATCCAGCGGCCAAAGTTTATGTTTTTGTTGTGTTCTGTGCATGCCACATCAGAAAAAGACAGAAAAAGCAAATCGGTCCACTCAGGATGACTTTTATTTTAAGCAAAATTGCAATAAAACGTAGATTCAACTCATATAGCTTGTTCAGTAACCGCCCAAATAAGTATTCAGTGCTCAACAGAGTTCTCCCATGTCTGTGCAACATGAACGCTGCCTCCTATTTGAATCACTAAAAACTTTCCACCTCCTGCACGCTGCCGATCCTTCTCCAGAACCTAGCTATCTCCTTCAGATAAGCCCTGACACAGACAGTAAGCATGGGGGAATTACCAAGCCTTTATCCATCCAACCAAATGATTTCAAAACATCCACTCTATTAGTGTGAAGATAACAATTAGAACCGCAAGTTTGTCACTTCAGATAAGACACAGACAGCCAGTCTGTACAGAGATGTGTCCCAGATAGGCCTTGTAATACGGTGGTTCTATTATACTCACATTATATGGGTGCTGTATCAGTGTAAAGAATGGCTGTCTTGAATGGAGCCTGTTATACTCTAGTACACCATCAGGTCTCTCTCTTCAGTTTTCATTAATCTAGCCTCATAAAATATAGATCATGGGTTTTGATTAACATGGTGTTGGAAATCTGTTAACAACTGTTTTGATTGGTCAAAGACTGTCTTACATACAGTTGATCATCTTTACAATATCCACACTAAAAACATTAAAGGACGATGTTGCCCCTTAAAATCCTCAGGTCTAGTTGAAAACAGCTTGAAACTTTTGTTGAGTTTTAAACTTATTCTGACCTTTATCGTATTGCTGGTGAAGCATCATCCATTTATTTATTTTTTTTTACGGAAAATATTAGTCTAACCACACTTCATAAACTTTTTTTGTTTTAAATTCAGACAGACAGCAAAGCATTTCCCTTATGAGCTTACAGCTTTGCAGTACATGCCTGTCACTACAGACTGCGTGAAGTGTAAGTGGACACCAAGCAGCATCCTAATCTTTCCCTTCCTTTGAAGCTCACCTGTGAAGCATAAGCCATGTATGCAGCCAGTCAGCTAGTCAGTCAGTCAGTCGGTCAGTGTAGGAAATGGCAGGACATGAAATCAGTTAATAAATAAATCAAGCTGGCTAATCTGCTTGACGGGCGGACATTACAGCCTGTAACTGAAGCCGCTGGTGTCTGATGACTCGGAATACCACCTTCACATCACCTGACCCTTTAATCTTTAATAGCATTTCCTCTGGCCCCCAGACCTCCACAATAATCAATATGGTGCAGTCTGTTAAACAGTGGGTTCATAAATGCAACATGGCACATATCAATGACATCGTATATCAGCATGTATGAAACATACAGATTTGACACCGTTAATAGACAATTTACTCCATTCAGAAATCTTACATGCTACAGTTGCATTAAATATATGTCACTGACATGTGGACACCTATTGGTGACTGGATGATCGTACATACCACGTTCAATGTTCCTTCCTCAGCCGTCTTGTGCGCCCTCAGTCTCGTAGCTTTCTCTTTGCAGCTTGTCAGTGATTCATCGGAGAAGTCCTTTCGGTGTTCACAATGCTTGAGGTTGTTTCTTGTTGGCACCTGGGAGGAGAAGTCACATAGGGAAGCGTGAGGAGAAGAAGAGAGGGTGAACCTGCAAGTGAAATGGTAATTGTTTGCATGCACCTTGCACATAGTAAGCAGGATTCATGTTAAGATCTGTGTGTGTGTGTGTGTGTGTGTGTGCCTACTGTCCATATGAATTGCAGAAAAATAAATGAGGGAAGGTGGATTGAATATATTTGAATGGTTGAAAATCATTAAACGAGGCAAACACTGGCTCATGCATATTCATAAATGACTTGTCTGACTTGTCTACAGGGATGAAGTTATAGTGAAGGCATACTTCCAGCCTTATTCTATGCTCACCCATTAAATGCAAATTAGGGAAGACCTACTGTATATTTTTTTCTTGAAACTACCAAGTGGGGTCTATGGCTAAATCTGAACATGATAGAAACAGCTTAATGCGTTACAGCCAGATTACTGTTACATTGTTGTTCAGAGTGTCACATTATGCCTTCACAGCTGATACATTTAGAGTAAGGTACACAATAAGTATCAGCAATACATATTGTGTACCTAATTTGTTGTGGCATTTTTGTTATCTTGAGCCAAAATATTTTCTCCTTAATTAAAATGAGTGTGCGTGTGTGTGTGTGTGTGTATGTGTGTGTGTGTGTGTGTTTGTGTATTCAAGTGGGGGGTGATAGTCTCATCAAAGCCTGATGGAGAAAATCAACAGTTTGCCAAAACAATTATGTAATTTCAAATATGTCACAGTGTATACACACACTTTAGGCTTTTGCGTAAATGCAATTTGGTGAGGTTTGGCATCAGCTGTGCATAAAAAGAGAAGAAGGGGAAACTGCAACTTCATGTTAAGTCAAACACATAAGTGTGGTTTGCAGATATTGATCTTGCTTGGATTGTTTCTTAAGCCTCTCCTGGCAGTCACTTCACATTGTGTGTCACACGCGCACACACGCAAAGCAGCTCGCCTGAATATGTGTTTTTTGTAATGGAGGGAGAAAGAAAGGAATGCCTCTCTCAAAAAGATAAACACTAACACATTTCCAGGGCAAACAGGAACAGCCCGGGCTCAGTGCAATCTGTTGTCGATCACGCTCACGTGAAAACACAATCTGCCTGTCACAGTAGATGATGTTGTCAAGCACTGTGCCTCACTGCTCCTGAGAATTAGCCAGCGATTACAGAAGCACTACGAGACACATGGAGTACTTGTTGTATGTCAGATATGTCTGATGGTGCTTCAAGCTTTATTTGGTATTTACTGCTTTCAGTCATTCTTCCTGTGTTCTCTCCCTAATGAATTTGAAAGACATTTCCTGTTTTGACACTAGATTGATAGAATATGATATGACGACCAAGCTTCACAAGGGTTACAGAAAGACCTGCAGGCCAATTTAACTCATAGGCTCAGCTGGGGATCCATAGCTCTTGCGCGTGTGTGTGTGTGTGTGTGTGTTTGCGTGTACTGATGTGGTTGTTTGAAGGGCAGTCTCAATAGCAATATCTTTAGACTGAAATGTTAATACATCATGTTGATATTTAATTGGGATCTTAAGAAAAATACATTCATTAGGCTATTATTATTGCTATTCTTTTTAACAGGGTGAGAAAGAGCTTGAAAAGACATTTGCTCCATCATGTATCATTAACTTTGTTAGATTCTTCTACACATAGTTTGACTACTGGGAAATTGACTTAACCCTCATGTTGTCCTTGGGTCAAATTGACCCGTTTTCCTATATAAATGTTCCTTTTAATTACCCAAAATAACATGATTGATTTCACACAATGCACTCTGGCAAGTACAAATCTCTACTTTCATTAATTTTGGGGCGTCTAATTCAATTGTACAGTATTTGAAAAAAAAAATTAGGTTTATTGATGATAAATTCCAAAAATAACTTAGTTAGGGTTGCATAGTGTTGAAAATGTCAAAAAAACATTGAAATTAAATGTCAAAAGTGGTGAAAAAAGGGCCAAAACTTCAGAAAAAGTTAAAAACATTGATAAAAAGTGTTGATTTTCAATTTTGATGGGAAGACAACACAAGTGTTAGGTCTGGAGAAATCATTTAGAAAAAGTTACAAATAACAACAAATTCATTTGAAAAATGTCATATATATGAGACCTACTGATCTATATCCATATGTGTAAAGGCCAGTATCAGCCTGATAAATCATGTTATTGTGTAATCGGCAAGTATTAGTGTCATGCGTGTTTGAGTGCATTATGTAGTGTATGTAATACTCTCCATGAATGTTTCAGTGTTTATAGTACATATAATTTATAAAACACATTTAAACTGCACCATCTTACATTCATTCTTTGTTCACAGATGATATCCAGGACTTGATCAGTCTGAACATCTGGATTCTATTCTCAGGGAAAATATACCTACTTTAAAAGTAAGCTCACATTTTGTAGAAGAGATGTGAGACATTTCCCTGCCAATCTGCTCTTTGTCTTTGTGTAAGTCATCCAAAGCACTATATTACACATGATTCGGAGCTCCTTATTAATAAGGTTTATAATGAAACTCAGAGGGCAATATCATCAGTAATTACAATAGCAGAAAGTGCACTACTGTACAGTATAATTAGGGGAGCATAGGTGAGAAAATAACTTTTAATTAACTGAAATCATATGCTCTCATATTACAAAATGTAAAAAAATTCCGAATTGTGGGGAGGTATTTATTTGTACACTCAAATGAGCTTTTGTAATATAAAGGTTACATTCCATTTCCTAAATTTGGATTGCAGCCAATATTACCTTGATAAAAGAAAGCAGTTAAGCAGTATGTTCAACTGTTTTTGACTCAAGACCATGTATATTAGCCACTTGTGGTAATAACCTTGCAAAATGCTTTATATGTACAGTAAATAAAATATGTTTGATATCCTACATGTAATTGGGAATTCTGAAGCCTTGTACTTGAAAAACAACATATTAATTACAATAAACTGAAGAAATCACTCTACAATAAACAAATTCTTGACATGGACATTAAATGATCCCACATATCTCATAAACCTAAAGCCACCTCAGTAATATTAACTGTTACAGCTTCGGCCAGCTCTAATTCTCGTAGTTTCCTAAGTAAGGAAAAAGCAGAGGAAAAAAAAAGTTATGTGTACTTACGGTATGACTCATATTTCAGTGAAACCATGCAAAGCCTTGTTTTCAATAACATGTTTTTTCTGTGTGGTTTAGCTATTAACTGTGTCTGTCCAGCAGTAAATTCACTGTACCATTTCATATATTTCCTTGTCCTTACAGTTCAGTTTCCTAACAGCACCCTGTTGGTTGGATCAAACCATACAGAACAGATTTGAATGCAATAAAAACAAAGTCAGAAGGCCTCTGAAACTAATGACCACATAACCAAACCTTACCGAGCAGTGCCAAATGGGAGACAGCGCTGGTGATTTGCATGTGTCGTGTTTAACCAACAGAATTCTGTCTGGACACCTTTTATGAATTATGGATGAGGCACAAGCTGAACAACAAGCGTTCCTTTTGTTCTGCCTGATGCTCCAGTTACATCATAAGAAAAGCCCCATGGTCCTGTGACCGCGCTGACTGGCTGTGACACAATGCCGCCGGCCGAGCTGTTGATCAGACCTGTTGCTTCTTTACTTTGTTATACTATCATGTATATGTACATGCAGAAATGGACACACACACAGACATGCACACAGACACACACACACACATACAAACATACACATGCACACACACACACACACACACACACACACACACACTCTTGCTTACAGTAGTTTCTGCTGAGAAACTGCAGCAGCTGTTGATTATTCAGGCGTGCTATCTGCAGATTAATTAACTTGATTGAACTGGCAAAATGGCTTAATGATTTTACAGTCAAAATGCTTTAATATCATGTATGTCATAATGATGTATACGTGACAGGTGCCATCATTGTGCCACCTGCTACATATGAAAAGCACATTTTGCCTGTAGAGGTGCATTCAGGCACTGCTGTGTTATTAAATATGCTGCCTGCAGGGGAGCTCTGCATCCTTCTCAGCACAGAATAGACTGGATTACCGCATGGGTTAACTGGTGGTGTCCCCATGCAAAGTTTAACCAGTTATTTTATTTTTTTAACCCTGCATTATTTTAATTTGGTGGATATGTTAATAATATTTTCCTTTAGAGGAATCATCTTAACATTAAAGCAGTCATTTCCTTTTTTTAAACAAATGAAATATCAGTAGCTATTAGCCCACGTACAAACAATTAAATTATTCCCTTTTTCAATTTGCTTCCTTTTTTATTGTAATCCCTGACACTGGCACTCTTCTCTTCCCTCCTCCTCTTCCTGTGTCTTCTCTATGCTTCAGCAAGTGTAATTGCTGGACCTTCGGTCTGTATATCAAGGGCTCAAACTTCTCTTTGTCTGCACTAGATTGCTTCATGCGAGGGAAAAGAGAAAAAAGAACTCACTTTCTGCTAATGATTTTTCCTCCTTTTCAATGGTTGGAAAGTAATTCCGTATGAACTGCTCCAACAGTTATGTCATTGTTCTCGCTGCCCTTTCTCTAATTTTGCTATAAAGAGGTGATGCCAATGTTAGATTTTTTTCCGGCACTGCACAAGCGGTGCCCACCGGTGTTTCCTGAAGTGGGGCAAAAGCTTTGTCTGAAAAATTATTAGTGTTAAATATACATACATGCAATAGATGCTGATTTCCATGATCAATATCTGACCGTTTAAATGATGTGATTTAAAAACTGTTATACCACAATGTAAACTTAAATTATAAATTTCATTAAATTCAAGTTTGGTTTACTTATTCCTCAGCAGAAACATGTTAGGGTTGATTTTTGTTTAATGTTTCCCTTTACCTGACCTGTTGGTTTGGAAGCAAAGGCAGATTTAACGTGGCGTTATGTTGCAAGTGACTTTGACACGAGAGACCGCTGTTTGTTTCCCATTTCCTATAACTGTCAACACTGGTTTCCTTTAACCATGACCACGATAGTTTCTTAAACTTAAGCAATTGTTCTTTTTATATTTCAAACCACCATGTTTTCCTAACCTTAACCAGTATGTTTGGTGATTAAACCTGACCAAATCATGACTGCGGTGGCTGATCGGAGAACAGTCATGTAAATACATTTTATAATGTGCTTTTAGAAAGGCACTCACAAATTGTTACCTGATCAGAAAACGTGATGATGTGTTGTTTTGGAAGGGAATAACAGTATATGGGAGGTTATAGAATGTATATCCGTCATTTTATTTGTAAGTCATTTTCTATAGGTGTAGTAAACATTGCTTGTTTTTACGTAGATGTTTTGAGATCCTTTTTTTTCAGCTGCTAAAAAAAGCACTGCCAGGTAACTCCGTTCTCTGCAAAGGTATGGGGGAAAAATGGGATTTCAGACTAATAGATTTAAGCTGTGTATGGGTTTAGAGTAAAGATCTGTGTAGGTGATCTTTTGATCACTATTTTACTGATAATGTGTAACACTGACAGGGGCCAATCCCATATGCTGTGTATGACTGTATTCAGCTAGAGCACAAAGCCTACAGTCATCACTGTTTCCGTTTCCTACAGTAACCACTACACAGCAGAAGTCCCTCCTACTGCTGGTGCCCGCAACCAATTCCCCTGACAATTAAAGATCACTCAGCATGGCTATGCAACTTCTCCCACACTCTCAACAAGCAGCTGATAGCATCTCACTGTGAAGAAAAGCAAGTGGAGCGGAATATAATGTGTGTCTAAATAAGGGCTTCCCAGCTCTGATGTGTGATAGCGAGGCCTAGCGACCATCGACACAGGCCTGTGTTACAGGGTGGAGCTCAGCAGATGAGCGGCAGCGTCTAAAGCTTTTTGTGCCTCCAGGATCACCCCCGACTCATTCTTATTCAGACATGATCAGAGGGGAGGCAGGCAACTGAGATTAGCTGCAGATCAAAGGAGCTGCCTCGCGCCAGCACTCGTGTTTTGTAGATTTAGGCGGCCCCGGCGCACAGGCGTTGTATAGTGGCGGCAGAGCGTCATACTGTTTTCTGGCCTCGACAGTGCTCAGGGGGGTAGATGATGAGAGTTTTCATACAGCAGGCTGGACTGCTGCTGGAATTCTTCCAAACTTAAATAACACAGACAATAGAAGAGAATGAAAAGGAAAAAATCAGAGCAAAATTACTGTGCCATTACTGTAAGTCATTACAGTGGAACCAACTTGTACTTTCATGCCATTGCAATTGAAACTGCTTCCATATGTGTAATAGGTCTTGGTTCAGTGATAATTTGTGAAAAATGAAATGCACTTTCTAGAGTAACATACTTAGGTAATTTGAGCATATGGATCAGTAGTGCCCACCAAATGGAAACAAACTACTACCCTAACTACTGCTACGCTTTCTGTCAGCAGCTGTTACAGGAAAAAACAAACAACAATTACTTCTATGTTGTATCGTAACCGTCCTATTCATTTACACAGAAACACCAGTTGATCCTGGTTGAAAACCAAAAAGCATATTTACTAACTAAAAACTAAACAAGTGCAAACGTGCAGTGACCACAAATCATGTTATCTTTGACACGTCTGCAAGATACACCTTTTGTATTAAGTAACATTAAAATTTCTGACTGAAACACTTTATTTGAAAATTAGATTCTATTTATTCTGTTTACATTTCATTACCAGTGAAGATGAACAAACCCTACGTTTCATACCGCACAAACAGCAACAATGGAACTAATAGCAGAGTGTGAAGGTGTAGAGACAGGATGAGGAGAGTTTCAAAGGCAGAGAGGCAACTGCATAAGAGCGCTCGCCACCCTACAGAGAAAGAAAACAACACGTTTCCTCAATGCCGCTGACCATCAAAGCTGTGGAATTTAGGGGCAGAAAAGCTAATAAGGTTGGACCGAGCGGTTCCTGTAAACTGGGTCAAAGTTTCTCAGGTCCTGCCTCATTGGGTTAACAGCAAAAGGACTCTCTCCCCAGGTATGAAATAAGGGACATGTCTACATGTCTATATCTCTATATGTCTTTCAAATCTGTTCATTTCCTTTTAGCTTGTTACAGTTTTGTTTGCTCGGAAAGGGTGGAAATAAACTTTTCATTGTCATTATTTTCATTAGTGTTTGTTGTGAATGTGATAGCAGATTGCACTATAAAGACATGGGATGCAAGACTAAAATCAGAACTAAAGATGTACTCGAAAGACGAGGATATTGAATTCAGGAAAAACATTACTTCCTTTCTTATTTTATCCAAAAACTAGAGTTCAATCAAATGTTGAAGGAATATATCCAACAGAATCATTCACCACAAAGCCTTTGCTTTAGTTTGAAATTCCATTTGGTTGTTTTGGGACAAGTGCCCTACAATAGACATTTTCTAATGTCTCCATTTGGTAAGGAATAAATCCCTCTCTGTTAATTAAATATGACTAGTTTTAGTGTTCTCCTTTGTTTCAAAAGTTTGCCCAACATGTCTTACTTAAACAAAGAACTGTGTGACACATATTGCTACTGAAGTTTGTGTTAGCTACCTTGAAGGAACGAGTCATTTCTAAAGCAAACAGCATGTTAAGGCCAAAGCGCTTTTCTCTCGCTGATAATTCCAGATTGTGCAATGAGATGTTCTAAGCAATTACGCTTTAAAGTACCAGTAACCTAAACTGACTGTGAAGAATTAGAAGCAGAGAAACAACAGAATATACTGCTCCACTTTAGCGACTGAAAACCATTTGTCTGGCCTTAGAGAAATAAAAATGTAGACTTTTAAAAGTTAGACACACGGTTGCAGGAGCCTTGATAAGTGCTCCACAGAGGTGATTGGCAACAGCTGGGACCTGACTCCTCCTATAGCAGTGTTAGGGTGGTGTCTTTCTACTTTGTCAAGAGCAGGAAAAACACAAATTAAATGTATCTTCTGGCCTTTTTCACATGTATATAGTCTTTTCTGTATTGAGCTACATGAAAAACACATCATTCACTAAATCCAGCAAGGCTCTGAAACAATTAGGCAACAGCACTTCAAAATAAGTGTCGGAACAGTTCAAATTGAGCAGCTTGAAAATCGGAATTAAGGCTTAATCTGTTAAACATGTCATGACCCACTGTAAAGAGTATGGTTTCAAATCCTGACAGAGACAGATTTTCCACTGACAGAATGAGATGCAGAGGAGAGGGGAAGAAGGAAGGGAATAGGTGTACTGTGAAAACTCACCCGTGCCGTTTCTCTGCTTCCCCAGGAAGTTACACCCCTCAAAACCAGCTAAGGCCCAGCTCAATCAAACTGTTCAAAAGTTTTAAAAAAAAGAAAGGAAAACAATGGAGATAGTTGGGCCAAAAAAAAAAAAAAACTAAAAATACAAACAAATTGCCTAAAACAAATGTCCCGCATGTGATAAAGCCAGACCAGCTGGCTTTGAATAGAAACCCCCGATTTGGGTTGCGTTTGCCCCCGATCTCTGTCTAAACTGAAACCGGGTCTGGTCCTTTCCAACCACCCCCACCCCACTGTCCCAGCTGAATCCACCTGCTCCCATCACTCCTGGGTAAATTTAGCCTTCTGAGGGATCAGTGACACCCCCCACTCCAAGTGCGCACACACGCACACACACACACACACACACACACACACACACACACACACACACACACACACACAGACCTTTGTCAGCACTGGCATATATGCCCAGGATTAGTGCCCCCTGAAGAATGCCGCCATGTTCACAGTGGCAAAAAAAGACCCCCCTCCCCCTTTTCACTCTTTTTCCCCTACTCACATTCACAACTCAAAACTGTACTGATGACTTTCTTCTTTTGAAACAGAGCTGTTACACGTAAAGTTAAACCTCCATACTTTGTCCAAACTTTACCTTTCTGTAAACATTTGACAGACAGGATCTCTAAGACTTGTATTATGGAAGACCGCAGATTAAGAACTCATTTAAAATGTTATTATTTCTTTAATTTGATGACCCATGGTATCACAGCTGCTAAGCGTATTAAATAAACGCTGCTGTACAAATGCCGTTACCCCTTTCATAACCAGCATCAGTGTAATCTATGTGAATCATAAATAAATTAACCAATGGAAGAGATTAGCCGGCATTGATAGCATCTTGTCAAATGTCAACATACCAGGTGCAATGGTATACACTTATAATTTGGTAATTATAAGCTCCTTTAACAAAGTATATCTATGACTAAAATCCGCCTACAGTCTTGCTTTTTCAAAGAACCACAATGCCCAGGAAATGTCAGTTTTTAATTTTCTTGATAAAAATCATACATCTCCACCCAATAGAAAAGTTTTGAGCTGCTGGCATCCTGACTGTGAGCCATTTCTCCTTCTAAATGATACATTCAGTAGAATGCAAGTATCAACAAGCGTAAATCGTAATATCCTCTGTGACTGTTTTCACATTAGAGTTTTGTGGGGGTGGCACAGAGGTAATTGTATTTTTATCAAGTATTTTCCAGTCAGGGTCTTTTACCTGATGCCAAAATCTAATGTAGATAATGACACTGAATCCTACACCCAAATTACTGTTTTATGATTCCCTCTTAATTTAACCAATTCGTGAATGTAAGGAATGATGATATAAAGGAAAGATGAGTAGAATATAGATTGATATTTTCCCAGAATACATCCAAAAGAGAGATCCCCCGTGAGAGGAGATAAAACAGTGGCGTTCCCTTGATAATAGGTATTCACACTCTTCTGATAGTGAAATATATTTTGTATTGATCCAGTTGTATTGTTTACATGTTTCTGGGCACAGGTAATCAATTAATCTGTTTATTTTTGGAATTTTTGTCGCCATGACTACCTGCACCCCTTTATATTGATGGATCCATGTCTGTCTGGTATTTGGGATGACCTCATGGACAGGAATTCAGTGTTCTTTTTGTGTGGGGAGTGGTTAATGGATGTTGGTGGGAGTTTATGTGATTATGACATCCCTAGGTGACGGATGATTCAGTGTCTTGTTGATAGCTTTAAAGGTGCGGTAAGTGATGCTGTGCAAAGGTTGGTGACATTTGAACTCAACGGCCAAACAAATACAACCCCGCCTTCAGAGGCTCCGCCCCGGATCCCCAGACAGATAACTACTCCTTCCAACTGTCGTGCCTGTTGCTGATTGGCTAGAACACTGTTTTGTGGCTCTTGCACTCCTTCCATGTACACAGCCAGGGCTGTGTATTAACACCAGATTTTTTTTTCAGCGCACAAAGTAAATAGAGAGCTAGGTGACCGTGAGGAGATATTAGCTGAATTTCAACACCAACTTATTGCTTTTGATACAACATAGCTTGAATAATACACAGTCATTTGCATATACATACACATCCACATTGTGCTGCGTCCCTTTTTATGCTTTTTATGTTTATTGACTTGTGTATTTTGTATTTTACACTGTCTTGCCAGTAGGGGCCTGGTGAGAAGGCATTTTTAGCTCTGTCTCGCTTTTAATGGGGCTTGTGGAGGGACTTCATAAAGGAACAGAGGACTAAAGCCTGGCTGTTTTTTTATGAGTGCGGCAGGGTCAAGAATGGAAAAAAACAGCAAGCAGAATGGCAGTCTGTGGCACACTGTCGACCACAAGAATCAGCAAGGCTGCAAGACAGTCAGTAAATTTTAAGAGTACATCCTGTCCTCATCAAAGGACTTTGGGTGTAGGATTTCTGTAGCCTAAATGTATTTATGTGTGTTTATGTACGTGAAATGTAAGTAATTCCATCATTAATGTACATATGTGTGTTCTTGTGCATATTAGTGTGTGTGCCCAAGGGGAGAGGCTGTGTGTCCGTGCTGTGGCTCATAACACAGTGGGTTATGGCAACGATGAAACACAAAGTATTCTGTCAGCTGAGAGGGGACAGCCACTCAACAGGAAACGTGGCATGGCGTCTCCTCTGAAAAGTCCTTTCACTCTGTTTTATTTCCCTCTTTTTTTCTGTTGCTTTATCATTAAATCATCAACAGAAAATTAGAGTAATTATTGTAATGAACCCACTGACAGGTTTATGTAACTCTGGGTGGATTTATGAGTGCTTCTATAACAACTCTACAGTAGTCCAGGGCAGCCCTACAGTCTGGCCTGGAGCTGATAATTATGAGAATCACTGGTAGAATATGTGCATGTGTATTGTTTTCTTTTTAAATTATAATAATGCAGAATACCATGGCAGAAGTGTGTGTGTGTGTGTGTGTGTGTGTGTGTGTGTGTGTGTGTGTGTGTGTGTGTGTGTGTGTGTAATCCAGAAGGATAATTTCTTCTTTTACCTACAGTGCACTGCATGGCGTGAGCTGACTTCAGCGTGTCTGCCCAGCCCTCTGCTCCACACAAGGTCGCTCTGTGTGTGTTCGTCCTCGGAGAATGAGGGGAGGCCACGGCGCACAATCCCCACTAAGCACATACCTTTCTGCCCCACAGCCCCACCAGCCCAGACACAAACCCAGGGGCTGTATGTTTATCAAGCGTCTCAGGGTAAGACTGCTGATTTAGACCACTGATTTAGGTTCCCTTTAACCATCGTTTTCATCGCGAATCACTCTCAAAGAAATGGATTTGATGCGCTGACTTTAAACCGGCATTCAAAATCTGATATGCTTGGTAAATACTAGCCAAGGCCTTAACCCAACCCGGACCACAGTAGATTAACGAGGGTTGACCAAACCGTTCCTCTGGAGCTCTATCCTGATGAGCTCTGTTGGTTTTATAAGAGGCCCCCTGTGACAGGATCTGATAAAACACAGCAGGAGGAGGGTTTGAAAGAGAGCTGGAGAGTACAAGAGAGAAAGATTGAGAGAGACAAGGACATAGAGAGATTGAGAGAGTGCGAGAGTAAGAGCGAGAGTGCACACCTCAATCCAAGAACAATATTTTGACTGAAACCTTACCCTCTCCATCTGGCTCTTTTGAAGGGTGGATTATGACTGGTGCCAGGTCTAACTCTTTATCCCACACTGTTCCTTCTGTAAGTCCACTCTGACATTTTCCTAAAGGACAGTTGTACAGGAAATCAATGCGAGTCCTGTGACTACTATCACACACACTGTTCATCATTTTAATTGGATGTGAAATAAATGCAGGCACTATACTACATATTTGCTGTATATTAATATAATAGAAAACACATACATTTTTATCATGGTGCTTTCTCAACTCATAAGAGTTGATGCAGCAGAAGCTCTCCTCCTTTCTTCCCATACTGCAATTCAAACTATGGCCTAAGGCACCATCTTTCAAATGACAGACGGTCCAACTGAAACAGCCCCATATCTGCAATTTGTTTGACGGCAAAGGTAAGCAAAAGAGTAAGAAAGGGCAAGAATAGGATGACTTCTTGATTAGCCACATCTCATGAGCTTTCACAAGTAGATTGGATCAAACTCACAATATCCAAAATGAGCACTTGATTAATATTCACGCTTTAAGTTTAAATCACTGACGTTGGATACAGTGCAACTACATAATTCAATTAAATCGCATAGCTTTAACTTTCATTTTCTCCTCAAATTGCTCTTTAAGTGTTTTCACCCCTGAGTAAACTTCAGAGGTGGCAGATGTTTTGACTTGACAGCCAATGGGAACTGAAACAGTGATGGACTTCTGATGCCATTTGAACCCAACTAAACTACATACTGTACCATATTAAATAATGTCATATTAACTCAGTATATGATACCGACTTCCTTTGAACGTATGCCAAGCAAGAAATTGCCTCTCAGTGTATTTTTCAAAGTAAGGCTATATTTAGCATCAGCGCATTTGATCCTTAGCTTGTTGAATCAGAACATTGCATACTCCACTATTAACCAGATATGTTTGTAATGTCAATGCATTTAACTATGTAGATCATCTTTGTATAATACATAATATTTTTTTTATGTAAACACCTGCTAGGTGGGTTACTGAAATGAAAGAAAGAGAACACAGCACTGACTGAGAAATTCTTTAGCAGTATATTTACCTAATGGACTGTGCATTAGTACACGTGTACCATCAACTTCATATTGTTATATATTATCATGGTCTGCCCAGTACATTTGTGTCTCATGGTTAATTGTTGGTCCATATGATGAACATCATTGCTTTAATATGAAAAACCTTAACTATATGGAAAATATCATCCTCCAAAATTAATCTATAGTTGCTGCATTTTAAGCAGTTTTACAATTTCAGTTATTTTCACAATTACTGACAGACACTGCTTCTATGAGGACAGCATACATGTGATGACAAAAAAATCTAATTGTTTTAATATCTTTTAACACTTATCACTCATATTTTAAATTTGTTTAAGCTTTTTTGCATTTTTAGTCTGATTTTTTGGGGGAAATGGAGTATAATTATTTTGGAAATATGTTTGAAAGGTTGCAAAAGAAATTAATGTAATATACTGAATTCACTTTTTTATGTGCTTAGAGTGAGGAGAAACTGAACCATTGGTGATGTATACGTATCGTGTCATCCTACTTCATGGGTTTTTACTGTAATAGCCTCTAAGGGAGGGAAATCCTTTGCTCTTTTCATTTCTCCTGATTACACACCTTGCAGGAAATTCACACTTTCATATTTCCAACCTTATTTCCACTGTTTTTTTCTAAGTGATCTATCACTTTGATGTCTCATTTTCAATGACTCTTCAATATAGATTCAGATTCATTTATCACTTTCAGCAGCTAAGGTACCATTTGTTTTCTCTGTCCATTTATGTGGTATGTTGCTTCATTCGCTAGAAAATCTCACGGCTCAAATTTCAGAAGTCTTAGTGGTTTTGCTACAAATTAGGTTTTATGTAGTTTGGTGTGGATGAGAAAGTTTCAGTTGATTCTAGGTCCCTTGGAGATAATTTAAACTTGAGATAAAAATGTTAAAAACAACCTGCACCTCAGTCTAAACAGAATTTCTGAAAATTGCACTTTGTAAATATAGCCTATACATGATGATATGAGTTGACAGAACAATGTATTACCGTGGTTACAGCATGGCTCTAGGGTCCAGTGGGTTACCCGCTCATAGAAATAAAGGCACAGTAAGGTCTTAAGTAAGACGTGCCCATTTACTCCTATACAAAAGTTTGACAGTTTTTGTGTTGAAGATGTGAAAAAAAAAAGAAGTAATTTTCAGATGTGATTTACAATCCTCCCATTTGAACATTTGGATGTTATTAAGTCAATACAAGATATGATGAAAATGTTGATTCATATCTTGCACACACCTTGCAATATTCCCAGTAATTTAAATTTCAAGAAGCTATTGTCGGATATCTGAATAAAATTGTATGTTGGCTGAGGTAAATCCATACTAGGCTACACCCTTTGATATCATGATGACAAAGGAATGTAACACTCGCTCATGTTAAATGTATGACATGTACAGAGTACAGTGAAACAGCCGCAGCCTGCAGCTCACAGTAGACCAAAGCCTGAGGGACTATAGTGCTTTGGTGCCCAGGGAAAACAAAGTCTCAGGCCAGAGGTTTAGGGTGTTGCCTGATTCTTCTGTCAACTGCATTTAACATGACAGAACACAACTCTGACTTGGACCACATAGATAGAAAACTTCTGACTAGGTCAGGGGAAAAAAGTGATATGTCAGTTGTTTCATTGTGGCACATTCTGTATGACTGCCACGCATGCAAAAGAGTGGAAGTCATTACTTGGTTAAAAAATACAGAAAGAAAGTTTTACAACAACTCATATGATGTCATACAAAATGACATCGACTGCAGACCAGTCGCGTAAAGAAGTTTAGCTGACCGGTCATATGACAGGTAAGTGTATCAATCTTTAGAGTTAAAGGCAGGGTTTCCAATATACCCACTTTATATATATATTTTTAAATGGCCGTTACACCCCAACAGCAATAAATAACGTATGGACCCTGAAAAAGAAGCGAAAAGTATCTGTCATCTGTGGCCGCTGTAATCCCTGCATCGCGGTCCATTTGTAAAGAACCAATGAAATGCCTTGTTGCCCCGCTGTGCGTTTTCCACCCTCCTGTGTAAATGTGTGTTGTCACCCCATTGCTAACAGTATTCAATTCAATTCAATTTTATTTATAGTATCAATTCATAACAAGAGTTATCTCGAGACACTTTACAGATAGAGTTGGTCTAGACCACACTCTATAATTTACAAGGACCCAGCAGTTCTTGTATTTCCTTCCAGAGCAAGCAACAGTGCCACAGTGGCGAGGAAAAACTTCCCTTTAGGAAGAAACCTTGGACAGACCTAGACTCTTGGAAGGCGATGTCTGACGGGCCGGTTGGCACTGAAATGAAGAGTGGCAATAACAGTCACAGCAAAGATAATGGAACAGTGGCTAAAAATTGTAGTTTGTTGTAGTTCATGGCATAGCAGGGCAATGCACGGCATTACAAGGCACAGTATAGCGTAGCAAGATGTAGCAGGGTGTTGCAGGACGTGTAGCAAGACCACGGCAAAAGTTGCTGGAGCCTCCTTGATCCAAGGAAACATGCTGGGGGATAAAAGAACATAAGGACTCCGGGGAATGACTCCCCAGAGCTAGGTTAGTAACAAGCATTTCTGGGACATGGATGCACACAAATGGAAAGAAAAAGGAGAGAGGAGCTCAGTGTGTCAAAGGGAGTCCCTTGGCAGTCTAAAACTATTACAGCATAGCTAAGAGAGACAGAGTAAAGAGAGGAGCCTGGTTGGGCTATACGAAGAGAAGCAGAGAAGAGAAGGGGTGCCGTGTCTGCGGCTATACACTCTCCCCCGGCGGTCTAGGCAAAGGCCACAACTCCTCACTCCCTAACTATAAGCATTATCAAAGAGGAGAGTTTTAAGTTTATTCTTAAATGTGGTGATGGTGTCTGCCTCCTAAAACCAGACCGGAAGCTGATTCCACAGTAGAGGAGCCTGATAGCTGAAGGCTCTGGCTCCCATTCTACTTTTAGAGACTCTAGGAACCACAGTAATTCTGGGAGCACAGTGCTCTAGTGGGACAATAAGGTACTATGAGCTCTTCAAGATATGATGGTGCTTGACCATTTAATGCCTTGTAGATCAGGAGAACGGATTTTAAATTCAGCCCTGGATTTTACAAGAAGCCAATGCAGAGAAGCTAATACAGGAGAAATATGATATCTTTTCTTAGAAGAACACACGCTGCAGCATTCTGTATCAGCTGGAGAGTCTTAAGGGACTTACTTGAGCATCCTGATAATAAAGAATTACAGTAGTCCAGTCTGGAAGTAACAAATGCATGGACTACTTTTTCAGTATAATTTTGAGACATGATGTTCCTTATTTTGGCAATTTACAAAGATGAAAAAAGTCTGTTCTTGGGAGATATTATGATTAAAAATAACTCCTAGATTTCTGACAGTAGTGCTGGAGGCCAGGGCAATGCCATCCAGGGTAGCCTTATCCCTAGATAATGAAGTTTGGAGGTGTTTAGGGCCAAGCACAAAAACTTCTTTTGTCTGAGTTTAACATCAGAAAATTGTAGGTCATCCATTATTTTATATAATTTCTGCATTTATGCATAACAGTAGTCATGTTTGTTTTAAATATTTCGTATGATAATATCAAGTGTTTGCATACTGATGAAAGTAGACATGAAGCCCCGATGGTAGGGGGAGGGGCTAGAGGAAGCCTAGTCTATATCCAACACGTTACACTTCCGGGATTGGTCTGTTGCAGCCGGAAATTCCGCCAGATTTCTCTCTTTTTCGCCGGATGTCTGACGTTGGCTAGCAACACAGCTAGACATTTATTGCACAACTAAAACAATCTTTGAACGTAAAATAACTACATGCATAAATTTATAGAAATAAGTCATTATAATTTGATGAAATGGTGAAATGCAATAACTAAGGCCTTGTTTCTACTTTGACACAGCTGGAGCCATTACAGGGTTAAAATTTTCTGGTCATGTTAGGTATCAATCAACTTGTCTTCTTATTGGCTACACAGGGAGGCTGGTTTCATAACTATTGCTTTTGACTGGTTGGAGTAGATGCCAATCTTTCCCACTTTTGCCCTCTGTAAATCGTGCGACTTGATTGGCTTCCATACGGGATAACTCAGGTTATAATAGATGGATTGGCTAAAACGACCTGTCAATCGAAAGCTGTAGAGTCAACCAAACTTGCTGAATAGTTTGATACACTGTAGCATTATTAGAGCCGACAGTAGAAGCGATTAAAGTCCATAAATGATGGACTTTTCAGCTTTGTTTACGAGGAAACATGGCCAGAATCTACAAGATTGTGAGGGGACCAGCTCATTTTGGATTAAAAGGATTGGATGTACTTATTCTTTGAACTGTTGGCGAAGCAGGAAAAAAAAGTTTATGGCGATATTTCACCGCTGTGAATAGAGAGACGAGGAGAAAGGTAGGGATGCACGTTGACTTTAGACACTATCGGCGCAGAATCTTTCTGTGTTTCTTTACTTTAAAACATGATTATAACTGCTATAAGTCACCTTATGCTTATATGTGTGTGGGCTTAATGGAATCATGAGACTTTAAGCTTTCTAATGATGTGCTGCATGAGCGTGTTCATGAAGATTTAATGCTTGCAATTTGTGTTAAGAAAACGTTTTCTCCTAAAATGGAGAAAGCGGGACCGCTTTCTCCATTTTAGGTGCTGTCCAGTACTCCCAGGACAGGAACACGTTTCCTGGGTAAAATATTTGTGTTTTCCCCTAAAATTCTTCCAGGACACGAATTCCCCTTCCTCATTTAAAAGCTCTGTGTATCTTCACGGTTTTATACAGCAATAAATATGTGAAATACATAAAAATTACAGTGCATTAATTTTTGTATATTTAACTATGGTCCTTCACTATATAAATCATTTCTGAAAGACTTGCTACCTTTGTTTTAAGGAAAAGCAATAATTTAAAAGAAAGAAAACCTGAATTTACAGGGCATAACTAGTTACAATGTAGTACTGAATACCGCTAAATAGGGCGGGCCGTCTCTGTGTCAGGCCATGTCTTCCCTCTGCTTTTGTATCTTTGTCTTATTCATATTTATGATTTATATTTCAGAAGACAATGTGATATTTCTTAAATTAGCGTCTTCATTAAAGGTGTCTTGTTTCTTCCATTAGATGCTGTCATGGTGGCAGTGCTGTAATCTGTCTGATGTAAATCCTCTCTGCTTTGTGGTGGCTCTGAGTAAGGAACTCTGCAGGGTTTATACATATGCCCACCAGCCATATCACACGCACATTCACACATCCTGCAAAAACACACATAGACATGTACATAGGGCAGACAAACCCATACACAGTGAGTACAAGTGCACACACACGCACACGCACACACACACACACACACACACACACACACACACACACACACACACAATCACACACACATGTCGACAAAGCATAGGTTCACAGAAAGAAAGAGACTTGTCAACCAACCTGTCAGGAGCAGTAATCATTTCAAAGTGTTTTTTCTCTGTGGCCTGTGCTACACGCCCTCTATGTTGAACACTGGAGAATAATCATTTAAATGTCTCCCAATCAGCCCTTTTGCCATCTTCAATTACACCTTTCCACCCTTACATTTGTATAATTTTCTAATCTAGCCGAGGCGTGCGGCTGTCAAATGTGCCAGAGAAAGCAGCAAAGCACGGCCAAAGACTGACAGATGGATCCACCAAGATGAAGAGGCCTGTCTCTAGATCTTCCATATGCCTTGGCACTGCTGGATTATGGTCACATCCGGCTGGATTTCTGCTAGTATTAGCGGAAGTACTATAGTGATTGCTTTCTGTCTGTTAATAACCACGTATTTCTTTATACAAGAAAAGCAAAGAAGAAATACAAGCTTTCTGAAGGAGCAGGGCAAGGGATGAAAACCAGCATGCCATCAACTTGCACAAACGGTGACCGAATAGAAAATGTTAACAAATTGCAAAGTACTAAAACGGTGGTTTAGTAGACTAGTTATTTCGACATAATAGTATGGCAGTGATTACTTGTGCTTGCAGTAGCTCTGATTCCACTTAGTATTGATTTTCTGCCATTTCATAAGTCAAAACTTACTTCCTTTGTGAAGAGCTACTGAGGGGTAAAAGCATTTTGAAAGAGCTGCTCTTGGTTGAACTTAGTTTCTGGTAGTGCTGTCCTGAGTAGATTGATGTGGAGTGCCAGTACAACCCATTACAGTCTTTTAGGTTAAAGTGCCCAACTGTCCACCAGACTCCGTTCTGAAAAAAAGCACCTAAAAAGGACAAGGAACAGTGAAGGGCACCACCTGCTTTCTTGATTTTTCTTCTTTTATAACAAAATCCTGGATTGAGTAATTATGAGATATTCACAGCAAATAGTTGGAAACAAAAGTCTCTCATGACTACTTCATAGGTTAAACTTTCAGAAGCATCATTTGGATGAATGAAAATGCAATCAGCGTGATTGCCTGGCAATGACAATGTAAATATATATATATTTTTTTTCTTTCAAATGCTGCTCAGGACAAAAATAAGAGATCAGTGGCAATCACTGCCACAGTCATTTTCAAAGACTGGTCAAACACACACACACACACACACACACACACACACACACACACACACACACACACACACACACACACACACACACACACACACACACACGACTGATTAGTTAATGCAGCTTCATTATGAACAAATGTGATGCTTCAGTTCTGCTGGCAAATTAAACAGCTTTGGCTTGTGGTTTCTGACTCATTAGAATAGATTTAAGAGATCAGTTTAAATGGAACATGCGTCCTTGATTTTGACTCATATACCTGATCCAATCCATCAGCTCTCAGAGTGAGCCGGATCCAAGGCCGGCACATCAAGACACATTCATCTGCTCTAAAAGTGTGAATGGAGAAATACACAAAAGCTTTCAATCCAACAAAAAAGTGGAACACTTTCTATAAAACACATTCTATAATATATAACATATAGCCACATATTGCATATTGTAATAAGATAAATGCGAGATTTAATAAGCCTTTTTGAATGCCATGAGGCATTGTAACAATGTCGTTCTTCCCACTGACCTAGAAACAAAGGTCAATACAACACAGTTGAGGTTTTCTTCAAGCAGTCACAGCTTCAATTTGAATGACTAGCGTGGTCCTATAGTTATGATCACAGGCTATAGTTCAGGAATTAAAAAATGGTATGACGGCCACGGCTGATCGGGTCCTTATAACTAAAATAATGACTTCAGTACTACTCACATTTCGTTCTCAGTGGTAGAGCGGTCGCCTGCCAATCGGAAGGTTGGTGGTTTGATCCCTGGCCCTGCAGTCCACGTCAAATTGCCCTTGACACTGAACCCTGTGAACCCCTGTGTGTTTACCTGTTGAGCAGGTGGCACCTTGTATGGCAGCTTCAGCCACAGAACGTGTGTGAAGGGTGAATGGTTTCTGTACTATGTAAAAGCGCTTTAGGTAGTTGTTGCGACTAGAAAGGAGCTATATTTACATTTACACACATGCAAGAGAAAGAAGAAGGAAAACATGCAAACACATCTGTATCCATATACGTCAAAACATATACCACATTTAAAACTTGACAAATTAATGAACAACACCTTGATCAAAAGCTGTGTTAACGGAGCTGAGTTAAACACCTTATATGTAAACATGTACAACTGTCATCCGTTATCCGTCACCTGTCGGATACTCCTTGTTGTTGCGGTCGCCAAGGCAAAATACAGAAGAGTTAGTGAATGCAATTAACTTCAGTTCGTTGAGTAATAGCGTGTGAGACGGAGCTTGCTGGAACTGCAAGAGATGTGACCCATGGCCAGAAATCATAATTCATAAAAATGCAGTGCAGTGACGATACAGACATTTCATACACACCACGTGTGTAACTTCGCTGACCCGCCATTCGACCTGCGCTGGACCCATTCATAATGAGTCAGCCGTCACTCTGTGAGTAGCATACGCTTCAGTCCATCACACTCTCCCTCTTTTCCTAGCTCTTTTAATCAGTCTGTTATTGTTGTTGAAAAAAAGTGAAGGAGTTTTCTCAGAGACTTTTTTTTTTTTTATATATCCTAGTATTATCCTAGGCTATTTATTTCAGATAATTTTCATTTACATGTATTGCAGCTGTATATTTTCAATCTGGGAAGACTGACAGCCAAGGCCAAAGGAAGAAGGCCAAATTACAGGTGTTGGCCATGTGAAGGGATGCAACAGCAGGCCCTCACAATCGTGATCTCAATATTGATCAAAATAATCATGATTATCATTTTGGCCAAAATCGTGCAGCTCTAGCAACTGGCAACTTACAAGTAATACCAGCCTCTTGTAACATGATTATTATTATTATTATAATTTTTTATTTCATTTTTTTTCTCTTTTATTCAACTGGGTCTGTGTATCGCTCTGAAAGTGGAGGACAGCCTCCATTCTTTTGTCTTTCATTTTCTCCCACTGGATTCCATTTCCTTCAGAGTTTGATTAGATTCCAAGGAGCAGGTTTGACTTCAACATTACAACACAGATGTGACACCCCATCAGAAAACAGTTGTTCTTTTGTAACCATCTGTTTAGAATAGTGTAAAACAACGCTCCATGTTAGATTTAGTGTCATTCCTCATTTATCACAGGCGGTTTCATATTGACAAGTGACAAATAGAATTTGGCCAAGGTCTGTGTTTTGGCTGAAAAGGAGACAAGACAACGAGATATCTTTACCTTTGGCTTTCAATAAATGGCAGAATAGGAATGAATAAATTAAACCGGCATTTTCAACAGCTATTAAAATGCATCTATGGTTGTCAAAAGAAAGACAAACACTTCCTAGGGCTATATGCACAAAGGCTATGATTTCATAGAGCTCATCCTCATCAACACTTCAATTATTTTCCCCAGAGTACTCCTGTCCTCAGATCCCATACACACCCGGGCTTGTGTTATCTGATAAATGATACTTCCTGTCATAAGCCTTCCGTGTTGAACAGCTTTATGTTTGTAGCTGTTCAGATTTTCCCAACTGGACATCTGAAAGACACTTAGACAAACAGAAATGCAACACCTATGCATCAGATTCCTCACCACTGTTAAAGAAAAGAGAGAGAGAGAGGTGGGGGTAGGGATCTATGATCATCAAATAATATATAGTCAGTATATATATATATATATATATATATATATATATATATATATATATATATATATATATATATATATATATATATATATATATATATATATACACAACAACTATATATATTACCTGTCAATTTGGATTCAAAATCAGTGCAGTGATGATGATGAACATGTTCTCTCACCATCCTCTGACTGGCTATGAATTACAGTCAACTGTCAACACTATTTTCAGACTCACTCTGTAAGTATCAAAACTAAACCGGGCTATCCTCTAAGAAACCTGTAGAGAAAGTCAACACAAATCACACAAAATAATCTTTATGCTTAAAGACAGCTGTTCCAAATCCTTAATTGAAAGTAGGAATCAAATGAACCATGAACATGAGCACACAGACATGTGAAGAAATCCAATGGAGCTGTTTTATGTGTTAAGGCATAGCGAGGCACTTTTATGCTTTTCAAATAATGTAAAATGACACTAAAACAGCAAAACTAATGTGTAACACTGACATGTGGAGGCAGAATATTGTTCTTTACATGAATTTTACATTGCAGGGTAGTCATAGTGACTCATCGAGTAACTCGGTCTCCTGCTGTTTTGCACAAAACCTGTCAAGAGTTTTTTTTTTTTTCTTTTTAATATTCTTAAGCTTTACTTGCAATTCATCTCAGTAGCAAAATAATTTTCTATTCCCCATCCGATCAAGATGTTTAACGTGTTCAATTATGTGTCCAGACTTTTTAAACATAGCTTTTGGCTTGTAGCAGAAAGTCGCTCTGCCTCTCCTTCCTAAAAAACATCTTTGAGTAGTTTGTTCATTGAAGCCATCCATAATGAGTGCACCAGAAAGGAAAGTTATATCACTTTTAAAAAAAAGTGATATTTAGTTTAATGTGGGTAGAGAGGTTTGCAAGTGCTGTCTCACATTTGGTCATCGATGCCATGTAACTGTATTTTGGTAATGGATTTTCACTTTGTTTTTATAGAGTTTTGGTTTTGCAATAAATCATTTTTCTTTTTTTTTTTTAAAGAATGCTTGAGACAGCTCCATCCATTGCTACTTCTTCCATGCATGTACCCCTGCAAAATGGGGTAATGGTGGAGGGACACCCCAACTGTCCTGCAGTCTGTTCCAGGCTTAACTTCTGTTCCACTAACTGTCTCTGCTCAGTAAAACTTCTTTCTTTTACTGTCGATAGTTTGTGTCTACAATTCTGCTCTACTGGGTATTAAAAATAGCATTTAGCAAATAATAATTAGGTGATGTTTTGACAGTGCATCATGGGATATACTGCTGTTTAATGCAAACAATTTTTTAACATTATTAAAAATGCACTGTATCTACTATACCATGGATTGTAGCTTATAAATTGCTTGTCTACTGGTCCTTGGCTCACACATAAAAAGAGAGAGGAGATGACAAAAGCAGCTAGACTGTGCTACAGTGTACTGAATGTCTCTATATGATGGCTGTTGTAGCACAGACACACACTATTAGCGCACAGTGTGACTTTTTTCAAATGTGATGTCTTGGAAGTTTTGGTAATTTTTGAAAGATGATTCACATCTAAAAATACATGTGGGGATGCATTTCTTTCTACAGTTATAAATAGAATTGTAAATCAGTTTTAAAGAATATCAATACTAAAAGTGCTTATTAAATGTTCACCTTAAAGTAAATATAAAGAGCTCTGCATGTACATGTACTAACGTCATATTGTTTGTACAAAAGAAATATCACAAAACAAAAGACTGCAAAAAAAGAAACCGTACAAATAAATTAATATTTGGCACAGATTCAAAATGCCAGAAAGAGCAAAAAGCGGGGCGGAAATCATCTGCTGGTAATTGTCTCAGCAAAACTTCCTTCTTGCGCTGAAAAGCAAGGGTTTGGACCTTGGACGCTGCAGCTGATAAGGCTTTGTGTGGAGTTATTTATTTTTTGGGGGACTAGCACAACCCAACTTAAAGACTTTATTGATTCAAATTAATTAATCCACTTATAGAAGACGGGGATTCTGGAGCTCTGGAGCGACTTAAATAGTCCACACAAATTAAACTGTAAATTTGTTGCCTTTAATGATATTCCCAAGTAATTGAATTGCAGGAATGCTTCAAAATATGTGGCATTAGCATGCAAAAACCATGTGTTTTAGCAATGGATAACCAAAATAAATTTGATAATAATTAATTTTTGACACGGTTCAAGCCTATTTAGTGTGATTGTAATTATCATCTCTACTGTAAAGTGAAAGCATGTGGGTTTAGCGAGAGAGAGCAGATAAAGCTAATACAAATTTATGTTTTAGATGTTACCAAATAATATACAGAAACATGTGTGTAGAGAGGGTTACTTTATCATTCCTCACATTTATCACAGAAGTGCATCATATTCATTTATATAAGAATTATCAATGCAACATCCCAATATGTGTTTTGTTTAATAATTCAACTGCTGTACACTGAAACGGCAAACCAGTATTTGAGGTTGTGTTACATATACATATATATATATATATATATATATATATATATATATATATATATATATATATATATATATATATATATATATATATATATATTGAATTTGGTCTGGCAGGAAAGTTGTAGGTGTCCCATATTGCTCCTGTTCCTCTTTTTTCCTCCCTAATACTTTGTGACAGTCGTACCACAACATCCTTGGCTAATCCCAACAGGAAACGCATAGATTATACTTTTTCTACCTGTACAGATGATTTTACATGCACTCCATGACAACTGCCACTAACCATGCCAAAAAAATAAATGTGAAAAAGAGTAGACACAGTAGGAAAATAAGTACTACTTAATTATCCCTTTCTAATTTACTGAGTGAACTTGGTGGGATAATTGATGCAACATTGTTCCTTGCACATCTGTTCCATGCCACAATGTGTATAGTGTATACGTGCAGGTTTGGGATGCTTCTGGCTGGAGACAGGTGAGAGTTCCTTCACACCTTTGCTGTGAATGTTTTTGACACACACACACACACACACACACACACACACACACACTACGAGAACAGAGAAGTGAAACACACTTTTGTTAAAAACATCATCCCACCATTGTGTTTATTAATACCGTGTGCAATGCACTGTATATATTTTGGAACGTACACCGTACTGCTCAGTATAAACTAAAGTTTAACGGTAAATTGTTTATAAAGTTACAAGAGCGGGGGGTCCCCCTATACCTGATACGTATCTTGCATTATTGGTACTCCCATCAAACTATGCAAGCTAGATGGGGAAGACAATGTCGGCTCCTTTCCCAGTTACTAATGGGGTTAGACAAGGGGGAATATTGTCACCTGTTCTTTTTAATTTATATATGGATGATCTTTGTAGGACATTGGACGTGTGTAAAACTGGATGTATGGTGGGGGATAGCTGTATTAATCATCTGATGTATGCAGATGATTTAATTGTTATGTCTCCCTATAGTGCTGGCCTACAGCAACAGCTAGTCTGCTCAAACTATGGGCTACAGCATGACATAAAATTCAAATTAAATTATATGGACAAGCAAGTACTCTGGCACGCAAATTTAATATGTGTTCTGAAGAAGTTAAAATATCTCTTTTCAGAGCATACTGTACTCCATTTTATACAGCTCATTCACGGTGCCGCTACAGTAAGGCAAAGATAAACAAGATAAAGGTGGCATATAATGATGCATTTAGAATTTTGATGACGTGTCCAAGATGGACCAGAGCTAGCCATTTGTGTGTGACGTTTTCCCACCTTCCACGCCGTGCTTAGGAATCTTATCTACAGATTCATATGCTGAATCAAATAATACAATTTTAAATACTATGACCAATCCTGCACTTAGTGATATCAGATATTCGTCAAAACTCTGGAATCACTGGAACACGCACCTGTACCTATTTTAATTATTGGGGATTGCTATTTGTAGGTTTGTATGTATATGTGTCTCTTTTGTGATATTTTTGTGTTTGGTTTGTACCCATCTTGTAATGTGTTGTGTGTACTATTTATCTGGACCTTGAGTCTGTAAATTAAAAAACAAAAGAAAAAAAAGAAAATAAAGAACTCTGCAATCTGAATGCAAATTTGTAATGATATTTCACCTTTAAATGTGTTTTTCATTCCTACAGTACATACCTCCAGTTCTAAGGGACCGGTCACTTATATAACACAAATTAAGCCATATATTAAATTTGTATAGCTTGGACATTTGTATGCATTATTAACAATAACTAACCCACACAAAAATATATGTTTTGTCATTTACGGAATTTATAATTGTCGGAAAATTTTTCAATGTTTGCCACAGCAGCTGAAGGCCAAGGTTTCCCCGGACAGTGGGATTCTGGCTCCCGAAACTGGAAATTTGGCAAGGAAAAGTATATGTGTTTATAGCAGCAAGGTTGAGGTAGCAGCGGTAACTCTATAAGGTTCTCTCAATCCTAACTTCTCTTTGGACCAGTACTTGGAAGGGATCATGACTGTTGTTACATTCAGAGCTCATCTCTTCTGAGCTAGGGTTGTCATTTTAACCCTGCAACGTCAAAGAAACTGCTGTTCTACACTAAACCCTGACACTTTGGATGCATCGCTTGCATCCAGCAATGTGAATACATAATAAACTCTTATATACCTAATGTCTCTATGGACCCTATAGACATTTTAGAGAAGAAACATGCTAAACAATGTTTAAAAAAAATACTTATTATTATTTTTGGCAACAGGACATTGTTAAAGGCAAGTAGTTTGAGGAATAACAGGGAGACGAGTGCATGGCTTAAAGGAATAAGATAAAATAGGAGCCGGATCCCTAAATAACCAAAGTTTGTATATGACGGTTAATTCACCATTGGAATATTTCTGTTATACAGTGGTGCTCAAAAGTTTACATACACATGCTTAAGTTGACTAAAAAGAGGAATAAAAAAATCATGTTTTGGAAATTTATTTTAATACCTAAATTAAAAAATGAGGTAAAATCCAACCTTTAAGGACACCAATTTTCTTTGTGAATGAATAACGTATTGTAAATAAATAAATGTTCTTATTTAAAATACAGGGGTCATAAGTATACATACCCCTATGTTAAATTCCCATAGAGGCAGGCAGATTTTTATTATTAAAGGCCAGTTATTTCCTGGATTCAGGATATTATGCATCCTGATAAAGTTCCCTTGGCCTTTAGAATTAAAATAGCCCCACATCATCACATACTCTTCACCATGCTTAGAGATAGGCATGGTTTTATTTCAGTTAGACTAATACCTGGTTTGATTTGCATTGAGAGATGATTTTATAGAAAGTATCCCATGCCTATCTCTAAGCATGGTGAAGAGTATGTGATGATGTGGGGCTATTTTAATTCTAAAGGCCAAGGGAACTTTATCAGGATGCATAATATCCTGAATCCAGGAAATAACTGGCCTTTAATAATAAAAATCTGCCTGCCTCTATGGGAATTTAACATAGGGGTATGTATACTTATGACCCCTGTATTTTAAATAAGAACATTTATTTATTTACAATACGTTATTCATTCACAAAGAAAATTGGTGTCCTTAAAGGTTGGATTTTACCTCATTTTTTAATTTAGGTATTAAAATAAATTTCCAAAACATGATTTTTTTATTCCTCTTTTTAGTCAACTTAAGCATGTGTATGTAAACTTTTGAGCACCACTGTACAGTTCTCACTCAATCTCTGCTGCAAGAGTTTCCAGCAGCACACAACGCACACAAGGGATTGAAGAAAATATCCTGCCATATTATAAAATTTTAGCATTCAACTGATGACAACTCTGCCCTCATGTTTAAATTGTGTGCAAAAAATCTTGTATGATTTCGACAAAGTGTAGAATTCCACATCATCTTGACAACAAACTTCAAACCTTTTCAAGGCTGCAACAAGCAGCAGCTCAGTAAAAGATGGATCCCCTCCAGAGCTACATATTGACATTACAGTCACCTCACTGAACATGCATTCAAAAGAGCTTCATTAGCATGCCATAAAATGGTAATATTCACATTTGAAACATAATTTGCTTTTACCAAATAGAGATCTGTACTTCTAAATTCATCAAAGTCATAGAAAATCATTCCGGTGTTACTTCCATGCCACCAAAATACATTCACAAAATTTCATTTTGCTAGCTTGGCAGTCATTAATTCCTGGGCAGGCAGAGAAGCTGATGCTTTAATGCAGGTTACATTTTCTGTTCTCAGCACTCAGGCTGGATTAGTGAGAATGAAGTGTATATTTGTGAAGTAAAAAGTGTGTTGCATATCTACAGTATTTCCATTATGGGTATTGGAATAATTTTATATAATCCTTATTGAGATGCAGTTTTCCCTGGAGATGGTGAGTCTAGCTTATTTTCGCCAACAATGTTGATTCACAGATAACGGTATGCCATAATGGCAGATGCAACAGGATGACCTTCCCCATTCAATGCTTAATATGCCCTTCTTTAAAAAGGACCCTATGGTGAGGGCTAATGAAATGCAACTCCTCTTCAGCTCCCCAGTGGGTTGAAGAGGATTTTCTGATTGAAAACTTCCTGGAGGTGTCTTGCTTGGTTTGTGAAACGTTGTAATTACTGCTGGGGGTCTCCTCCTGCTCTGTTTGCAGGGGGGCTGAGCAGCGTTTGCTCGCACTCCAGGGTTCTCCCTCAGTTCAGCGCACTTAGGCCCGTCTAATTAGAGTCCCTGCCATATCTATGTACTGCTGTCTCCATGCGCAGCTGGGGACAACCCCCAAATCAAGCTGTGGCACACAAACGCTTGCGACCCAGGTTCTGCAAGCAACAACAGGCGACACTCCTAATGCAATTGGAACATTAGCTCTGTCTCTCTCTCTCTCTCATTCATCCCCTCCCATTCTTTTTCAACCACCACCACCCCAGTCCTCTTTTCTCCATCCTTCTTTTTTACCCTCACTTTGTTCTCCTCACCAATCTCAGGCACAGCAGCTACAAAGAGCCCCACATAGGAAGATGAGAGGGAGCAGAGAGCGAAGAGGGTTCAGATGCTGGCACTAGTGTGCTCGAACGTGTGTTTGTGTTTCCGTGTGTGAAAATCTGAGAGTGTGAGGCGGCAGGAGATCGCCAGGGTAGTGAGAGTCGGTAGTACACCCAGAGGCACTGAGAAAGAACAGAGAGAACATTTGCCCCCCTCCCTTCAAGAGCAGTTGTTCAACCCCCTGAGGCGAGGTGATTCAGGGATGGGGGGAGCAATGAAAGGCGGAGAGGTGGCAGGCAAAGCTACAATCGTCTGCTTTTCTCTTTCACCTGTTCACCTTTGCAATCTCTTCAAACTCTCCCCCACCCGTTCCTTACACCCAGTGGGTTCATGGAAACTGGTGGTGTAGATATCCTCTTCTTTTTTTTTTTTTTTTTAACTTCTCCTTGTCTCAGATAAAGTTGAGAAAACACCGGCTGCCTGTGTACTTGCAAATCTATAAGATACAAGCAGATACGCTAATCTCTTGTACAGGTGAAATTCACATGGATGTGTGTGAGCATCAGTGTGTGTGCATGCGCATGCCGATAAGTACTCTTTTGCGATGAACAAACACTTTTGGTTTTCAACAATTGGAGTATTTCATTTAGATTCTGGTTGGTTTGTACAAAAACCTGACCTTCTAAACCCAGAGAGGAGGATGTCATCCTACTCTAAGGCTCTGCGTTCATTATGTATACTGCTTGTATGTTTCCACGTATATGCATGCGTTTCTGTGCGAGTTTGTTTGCGTCTAATGAGGATATGTTTGCTTCGATCAAGAGGGAGGGATCATAGACACGGACGGGAACAGCAGTGTTTGAGTCACATACAATAAGGGATGAAACAGTGTAAGCACATAGTGAGAACATAGAGCATGATGTACGCGCTGGGACTTGTTCACACACACACACACACACACACACACACACACACACACACACACACACATATATAGAATGTGCAACCTTGCATGCTAATCAATCGGGGAAAACAACACAAACCAAAGAGCAACCATGTTTTGAAGAGGCCCTTGTTCTAATCATTTGCAGAATATACAGTATATGTATGCATATATTGTATATTAATTTTTCTCTTACTTCTATATATATTATAGACTTTTGTGAAAAAATAAGAACGAGAGAGGCTGAGAGACCTTGTTTTATCCCGACAACAAAATCCTGCACCTGGATAGTTGAGGGAAGTGATCATATCTACTAAGTCCACTCTCAGTTCTGCTCTAGCTTTTCTTCCATTTCTCTCTCCCTCTGTCTCTCGTGTTTGAGAACACACACCTGCAGCCAACCACTAACCACGCGCCATGCTTCAGTAATCTGCTGACTCCCTGTGATTTACAGTTTTATGTCTGGTAAGTAGCCAAAGAACTCTGGCTGCCTGGTAACTTGACACTGTGGACCATTTATTAGACCCAGTCGCCTACACCATATACCATACGAAAACAAGGGCAACAAACAACTTGAGTGTTATGGCTGGGTTTTCTGACTGAAAGACTGTCTGTCTGTCTGTGTGTGTGTGTGTGTGTGTGTGTGTGTGTGTGTGTGTGTGTGTGTGTGTGTATGATTTAGATGAAAGGAACACTGAAAATTCCACAATTTCATGCGGGTATAGTATCCTATGTCCATGGGCAAACTTGGAAGTGTCAGTGCTTCTAATTGCTGAAAATACAAAAGTTCTCTTCACAATTTTTAAGTTTTTAGCCAGGTCGTGACACTTCTAAGTAAATAATTTCTCTTGCTGAATGAAACGGTTTGGCAGACATATATTTGTGTATATAACAATATATAACTATATAGAACAATATTGGATTCTCTTGGGGTTCATCCCCCCTCTCAAAGAGCTGCACATGGTTTATTCCATCCCTGCAGGATTTTGTATAAAACGTTTTTTTATTATTGTGTGGATGCTTGTAAGCAGATATCTAAAATCAACTTTCAGGCAACCAAATTACCTGAATACAGGCCACTAAAAGAGAGGGACCATTCAGTGTAAGCATGTAGATTAAACCTAGCAAGCTAGCATTGCTTCACTGTAGTTAGCCGGCTGATGAAACAAGCAGCCTTTCCCTCCTCCCCATCTTTTCACATTACCAACAATGTCAGTTAAGGTGAGGTTAGAGGTGACTAAACTATACATAAACCATGTGCCGCATTAAAAGGAGATTTTCGTCTAAAAGAGTGATTATAACTTGCTAGCACTGCAAAATATCTAATAAAGTCCAGCAAAAGAAATACTATTTTACAATCATCACTGCAAGCATATTTCATAGTACACATATCACAGAGTAATATTTGCTTAAAATGGAGTATGGTATTGTGAAATAAAAAAGTGAATTGTTAATTACCATGATCTCCAGATGCATGTGTGTTGTTGTTATTTGGTTATTTGTACATCCTTGATAGATGAATTCCACCAGTGAAAGTGGGCCAAACAACACAGCATATCGCAGGGTCCTTATTTCTGTGTTACGCTCCTTATTTTGAACTGTGTAGGGGCGCCGGTATGATTCTTACATGGACTCATATGGTCAACGCAATTACATGGTCAGCATCCTCCACCCCTCAACCAGGACACCCCTAAAAACTTTTTCAACATCATATCAAAATCATATGAAGAACCGTATCAGTCATTAAAATTAAATTTAAATCAAATTTAAAATATAGATATGTTGTTTTAGTTTTCATGATTAACATTCTGTAACAACAAACTTGTAACCAAATGTTTTGCTAAGCATTTAAGGTTGATCCTATATGAGGACAGCGGAGGATATTTTATAATTGTGATTTTATTGGCGTGAATATAAAACATTAAAATAGTTAAACAACAATATGTAATGTGTAAAACCATGTTTTGCCCAAACAAACACAACATGCTGCCTGGACTCTTCTCCTTCATGATTTCACCAGTAGCCTAACACCGTCATTAACACTGTCAAGAGAGCAGCTCTTAAAACTAAGCGTGTCTTGCTTTTTCCCTCCACGGTGTAGGCCGTGCGGATGGACTTGTCATCAGTTTAGACCTCGCCCTTGTTTTAACACATCTCCAGGGATCACTGCTTCTTGAGCAGACATTTTCATTTACTTTTTTCCCTCTTTAAACGTGTTTCTTGGCAGGTTGACCTGTCAAGAGGAAGCCCACGGTGCGTCACAGCCAGTTGAGCTGCATGCAAAAGCTGTTAGAACTGTGTTCAAAAATGCCTCCTCTGGATTCAGCTTCTGGGGAGCTCAGAATACTCTGGAGAGCAGCTTTTCTTTTTATGTCAAACTTGAGAATATAAAATAAATTAAGAAATCAAATTCAAAGCATCAAATGCATTGTCTGTATTAAACAGAGCACAAGTACACAATATGTTAATAAAATCATGACTCTTAATTACGATTTTATGAATTTGTTGATTATATCACCGTTCCATCCATCATGGTTTTAATGAGATTGTGTGTTTTGGCTGCGTAGAACTGAACTGCATGTTTTCTAAGAACAATAAATGAGGACCAACAAAAAGCACATCTGAGGAAGTCCTTGATGAACAATATAAGGTGATGACAGTCAGTTGCAACAGGTCTGACATGTTAAACTAAACTACTGTAAGTGCTGCATTTCTACAGGCTAAAAAAATGAAACTCAGTCATGGTTTGTGAAAGAGAGAATCTCTATCGCCTTGTCCTCAAAAGCAAAGAAAATTGCATATATATATATATATATGTGTGTGTGTGTGTGTGTGTGTGTGTGTGTGTGTGTGTGTGTGTGTGCTTGCTGTCTATTATACACACACATGCATGCAGCCATATGAGCACACATGCAAAACATCTTTTTAAGACACTAGTATGTCAGATTGGAGAAGTTTTTAATATATACAGTATTTTGCTTTTTTAGTGTGTGTGTGTGTTTGTGTGAGAGAGAGAGAGAGAGAGAGAGAGAAAGAGACAGAAAGTGAAAAACAGAAGTAGACAAAGAGAAAGCTGCTTGTCCTCCCATCTCAAGGAGGGAGAGTGATACAACTGAGAAAGCAAGAGGACGTGGGAGGCGAGCGGGTGGGTGAGGGGTGAAGAGAAGCCCATCTAAACTCATTTTGAAAATCAGAACTTCTTTTCTAAAGTCAGCATTCCAAATCAGAGCGTGTCCCCTCTCATTTAATGCATCATTTTGCGAAGTGATAAATTTGTGAATTAGACATACATCCTTTTTTGCTTTTAAGATACTGGGCCTCATAAGGGAGGGAGCACTGTGGAGGATTTAAGAGTGTTTCGCCGTGTCAAACATTAAAACCCACAGGGAGAGCATCAGCACAATTAGACTAGGGTGAAGGGAAGAGAGAAAAAAATCCACAGACAAAATCAGGATCTTAAGAGCAGCAGCGTTATTCGTCTGTACAGTAACGTGGTTATCTGTCGCGGGTGATCCTTTTAAACGCTTCGTTTGCAGGGATAAAAGCAGAGCGGAGGAAATAAACTTAGTTCTGCCTCCAATCTGCAAATCCTTGGTGGTCATGGAAGATGATCCCAATTTGCTTCTGAGCAGCACTGTCAGATCTCACAATAATAAATAATTTAAGACTTTAAGCAGCAATTATGCTTGATAAATGTGGAAAGCCTGTAGACCACTGCTTGCCGTAGCCAGACGATGCTGAAGCTTTTACAAAAATACACCAGTCGCTACTTATGTCATAGCCAATAAATCATGCAGAAAGGTTAATTTGACATATTTGATTTAGGCTAATACCAGGTGCATTCTCAGAACCTACTGCAGGTCTTTACATTTATATAAAATAAGGTAGGCTATATAATTGTATTTATTCATCATTGATATAAAATGAAAATACAATCACCAACACACAACCTAAAGTTCTGTTTGGGGTCCCAGAGACCCTGGGCCATATTTAGCAGTTCAAAAAATATATTCTTAACATTGTTTTTTTTTGTTTTTTTAAATCAGCTTTGATCTTAATGCCTCCTCCTTATTTCATGAGAAATGCTTATTTAAACAGGAATTTGAACTAATGTCACGTTTCAGAAGGCTGCTACAATAATTTTTGTGTCTTAAATAGCCCAGCTGTAAACATGGTAAATTAGAATAGATTTGTATACACTATGTGTCTGATTGATGTTGGCCAATATTGCGGATACATCTAGGAGAGACCTACACTTTTTTTTTTTGGACGATTATTTATTGACATGAGCACAATAAAAATGACAAACGAGAAAAGTCTTTGGCGATTAGACCCCATCATGACATCATCATATTTTAAAGGGGGTTGAGGAGCAATAAGTACTGTAGGGTACCCAAGATGGAGTCTAGACACTGATGGTGATGGCAATGAATATACTGTAGAGAATAGGCTCTTTGGAGATGAGCCACACGTGGGCAACGATAACCTCACAAGATCAAGGCGGATGCAGTTTTTAGAGCTCTCAGCTGATCTAACAGCTGATTGGCTCAGAATTGACTCAACATGATGACGTTTTATATAAACATTTCCTTTTTATGGAATTGAAGGGATTTTGATTTTGCCATTTGTTTGAGTTAAAGGCCTATTCTGTTAACAGAATACATGTTGTGACATTTAGTAGTCAGAGAGACTAAATCGGTTCAGATTACAGATCATCTACAGTCTGTTGTATGTTAACATCAGTAACAGATCTCATGAAGAGCATTTTAACCGCTACTCTGTCATAATGAAAACAACTAGAGGCTGCGTACAAGCTGATATATATGGTCTGAAAACATTTCAATAAATCGGAATTTGACCTAACAGGATGTGAGTGTTTCTGTGACTTCCTGTTCAGACTGAAGGCTGCTGGAAATGGATGTAAACCGCTTGACTTGACCTCTGCTTTTTGTCACTGGCCCCCTGCTGCTGCCGCTTGCTCCCGTCTGCTTTACACGTGAGACGCAGCTCATCTCGAGCCTAATATTAGATCTGGATACATAAGACGATGAGCAAGCTCTAATGAGCTCAAACCTGGGTGCTGGATATGATAACCTGAAGGTGAAGGAGGTGGATGCAGGATGTGGAATGAGAGCTGTTTGCAATGGAGAGAACACAGAAAACAAATTGAAGTAGTTTTGAAATAATATTGAGTAAAAGTTGACATATTCCTGTCTATGATTATCTATCAACATATATTCCTTTAACTTTAGACTAAATAATTCCTAATTCCTGCTTTTCTAACTCAAACATTAGGTATAATTTCCTATAAATTAGGTTTATGGACCATAAATTCCAAAAAATAACTGTAAAACTAGTTAATAAGTTAGTGTTACGTAGTGTTAAACACCAGCAAAAGTAACAAACATTGAAAAAAAGCATCAAAAGCATTGAAAAAAGGGACAAAAGAAGAAAAAGTTAAAAACAATCAATTAAAAGCGTCAACAAAAAATTGATTTTCAATTTTGATGGGAAGACAACACAAGGGTTAATACCCCTAACATAAGAAAATAATTTAAGCCAAGCTTAACTTGGATAGTTGTTACTGGAGTTTTATAACAGTTTCAACATAAGAGGTCTAAAGCCCTACAGAAAATGTCCCAAGAACTTAATTAGACCCTGGTCCCTGCAGTCAAAATGCAATGAGTTCCTCAGAACAATCTTAGTTCCATGGGGAAGTTATTGTGGTCGAAAGCGGCATTTTTAACAGGAAGTTTCATCTCGCTAGGGTCTAACTGATCCCAAACATAGTATCGGTATTAAAGATATAGATACTATACACCCATATACAGTACATACTTCTACAAGATGTCTTGTCGGTGAATAACATTTAGACAAAACGAAAGAAAAATGTTTTGGTCATTGTTGTTCACTAAACAAAATCAATAAAAATATCACCCTGTTTGGTGAAATAAAAATGTTATTGTGCCAAAATTGAAATTTCAATTCATCAATCAACTATCAATACTTTCCTATGTAAACATTTACAGGTCAGAAGACCATAAAACAAATAAAGTATATATTATGAAAAATTGTTAAATTTGCAGTTCTAATTATTATATCTATACCAGCAGCTGGGTCTGTGGGCAGAAACTGAGGATTATTTACATTATTGATTACTTTTCCTATTATTTTCTTGATTTATCACTAAAAGTGAAAAATCGCCAGTACAATGTCTGTGATTTCAAAGTGGTCATCAAATTGCATCTTTTCTCCAATAATTTCACACGAAATGGCAAACAGGCGTTGACTTAAAGGTGCCTGCCACACATATTTCATTACTTTGTGGTAATGTCTGAATTTCTAACATGAACTCTCCAAAATTGTTTGTGGAAAAAAATGCTTTGGTTACCTTGTTTTCAGCCATTCTAGTGTGGTATAGAAAGCCTGCAGGAAGACTTGATTTGTGCCATTTCTCATTAATATTCAAGAAGCTAAGCTGCTTGACTCTGACTGGCTAACAGCTATCCAATTAGAGCCTGGCTATCAGCATCCTTTACCCAGCGCAACTGGGCGAGGTCATGAATAGTAATGAGTTTTTAAAGCAACATGACATCAGACTGACTAGCTTTTATAATTGGCCAAATTTCTTAACTTATTTATTTTCAGTGGCTAGAGCTGACAGAGGAGGTAACAGTTAATTTTCACATTAACAACATAACACAAACATATATGGACCTAACGTATTTAAAAAAATGCAAGTAAAAACAGTTTTCTGTGGCAGGACACCTTTATACAATTCAATAATTATCAAACTAGTTGCCAATCAATGAGGAAGTAAAGCCAAGGTGAATTAAACAACAAAATCAATATGTATTACAACTCAAATTCCAGCAATACTACTGACGGATGTCGGATGTCTTCTGCAAGCTCATGTTTTATTTGCTCTGGTAGATACTATTTGATCCGATGACTGACAGCTGGCGAAGCCCTCGCGCTAATACATTCTCACTTCCATCTCGTAAAATACGAACGGTTGGTCAGGTTTCTTTGTTGTTGTTATTGACGTTAAAAGTCTACTTTAGCGTCATGTAACACACGCTTGGGTGGGACTATTGGCGTCCCTTTTGATGCTGTTAGGTTAAGGAAAATATTGTGGGTGGGCTTACGGTTCAGTGACTCGCAGGAATATATTGTGGTCTCCTGTCATTGATAATGCTCCATGGAAATGAAAATTGAACTGAGAGGTTCCAGACTAGACTATGATTTTATGATTGATTGACTGAATCCCTATGACACATCCAGTACATCATCAACAAGACAAGTCGGATATTTCAGTCCTGATATATAATGTAAAAATGTAATGTAAATAAAGGTGTTTGCACATCTAAGGATTTACAGGCCTACCTACTGTAAATTAATTAACTACTGTATGCTACAATAGCTATTAAATACATGCCAGAGCGGCATTACAACAAACCTTTTTTACTACTGACTCTGTAAAACTGTGAAACATGTAACTTCAGACACTCCCAGTTTGGATTGTAACCAATAAACCAATCAGTCAAACAGCCAAGAAAACAATAAGTAGAAACAATCTGAGCCAAGGCATGCAGGGAGATAGGGCTGTCTGGTTTCAGAAGGCTGTGCTTAGGTTTGATTTCTCTCTCTGTGGTTTGATTTGGTCTCTCATGAGCCGTCTGCCTCCTCTGTAGGCCCATGTTTGCCTTTTGTTTCTGCTAAAAAGTTTGCCAAATCATCAAGACTCCTCCAGCTTCTACAGCTGCTTAGGTGAGACACTAAATGTAGAACAATTACACAATTTAAAAATAAAGGATGGGAAATTACTCTCAATTGCTTAACAGTTTGTTCTTATTCACAACGCAATGTCATTTGATTAATCTTTTTATAAAAGTAGATTTGAATTAAAGCTTCCCCCAAATCATCATTAGTTCCTTTAGAAAATAGCGCCAACGCAGCATTTACATTTATTACTGACTGGGAGCATTTCATTGCAGGATGTGAGTTGTGAGGTCTGTTACACAGCATGCTCATTTTCATTTTTAGACTGGCGAAGGCTGCAGAGGGAAACAAAGCAAGAGAGCATTAGAAAATGAGACACAGATACTTAGAGAGAAAGAGAGGCTATAAGGTTGAAATGTTTGCACGGGCCACTATTTACCTAGAAGATTCACTGTGTCCATTTGGGTTAGATATTTTTGGTGGCCACTGGAATCCAGTTTGTGAATACCTGCATTGAACCACTTGGGCAGAAGCAGTGCTGTGAGGCCACGGACAGGCAGGAGCCACTGGTCACCACAGTTTGAACACGGTGCCCTCATGCTGTTTGCTCCTCTGCCGCCTCCTCTCCTGTATGGCCAGCACTGTGTTTGCTCATGTGTGGATATGAAATAGCAGCAAATATGATGTGATGTGTGGAAATGAGTGCCACCTTGCAGGAACCGAGGTGTGTGTTTATTTTACTTTATGAAGTTTTTCTTATGTGTCTGTTTGTCTAACTCCTGACAATCCTGGTAGACATATGAGTACAGACGGGTGTCTATAAATTATTAATCATAAAAGGTTATGTGGTATTATGTACTTTAATTTGATTTTGATGAATTTTAAAATCATATCCTGCTAAAGTAGTGTGTAAACATTCTGGATGTATGTCTTGAGCCAAGTGGTGGCTCAAATAATCTTGCTGAGGTTTTTTTAGATTAAAAAAATGTAATCCAGTCAAACTAACTAACAGGTAAAGTAAAGAAAAATCTAATTAATGCAAAAAATTACATCTACATATAATTTCTTGATTATAAAGTTTCTCCACAATGTTCACTGTCACTAATCAACACAGCTGCCATAATTTCTTCACAAATAATTCTTGCAATGCAATTGTCTAAACATATAAAGCAGCAGTTTAATTCAAAACAACAGTTATTTCAGTGCAAACCACGTAACGCAGCAATTGTTGCCAGACAACAATGGCTACATCAGCTACAGAAATTGAATCAGTATCTTCAACTAAAGGCTGACACAAATGATCGTCGAGCCGGAGTATTCCTGGAATATCATGGATGTGGCCACAGGGGTATGAAGAGAGCAGAGACAAGAGGAGAGGACTAGAGTGTAGGGGTTGGAAAGAGAGACAAGGGAAAAGAGAGGATTCCCAAAGACTTAATTCTCCCATGTTCTCTTTTACATCAAGGTTTCAACTCAGTTAGTAATGCTGGAATCCAGTAAAAAGTAGAGAAGTGAAATGGCATGGCATTATGTGAAATGGCGTTCTGACACTATGCGCCGTCAACAGAATCTTTTAAAGTTAACAGGCCATATAATTCATCCAATAACATATTAGACCCTTTCCCACAGGCTGGGGTTAGTCATGGAGAGCTGGAAGGGTTGTTTTCTGAGTTGAGTTGTGTTGTGTTGTGTTGTGTTGTGTTGTGGTGGGGGCTGGAATAAGCTTATTATCAAATTTCACTCTGAAACTGCCTTATTTCTTGGATGCATGAAATGACCTGTCTCTTCTGTGAGGGTGGCTGGTAATGCTGAGTGGCAGGTACTCCGGAACAGAGTCCAGTCTGTCGCCAAGGTGATGACGTTATGGCAACCAGCTGTCAAACGGCTGGATAACCGCCACCGTCGTCGAGAAAGACGCTCACCAGAACCAGATGCTGCTAGCATTACCACCAATTAGGAGTCAGGAGCTGGGTGCCTGTCGGAATAGAAGGAGGCCAACAGAGAACTGGGGAACAACACCATCACTGTCAGACACTGACCACTGAGGGACAACAGAGCTGCGGTAGGAGAAAAAACAGAGGAAAGACAGTGAAAAACATGGATGGAAATGAGAAAATGAATTTCCAGTGACGGTTGCTTCTGGTTACAAATTAATTAGTTAACATTTTCAACTTGTTCCATGAATGTAGCTGAGAAAGGGGAATACATAAGATACAAAAAAGCAGAATCTGCATTTGTGATTTGGACATGCTTCCATGAAAAACATCTTACATTTGACGCTAGAATTAAGACAGACGGACAGAGGGAGGAACGGACAGATGGATACAGTATATAGATAGAAACAGAAGTCTACTACCTGAGCCATCAATGCCTTCAACAGTGTGGTGTTAGGTGAACCTTGAAGTAATATGAGGGAACAACATGAAGAGACTTGGAGTCTGGCTTTTGCACAGCATCATTACAGCAGCATAAATGTCCTCTGAACATGAAGAGCTCTGTTTTCTAGTCAAGCATGTTCTGAATGGAGAGTAATTTCATGTCCTTGTGTAAAAGTATACCCTATTGTTTGAGAATTAAGCACAGCATATAGGCCTGTAATTATACCTCCACAATAGCGGGTTTTCAGAAAAGGGCTGGAAATAGCATTGGAGGGTTCCGGTCTGGGCTTCGAACTACAGAGCTACTAACAGGCTGACAGACTGTAAAATGGCAGAGAGCAGAGAATAGAATCAGAGACGTTTTAATGTCTGTGGATTGGAGGGGGCTGCTGCCATTGTCCAGTAACTTCCTGATTTGCACTGTGGTGCATGGTTTATAAATGTGGGTACAGTGCTACGAAGGCTATTGTTAAAGGCAAGACTATTGTAAAGAACGTTTAGAGGCGAGGCCATCAGGAAGAGAAAAGGAGAAAAGTAAATGAGATAAAACAGGACTGAAGATCAGACGATTAAACGAGGAACAGACACAAGAGAGTCGAAAAAAGATTCTCTATCAGTACCACTCCATAGCCATTCCGTATCCTGAAATAACATTGTGCTTTTACCCCAATTTTATAAGTGAGCTGCCTGGCATGGTGCCTAACTACCCAGCAAATAGAGGGAATAATATCATTATATCATATACAATACAGGGAAATCCCAGTGGTGAGCAGACAGCATGAGCAGCTGTCTGATAGAGACAGTAGGCCTTTGCACGTCTGCATGTTTTTATGTATGTGTGCATGTATTGTAGTGTGTGTGTATGTATGTGTGTGTGTGCGCGTGAGTGAGCGTTGTCATTGACTTTGGCTTTATAGCAAGCTCCCGGGCAGTACTTTACCTGGGACCTAATCAGTCAGTGAGCCTCACTACCTCTCGGGACATCCCAGCTGGAAGGGGGGGGGGGGATGTGTGTGCATGTGTGTGTGTGAGAGAGGAAGTCTAAAGGGGGGGCTGCAGACGGCTGTGCTGAACAGAACGGCCTTCTGGGAGCCAGATCGACCCCCCTTCTCAGTTTCAGTGCCCACGGCTCTCTCTGACTGGCCACAGTCAAGGTGATCTTCTGTTCCACTATACACACTTCCACAGGTACACACACAGACACACGGACAGACAACTTAATACAGACGGTTTGAAATGTCACTGTTGTACTGATGTATAAGAGGTAAATGAAACTGTCATGTGCTGCTCATTCACACACACACACAGACAGCTAAAATTTGCAACATGGTGGCAAATAAGGTCATATAATTTCTTTCCATAGGCCAATCTAGTTTGCGCCCAAATTTTGAGGGAAATGACCCATACAAATTAATCAGCCATCAGTGTAACTCCTAACTGCTTTAGACAGTATTTACAGGACATGGCCTCCTTTGTCTGGAGCTGGGAGCGTTAAGCGCGGCTAGACGGCGGTCTTACTCGATGAGGAGATGCTGGACATTAGCCACGCTGAGCTTTATGAGCCCCCTGGGCCTCAGTCCCTGGGGTGAGCACGGGTTCAAGGAAAAACCACGTACCAGTCAACTGCCAGTCCAAAAGCTTTAAAATGGCCAACCTCCACCTGGAGAATCACTATACATGGAGAAAAAGAGGCAACGAGGTGGAGAGAAGGAGACTGGAGAGAGGAAGGATGGTGAAGAGGAGAGGAAACATAGCCGGTTGCCATGACGAGAAAGCAAGGGAATAAAACACAAACAGAGGCGGGTGGCACTGGGGTTGTCAGCAGTGACAGCTTCCCTGGCATGCCTGGCACCCTCCGTTTGCAAAGTCTGGTGGACAGAGAAACTCAGACTCCTCTCCTACAATATAGTCCCAAATTATACCACCTTTCTTTTTTGTTTTCATTGAAACTTAAGCTTCTCAGACTCCTGTCCAATATGAACTGTGTTTTGTGGTACTGTACCTTTCCAACCTAATCCTTCATAGTCATGGTCCACTGGATGTGACAGGAAGACCACCTGTGGCCAGGCAGACTGTGACCTAAATGGAGCTTATGGCAGGTCAGCTTTAGCATGTGAGTGTGTGTGCGTGCGTGCGTGCGTGCGTGCGTGCATGCGTGTGTGTTCAGCGGAAGGGGTGTGATGTGTGTATCTGTGCATTTATATGCAGTCTTGTATTGTTTTAAAGTGTGCTGTATGTGTGCATGTGTGATGTTATGCATGCAAATTTGATTGTCTTTGTATCACACGCTTTTATCAAATCTGTTCTTCCAGCCCACAGATGGGCCTGCCGGATAATGTTGGAAAGACAATAACTGCTGAGGACGACATACTGTGGAGGACCTGGCAAAGGAGAGACGGCTATTTGTAATGGGGGAAAACAAAGATGATATAAGATTTATTGAACCAACACAGCAGAGCAAATGAACAACAAATGAACAGAGCTCAGTGAAGGATAAAATAACACAGTGGAGAGGAGGCGTCCACAAACAGCAGTAATAGCAGTCCTGTATCGATCCGGAGCAGTGAGCCTGCCAGCTACTGCTACCTTCCTCTTTCCAGGAAGACTCTGCACATACAGGATAGACCTTAAGGCAATGTATTGTATGCTCTCTGTGTGTGTGTGTGTGTGTGTGTGTGTGTGTGTGTGTGTGTGTGTGTGTGTGTGTACACAAGTTAGAGGATGTGTGCACATTTGCCCTCAGCCTGATCTTAGAAGTCAGCATGTCTTGTAGTTCATAGATATTTACTGTACATAACTCAAAGGACCAGTCTATACCGTGTATTATATGAATGTAATAGAAGTCACTTGCAAGCATTTTGTTCATAGTGAATATCCATCTCTGGACAGGCTGGCACAGTATTGGTTAACACAAAGTATAATCTTAATTGCATATGAATTAAGTGGAAGTGGGTTTGTCACAGGGCACACAGTAACTCAGTTAACCACGTGGAATATATGACACCATGTCTCTTCTGGTGAAGACAGGACATCCCTGGCATGGGGGTAACTGGGTCAGGGCTGAAATATTCATGGTGTAGACTCTAACACACACACAAAAACACACACACACACACACAAAAACACACACACACACACACACACACACACACACACCTCAGAACTGGGAGCTGCCAGCCTGTTGCTGGTGCGTTGAGCTGGGGCAGCTAAGCTTCCTGGTTTGTGTGTGTGTGTGTAATATGATCTGTTGTCAGGAGATAAGGTGACAGCAACTGGGTACAGAGACATGCTCGCTAATATATGGTCGCCAACTCAGCCCAAACCCGACAGAGCCAGAGGTTATTTACATACCCGTGCCAGTTCAGGCCCATTTACACGTGTATATTGACGGTTTGGCTCAGGTTTCAGCCTTAAACATAAAAAATATTATTAAACATCAAATGTTACTATTAAAATCATTACAGTGGTTTTGATGTTTTGAAATTATAGGGGGAGGGTAATAAATGCCATATTATTAATAACACTGTGGATCGTCAAAACAAAAATGTTACCTTCACTACTGACTTTCCCTTTATAAGGACTGATTCCTTTTTTTTTCTTACTTTGCAAAAGTACTTTATTTGGACAGTCACTGTCCTAACTAAGAGCAAACAGGGCTCTTTAAAAGATGAACTATCTGTAGAATGCATGTAGCCTGCTGCAGTTACAGTGTCGCCGCTTGTGTCATGTGATGACATGTCACAGAAATACTTCCCATTGTCACTGTGTAGTAGTTTGTCAAAGACAGTATACTGTGCTGTGTATAATTTAAAAGCAATGCCATAGATTGGAGTGAAATGGACAAATGGTTCAATATGACAAGGTTAAAATGTGTTTTTTTTGCATATAAACAAAGTAAGCTGAGAAATCTTCAAACATAACACACACTGACACATTTTAATGAGACTGCAGTTGTTTCTCATCCCATTCAGTATGTTAATCAGAAGCCTTTTAAAATGCATTCATATGAAAGATACCTATAGTGTGTAAACGCTTCCTATTACAATTAACAGAAAATGTATGCAGAATTTACAGACAGTAGCTTAAATATTCCATTTCTCCCAACTTGAGTTTATGAAAGTGAAGGAAAGGACAGAGGTCAGTTTAAGGTTTGATTTGGAATTCCTTTTTAAAAGACTAGATACATTTTTTTTTTTTTTGTTTTTAATCATAACTAGGTCACCTTTCATTTTTCAATGTCAAAAACAACATATCACGAGTACATGTTTGTCTATGCATTGACTATTTCCTACAAATATAATAATAAAGTTGGTTGGCAACACAGTTTGAATCAACACCATCTACTGTACAAGCACATCCTTATATTATGCAGTAAGATTTTAAACATCTTGTTGTTTCACCTCGCCTGGTGTTCAGTATGTTCAACACTGTAAACAGATGTTATTGCTATACGGGAATAAAGTTTGTGCTTCCCCAACGCCACGGTGGAACAGAAAGAATCAGACTCAGCACTGTTCCTACCTCTACTTTACACCCAGTACGCACACACGCCACACACACACACACACACACACACACACACACACACACACACACTCATAAACACACACAACTGAACTGAGAACACAGCCCTGGCTCAGCGGCACAAACAAACACACTAAAAATACAAACTACGCATATCCAAACACTCCCACTCCTTAATGAGCTAGCACTTTTAAGAAAAGACTCCGCCACAACTCTATACCACACACTGATACCTTGAGGAGAACTCGCGATCGGAAGAGACGAACAGAAGAAAAGAAGCACTCTGGGATATGAAAGAGGAAGAGAAAAAGAGGAGGTGAGAGGAGAAATCAAAAAGCGCCTGGAGAGAGGGAGGAGAGCAGGAAGAGTAAAGTGTTGCACCTCGCTCCTCATATCTCTAAGGAAGATGATAGAGGGGATAGGAAGAAGGGGGGAAAGGAGCTGGAGCGGAGGGTGTCTGGGTGGAGGGGGGGTGGTATGCTGTCGCTCTCGGCAAACAAGCGGGTGAGTAAATAGACTCATGGGCGTAAAGGGTGGTGAAGGTAGGTGAGGTGGGGGTGCACAGATGCTGTTGTGCTGGGAGAAACTCAGCTGTTAGGGCTCCATCTAGAGAACCAGGCCCTTAATGTTGATGAGACTGGCGTATCTGTCTCGTTTACACACACATCGCCCGGCCCTCATATCCCTTCCCCCCCTCCTTGCACTCCTTGCATCACTCTCCTAGCAGCCTCCCCCCCTGTCTTCAAACATGCCTAACAACCCTCTTCTCAATCCTCCAACCCTTTCTCACCCACTCCCGTCTTCCCCAGCCCTGCAGGCCCTTAACCTAGCTCTCATCTCCCTATCCCATAAACCATCCTTTTCTCTCTCTCCCTCTCCCTCTCCCTCTCTTCACTCCCCTCCTCCCCTCCGCCGATCATATCCCTTGGGTCTGTGCACTGCTGCTCGGCTGATGAGGGGGAGGATATCGCTGCCAGTGCTTTGATCCTATGAAAGCTGATATCCAGAACAGAGCTACAGATCCCGCCACTGGGCACCCTGGCATTTGAACGACATGGCTCTGTGTAAAGCCTAAGTGAGGAGGCCATTCCCCTATAGCCTGCCAGCTGGGAACGTTAAGTCTAGACAGGTGGAGCAGGCTGGTATAGAGCCGATCATACCTGAGAGGTTGTATGGAGAACATAAACCTGGGCAACATGCAAGTGGTTGGTGTCAACAGATTTGTTTTTACAGAAATGTGTTGATAAAAGTATGATGCCATGCAATTAAAAGAATGCAGCTAACACAGAAATATTTACAGAAAAAATATCCAACTAAAAAAAATCAATAAATGATGTGCTGACAAAATTGTTGCAATCAAATGATTTTCCTAAAATGCTCACTTTTTGGTCAAGTCAAGATATAAAGTTCTTTCTCATCGCTGACGATAGTAAAGAATTTAATTTTACTGACACTGTAATAAAGGACATACTGTGTATTTAGTAAAAAATAGCATCACCAGCATGGGAGACTATGTAAACAGACGACTCGGTGATGTATAATTACCCTCTTTGCAAGTTATCCAGTAGCTATTTAGTGTGATTCAAAACAACAACAAACTATAGAAAAACCAGACTGGGATCCCTACTACTGTTCCCCTATAACTCCAGGGCATTCTAAAGACGTTCAAGATCGTCAAGGTGCATGAACAGGGTGCACAACCCTACCTTCTTTTTATGTTTTATGGTTTACTAATCTAATTACAGGGGGGGCATATTCTTTGTTGTAGTTTAAACCTATTTTATGACCGTTAGATTTCTTCTGCGGCTTGGGCGTCCGCTCCCTCCCTAAACTTCTCTAAATACTGCAGAGTGCTGATCAGGCAGCTTGAGACGTAATGTTAAGTGGGGAATGTACAGCCCGCATAATTACAGAAATCCCCGTGAAGAACACAGCGCCTTCCGCCCAGCTCACTCAAAAAGCAGTTTCTGTTATTTCACTCGTGCCAGGCGAATAATTTCTCTTTTTTGTTTTACAAGCACAACCAAAGGAAGTATATGGGTGCTGACAACACTCTAGATAAAAGATAATACTGCCCAGCAATGCCAGAAATAGAAAACTAGAAATATTTGTCAGGGCAAATAAAAAATTAATATACTTGAGAAATCATGGTAATACCTTTTAAAGCAGGACATAGACAATATCTATTTAAAACTAAATAGAATATCTATTTACTGAACTAAAATAAACTTTAGTGGAATGACACAAAATAATCATATATTAAAAGAGTGTAATGGAAAATATTCAGCTTTCAACAGACTTCTATAAGTGTCTAGCTGGTTACATCAAAGCAATTGTGAAGAAAATAAACAATTAGCCATGGACTGGGAATATGTTCATAAATAATGGATTTCTTTTCTCTCTTAGAAAATAAGTTCTGCAATGAGTAACCTTATATAGATCTAAAAGTTCCATGCTGTGAATTGACACACAAGATATTAGCCTTTCCCCTACAGGCCACCACAAGGGGAGAATAAAGGCATGCCAATGACATTTGTGAATAACCAAACAACCACTGGAAATGTAGGAGCATGTTAAGTAGCAGCATTACAAGTTGTGATATAGTTGAGAAAGGAAGATAACTGCTAATACAAAGGGAAAAAAAGAGGAATAAAAAGGAAAATTAATTCACATTTCTTATTAAAAGGTCTTTGTTTTATGTATGGCCTTTTTTCTTTTTTTCTTTTCTTTCTTTTTTAGTTTTAGAGAGACTGTTTTCTTAATTTCCAGGAATCATCAAGGCACAATTTCAATTTACAATGTACTTTGAAATAAAGCCCAACCCCTATCCAATTGTGCAATAATAAGTGCAGGCGCGCGCGCACACACACACACACACACACACACACACACACACACACACACAAAAAGTTTCCCAGCTGTCCATCACTGAGCTATCAGAGTGTTATCTGTGCCAGACGCCCACCATCCTCAGCAACGATACTGAGACAGCATCCAGGACCTCAGGACGCCGCGGGAAACACAGCAGGACACCAAGAGAGGTGTGACAACGTCACTGGATACAGCAGGCGCAGAACACTGAACACACATGTGCGTGCACGCAACACACACACACACACACACACACACACACACACACACACACGGCCACACAATGGATACACATATTAATGCACACATGCAGACACACTCCGAAGGGAGACACAAAGACAAACACAGACACCATCTGATATTGTAAAACTATCCTGCCTACGCAAAACCGAGGGTAGGAATACTGTAAGACAGATATCTGCAATGCCATATCATATATGGGCATTAATTAAAGTTACCTGGAAAAACAATACTTCTGAACTACCATATATCAAAGCTAAAAGGTGTACATTGTGACTTATTTTTCCCAAGTAAACCCCTATTGGCATTTTAATACAGTTCACTGTAATAAAAGAAAGAAACAAAAATAAAAAGGTTTGAAGTACATATATTATTTTTGATCTAACAGCAAAAAGAGACTTAAAGCTAGAAAGAGGGATGACAGAGAGAAAGTAATGAAAGGGAGAGACTTGTTAAAGCCACCCATGGCCTGCCAATATTGCACCACAAGAAGAAGAAGAAGAAGAAAACAGAGACAGCAAGTCCAAAAATCACTTGGAAAAAAACAGTGACTGCATGTTGTTCAATATTTGGAAGACTTGGTGACTGTCTGCTCAAATATTGCCCCGTGGCTGTTGAGCTTGAGAGAGGAACAGAGTGGCAGTGAGACTGACAGTGAGATCTCTGTCAGTAGCCAACACTCTGTTTATCCGTCTGTCTGTCTGTTTATCTGACTGTCAAATTATCCCTCTCAGCAAACAACTCGCCTTGAGCTGAATGTAAATAACACGGTCGATGTCGGTCACGTGAGCCAGCTGGTTGGGCTCCTCTTTGGTCAGCTGAGCCGTCACACATGGCCACGTTCAAAGGAAACGCGCTTGGTTATAGTTGAAGTGGTTAACTGATTTGTGCAAGCAAATTTTGTGCTATTTTTGTGATGTGGTTGGTGACATGCTGTTTTAATTGCATTTTTTTGGGGGGGGCATTTACATTACAGGTACACTGCCTGTGCTATGCACTATGCAAGTAAGGTATCGTGAATACAAAGTATATAATGTGCAAAACGACAAAGCACAACTATACACAAACTATACAAATTCCTGGTGTTAGTATGTGTGTGTTTTATCCTTCTCAATGCTTGGTCTCACTTGAACATTATGGGCCTGTTGCTTGCCATTTCCCCTTAAGCCACAGTATACACAACAAATGTTAGAATACACAGAAAATGTTAGTTACACAGGTTAGCCGTGTGAGTGACAGAAGCTTTCATTAAAATCAGATCATCCCGGATGAAAATATCCTCTGTTGAAAATCTCGATTCCATGCGGATTATACAGCAAATATACAGCATGCAGACATAAACAGACACATATCAGTGCATTGATTCATGAAGATCCTCTTCGTTGTCAAAATGATCTCTCTTCACATCAAAGAACCTACACCGATGTCTCTCTCGTTGGCTTTTAAAATAAATGGTTTCAATACACAGCATGCCAGAATCCATTATGAATGTATTTACATGTGATTGACATGAATTTAATGCACAGGCCATAGTCAAAGAATTTAACATCAGTTAAAAGGTTTGGAAAAAAATGTGTGCAGGATTTTAATACTTAAAGAAATAAAATAGTTACCACCTACAGTATATGTGTATTGAGCACCTGCTAGAGCATAAAATCCCTTTTCATTTCGCTTCAGGAAGAGTTGCTAGGGAGCTTTTACTGTACACTGACCAAATGCCGTCTTCACTCACAGCCATTTGGTCTTGAATTGTTACTGTTTGTCTTACGCACCACCTGAAAAATACATAAGCAGTAGTTTTGACAAGTGTAAACACACACCCTATGTACTTCCCGAACAAAACTTGTCTAAATCATTAAAAAAGCCAAGAGGAGTTTCCACCCATGGTAGTTGTCCTCTTGGTGTAATTAGGTGTTTCAGCCAAACCTCTCATGGTCCAGACATACACCACACGGTAGAAAGAAAACACTGTGCAACTGTCACGCAGAGTGCCATTGATTTCAATAATTAAGTTGCGCTTTTGAAAAGTGAACACATTCAGATTGAGAAGGACTTCACAATAGGGTTGTTTAACATTCATTTGAGAGCCAATATCCAACCGAGATGATAGCTGAGAAATGACTAGTGGAACACTCACAAAACAATATTGCTGAACAATAATTTAAGGAACTTTGATTTGAGTGTACAAAGAGCGCCTTTGTGTGTGTAAAATATGGTGCTATAATACACTTGTCACAATGACAAAGGAAAAAAAGTCAGCACTCAAACAGAAGATAAAATTCAATTTCACATTTCTCTTTTGATTTCCATGTAAGCCGCAGAAGATGACACATTTGCTTCATTTTAGCAGTATCGACTCTCACAGGATCCCCTGAAATGGAGAACAAAATTATACAGTCTGAAGCATAGCAGGAGTCAAGGAGACAGCCTTTGACTGAGGCCTGAGACCTGATGCCACCCAGAACGCATGCCAGAGTGTTGAAAAAGGGCAGAGAGAGAGGGACCAGCATCCGACCACTTCAGAGGAATGAGCAGGATGTTTGGACACAGCTCTGTACTTCACAAACACCACTGGAGCCTAAACCCTCCACTGCCACCATGTCAAGGCTGAGCTACAGTATTGGCCCAGACAAAATATATGGATGTCTGTGTGCTGGACTCCCTACCTATCTATGTACATCAACAGACCTCTATTTACCAGTGAGACTAACGGCGGGGCTTGTCTGTCAGTGTCCGTGCATGATTATGTTTGATTATGTGTCTCTATGTGTATTTATTAATGAAATAGAGATTTTGATTTGTATGTGTTGGTACGGGCTATGTGTGTGTGTCTGCAGATGTTTATTTGTGCGTATGCGTGTACACGATGGAGGAGGAGAAAGGTGGCGTGTGGAAAACTAGTCTTGCTCAGAGCTGCTGCAGTCTGAATCTGTGTGGCTGCCAAAGAAAACTGTGGTCGGAAGAGTCTGCTAATAGAGCATGAGGCATGTCACCTGAAACTAGAATCATCTGAAACCCAAAAACCACAGAAGGCAGGCATCTCCATGGTCCTCTATTAAAGGGCCGCCAGAGGCCCTGAGTGCGTGCCACCCTCCCACCGGGGTCCTCCCATTAGCTAGGCCTCTTCCGTTCGCGTGCCCAGCTGCACCATGGGACATCTAGTCACGTTAGATGCGCTATTAACGCCTGTTCCAACGTCTGAGCTCACCTTACCACAGTTTTCCCAGGAAGAGCCTTCATTGCGTATTAGGAGACCTGATGAGATCCTGCTGAGTTACCAGTCCTCACATTTAACGCTACAGATTTACAGTAATGTGCATACAGAAGCATAGGAGCACATGTGAACTGACACTTTTACTTATACTAATATCACTTGTACACTTAACATATGCTCACGCAAGCAAACTCACATTTAGACGTTCATGCTTCTGTCTGTTGTGGTGCGGAGCAAGACCTGTGTAAAGTCAGAGAGTCGGTCTGTAAAAGACAACAGCGTCTTTGTGTGAAGGCCAGGTATCTATAACGAGTGAAGGACATTGTGCCTATTCATTCACATGGTCTCATTGCTTTCCCACCTGCCCAGCTTCTGTCGCTCATCACAGCCAGATTTATTTCTGCAATTATACAACTGTAGCATTTAGCTCAAGAGCTCTATTTGGTAGGAAAGTAATAATTCAGATGAAAATGACAAACTAGTTCAATGTCAGTTGGCTGTAAAATGTATTCAATCTGTCTCATTAAAGTGCCATTTTCAGCAGCTGTTTATCGAATCAAGTACTGCTACAAGGTTTTTTGTTGCGGAGTAAATGCTGAAACTTTTTTTCTTCTTTTTTTGTCATATTGCCAGTTGATCAGTTAAGGATCTTCCAAGTTGACATAGTTTTGACAAAATAAATTACCACTTTCTTTACCTTCTATCAACACAAAGGAATCACACCTTTCTCTGCAAAATGTCTTTGAGGTAATAATGCACACATCTCATCTTAGCACAGGTGCAATAAAATGAATCCCCTCTGCAAGAGCAGCAATTTGGTGACAGGCTGTGGGTGGCGGGGAAGACGAATCGTGTCAATGGCGGCCATTAAAAAGGACCACACACTCTCCAGTCACTGGAGAGGCATGATGGATGATTATCTCAAGGTGTGACAGGTGCTGCAATGGTGGGGGAGCCATTGCTATCCTTCCCTTTCTGCCACCCTCTCTCTGCCTTTCTCTGTCTCTCTCAGCGTATCTTGGTCAATGCTTTAACACCCCACTAACATGACTCTATTGACACACTCCAGATAGCGTCTGGTGGCTAATGAGTATCTGAGGGCCTCTCTCTCTTTTTCTTTCTCTCTCTGCTCCTCATCTCCCTGTTATCCTCTTTTCACTGTTGGAGCAGTAACGTCTGGCCTATCTCACACACAAAGCCATTAGAGCTTGGCTGGTCACACACAGACACACAGACACAGACACAAACACAGACAGAGACACACACACACACACACACACACACACACACACACACACACACACACACACACACACACACACACCAAAATCTATTTGCACTGAAATAAAAATGTAATTCATACATGAAAATGAAGTAACACCAAACACTCTGTATACCTAATTATCTTTTTCTTAATCAGAAGTGTCTTTTCATGTATTCACACCAAAGGTTGTTAAGGAAACAAGTTTGTGGGAGTTGTTTTTCTGGTTCACTCACAAACCAGGAAGTTTGTGCAGTCTTTAACATCTGACCCCCAGACAAGAATAAATCACTATGTACTATATCTTCCCTAGTGACATGGAGTCAGGGGAGTTTCCCAAATGGAAAATTAAAATATTTAGGAAGCGCAAGGATAACAACTCCCAGTTTCAGACAAATATGACTGGGTCATGGTTTTTTCGCTGCGATATCTGAGCATCGATAACTCCATTGATATACTAAATAATTGTTAATATACAACTTTGGTTCATCTTGTGGTGGGTGGTCTGGCAGAGCAGAAGAAGGGGCATTTGCTTGAATTAGAGGTGTAGTCAGAGGGCATAAAACAAATGTATTTGCATTCAATTGTGTTTGCCTTTAACTAGTCAGAGGCACATTGTTAACACTGCTGCTCATTGATATCATTACATTCATTCCTTATAGTTTGGTGAATGTTTCAGCTTCTACTTGAAGCTATACCACTGAACCAAACTGTTCGTTTTTCATTGCTTGAATACAGTTTTCAAAACTCTTATCGCATGGCTCTAAACACAACCTGCACAACACTGTGGATTTACAGCACTTTGTTCTAATGCTAACACACTGCTGTCAAAACTGTTAACCACACATTCAAAACAGTAGAGAATTCAGCCTGATGCATTTCAAATACTGCTGATTGCAATAGTTTCTTGTTCTAGACTTGTTAGTGAACACATACTGTATATACAGTATTTAGGGAAAGCTCATAACGCCTGTTTTGGAAATAAAAAATTAACAAATAAGAATGAAACTGTTATACATTGTACCGTTGGAGAGAAACAGGTAAAAGAGCAAAGACACCATCATGTCCAGGTAAGATACCTCAGACATCTTACCTGGACATGATAGTGTCTTTGCTCTTTTACCTGTATAAACAGTTGTAAAAATGTGGAAAAAAACCTTCTTTTACTACAGTAAAACTGTGCATTACTGTTTCTCACAAAGTGGTGTAAGCAATGGGAACACAACAGTCATTTGTATTTATAGATAATGTAGGTCTATGGCAAAAGAAGACATGTAATTTGTTGATAAAAACGTGTAAAACATCTGGACTATAATGTCCCTTTAGTTTGTAACATTTCCAGTAAAAGAATAATTTCCCTTTTTTCTCATATAAAATATTGATTAGTGTAAAGGCACTTAAATTACACAAACTGTAAAGATGAAAAGTTAGTATTTTCTGTTTGATGCTAGTGTTTAGACTCTCAGAGTGTTCTGACAGTGTGTTATCTAGATGAGGATTGTTCTTATTGTTTGGCTGCACTGAGCCTTTTTTTGAGGCATGTGTTCAGAGTTGTGTTGCTTGGAATGAGTTTTGCTGCTGATGTGAACTATTTAGCTTAGGTGACTGTAGTGCAGGTAGTGCAGACTGTAGTTAGAGTTTTGCACATGTGACTTCAGTTGTGACCTGTGTCGTTTAGCAATTAGAAAAAATTTAACATTGCTGTTTTATTTATTTTATTTAACCATTTTTGTGTAAAGCACTTTGAATTGCCCTGTTGCTGAAATGTGCTATACAAATAAAGCTGCCTTGCCTTGCCTTATGGCCAATTACTAATATTTCTACATACCGATGTTGAAATGATCTGTATAAAATAAGTTTCTATGATCATGTTTTGTACATACTGAAAACATATGTAAACATTGTAGATTTGGAAAAGTAATCCCTTTATATTTAAAAAAAAAAAATAAAAATCTTGACAAGCCCATAAAATAATATTTACCACAAGTTACAGGGCCACCATTGAAAAACCCAGCTAACTAACAATGTTAGTTAAAGGCTACTTTTATAACTTCTGACAAGTGTATAACTTAATGAAAGTCCAATTTGAATCAAATCTGTAAAACAATGTTGGCTCATAAATCAATAACTAAGGATCATAAAACACAGTAAACAGTTTAGGTTTCATGACTAATCAGGGTTTTCCCTGGGTTGGCGAGGGAGAGATCACTAAAGAAAAACTACGAGGAGTAGCTTGTCACTAAAATGAGAATAGCTGGTCCAGCCAGCCCACCTTGAGTCAGCGAGCCACTTCACTTTCTTTACCCAGCAGGTAGCAAGCAAGACACAGGAACTTGGCTTGGATCTTGGAGACATTGTAGCATGTATTCACCGACAAATAGACTGCACGTTCTCTGTACTGCTACACATTTCTTCGGTTTCAGCATGTACATCGTGTGCTGCATTCCAAACCCTGCATGGACATTAAAAAAAAACACACAACCAGACACCAGTGCTGCCCAGACACATACAACTGCAGCTAAACTGAAACAATCATCGGTTGTTTACATTTGACTGATGATGGTTTATAAAAAAATCGGCCGATACCAATATCATTGCCGACATTGGTAAAGATTACATAAAATAGCAAAAGACAAGCTCGCAATACTTCAGTTGGCTTCTATGAGGATAAAAAATATTAGTGCCAGCAGATATTGCATTTAAATTGTGTGAATTAAAATGCAACCCCTCGCTGAACCACTGAAACCATGCGGGCCCATTAAAGAAGTGATTTGTTGAATTGTTTCAGACACTGAATTTTTATGGCACTACATAAAATTAAATGCTGTGGCTGATAAATTCAACATAATCATTATCCATTTTAACTTTGAAGTGCAATTTAAAGATTAGTTTTCCAAAATTCACATTTCTCAATTCATATTGCAGTAAGCTTTCTGAGTCACTCAGCCCTGAATGTCGACTGGAAGGTAGCCATCTCCTCTGAGGCTGCCAACTGTGGGCTCACAGGCTTTGGCCATGTGGCACAGAGCCTTGCTCAATTTCCCTGCCAATGTTCGCGACACATTCTCCTCACTTGGTGAAAGAGTTGCAATCTTGACATTTGTGTTACACCCCCCGAAAGTCTAATCTCACACCTTCAGCTTGAACAGCAGAGGTCTGGAGAAATTTAAACTGGTCAGATTTGGCCTAGGTTAAGGTTAGCATCTTGCCGCAACTTCCGGTTTCTGGAGTTAGAGGCAAACAAAACAAAATAGCTTTGAGCTATTTTAGCAGTTACAACTTTTGTGTTGGATTAATCCCTTGTGTGGACAGTCACAGTACCTTTTTCTCTGCCAAGATCTTTTCTATATCAGGACACCCAAATGTGCATTGTCGTGCATATATCTTTGCCACATACAAAATGGATACAGGTAGGTTGTGTTAAAATTGTCATCCTCTTTTTGATGCATTTAACTCATGGTTAGTTGTTTTTTGCACCTGCGATTGTACAACTGTATTATGTGTAGTGGTTTAGATCTTGACATAAACTGGTTGAGTTGTCATGGTTTTAAATGTATTAATGCCAGCCAATCAGACTAATTCTTAATGAACAGTTATGAAACAGGCTGTTTATAGATGACTCACACTCTGCCTGTGTAGCATTTGCCTTTTGTTTTCAATTGTAAAGATTTTTTGTATTTATTTCAGAGTGAAATGAATCACCCAATATTTATTTATTTATTTTAAGATTAATTTTTTTGGGCATTTTTAGGCCTTTATTGACAGGACAGCTGAAGAAATGAGAGGGGAGAGTGAGGGGGGATAACGTGCAGCAAAGGGATGCAGGTCGGAGTTGAACCTGGGCCCGCTGCGTCAAGGAGTATACCTCTATATATGGGTGCCCGCTCTACCAACTGAGCTGTCCGGGCGCCCAATCACCCAATTTCGTTCAAATTAGTTACATGTTGTGGAGTACTCAATGCTTTTTACACCCAGATACATAGTGTTAATATTTGAATTGTTTGTGTGCTGCATTTCTCTGATGCACAACCTGATATGTTTACAGTAAATCCCCTCATGTTTTTTATTGTTCTTTAACAAAGGGTCTGAAAATATCATATCAATAACTACGCCTCCCATATAACTTTTAAGTTGTTGTCAATCTCAAGTTTAAAGTTTAAAGGAAAATAGCACTGAAAATAAACAAATGAATCTAACCTCTAATTATACAGCAAAAAAATTTGAAGTAATTACAATGCCCTATTTTGAAAAAAAAAAAAGAAGAAATATGAAAACAGCCAATTAACATGAAGAAAAGACTGAAAATAACACAAATAAATACAATCCGTTCATTAGTCAATGTTGAATAATGGCTTTTAAGAAAAAGAAAGTGTTAATCCCCAGACAATAAGATCCTTCTGATACCTTCATTAAAGACTTCTTCCCTGCACTGTATGCTAATGAGATGTCTTAGTCATATTATTATTTGGAAAGAGAATATTTTAATTTCCAACTCCTGAATCTCATGAAGAAGAACATGAGGTACTTTGGATTAAGGCCCGTCAACCACAGACCTGTTTTAACTGTGAAGTCAAGACGGTTTGGTTATATAGCTCTGTGAAGACTTGCAGGACATGTGACAGACCTTTTACTAAGGTGACTCAGGCCTATGTACGTGTCCTAAATGACTGTAGACAGGCAGGCAGACAGACAGATAGACAGTAAAAATTATTAGGTACTGTATAAAAGAGACTCCTCCGTGGCTAGTAGCTGGTTGGATTCAAGCCATAAGGACAGACTGTGAAATAAGCAGCCCTCCCCCACTCCCCACCCAACCCTTCCCTCTGGGCTGATGATATCTACCTCACTATATCAATTTCACTGTTACTGCCCAAATTTCCAGGCTCTGTGAAATGGTCCAAATAGCGTTACAAATGGTGAGAGATAAAAGGGTTAAACTAATTGCAGTTAGATAGTAATAAAAGTGATTCTTTTTTATTCTATGTCTACTATGCAAGACTGTCTACACTATATCCTCAATAATACCCAGGCTGATTAAACTTTTTCCCTCGTCTATTCCATTATTAAATGAAACATAGCCCTATAAGACACACTGCTTTGCCTATCTCAGAAGACAGAGAATTCGACATGCTAATTTTGAATTATCACACTTACAGTAGCGCCATATACTCAAAAGATACATGCCCACAACTATCTCTCTTATTCTCTAGTTAACAAATCCTATTGTGTTCTTGGGTTTTTAAATCAATTCCACTGACAAGACGTGACCAATTTAGAGCACATACGTATATATTTCCATTTAAGCTGCACTATATGCTGACATGGCTTTGATTTTCCTGGATTCGTGGTTTTCAACCGTGTTTTATCCTAGGTCTTTGTTTAAAGTAGTCAGTCAAATGTCAAAGACAGTATTGGACATGATAGCCGTCATCAAACTCTGCACATCAATGATACAGACTCAAACTTCAAAAAATCACAAAGAATAGAAAACAGAACAAGCTGTGTGGCTTGCAACTTATAATTTACAGTAATTTACAGTTTACGCTCATATGTTTTTTAATACATACTGTAGCAACAAATTGTGCTGAATAAGATTTATAGTGCTGCTCATTAAAATCGTTGTGTCCAGATTTGTAATTGCCAACATGCATTCTAGTTCCCTGACTAGTTCCCCAAATATTTTGTTTGTAATAAATGTTTTAAAAAATTACTGTATATTTACAAGCAGAGTAACAGGAGAGCTGGTAGGTTTTTGGCCAAACAAAGCCTTAGCGATCTGCGCCACACACTGTGCCAATGCTGTCAGTGTTTATGTAATGCTGGGCAAAAATCCATTATGTCAAAACTCATTTCCTGCACAAGAAAACTAAACAGGACCTGTCTAAAGAGGGAAGAGAAAATGGTGAATATTGCACTTTGAAAAATTGATTCAGCTTTCCAGACCTCCGCTGAGTAATGAGCTCTAGAGAGACGCGGCTGGGTGCTGTTCGGATTGCATACAGGAGAACCCCATGTCTGTACAGTACTCATTAGTGTTGGTGAGAACAACATGTGGAGAAAACAAGATATTATATTACATATGACCGCTGGAATGGGCAGTATTGCAAAAATAACTTTTTCCTTTAATTGGATGGTAATATTATTTTCAATATTTGATTCATATTTGTTGTTCTAACATTTTTGTTCTTTATGTCTAACTACCGTATTTTAGCTGAGCCTTGCATTGTTCTGATACTTGATGATGTTGAAGTTTGCTTCTAATCTTCATCCCACACCAAAGAGCTGTCACATTGAAAAAATTTCAGGAACTTACCCACCTCAAATAAACTTTCCGATAGTTCCCTAAACAGAACTAATGACCTTGAAAGGAGAGCAAATTAGCAAACATACAGAGCCATCTGTGTGCCCCGCAGGCAGGCAAATTCCGTCTTTGCCAAGGTAGTGTAATGAAGCTCGTACATTTTACATGCAAATCTCTGCCTAATCTTACCCCTCTCCCTGCCAATGTCTCCACCAAATAAATATATAAAACCCAATTATGATTTAATTAATAGAAATCCACCGTTCCGTGGAATTGCTACTTTGGCTGGGTCGACTCTGGGACTTGGGCGTATTAGTTGCACCGTTAAGCCACTATGTGGCTTCACAGTGAAGCCTCATCAGTTCTTGCTCTTCAAACAGGCCCCCCAGGCAGTACAGGAGGCATCCTGAGGTCTAAGCACCACAAACCCACCGACCCTTACAGTGGAAGCAAGACAAACCGCTGGGATACTGTCATTCTTGCATGATTGCCCTCTCATTCTTTGTTTCTACTGCAGATGTAAAAAAGATATTTGAAGTCACATTCACTAAAGTGACCTCCAGAGAGCTCTTGTTCTGCATCACTCTTTATGAGCATGCTTGTGTGTGTGTGTGTGTGTGTGTGTGTGTGTGTGTGTCTGTGCTCTCATTCTCTGTCAGGATGAAGTAAGCAGACATGCTTCATTAACTTCTCAATAGCAAGGTGTTATTAGAGCAACCAAAATGTTTTTTTATCTTTTATCCTACCACACACACACACACACACACACACACGTGTATACTCTGTGCGCACACAGCAATTTAAAATGTTGCTCTTACATCTAGTCACTCAGCTCAAGTAAAGCTTGCTCCAGCTCAGACTGCCTATTTCAATCTGCATGACTCACTCACACAATCAGATGCTACATACATGTAGGCAGCTCCTACAGACCACTGTGGTTTCCATCTTATATGAGTCAGTCAGTCAAGAGTGACTCAGATGAACCCCGGCACCCCCTTTTTGCAATTTACACACACATTAACATATAAATGCACGGTTTCGACACTCGCACATGAATGTACACGATAGTTTTTACACACCACACCACACCATCACACACAAAGTTTATCCTGGTCAGTTCTCTGGAAGTTATCCACTAAGTGCCCTGGATCTGGCTGCTCCTGTGTCCCCACTGATAGGAGGCCATACAGCTTAGCACCACTGAGCTGGCCTCTGCCATGCCAGTCAAGTGTCTGCCCATACAAGGACATGCCTTTGTACCCCGTTCAACAGTCCTGTCCTCCACCTTGCCCCAGCCTGACTTGCAGACCCTCTGCCCTGCAGCCAAAGTGACTGGGTTTCCCTGTAGGCTGTGAGGAGAATATGATGGCCGGCACATTAAGTAGAAGCCTGAAAGGAAGCATAAGTGCTCTACAGGAAAGCACACTGCTGTCTACATCTGAAATCTTTAGCTAGTGTCACTGTGAGATGCATAAAATCCTGACACTTTGTGTTAGAAGATGGGATTCTTTTCTGTCAGACCCTATGCTTTGACTTCAGAAGCTTTTCCTGATATCTGCTGCTGTCTCCTCTGGTAAACAGCATGTAGGCAGTAAGACAAAGACTCATACACATCTTCTTCCTTTTGTCTCTCTCTGAATTGTTCTCCCTCTTTGACAGTCTCTGTCATTTCCTCTCAACATTCTCTTCTACGTGTTGTCCCTCTTTAACTCTCACTGGGTGTATAACCTGCCTTTCATTCTCCCTTTTTGTCTGCTCCCTTGTTCCCTCTCTTCCCTCTGTCTCAAGCAAGGGATCCAATGACTGATTCAGAGTGATTTTCCCTGGGACTGTGGGGATCGCAGAGCAGCTATCAGGGCCTTTCAATCTCTCCTCTGTGGAGGACGATAGCAGGATCCTAATGGGCCTGTTCTATCAGCAAACGGCTGGTCCCTGCTCTGGAAGGAGACAAGGGGAAAGAGAGGGAAACAGAGAGAGAGAGAGAGAGAGAGTGTGTGTGTGTGTGTGTGTGTGTGTGTGTGTGTGTGTGTGTGTGTGTGTGTGTGTGTGTGACTGATCATTCCGACGCCCCCATCTGATAGCACTGGAGAGGTCCCCTGTCAAATGATACAGCACAGGCTTCTCTCTTTCTCTCCCTCTCTGTTTCTCTTTTTATTTAGCTCTTTCTTTTCTCTTTTTTCAGCTGATATATTTGCCATCCTCAAATGTACATTCTCCTGTGCTCACAGATGTGCTTTTGGTAAGGAATATTCCACTGAACACAATTTGTTCACAAACACTTAATACAGACAACAATAACTTAAATCTTACCACCTACTACACCTTTTCCATTTAAAGTTTAATGCTGTAAATTCAAAATTTGACAAATATGCTATTTGTATCCCCCTCAACAGCATAGTTACAGCTACATATCCCCCATAAACACATTCCACCCACTCTTTCTGCTCTCACTTTGCAGCAATTATTAGGAGCTAATATATTTGCAGTGTTGCCATTCGGTGATCCAATTACTAGGATCTCCATTAGCAATTAACTTCTAGCTAAAAATAACAATAATGCCAATTACATGCACACTTAATCACATAATCAGCATATTCTGTCACTACACAGTTATTGTGATTACCTCTATGTTTCATGAATTGCCTTGCCAGAGGGACGAGAGCACACATCAATGACAATTTTGATTACATGAGAATTACAAATGCAACATCGTATGCTAGGATAATGAGTGGGCCAGAGAGGCCATTCTCTGGTTCCTAAATTGATTTCTGTGGATGACAAAAGAGGATGAGGTTTGGTTGTTGTAAGTGGATGGACTGTAAATTAATTGTGAGCACTAAGCTGACAAATGTTCATAGACAATCAAGCAATATTTTCATATTTCTCTGATTTGGGTTAGCTGCTTACATTCTCAGTCTGTTCATAAAATGTGCCTTTATTCTTGCCAGAATTTGGAATACAAGATGGTTGGTAGAATAGCATCCAAAATATACAAGTAAAGTTGAAAGCTCCAGTTGTAGATGCAGGCAGCCATTATCTTACTGTTTATAACATAAAAAAATGGTGGCCAAGCTTTTATTTAGTTTAAAGCGCACAGTTGCCAACATGCAGCAGCTAACAAATACTTTAGCCTGAGATGAAATGTTGAGTATAAACACTGATTGAATTAATGTCCAACTAATGCCCAACATGTAGGCTTAGAACACTGCAATATTTTTACTGCAAACAACAACAGAAGCAGATGTAATTCATATCTTGTAAGGTCCAAAAATGGAAATTATCCACTTTTAAGTAACTTAATGGCTTCATACCAAATATTTGCACTGCAAATCCACGTGGGTTCAAACATCTAATATCTATTAGCGTTTAGATGTAACCCACTTATAAAGCTCCGGCTACTCTTCAGAGTGTTCTTATTAATGTCTCTTGCTGCTGCTATGTGTGATGCTTGTAAACTAACTAAACATAATTTACTTACACTTTCGAGACTGTAAAACACCCACATACTGTAAGGCGTTGTTTAAGCAGCAATTTTGACTCAAAATATGTATATAGTGGCACCGCCCTCTAGTGGCCATAATAATCATGACGGTAGCTAAGCAGGAAGTAAGCAAATTTTGCACAAGGAGGCATGTTGGGGTGGTTGATGGGATCAAACAAACACAGGACACCCAGGAGACCAGGGTTCATTTCCCATTTGAAAATAAAGTAAACAGCAATTTGTTCTTTAAACTTTATGGAACAAACACCATTTTGTGTCACGTGCGTATAGCTGTAAGAGATGTAATGCCTGATTTTAACCCAAACCACAACCTTTTTTAAACTTAAATAGGTAATTTTCGTGCCTAAACATAACCAATTCGTCTCTGTGCCTACATCTAACCAAACTGTGACCGTTACGAAAGGGTTATTGCCCAACAAGGTGCCCATTGTCAGGTATTAATGGACAACGGTGAGGCGTGAACTGTCCGACGCGACAATGGACACCTCGAAGGGCATTAACCCCCTTATACAATGGTCACTTGCCAAATTTTTATAACATTAGTTTATATTTTAATTAGTTTTACAATCAAAATCTAAAGTTTTTACAAACAACAACTTGGTTTCCCTGGTTACGCCTGACGGTTTAGAAGAATTCTGCCAGTAATCCTGCCTTCTACTGACCAAAGTTGGAGAGTTATCTAGCTGATGGGATCTTAGCTAGCTACAGTAGGAGGACCAGGGTTCTCAAGCCTCACGCATTCACCGTGAGACACATGCATTTCAACCAGTTCACATGCTCACACACCACACCTCGTATTTCTCACACTGATGAAGGCACAAACAAACTGAAAGTGATAATTGAGTCGCCTGCATCAATCCCTCCTTTTTCACATTGTTTATGAATGCTATTCCAATCATTATTGGGCTTTTAAAAGGAACTTCGAACACATAGCTGCTGTTACAGTTTGCGCGCCAATTTATCCTCACCGCCGCTGCGCGAATCACACGATCATTAATCCTCTGCTCTTGTGTTTCAATGTAAAAAAACAAACAAAAAACAAATAAAAGACTGTGCGGATCTCTGCGGCACATTCACACACCACTATCATGCTGCTTTGCGTGCCTGGTATAGTCGGTAAACGAGACAGAATGAAGAAAGCATTTAGTGGAGCCGCCACAGTGTACTTGAAAAAGTAAGTGGTCATTGATGGCACCAGCTGCTACTACTGCTGCTCTGTGTGCAGACAGGAGAACTCATGTGCCCATCAAGGTGTGACAGATACAGGGAGTCAACAAGTGGCATTGCAGTTGTACGCTGTTCAGTGGACTTGTTTGGGGTCAGATTTCAGATTTCTACATAAAACAGTTTTCTTTGGATGAATTTGTCTGTTATTTTTTTGATTTACCAATTGCAAAATGTGCAATTTTTATTTAAATAAATATATATATTTTTTTAATCTTGTTTAAAAGTAAGTAAGAGATGAAAAGATCCCATTATGATGTACTGATTCACCAGTCCTTGTTCAGGTCTTAAACTTAGTTATTTAACGTAGTTAACGGCATGCATTGTGTGTGTTATTAAGTCTTGTATCAGTCTCTTGCACCGCCTGTGTGGGCCTGCCCACTCCCACAATACCATACATACACAGGGGATGTCGAGTTACGATGCCTTTTATGGGATTGAAGGGATGTGCGGATGGACGGACAGACTACAGAGTAAATACCTCAATGATTCCCAAACACAGTAGCATGTTGGTCATTGTATGTCTGTGTTTCTGTTGTCCTGAGCTGAGTGTGAATGTATGTGCTTCTTAATGTTTGTACATCTGTCCGGAAAGTGTCTCTCTCCACAAGCTACTGTATGTCAGCAGCAGCCATGAAGGCCCCCCTGTGGGGATTCAGGGTGTGAGCCTGGAGCGTCTACATGGTGTCTGGTGTCTCTGCAGTAATGACCAACAGGTGTGTTCTATTGTTAGTGCCTGCAGTGTTGCTGTATTGATGGGAGAGGAGTGCACAACCATACACGGCTCCAAGCATTTGTGCAAATATGTGTGTGAGTGCATGTTAGCCAAAATCACATCCTCCACCACTTTTCTCCCCTTCTTCTTCTCGTCATATCGAAGGCGTGTGATCACCGCACCCAAAGCAGACGCCATGTCTGTTGCTGTTTTGGCCTCTTACTCATCCCTGCCCTGGGATCAAAAGATACTTAACCGGCATCAAATACTTCTCCCTTTGATGAAGGTTTTGCTTTGGACACTATGTGAGGGGTGGTTATGACTACAAGCTTTCAAGAAGCCTCTGGTGTAAGAAATGTGGGAATGGGTGTCATCTGCTTTTGGAATGTGGAGGTACGGGGAGAAGCATTCCTAGTGGCAGGGTTTGAATTCCTCCACCCAGACTTGCGTACAACCAGACCAGCTTGATGGTTGCATCTGTCCTCGAGGTCAAACTGTTTGTAGGGCATGCTAAAATGCAAGCTTGTGCACATATCTAGTGTAAACACATGCCCAGAGGAAGACTCTAAATGAGATTAAATGTAAAATAATTTATCCGTGACTAAATGTAAAATAATTTACCTGTTCTCTCGTTTAAAATGTCGTCCACAGATGGAAGGATTGTTTAAACAAACAAGCATTACTTATGTTTCATGTCACTGCACAAACCTTCCGCATTCAAATTATGTTGCCCTTTTTTCTGTGTAATTACCCTGCTATTACGCAAATATACTGGTTTGTATTTTAAAGAGCGTTTCCTGTTCTTTTTTATAATGTGAAAACAATGCTTTGTACAAGCCATTTGAGCCAGTGGGTGTACTGTGGTAAAGGCCAGTGAACCAGGTCTGGGAAGTGGGTTGGGAGACAAACGGGAAAGCCAACACTGCTGGAGCAGATGAAGTGGTAGTGGGCTGGAAGCTGGTGTGAAAGGAAAGAACATAGGTGGAGGATGCAGCAGGGCAATGTAATGGGTGGTGTGGTGGCACCATATAGCGTGGACTGTGTTTACTTCTTCTGTAAATAGTCTCTCTCTCTCTCTCTCTCTCTCTCTCTCTCTCTCTCTCTCTCTCTCTCTCTCTCTCTCTCTCTCCCTCTCTCTCTGAAATGTGCTGTCTGCTCAGGACACACTCCATCATTCAAAGGGGAGTTTATTAATAGGCCCTGAGCAAACAGTCAAGTCTAAAAGTTTCCAAAGGGCTGTGCCACAGGCTAGAATTTCATAATGGGATAATAACATGTATGGATTATTACACATCCTCTTTATTTATCTGTAATAATATTAGACTCAGCTAAGACATGTCACTCATTTTGAGTGGCAGCTTGCAACAATTTATGGTTTGTCAGTGCAGAAATGTTTGATATGTTTCAATATGAGAAGCCGAGGACTGAACAGTAAAGTTTGTGGTTAATTTGGGTTTTGCTGACCTACCAAACAGAGAAGAATGGGAGTATTTAGTAATGACTCTAATAAGGGAGGGGCATTTGTTGTTGTCATTAGATCTCAATCACCTTATGCACCTACATTGAAATCACCACTTGCACCAAGTTGATACAGTTTAAATAGGGACAGGGAAACATTCAAAAGCACCCACAAGAATCAAAGGAATTTCCCATTTGCAGGAAAAGCCTTTTCGTGCACACACATCATGCTGTGTGCATGGTTACATGAAGTAATAGCAGTTATTTGGTCTGCATCATTTGAAAGCCAAGCCATTCAACATAATGTATTATAAGATATGAACAAAAAAACAACTTCAGTGCCTGCCACTAAAATGTCTGCAACACCTGTGACAGACTTAAAATGCTCACAGGCAAAGCTATTGTTTGGTGCAGAAGACATTTTCCCGAGGACAACTGATTTTCATTGAACTCAGTTGTCTTAAAGCGTACCTCTCGCCAAACTGCAACCTAGGGTCTTTTTGTGAATTAACCTGAGTCAAACTTTCGTCAAACTCTGTGAACACAAACAATGTTCTCAATGCTCACGTTTATGTATAGAGTCCCTGGTGATTCTTCGAGCAAAGTTTCATGTTGTGTCGATCCTTCTTATTGTTTTAAAAATAGCTATTTTGAGGCTAGTGTAAAACTGTCCCTAGGACTACCATTTATTATTATATATTGAATATTTTTCGATATTTTAAATACGTCACTCCATTTCTTTTTGCAAAGCCAATCTACTGCTCCGTAAACCACTGTCAGATTATGTGAGTTGTTCCCTGCCCCGCGCAGCTTAGTTTCTAGATGTAGACAGTCACAGAGGACAGAGTAACGTGAGGAAAATTCCACAACAGATAGCACTTATAGGTCGGTCACAAGGTTTACCAGTTTACCAGTAAACGCAACATTTTGTCCCGTCTGTGTTTTTCAGACAACAGCAGTGACCAGTTAGTGCTAGTTAGTGTCTGTTAGCTCACAGGGCTTTATGGTGCTAGTTAGTGTCTGTTGGCTCACAGGGCTTTAGGGCGCTAGTTAGCGTCTGTTAGCTCTCAGGGCTCTAGAGTACGACTAACATTTTCCTAGGTCGCACCGGTGCACCTAATGTCCTCGCATCCGCTGCCTCTCCACAAACGAAGCAATGTTGTTTATATCGATATGGTTTAATGTTGCGATACATGACCCATTTCCTCTGTAAAGCTGTGCCTGTGATTGGATCTCTCCATTTATTCTCCATGCAGCCCCGCCCTCTTTCACTCACACGGCTCCCCAGCAACACGGAAAGACACTGCGGCGGTTAATTGTTATTAACGCAGCTGTATATTGTTAAGCATGAGAGGCAAATCTGTATTTAACTCTCTGCTGTTGCGGCGGCCACAGTGAAAAACACAGAAAAAGTTTTTGAATGCAACTAACTTCAGTTCGTATAGTAATAGTGTGTGAGACGGAGTCTGCTGGTCCTGGGTGAGAGATGTGACCCATGGCCAGAATATCATAGTTCATAAAAATGCAGCGCAGTGACGATAAAGATATTTCATATGTACACGATGTGTGTAACTCTGCTGACTCGCCATTCAACCCGTGCTGGACCCATTCATGAGTCTCCCCCTCTCTCCCTAGCTCTTTTAATCAGTTATTGTTGAAAACAAGTGAAGGAGCTTTCTCAGAGATACATTTTTTTTATATCCTAGGCTATTTATTTCAGATCATTTTAATTTACATGTGTTGCAGCTTTACTGTATGTATGTACAACATACAACTTTAACATAAGAGGAATGCAGCACACAATAGATGTGAAAGCAGTTATAAATAGACTATGTGACAATAAAATTAGTTTTGGTTAAAATCAACAAATAATCGTGATAATTAATTGTAATCTCAATATTGATCAAAATAATCGTGATTATTATTTTGGCAATAATCGTGCAGGCCTAAATGGTAAATCTTAAAAGTCTAATTATGCTTTTAAATGAAAGTTTCACTCAGGTACATTCACAAAAATGTTGCATTTTGGCGAGAGTTACACTTTAAGTGAGTTCCTGTGTGGTGCCTGAAAGTAAGAGTAAAGGAAGGTAAGACAGAGTAGTTTTCACATATTCCAGAAAAGAAGGTGCTTCTACATCATGTCAAACCCACATTCAAAAACACACCAAACATTAAAGACTCTTTGTTTACATGTGAAGAAAGGCAACCGTATTGTTACATCTCTTCCTTTGACCCTGATCACGATCTTTGCCACAGAATGAAGGCGGCAGACCACTGTGTTCCCCAGCCACCACAGGACTGACCACTGCCCCCACCCAGACAAACTAGACAATCCCATGAGAGCTGGCTGGATGACTGAGCCAACAAAAAACGGAGCACGCAAGTCCCAGGGGTGGCCAACCATCCCAGGTGGAGAATTTTGACCTACCTTGGGGTTGAGTTGATCACAGATCTTGTCTAGACTGAAATGCTCACTGTGAAATCTAGGATCTGAAGACTCCCATACAGAACGTTCCCTTTTGTGACCACTACATTTTTTTTAGCTTAATTTACCTTAACTGAACAGATTTAGAATCATTGGAATGATTATGGATTATGATTACTTTTTTCGAGTTAAATGGTGGTCGTCTCGCTCCCCCTTAGCGACCTGTGAGCGGAACAACCACCCTTGCAACTTTTGGCCGGCGAACTGCCGTCAGGAAGTATCACGTGATATCAGGTTTTGCGATGTAATGAATTGCTTCACGGCACTGCACACATAACAAGGTAGCAATGGAGTTTTTCCAAGTTTTTCACACTATCATCATGGCTGAACCGGCAAAAAAGAAACAGAAAGCTAGGAAAGCATTGCCGGCGGAAAAGAGAAAGAGGAGACGGCAGACTGACCGAGTGAGGAGTCAGACACAAGTAAACATCGGAGCTGCCAAATATCTATTCTGTAGGGAGCCCTGTAGGGAGAGCTCTATAGAAAAACCTGCAAGCAATAAGCGAGAAAACAGTGAAGAAATGGCCAAAACTGCATAGCGCCCCTTTATCACTGACCATTATGACTATTGCCTCCAAGATGGATATTTCAGCACACATGTGGAGTGATTCTGCAATAGTTTCCCCAGTTTCATTACATTTCACTCGACAGACACTCCAACTTGGATGTTAAAGTCATGAACATAGAAACACAGGCCACATTGTCGACTTGGCTTTAGATTTGCTGAAGACACGCACACCATAACCTGCAATTATTGCTGTCAGATGATCTTGAAAAGGGATTGGGACAATGATTCAAACCCAACAACCTTAAAGGTTAGTTTTGGCATGGTTGTATTGTAGTTTGTGGTTCACAGTCAGGTTGCAGACATAGAGGGTTATTAATCTAAATATACACATGATCCAAACTGTACTGATGTTCATTCAGAGAGAAAATGTCCTTATTCTTTCTTATTAACACATGTCCATTTGAAAATGCTGTCTTTTATGGAAGACTTTCCATTTAAGAAACATAATGGGACCCAGGCTCGCTATACTGGAACATACATACCTCTATGTTAAAATAGTCAAGCAATTTGACGGCAAGCTAAGTGTGCTTTGAGTTGAGTTTATTGTCGACAGCAGGCCAGCAAACACGAGTGAGGTTTTGCTTTTTTTTTTTTAAACAGGGGCAAGAAGCTCTGTCGTTGTCTGACCACAGGAATCTGGCCATCCAGGCCGGCCTCTCTAATGTGGCCCGCCACCACAACCTCATGCATTCCAGAGCGCACAAACATGTTGACCAAACGGGACTCATCAATCCCGATTACTCCAGTACCCAGCTCTTAAACATCCACGCTGTTTTTCACTTGTTCCCTTTCACCAAACCACCTGCCCATCAGGCCAATGTGGTTCTCATTATGCTGACATCATTCTCAGCACACCATTTCCTCTTGATTATTTTCTGGTAAACGTTCTGAATGATGGGCCTGTAATTTGAGGCCTAAACAAAAAATAAAATACAAACTCTGAATTCCAAAAAGCATGAATAATTTGTTTTTCACTTAATTATGTCAAATTGTATTAACATTGTTGTGTGAATTAACTTGAACTTGTCGTTCCTTGACTGTGCACCAATTTACTTTTTGTTCCAAACAATGAAGTGAACGAAACACCAGCCATTTCAGGCATTGTCAGAACAATTATATTCTGAATGCAGATGATAGTTTGCACTACAACTAACAGAAATATGTCAACAATGATGGTGATTAAGGTTGCTGTATAGGGTCAGCCTTCTTCTATCAGTGAGCTTCAGGATCCTGTAGTGACTCTCACATCAGGGTGCCTGAGTTCCAGCATTCCCATTCTTCTTTCAATTTGATAGCTAATCAATGAGGGGCCTGGAGGAGGACCAGCTGAGTTCAGACGAAAGGATCCTAATAGAATCTGACAATAATTTTCACATATTTCTCTTGCTCTGTCTCAGATGCCATTAGCGACATCACTGTGATAATAGTTGCCATGACAGCATGAGCAATGCTCATTAATGACCTGACTGGTGGTAATGTGCTGGGCCATATTTCCCTTTCTTCCTTCAGCCTTTCTCTTTCTTACTTTTTTAAACCTTCTCTCCTTTAAAGATTATGCAAATACTTTTCATCACGCAAACACTTGGAACACAATACTTTAATTAACAATACATGTGGATTAAATCATATATTATTTTCTGATAAAAACATAATTTTTTTAATTACCTACTACCACGATTGACTATTTTCTGAAGTGAACATGAAAGTGTGAAATCTTTATGTAGCATGAAGTGACTCTAAACAAGGGGGTCTGGGGATAATTTCTGCTGTTAATATAATTCACCAACCACACTCTCCACAGCAAAGTGGCTCATGTGGACAACATCATCCATGAGGATTCTATTCTTATGCTCCAAGCGCAACAGAGCAAAGTAGACACAAAACAAACATCTGTTGTGGACAGGCCTGTGTTTTCAGTGTGGTCTGGAGCTGCTTAACGAGAGCTGTGGACAATTTCCCAGGAGGGTTGGAAGGACAAACACCTCTTTTACTAAGGACAAACGTTTCTGGAGGGGGGCCGCGTCCGTCTGCACTGACTGTAAACATGAGGGTGTCAGGAACCAATGTCACATGCGACTGGTGGGGGACTTCCGGCATTGAGGGCCAAGAAGGCAACCACAGAGGCACTCTGTGGAAAGAAGCAAACAGCTGTACACAGACACACAAACATGCATCATTGCACGTAGCCTACATGCACGCATGCTCATGCACGCACATATTTAAACAAAACCTGCAAGCTGTCATGGACGGTGCAAGTCAAATAACTTATAGTAATTCAACTTTATCTATTGTATGGTTTTAGTAATCTTTTGCTCAGCAGTTACATTTTTAGCATGTGCAGCAGTGTGCTGCCAGTAAAAAGCAATTACATGTGCTGAATTAGGGAACTGAGAATGCCTGTCTCTGTACTTCATGACAAGCCAGCATTAGGAGACTAAAACCTTTCAACCGAGATCAGCATCCTGGAAACAGCAAATACAGAGAATCTCATATCAAATGCCGTGTGGTGTTTTAATAAAGCAATGTTTGCAGAAAGCACGCCATATATTCCTCACTAAGAAAGATGGCAAGTGGACATCAATAGTAGCCCTCCGGTCACATCAGTGTGGGTTAGATACGTAGATTATTAAGTAATTAAGTAATAAGTAATTATTTCTGAAGTAATCAGAATGATCTGGTTTATGTAAGTTTAGAGCTTTAGATTTTTTTGTAAGCACAGATATAATACTCTCAATTTAAAAGGTGTGTATAAAATGTGTGTCAATGACCAACATGTTGACTCTTTTATTTTTAAACTAAAGACCTTGAATCCCTTTTCAAATAAAAGTGTCAACATTGCCTTGGAGCAAATTACTTGACCCTCTTAACGGAACGCCTCATATAGGAGACATGCAAACAAGAGAGGATAGGAGATCTCTTGCTGCTTGAGTGGATGCACGTTTGAACCCTTTTGTTACAGCAGAAAAAGAAATGAAAAACATTTTGAAGTTGGCTGACATATTCCATTGGTCCTGAGGCCGTTTGACGTGCCGCATCCTGGCAAATTAAGGTTAAGGCAAGGTAGATGGAATCTATCAGAGCTTGACTCTGTCTCATCAGATGGAACAAGCAGCTGCAGGGCATCCCTTGTCTCGGGTCTAGTCATTACACACGTGCATTCATGTACGTGTGCAGGCGCACAGTCATCAACGTATGCACACAAACACACACACACACACACACACAGATTTTGTATGCATTTGCTTTTTTGTCACTCCACAGACAATGCAATGCACATTACTCATGCTATTTTACATATACAGGACATACAGCAAGAGAATTGTCAACAACAGGAAAGTCTGTGTCAAAAATGCTGAAGCTGAAATATCAATTAATGACCACTGCAACCAACAGCACAAATTCACAAAAAATATAGCAAACCACAAACTACCTATATTTTTAAATGTAATTTCAGATCTCTACGGCATGGCAAGTTTATCTTTAGAGAAGTGCTTCGTCACTGAGGTTTACTTTATCCTAACATGTCCCTGCCACATACATTGTAGTAGTACAGACATTGAGAATACAATGATAAAAGCCCGAAAGATCCTGTCTCTGTTTAAGAGGAAGCGAGACAGGAAGTACACATGTAGGGGAAGCTAGTGCAGACGACGTGTCCAGTAGGCTCGCCTTTCTTGTAGAGTAACTATGAGTCACTAAATACTATATGACTGAGAGAAAAATAAAAAATGAATACAAGATAAAGATGAATATTAATATAGAAATAACAATACATGTATTTACACTCACTTGTCCTATCTTCCTCGCCATATTCATACCTATAATATATGCAATTAGCACAAACACACAATGAGCACACATAAGAACCAGGCTGGCCGACCCTGATGTCTGCTGGATCTCAGGAAGGGAAGTGTTTCAACACTTCTGTCTTTTTGCAGAGCAGCTGGACAGACAGTCAGGACAGAGAGGGGGTTTCCAACAGACTCAAACCCTCCGAACACTCATAGGTTGAGATTGAGAACCAGACAGACAGAGAAACAAACAGACATGCACACACTCCCCGCCCACCCCACCACAACCTCCAGCATTACGAACAGCACACTTCCGCTTTCTGTGCAGACTTTGGTACCACTAATGCCCAATACACCACCGCCAAGCCTCACTGAAAAGCCACCAATACCACCCAGAGAATAAAATGAACAAAGATTGTTTAACATTTTTTAATGTGATTATGATTATTGATTCTAACAAAATAACCAGTTTATTATTTTTTTCTGCTTGTGCACTGGTGAACTGTAAACTATTGTTTAAGATTATCTGAAGGGCCTTTTGTCTTGATTGGTAACAGTGCACATACCACTCCTACTCCGACAAAACAAACGTGCATGATGACAGAATGAGGACGAGAGTGGAATAAAGGTTTACTGATATATATATATATATATTTATACTGCTGCAGTTACATCATTTTAATTCATAAGCTTGTGAATGAAGCTCTGCCCATTTGCACATTGTGAGAGTAGCATGGTAGAAGACATTTGCTTGTGTCACTGTAAGTGTAAACAGGCATTTGTAGGCAGAAATGTTGTAATAGTTTGCATTACTTGTATTGACTGTATTCTGCAAAAAAGGGGTGTCTAAAAACAAGATAAAAACACAAAATCTGAGGGAAAAGGTACTCAAAAGAAGTGAAATTATCTGTCCATGCAGCAAGATAATTTCACTTGACAAGCTTGCTTGATTTAAGATTATAGTGTAAAGTTGAACACTGAAAATAAGAAATTTACTCTTAAAACAAGATAAACAAAGATATATATATATATATATATTTGTATTGCATCAATAGCATTATAAGCAATTGGTTGTTTTCACCGTGTAAATTATACACTTAAATAAAGTGGCGTCATTATTTATCAAACTACTTCTTCATATGAAAGAATGAAAATGAGCTTTTTGCAATGTGACAAGAGTCATGTTGACATTGATTGTGTTGACACACAATCAATGTCATTCTCGGGTAGTTCAATGTCTCAGCAGTAACAGGTGTGCATTTGTATCCATGGCCATGTGCATTTATATCATGTTACTGTAGCAATAATATAAACTTTATTAAGTCTTACATAGTCGATAGAGCAGAGCAATAAGTCTAACAAAAGGCATTCATAGATAATATACGCATCTCATTTGCCTGTCTTTTGTTTAAGTGAGCAAATTACATATCAGGGCTAAGACAGGAGCAGCACAGGCAGTTAATTATGTCTAATAAATCTTGGTCCAAATGGCCCTCGAGGGGTGGAAACGGCTGCCGTGGGATGGAGGACCCGAGGTGGCACTTTGGTATTTGTTATTTTACCTTTAACAGATTACGCACGGCGACTTGTCATGCCTCATCCGGTTGGACAAGTGAAGTGAAGGGGGAACGTCAACGCTCTGTCGGTCACCGCTTCTGTTTACCTCGCTGTAGCCTGGGGGTAACGGCCACTAATCAGCAGCCAGCAAAATGCTATGTAATTGGCCGTGTTTACTCTGTTTTAGCATGATTGCATGCCTGATTGGATTGTCGTATCCCATTTGAGAAAAAAGGGTCTCCCTCTTATTGTGGATGACATTGTGCCTGCGTGCGTGTGTGCGTGCTATACAGGGTTTCAAGGGAGGTGGTGAAAAGTTTTGTGTCTTCTATTAGGTTGATTTTGTAACTGCCTGAAGTAGAAGATACCTGAAAATACATTATTTTAAATTTGGAGGCATTTCATTTCCTTTAACTCAACTTTGTAATATTTTTTCACTGATGGTGAAAAAAGCGTTCCTCTTTTCTCCTCCTTTAAAAAAAACACCTCAGTTCAGCTCTATGCAAAATATGTCATGCTGACCACAGAAATGTATCCGAAATATAAAGAAGAAGAAGAAATATCCCCTCATAAGTATGGTTAGGTTGACGGCACACATATGCAAATCATGTGGGCTCTGAGGTCCGTCACCTACTGTAGGCTGGCAGAACACTCAGCTCTTTGTGCAACAGTATGTAAAATGAAACTTGATAAATGTTGACCACATACAGTGGATCATTGGCGTGCAGGTTTGGGGTTAAAATTCTGTTGAGAGATAGGTATGCACCGTATCCAACTATGTTTTTGTTGAAGTAAAAAAACATAGCTGGGGATAATGTTCAGAATCAAAAGTTCAAGACTTCAGTAGACTTAGCAGTAAGTTGTCATCCTGATGGACGCCCCACAGCACTACAATGAGAAACAGTGATTTTTCTCAAGCTTATTGACAGCTACTGAAGGGAAATAAGAAAGTACCTGCTGCGTTGTGTTCAAGTGAATATAAAGCACAGGTAAATTTTTCTTTTCGACCCACACAGCCCTTGTCTATGTGTAAAATCTGTGTGTTGACAGCAAACTCTCTTAAGGGATACAATTCAGGATTCAGAAAGCTAATTGCTGGTCTCTAAGTAAATAGATAGAAAGAAGTAACACCACATCTTTGGAGAGTTTCAAACATATTGGTTCACAAGGGGTTCTGAATGTTTTCCTCCTAACACCCTGTTTTTAGCCAAACTGATATTTGTCTTCAGGGTATTTTTTATACTGTCTGTTAACGCTGCATTTGAGAGATGTCTGAGTGAAAACAACTTGAACTGCACCTTTCCAGAGGCTGTCAAATGTTTGAATTGGGAGCTATGAAGGGGGATAGGTGGGGTATAACTCAGATGATATTTTGCCATGAGGTAAATTGGCAACAAACCAATGGTGGAGAGATGTCATAGATATGATTTAGAGGTTGGTTTTAGGGGTGCAGTGAGTAACCTAGACAGATTTTTACAGATCTAGAGAGGGACATAACTACAGCGGTTTTGAACCAGGAGAGCTCAAAATCGGATCAATGAGTACTTGAGGCCTACGATACGGACAAAAATAGACTGTTGGTATCATTTGTGTTACTAGTTTTGGTGATTCTATTGTATTGTATTGTTTGTACTCATTGTAAAAACATATATATAGTATGCCCATCTGTTTTTTTTTTAAATTACTTCAGTGAAAGAGGATTGACTTATAGAGTCAGAAACTAATTAAGCATAAGCATCCTAATTCAGAGATAATGAGGGCAATAAAACTGATTTGACAATAAAAACCATAAATGTACACGCATGCAGATGAGAAACTTGTGTAAATACTTAAATAAAAACCTATGAAGTGGGCAATGAAGAGGATTATTGCTGAGTGGTCCATGGAGAGTATTTACACTCATTATTCAAATTAACCCCATCCAAGTGTCTCTCTGGGTCTGTTGTATGGCTGTGGTGTAATTGGGTTGTTACTTAAAACAGGAATTATTTCTACTCTGCTTTTCTCTCCGTTGTTTTTATTGTCCCCCACACTGATGAAACTGGCAAAAGTACCTGCAGAGGTGATTTGCAAAATTACCCAATTTCCCCCAACTCAGGTGGAGAAACATTTTTGTTTCTCATAATTTTAGAGGCTTCAATCAGAGGGCAATTACATTACAAAAACTAGCTTTAGTACCCACCTATTTTGTAATATCATCTGGTACTGACCCCGACCCTGTCCCAGTTGTGTTGGCGTTGGGGTGGGGCTGCTGGCAAAAACCAGTAAGCCACAATGACCAGACTTCTCCAAACATGTCATTCTGATTCCCCTTCGTGGGCTGTGCTGAGCTGTACCCAGGGCCCTGTTAACACTCCAAACATTCAGAGTCACAGACCCGTGTCCCCAGCCGTGCTCTTTAAACACTTGTTAAAACGTACACTTTTTTGCAATGTCAACAGCCTGAGAACGAGCCTTCTGGGACTGCTACTGCACTGTATGCACTGTGGAACCTCAACGCAGAAAAGAAAAGGGGTGAAGAGAGAGGGAGAGAGAGAGTGGGAGAGAAAGGCAATGAAGGGAGGAATAACTTTGTACAGTGAAAGTAGTGCTCCTGCTTTCCTCCTCCCCCTGTCTGCTTCATGAAGGGCCTGATTGAGAGACAGAGCAAGCCAACTCAGAGCCATTCAACCGAACCGCTCCTACGCCCCTGACCTGCTGTCTAAACCCCCTAAATTAGACTACTGAGACCCCAAGAGCAAGGCTTACATTACCAGTACCTGTGAAACCTTGGCAGGTCTCATCACCCTGCATGGAAATGCTGGGCAAATAAAATCAGGCTGGCCTGTCTGCACTCTCTCTATGCCCACAGATGGATGGTGAAAGGCAACATGAGCCTCCATGGCAGAGACTGAAGGAATAGTTGGTGGGTTTCCTCTCTTAGGCCCCTATAGCTCCCAGGGTCTAGTTTAGTATACCCCATGGAAAGTCTAGCCTGTCTGCCCCTAGGCTCGGTGAAAAAGAACAACGGGGACCGAGAGAGGGAGAAGCCGAGAAAAGAGTGAGAAAGAGGATGCAAGAATTATCAATTAAAGAAAGAAAGAAAGAAAGAAAGAAAGAAAGATGATACCACCAATTTAGAGACTCTTTTTGATTAGAAAATAAGGGATGAAGTGAGTCTCAATGCCTTTTGTAATCTGTGGGTGAGGTCCTGCTTAGATCCTACCCAGATCTCGGTAGGATAGCGTGGATAATTCCCTCTTTTTGTGACAATGTTGGTGGCAACAGTACGACTGTAGAAAGAGCTGGACAAGTGCTAAGCCAGCCAGCCAAGTCCTTTTACACTTTCAAGCCCTGTGATGTTATTCCATTGCATCATAGCAACTATACTACAATACAAACACAGAAACACATTTGCCTGGCTATTGTCTTTCATACTGTACAAGCTTGGAAGGGCTCGCAGACTGACAGATACAGAGCAGGTGAGATCATTGGACTGTGCGTGTGCATGTGTGTGTGTTTTTAGGCACTGGCCACACAGGCGAGGGAGTCCTCAGTTGGAGACTGAGAGGAGATGTGATGGCAGGGGGTGGATTAGCAAGTACCCCACTGTGTGATCAACAAGAAAACAACATTTAAGGTGGACATAATAGTACACACTCAAAATTGCCCCTACAGCAGCGACAATTCTGGGCAGCGAGAATTGGCCACCACTTATAGAGACATGTATAAAATCTGGTACTTTCTGCAACTCTCTTTTCTTATTAATATTTTTTTTCATCCTTGACGTGATGAAGGAGAAATGTAATTCATCTGTGGATGGGTGAAGACAAGCTTCCCCTCCTTTGCCGGCACAAGGTAGCGGAAATAAGAGAAATGATAATGGAAGGTAAGAGGAGAGGAAACGTAATGGGAGGAAATCATTTAGACGTTACAGTCATTTTAATGTCCTCATGTCTGTTTCAAATCATCCTGGAGGGGCCTGTGTGTGCCAGATTTTTTTTTATTTTATTACAAACTTCTACACACAAAGAGGGTTACTGTGTTTTTTTCTGAGGAACAGGATCAAACAGGCAACACAGGGCCAGTGTGGGAAGTGGCTGCAGTCTAAAGATTTAAAAATGCAAATCAGTATTGCTGCTATAGTGTACGTGTAGGCCTTAAGAATTACATCACGGTTTTTTGTTACAAAATAATATACTATAAAAGGAAATATATGATGTGAGATCATTTCTTTACAGTATCTTTCACACATGCCCGCAAACCCTTCTTTTTGCACGTTAAGTAAGACACCCTGGAGTCAATGCCTGAACTGCTTCCTCTGCCTGCTCACCCTGCCTGAGGCCCTGTGTCTTCTAAAGACCTGTTTGTTCACAAGTAGAGCACAGCAGGTGTTTGAGCAAAGTGCAAGGTGGAAATGTGGCTCCCATTGCTGCTGTGAGACTCATTTATTGAAATGCTCTCAATTTCTCAACAAAACACGCTACGCTTTCAGGCTAAGATGTGCAACAGTGTGTCCTTCCCATTAAGCATGAGAAAAAGATGCCAGCGGTAAAAAGACACATCTCAGTGGGAATGCAACCCCATGTTGCAGAAAATATCGCTACAGTCAGTTCTAAAGCAGATTATTCAGCTGCACACTTTCATTTTACTTGTCAATAATGTGCTTATTGCTGTGAGGCATAGTGCATTTGCAGTACACCTGCTCCTTAGTTCCCTCGCTACCAAATCTGTGCATTGTTTTAACACAACCTTTGCCAATAATAAAGTGGAAGCCAATCAAAGCAAATAGGCCGGTGGATCATTACTGTGTAATTGGGGATCTGTGTAATCGTTAACCTTGGCTCAGTGTAGGAAGTTAATGAATCAAATCGATACCTCTCTCTACTGATCCATAATTATTTGAAAAGAGATGAAAAATTAAACAGGCCGAGCCTATGAGGTTATCATGCCATGCAATTAGTCCGCCGGAGGGAGATTATGTTACCTAGATACCATTGGGGAAGTGTAATTTCTCTTGCAGATGGAGTTTTTTTAATGAAGAGTGCAATTACCTAAATAGGTCAGCCAAAGACACACTGCTGCTGCTGCTGCTGCTGCTGCTGCTGCTGCTGCTGCCACTGTTGCTGCATGCCGCTTCTCAGCATACCTGAGAGGAAGCTCCTGGAGAAATGAAAAAAAAAAAAAACACAGAGCACTGTCTGCAACTGTTGTTACCCCCCTCAGTATCCTCCTTTCTTTCACTCCCTTTTTTTCTCCTCACTCTTTCACCAACACTCCCTGGATAGCGCATCTCCTGCTTTTCCTAATTACATAGTAGATACATAGAAGTCTTTGTTATGCAGAGATTCAGCAGGAATATTGTTTCCTCCAAATCAGGCTCAGGTGATACAGAGCCTGATTTGTTATGGCCATTTGTTGACTGCAACATGTGCAACAGCTTGTTGTGTGAAGTAAAACAGGAAATGTGCCATCTCCTTGAAATAGGAATGAGACATACAACGTTTTTTATATTTCATTATTATGTCTGTACTTTATTGACAATGGCATTAAATTAGTTATACTTATACTTATTATTAGTTATACTAAGATATTTGTTGCCATCACTGTAACAGATTTGTGTCACACAATCAGATGTGGCATGGATAAGTGTATAATTACAATATATGCTATACATTTGAATGCTTGTTTTCCAATTTATTTTATTTCTTATATTATTATTTCTATTTGTTTTACTGTTACTGTAAGTAATGGCCTAATGCAATGTCTTCATAATACGGTTTCAAGTAGTCCGCAGGAGTGTGACAACCATCAGATGTGGAGTCAAAGCCTATACAGGTGTATTTGTGTATTTTATCTGCTACACAGTATTATAATCCTGTGCTAGCTGCTTAAAAACATGTTACCTTAAAAAAATAATTGCACAAATGTAACATAAATGTAACATAACATAACTGGTGACAAAGAGACATTTTATTGGAAGTTAAACATCAGGAAGAGGTTTAATAAGAAGGGGTATATGTTTATATATATAAATACATTTTAATTTTCACAATTGCACAAAGAATCAGATAATTTAAATAAGAACTATGATAACCCAAATATTTTCCTGAAAGCCACACCACTGTATAATTTCTTACAATTACACCTAATAAAAGGTGGTTCAGATAAATAAACACATTTCACCACAATAATGGACTTTGTTCCCTTTTCTATGTGCTTGACAATACACTGTCTTTGATTAGTGTGAAATTGCTATAACCACTTTAAATTAGTGTTTATATTTTCCAACGCAGTTGCAATAAGGAAACAAATATAACACACACAGAGATCTCTGCAGGTCGCTCATTCAGAAAAGTGGGAAAGTAGAGAGAGTAGGTACTTCATGAAACGCAGCTCAGACTACCAGGCGTTGAACTCATAATGAAAATTCTGTTGTGTATGAAGCAAGTGAACTAAATAACAGCCCTGAAAGGGTGCCACTCATAAGCAGCTCTAAGTTTTTTTGTCACATCTGATCCAAAACCAACCATGTAAAAGTGGGTGTCATTCTCAACATGTACAGGACTATATGATTGAAAGGAGAATTTGGCACATGGCTCTTTCTCCTCAAAACAGAATGGGTGACCTTGTGATACGCCAAATGGTGCCTGTTTCAGGTTCTCAATGTAGCAGGTGCCTTGATCATGATTCAACCAACTTGTCAATATGCGCTGTTTTCCTGAAACTTGGCAGAGACTCCACAACAGACTCCAAGTTGAAACTCGGATGATCACATTCCAAAGCTGGAGGAGTTTTATATATATATATATATATATATATATATATATATATATATATATATATATATATATATATATATATACACGATATACTCCTTTATTGTTGTGCTGACCTACCCTTAAAAAACACAGGGAACACATCAGAGTAGACTTCAGGTACCTGGTTAGACTGTAATTTGATCCAGAGTGATCAGATCTGTAAATGATGGAGACCATGTATTCCTCCTGTCTTTTTTGATGGACAGGCTCTGCCTGACCCTCCTACACACTGACAAGTAGGAAATATGTTTCAGGGAATGACACGAGCATACCCTCTTACACTTACTCATTGTCAATCACTCTGCACACTTGGCTCATTGGGTAATAGGAACAGATCCAGCATCGCATCCCCTCCAATCTGTTTGGCTCTCACACGGGAGGTGCATGCTGTTTTTATGCCTGTGTGGGATGGCTTCAAGCTGTTTTCTTATCAAAAGGCCCATTCAGACATTCTCTTTGAGAGGCATCGCAAACCTCAGATCTCACGGCCTCCGTTCAACCACATGTCTTGATTTAAGAGGCCAGAATCAGATTTGCTGCCACTGAGAGCGGTTGCTGCTAAAGAATGGGATGTGATTTATCATCCTGAACCACACACAAGACTGATAAGCAGAGCGCTGGCATGTGTACGCATATGTGAGGGTGCACATTAACACACACACACACACACACACACAGTTCAACACATGTTCTTAAGCTCACTCATCCTCTGGCTCAATCACTCCTATATGCTTTCACACAAAAACCGCAATTTCACATAGAAGCCGTCTTGCCCCTCGCTCTCTAGCAGCGTGGAGTTGGATCACATGCTTTTAACAAACTGAAACTACATCACCTTCCACCCAGGGATCCTCTCTAAACGCTCCCTTTTAAACCTCCACTAACAGTCTCATCATTGATTTTATGTCTCTGTTTTTTTTTCCTCCTCGGGTTGTAAGCAAGCAAACACAGCTGAACCCTTACACCCTGTGTCCCGCTGTGTCTCCCTCAGGGTGTTCTCATCACAAAACAGCTACACAACATCTCAGAGTGAAACACCCTCAGCAACACAGGCCATAGAAAGGCAAAGGTGATGGGAGCAAGTTTTTCACCATTTCAAACGTACAGAGAAATCAAATAAACTGCTCATTCTCTCTCAACATCCGAAGGTTGAGTTACTTCACCGAAGTAGTTTCTCTTAACTCTCTATCCATTTCACACTTTTTAGCTTCCCATCTTTCTTTCTCTTGCAGTTTCTCTCTCGCTCTCTCCAGTTGCTGCTTATTATTTCTTTGTGGAAGAATATGTGATTGCCAGGATTGCTTGGTGGCTGTCTCTTCTGAAGTTGTTAGTTTCAAGTGAAAGGTAGAGAGACTCAGATTCCCCTCTTCTGATCTCTCTGCTTCTCTCTGCCTCTGTTTGCGCCCTTTTGCGCTGTCTCTCTTTTTTCAACCATCAACAAACTGTTGCAGTGTATAGTGGTTTCAGAGGGATGAATAATCATCAGGAGGTGTGTTGGTGGGGATGGTGTGGGGACTAAACTTGCCAAAGGCTAGCGAGTGCAAGTGTAAACCTCGCCTGCTCTCCTGTCCCTGTTAGCTCAGCCATTTTTGGGCGGTCAGGCTGTCTTGCCACAATCACACGCTGGCGCCACAATTGCCTAGCCCCAACTGCAACCCTTTCACTGTGTAATGACTACATCCAGAAATAAACTTTAACCACTCATGCCCCGCTGCTTGCCCCCCGTGTGCATATGTACAGAGACAAGACTGGAGTGATGGTTGTGCTGTGCCCTGCAAAGTGGCATGCTCACCTGGCCCCAGGACGTTGTGTGGTGATGGTGTGGTTTATGGTTCAACACAGAACCAGTCAGTGAGAGAAAGGTGACCACTGACCGCTGTCACCCTCTGGTGGGACAACGCACACCCCTGGTCCAGGAACGTCGGGGAGGTAGAGATATGACCGGAAAGTAGAGTGGTGTTTTGTCTACTTGAAAATTGCGTTTAACTTGTACTAATGTTTAGATGGCATGGTCATGCTTATGGGCAGATGTAAAAGATGCACATGGGCATGGATGTAGCCACAGACTGAATATGTTTCTTCTTACACAGTACATGTGCATGAAAATGATTTATGCGGTATTCAATTCTGTCTGCAAGTCTGTATGTATGTAAGGTTGGTTGCCACAAGGGATAAATATACCTGCACCGAGCCCACAGGTTTCAGTCTTGATTGCGCAAGGGGTGGTTGGATCAGAGCAGTAATTTTCCGCATCTACACTCAGCCAACTTATGTCTACCTTAACCCTCCTGTTGTCCTCAGGTAAAATTTGACCCATTTTCAATAAGTTTCTATATCACAAATTTGGTTTTTTTCAACCAAATTTTCAACAACAAAAAGCAACATGGATGGTTCTCTACAATGTTCTTCACAAGTAAAATAAATAATCAGTTTGCTACTTTAATTGAATTTGAGTGTTTTATTTAATTTCATAGCATTTAAAAAAAAAGATAAATGAAAGTTGAAAATAAAAATGTCAAAAAGGTCAGAAAAAGCTTCAAAAACACAGGAAAACTTGTCAAAAAATGTCAAAAGGCTCCAAAATGAAATGATAAAAACATCAGAAAAAGTGACAAAAACAACTTGGATAAAATCGACAAAAATGTCAAAATGTTGACTCAGACAAACAAAAAGTTGGGCACCTGGGTAGCTCACCTGGTAGAGCATGTGCCCATATATAGAGGTTCACTCCTCGACGCAGCGCATGTCATTCCCCCTCTCTCTCTCTTCCCTTTCAAGTCTAAGCTGTCCGATGAAAATAAAGGCCTAAAATGTCCCAAAAAAACCCACAAGGGTTAAAGGGATTTTCTGTCAGGATAAGTGCCATATGCTTTCACATATGTTTGTGTCCGCACTATACGCTTGCACACATTTCTGCTTGTCTGCATCTGTGTGTTTTTGCATTGCCGCCTCTTTATTTGTCGCCAGCGATAGTTGTGCGGCAGTCACATTGTTCCTTCAGCTAAATTACAATTACTAAGTTACAATTTTTGATTCTTTTATTTTCAGCTTGTCTCTACGCAAATGAGCACACCTACAAAATCAGATAGCACAACATTTATTTTGCATTTCCATCTGTAATAAAGGAAACCAATTAAGCCATACTTTTAAATTAGGGAGGAGGCAATCCTAATTTTCTCCTTAAGTGCAGTTTCCACGGCAATCAGAGGCCTCTGCAGGGGGTCGAGTATGGAGGCGTTGGGTGGGAGCGCACACAGCAGGGACAAACTGACTGAGTGTGAGAGCCTACTGCACTCACAGCTGAATCGTCTGTTGGCATGCACTCTCTCTCTCACATACACACATATGCTGGAGCGCACATACACACAAAATCACACAGAAGCAGCCAATATCACACAAACATTTGCACATATTCTCTCTGTTAATTTGGCCTCATCTATAGGATTCATGGAGGAACAGTGAAAGTAATAAAAGTGTCCAAGTTCATTTTTATCTCATTGTTGAGAATTTGTTAAAGTGATGATGGTTCAGTGATTCATAGTGTCCTAATATGCGATATGGTATGTTTGACATTGAAAGACATTGTCTAATGTTTGTAGTCCTGTTCTTATTTTCCTGTGAATGAGTTTGTCCCTGGGCAAATGTGGATGTGACAGCTTCCTCAATCTGTAAGTATTTATGGTTCCAGTCAGAATATTAGGGAACTTGGCCCTGTGTCAATATTTTTTGTCATGTCTGACTGGATTCTCCCTTTTCCTCTGCTGAGTACGGGCTGTGATTTTAACAGACAGGCAGGTTTTAGAAAACCACAAAGCAGAATAAACAAATGCTCATTTTGACATGTCAGATACAGTATATCTGTATTACTTAAGGTATGAGTATGAAATGAAGTCTACTCCACCTGAAATGAAGAAGACGATAGAACTTGGAACTCGAAAGAGAAAACTTGCAACTTGTACAACTTGTGAAGTGACTGTGTATTGAATGAACTCCCCCTGCAGAATCATATAAAAAACTAAAAGAATAAGTAAGAGACTTGCTAAATGTTGACCAAGTAAACAGGCAGACAAGTAGACTGGCCCGTTGTGAGTATTTATAGCTTCCGTTTGGCAGCTCTAGCAGCAAGCTCAGAGCTTTGAATTGAAGATTTTCTATAGTTCGGAGCGACACTCACTGCTCCAAGATGCCCTTTTTAGCCATTTGCTGTTTAGTGTCATTTTGTTACTCAAAAATAAAATGCCATTTGTTCGTTTTTTTAATGCGACCGTGATATTTACTGTAATTAGCAGTAATGTTTAAAATGAAATAAAAATCTGACTGACAGTTGCATTCATTAGTGTGCACTGATTTAGAATGTGTGAAAACATACACTTAAAAGGCAGGGTAGTCATGGATAAATTAGTTGTTTAGATTTTTTAAAATTCATTTTGATAGTGAAGAGAGCACGGTAAAAATGTAATTTGCGCTGTAAATGTTATAATGGTATAACAAATCCATAGTATGCATAATACAATTAATTGTTATGATACAGATTTGTCTTTGTTTTATTTTGAAGCTATTGTCGGCTCATCTGACAAACACTGCACTCTTAATGACTAAACACTGAGCTTTATTTAAAAAGTAGAACACAAAGTTTTCATATAATAGCATACAACCCTGTTAGGAATGTGATGAAAATATTGTGAATATAGAGATGACGTGATATTTTATGGCCTGTAATTTTAAACTTACAGAATTACTGATAAAGACCGCCAAGCTTTTTGAACAGAACACTGTTTCCAAATCTAACTTTACTTTTGCAACTCAACAGAACTTTCCCTGTTAACTTTTCTCTTGTACATGGCTTTGATACTCACAATTCCTCTAGTCTAGCAGGCAGTTTGCTCTTTTGTTGAAAAAAGGAAAGAAAGAATAGAAAAGGTGGGATTCAATCCGTCACATTGGATCTGGCATAGCCATCTTATAGTTTGAGAAAGCAGAAAAGAAGTTGAAGCTCAGACACAACAGTTGTTAGTCAAACACAGAAGTGTTCCACATGCACAAGGATGGAAAGGCAGAGGGAAGGAAAGAGTAAGGGAGGCGTAGAGAAAGAAAGGGATGAAAAGAAAAAGTGCAGGCCTTCCTCAGAACTGTATTCATGGAGTCTGGCTCTTTCAGGTTCATCTCTCATTACTCCCGGGTGCTCTCTCAAGCTTAGCGGAAATGGATTATGCTACACAAAGAATGGAATAATCACCCTATTCTCCTCCTTCTCTGATAAACACACATGTAGGCGCACACGGACACATCCACGCACATAAACACACACACACACACACAAATAAAAATATACACACACTCTCTTCCAGTCTGTTGTTTTGACATACACACACTGAGTAAGCCAAGCTTTGTGTGGCTGTGAGTCGCTGAGTGTGGTGCTCGTTTTCTCACTGCATGCCAGGGGACTCGTCAATTATCTCCCCAAACGCACCCAGTCCTCGGGGGGAAAAGGCAGTGAGGGAGACGTCCCTGTTTTTGAGGGAACCTGGAGTTTGCAACATTCAGTTGAGTGACAATACATTCACGCTCTAATTCTAGGCTAGCAGATGTAATGTTTTTTTCCTTCTCTCGCTCTCTCTCTTTTTCCCTCTTCCTTTGTCTCACTCTTTTCTGCTCTCCTTGTACTTCTTATCATTCCAACTTTGAGAAGTTGGAGCTCCTAAAGGCTTTAGTGAATGTATGTGATTTGGGTGGTTTTGAGTGGATTTTGAGCGTGTGTTTATGCTTGCGTGCGTGCGTGCGTGTGTGTGTGTGTGTGTTGGATTAAAGGGTGTACGCTTACAGTTTCATCTATTTTATCTAATGCAGGCAAGGTGGTACTCCCCAAAGATTTTATTTTTTTCCCTGAGCAAATTTAAGAAATGTCTGCAAAGAAAAAAAACACAATAACAAACAAAGGAAAAACAACAATTTTATCATATTCATGTAATTAATTGTGCAATGATTAGCATTTTCTCTTGTCAAGCATGAAACACGGAAAAGCTTTAACACTTTTTTATTAATATAAACAATCACATCAAGCCTTTCATGAATTCAAAGTTTGACAATAATCTGCTATAGTAATAGCTTAATAACTTTGTGCCAACTACTACACAATATTGTTAACAGATGGCACTCATATCATTACATTTTTGAAGTCTTGAATCCTGAGTTGAACACATAATTGCTCTGTCTCCTGACAGCCAGCAAGCAGATTGCCTCACTGGGAACAGCTTCAAATAAAAAAGCTCCCTGTCCATGTTTGTCTTGCTGGGGTGACTCACTGTATCTGTGAGCGCTGGGCTGCGAGGCCACTTCTACCTGGTTAAATTAAAGAGAAAATGAATAATAGATGGAGAGAATGACACTTCCGTCGCCAAGGGTAATGAAAGACCGACTCCCAGCTCTGTCTTGTCAATCCTCTGACTCACCGAGAGCGCTAATAAAGATGACACTTGACAGCTAACGAGACCCATCATGGGCGGGGACATGCACACATACACAGAAAGATGGAGGGGAAGAGAATAAGAGAAAGAATAAGATAGAGAGGAAATAAAATATAAAGAGAAGCGCATGTGTTGTCAGGGCATCTAACCTCTGGCCGGCCAAACAACTTGGTGTCCTGTCAGGAACTGAGTGGAGATCTGCTTTAACATTCAGCAAGCTATTTTAGAAAGGCAACAGATGACCGTCCCTCATACAGGGCTTTGAACGATAGAGAGGGAGAGAGAGGAAGAAGAAAATAGAAAGAAGAAAGGCAAGTTGTTAATAAAAAAGTATATATTATAAAGGGAGTGAAAAACAACGCAGCGACTGAGATTTTAAGTTTGTACATGGAGGCCTAGTTGCATGTTGGAAGAGGGTTGGTTGGAAGTTGGAGGAAGCCCTGCCCACGGCCTGATCTCCAGGGTCAGCTCCAGCCTCAGCCGCAGTTACCAAAGAGAGGGCGTGCCATTGTTTACTGTCCATGGTGCGGGTAAACAATAAACAATGAAAAGACTGAGGGGTTGCCAGCTCCTCACCCTAATGATGCCATTTTGGGAACTCAAACACACCCTCATGCTCCTCACAGCCCCTACTCACCACCCACTCCCTTTCTCCCCCTCTCAAACAGCGCCACCTCCCCAGTTCAGATCCATCCCCAGCCCCAGAAACCCCAGAGGGGCGGTCGCCCAGCCTGCCCACGCTGCCCTCTAAGAAACCACGAGAGGGTGTGGTTCCGCCTGGAACAGGAAAGCCATTTATTTTGGGCGCATCTCTGCTGACTGACTCATGTGTTGACTGGAAAGTTGGCTGTGTGCTCTATGGGCCGAGGCTCCACCAGCTCCGTGGGCTATCAGTCCCTGACCTGGCCTCCCTCCTTTTGGGCCCCCTGCACCTCAGCCCACCACAAGTTCAAATGCACCAATAGCCACCCACTCCCATCCTCCCTCCCACTCTAACCCGCCCTCATCACCAATCTATTTTTGTCTTTACGTCAGCTCTGCCACCTACCACTCTCCTCTTAGTCTTAAATTAAAGAATTGCCATTGTTTCACAGTGACTTTAAGCTGTTTTTTATTGTAAAAGCTGATCGTCAGGGGTTATTTTATGATGGGCATGTGTCACATGATTTGTTTGTTTGGGAAAGTAAAGAAAGAGACCGAGAGACAGAGCAGATAAGACTCGTGCTGCCATACAGAAAGGAAGAAAAAAAAAAAATCAAGGATATATGCTTTGATTCTGAAGCCAAAGAAATTTTAATTATATGGAATTAATTTATAGGTTCCACAAACTATGCAGATAATTGTAAAAATGAATGATAATGAATCGTTTAAAAGTATGTTTTGTTTTTTTCATCTTCTGTAATAAAGCATGTGACCTGTTTTGACCCCTCCCCTTCTAAGAATCAAAAAAGATGCCCAGCTCATGCTTACTTGATCTTTAATTGCAAATCTGCAAATGTTATAAGGTACGTGAATTAAATCTTGAATTTGATGTCTGTAGACTGTAAAAAGGGTGAGATTACTGATGGAAAGATTCCTCCTCACATATACAAGCCTGTCTTGTTTCAGAGGCTAAAAACAAACAAAGCACACACACTCCTTAAATACATCTATACATTCTTAAATGTACATCAGAAGCCAAATGTACAGTATCTGTGGTATTCTGTCAGTCCTTGAAATTAAGAATTAATTCAATCAATTTCACAGTGAAGAAAGGGTATTTAATCCAATAAGTACCCATTAAATGTCAGGAATAGGGCACCATTGAGAGCTCTTACAATTCTTGGTTTAGTCTTCAACTATTATAATACATAGCAGTTACTGTTCTCTTTGGAGAAATAAATGACCTACACAGAAATTATATTTATATTATGTGTGTAGTAATTGAAATTGGTGTTTAAATCATGCTGATCCAGTTAAGGAAAATGTGTGTCCTTTATGTATACTGTATGTTACTGTGTATGGGAATGTGGTCTGACAAAAAGAAAAAAACTACAGTAGACAAATTTTTCACAGCTGGAGCATTCCAGATGGCATGAGTAGTCAATAAAAGAGAGGATGAGGGCCCATAAAAAAACTTTAAAATGCCCAACTGTAAAAGGACTTTTATTTATCTTCCTGGCAATGAATGTACAGTGTTTTATACTGGCTGGATCAAATATTCTCTTCCTCAATATAATGTTACTGGGGGACAGAGACTTAGTTTTGGACCTGAAATTTTCCTTAATATAAATGTCTTTACATTGGTCATATTTCAAAATATACTAATATTTTATTTTTTCCATGGACAGGTAATGAGGGGATTTTGAAACTATATATATATATATATAGATTTGCCTGTAAACTACACCTGCCAATCCAACCACCAAAACATAGATCAGTCTACTGTACTGCATCTTATTTCTTTACCTATTTTTTATTGTGTAGTGGTCAAAGGAAGCTGTAAAGTAGGGTGCTCTTCATCTTCTCTGTTTCTTCCTAGGATCCCCATATTGCTCTGGAGATGTCTGTGGGTTCCTTGCTATGGCGTGGCGCTCTGACATTCCCTCCACACCCACACTGGCAGCCAATGTGCCAATTAGTGGCCTTCTCCGCAGGGGTGGGTGCATGGGAGGTGGAGAACACAGAAGAACGAGAGACAGAGGAGAAAGAGCAAGAGAGAGAGCGTGTATATGAGCGTTTCTGGATGTGTGTGTGTGTGTGTGTGTGTGTGTGTGTAACAAGGCCTCAGACCTCAGACATTCCTTTCGCTATGACCTAGGGTACAATTAAGGGGATGTCCCTCCCCTGTCTCCCCTCCTCGGCGGACCACATCAACGGAAGTCCTGGCCCAGCTGGAGGCTCTAATGACGGGAGGGAGGCCAGGTCGCGACCCTGGTGTGCCACCTCAGAGCCACACCCTTCCTGTTTAGGTCCAGACAGGGTCTACGCCAGGAGAGGAGGAGAGGAAAGGGTACAGGGGAGACATTGGATAGGAAAGTGATTTGGATTTGTCAAGATCTGTAGAGGAGCTGAGAGAGATTGTGAACATCTACCATAGTAGTTGCCATATGCTATAAAAGCTTAGTTTACTTCAGTGGTATCACTTGATTCTTTCCATCACCTATCTATCAACCTTGTCATAAAAGTAAAAGAGGACTTCTTTACATCAACCACGTTCTTAATTTAACAGAGTTGCAAACCTGCCCTTCAGGAAAATGACTTACTGCTGTCATTTCCTCCTGTTTCTTCTTCAAAAACATCCAAACTTTGGACTAAACGTTAACCTACGCACATTACAGACCAATGTTACAGGTAATAAAGGGTGAAATGAGTGGCACATATGGGCTTTAGAGAATGTGTGGGTGATTGGGCCATTGTAGGTATGCAGAGAGTTGTGTTAGAATATCATGGGACAGAAAGCTGTGGTCCTCAGCCCCTATCATCAGACAACCCACCCTGATGGAGAGGCTGGGATAATGATACGTCTGTGAGTCTCTCTGTCGGTATGTCATGCCTCTGAATTTGCTTGCTCTGCTCTCGTGAGTGAGGATCAGCAGGGGATGTGTGGGGGTGGTAAAGTGTGTGTGTGTGTGTGTGTGTGTGTGTGTGTGTGTGTGTGTGTGTGTGTGTGTGTGTGTGTGTGTGTGTGTGTGTGTGTGTGTGTGTGACAGGGGTCCCAATAGATTATAGATGTTGATGAGCATCTCCTCTCAGCTTGGAAACCATGTAATTGTCACCTTGCTCAAGTAGGGGAGAGGGGAGTGGGGCGAGATACGCCTTGGACAGCCACACTGAAAACCCGCAATCAAAGAAAAGGGAAAAGTAGAGAGACATGCAACAAGATAAAGAACAAGAAGAAAAAAAAAAACAGTGGACCTGAGCAAAAGAGAAATTATGCGGTGGACATCTTAGTGACCAAATGTTCTTCTGGTGCGATTTACCGTAGGAGCGCTGCAGTACATACAGTATGTATATGTACTATATGTGTGAGCTCATGTGGAGTGTGCATTCAACCAAGTCAGTGTGTGAATGGCTGCTTGTGTGTTTGTGTGTGTGTGTGTGTGTGTGTGTGTGTGTGTGTGTGGGGGAAATCACAGCATTACATTATTACATTATCTGAGTGACCAACAAAACTGACTGTTTCCATTTTGTCACTAAAAAAAAACAGACAAACATTCAGGGTGAATTCCTATACATTTCATTAAGCCATGAATGTAACTAAATGTAACTAAATGCAACACTCCCTGACTGTGTTAAATCTTGAGGTCTTTGATACTATACTGTAAATGCATATTATTTGCAGTATATAAAGTTGGACTTGTCATATATTGTTTGGCTTTATCTTGTTTAATACGTGAGCTGGAATGAGCTAGAAACATGCAACTTGGGGGAATAACTGGAAATGGTGTGCATGTGCTTCTCTAGAAATATGAACCCAATCGGCCACATGGTGACGCTGTAATTAAGGCTTCAAAATGCAAACTTTGAAAGGCCACGCCCTCCACACCGTAAATCCGATTGACTTGAAATTTCTCACACAGGTGCCGCTTAATGTGCTCTACAAAAAGCCTCAAGGATCTTACCGCGATTTTGAATTTGTTGAAAAACAGATCTCCTCCTACACCGTCAGTGAATCATCAGTGGATTAAGCTTATTAAAAGTTGTATAAAGCATGTCAAGTTATTGACCAATGAACTTTGAAAGGGGCGTGGCTCTGGACATAAATGAACACAAATCAGTAACCCTAAGGCCAATCATCACAAAACTCACAGGGTATGTTCAGAGAAGTGCCCCAGATATACCCAGGGAATTTCTACATAATGACCTCACACATACACAGCAAATCTTAATGAAATTGACCACTAGGGGTCCCTTTAAATGCCCAATAACTGGAGTTGTCAACTAATGTATTAATCGCCAACTATTTTTATTTGAGTAATTTTCATGAAAAGTAGTAAACATTCTAAGATTTCAGCTTCTTAAATGTAAATATGTTCAATTCCTTCACTTCTCTGTGACAGTAAAGTGAACATCTTAGATTAGTGGATAAAATCAGACATTTGAGGACGTCATCTTGGGCTTTGGAAAACACTGATTTTATGAAAATAACTTTATTTCACAATTTCCTGAGATTGTATAGAACAAACAACAAATTCATGAATAATTATTATCTTGATTAATTGAAAATATAATTGACAGAATGATCGACAATAAAAATAATTGTTAGTTGCAGCTCTAAATAGCATGTATTTATTTAATTATATTAATGAATTAATAAGAAGGGATACAGGGGCAGAAGCATATCCCATCATGCATTGGGCACAAAGCAGGGACATTGGACATGTCTTCAGTCCATACTGAAAACAACTGTGTAGACAAGCACATTCACACCTACAGGCTATTTAAAGTTTAAAATTCACTGTATGTGCATGTCTTTGGACTGTGGGATGGAACAGGATTACCCAGAGGAAAGAAAACCAATGAGGGTCAAACTCAATACAGTACCCAGTAGCTACAACATATGCATAGTAACGTGTAAAGCTGTTTGTCCTGCGTATTAATCATCAAATTAGCATGACAAAAACATACTTTTATTGGTTTTCTACTTCATTTCTGGGACCTCGTCCACTTGACTTGTGACTTGAAGAAGGATAACTCAAATGGGTTTCCATTTTTTAATGGAAGTACACTTTACAGAATATAGGTAGCTTTTACTAATAAAAATTTGACTAATTAAGAATATGTATATGCACAGCACCGTGAGAAAACGCAGTGTGTGTGTGTTGCCATACAGTCTTTCTATAATGTCTTACCAAAAGGCTAATGATAAAGACAAACATTTATTTGTCTATAATGACTGTACTGCTCCTCTGCCTCTCATTAGCTTCTATTAATCTATTTACCCTTCACAGTGCCCTAACACCATCCCCGGAACCCCCAGCCCTTGCCAAAACCAAAGTGACACTGGCTCCGCAGGCGAGTTTGGGAGGCTATGAGGTCATACCAATGATGGCACTAGCTGTCGACCGGTGAGATGTGGGGCCCGTGGGCGGAGGGGTGCTAGGTGCCTGCGAGGGAAGAGTGAAGGGAGTGTGCCGGGGGAAGTGAGACATTCATTAGGAGAGCCAAGCTGACGCTGTCACCCTCACCCTCGTCTGCTTCTAAGGAGCCTGCTCAGATACACGCCAGCCTCAGCTGCTACCAGACCGCGCTGTGCTTTGCACCAACACACACGGTTTGTGTGTGCATATACAGTATATGTGTGTGCAATTGAATGTTAAAATGTTGTTTTATGCTGTGAAACCCTGTCACACAAATGCTATTTCACCCACAGATGTCAATGATAGAGTGGATAGAGATGCAAATGCAGAAAGAGACACACAGTGAGTCTATTATAAATCGGAAGTTCAAGTTCACGGTTCATCTGCTGAGGCCCTATGCTTATTTGAGGTGGTTCTGATGACAAATGAGACAAGCATGTTCCCTCAGTGATCTTGCACGCCTGTGAAAACAGAGCCCGTTTTATTTGGACTGTAATGCGATGAAAAAGGCCACAAGTAAATTACTGTGTACATATACTTGTTAACGCTTCCTAATAATGAGCTAAAGTTAACATGAGGGTTTCACTTGATCCCTTGACTCACAAAAAGGAAAACATTTTCCATTCTCTTAGTGCCCCATCACTGATGCCTGATAAAAACTGATTAAAGAGGTGAGGGACATGGAGAATGTTTACTTCAAACTGTCAGGATTGTTTTTAATAAATAAATGGTAAATGTGGCAAAGCTGTGCACATCACTGTGCTTTAATCCTATCATTAATCTGTAATAATAACAAAGCTGTACACTTATATTTGAAATTAAAGGTTCAATGCAAGCTATGCTTACTTTTCTGAAGCAGTATATCAGTAAGGGTAGTGAACAGAATACATTTTCTGCATATAATGGTCAGACTGAGCTGGTATTTGAAGGACCTCCCCTGCCCATAATGCATTGCCGCCCCAACAAACTTGCCTCACACCTGAGCCCACTCAAACTGACATTGTGTTAAGAGCCAGATCGGTAATACTAGCTAGCTGATGCTAAAAGGAGCCATTACTGTACAAACTCCTTATATGTGTGTAAAGTAACTCTTTTGCTAAAAATAAAGTAGAGGTTTAGATTATATTCCCAATTGTGGTTTATGTTGGTGTTGGCTTGTTACCTTTCTTTAGAATTTATTTACTTTGCTTGGGGTGTTCAGAGGAGGCATAAACTTGAGGATGGACACACAGTATCTGTTTCTCTACACTCAGCAATTAACACATTTATATATCAACACTGTTTACTTGCAGCACTTTGCAAAGTTTCCTGTTTGCTTTGACATCAGGTTTAATATTATGCAGGGGGCTATGCATCTGCCGTTTTCCTGTACATCTTTACTCTGGTGGCATAGTCTTGGTCCTCCAGTGTTGTCTGTCTGGTACCCTTTGAAAGGGCCCCTTTAATCTTCATTTAGCTTTGTGTTTTGGTGGACTTGGTAGTCATAAATTTCAAAACAGTGTCAAAAATGATCTATTTTAGAATGTATTTGTTTGATATCAATGAGTGAGTTATACAAGTTGTTGAATACAACTGGACATTAACTTGTATTTATTTTGTTGTTTGTAGTTAAGTGATTAATTAATTCTCTTGGATGAATTATTGAGAAACACACATAGCGCTAGCTAAATAAAGTAAATTCCGTGTCTCTGTTTCGGTAGAAGACTGTAGTTACTGTTGAATAAAAAGGGAAAGGTTAACTGTGACAAGATACCATCTCCTGCATGTAAATCAGACAAGTTTTTGCCACCATCTACCGCCCCGGCCTTCACCACGCTCCACCTCACTACATATAGGGCACACTAATTCCTGAATTGACACTGAAGGTTGGCATTAGACATAAATGAAGTGTCCCAAAATTGTATGTATAAACTAATATGGATGTAGTTTCTAGTAAAAGTGGTCTAACCCAGAATGAAAAAATGAGTGCAGCACTTGAATATGTCTAAATGACTACCCTACCAATGATACAATACAACTAATACACACAACATGCTAAAGTTTATACAAAGCTAAATCACTTACAGTAGCAGCAGTCTCACATTATTCAACATTATCTGTAGTCTTTAGTAAGACTACATTACTTTTGCAATGCAATTGAGTAATTGTTGGAAAGGTTGACATTCTCAAATGAGATGTGACAAATTAATGTGGCAACTCCTTCCTAAAAATGGGTATTTTACAGTTTTAAAAGGTTTAGAGGATGCTGTCTTCACACAGTTTTGTTTGGAGAATTGCACTGTGTTCGACTATCAAGAATATTGTGCCAGTCTCTGCTTGTCACCTTTTTTTTTTTAATAACGTGACTATTTTTAAGAATGATAAAATTCCCTTTCTGCTGATTGTGTTTCAATAAAACTGTAGTTTAGATTATAGAATACACAATGGAAATAAGATAATGAATTCCAATGCATTATATTTTAATTTATTCCAAATGAGGTTGATCTTTGCCAAATCAGGTTATGAGAACCCCTGGGTTTGCTCATTTGTTTTGATTAAACAGAAGAGTAGAGGTGAGAGAAAACAACACTGGCAAGTTGTTAGTGTAATTAAAGATGAATTCCAGAATATTACATGTGTGTGATAATCACTCAAATGTTGGGCAGAGATATAATAATAAAATAATAATAATAATAATAATAATAATAATAATAATAATAATAAAGCATAAAATCTGTCACAAGCACGCCTGCTCCTATTCATTAAGCATTAGCAGTGCTTCAAGGACCCCAATTCATGTGTCACTCTTCTTGTCGAAAATGTGTTTTAATACAAGGATAAACCTTGGACAACTGTAGTGTGTGTTGAGTCAGTTTTTATTGGGGTGAAAACTTTAGTGTGCTGACATGACAGAACAAGGTCTAACAGTTAAATTTATAAATTCAGATGAAAAGATTACTAGAAATCAACACACCACAACACGTGTCTACATCAACAATGATCAGCCTAATGTATGTTCTTTTCCCTCTTCTGATTTAAAGCCATGTAGAACAACTTAGACATTGTTTCTGCGTACAAATCTGATATGCATGTAATATGACCAACATACAGGTAAAAAAAATTGTATTAATGTTCATAAAGAAGCCAAGAAAAGATGGGAAAATCTCCAAAAAGCATCGAATGACAGATTAGACATTCGTACAATATGTCACAAAAATTTAGATTTTATTTCCATCATTTACGCTTTCAAAATAACTAAACAAAAAAATGGCGTCTGCAAAAGTTTGGGCACCCTGCAGAGTTAATACCTTATACTGCCCCCTTTGGCAAGTATCTCTTTATAGTGGAATGGTGTGTCTGCCAGGACTTTCTGGATGGATTGTTCAGTCAAAACGTGGGTTTTGATTTGCTTTTCTCACACTCCTGTGAGCTGTTCTGTCTGATATTTTTCTATCTATCTTGCTTTAACTTCCACTGTTCCTGATGACGGCCATTGCTTAATTACATTCCGAACAGAGGATATTGGCATCTAAAAATGCTTTGCTATGCATGCTATAAACTCTGCAGGGTACCCAAACTTTTGCAGATGTCATTTTTTTGTTTTCTGTTATTTTGAAAAAGTAAATGATGGAAATAAAATCTAACTTTTTGTGACATATTATACAAATGTAATCTGTCTTTTGATGCCATTTGGAGATTTTTTTCATCTTTTCTTGGCTTCTTTATGCACATTGATACAAATTTTTACCTGGGGTGCCCAAACATTCGAGCCCCACTGCAGGCATTTATGCGTTTATGTATACAAGACACATTTAAATATACAGGTACCTATTAGGTCCAACCTGTCTTGTGAGTAATTACATTTATAAATGGTATAGCAAATTGTAACAGCAAATGCGTTTTGAGAGAAATGTGATGTAAGCTAAATTGCATTTATTAGCAACATAATGAGGAAATTATCTGCCAAGATGCTAAATGTGAATACCATATGGATGTGCAAAATGTACACTTACAATGCCTTTCATTCAATTTCCCTATAATATCCACCCTTGCAATACAAAGCAATTATAGCACCATAAAACCTTTATGGGTATGTTCAAGCACTAGGGATGCACCAATACCACTTTTTTTAAGATCAAGTACTCACATTTGGGTACCAATACGAGTACTTAATAATCCCTCTTGGGTCTGAGGGTGTTTTCAAACACACAAATGATTTTTGCCTTCTCTGATATTGTTGTCAATTAGAACAAAGCAGTACTTTCAAAGTACCATGTAGGCAATTAATCTGTGTGAGTCGATTGACTTCAAAAAGTTCACCACTTTACTCGAACCACCTGTTGATGTCATTCTTCTTTGGTCTGTTGGCGGTTTAGGTTTTTCTCCTGGAACACGTCCAACACATTCTGCATTTACTGCCTCGTCTTGTGTTGACCATTTACATATCTATGATCATCATCATCATCATCATCATCATCATCATCATCATCATCATATGTACACTGTATGTACTGGTGTTATTGTTGAATACATATTTCTAAAATTGTATGATATTTTTGTTGAATTATTATTACACAATACTTTTTCTGACCTTATCAAATCCCCCGACGAATAACCATAACAAATTAAAACAAAGACTAAATTAATAAAAACTAAGCTTTTTCAAAAAATTAAAAACTATGAACTAGCAAACCCACTTTAAAAACTTATTAAAACTAAACTGAAATTGAAAACAAGTCAAAACGAAATAACAATAAAAACTACTGAAAAATGCAAAACTATAGTAACCTTGGTTTAGTACTGCCAATTTGTTTTGTTATGGTCAAAAAAAGTGACAGAAAATTGTGATATCACTTCTAAGTGAAACTTGGTTTGTTTACGCCAGCAGCTAAATTCACAAGATTTTGTCCAAATTTGAAGAGTTGTGGCCAACTATAAGTTAAAACAGTTAGACTACACAACGAGAGCTTTTGTTTTAGCCTGTTTGTGAAGAAATAAAGTAGCTATTTACAGAGAAGCGCTGTGTTTGTTAAAACAGTGCTGTGTAGAAACCACATCCAGTCAGAGCAGATTGAAATATCGCTTTCTGCATGTTTTTGCCCGTTAAGCTGCTTTCGAAACATGGTTTCTGTGATGTGGTGACAGCTGGGAATCTCTCGGCTCCAGTACACCGAGAAGACGTAGAAACCCAGTATTAATAACTACTGAGAATGGCTGGTTGTCAAGTGCATTCATGCACTGGGCAAGAGCCTAGAGCCTTTTCACAGCCAAAAAGTTCCAAACGGCTGACACTGCTCCTCTTCCGTCGCCTATACCTGCTTGACGGTATCGGGTGTGGCAGTATCAGAGTCACTTTATGACAACAAGTACTGTACATGCGCATGGCATCGGCCAATACCAGATACTGACATCGGTATGGGTACATCCCTATTAGGCACTCAAAGCTCTTTAGAAGGATTAAAGAAAGGGTTAAGGTTAAAACAGTCAACAGTGACTTAAAGCAAGACGCACAGCTGGTTTCATTCATTAACATTTAACCAAAACATTATATTTCCCTGACCTTAACCAAAATGCTTTTGCTGCTTAAAATGTATGTAGCAATTCAGTTTTGCACCAAACTGTAATTGACAAAGAATGTGTATACATGGAATTTCTAGGATAAAAAGGTATGGACAGACATGTTTCTTGAAGGAAAAGTTAAAGCTTATTATTGAACCACATTGCATTCAGATCTTGTTTTAGAATCATAATAGGAAGCTACAAAGCATGACATCTTTTGTTCATTATAATTTTTTGTGATTCTAATTTTTTTATCTATATTTGAGGTTGGTTTTATTATATTAAGATGTGTGCCTCTGCCCAAGGACTGTCCCTTAACTTAGATACCATATAAAGAAATAATGTTATTTGCAGGATTAAAATCCAATTAGATTTATTATGCATCTTGATCATTTTGCATCACCAACATGAAAAACTCCTCAGGCATGTTCAGTGAGCCTTTTTTCCCCCCATTCCACCTGAATGCTTAATTACCTAAATGAACTCATTACTTCACTGGACTAATTTAACTATTTGTCCAAGGTCAAGTCTGACAGAGATTTAAAGTGACTAGTCTGTAGGTCTGGGAGACAAGGAACTGTGCTGAGTGCCAAGAAGAACATGTAGAAAATGAGGGGAAAAGAGATGATGGTGTAACAAAAATGTTAAACAAATCCAAGTTGGGTAGGTCATTCCTGGAGAGAGAAAATTATGTGCAGAGACCACCCATTGTAGCTTTAGTAATCCAATTGTTGACCATGGCTGCTACATTATACATGAGTAGGATACAGGATATTGGGTTTAGAGTTCATAGAGTGACACAGTAATGACACAGTAATGACACAGCAGTCTGCCTACAGCATTAGAGCATCGTCTGTAAGCTAAATAAATCAAGTCAATCATCATGCCACACTATGTTGAAAGTGATGACTTTAAACTGAGATTAATAGAGCTGATCTAGCTGAAAACTTTTTGTCGTTTATCCAACATTACGGCAGCAGATCACAATAACAGCAGCAAAGGTTCCTGAGCACTGGTAGTACTCTTTCAATCAATAATTTAAAACGGTTAAATGTACCACCAAGTCAAAGTGCAGTTAAACTGTTTGTTTAGATGGTTTTTAAAAAGGGAAAGTTTAATAGATACATAGCTAATAAACAAAGAAATTAATACATGAAATAAAAATAAATACTTTATGGATATGTCATGGTCTTAAAAACATACCAAGTGCTTCGTAGTATCGGTCTGAAAGTTGTTTGGGCTAATCTCATGAAGCAATTAATAAGATGTTTTCCAATGTGTCAGTTTCTCTCTTTATCTTAATGGATCATGTGTACAGCCCTAGCAGGAAAAATAGACTGTGAGTCCTCCAACAAGTATCTTGGGACCATGTCACACTGTTTTGTTTTTTCCCTCCTTGTTTTTGTTTTTGTTTTCTGGCCTGCATTTTGCATAATAAACAACACTGTTGGGTTTTGTTTGTGGCTACATCACAAAAGAGTTGTAAGTCATGAATGAGAGATATTTTGCTTTTTTCTCGTTGCTTTGGGCAGGATGAGTATGATGGATTGGCCTACAGTGTAGGGGACAAATGAGTGAAACAACATGAGGAGAGGCATACAAACTCTTACGCCCTTACAACTGCACTGGTGCCCCCAAAAAAAAAAAAAAAAAACTATATAACTATTATACATTTGCAGGTATTAATAGTAACAAAGCTTCTGATTAAAATGTCAATGGCATAATTTCCTGTATTATTTGCTTCAATATATGTACTCCGCTTCATGTTTTGCAAGCAAATCGGGCCCTCTGCTCTCTCCATCTCCTATCTGGCGCTGCTCGACTCCTGTTCCCGGGGACCATGGGGAAGGACAAGTCCTGGCTGTCCTGGCTCTTGACAGAGGAGATAAATCACTCAGCACACCGGAGGATAGCCTTCCAGTCGGCAAGCTGGGAACTTCATTATCCCGCCCCTGCCACACATTACCATGCAGATCGTCACTGATTGGACCGGCGCAGTGGTGTTTGCAGCCTACTTCTGTCACCGCCAAAGGAGTCTCAGATCTGTCTCAGTGTTGAGAAGAGAAAAGGAAATGATCATATATATAGAAAATGAAAAAGGTGGAAGTGAGTGATGATATTTTAAAATAGGCAGATTTTAAGAGGAAATGGGAAAATTTTATTCAATACAGGGATATTTGGCGTAAAAACATTGCTGCACGCACAAGTTGGTTTCGGTTGATGTCTGCAATACTTTGCAAATTCAAGCAAGCATATTCGGTGTAAATTCCACTATGGTGTAGTTTCCTTAAGCTAGGAGAGGCCCAGGAAAACCACAATTTGTACTTTTTTTTGCTCACACTATTCTGCATCAACACTTTCATTCTAACACCTTGTATGTTTTGAAAAAGAGTATTTTTCTCAACCACAAACCACCCATCTTGAGAGCTCTTGATTTATTTATAGACATCAAACTCACATGATTTATAGAACACAACAAATATTAAATTACAACTGCTTCCTTTGCATTTCTTTGTTATTTAATGTAATTAAATAAATATAACTGCTTTGTTAATAATATTTTAGAGGGTTCAGTGAAAACTAACAGGATGTGGTTATGGCCAGTTAAAGTTAATGAAGATGTATAAATATATAGAGAGCAAGAGATAGACTAGAGATAGAATGTAGAGTCAGTGTGTGTGTGGTCCTGAGGCACACAGTAATATGATCCATGCTTGTCTTTGGAGTTAGCATGTGGGGATTGGTGCTCTCCCATCACACGTGCACCGAACTATACAGCAGAGATAAGCATAATTAACAAGCCATGTACTTGTCAAAAATGGTTTAATTACTGAGAATTTAATTACTCTGGTTCTGGATTTAAAAACAATAAATACATTTTTAAATTTTGGAGACATCCACTGTGATTTAACTAGAATTCAATGGGGCCAGCCTGGCTGTATGCTAAGTTTACATCTTTTTCATTTCTCTGAATCAGTTCCATTTTCTGGGCATCAAGCTGGATCAATGCATTGGTGAGCTGTAACCTGATTACATTGAGCCATTTCTTGGCTCCCTACCAGTGAAAAACACTAGAGTTTACATCTTTTTCATCATATATGTATGTCATGGGACAGATAGATAGATAGATAGATAGATAGATAGATAGATAGATAGATAGATAGATAGATAGATAGATAGATAGATAGATAGATAGATAGATAGATAGATAGATAGATAGATAGATAGATAGATAGATAGAGACACACACACACACACACACACACACACACAGTTAAAAAAAACAGCGATAATCACTGAGGTACAAAGTTATTAGATGTGTTACAGCATTAGGTTTTCAAGACACCTCAGTAAAAGAGATGGACCGTCAGGCTGTGGATGTCAAGGGTGACAGCAGAGAATTGTGTTATCTCAGAGTCGGGGGATGTGCAGGAGTTCCAGGTGTTCTTCACGAGAATAAAAGTGACATCTGAAATTAGCAAAGGTTTAATTCCACACTTCCGAACCATGGGGTGAGTGCAAATGAAACAGAGGAGAGCGTGACTCCTCCAGCTCTCAATCTCCAGTTCTCACCGCTGTCAGCAGATGTCAGTTAGCTTTGCCTGAGTTGCAGCCTCTCTCCTGCATCTGACACCAACTTTTAATAATATTCTGTAATCAGATATTAGCAGAAGAGAGCATTGAGTACTACAAGGTTCCATCCTTTCTACCTACTCTTCATATTTTCCGTCTACCTTAAACTTGTGTATGCCCTCCCCACTTTCCCCCCTGTCTAACCCTTCCCTCCCCCAGTCCAGGTCTTGTGTGTTGGAGGATCCCCAGGGTGTGTGTGGGCTAATTAGGGTGAGGCAGATTGGAGGGAAACACAGGTGTTAGCCAGACCGTACTCGCGTGAACAGAGTAATGACTGTACCGAAGCCCCTCATCCCACCACCCTCCCCCAAGGGTAATTTGTCGCTCCTCTGTATAACCATGCATCTCTCTGCTCCACTTCTGTTTACTTTTCATTAATTATTTTATCTGGTTATTTGTTAGCCTTATTTATGGCCCACACAAATATCAGCGCTATTAGAACGGAGATGCAACAACGACTTTGTCACTGTGATCCTTACCTGAGCCGCGAGGGTTAGAACTGTTGATGTCTCTTTATCAGGTCAAGGTGGTCTGTTAATGTGTGTGTTCATGTGTACACTGCTGTGTTAGCACAAGCTTTGTTTTACATCAGCCGTCAGACATATTGTACTCTCACTCCTACTGTGTTTCTCTGTTGCCTCACACTCATATCACGTTTCAAATGTGAAATAATATAAATCTTTCTTTAGTGATGTTGAAATATCTCTACTAATCTGATTGGACATGACTGTGGAGATCTCAAGAAGAAGAAAAAACAGAGCAGGAGAACGTTCTTCTGCTTCTTACTTCTGATTATTAAATGATGACTAAGGCTCTTAGTAAAAAATTTAAGAGCACAAATCGACAGAGAGTTGAAGTAACAGACAGTAAAAAGAGAAAGCAGAAAGGGTGAGTGATGGGAGGAGTGTGCAAAAAGAAATTGTTGAGATAACTGTGAGATCAACAGAGAGAGGATGAAGAGGGGGAAAAGAGAGTACACGCTACTGCTAAGTGCCTAAGTGGCAATATGCACCCAGTGAGGTGGAATTGAACCCGGTGAGAGAATACTGTCCTAGGTCAAGCCGAGTCAGAATCACTTGGGTGACTGTTGCTCACTAGAGCAGAGCACAGCTGAGGAAGAAAGCGGGTGCAACACTGAGTCAGCGCCATTTTACCACTTACTCTGTAGAAAACACACTCTGCTACCATCACGATATGAAAGATATTCCTCAAAGCAACTATGTTATTTAGTTATTTTCCTTCCTAAATGACTTTCTACCTAACTCTGATGATGCAGTGCCAGGACATATTGCCCGCATGTTATTATATCCATCAGAGTAACACAAACACAGTAGTCTTGCATTGTCAGACCTATCTCCACAGCGCTGTGAAGCAAGGTCTGGCTACGGAAATTAAAAGTTTGATAAGCGACGGTGGCTCTGCAAAATCTCGGCAAAAGTCTCTGGAAGGAACTTGTTTGCTGAATTAGCTAAATACATGGTTCAAAGTAATTTGCTCTTACATGTATTGCCGTATGTACTTCGTTCATAGCAATTTCTCCAATTTGATCCAAAACATCCCAGTTAGATAGTAAATGTTGTGAACATATTACTTGTAAATCTCTATAATCAATCCCCCGAAGGAACCAAGTAGGCCTGCCTTATTGCATGATCCAAAACCATCCATTTTCAGTTTTGTAGATTGCGAAGTTCTTTGTTTTTCGTAGCGGATTTTGAGAACGGCAACACACAGAGAGTGGAAGGTGAGTGTCAAAATTCTTAATCCTCGAAATACACTTCCATTGATCGAGACAACACGCACAATACAGCAAGCAGTGTGGAATGTCTATATTTGCTACAACGCCCTACAAAAATAAATAAAAATAAAAAAAACTGATGGCAGACATCCAATATTTAAAATGACAAAGCTTTCATAGAAAGCCACTCACTATTGCAAAATAAAAGTGCATACAGCGGATCTTAGTTTGCAATAAACCAACTTGAGGGAAAGACCATGGTAGTGAAATTAAGCTAGGGTTAAAATGTCTACTTTGTTCAGGTTAGGGGAGCCTCGTCCCAATGGTTACAATAATATAATAATAACAACAATAAACACTTGGTTAAGTTAATATAAAAGATAACAACATTGACTCGTGGTTGGTTACAATGGCCCGCAAGAGAGCTTTGTTCATCACTTGAACATAAATACATACAGTATATCATTTTGGGGCACTTGTTTCAGATTTACATTTAATTGACTGAGAATGATTGTTGTACTGAGGCCGTGGTAGCTGGTATCATCTAAAGCAGGGGAAGGAGACACGGGTGTCCTGTGGCTCATAGAAAGATCATTAGGTTTGGAATACATCTCCCCTGCAAATAATAGCCGTTTTGCATCACAATCAGCTCTGTTCTGAGCTTTGGCAAGTTAGGTGTCCCAATAGATTTCATCCGGGTTCCTTATAACGGTCTCAAGTAGGGCTGGGCAATATATCAATAATATATCGATATTGTGATATGAGACTAGATATGGTCATAGATTTTGGATATTGTAATATGATTATAATATATTGTAATAAGTGTTGTCTTTTACTGGTTTTAAAAGTTGCATTACAGTAAAGTGATGTACTTTACTGAACTTACCAACTTACCAGACTGTTCTAGCTGTTCTATTATTTGCATTTCCCCCACTTAGACATTATGTCCACATTACTGATGATAATTTATCTAAAATCTAAGTGTGACGATATTTTGTTAAAGCACCAACTGTCAACCCTCGTATATTGCAGCAATATCGATAGAGGTATTTGGTCAAGAATATCGTGATTTCCAATTTCGTCCAGCCCTAGTCTTAAGGAGGTACTGCATATGATGATACAATAGCTAATAGTAAAGCAATGCAACAACTGCTGCTCCTTAAACTGATTTGTCAATTGTCTGAATTTAAATGTCCTCTCAAAAATGTTGTGCTGTGGCACAATTCTGCAACTTTGTTTAATCCTCTTAACACATTTACAGAGTATCAGTACAAACATGCTGCATTAATGAAACAAAGCACCATATCTAAGCATTGCCCACTGAGTAATTCATCATTTAATTGAAGCCATTTAGTTTGTACTGTCAAACAATAGAGGTGAGGGGGAATTACAATACATGAAAAACAACAGTCATATAATAGAGGAGGAGATGGGGGGGTAATCTGAATACCAGTGGGTTAGAAGAACAACAATAGTCACTGGTGACTGACATTTCCAAGTGTACAAAGCATCAATAACATCTAAAAAAAAAAAAAAAAAAAAAAGCAGCAGAATGACGAAAAAGCTACAAATACCCACAATAAAGTGCAAAGTGACCAGGCATGTTGAATACATGATCAACCTCTTCCATCATAACACAATTTGTCCACATCAGCGGCATAGACATCATCATTATCCTAATCACCATCAACACGAACCACATCCTATTGCTAACTACACACTTTGTCAAGTAAGTTGGGAGTTACTACCTCCTCCCCCAGCCTGAGTTCACATGTAATATGGCTGCGGGGATGAAGGACTGCTTGTACCTGTTACTCTTAATCATGGGGAATCTAAACCTAGAGCCAGAAGGCAAAATCTGAAATTTAGAGCAAAGACGGTGGGCGCTGTCGGACAGGATGGCCTTCCTCTCTACTTGTCTGTTGAACAGATCAGTTAGCAGATGCGTGGCAGCATTGTTGCACTGACAGCACAGTTATTAGCTAAGGAGTTGAAAGACTTAAGCACTTCCTCTACGGAGTTTGGGTTTGGGGGGGGCTTGGTCTTTACGGTGTCTAAGGAGATTCATTATTTGAGGGAATCACAGAATAAATGAAAACAAAAATGTCCTTACTCACTCTAATTCATAATTTTTAATGAATTTGTGTTATCACTAGTAACTTAAATGATTGAGTGGTGTGGCACGCTACAGTAAATCAGGTTGTAGGGATATGTAGGGGTCGTTGAACTAATAATAATTATTTGCCCTGTAATTATTTGCCATTATTTTGTTTCTGGGTTTTATTTTGCAGTACAGTAGTGCTTATGTTTACTGGCAACTAACAGTGCAAATATTGGAAATACTGTAATATTTACATAGCACTGCAAATAGGAAGGGTGTGAAGGGCAAGGCGTTCAAGTTTAGATTTACGTACCTGACATTTAACTATGATCTTTCATGAACCTACAAACCACAAAGTAGTTTATTGGCCCAACCTTAGCCATTCCTTCACAAAACTAATTTTTTTTTTTTTTTTTTTTAAAGCTTAGGCTGTATGTAGCTTGACACAGCTGATAATTGACTAAAGGATCAGACGCATCGTCAGCCAATTTTGCCGGGGGTTCAGCCCCGAAGGCTTTGTGTGTAGCACCGAATGTATTTTGAAAAGTTGACTGTCAAATATGAAACGAGACAATGGCCTATGTAAACCTCCAAAATCATAAGTTGCCTTGTTTAATTGTGTTTCAGGTAATGGATAAGCTGTGGACATGCTGCAGTAGAAGTGACGTGTTTGTGCCCCGATATTTCTGCTGTAGTTTCGGTTTTCCACCTTTGACATATAGCAGCATACAACCACTTCCCTAAACTTTGTCTCATTCTCTCTACTCTGCGTACTTGCAAAACAACACAGCGTTGCTCACAGGCCAGTAGTATGCACCTAAAGTCATAGGGTAACATTAACTTACAAGTAGCCTGCAGCAGCACTTTTCCAGGGACTATAGCCACTGCCGGAGTCGGGCAGTAACAAAGAAACAACAGAACTAGCTCATCCCCCTGCTTCCTTGAAGCTAGCAACATGTTGCCTTCCCTATGAGTTATGTATGTAACAAACAAACAAACGTAAAGCCTTTGGGCTCCGATGGAAATTTGGTGGTGCATTCAGGTGGATTCCATACTCCTTTTACAGTAGCCTATTTAATTCTTTGCATTCCAATTTATTTTATTTAACTCCCAAATCTTAATCTCAAGAACTAGTACATAAATGTGTCTAAATATTTGTCAGAACATGAGCACAACATAGTGGTTTGGGAGCATGATGAACTGTTTGCTGTGTGGCATTTCGTGCGCGTAACTTCAGCAGTGCTTACTAGTCACAGTTTATAGACTTAAACATAAATCTGAACTGGACTTTCACTGTCAGCGCTCGTGTGACAATAGAGATGAGATCATTTCACCTGCTGTACAACTACATGTATATGTCGGCCTATGTAAACCCTGCTGCTTCTTCTTTACCTTGTTCACTGTAATTGGTTTAACTGATATGTTTTATTAAGTGTCAAAAGCACCAGCGGGGCTTACACTGTACAATCTGTCACATAGGGTGCGACAGCAAAAATGGGTAATGAAGGAATAGAGAAAGGGGGGGGGGTGTAGAGGAAAAAAATGCCTTTGCAGCTGAAACAGGTGAGTGCAGACAATGAAGTTACATTACACAGATGATTAGATGGTGAGCAAGTTGATCACTTGTTCATTTGCACTCTTTCACCCTGGGGTCGGAAGTGTGACACAAGGCGTTTGTTCATTTTTCCACTGCTGATGTCAGATGTTTTTTTAATCAGCACCATTGGTCTGTAAGTAGTGCATGTGTGGCTCAGAGGAGCGGTAATGCTGAGAATGTGTGAAATTACACTCGTTAAGGGGGAAAGATGAGCAGCACAAAATAAGCATTGTAAAAGTTTGGATTAGCTAGATTGTTAGATTTTGTGGGAATTAAAAATTGTTACTGGTGTTTTCCAAAGGTTCTCCTTTCCAGCCTTTAACCTTAGGAATATAGAATAAATGTAAGATGGCTAACACTCTTCTACCATTTTTTGCTTCCCGATACAGATTCTGATATCTGAACTTGCGAATTGGCCGATACCAAGTACTGATCCAATACCAGTGTGTCATATATTTGGTTACGTTTTAACAGCTGTAAGCTACTATCTCTGTATGGATGTGATTTGATTTCTATCTTTGTTGTCGGTGTGGCTCAGGTTAAACTCTTTGTGAAACATAAACAAACACAAACAATGAATGCTGCAGAACTTTTTTATTATCCAGTTTCAAATTCAGTAATAACGGAAAAAGAACAAACTATTTTAACATAGATTTCATTTAGGGCTTTATTATGTGGTATCGGATTGGTGCATGAACTCCAGTACTTCACGATAGTAGTGTCTTAGGCAGTATCGGATGTGATACCAATATCGGTATTGGAATATCTCTACTTGGCACTGAAGTCCCACTCAAGTTTTGAGATTGTGCTCCCAAGAAGCATGACAGCATCAATCGCTTCAGCAAATGCCCCAAAACATGTTGAACATGCTGAAGTGACAAAGGAATTATAAACACAATTAGCCAATTTGTATGCCATTATTGCCCTGTTATCAAGACGCATACTCGCTTTTTAGCATGTTTATCAACGCTGTTTGGCCTGCATTGACTTACATTACCTTGCAATAACGTGTGAATTTAGTAGTGAGTAGTATGTAAAGGTTCTGTGATAAAAATTACAGACCTCTACATGCTTTGTAAGTAGGAAAACCTGCAAAATTAGAAGTATATCAAATACTTGTTCTCCCCATTGTATATATATATATATATATATATATATATATATATATATATATATATATATATATATATATATATATATATATATATATATATCAAATACTAGATCTATAGCTGTATATCATACTTCTGCATCTGTAATCCATGGCTTTCATTTATAGCTCTCACACACACACACACACACACACACACACACACACACACACACACACACACACACACACACACACACAAAAAGAGAACATTTTATTCTGCACATTGCAGGCTCTCTGTGGTCTAGTTGTTAAGGTGGTGACCATGGAATACAGGTCCTGGGTTAACGTCCCACCTGGGACCTTTATTGCATTTCATTCCCCGTCCTTTTGGCTCTCATTTCTGATAATTTCTCTACGGTCTTCTATCCAATAAAAGGGGAAATGTTGGTGTACATTATTGAGTGTGGTCTAGACCTCTCTCACTGAGCTGCACATTTGGCATTGACAGTGAAAGACAATTAAAGTCAAGCAAATAATGTTGCACATTGAGTCTAAAGTCAAACATGTAGAATACACTATGTTGTTAAAAAATTATGAAAAGGCTGCTTCTCTATTCATGTACAGAACCAACCAACACATTCTCATGAACAGGTTTTTTTGATATTTTTTGAAACACATTAGTGTGCATAAGTTTTTATGCACACTAATTTGTTTTGACATCCTACAAATATTAGGCAACTGCCGGCTGGTTACGACAACAGTTAAGTTTATGCACCAAAACGATTCTAAAAAAGATTGTGGTTTGTGAAAGGATGATCACAGCCGTTTAAAGATCACTTACATCCAATGAGCAATACAATTCAGGCAATGCCAAATAAGCCTCAGCTTGAGAAAAAAAAAAAAAAAAAAGGTGAAAATGTGTCACCTTTACTGTATGTGCTTTCTCCCACTGGTCTGACTAAAGGTGAGAAACAAAAAGGTGACATTCCCAGATATCATATGTGGAAGACAATCACATACACATATGGCATAGTCTAAGCAGTGTTGTTCTTCATAAATGAAAATATCAGATTTGATTCTGACAATGCACAGCATAGAAACACCACATTTTCACATTCAGTTCTGGAGCTACCAGAGATATGCAGCTGTCTGACTGGCAGCTATTTATGTATTTAGTGAGTACACTTTGAATGGAGAGGATAGATGATCTGACTTTACACACAAAACACACACGACCAATGCCAATGTCCAACTACGGTCTTTTTTTGGTGACTGACACTTGTATCCCTAATGACACATAATGACAATATGTGCTCGTCCATTACTGTAGTGGTCAATGTGAAGTAGCTTCTCTACACAGGCCCTTAGGCCATTCAACCACCCAGAGACCTTGCTTTATACTTCCAGAGAGCCCCTGTTATCCTCTTATCAGCAGAAGGTATGTACACTCTTAATGGTAAGAGTTTGATGTCTCTGCAAAGGTAAAACTTTTAAAAATGTGGACCACCTACTATCTTACAGCAAAACGATGACGGTTTAACCTTTAGGTGTAATAGTAGAAGAGGAAGGCCTTTCCCGCGGGCTTTCTCCACTGTTCAGTTGCTGAAATAAAGAATTCATTTCAGGTTTTTCCATTTCATAATCCACAGTTCAATGTAAAGAGGCTTCATTTCAAAACCTTTTAGGGCCTCATTCATTTTTATGAGTGTTTTTCTTGTCAGGTCCAATTCTTGTCTCTGCAGCTCCAACTCTGAAACTATCAAGAAGCCTTTATTTTCATTTTTGAATAAGAATCAAAGAACCTCTAGGTGAGGCCGCAAAGACATCTTACAAAATATTCCTTTGGCTGGTAATGTTTACTTGGCATTGGCCTGTGCCCAGAGGCAGCAGCCCTTATTCCCTCTCTGACACTAGTGTTGTCTTGCGCTACAACAGGAACCCTCTGTGCCCACAATTAATTTCCGCCAGAGCCATAATATTCCTCTGGCGTCTGCATGAGACTGGCAGTGGCATTGAGGTACATGGTCTTTGAGCTTGATCTTCAATAGACATCTATTCTAGACGTTTCTCCTGCCCACCCAACATTTTACATGCAGAGACTTTCCTACCTCCAAATGTTTTTTTTCAGTTCAATGTTGTTTGCAATGCATATATACTCACTAATATGTTTGATGGTTAAACATTGAATCAGTTTAAAAAAGAAAAAAAAGGGAAAACAAAGCATTGTTCAGAACACTTTGATGATGTGGAATAGATGTTTAATTTATGCTAATAATAGGATCTAAATTCTGTAACACATATTGAGTTCTTAGTGATTAAAGTTTCAGTCCTCTCAAAGTAATTTAAACCACTTATACTCCTCAGATGACATTTGAACAAACCCAACATGGTGAATGTCTGTCTGTGTGGTAATTATCCTGAAACTTGCTCTGTGCCTTTGAAATCACTAAATGAAAAGCCACCAAGGCCTCTTTCTGAAGTAAACTAATTTACACATCAGTTTGTTTAGCTAAATGAGGCCTTTGGTCTTCAGTGTGTGACTTTTTAAATAAAAACTAAATAATTACATCTGATACCATCTCATTATTCACAGCACGGGACATTACTACCAACTCAAGGTAAATGTTGACTATATAATGGGTCATGGTTCGGTGCACGCAGCCACACGCAGAATACTGGTATGTAGTTTGATGCACGTAATGCAGAACCAATTTTTTGCATGCATATGTTTTGTGAAATCAAATATAATGAACACCATAATAATTTTTTTGTTATCCTCATCGACTGTTTTCTATCTTACATTAAAGAGTTTATAGAGGAAAAAAAGAAAAAGAAGAAAAAAAAAAACTTAAGTTGCTCGTCATTTGAGCTTTGAACAAGAGGATGGACAGTCCATTAAATATATGGGGGATTTCTTTTGCGTGTCCGATTATTATTAATTATTTCTATTCTAGGTCAAATGTAAGATAATACACGGTAGGAAAGGCAAAGACATTTCTCCATTGTCAGCTTAGGTGGACACTAACATTACCACTGCAGTGTTTTACCATTGCACTTTAGCCTAGGAGCTAGCAGATTTCCTTTTGCTTATAAAGTAGCTTAATTCTGACAAAACCGCACGGTTGAAGTTTAGCCTGCATGCAGGTTTTGTAGCCTAAAACAGAGCAGCCTATATTAGACAGAGCAACAAGTGATAGACTGCTATGTCACCCTCTCTGCGCTGTCTGCTCAGCTCAGATGCTAGTTTTTTTAATTTTTTTTTTTAATTTTGACAATACAGCTTTCTGAACGGTCTGTGAAATAAACATATGCAACACTTGCACCTGCCATTCTCACTCTTACGCCACTCTTGTAACAGTGGTTATGGTTAATCGTCATATCGTGGTATGTTGCTTCTTCACCGCGGTAAGAAAAAAAAAAGAATATATATATATATATATATATATATATATATATATATATATATATATATATATATATACATATATACATACATACATACATACATACACACACACACACACACACACACACACACACACACATACATATATATATATACACACATATATACACACATATACACACACACACACACACACACACACACACACACAATACAGCTTTAGTTGTTGGATGTGAATGAAAACACACGAACATGCTAACGCACATTAAGATCACCAGGATAATGAGAAGAAAAAAAAAAAAAAACTAGAGCCCAACTTCTTATCTCTTCTGCTTTCAAACAGCCTTTAGCAAAAGCAGAATGGGCATTTACACTGGCATATAACCAAGGTGAAACTAATTGTAACACCCCATCTAACACACAAGTTGTATTATTTTGGTATTATTCTATTTATTTTTATTAAGAATTGCTGTCTTTTAGTAAAAATGTTTGTTCAGTGTTTGTCTAATAAAGACATATTTGAAATGTTGCCTTTTTTTTAATAAAAAAAAAATATTAACATTATACCAAAGTTGCCAGCGGATAAAATGATACCTCAGTCCCCACCAAGAGGAGTGTGTCCATCTTTGACACTTGCACTACTGTCTGTTCAAAATAAATTTGAGAAACGTATCCTAGACTTTTTTTCCAATACATCAAACTCATACCGAAAAGTGACTCGTAAACCGAGGTTTGAACCAAACTGACTCCTGTGTAGCCCTACTTTATATTTTCTTATATGAAAGTTTGCCACAGCACCCACCTGGCCATCCCCTTTTAATCAATACTGTGTGCTGATACATGTGTCGTTGTGAGATTATTTTATCTTTCATTTGTGAATGACCTTTATGTGCAAGCTTTGCAAGGAATGTGAGAGAGCTAGCCGTTGCTCATTTGAGTCTCCTGTGTTCTTTGGACAGCAGACAATGTGTCATGGGCTTTAAATGGTCTCTGAAGTGGGAGGGTTGGGTGTGAATTCAAAAATACCAAGAAACAACACACTAAATAAGGGGCTACTATTCATTCTTACTGGCATGGTGGGATATAGCGCCATACAGAGGCAACAGTATAGTATGCATCATGCTAATGCAATAGGACATTGACGTTGCAATATTCTCTGTTGATGACTATGCATCAGCTGTCCAGAAACAGGAAACGCATATGAAGATTGGAAGCTTGTCCTAGTCAAACACTTGTGAGGTGATAGGAGGATATTTTGGCTCGCTGGTCAAGGAGCACTTTGATCATCCCATTAACCATATATTCAAAACAGTGGAATGTTTTGTGAGGCTACAGGAGAAATGGGACATTTTGTGGTCATGATTGCTCTATGCATAAAAAAAAATAAAAATAAAAAAAAAGCACTAATAATCATAATTGGATTCCAGGTTGAAACGTATAATAGTTAATGGTGAGGTAGGAAAATTCCATATATGTGATGTTTTCTTAAGCCCATACGAACAGATTCCTTGTCAGCGCTGGTTAAGGTAAAGTACAGTGTTTATAGAGGCCTACAGACATCTTGTCTGTAGCTTCACACACATCCAACAGGCCACTGTGGGAGACAGTCTGGCTGCCCCTAACTCAACAAACATTGTCACAGCAAACAAATCTGTTCCCAATTTTAATGTGATCAAATAAATTACAGAAACATTTTCCACAGGCTATACTCTTTAACTGAGACATCCAGCTAGCTAGTGCCAGGGAGAGAAACATTCAGCCAAGATAATTCTCCTTCAGGAAAAGCTCTGTGAAGTCATCCTTTCTATCTCTGTGACAGCGAGCGACTGAGAAGTTTAGCTGTCTCTTGAAGCTCCCCAAACATTTTGATACAGTTAGGGCAAAAGCAACATGATTATTTGCGCGGTCTCCTTCACGGTAAATATGTTCTGCTGCAGGGAATGGGAGTAAAACCATGACAAGCCCTTTAAAATGTATGACGTGCGAGGGATTCTTTGCCCTTATGACCGTGTGGGTCTTTTTCTGGCTGCTGTTTAATGCCCACCCTCTCGTCCTAATCGTGCCCTCCGCACAGAGAGCCTGGCAGACCTCACATCCAGAAAAACCTGTTGACAAGTGGTTGGTGTTGTGGCAAGGATGAGGCCTGGAGATGAATCTTGGGCTCAGGTCGACAAATAACGGTAGTTGAAGGAGATGGGAATAAAAAAAATGTTTTATAAAGTCTTTGTTATTTAAATAAAAATGCATTCCACAATCAATGCCATCAGTAGTTCGAGTCAGAAACTTATGCATTCTCAAAGACTTTTTTTTCTCAACGTTGGGCTGGCAGTTTGGCCGTGTATGGTCCAGCCAGTGGTGATACACTCCTCTGTCCTCACTGTTGCCTCCCACCGTGCCCCTTAAGAGCAAGGGTTCATGGGAATGACCAATGGGAAGCATTGCTCAGCTACTTCCCACAGCCAAGAGACAGCTGTAATCTTTTAACCCTTCCCCCTTATACGAGTTTAAAACACACAAACTTTCTTAAAACACAATGGAATTTGTAGGTACACACATTTGCGCACATATACGAAGAGACCTTCCACAGTACAGTTCCTCCCAGTCGTGCTATGATACAAGTGCTGAATTGATGGTGTTTCTGCTGCAGTGTCCTAGATTGCCTCTGAACATTCATCACTGGACCCTCCATGGCAAGCTTAGGCCACTGGCCTTCACTCAAACCCCATCCCATAGCGCCAGTGGGGCACTGATAAAAACAAACACACTGCTGCCTACACAGTGACCCTCTGAGTCTGCATATTAAGACCAACTCTCTACCACTCCCCTTAATATTAATCCCCCTCCTCATTTCACTCTCCCTCTACCCCCCCTCCAGCCCCAGTAGACCGCCTTACCGTTTCCTCTCAATCTCCATCAGTGTGTTGGCCAACCTCCTCTCTTCACTTTCTTTTTTATCCGTTTCTTTGTGCTGTATGATGAAGAGGATTTGGATAGTTACAGTAACCAAGGGGGTTGAGGGGGCTGGAAAAGGAAGAGAGAGGAAAAGAGTGAGTGGGAAAAAGGAAGGCAGGGAGGTGAATAAGGAAGGGTGGGAGGATAGCGGGCTCCCAGTATACAGACCTCAGAGGAGTGAAGTGAAAGCCAAGAGTGTTCTTCTGAGGAAGTGGGTTCAAGATGTATCTCTTTTGTTCCAGCACAGTCATCACTCTGCCTTCCCTGCTCTCATACAGTACATGGACACTTTTACAAAATGCAGTGTACATGTAGGTACAGTACTGTACAGTATAGCATAATGAGTGCAATATAATTTAACATCTCTGTAACCATTTTCAGTGACACTTTGTAGAGACATAGAAAAGAGAATCTGTTGAGATCTGATTTAAATTTAACTACAACAATAAAAATAGGGCTACAATATACGTATTTAGTCAAAATATAAAAATGTTTACCCCAGACACACACACACTTTTTTATACATTGTTTAATGCAAATGATTGAAAAACCAGAGGCACAATTGCATTGGAGGATGCTTTACATTCTGATCCTTGCTTGATCCTTATGTTAATTTTGCAAAAAAAGTTCTTAATAAAAACGACAAAACACTAATTTTTGATCTGTCAAGTGTTTAACACAGTAGTAGGTGTAGGGGATGTAGGTACCAGAAGTTTTTTTGCAAACATTTTCTCCCTAGAATCAATTTTTATTTATTTATTTTGACCAATTATTTACCTAAATATTTTCTGTTTTGGTATCGCTACCAACGATTACATCATATCCATTTCCAGCAAAACAGCTACTACAGCAACTAAAAGCCAAGGCAAGAGTTTCTAAATTGATGTCATACATGCGTCAATATTTGATTGCAAGTCACATCTGCTTCTGGTGTTTACATCAGATGTGTAGTATATGCGACATTTATGTAGGATACACAGTGATTCTAGAAGCGATTTGGTGGCAAAGATGTTTCTGTCTTTGAACAAAAAGAAAGCCGTGGCACTTGTCCTGGTTGTGAGGATATACGGAGGAAGGAAGCAGCAAGAACGGTGTAGGTGCATGAGACCCTCAGGTCCAGAGAGCGGTTGGGAAAATTCCGGCTGGTGAAGGAGCTCCGCTTGTGACTGTGACAGGGGCTCCTGTTGGCTCAACAGGGAGCAATTTGACAGTCTGCTGATGAGAGTCAGGCCTGCGATTTCTAGGATGGGTTATGAATGGGTTTTTATTTCTAAATAAAATGTTGCATTTCAACAATATGTGTCCTTTCATGTTTACATACATAAGTAAGAGGTCTGCAGTTATTGCAGATGGGTATAATAAAGCTAAGCTATTAGCCTAAATTCATACATTCATCATTCACTCATACTCTTGAAAACACTTTGTTTAATGCACATGTGCAATTAATTCCTCCAAACCTGGCGTGTACACACTTATAGTTATTCTGTGTAAAGGCCACATACCTTCCCGTATAACTACCTACATGTGAACTTCAATGAAAACAAACATGACTTGTGTCAATCAGTCCAAACATATTACATCATATAAACATACAAATATATCCTAAAAATACCTGTTTGGAGCTGTACAATCAACTAGACTCTGCAATCAACTACAAATCAACAATCAACCAAAAGGTATTTGGTTTTCATAGCTCATAACAGTAACGCTCTTCTCATTTGCTTTGACAATTTCTCAGATCAGAGATGACAATAATGTGTAATTTTGTCACAGGGAATGTGCATTGTTCATTACACTATACTTCCAGAGTGAACTGTTAAATATGGACAACACCACAAAGCAGTTTCACCATCTAGGCATAAACAATGGCCTAAGTACTTGTCAGTTTGATTGAGTCATTGGTATAAATACTTGCTTTGGACACATAAACAATTTACTTCCAGCAAGATACACACTTTTGCATGTCAGTCACTAAGCAGTGCAGTTTACACCAACCGTTAAGAAATACACTCACTGCAAATACCAATTATGATTTGACAAATGCACCAAACTGAGAACAAATGTAAGTTATGATTGTATTTCAGCTGAGACATGTCCATGTTGATTTCACATAGCTAAAACAAACCTAAATGATTAAAATTAAAAGGTTACAACAAGCTACACATCTGGCATGCTTATTATGGTGGAAATATGCACCCCAGCATAGTGTTGCCTCCGAGGTCTCTGTACGACCTCAAACTTGTGTCATGGGCTACAGCCCTAGGAGATCGCCGACGGCCAAAATCAACCTCTCGTCCATGTTCCATTCGTGGATCCACGTGTATTCTGTGTTTACTTTTGTTTTTTTGCAAGTGAATGCATGTCACGCAAGCTCTAAATTTGAACTATGTTCTACTTTGACCGCTTTGCTGAGCGCCGCGGCAGGTCAGTTTTTGCGCACGCAAGCCATTGACAATAATGGGTTTCATAGCGCAGCCTCTTGCTCGTATAATGTGAATCGGCCCTGAGAAGGAAAAGGAAATCGTAATACTCTATACTAACGAATCGCAATCACAATAAATGAAAATTGCAAAACAAATTGAATCGGCACCCATGTATCAGGAAAGAATCAAATCAGAACAAATGCATATCACCCAGCCCTACACAGTAGTATGAAAAAAGCTTTAACATATGGTTATAGTAATAGACTATTGACTTACCAGAAAACATGCTATACCATGATATAAATCGAGGATAGAAGATATTGCCATTTGCCCAGGCCCTAACTGAAAATACTGATTTTCTTTTTGCATTCATCAATTCTGCAATTCCTGCATTATTTTAAGGGTACATTTTGGGCCAATCACTTGCATGTTCATTGTTGCCATTGATAGGCTAAAGAACCACTATGCAGCTATGTAAGAGTATAGACTATGTATGAGTGTAGACTGGGACAATGGGGTAAAGGCATGTGTTTATATTGAGAAATGTGTGAACATCCATGGTACCTAATAATTTCCACAAATTCAATTGGGAGTTTCCATTGCAGGCAGGTACACATTACGAGCATTGTACAGTACATTTACAGCTCTACTCTGTACAGTACGTGTGGTTCATATTAAAAAAAGACTAATGCATGATACAGGACAAAATATTTGTAATAGAATTATGAGACAATTGTAGACCTATACATACATCATAATTTTTAGGAATAAATTGTCTTTTGGCCACAAGAACCTTTTCGTGAATTGCAATCCCGCCACCCTGTTGGCAACATAGGATCATGACCACAGGAATCTAGTTACAGCTTTGGTTCCTGGGCTACAGTTCCTCTCCCTCAAAAAAGTCCCCTGTGTACTTTCTGATAGCCCAGAAACTATTGACACAAGATAAATTAAAAGATAACAAATGGCTTCAGTCATTCAACCAACCAACCATGAGGTGACACCGACCGCAACGAGTATGATTGGTCTGCTTGGCTGGGCTTGGTAGCGCCACATTTCCCCCCATTCACCTATTTCCAGGTTCTCTTTCTCTGTGAACAACATGGGTTAACTTTTCCTGCTACAGCTTTCCAAGCGCAGTCAAACTTACTTTGGCTCTGCATAGTCCACGTACAACCATAAATCAGCCTTAACCCTTGTGTTGTCTTACCGTCAACCATGAAACACTATTATCACTTTTTTGTCAGTTTTTCTGTGTTGTTGGTGCGTTTTTGGATGTTTTTTCCAAAGTTATTTGATATTTCTAATGTTGACATTTTCAGCGCTTATTAAGGTCCATTTTTTTATGATAAAATAAACTGAAAATGGGTCAAATTTGACATCTGCAATGACAAATATGCATTTTCCTGGTACATCAATTTAATCACCGGTAATTTTGAGTGACAAAAGTTTTAAAAAACTGTTGCAAGCGCACATGCTCATGTGAAAGTGCACCAGCAACATTAGTCAAGCATTGCCTGTCACAGGACTTAACATTGCCTCCTTGTGCTGATTTAATTTGATAAAAACAAAGGAGAGGTGGCATTGGCTGCCTCGACTGCATGAAACACTCATTACATTACACTTCACTATTGTGCCATTCCTGCTGGTACAAGTGCCAAAGAATGAGTTAAAGGACATTTCAAGATCAAGTAAATACCATGTGTTCTTTGGCAGTACAGTTGCTCATACTGTATGTAATGGAGGTGTATTGTCTGCATGGGAGTGATACCCACATTATAATAATGAACAATTAAACAACAATACTGGTGTAAATATGTATATGTAAATATGTAGTTCTTTTGGAGATTCTGCAATACTTACATGATGTCCACATGGACATTTAAACATCCCATTTGTTTTGATTTTAATATTACATAATTTTTCCATTTTAGTTTACCTTACTAAGATTGAGATGAGAAAATTCACAAAGTTTTTTTGATCAGAGTTGGTAGCAGCGTCCATTGAGAATTAGAGAAAGAGAGCATGAAAGTGAGAGAGTGAGAGAGTGAGAGTGTGAGGTGTTCTGTAGCAGTTCTATAGCAAGCCTGTTATTGCGTCTGCCTGGTTGAGCTTGGAGGCGTTAATGTCTCACTAATCACATTAACAAACAACGCTCACCCAGTCATGGGGATGGAACAACATGCATTCTCTCCATGGCTTAGGAATCATCCGCTTTTTGCTCAGACAGAAGCATTATAGCGTCAGCAGTTAAAAACAAAGATTCCTTGATGGGATCAGGGGAAGCTATCAAGAAGTACTGGTCCCATAGTTAGCTGAAAAGATTTATCATCTGTTTAGTGCTGTAGGACATTGGAAATGAACAGACAATACAAGTATATATAATATGAAAAAGAGCAGGAGACTGCTTTTGCTGACAGTTAGTCAAGGCCTGACTTAAAGTAAGATAGGATCAATTTGGAGAATTGAGAGGCTCAACGTGTAAAGGAGCTTAGTGGAGGATGGCTCTTCAGAGCTATGGCTGTTATAGCCAAAGGAGAAAGGAGTTGATGTATTCAAGAAAGACGCATTTTTTTGGCGAATATGCAGGCAGAAAGGGGGTGGAGAGTGAATGTATTGGTGTCTACATTCAGTACTCGGTCATAAACTCTTGAATATAGTATAGCAGGGAACTGCTTGATAACACAAACTTGTGAAAACAATGTGTTTTAATCACCTCTTCTATCTGTGCTACCCACAATGAGTAGATTAATTAATTGTCATTCAAGTAGTAATACACATTCTTAAATCACACTCTTGACTAGTAACATTGCTGACACACTGTAAATCTCTAAAATATGCACAAGAGACAGAATCTCAATAGTATTAGTGTCCACCACGGGAAGCCTAACTGTCACTTCTGTCACTTCTGTACAATCCCCTTCCTTGTGTTTAACTGGTCTCACACATTCTTTGCCGGCATCTGTGCCATCTCAGAAGCGGGCCCTGTCTCTTCTGCCTGCCCACCTCCTAATGTTATTTGGCAGAACAAAAGCTTCGGCGCTCATGCCAACAATCCTGCCGAAGGAAGTTCTTGGGCATACGAGTTGAGTTGTGGTGGAGGTAATATTACAGCTCTCAACAGTGGCTGCCTGTGTGTCAGGCTATGGACGTAGAGAAGAGGATGTTTGTCATGTTTCTTTTGTTTGCTGTGCATTCTCCTCTCTATATGCTCGCTCCTCTGGTGTCTGGCCTGTCTGTCCTGCTCCTTCTTGGCTTTTTTATTTCACTTTCTGTCTATGGATTCTCACCTCCCCCTCATATTCTCATATTCTTTGTTTGACATCTCGTTTTGAGTTGTTGTTTCTCTCTCTCTCTCTCTCTCCCTCTCTCTCTCTGCTCGTGTCTCTTTGATGCCCTCATGGTTGGTTGAATGACTGAAGCCATAAGGCTGTTCCACCCACACACAAACGCTGAGCTGAGCTGTCCTGTGCTGCGCTGTTAATTCTCCTGCTCAGCCCATCTGAAAGAGAAGGCAGAGTGTGACTCAGATGCTAAGGTGGGTGGTATGGGCCCAGGTGGGTGGTTAAATAGGCTAACTGTAGCTTCTCCAACGCACTCACTTTCACACGGGAGATATTCTGATAAGCAGCTAAAACACGGCAAATTGGAGACGTGAACAGCTTTCAAATGTGATTTACAGTTCAAAGATCGTCACCGTTGCATCTTGTTTTGGAGACAAACTAAAGCTCTTGATTTGATTTGCTGGGATGACTGTTACTTACTATGATAGCTCCCTCAGCCTCAGAGTCAAAATGACATTAACAGATCAGCATTATCATAATCATCCAAACCATGCAGCTCTCAGAGTTATTTTCATATTTGCTGCATCACAAGAAAGTGTTTTGGAATAGATATGTATAAATTAAATGTTTGACTTCATTAGATGTTTTGAATCAGTGTGGAGACTGCAACGCTATTTTACAAGCTTCCAAACACGCTCAGATTATTAAAAATGAAATCAAACTAAAACAAAGTAGAGACATCAGATTTCACTTTTTTGGTTGTGTTTTGGTTGCGACAAGATTTAGATCTAGACATTTTAAAGATGAAAGTTTAGCATGATCTTATAGTCTTGAGGTATATCAAATTTAAATCATATGATAACCTTTTGCTTGAGGCCCACAAGTCGAATGCTGATAGACAACAAAGTCCTTTCCTCATGGGAGAAGCTTTAAATTTTGCCCTAAGTTATAGATTTAGATTTTCACTTCTACCATGGGTAATCCTCCCTGACAGGCTAAAGTGACTAAGTAACATTGCGTGCACTGGGGGAAACTGCAACTGGCTTATCTTTGAACGTGATTATCTTTATATAATTTGTCTGTCTGTAAAGCAGAGTGTGAGTCACTATCTGAGGGCTATGCAACGTCTCTTTTCTAAACTGCACAACACACAAAGCCTTGGCTGGACTTTTACCTTGAACTGACAGTGTTCTATTAAGTAAAGCTTCAGAACAGAGATACAGCTTTGTGACTCAAACATTCATTTTTTTGTAAAAATGAAGATGGACTGTACATTTTTTCCACTTAGTATTAAAGCAAATGGCAAGGAATCTTTATGTAAGGTTTTTTAGTCAGTAAAAATGAAGAGCTGCCTAAGATGTCATGTTCCCATGGCACTGTTCAGTATTATATCTGTTTATCAATACCAATGACTCAGTGATTACTTTGGCAGAATTGGAAATGTATGACTTTCAAAACCTAGTTCTGTAGACTCTACTCTGTTTTAGAAATAATACCACTCCCTTTGTATTATCAGGTGTTAGGGTTTATCAAAGATAAAGGATGGATAAAGGATGTCTCAATTCTGTCGTTAATTCTTTGTCCCTCTCAAATGCAAAACAGTCTAATAAAATTCAGTAAAGAGAACTAAGTGAAGAAAGAAAAACAAATCTCATAAGCAGGACATCAAAGGTCATCATTGCTTATTTCACTAAGTTTGTTGTTAAATGTGTTCACTTTTAAATACTTGTTTAGAGCAGAGAACATACAGTACTTTCACTAGTTAAATTTTTTAAATTAATATACAACTACAAAAAGCCTTACTTGTGATAACACCCAGCCACCCTTTATATCAAAACATCAAAAATGGGTAAGCAAAACAAGCATCTAAAGTCACTAGGCAAAAAAAAAAAAATGGTAGCATCTACAGAGAACGTAAAAGAGAACTGCACAATTGGTGTGGGCAGTGATTCAACATTACATTGAATGTAGTGATTCAAAATGGCCACGCAAATGAAAAACGTGTGACTGACCAGTGTTTCATAACTTGTTATACTTCTTGTTAATGTGATGAATGATGAGATTAATAAAATAAGAAAAAAAAAGTGATAACAGCACAGCATCACTACAAGCTTGATTTTTGTGGCAATGTGGACCTTTTTTTTTACACTAGAACACCTAGCCTGACGAAGATATCACCAGTCCTGTCTATCTGACACCTGCAACCATCTGTTGGGAGCCCGTGGTGGAGCCTTGATGGCTATGCATTTGGGTGGTAATTGAGCCTGAAATGTGCTTAATAACGATTGTCCTGCCTAATACGCCACATCAGGAGCTCAGAGCACCGTGACAACCCTGAGCAGCCGAGACAGGCAGGCAGATAGAAGAGATGGGCAAAAGCCACATTTCTCTTCCTCATTAGCTTCCAATAACTGGGAACAGCCCACATAAATGCATCACTGGGAATCAGCTAAGAGAAAGACACTAGAGTAATAGATCTTCTGACATGTATCAGTCCTGCTATGTTCTGGGAATTTTCTATTTTATTTAGATAGTATAATAAAGTATCTGTTTGGTTTGTAAGAATGCTTACAAAAATGTACATGCAGATATTGGATTTTATATTCTGTCTTGATATTTGCCACAGCTAAAAATTTAAAAGTATAATTAGAGACCCAATTCAAAATGTCCAATTCTGTTTTTCCCAACATATCATACAACATAAGTCCAACCAAATGGCCAAGCTTTTAATACAACCACGACAACTGAGATAAGCCCCGCTTCTCTTAATTGGTCTCATAATGAACTCCTTTTCAACATATTTGTCATGTTGAAATTGATCTTGGCTGCATTAGCAATGAAAACATCCGCTGGGAATTTGTCCGCTGTGTTAAAAAGTGGGTGTAAAATGAGTTGTAGGTATTAATACAGTGTAGTTTGTGATGGGGGGCTCTGTTCACCATGACAGCTGCCCCAGGAGACCACATGGCAGTAAGAGGTACTTGTGAGTTAGAGACAAAAGGCAAGCGTCTTCCCGGTCCACAGGGGACAGTGTGTGGGATCAGAGGGCGTGATAGCCTGTCCAATGCCCCCGCTGAGGATCCAGAAAACTGCAACTCTCTGCACCTGTCAGCCACCACAGGGAGGTTTGATGGTGTCACACTCCTAACACAAGAGGAACGCCCCACTCCTGAGGTGTACGTGTACAGTAATCATCATGGCTTCCGTTTCAGATCTGTAATCAGTCGTTCAACCTGACAAAAGCAGTGTTTTTGCCTGTGTGTAGAGTTGTGTTGAAGCTGAAGAGATTGGGTGCTTGGGGTTTTGGAAGGGTAATTGCCTCACAAAACCAAACTGAGTCATGAGGAAATGAGCATCCTCAGAGAAAAATCGGTCTTACAAAGTAACTCATATACACAACAACTAGAGCCTGCTGGTGAAGCATTACTTATTCCCTCTCAACTTCCTCAGCTATTCATTTCCCAGTCTGTTCAACTTACAGTGTGTGGGTGCCGCTAACTCACCCAGCCGCATGTGTAACCTGCTCAGCAGTAGCTAAATGTTACTCTGGGGATATAGCTTCATAAGAGCAATGCCATGCATCACAGAGACCACATTTAAATACCAAATATTGCCCATTCATTTCTCCCTCTCCAATCGCAGAGTAGTGCACAGCACTGTGTTTAGCATAGGCCAGAGGGATTTGAGCAGGCAAACAGATGGGACCTGAGAAAAGGTATGGATAAGGTACAAATGCAGGAATGGGAATCCCCTGGGAGCACCCTCCTTATTCTTGCACCCACTTTCATGGTGTGTTTAGTGCCCTACTCTGTATGAATTATGAACAGACTCAGAGACTGATTGTGTGAAGCCCTGAATACAAAGTGTGTTATGTTGAGATGAGAGTGGTAAGCATTTCTCAGTGCATCAACTCATTTTAGTTTGTTTTACAAAAGGGATTTTGGTCTGTGATGCTGTTCTTTAAAACTGAATACAAGCCAAGCTGTATATGTAATTGGTGCATGAAGTTATTCAGATATCCTTTATCATAAAATGCAATTTAATTCAAAAACAGCAAAGAAAGACATTCTACCTCCACATCTCTTGAGAAGTACTACACTAGGTGTACAGCAGCGCAGCAATCACAGCAATCAGCACTCTTATTTCAGGATTTCTCTGGACTGCACAGCACTGACAAAACATGTAGGAGCAGAGCCGACAAATCTGGATACAAGATGGGCACTCTGACCTTCCCCTGGCACGCCGCCCACAGCCTGCAGACCCACTCAACGTGACGGGTATCTGTGCGTCTCCGCTGAAATCGTGGCAGGCATAATTGTGCCTCCTGTCCAAGTGCGAGGAGGATATTCTTAAGGACCTTTTCTCTGTGAGACACGAACAAGAGTACTCATCCTCATCTATGGATCAGACCCCAAAGGTCCCTTGCTTTAGTTGAAAATATAATGAGACATTGTTAACTCAATTTTCACATTGTTTCAGAGGAAATGAAAAAGACTTTGCGTGGGACTGCAGAACATCACTAGCCTTTAATTCTCTTGTCTGGAGACTGATGTGGGTTAACAATATGACTTTGACAATTAAAATGTCAAACTTCTTATTCTACAAATGTCCTTGTAGCATGGTTGCATTGTTGTATTTTATACTATAAATCAAATGGGTTACAGAATCATTGTTATTTAAGTGGTTTAAAATGAAATACATTATTTCATTGACCAGTGAAGGACAAATGATTGCATATACTGTATGAGTGCGTAAATGGATGTATCTAACAAAAAGGTGAAGACGGACAAGAAGCCCTACTCCTCTGTTATATATGCCTATGTGTTAAAGGGGTGCTTACCACAACCATGGGTCACTGAAGATGCCATTTCTCTCTCACACACACACACACACACAAAATTGGGCACCCTTCAAATACACCCCTGCTACAAAGGACGGTTCATGGCACCAGCACATGTTGTCAAGGCTGAGGTCATGGTGAACCATGTCACAGTAAGCCCAGGAAACAAATGAGATGGGTCTATTTTGCCAACCCCTGGTTACATGGACACATTTAGGGACACAGGGGCTGTCTGCTTGGAACGAATCAACTCACCCTGCTGGCAGAGTGTGTAAGAGAAAAAAGGTCTTGTTTTACACACACACAACCCCGCGCGCACACACACACACACACACACACACACACACACACACACACACACCCCTAACTGAACACATGTCCATCGACTCCCACATCTCCATTTAGTGCTAATTTAGAGTCTCACTCGCTAGTAGAAATATAGTAGTATAAGTGACCGTTCGCAACGGACATCAACACCCACTAGCTATAATAAAAATAAAAATAAAACAAGATATTGTGTAGTGAAGAATGTAAACACTAAAATCCTGGCTTATTTGGGGTCAATCACATGGTGTATGTATGTGAATTGCTTGAGGGGGCAGCTGCTGGTCTGAAGCTGCTTGCCTGTCAATTACTTTCACACATGATGTCTGGAATGTAATGTTAAGATGCGGGCATCAGAGCCACAAGACAAAACACAAAATTATCGTTCTGTTACTACTTCCACTATTGCTTCTGTGTTTAAAGACTTTCACATATGTATGTTGTGCCTTTATTTACAGAGTACATCTGCCCACGCAGACCAAGTGTGTATGCCCAATGGGACTACAGTGAGAGCAGGTATGGGGTGCAAGGGAATGTTGTTTTCCTGCTCAGAGACTTACTGCCACTGACGAGGGGAAGGAATTTAAAATTCTCAGTCTCCTTGGTAACAACATGCTTTCTACAAAGCCCAATCTCAACTATTTAAATTGCTTTAATCAGTGAAATGATCAACACAATTATATCAACAATGCAAACATGCGAATAAGCAGTTCAGCATTTATTTCTGTCAGAACGGAGAATTGCGTGTTGGTGAATAATTGGCATTGATGAACAACACAAAGCCACATGTGGTTATGGCACATTAACCAAGTATTTAACAGTATTAAGTTCTTAGCAGGTTTTACTTTTCAACAGTAGCATGAGTTCTCACTTTTAACTTTTTGCAAATCTGAATTAAAAAAAGGACACAAAAAAAGACCTGTGATATTTTTAACAGAAGCCTTTTTTCAGCTTTACATTATTAATTCATATGTGCTACACTCGTATTCCAAGAAATTCCACAGTTAAAAAGGTGTAATCATTTTTTTAAACATTTTCCCCTACAAAATAACATAGCATTTTGCCTAATATCAGACTGAATTGTCAAAATAAAATAATGGACTTGCTTCTATGAAAACACATAGGCGGCTTTGCCTGGCCATACGCATACTTTGAGCATGTTCATTTTGAGTTTGAATACACAGTTGCAGATCAAATGTAACGTTTTTTTTTTTTTTTTTAAACCTAGTCTATGTATGTTTAACATGAATAAATGTTACTTTTGTCTTAGATTGGCCTTTCTGTGTTTACATTAATGCAATCAGTTGATAAAACTTTTTCAAATAAAAAAAAAAAACTCCATAATCTCCAAAAAACATTGATGTCTTTAAACGTTCTAAAATTATAATCATCATTGATGAACAAGTTTCAGTTTGACTGTTAAAAAGTATTTAGACAATTAAAAGGTATTTATTTAGAAGTGGGCTGGCTGCTAGTTATCTATCTATGACAGTGACAATGGTGTAATGATTCAGATGGACTCCCAAGACAAGACGGTGCTCACCCAACTGCCCAATAAGAACATGGCCCCGCCCATGACTCTTATTTTTACATTGAGAGAAAAATCCTGAGACAAGAGCAAAAAATTTAATTGAGAGCAAAGACTTAGGTTTTGAGTGCGAGAAGAAAAACTTGTTTTTGAGATAATATAATTAATAATAAATGTATATTTGAGAGTTTTAAAAAGTATTTTGATACACACTTTGCTTTCATGCCGCTTGCCAAACCGCCTTTATTATTACGCACGGACTAGAGTAGAGATTTATTTGTATTTATCCTGTATTTTAACTATTTTATGTCTTAGATTCTCATGTAGTTTTTTTACATGGGATTTTCTGTTACATTAACGAGCAGTGTTGGAGGGAGCCTGAGCCCAAACTATTTAGTGGCAACGACTGCTTTTGTTAGTGTTCTGACAATAAATAACTTGAAATTAGATCATCTATTTACTGAATAGAGAATTGATTTTGAATCGGGAACAGTTTTGAATCGAATCGTGACCCCAAGAATTTAGAAAGTAGGGGCCAAGTGACTAAATGAAATACTAAGCATTTGGACAGACAACCCAACAGGTATATTTCCAAGCTTAGCTACAGTATAACACATCATTATAATCATCTACCCACCCCCTGTCCTTCCTCAGTACTAAACAACTAAATTGATACCACCAGAAAGCATGCACTTCACCGCTGACACGGTGAGGGGGATTTGGTCCTGTGGGGATATAAATACCTGACAAATCATGAAATGCCTACCACTGAGAGATGGAGGAGAGGCCAATCAGGTGAATAATGGCCATAGTTTTTACACAGTAGCCGCCAGTACTGGTGGCCATCAGTAGTAATGTCCACCTTGAAGTGTGCTGTTTGATCAATGCAGCCTGATGGGAAGGCGAAAAAAATCAAGCCCATAAACGGGCCCTTGGATGCTAAAAGGGGAGAGACCTGAGGGACCGAGCATTGAAATGCATGGTGAGAGGTATATTGATGGCCAAGTTCCGAGAAGTAGGAGTGTTTGACCCTACAGCTATTTTCCTTGTCGTACTATCCTGTATGCATGTGCATGTAAGTTTTTTGACTGGGATATGTTTTAAATGATGTGCTACATACATGCAATTAAGATTAAGAATCTGACCAGCGGCAACAGAGTGCTGAGAGACAGCTATGACCTTACTGCATGTCTTTTAGATCATACTTCTATGGTTGAAAAGTTCATCTCTTCAAATGGAAAAAAATAGTGTGGAAGTCTCTTGAAGCAGACAACAAGAGCAGAAGAAAAGGCAGAAAGAAGAAAAGAAGAAAGAAAGTAGCAGCAAAGTTTTTCTTCTCAGCCAAGAAGAAGGCATGTTTCTGTGTCACTGTTTTCCCTTTTCATGGCAAAGGGAGGAGAGCCAAGGTCGAGCGTGTCAGTGTGAGTCAAGCCTGAAAGTGTGAAGACTCCAATTAGACATAGCCTCGGGTCTGACTCCAAAGACAAGGATAACACACACCCCTCCGTAAAAATGTGCCAAACAACGCATAGTGCAAACACATACACAAACACACACGTCTTCATGTCCCTGTTTTACATGAAATGCATGTTGATACCACAGCTGTTTGCACCCCATCCATCATCTCTAGCAGGCAACAGGCAGAATTATTAACAAGCAAAATCTGTCATGCCCTATTAGCGCAATAAGGAACCTGCTAAGGCAAGTAAACAATTTATTAATGTATGGCTGATGTATCTAATTATCGTGTGTAAAAAAGACCAAATATTTATGATTTCACAGTCTATTTGCACTTAATTGAACATGTGGCTTGTAAAAAAAAAAAAAAAAAAGGAAGATTGAGGAAGATTTACAAAGTTTGGAGCAATGGATTTGTGTTTCTTTGAACTTTTCTGTTAGGACTTGATGTCATCCTTGATTTTTTGATGTAGTGAGCTTTAACAGAAGTGAAAGGTGAATGTTGTTTTTCACTAATCATTTTCACTTCACTGACTATTAATACTGGGAGCAGCCTATTAGATAGGTTTGTATTTGAGAGGTTCCGATACCAGTATTGCCTCTGATACTGCTTAAAACGCTGCTATCGGTAAGTACTGGACTTTATGCACTGATCCAATACCACATAATAAAGCCCTAAAGAAAATCTACATTAGTTTGTTATTTTTCTGTTATAACTGACTGCCAAACTGGATAATAAAAGAAAGTTCTGCAGCATTCATTGTTTGTGTTTCATAAAAAAGAGTTTAACCTGAGCCAAACAAAGATAGAAATTATATCACATCCATACAAAGATAGTAGCATACAGTTGTTAAAACAATAATAAATTATATGACACACTGGTATTGGATCAGTACTCGGTATCAGCCGATCCACAAGGTCAGGTATCAAAATCGGTATCGGGAAGCAAAAGACGGTATCAGACCATCTCTAGTTTATTTTTTAGATGGGTTTCTTTGATTCTGTATTTAAATGCTTTCTTTTACATAATATTGTCTTTTAACTTGAGTTTTTTTTTGTTATACAGTCCCACATTTTAATGATTTGAATGCATTATGTAGAGAACTTTAAAATGTCTAAAAATGTGGTTTAAATACAGTTGGCTGATGAAAAGGTTACGCAAGCAAAAACCTGTATACTGAGTGAGACATAGGAGCTGTTTCTCAGTACTGTAAGAAGATTGTCCACACATTACAAATGCTGCACTAGTTCAGTGATGCTAATTATCATGGACAGCTTTGGATCTAGATCATATCTTTCTGGGGTTTAGAAAAACAATGACACACACCAACAAAATTACTACTTGCCTGCATCTCTGCCGGTTTGCCAATCAGTTGTAAATGACCAAACTGTTTTGAACAAGTAGCCTGACGAACAAAGAGATGAAAGTGCACTGGCTTCTCATCATGACCCAAACTGATATTATTTAAAGGTTTTTTCATGCATACACAAAGTTTTGGCAGACCACGAAGAGGTCTTTAGCCAGCGACAAAATGTCTCATTTTCAGCAGCTAGCCTCCCTCTCATCCAGTTGCAGTCAATTAACCCATTTCTTAATTTCTTCTTTACATATAAGCTTGCCCAATATTACAATTATCGAGCTTTGTCTTATTCATAAATGCTTGGAGACAACACATCAAAATTTAAAACAATGTTCAAGACCTTGTAAATATTGTACAAAGCCTCATCTTCTGCAACTACTGCAGCTCAAATTCAATATGAACACTGATGTGCCGGGTCAGAGAGGAGCAAATATTACAATGTGTTCAGCAATCTCAAGTGCTGGTTTGGTCTTGCAGAAATGCCAGATTGGTCCCTACAACACTGATCGACTTCTTTTGAATGATTTCCCTTGTTCTATCCCCTTCCTGCCTTTCCTTAACCCCACTGAGGAATTTTGTTCTTCCTGGAGGTTGAAGGTGTATGATCATCGGCCACATCACCAAATGTCTCTGCTGGATGCAATAGATGTCGGCTGCATAGACATCTCAGCTGATGATTGCCACGAGTAGATAAGGCATGCCAGGCATTTCTATCCAAGGTGCATGGCGAGAACCAACATACTGTAAGATGTGTGGATGACAACATGTGGTCAAATGCTAAAGATCACATGGATTAGAAAAGTACTGTGCTTTTTTCTTTTTTTCCCCCTTCTGTGCCTGTGTATTTGACCATATTCTTACATATTTTGAACCAAAAGCCACATAGGATGGATTATTTGTTGATCACTGGCTGCAATTTCCTGTTGCTAATAAATATTATATTGACGCAATTATGTCATATACTGTATATGTACAATTCTTTCTACTGTACATTCTATAAAGTAAAGATGACTCATTGCCTTTAACATACTGTATTTTGTTGCCAAAAATGCACAAACTGAATAAAAAAATGGATTTCACATCGTCTATTGTATGAAGGTAGAACTGAAATGTAAATGCAGTTTTTCTAATGTTCTGATGTTGTTCTAGTGTTTTTAAACGAATGATTTCACTTTGAGCTTGTCGTGTTTTGATAGAGTTAGTGAAGAGAATTTTTTTGCATTTTGAAATGTATGGTTGGTTTTTACTGAACAGAATGTGGTTTTGAGCAGAAAATGTACTAGTTGGCTAATTGTGTAAAGTAGGTGTGTAAGAGTTAAGAGTTTTGAATTAGTATCTTAAGTATAGGTAAACGTTTGTTAGCAATTGAAAAACACTGTAAAGTAGGCCAAACTTACCCTAAATTAGCCCTAACTTACCCTACCCAGCAACCCAACAACACGCAATTCCTGGACTTTGGTGTCAAAGCACTGCAGCTAGTTAACTTGCCAGTCACCCTGAGCACCTCTCTGCAACAAGAATGAACAAGATGTGTGGTGACACTTTGTAAACTGAGAAAAAAAAACAAACTCAGAAGACATGTTTGTGCAATACATTCTTTTTAATATTTAATTTTTTTGTTTAAAAAAAAAAAAGAAGCTCAGTCAGAGGGAATGTCTTCCTAATACCTTACTGAAGACATGGATCATTAAAAACCTGTGTATAGGTTTAATTATCCCAACCGCCAATTAGGTCTATCCCAAATCAATCTCTTCTGTGCACTGATGCTTGGCAGGAGCAATACATCAAATACCCCAGTGTGCAGAAAATGCAATAAGAGAGAGCATTTGTGTGTGTTTTGGAGAGAAAAAGACAGCAGAGATAAAATAGTATACAGTATATAGTGTGTATGAAAAATGCAGACAGTAAAGTGCACTCACACACTAATTCAGAGCAGATGTCCAGTGTACAGTGTGGACTTAATGAGCCATGAATGATATGAGAGGCAAGTGGAGATGCCTGTCCCTATCTGTTCAGAGACAGGCTGAGGTTAGGACACATCTGGTACCTGCCCCCCTTCCTACTGCACCTGTGCTTTAGATGCTCAGGGACAGTTAGGAAAGCGAACCACATTTGTGACCTCAGCCAGCTATTTGTACCCATCTGATTTTCATCTATTGCAAAGTGTAAGAGAAGTAGCCCTCATTTGCTGTATATTTGGCATTAAAATGCTCTCCCTCTAATTTTCAGGATACATTTAAAATTCTTCAAGGTAAAACATTTTGGAAAATACACTTTTATATTGTTTTTTAGTTTGATGAAAAGATCAACACCACTTCCATGTCTGTGTTAAGAATTAAGCTAGAGCCAGAAGGTGGTTAGCACACTTAGAGGAAGCAGGGGTAGGAAAGCTAGCATTGCGTTTATTCACTAATATCAACACTTATACTCTCAGATGATCATAAGGCAAGATATTTTGACAGGGATATAATCAACAACTAAAATGTATCCAGACTGTCAAGTAACGCATGTTGCTCTTATGCAAGCCAGGCCTCCTCTCTTAAAGCTAACCAAATAAGCAATGAGCAGGAGTTCAGCTACAGATTCCTAATTCCTCTATTGATCAAGGTAGGCCTAATAGACAACTCCAATAAAACTCATAACAGACAGGGGAAATGCCCCAAACCGATTCAACATCATTCAATTCAATGATTACTGTGGACATTAGCAACACCACAAGTTATTAGCCCATGTTAATGTAGTGGTTAATAACTACTGCAAATGAATATCCGTGGATTGCAAATTAGTACACATACATTGCAAATAAATGCACTGCAAAATTATTACACAGATTCAGCAGCATGCAGAAGCCAATATTTCATGCTCATCACCAATTGAATCATGAAAAACAACAGCAGCAGCGAAGCCAGAATTAGCAAACAACCATGCAGCCACAGCTAGCTTACTGTAGTTGCCATCAAAGCAAACTCAACCTGTAGGGTATGTCACAATCAATGAATACAAGCATATCCAGCACAGCAGCTGATACTTAGTTTAGTGTTGAGTTTCCAGGCACATGGTCGCGGTCCCATAGCAAACACAAGGAGACATGTATGACTCGGGCTGTTCGACAACCTGCTGACCACCGCAGTTACAGTAACTTTAGCTAGCAGCCGATGCGCAGCGCACCGAGACATTTAATCCAGTCGATTGTCCTATACCAGAAGGCCACAATGTGTGGCAGTAAACAGTCAAGTGGCCGATTGTAATCTGCGCGCTATACACCTGCATGAACGTGATTGGACGTTACTGACCACATCTGAGAATGAGCCAATCATTGTGTAGCACTTTGCAACCAATAGGTCAATTCAACCACGACTGCAGTGCCTGAACTAACTATGCTTTATTTCCACAATAATTTAGTCAAACCTAATTTTGTACTATTTCATATACAGATTCAGAAGAAGTAAAAATAAATGAATAAAGTAAATGGTATATCTCATCAGTTGTGGGTGTAACATGCCCTATAAGTATGTGGGAATCAGTGCAAACATTAGCAAGCAGGCTAATTAGTTTACATTTTCCCTCTAGAAGCTAGTTAGCCTAGCTTCCCTCAATGCTGAATGTTACAATGAGGAAAATGTCTTCAATTCTCAATGAAGCATAATGCTATGTGGGCGTGTTGAAAGAGGGACAAAAGGTTTTCTATCAATGTTCGTAGGCTATACAGGGTTATAACATGCTACAGTTGTTAGCAACACTGGCTCTCAAATGTCTGTCAACATCTGCCATGGGAAACACGTCCATATGATTTTATTCTCTTTTGAAAAGTGGAAAAATATGAATAGCTATCATAGTTTATATTTCTTTACACAAAAAGTGGGGAGAACTCAAATGTCAGTTTGACTTTAATTAGCTCTCAGGCATTGCTCAATGCACTAGTCATACTGTAGGCCGACAGGGTTAACAAATACTGATATAACAAGCATGCAATCAAATATGATCCACATTAGTGTGTCACATCCAGTCCTTTTTTTCCTTAAATGTTTTAGTATGCATTCTTTTTACCCTGTCTAGTTTGGGAACACTCCTGTATCCTCCAATAGGAGCTGAGAGCATAGTGAGGAAAACATCCAGCGGGTATCCAGACCTGGAAATATGTCTGAAAATAAATGAAATGGATTGATGTCTTTGTTTAATTTTACTAAATGTATTGTTCCAACAAAGGACAAAGGGGGTTTAATGGTTTTAGTATAGAGTGATTAAAATATGGAGAGGGTGATTATAATAGGACAGAAAGGGAAATGAGAAAGGGAAGTGAGAGATATCAAGGATGAATGAAGGATGATAGCGACGCACTGGAGCAAAGCTCTATAAAAGTCAGCAAGAGGGGAAAATCTTAGGAAGGAAGATGGAAATGGATGGGGTTCTGTTGTGTGCCCACTGGTCTGCACTGCAGCTAGCTCTGTCAGGGGCACAGATGACCCAAAACTAGAAAGTCTCCCTGCTGTCGTCCACCTCCCGAGACCTCCATGGCACTGACCTAATTTAGACTGATTGATCTTCTTCCAAGCCCTCAAATCTGACCTCTCAGCCACTTTCCTCTGCCAAAATCTGGATTGGAAACTTTCATGTTTAAGGGTGGTAATGTTTTTAAATTGATCAGTTATATCTTTTTCTATATTTACATAGATACATAATGTACAACTCTATCTGACTACTGTCTATTTTATTAATGTTTTTTTGTGGTGCTTTTGCTTGACAGTGAGAAAGCAGTTAAATATCAAAAGAGTAGAAAGATGCAGAAACAAGAGCAGCAAGGTTTAGAAAATCTGCTGTAAGATCTGGCATTGTTATTGTTTAACAAGGTTAAATGTGCTGAAAAGAGGCACTGCATCTCAGGAATTGCTGTTTTCTGGAGAATGTGTGCCATACTGTGTACAGGGTGGGTTTCTGGTGGTGCTTCACTTGATCATTTGAAGATCCAACTCAAAGTTGTATAGTAAATATTTTTGTTTTCTCTCTCCTTGTGCAAACTGTGGTCATAATAACATCATAGTACAATGTCAGAGATTTCTTCCGTTTTCTACTTCACAAGTCTATTTAGTTGTCACTTCATCTGCGTGATTGATACGAGTTTCACCAACAAAGCATGTCATTGTTGAACCCATTAGAATTTGAGATTGGAAGAAACTGAATGACGTGAATATGATGTGTTTATTATTGTAAGAAAACATCTTAAGAGAAGCAAAAGTCATATTTTTGGATTGGATATGTGCAATACTTTATATCATATCAGTGTATCAGTACAACCTGCTTCACTGTCATCATGAATGTAAATGGACTGTTTTTATATAGCGCTTTTCTAGTCTTAACGACTACTCAAAGCGCTTTCACATAGGACAAGAACCAATCACCTTTCACACACACTGTGGTCGAGGCTGCCGTACCACGTGCCACGCACAAACGGGGTTCAGTGTGTTGGACATGGGACTGCAGGGCCAGGGATTGAACTGCCAACCTTCCAATTGAGCCACAGCTGCCTGTCGCATCCCTCTTAAAACAAATCACAATGAGACAAAGTATATTTTACTCAGTTCCTGTGTGACACCTGAAGACTATAGAGGAATTAGGGTTAAAAGTTTGGTTAACGAAGTTGAATCAAAGTAATTACGTCATCTAGCTGTCTGCCCGTGCTCATCAGAGAAGTTATGTTACGGAGTTCACACTGTTAAACAATGTTGCAGATGCAGAAAAATGAAAGACATGACAGTAAGATGAAAACATTACACATTAATTATAAAAGTTTTTTCACTGTTTAATTAACATTGCTGTCATTAGAATTATTGTCATTACCATCATCATTTTTAGCAGCAGCAGCCGCAGCTGCATCGACATTATTATCAGTGTTGTCATCATCATTGTCTTCATAAGGTAAGTAAACAACTGTGATTGTTGGGCACCACATAGCGTAAATTCTGTTACAAGATCCCAAACCCAGATAGAATGAGACTTCACATCCATCCATTCGTCCATCCGTATGGGGGGGTGTCACTGAAGGCCTCAGACCAGCCTGTGTAGTCCCACGCTATCCTCTCCTGTCCAGGCAGCTTCTCAGTGAGTTAGACTGAGTGGCCCTGCTCCAGCATGTTGAATAATGAATTAGAGGCTGATATCCTGTGACGGAGACTGGGAGAGAGCACTTCCTCCCTGGGCCAGAGTGGGGCTTGAATACCCGTGAATAATACATGGCTAAAAGTGGGTCTGTTGAAATGACTCAATACTGAGAGTCAAGTGCGAGATTATCTTTCCATGGTTATGAAAATATTGCAGCCTTTGTAACACAATACGAGAGGTGAGAAGATGATCGTAAGATGCAGGCTCACAGTTACTGTTCTGTATGAATGGATTGTTATCCAATTGAAATTTCAACAAGTATTTTCTGAATGCCTGTCTAAAAGAGTATCTGCTTGAGGATGTATTGTAGAACGACAATGTTTTTTTCATCCAAACTAAGCAGTAAGTCTGGTGTATGCCTACTTAAAAAAGAAGAAATGTATTTCTGTTACTTGTCACTGAAAGTGGACCAAGAAATGTGCATCTGTTCAGCATGGCATGAGTACGTCTGCAGTCCTACTTTGCTTCTCAGTCTTTCCTTTTTTCTGTGTTTCATTATGGGATTCTGGTTACATGAATGTAGAATACTAATGATCACAGCACCTGTCTTTTCAAACAAAAATAAATCCTCCTGGACAGAATTATGATATATTTACTTATCTTTATACAGTTGTCAATTTACACATTCAGAATTGGATTTTTTGGCCTCCCACAAGACTAACCGGGGCCTCCTGTCTCTCACTGGGCCAAGTCAGCCTCCAAGAAAGCTGGAAACCGCAGGCTCTCGCTCAGCCCCAGCTCTCCCAGCTAACCGCTAATCCATGTGTTTGATACATTAGACGCCCTGCTTGGCTTTGTTCTGCAGGGATGTGCTGTCCCTTCTCCTGCCAAGTTTTACTCTTTCCCTCGACTATCTCTCTTTCTTGTGCTCTCTCTTGCTCCTGCTGCAGTCCAGAGGATTATGCCTGTGTTCATGGGATTTATCTAATTGTGTTTAATTAGGGCTGGGTCAGGCCCGAGTCACAAAGCTCAGGCTGTTGGATTCGTGGAAGCAGATACTGTGGAGTAACCCCTCCAGATCTGAAACTGGCAGGTGGGCGAGAGAGCATGAAAAAAAGACGGAAGAGAGGATAAATAAATAGATTGCGAGTGAGGAGAAAGAGAGAGCAATAGAGGGCAGAGAGAGGTGGAAGAGAGGAATCAGTAAGGCGACAACGGTGTCTGTTTTGGATTCCCCTAAGGAGAAATTGATTGCCACACGCCTTGTTGTTCCACCAGACCTTTTCTCCTCAATGCTTCTATCCATGACACAATTCTGTCGGGAGCCGTAACTCACCATGCCCTTGGTTGGGGCTTAAGCAAATTGTGGGTCAGGAAGTCTTCTCTTAGGCACGATGCACTGTATCCCTGCTAAAATAAATTATCTGCTGAAGAACATTAAATTAACAGCAAGTGGCCTCTTGCACTTGTCTGCTGAGCACCACCAAGGGCTTAGAGGAAGACAAAGACCTGAGGGGGTGCAGAAGGAGAGTGCCATTTTCTTTAATTTTCATCGAATAAAGCAACACATACTCACTCCCATCTTTTAAAATACAAACACTTGGTCAGGTTCCTTTGTCGTTGTTATTGATGCTAAAAGTCTCCAACTCTAATGAAGGCATTTAACACTCACTATATCTGGTTACTTTGAGTCTTTGTTGTCACATAACAGTGCTATCATAGTTTACCCTACAAGCAGTCATATATACAGTGCATATATCTAATTTAGAAAAAGAAACATGTCCATTATTCCCTTGGTCCACTACATCACCCACTGTAAGACTGATCTAAGATGTAACCATAGGAACTAAATTAAGCGCTTAATGACTCTCATATCTCATCAAAGGAGAGGCACGTACATATTTTTTTCTCTGTCTAATAATTCAGTGAAATGCTATTCATATTGGCATAAACCACATGTAAAAATTCAGCAATGCATCAAGCAAAAATGTTTAGCCTTGTAAAGGAGCTGTCATGTTAAATCTGCGAAGCATTTTCTCCTCTTACAGAAAAAAATGAATCTGGTTGCCTGATAATGAGCCCTTGTTATGGCTTAGTGTTTACGTTGGGCAATACAAATTGCTATTCCTGTGGGGAGGGCTGAAAAAAAAAACTGGATGTAATTTGTGTACCACTGCATTGTCATCGGCGGTAACTGTAAAAGCGGGCAGCCTCTGAAATGTGAGCTGTTGACACACACACACACACACACACACACACACACAAATAAAGTATGCAATAGCAAAGCCACACAAAAAAGAGTTTGGGGCCCATAAAGGCATGTTGATGGAGTGGCAGTTGTAAACGAAATGTAAGGAAACGCTGCTGCTTGCAGTTGTCTTGATTCACATTGTGATCTTAGACTTTATGAGACAACCCTGACTGACAAATCTGTATAATGTTTGTTTCTTCTGCATGCGTGCGTGCGTGCGTGCGTGCGTGCGTGCGTGCGTGCGTGTGTGTGTGTGTTTGTGTGCGCGTGCAAGTATGTGTGTTTGTGTGTGTTTGTTTAAAATATTGACAATCATTTTTTTAAAGTTCAGGGTTTAGAAATCTGATTGTAGTATGTTGGAAAAGTCTACAACAAGCTCCACGTTAGTTAGTCTCTACATAAAAGCACATGTCGGTGTCCCTGTTAAATAGAATTGCAGCACACTAAATTGCTCAGTCCAAATAACTGGCACTGCCTAACCATACTACATAACCCAATGATTTCCTGATGTCCATCATGACAAATGTGTTGATTCAGCGAGAGAGACAGATGGCCACTGACAGTCAATGCTATCAACCTCAATTGACTCCAAAAGCTCCCACAATTACTTACTACCTCTTAATCACAGTGACCCATAAGCGTATCCAAGGCACTCCACTTGACTCAGAAATGGTTCACTGTACAATTATTTAAATCACAGCTGAATAAGAGCAATGGATGGAATTGTTGGAATTGAGTAATTATAGAGGAAGCCAGCAGTGGATCAAAATGCCACAAGCTGAGCGATTAAGTAATAGCCTTGTATCCACGGTAACCTTTCTGAAGTAAAGTAATATCAGTGTAATGTGGCCCTGCCTGATCAGAAAGAGAGAGCAGAGAAGATGGTTCCCTCACATAGAAACTATGACGTCTGTGCAACTTGCCCCTATGTCTATGTTTTTGATACCCAAGAAATAACTACCATCACTGCTCTGAAAAAAAACAACCTTTTTTTCTGGCCTTCCCTGACACCTGCATGTATCCTATCATAAAGAAGAAATGGGGAAACGTCAGTGTGAGGTTTCAGCACATGGAACCATAGATGGAGAAAATGAATACAACTTTATTATTCATCACAAGGTTGGCAGGGCGAGCTACGGAACACAATATATCCATTTTCATCACCCTAACAACTCAGTCCTCTTCTATCCTCAGCATTAAGAATTGAGCTCTATATATCAGCCCCTTTTAAATCTCTGCATCCTCAACCATCGTTGTTTGATTTGAACTTGTGTAGCGACTGAGGAAGATGTGTGTGTGTGTGTGTGTGTGTGTGTGTGTGTGTGTGTGTGTGTGTGTGTGTGTGTGTGTGTGTAGGGGTGGGTGAGGTGCGTGGGGAATCTACTGGATGTTGTAATTGTTGTAATTGAAAAAAACAACTTAACATTTTGGATTTACAATATATGCCGCTGGATGGTTATGTGTATTGAATTCCTCTTTTGGTTTTAGCTATTTAATTATAGAAGATTAGAGCTATATCACATTTCGTCAGTGGACCTGAGTGTGTGTTTGATATGTAAAATACCCAAGCGTGTTTCAATATTTAAGTTTAACTAAGGACTAGTGACAAATGTGGGCAAGACATGGTTGACTTTTCAATGCCCTCAATTACGCTTCTACTTAGACAAAAAAGTAAGAAATTATTTTAGTCTTCATGGAAATTAACCATCTTCTAAGTCTCCATCTTTCCAGTTTGATGTCTCAATATAAAAAAGAGTCTTCATACAATAATCACACTTCATACTTTAAACAATGCAGCAACTAAAAATCGGAATGAGGAGTGAAGCTGAATGCACTTTTGTTTTCTTTGTATAAGTCACCTTTGTAGACTCATACAATGTATATAAGTACAGCTGTATTGTCCTGACTGCATGGAGTAAAAGTGGGACACAGCCAGACTTAAATTAGAGAGAGGCACAGCAGTTGCATGTGTGCTCATAACATTGAGGCTGGTTGCCTAGTCACAGTGGAACACAGTGCTGCATCCTGGTCCCAGAGAGTAGACTGGAGATGCTGACTCAGCCAAATCCCTCAGCTGCAGGCTGCAATTGGCCCCCAGGAGCACAATGTCTGACCCACATAGCTCAACGCTAGGTACAATACAGCACCAGCATACATTAAGTTCCTCAAGTTTACTTTAGTTGAACAATACACATAAAAACAGTTTTGAAGTGCCTAGTGGTAAATTAATTACATGCTTGAATAGGCCGTCCTTACATGACCCATGAACCTATAAGGACATTAAAAGACTGGAATAATCACCTTGTTTGTGCTGCAACTGTGTAATTTGTAGCTCGCAGCTTAGATAGTGTTAGTTAGTCTCTAGTAGTTGGGTAAATGGGCTTTTTTGTTCTTAAAGTAGATTTAAATCCAACATTATCCACATACTGGTCAATAACACACACATGCACACACAAACACACACAAACACATAATGGGCAGTCAGATGTGTGTTGGCCTGAGGCTTACATGCCCTTGGCAACAGACTGGGCGACCATCGCCTCCCATTAACCTCCTCCATAGAGGGGGGAGAGAACTGCAAACAGACAAGAGCTGAAGACTTTATATTTAGAGGTGTGCTGCTTTGGCTCTGCTAGCTATCTGTTCCATCTTTATTCCAACTTGAGAGGCAGTGTTTGCTGGCTAGCAGTAACCTGGCAACAGGTTAGGTACTCTTTTCTGATTGTGTGCTTTTATATAAATATATATTAAAAAAATATTTGCCTGTGAGAAAGTCAGGTAAGCTCATTCACCTCTAGCAAAAATATTGTTGAAATGTGTTCAGTTAAGTTTTCTTTGATCAGTCGAAAACTGGCAGATGCGAAACTGCAGGTTAAAGACTCTTAACAAAGTCAACCCAAAAGTAAGGGAAGGGGGAAGGAAAGAGGAAACTTAGGTTCTTGCATGTACAAATGTGACCAGTGATATTGAAGTTGTGGCCTAGATGAGCACTTTTACTTAGAGTACATTTTCAGATATGTGGCATGTTCATGCGCTTCTCCTCTACTCTTCTGGTGAACATACTATCAACATTATTCAAGATCAACATTTGTATGAGAGCATGCTTTTGTCTGGGATTGATCGGTAGCATGGCCATTCATCATGCAGCTCAGTACAGCATGAGAACACTGGAGTTTGAGATAATAAGGCACAGTATTTATTTAGTTTTTTTTTAATATATGGAATACAAGCTGTGTGTAGTCATTCTTTCCTGTAATTATATTTTCTTTGATCGGTGTGCCAGAAGTGACTATTTGGACCTAAGGACGGAAAACTGTGTAAACTGGTGGCATAATAATAATTTATATTCCCTAGAGAGGCCACTTAATCAATGTGGTTCAGCTTATGCTTGTTTTTGCATATGGTCTTCTGTTGGATATTATTTAGATAATAGTGTTCTGAAGGACTTCTTCCTTCCTTCCAATCAATAATTCAAGGTGTTTTTGGAGCAGTGAGTAAACTGTAAACAGGATCCTGATCCATCCAGATAACATGACCTCCATTATGTTATCATGAAGGCCATTGATTAGTGGGGGAATCATTAGCAACTTTCAGCTGATTCTTCTGCAGCTCCATTTAATAGACAACATGATTGTAAATGGAGGGGTAAGAAGATTGTCTAGCCCAGTATCTAATCAAAACAGGCCACTGTAACCATAAATAATACTTCTAAAGCTCAATTTAACAAACTAATAAAAAAAGGACTGAACATACTCAGTGAAATTCATTTAAAAAAGCAGACATCATAGAACGCATTTACGTGTATGGTTACACTGTTTTTTATTTCTCAGTCTGAAGTATGGAAGCTTGTGTGTACTTTTCCACGCCAACTTTGATCAGAGCTCTTGACCAAATGGTCATCTGGAGTCTGTAAAGGAAACTTTGTCTTAATTGTTAAAACTAACACTGTGCAACCTGTACTGTGTTCTGTCTGGGTTACAGTGGGCACAACGGCGGCTGGCTCTATTTTGTTGTCAAATACAGGAAGGCAGGGAGGTGAAAAACACCATGAACTTGTATCAGTAGAAAGAGAGAGGACACTTGGTATTATTAATAGTAACAGACCAATGACAGTGAACAGAGAGGAGCCTCTGTGAGCTGCCTTTTATTCCAACCACCCCAAAACCTCCCACTTCCCTCCACCCTAGCATCTTATGAAATATGTACAAGGCAAACAGAGGTGGGGTTGATGCGCAGACCTTCCTCCTCTATGACTAACCGCTACACGTCCAGTACCATTACTTATTTATAAGGCATGCCGTGTAAGTGCCAGAGTGGCCTCGCTCGCTTCCCTCCACGCCATAAGGGCACTTTCATAACACCCTGTTTACATTTCAACCACCAAGAGAGGAGTGATAACAAAAAAGGATCTCCAATTAGTTACAGTGTCCAGAGCATGGTGGGACACAGACGGCTGTGACGGTTCTGATAAATATTTGTAATGTGTCTTAAAACCCATTGGTTTGTACTGGTCGTCATCCAAAGTAATTGGGGGAGATGAGTTGAATACTTTTCCATAGGATTTCAACTGGATTTCAAACTACAGTGTGGGAAAAAGTGTAAAAACAATAAAGGCTTAGCTCTAATAGAGTTGTTCAATGTCCATGGCAGTTACATTCAAGGAACTGTCTATGTTTATGTTGTTTGTTTTTATGTTGAAATCATCTTATATTTATCTTTAACTATATATACAGTATATGTATATACATATATATATATATATATATATATATGTGTGTGTGTGTGTGTGTGTGTGTGTGTGTGTATGTGTGTGTGTGTGTGTGTGTGTGTGTGTGTGTGTGTGTGTGTGTGTGTGTGCAATGCCAGAACTATTACCAGAATTTAATATTATAACCACTGTGCATGGTTTGAAATCATTTTGCAACGGCATTCATTTCAGTCCATTTAATGATGTCAAACAGATGTACTGCACATTGAAAGGAATGATGGATGCTCAATAGCTGGATTAGATTCTCTTGATACAAATGGATTGAATAATAATTAAAGTCAATTTTGACAACATTATTATAAAAAAATCAATGAACATAGCAAAGCCTCTTCCTTAGTGAATACTTTGCAGATTTTCACAGAAACCTCTGTAAAGCTGTAATGGTGTACGTGGGAGCTTTGAAATTTGGCTTCTCAGGAATAAAAACAATCTTTGCCGTTTGCATAGAAATGCGTGGGAGGATTCATTGTCAGAAAGTAAATAAAGCAGTGTGACAAGCCAATACACCACCACCCACCCCCCCCAGTTTGTGTAACACAATAAAGAATCAGATCAAATCTGGATTAAGAATAAAGTGCCGGTGGCATTTTACATGCACCTTCCAACTGTATAGATTGCAAGCTTTGTACTTACCAAGGGACAGCATCTGGTATAACTGTATTCTCTTATACGTTATTATTTACTCTGTGTAAACAATGACGCTCAGTGGATCTTTTCTTCAGACACTTTTATTGAAAATCAGGTCATACGCTCTAATGTGTATCTTTTACCAGTGCTAGAATCTTATGCAACTGATAAAACTGAGGAAAAGAGCATGGCCAACCTTAAAATATAATAGGCTGAACAACTTTGCAGAAAAATAATTCATAGTCTATATTTTATTAGAATATGTAGGTTGCTCAGGATAGTATATAAAGAATGCATTTGAGATAAAATTGTACATGACTGCATAAACATGTTGTGAAACAGTCGAGTAGGCCTGCACAATTAATCATTGTAAAATTGCGATCTCGATTCAACCTGCTCACGATTTAATTTTTAAATAACTTAGATTTTTTTTGAATGACTTTGATTCTCATTGAATTTACGAGCCGACTGCATCACAAGCGCTACTACTTTCTTCTGCGAGTTTTAAACATAGACTTTATAAAATAGGTTTTAAAACGCTCCTAAGCGCTGCAATGCTCTCCCTTCTCTTTTCTGAGGCCTCTATATTTACAGGCTTGTGGTGATGCGCAATGTGCTATAGGTGCCAAAAGAATCTATGTTTGGTACTGGCAATTTGTTTTTGTTTTGTCATGGTTCATGTGTGTAATAAACATTACACTTCGTGAGGAAAAAATCATGGCAGAGAATCGATCTAAGCTAAAAATAAAAAATCATATTTTCCCCCAAATTGTGCAGGCCTACAGTCGAGGTTTGCTTAGGTTTAGGCACCAAAATTTATTCAGGAAAAGATTGTGGTTTGGGTTAAATTAGACATTACTTTACTTCCGGTTATGCATGTGGCACAGAACGTGACATAGCTCTAGTCTTGTGTTTGTTTGACTCATCCACCCCCCCAACCTGCCTTATTATACAGAATTTGCAGCGCTTCTACTTTGTAAACTTATTTTTGCAATGCTCCCAACATAATTACAATGGTCACTAGAGGGCAACACCACTATAAACCTAATTATAAGTCTTGCTGCTTGAACAAATGACTTGTGTTGCCGTTTTTTGGGGGAGGACGGTCTCTGTGAAAGCTTAGCACCCTCCCTCCCTTATGGCAATGTAGGTCATATTTTCCTCCAACTCTGCCTCTTGAGTGTTTCAGCATGAGGCTAGCCCTGTACCATCTCTCGAAGCGACCAAACACAGAGCTGGCACTACGTCTAGGGACACACACACACACATTCCGACAGAGGCGGTGCCAGGCAGACTTCAGACATGTTACCATACTGCACCACTGTCTGGGACCTCCATTGCCACTTTATACCCAAACCACTATCCAGCGCCACGCCTCACAAATCCAGCCTCAGGCCATGCCAGCACTGTCCAGCTGTGTGTGATCCAGCCCAAACCTGGCTGACACCAGTCCACCCTCCATCCACACCATCCACTCCATCTTTCTCCACATCTCGCACACCCTAATCTCTCCCATCACTTGTCTCTGGATGAATGGGGGCTTGGGATTGACGGGAGGCTTGCCGCCTCCGTCCTTGCCATCGCCATCTGCTTGGTAAGCCCAAGGAAAGCGAGAGGAACAGTTACGTGCGTCTGCCAGCCAGCCAGCTAGCCTTGCCGAGGGCCGTTGCGTCCAGAAACACTGTGCCGTGCCGCAAAACCTTAACTCACTGTCACAGGGCCGTCCAATGTGATTGATCTGGTCCATTTAGTCAGAGCAGCCAAGTCTGGAGGAGGCCTGGTCCTCCTGTAGCCCCTCCAGCTCCCTTCAGCCCACTCTAGCCTTGACATCCCAACTAGCACAACACAAACACTAGAGCCCTGCCAGCTGGCCAACAGGCTTGACATGCTCTGCCTGCTTTTTAGTTAACATGCCACAGGCCTAAAACCAGGCTTACATGGCTGTCCACAGCTCAATTATTTTGGCTGTCCCATTGAGGAATAATTGAATTGAATTGAATCAATGTTCACATTGTGATATGCTTTCACTACATCAGAATGTCCTCTTGTCCAAAAAAACTGTGTTTAATCTTATTAATCACAGGTCATCTAAGGCTCAGTAGGTTAAATGCAGTTGCTCAGCACACCAAATTAATACTCAAAGAGAAGCTTTTTATCAGCTCTATAAAACATTACTGATTCTCAAAGCAGAGACATGTGATATATATTATTTTTATTTCAACAAATGTGTCCTCCAGCACATTCCCAAGACATGAATATGTGGCAGATGAATGTAGTTCAGAGGAAATTAAAGAGGTCATCAGTACAGGTTTGTGCAGTATTTTTCATTCCCAATATTATTTCCTGTTCAGTTTATATACGTATCCCTATGCTTTTTGTTGGAAGGTCGGTGCTCTGGCTTGGCTCATTCCAGGGAAGATATTTCAATGGTGTTTAGTTACGATGAAAATGAGTTCCCTAGACACAGAGGTCAAGGCCACATCCCTTCATCCAGTTGCTATTTGCGCACTGTATGTATTACATCACTTTGAAATCAGGCTAGTCCAATGCATTGACTTCTGAATGCTCCCTTTTAACAAGCTGAGTGTTAGTTTTTGGGATTTACCCAGTGCCAGGCTTTACGGTTTTCCTTAAAATTCCAACCACATCACATGGACTTATTTTTCTTTTTAGACGTCTGACTGCTGAGGAGAAATCGATTCTCGAGCTGCTCCATTTCACTGTATAAACAGAAAACGATTGTAGATTTAGCGTTAAAAGTCATGTAAGGTTTACTTGATTTGTTGATATAGATGTGACATTTAGCTGAAACAGACATTGCTTTAAAGCTTTAATTGTGAGCACTGAGGCGAGGAAAAGATACAGACCTTTTAGTTTCAGGCCAGCATTCAGAAGAGAAACTGACTCTATGTCCTGCATGTATACTGAGTGAGCTTAAGAAACTCAGTGAAGTTGTTTGGAAAGTTGAGTGTCCTATTGCTTAAATATTTAACAGGAGGAGAGCTTTTTCTCTGAAACTTTTCAACATCCTTTTGGTCACTGTATTTTTTTCCTCATCTCTCTCTCTTTCTGTCTGCCTTACTCTCTCTCTCGCTCCCCCCCATCTTGCGATGCCTGCTAGTTCCTTTTACTTTTGCTGCACAAGACGATTTCAGACATGGGGTAAAATGGACAAAGGAGCTTGCTGTAGATATGATATTTTTTTAACTTTACACCTGAATTCTCCCTCTGGGGAAGACTTGACTAAAGTAATATTTATTGTATATGCTAAACAAGACACACACAATCAAATGTGTTGACATGTTTTGCACAATAAAGCACAGTAGTTTGCATACAGTGTGTCAATAAATCTAATCTCCATGATCCCCTACAAGAATTTAAAGTAACACTATGGTGTGTCAACTGAAGCAAACTCCCTGTCTGACTGAGGCAGTTGGAGTGTTTGTCTGTGAGCCATCAAAGGACCACCATGGGAACTACAGGGGTTAGCTGGAAAGATTGTGGGAGTGCAATGGCAGTTGCAGGACTTTTCTCATGTGAAAAAGGCCCAGCGGTCCCACAGAAAAACACACCACTACAAACAGAAAAAAGGATCCGTGACCTATTAATGTGGCACTCTGAGTTTGATCACAAAAAAGTAATAGCAACCTTTTTTATATGTTTCCCTTCTCCACGTTCATAATCGTAGGCAGGTTAATTAAAGAATTCTTTTCTTAATTCCCCAGAATATAATCATGACAGTTTTACAAGCAGCAAGGTAATATGATCTCATATTTTTGTTCGGTGCTGCTAACCGTGTTGCAAAGTAGTTTTAAGCGTGTCTCCAATGGTGACATCTCATCACAGCGCAGTATGAAATGGTCCTGAAGTTGAATGAGAGTCAAACAAAAGCGTGAGGGAATTAGTACATGCTAAGGCACATTTCCAGAAAGTGTTTATGTTCTTCTTAAAGCCTTTCTCTGGCAGAAGCGATTACATGAACGTCTCCTACTTATTTGTTTTCATCTGAACGTTTGGCTGAGGGGTTTATCCATCTTGACAAGCACATAATATGGCTTTTGGTGCTGTGAGGGAGTAAATGAGAGAGAGATTGAGAGAGAGAGAGAGAGAGAGAGAGAGAGGGTGGGGGAGAAAAATTTGAAAGTTAAAACAGAGGCTCTATGGTTGGGTTTTATCACTTTTCTTGCTCTTCCCTTCCTCTCTTTAACAACATGCTTAACTCCCAAAGATGTGTTGAAAGATCACAATAATCCCCTCGAAATGACATTAGTCCTCACTCTCCTCTTTGAGTAGGTGGAATGTATCTGAGCCAAATTACTGAAGACACTGTAGGGTGTTGGGAACGATGTGATAAACACATAAAGTTTCCAATGTAATATGATTAAGTCTAAAAAGTATAAATATGGTGTTTGCTCAGCATCCCATGTTAAGCCAATTAGAAACTCTACAGTAAGTGAATTTTGGTCCGTATGATAGTTTGACTTGACTTCCTCAGCAGTTAAAGCAAATCTTACAAAATAGTGAGCATTTACTAAGTAAACTTTCCATCATCTTCTGTTGGTCATTATAATTTCTTTGAAAATAGCCTTGAAACCACACCATAATGAAATAGGTCATTATCATAGAAAATTGCTTATACAGGGTATAGTTAATGTACAGTAATTGATTACACTGGGTCAAAGTCCGATTATAATGCTATGTTGTATTCTAAAATGTACCACACCAACCAAAACCAGCATAGTGAAAGAACATTTTACTTGTTACGTAGAAGGACATAAAAAGGAAAATGCATAGTAATCTCTGGTTGGATTGTCCTCTAACACACTGTCTCAGCCACTTGGCCTCTACTTGAAACAAACATCAAAATAGAGCATTACAGAATGTGAACCTCTACCAATGGTGCATTTGGACATTGCAGAAAGAGCACCAAAGTGCTTATTTCTACTCTATCAAATGGGGAGGCTGGGAGGCTGGACTGGAGTGCTCAGCTCCTAAAATTGCTGCCAAGATATGCCACAGAGTTTTAAACCAGCTTTCAGTTACAGAACAGTGGAGGAGGGTCCTCTCTGTTCTTTCTCTCTTTGTCGAGGGTATTTTTGACACACATATTTTGTGCCTTTTATTATTAACCAATTTCATGTGTTTTACTTTTTTGTTTTGGTTCTGGTTATTCCAATTGATATCTATGTGGAAATAATCTATCTATCTATCTATCTATCTATCTATCTATCTATCTATCTATCTATCTATCTATCTATCTATCTATCTATCTATCTATCTATCTATCTATCTATCTATCTATCTATCTATCTATCTATCTTCTGTTATAACTTGTGGTTTTGTGTTGTGTTCCTAGTTGTGTATGCATATGTCTGACACTGTTTTTCCAACCCATATAGTTCTTTATGTGTGTGGCTGTCTGTTTGCAGATCCACTTCCCCTGGTGTGTGAAGTGTTGGATAATTAGCTGCCTTATCAGCCTGGGACACGGGCAGGCTCCTCTTCACTGACAGGTCATGGAGCCCAGGACCAGTGGGAGGTTGGAGAAAAGGAGGAGGTAGGATGATAAGGCCACAGGAGGAGAGACAAGGAGAGGAAAAGGGAGAGGGAGAGAGATAGAGAGAGAGAGATAGGGGGAAGGAGCTGAAGAGAGAGAGAACAGAGAAGATGGGGAGGGGGCAGGGAAGCAGACAAAAACTGAAAGAGAGAAATGGGATGAGGAGCCAGACAGAGAAGTAGACAGAGAGATGGAGCAGTTAAAAAGGGGGAGACAGTTAGGCCCCGCAAGGACAGAGCAGCTGCTCCGGCCTATCAGCTCTTCCACGAGACCTCGGCACTCATTAGCATAAATTCGAATGACAAATGTGGCCCGCTTTGGCAAAGACTAATTAATTCACGAAGGGGGGAAACTCACTAGAGTAAGAATTCAAATCATTCAATGCCACAGGCCTGAACAAGTGTTAAGAGGGAGCGTGTTGAGCTCCATTGTGTTTTGGAATTACTACAGTTGCCTTACATGTCCTGAAAAGGTTACAGCTTTCATTCCAGTATTTAAGTTGTGTTTGTTTTTTTTACGTATATTTTTTCAGAATTCAGGTTAAATGCTCAGTTGTTTGGAAAAGTTTGAGTTTGTTAGCAGACAATGTTGTTTTTTTATATAGGCATATTCTATATTTGCATGTTGTGTGTGTGTGGGTGTGTGTGTGTGTGTGTGTGTGTGTGTGTGTGTGTGTGAGTGTGATTAGGTTGAATAGATTGGTGTTTTGTGCAGTATATTTTTACACACAAACACACAGGCAAGCACATACACACACTCAGGACTTAATGGTTTATAAGAGGGAACAATGGACAGGAAAAGATTGCTTCGCTCTGAAGCGATGGCAGGCTGTGGCAGCCTGGGAAACACAGGGAAAGGATAAGTGCTCCCCCTTGTGTTCAGCTCACATACTTCTGCCTTTACTGTAATCCTGTATCAATATGGTTTTATAAACTATAATCATACTCTGTAGGACAGTGTAACTCTGAGTCACATTAAAATTATATTGCGCTCTGTCACTATGGATACCTGTACAAAGTTTTCATATCACATTCAGCCTCTTCTTTTCTTCCTGGCACTGAGAGCATTACCTCATGTTGTCCTCCATTCACTTGTCTGAAATGTCTGCCAATAAAATGTCTCCCTAACTTTTGTTAACAAGCCTATGACTCTCAAATTAATCAATCCAACATGTTGGCAAGTGACACTGACTGGGGTGGGGGGCCTAAATGATCCGTTTGAATCCGATTATAGATAAAGTGTATGCTTCATGGGCCAGCTTGCGTTAGCCATAAATACTTGTTTTCCACTTTACAGCAGGTTTAAGCCATCAAGTTCAGGTGTTCCTGCAACAGTGCCAGTGTGAATGTGTCTGTAACTGTGTGTGTGTGTGTGTGTGTGTGTGTGTGTGTGTGTGTGTGTGTGTGTGTGTGTATTGGAATGAGATTCTCTCATTCTCTACTGCTCTGTCTCACTCACTCTACCTCCTTACGTCTTTCCCTTTCCTCCATACTCCAAAACACACCAGGCTTAGGCAGGTGCAACCGTTTTCCTCACCAAATCCCTTGTTAACGACCCCACAACGATTGCCCAAGAGCGGTCCCCGCTAAACCAGGCTCTTCCTGCACCATAATTACATCAAAACAGAACATGTTGTGAGGACTATTTATACATTCACATCGAGAGCCAGTTTTCACTCTTTCTGCTTTCAAGGAACATATTTCTGCAACTACTTTGTGTGTGTGTGTGTGCGTGTGTGCATGTGTGTGTGTGACTCGGGGTGGGTGCTTGGGGAGAAAATGGCTAGTGGTTGGCGGGGATAGTGTGATTCTCCAGGTGGCACATAGGGGCCCCAGTTGCCGCTGCCCATTACCAATTACATCAAGACTCCCACACCTGTGAAACACATTATATCTTGACCAAAACACTAAAAGGAGGTGGTTCTCCTTTTGTCTGACAGTGGCGGACAGCTAAATCGATTTGAAGGCAATGCTATAACCCACTGTTGGTTTAAAAGGGATCATTCAGGCAAAGCCACAACTATTATAGGCCTACTATTCATATCTTTGCATGAGGCCATCACAATTTCCACACTAGCTGTGTATGTAATATGATTGCTCTCTGGTTTAAACTATAGAATGTTCTTTGTTAGACAGATTGCAGAAACGTTCCACCCTATTTATTTATTTAATACCATCACTACCATGGCAATGACTTTGTCTCATTCATACTAACATGCTGTCATTCAGCGTTTTATTTGAATTTCTAAATCTCCACATTTGTAGTAGGACTTTTAGGGCATCATCAGTTCATCAACAAAGGCAAACACTTTGCCACACACAGTGTTCAGAATAACAGCAGTGAATAATGCTCAAAATCAAAATCCTTTTATAGCTCAAAATCCTTAGAATAGCTTAAAATTCCATAATATCAATGCATTGGGAACACTGCACATTCAATTCCAAATCAAAACATGACCGAAATTGATCAAATTTGTTTTATACCTTTACAGAAAGTGAAGAAAAAGGAATATTAGGCTGTTCAAAACGTATTTGCATTTTTCTTTACATATGCAAACATTTACTGTATAAACTGAAAAATGTCTCAAGGGGTTGCTTTACTTTGAATCACTGCACTAATATTTAGTTGCATAACCAATATTTCTGAGAATTGCTTCACATCTGTGTTGAATGGAGTCGACCAACTTCTGGCACCTGTGAACAGGTATTTCAGCCCATTGAACTACATTCCACAATTCCTCTGCATTACTGGGTTTTGCCTCAGAAACAGCCTTTTTGATGTCACTCCACCAGTGCTCTATGGGATTGAGGTCTGGGGATTGGGTTGGCCACTCCATAACATCAATATTGTTCATCTGGAACCAAGACTTTGCTCACTTACTGGTGTGTTTTGGGTCATTGTCTTGTTGAAAAAAAGGCACTTTAACAGGCATTTCCTCTTCAGCATAATGACCTCTTCAAGTATTTTGATGTATTAAAACTGATCCATAATCCCTGGTATGCGATAAATACACCACAGCACCACAGTATGAGAAACATCCCCATAACATGATTTCTGCACCAGTGTCTTCAGTGTACTGTGGCTTGAATTCAGTGCATGGGGGTTGTCAGACAAACTGACCCAAAAAGAACAATTTTGCTCTCATCAGTCCACAGAATGTTGTGCCGTGTTTTTTGGCAAATTTCAACGCTTCTAGCTGATAGCTTTGTGTCACATAGCTTTCTTCTGAGTACTCACAGGTAGTCAAGTCATTTTTGATTTTCCTAGAGTTGATCATTTTGGCTATTCTTCGATCCATTCAAATGGTAGTTGAACGTTTTTTTCCCACATTGTTCAGGCTTTGGATGCCATTTCAAGGCATTTGAAATCATTTTGGCTGAGCAGCCCATACTTTTCTGCATTTCTTTATAAGTTTTCCTCTCTCCTATGAACTTTTTAATCAAAGTCCGCTGTTCCTCAGAGCAATGTCTGGAATGACCCATTTTGCTATTTTGAGTATTTCAGTGTGAAATGCACTATAACCAGCATGCACAACATTTGCTTTCTTCCTCAAATATGGGCCATAATTGACACCTCTTTCTTCAGACTCAATCACCTTACTAATTGAACACAACACTGGAATTATTTTGAACATGCCCCTTTCAATTACAGATTTAATTACACAGAATGAGCAGCATGCATGCATGTCATGACTGTTGGGTCTGTTGGTTTTCTATGACTCTACAACACTTACTAGTAAATTATTTGCAATGTAGAAATATCATTTCTACGAAAAAATATGATTTATGAGGTTAGTGATGTTGTACTGCTATTATTTTGAACACAACTGTATTACAGTAAGCTTAGCCATGAAGTTGGAAACACACAATGGCTTAGTTTCTTTTTTTGTTTACCTATGTGTGTAGACTGAAGCAGGGAAGAGATTACCAGCCAAAATAAATATGCAAATGTGTTTTGATAGATTTTCATGGTAAAATGACCACCGTGTACGATGTAAGAAGCTATTCAGTGTAATGATTTGGTATTGTCATGGTTCTGTCAAGTTTCTGTTGCAGTTGGTTTCATGTTTTCTGTTTGTTTTCATGGACTTCCTGTTTTATTTTGAAATCCACTTTTTTGTCAGATGTCTTCCTGTTTTTTATTTCCCGCCTGTATAATCACCATCTCGGCCCCTAATTTGATTCACCTGTTTGTTTTCAGCTTCCCTAGTTCCCAGTGCTTAAATTCTCACCATTCCCTCTCACCGTTGCCAGGTTGTAGTTGCAGTTGATGTTTTGAACTTGTTTTGGTGGAACATGTATACGTTTAAAAGTTGTTTTAGTTGTGCAACAGAAAACTTAGATTGGACAGATAGTCTAGCTAGCTGTCTGGATTTGGCGGAATTTCCAGCCAGAAATTGGAACGTTGTGGATATAGACTATTGGGAGCTGGATCTAAATTTGAGCACCAGCTGAAGCTAAACAAGCACACACTAAGAACAAAGCCATACATACAGTGTATTAAACCATATATATATATATATATATATATATATATATATATATATATATATATATATATATATATATATATATATATATATATATATATATATATATATTCTGTAGGGTACATATACAAATGCAGCCAAGAAATGCAATGCCTGCACACAGACCCTATCAACTTAGAGCAGGGGTCGGGAATCTTTTTGACTCAGAGAGCCATGAAAGCAAAATATTTGGAAATGTATTTCAGTAAGAGCCATATAATATATTTTAAGACTGAATTCAACTAAATGTGAGTATAATAAGCCTCTGAATTTATTCTTTTAAATCAGGGGAAGGGAACCTTTTTGACTCAGAGAGTTATTTAAAATTTAAATAATGTTGTTATAATACCATTAATGCAACTTCTGGTGCTGCATGGATTTGCTGATGGCTTTGTAGTCTGGTTGGTACTTGGTGAGGTTGAGCTTCATGCAAGCGTTGAGGCTTTCATCCGTTAAACGTGATCGTAAGTTGGATGTGAGAATGACTGCTCACATGCATACGTAGAGCCAAACATGGTCAACACAGCAATACTCACACGCTGCAGTGTGTGGTTTGTGACAGGAAGCGTGTTCCAAGTTTTGATAATCAGCTGGTCTTCGGGTTGAAGATTTTTCATTTCTGTCCACATGTGCTTGCTCGCCAACTCTGCTTTCTGTTGTGCGATTCTTTCCAAATCTTCATTCAGTGACTTCAGCCACTTCTGCTTCAAAATCTCTGACGGAGACACCAGGAATGTAACTCAGGTCGGCTGTGTTCAGTGAACACTCGTTTGTATGGGTGATGAAAGGTGCAAAGGTAGCATGGCGTGTGTCGAAGTGTCACTTTGCAAATTAGACACACCGCAGAACCTGCTCTCTCCACAAAGGCAAATTCTTCGGTCCATTCGTCCTGAAATGTACGATACTCCTCATCTTTTTTTCTTTTCGCCATCTTCTTCACCGAAGGGTTAACTTTGAGCTAATGACTGAGCAGACTGATTCAAAAGGGGGCGTTTACCTGTTTACCCAACAATGGCCAACATAGGCTATTATCATCCAATTATAATGGACAATTGCTCCTGCAGCCAACTGCAGCCCTGAACAGGACATGAACAGTGGAAAATCAATGGATGGATTAAAAAGTAAGAATATATTATGTTTTTTCTGCGAGCCAGATAAAATTCTCAAAAGAGCCACACCGGGCTCGCGAGCCATACGTTCCCGACCCCCGACTTAGAGTGTCCCACATCATTGATAAGCCTGTGAACCTTCAGAGAGAGAGAGAGAGAGATACAGCAGCAGGCCCCACCAAATCTCCAAACCATAGTAAAATGAGTTGCCATCAAAACTTAAAAACTCACCCGTGTTGACTAAATTTCCGAGGACATTGTGGTGCAATCACTGTTGAATGACAAAATATTATTATTTGTTTTTGACATGGGACACCAAACATTTATGCACAGATGCACACAGTTTAGTCCTATATTCTCCCCTATTATGAATTATAGTGACTTTAATTAGCTTTCTGTCAAGCACATTCTGATTCTTAAAACTTTAAAGTTCAATATCTACTCTCCTAAAGGCAGCTACAACCTGATAATCTAAAGGTAATTAAATTTGAAGTATGACTGTTGCTACACCTTGCAATACCCTGCTGACGCACATGGAGCAATGAGGAAAGGAGTGGAGGAATCATGGGAGGAAATGGTTTCATGGCTGAGCTGACTGTTTGAATTAGTCTATCTGAAATGGGCATCGTCTGCTAGCACTCTGACATGGTGTTGCTCTCGCCTTTGGCATGCATCCATCCCTTCAGACTGACACACATGCACACACACACACACACAGTCACACACAGACGCAGACACTCACACTGAGACACACACACACCGTGCATTTAGCTTGCCTTCCTCCGACCTCCCTGCTGTGTCTGACACAGCACCCATGATCCTTTGCCTCGCGGGCTGTGAGCTGTCAGAGTGACAGGGCATGAGGAGGTTGACATGTGACACTGCGAGACAGGATCAAATGTGTCATCATCTCCTCAAAGAAAGAAACAAAAAGATGAGAAACTCTTTTGCGTACCATAAGCTAATTTTTGTTTGTTATCACTGCCAGGTTTAAATTTCCATCTAATTTAATTTTGTCACTTTCAACCATGATTTAGCTCTTTCGATCTACAGCAGCATGTTTGAAACCAAACCCGGACCAATACGTCAATACAGTAGGGTCAATGATTACCTGATCCAAGTAGGCTGAGGTGTTAAAATTAGATTGGGGAAAAAATGTATAAGATTGCTGCAGTGATCCTCTACTCTGCTGTGTCTAACAAGCTGTCGTGATGTAGAGCACATGAAGTATGCAAAACACACACACACACACACACACACACACACACACACACACACACACAAACAACAAACACAAAGCTCTCACTAGCTTAGTCCAATCCGTCCTGGGCTGTCCAGGCCTCGACTGTGCTAGTAGACCACACATCAGCCCTTTATTGTTCCTTCCACTGTGGTAATGGAAACAGAGTCAATGTGGCACTAAGGAAGTGGTGGTCAAGGGCTGTGGGCCCCGGGCCCCTCCATGGTTGGCATTACTTTACTCACACTCACACACGTACAGTACTTATACAGACATACACATTTCTGCGCACAACCCGTCTTTCTCTCCTTTGCTGGATTTATAACACACACACACACACACATATACACTATATTGCAAGGAAGTTCTGCAAGCCGCACTGTAGTAAAAAAACACACCGCCCCTGCCTCCCTTCAAATGGTAGGAAATCCTGGACATGTCTAGCACGTTTAGAAAAATACTTGAGGTTTTGGAGAAATTGGGATCACCTCATCTCAGAGTAACGTGATTCTAGTTATATAAAAAAATTAAGGGGTGCCCATATGGAAGCCATTGCAAACGTACACATCAAAGGAACTCCAGCCCGCCTGCTAATGAGGGTGACTGTGACGTTTTTATGTTGTTATCCTACTGTGTGGCTTAGGTAATGCCTGTATAGGATGGGAGGTTTCATCCACACATGCACAGGGGGGTCTGGGCGGTATTGTTACAGCCTAAACACATTTTTATGGTCTTTTTAGCCTTTGAATTATAGTATCAGCTCTACACATGGCAGGTAGGGTTTAATGGATGGTTAGCAAGCTGGATTTATTTACTTTAAATGTCTCACAGCAGCCAAACTGACACAGAGCAACTGGCACTCTGTTTACAGTGAAACACCAAACACCAGTGGTTCATCTAAGCAAAGCAGAGTAGAATAGAAGATAGGCTTTAATTTCCATTCTGCACAAACCTTGTAAAATCTAAACAGAACTATAAAATTACTGTTTTTTATTGCTCTAATGCTCTAGTGTGGCTTTCACATTTGATCTTAGTGTGAACAAAGAGATGTTAGATGCTGTGGTATTAATTGTGCTGCCCCTGGTTAGTATATGTGTGTGACAGATACAGTGCGTGCTTGCCTGTGTCTGTGTATTTGTGCATCTGTGTGTGTACTTGCATGGTCCTGTGCTATCAGTCTTGGTCAGGTCCCTGCCTGTGTGTGTGAAGGTTTGTCTCCCTGTGTTGTGGCAGCCTGTGTAATCATGGTATTAATTATTAGCTGTTTGCTCTCCATCATCCACCTTCCCTGGGGCGGGCACCGTGCCTGGCCTGCCAAGGGCTGGCTCTGTGTGTTTCATCCACTATAAATCTGCACGGTTAACATCACAATTATTGGAACAGCAGTGTGAACCACAAGTTCTTGTCTTTTGCAAGGTAAAAAAAAAATTGAACTGGTTAACTTTTTTTTGCATTTAAACAATTTTTTTTGCCTTTGTTGATTTTTGCAGCTAAATGAAATAATGCAGTGTTTTTTTGTTTTTTTGCAAAACCACTCTTATAGCCTAAAGTTATGTACTTCAGCCAAGAAATAAACAATGTGTCCCCATGGGCTTAGCCTGAATGGTGTGAGAAAAGATGTCTCACTTTTTCCCGCTTAATGTCCTTAGGCCAGGCTGTGAATTTGTCTTAACTCTATCTGATCTCATATGTGTCCTTTTCACACACTGCCACCGGCATATCCGCATCACTCACTAACACACATGCTTATGTACATTTGTCTCCCTCAAATCCACCATCGGCATTGCTCCTTCAGAGATACTTGTGAAATGAATTGTCTGAGAGAAAGTCACAGCATCTGGCAGTGGTTGTGGTGCCTTAGGCAGTTTGCGTGTGCGTGTGTGTGTGTGTGTGGGTGCGTGTGTGCGTGCGTGCATACGTGCATGCGTGCGTGTGTGCATACATGCGTGTGTGCGTGCTTTCACTCCTGCTAGTCTGTAGGGACAGCTCACCTCATTATTGACCTCTAGAACTTCATGTTTATATGCTGACTGGTAACTTCTGAAAACAATTTAGTCTTCAATTTGAGGTCATGATTACTGACAATATTTCACTATTTTCACAGAACCTTTACTATTTATTTCATTTAAAAATTTTTAAAATGTGTACAATCACAAGCAATCCAAAACACTTAAAGTAATTCTCTGGATTGAAAGCAATTTAGAAAATCTTAAGATAAAACCCTATTACCCTTCATTCATCTTGGCCAATTTTGCTTTAGTTGCCATTCATTGGTTACCACAACCTTTGTCATGTTTCCCATTTCTTTCAAATTCAATGACAGTCATAAAGACCAGAAAAGATCTATTTAGCATTTTACGTCAATTTACTGAATGGAAACATAAATGATCAGTATGAAGAAAAATCCAATAAACCTAAACCAGAAAGGGAGATATTTCTCCTGGAACCACAGCAGCGTTAATAAAAACCACTTATGTTTTTCAGAGAAACAACAGCATGTCATTGTCCAGGATAACGGCTTGAAGATGAGGTAATAGATTTGGACGTGCCTGTTGCTAGATTTAAAGCGTGATTTATTTTTTTTATCTTTAAAATCAGGAAAATAAAGCATTTGTTCAGAGTCTGTTGCATTAATTAAAACTACCAATGTTCCCCTGTGGTTTCCAACCACTTTGAAGATTCCTTCACAATAGACTGAGAGACTTAACCATTAACAAACTGGAAGCAGAAAAAAATCTCTGTGATTGGATCACAATGCCACATGTTGGCTGATTGTAAGCGCAGGAATTGTATCATAAAAGCAAAAACCGCCTCTTGGGAATCATGTCAGGAAAAATCCTGTGGAGGAAATACTGCCAACTAGTCTTCACCAATGACTTTTTTTTTTTGCTTCAAGACAGAGAGATGTTATAATCCTCTGTTCATTGTTAGGGTTGTGTGAGACTGGCTGAGAGAAATGGCTTTTTGATGGCAATGGAGGGGAAAGGGAGCTTTGCCAAACAGGGCTTCAGAAGTTAATGGGCCGGTTTTCTATGCTGACAGTAAAATCTTGGCTGGAGCCGTGAGGAGCTTGTGAGGCGTTATCTACTTCAGCGGTTTTGAAGATTAACTTTAAAGGGAAAACAGAAAATGACAATGTCAAGAACAAGAGAGATGTCTAAAAGCAAAGGTTTAATCAAGACTTACACCAGATGGAATTATCACCAAGCTAAAGCTGATTTATGTTGAGGAAGCATAATAGTTTAGAGAAATTCTTCCCAGATAACAGCTGTAGCCTTGAGATCGTCTCAGACGCAAAACAGCATCAGTGGTGGATGCACATTTTGATACAGCACCAAGAGTTCCAGTGGAGTTTATATTGCCGGCGGGTAATCTTTGATCCAATGGATGAAACGTTGCCTGTGGTAACTATTGCCCCTTCAGAACAAAGAGCCAAGAAGAAGAGAATGAGACCCATTTTCTCAGTGAGTGCTCTTACGTACAGGTGCTTACAAACACTGATCTTTATTTCAGCAAGGGAAGAGAAAAACAGGAGCTTCTTAAGTCTTTTAAAAATAACACTGCATGCCTGAGCTCTCCCAAACCTTTACGGAGACAGAGCACTGTGAGTACTGTAACTTTGGTTGCATTTTGGAGTGAGGAAGATTCAACCACGTGGTCCACTAGCACACATATTGGTGAGGTAACCTGAAGCCTTCAGGACAGATGGGTTGACCATGTCCTTCATGTTTCCTTCTGCAGAACAATGAGCCAGAGAGTAAACAAGTCCCATCTCTGCATGCAGGTGCTTGCAGCTACAGTACAGAGAAGACAGAAGGCTTAACACAGAGTTATGAGACTGCTGTGGTAAGATGTTGTCTTCCGTAAACTGACACTCTCCCCAACACATAATTAATCACAAAAAATTGCAGTAAACCATTAGTTAGACGATGACAGGCAGGGGTTGAGGAGTGGCATGGAGAGGGAAGGCTGCCTCTGAAATGTAGGCTAAGAATAGCGGGCGTCTGTGGTTGTTTGTACATGAATGTGTGTTTCACATGTGACTCTGTGCCCATGTGCATGCATTTGTGGGTGTCTGTGCTTATCCTCCCCTCCAAGGTTTGCCAGAATCTGAAACCCAGCCAATAAGCCACGAGCCATCAGCAGCCAGGTCAGATTAGGTGTCTGTCGTTGGCCTTTGTGCTGATAACACTACATTGAGTGGCACTTCCCTACCGCCACTTCACCTCGGCCGTCCCACAATTGTCAGTCCTCCACCGGTCAGATAGGGTCTGTCAGTTAAGTAAGAGATAAAGGGAAAGTCAGGAGGAGGGAGGGGGGTGTTTTCTGTTAGTTTAGCACCCTCGACGAAGGGTTTTTGTAACTGATGAGGGTCACAGAATGAAGGCACTGCCTAAAGACAGAGGGGAAAGGGGGAGGGAAAGTTGACTGGCACATTAGCCGGTGTCTCCCAATCCCTCTGCTTAATCTGAAGAGACAAGGGATGTCTTGAGTTGCCGGGATGACCATGGGAACAGGGATACGGCGATGTGAGAGAAGAGGGGACACAACTGTCGAGATCAATTTGCCTTCACATTCCCTGTGCACAGATGTCTGCTCTTTCACTCACTGTTTATCTTTCTCATGCACACCAATTTTTAAAGTACATATATTGGTGTTATATAATTAATGTTAATGTTTTTTTTATTTTTTTTATTCAGCTTGTTTAAAAACTTAAATCTCTCAATCTTGCTCATTTGAGCTTCTTACAGTCTTCTCCTTGCATCCCAATTAGTCATAAGAGGCTCATCACCTTTTCACACATATCAGTGATGATTAGCCTTCTGGGATAACCTCGACAGAATAGTCTCCTGGATAGATTTAGTCAGTCTGTCAACAGGCATCAGTTCAGGAAGGTTGAGACCCATGTCAAACATTACCTCTCTATTTCAGAACAGAGGCCCATCTGCCAAACACTGTTATTCAACTGGCACTACAAGAGCGTAACCTAGCCCTCACATAAATATTAAAGGTGTATGGTTAAGAAATATTAATGTCATGTTGAATCAATCATTATTACCCTAGGGGAAAATCCTGTTTGAGGTGTAGCAGCATTAGCCATTTTTAGCTTTGGAAATGTCTGGAAATTCCACTTCTAAAATGTGTGTAACAATGAGCCTCCTCTCTGCCTGTCAAAATATTTTGCCCTTTGTCCTGAGGAATCTGTTCATTTCAGAGCTCTCTCTCTCTCTCAATAAAGTTTTCACTGATGTATTGGAAAAGGCAATGTCTCCACCTATAGGTGCAAATACAACACTGCAAATCACAACTTTTATGTCTTGTACACAATGCATTTGGGCATGAATGCATAAGTTAAGCAGTGGCGGCTGAAGTTGCAATAATACTCAGTACATAAGTAAAAGTCCTGCATTCAAAATCCTCCTGAAGTAAAAGCACAAGTATAAGTATTAACAACAAAATATACTTAAAGTAATAAAAGTCAAAGTGCCAATTATGTTATTATACATATAATTATGCAGACTGGCCCATTTCTGAATCATAAATATTGTATCCCTTGATCAGAATTATTGGTAGGCTACATTTATGTGTTCATTGCAGCTGTTGCAGATGGTCAAGGTGGAGCTCATTTTAATTACTTTGTATACTCTTGGCTAGCCTAACCTGTAATATCATGTAACAATGTAGCAGTGGAATATATGATGCGTTAATAATCTTTTAAGTAACTAATTTTGTCAGATAAATGCTTCACACTGAAATGTAAAGTGGAAATATGGAAATACATGTACCTCAAAGTTGAACTAGTTACATTCCACCACTGATTTTAAAGGGGAACTATGCAGTTTCATTTAGCTTAATTTACCTTAACTGAACAGCTTCGGAGTCATTGGAATGGTCATATGAATTTTTTTTAGTTGAATGGTGGTCGTCTCGCTCCCTCCTAGCAAATGTGAGCTGAAAAACGTTTCGGCCGGTAAGCTGCCGGCCTCAGCCTCACGTAGTATTGCGTGATATCAGGTCTTGCGATTTAACAAATTGCTTCACGGCACTGCACACATATGCCCATTCAGGAACCGGCTAACAAGGTAGCAATGGAGTTTTTCAGACTGTCATCATGGCTGAGCCGGGAAAAAAGAAGCAGAAAGCTAAAACAGGAGACAAACACTTTAAGGCACTTTGAGTTTGTAGATGCTATATATTTGTAAGTTTTCGAGTAAATACAAAGAAATTACATTCCGTCAAACAAGCATATAGCATACAAACACACAAGCCAAGTATAGAAAAGGAGAAGATCTTTGATGTTGTTTTGTACATTATTATATACAGTGCAGATTATTAAGATATTACAGAAGATAATAGGAAGATTTTGTTTTTCATGCCTGTGTCGACAGAATGCTTTAATTTCTTAAAATCTAGGAAAAATTAAGATGATACGTGATCATGTGTGAAAGGCCGTCACCATATGAACAAAACACAGCTTATAATAAAGTGTGATAGAGAGATACAGGTGTTGACACAGTGCCTTTTTCTTCTGCTTGTTTATCTTTTGTTAAGCTGCTGTTCTGGTCATTAAATGTGCAGTGAGACTGTCAGTAACTAAACAGTGTGACAAAAAAACTCAGGAAATACAGGAAGATGATTATAAGAGGATGTCTGATACATGTATCTTGATTAGATATACCAGTCAAGAGCAGTACAATTTTTTTTTAGCAATGTAACAAACAAAGCAAACGGTGAGCAGAATGGGATGCTTGTTATATGTGTGGATCAAAAGGAAGACGATACACTATAAAAAATCTGTTTGTGTTTCTCACAATAAAAGCAAGTTTGTGATCCTTTGTCATCGTGATCTGATCCCTCCCACCAACATTCCTGCTGTATCTCAAAAGGAAATAAGTTATTTTGGTCCGGGAAAAGGTCTCTGCTATTTTATCCAAGAAAATGAGGCTGGGTAATTTCTGCATACTTGTGAGACTATTTTGTTTTGCTGAAAAAAACCATCAAAATAGAGATACACTTTTCTTTATGCTTTCTACAAAACAGGTAGTCATATTTTTCTTTATCCTTCCTACAATATAGAGAGTACAAAGTTTAAGTGGGAGGATTAAGGTAAAAAAAAAAAAACATGCACAAATGTGAGGGGAGATGGCATCCCTGAGTGTGTGTGTGTGTATGTGTGTGTTTGTGTGTGCTAGTGTGTCTCTGCCTGCCTATATGGTCTCAACATAATTGGCAGGGAACAAGCCTTGACGGCCATCTTTGCTCCATCCCCTCCACCAGGCTTTGTCCACCCTTTCCACGTCCTTGATGATGTCACCAGGCTCAAAGGAGATCTCAGATTCGTCCTCTGTAGAAAACACAATATAACATGGTGAAGACACACTAATCACGGTGTAATTACTGTAAGTGGAGGCACTTTATGTGAACATGCATGGCGATTATCCTCTAAATGGCAGCTTACCTGCTTGGTAGTCATAAAGAGCTCGGACGCACATTTGTCTTTCGGCTAAAACCTGAAGTTAAAATGGAAGACAGAGTCAAAGAAAGGCTGTGATCATGAAATACATGTCTTGTTGGACTAAAATTAAATGGGTGACATGTTGATGGCATTGTACTTTATTTTAAATGCCACATAGGCTGTCCTGCTGCAGTGAATACTCACTGGAAAGCTTTTTTATCAAACAGTATGTTTGTGTAAAGATCCACATCCTCATGAGAAACCAATGAGCTTGGGGCTGAGAGCAACATGACTCTGATGTCAGAGAGTATTGAGTAACACATTGCTGGTTTTGGGCTTTTTGTGGGATTTTTTGAAATAAGAAAAAAATGTGATGACTTGATACTTGACCTTTGCACCCAAACAAATATTCAACAAAATTTATTTTTTAATTTAGAATTCCGAATTCCGAAAATTCAATTTTTGGACCAACAGGCTTGGTGCAAGACACTGTGCAAGTACAACAATTAATACAGTACCTCTTGTCCATTTTCTGAGATCATCTGTTCCTTATCCTCATCAACGTCATCCTCCTCTGCCATACCATGAAGATCATAGCAGCCAGCCAGCTCTGGTGAGCTGAATTCTGTGTCAGATGGACTCAAAGATCGCTCTGAGGAAGACCAGTTGAAAATCATTCATCACAGTCCAACCAGCTCAGTGAATAAGTGTTTTGATGTATTTTCACTGAACAATGCTACTTTGTGAAATATTGTTTAAATTAATTTGTTGCCAAACCTATGCCATTCTCTTCCTTTGTGTCCTCTCCATTTGTAATCCCATTGGTTGACTGGACGACAGTCTCGTGTTTCATTACTTGACAAATTTGTTCGGCATCTGAAAGGAATGGTTGTGATCTTTTATCATTGTGTAACATATGAAATGTCTTTTTGAACTTTTAGAAAGCTACAGTACATTATTTGAAAATAAATGGAGTGTGACAGTGTAACAAAGCAGTGTAAACTGTCAAGCATGTCAAAATAACAGGACACAAGAACAAGAGGGCTACCAGCAAGTGCTGACTCAGCAAACTCAGCAGGCTTGGAGTGGGCCTGACTGTCTCCTGATTGGTCATTCTCCTCTCCATCTTCCTTTTCCTCCTCTTCCTCTTGCACCACCTCCACCAGTTGTGCATGCTCAGTATCCTCTTTTAATCCCTCCTCCTCTTCCTCCTTGTCCTCTTCCTCCTTCTTTTCCTCCTCCTCTTTGTCCTGCTCTCGTGCCTCGGTCTGGACTAGTTCTGTGGTAACAGTGCAAGGCTCTGGTTGTGTTTCAGCCATCTCCTCCTCCACATCCTCTTCTTCGTCCTCCTCCACCAGTACAGCCTGCACTTTGTAGCCAATATCTGAGACCAGCTCAGTGTGCACCTGAGTGGATATGTTGAGGTCTGTTGGGTGGAAAATTATATAATTAAAAACACAACTATGAATTTGATAAGCTTACATGTTGTAAAAGAGCCCGTGAAGACTGTGTATGCCTGTAGTGGAATAACTGAACTATAAAGCATGTGAAAGTTGGGTTCTCTTGGTGCATATTCCAGTTAAGCTTGGCATGAGTAAACGTATGTGGTTGCTTTGGGAATACTTAATTGTGACTGGACTGTACAATATTCTGAGCTCTGTTATTTCTGTATAACAGGGCACCAATTCATAGTTCCTGGCCTGCTTTACACATTCTGGAGTATGTGGGAGTAGTTTTTTGGCAAAAGCACCTAACTCACTTTAACCTGTAATACAAAAAATGAACAACCACTACTTAATGTCAAACGATCGATGTCTTTGTCAAAGCAATAAGCAGAGTAATATGCTCATCTTCACATAGCACCGTCACCGTGATTTGGTTGTTTTAGCGATAATGACATGAGCTCTGCCGATTACCTCAAAAACGTAAAAAATAATAACATTGTATAATCACATCACAACATTACTAATGTGTCCTGTTCCACCCTACCTGTGTTTGGCTGTGGTTTCTCTGGAAGAGGAGCTGTTGGAGCCTGTGGAGCTACACCAGCCTCAAAGCTGAAAGCAGAGTGCTCTGGCTGGATTGGTGTATTTGGGGGCGAGGCGGGCAAGGCCTCTGGATATGGCTGAGAGAGCTTGTTTTTTACTAGACTGGGGGACGAGGAAACCAAGAGAGTAGGGGAGGCTGGAGGTGCAGAAGGTTGTGTGGGTGACGGTGGTTTGGGCTCAACAACAGCCTGCTCTTGGTTGTTAGTTTGTTGAACGCTGGGCAGCGCCGAGGCTGGAGGGGCAGGCCGAAGAGGTGATGTAGGCTGTGACATGGGGGCTCTGGGCCTTTGTGGAGAGGTGACGGGGCGGAAATCCGGGCTTGTGGGGGGCGACGTGGCGTGGTAGATAGGGGAACGAGGAGCTCGGGAGAAGGGGGAGACCAGGGGTGAACTGTAAGGGGAGGATGATGTGCTCTCTTCTGTTTTAGAAAAGATGAAGGCTGTGTCTGTCAGGCTGCGCTGGTATCGTCTGAATGGTTTGCCTGGAGAGAAAGAAAACAGTGTGTGAGTAATTACAAATATACACACACACACACACACACACACACATATATATATACATTATAAAAATATATACAAATATTATTTATAATAGTATAGTAATAGTCTCTGTATGTAACGTAGTGTTATTCCTTCATGTCTCTACGACGCATGCTTATTGGCTCACTGACGCTGATGACAATTCCTTGGGAATTGAAATTGGGTACTGAATGATGTGGCATTTTTCGATACTCGATAAAGGCAATTTGGTTGCCTAAAAAGTATGGAATTCGGTATCCTACACATGGTAGCATTACTCTTGGTTTAAGCTACTGGTACATACCAGTGCGGGAGGATCCAGGGCTGGTGGGACTTTGTGATGATGATGATGAAAGCTGCCTGAAGAACTCCCTTGGGTTCATGGAGCGCTGGGACACTAATGCCGCTGCCTCCTACAGGTCAAGTACCGTACAGAATGGGCAAGAAATTTTAATGATTAAACAAGCTGTTTAGGTTTTGAAAAAATCTAGCATTCTGATGGGAAACGTGTGTCCCTTTCAGGTTTTTGATGAAGCACTAATTCAGAACAATATGCAGTAATGTTTGCTGTATGGGTTTATAGAAGTCTATGATTCACTTACTGCTGCTTTCTCTATAGACTCACTCCTTCTAAGACGTGCCCTCATATCTTCCACATGCTCCCTCTGCTCCTGATCCTGTCAGTGCAAAAACACAGCGCACACACACATACACACACACACATGTTATTGCTTCTTATCTCTGTAATTAAATAGAACAATTTGAGTAGATGACAAAACACTTGAGACTTATGTGTTTTGACATTTAGCCCTAATTAATTCTACAAAAAAATCAGTTAAGAAAAAAATCCCCACCTTAATCCTCCCCTAACGTGCTGTAAGACGTTTGTACTCTAAGCTTAGGGACAGCCTCAAGATTGTAATCCATAGTAAGGAACCATGGTCATACATACATCCCTCTTTCTTTCCTTTACAATAATGTCCGGTGTCTTGGCTACAATTTGAAATCACATCATTCAGTCTTGCAGTTTGAACATGGTAGCCACAACCCCTGAGTGTTTGTCTGTCTTGTGTGATTGTCTTTCATCATTCAGTATGATTGTATGTCAAAGTGTCATGAAGTCTGTCATGTCTTGCTATTTCAAGGGACTTATGTATAGCAATCATTCAGAGTGTGTGTCAAGGACTTGTTTGGCTTCAGGTGTAAAATAATCTTATCAATGATATAGTCCCTTAAAAAAGGCATTATAAACAGAATTATCCGCAGTGGGTACATAGTCCACCTTTCCCTATAAATTTAAATCAGTCCACTGTTTGTTCATGTAGCAGTAAATCCATTAGCCAGATATTGTGGAAGACACTAGTGGCCCCTACATGGATCAAAGGGTCAGTCATATTGTCTTTAGAAACAATTACAGATGTAGAATCAGACCTCTCACAGCCAAAGGTCAATCCAGGTCTTAAGCAGGTTTTAGTGAGTTCAGGCCAGTCTGATCAAACTGCAAAGCCAGAAGCCAGCAGGCCAGGTGTCCATTGAAAACAGGGTCAAACTCATGAAAACATGGCTTGACCACTTTGTATCATATTACATGCAAAAGCTGTGCAATTTTAGTAAGATGAGCACATCTTTTCACCCACCCATCTGAATTTCTCCTTTTTGCGCAGCTCTTCTTCTTGCTCTGCCTGTTTTCTTCTGCAAGAAAGGCAAAAATCAATCATTAGTGCATTTTGTCTACACGTTCTTCCAAATCTGTACAAAACAGAGCCATTGGAGGGCACTATTGACTAGAAACAGACATCACACCTACCTCTGCTCCTCAATCATCTGTAGCTTCTCATTCATCTTTCTGTCTCTCTCTTCTGCATCCCTCCGCTCCTTTGAAATCCTTTCTCTTTCGAGGCGGCGTCTTTCCTCTGCTGCTCGTCTTTTCTCCTCTTCTTTCCTCTCTTCCTCTTCACGCTGACACACACAATGGGAAACAATGGTAGAATATATTATACTTTTATTTTACTTTCAAATCAAAAATCTCTCTTCAAAGCTTTCCAAATGTAAACAGCAATAAACATCCCGCAGCAGTAAACATCCCGCTGAACTATATTTTAGCCACTCATATGTGGCCAAATTGAGGGAGGCTGCTCTTGCGTACCTCTGCACGTGCCCAGAAGGAGTCTCTGTTTATTCGTCTCATCTCCATTGCAGCATTAGTTTTTCTGTAGTTTGTACCCTATGAGAAAAAGGAATAGTGAATATAGAGCCATTCATTCTTTCCATTTGTCACTTAATTGCATCGTTTTCAGTGACTATACTTTAAAACTTTTCAAATTTTTTCATTATTTTAATGAGCATGGCTGAATTAATATACTGGAATCAAAAGTAAAACACTGAAGTCCCTGAGAATATAAGTTCTATCTTACATTGTGTCACAATGTGTGCTTTAAAGTCTCTGTCTCCATCTGATGGGCAGATGAGGTATTGCAGTGGACTCACCACTAAGTCCTCCTTGTCTGCAGACCTGGAGCTCCTTCTCACCCACTGTGTAGGAGTATGGGCCTGGGCCTTGCTGAGCTCTGCTCTTATCTTCTCCTCTGTCACATCCTCCACTTTCTCTGCACTGATGAACGCATGTGCTTCCTGAAACATGGAGGTTAGGGAATGAAAAAAAATATATGGCAAGTAGAGTAAGACAAATGTGAATATAATCCTACCTTACATACTGCCATACACACACACACACACACACACACACACACACACACACACACACACACACACACAGAGCGAGAAATCCATACACAAGTACACACAATCCCTCTGGTGGTTTTCTCTTGGTCTGACTTGGAGTTATGCAAACTTGAAGCCAAACTGTTGTGCAACTGCTTCAGTTTCAAGGATTGTGAGAGAACGAAAATACTCCTTGGCTTTAGAGTGAGGACAGGAATGCATTGGTTTGGATGGTTATGGATGGCAGAGGGAGGATGAGAAAAAAATAAAAAATAGGCAGTGACATAGGGAAAGTGAGTGCGAAAAAGAGTGTGAAAGCATGCATTTTAACAAAAAGGAATTAGAGGCCCTCACTTAACATGCAACAGTTCTTCATTATCTGGAAGTTAAGCTTATATGGGGAATTCAGAGATATGAAAAAAATACTATTGAGAGATCATAATCAAAAACCACAGAACTAGAATACAGTGTTCCACTGCTGCTATTTCTATGATACAGTTAGGTGTTAAACATGAGCTGAACCCATGCATGCATACAGGGATTTGTATGTGGTCAGGACCTCCGAGTAATTTCCATGGAGAGTAAGAGTCCAGGCTTGTTGATGGAGGGCCAGGTCTGTCAGCCTCCAACAGGAAACCACAGCTTTATCTGAGTGACAACGCTGACACTGACACTGAACAGAGCATTCAATGTGACCTATAATACATGTCAGTACACTGTATAATCCATATTACTCTAGCTGTCACTGCCAACTGCACACACACACAGACCAGACAAGCAGTCCACAGTCCTGCCAGGGATGCTGGGAAAATCATGGCAACAGACAGAACCATAATCTACAACAAAAGCTCCCAGTAGTGGACAATGTTTGCCCATTAATGCAGCCTAATACTGTATTTAAATAATCACTGGAGGTGCAAAACCTACAGGGTTAGCGATGGTATCACCTATACTTAATGGTAGTTCATATAAAAACAGTAGCAAGTGGATATTATTTAACTCATACAGTTCAGACAGCTGTGTGCACGTGACTTTAACAGTCTGGCAAACCTATTGTACATTAAACAGCTAACAGAACAGTTTGCTCTCAGGAAAAACTGTGTTCTTAGAACTAGAGTGTTTGAAACTTCTCATTCTCTCACCTTCCCTTCATTGTTTTTTTCCCTCTTCTTTTCAACCTGTTTCAAACACATAAGATGTGTTTTGCTGTAAACCAGAAAGCTTTAGCATTTTACTCTACGTGAGCTCATAGTGCTGCTTCAACAGTAAACTGCTGTATTTAGGCAAATGTGTCATGATTAGCCCTATCCATGCCCTAGATATGTCAATGGGAAAATCACAGTATAAGGTCCATGTGGGATGTTCCAACCAACCGTCTTTTTTAGGATTGGTGGCATTGGGCATTAATGACCTTGGCAATAAAGACTTACTATTGAATATATAAGAATAGAACCTCTCTGGGAGGATCAAGAGCCCAACGTGATGTGACTGGATGAGAGTTACCAACTCAATATAACTGTGCTCAACTGTGCTCAAAAACTGTCGGCTCTGGAGCTGTGTCATAGAGTTTCTCTCCTACTCAGACTGAGTTGTTCAGACTGCGAGAGGTAGTAGGTGGATACTCAAGCAAAGTCTGATCCAGTTGATTGATGGATCACTTATAATCAATGGTAATATTTGCATGTATAAGTTAAAAGTTTTGGTGGCACTTTATTTCAAGGGTTGTGCATAAGACTGACATGAACAAAAAAAACCTCCGTAAATCACTTTGGTACTGTATTCACTACCAAAATGGTCTTAGAAATTTTATGACATCTTAATAAAAATCCAAATGGATCCACTTTACTTGAGGTCAAGGGAAATATTTATGACACCGTTATTAAAGCATTTGATGGTTAAATCAAACTTTATGACAAGTCCAAATTATTTCACTTAACTTGAAGTCAATGAAAAATATTCATGACACAATTATAATGGTACCATGACAACCAATGTAAAAAACAACCACTATTGACAATTTTAAATATACACTTTAAGTTTGATAATTAGGCCTGCTATGACATATTTATGATAGGTTATGTTGTCTAAGATAATGTCAAGTTGTCATAAAACAGACATTGTTGTCTTGGTTAATGTCATGTTGTCCAAAAAACAAAAACATCTCAAACAATGCTAACTTTGCATTAAAAGTGTCATAATTTACTCAATGACAAGAATCATGAAGAGAATCATGAAAAACATTTTTAAAGACTCCTTTATGTTTATGACATGCTTCATGTTATGGTTATGACAGTGTCATGTCAGTCTTTTGCATTTCCCTTCAAATAAAGTCTTACCCAATAGCTAAATTATTACTTATTTAAAAGTTTATTTAAACATAACATACAATGTTAGTTGATTCATAAACTGTAAGATAAGAGTCTTGTTGCATTATTAGCCTTTTGTGTTCATGCCATTTAATGAAAGTTCCAAATGAGAGACAGAAGCAACAATAATGTTGGTTCTGAAGTGGGTCAGGGCAAGATGACAGACATGAATGATCTAAAGTGCTTCAGTGTTTAGTGCCTCGACCCAGACATGTTGCTATATTCCATATTTACAATAAAAGTACTGTTCTTTGTTGCAATTCAAATCTCCAAGCCTGAGAAGCCAGACCCACATCCTAGCTGCAACTTACATTTGCTGCCGCTAGGGTGCGTCTAGATTTCTAGGCTATAAATCTCCTGCTCCACCTTAAAAAACATTTAGCATCATGCTAGGCTGTCATAGGACCAAGTAAAGTTATGTTCAAATTATGTTTTATTAATTAACAACATTCAAATTCTTCTGTGTCTTCATTTCCAATTTTAAAATCATTTCATATTTAACTACTGTATATGTCTCTCTCTCTCTCTCTCTCTCTCTCTCTCTCTCTCTCTCTCTCTCTCTCACACACACACACACACACACACACACACCCTTCTGACTCACAGTAGTCAGTAGAAAACAGAGAACAATAGAAACATCTGCACCCTATTCATATTTTAGTGTTCATAACTTAACACCACACTTAAGTACAGTATGCAATGTACCCAAATCTGCTGCTGCAGACTCGCCTGAACGAAACAACCCTCACTGCTAGCTGGGACATGTAGCATAGTAAGCCAGAGAGACAGAGTGAAAAAAAAGAAAAAGAGAAAGAAAGAAGCAAATAAGAAATACAAACTAACAAAGTGCAGAGGGAATTTCTAACCGACTGTATCCATGGCAATAAAAGCCAACATTCAAAGAAAACAAGCTAATTGAGCCCCAGGTTATTAATGTAAAATTTATGTAAGTGGGTTATCTCATGAGTTTTGTTTCCCAGTCATCGCAAGGTCAAGCAGGAATTTAGCTGAGAGTCAGGATTCTTTAAGGCCGCAGCATTGGTTGATTTTCTGATTAACATGGTAAGAATTCAACCTTGCCTTGCCTTGGTGGCATAGGCAACATCAGCAACTATCCTATGACCTCCTACTATTTAGATTTAATTTTTCCTAAAAACAACTAGCCCTCTAGGTCCCCTGAGATAATGTCAGTCATAACTCAGTCATAAATTGTTTTAGATTACAAAAGAATAAAAATGAGAGAGGTGACCTTAAAACAGGTAGCCTATGAGATTTCATGAATGCATTATGTAATGCCATATATTTGACTTTGCATTAACAATGGTGGGAAAAGTTTGTATATTTTATACTCAATTAAATTAATGAAAAATCCATTAAAATTACAAGCCATACGCTCACAACTTTTCCTCAGTAAAAAAGAGACTTTGATTTCTGAATGAGCACTGACAGACTCATCGATTCATCGACTTTTAATAGATAAATCAACATTACATTGCCACTCAAATTTAATGGACACAGACTCAATATATGGAGCCTGTGATAAAAGTGATTTGTTATCCTTGAAACATGAGACATTTGTGAAGTCTCCACTGATACAAACTATGGTATCAGTTGGTATAAATATGATTTTTTTTATATAGTCTCACTTCTTGGACTGCTGTTTTTTGTCAGGCAGGGTGAAATATTTGTGAAGATTAATATAAACTATAAAACAAAATGGTTTGAGTAATAATTTTTCAGGAATTTATCACAAAACAAGCCCAGATGATTTTCCAGACAGAGGTATGACGCAGACAGATGTGCTGTTTTACAAGCTTCCCATGATGTTTACATTATTCTTTGGCAGCATATGAAGAAAAAAAAAAAACTTTGTTCATGAATAATGCATGTAGGAAAGATGAATAAAGTCAATTACAGGACCATCATAGTGTGAAAAATGTCACGTCTGCTGGCAGAATGAATAGAAGACAGGATAGCACAGTTACGTACCAGCACTACAGTCTTTGCAAATTAAATCCATATGTTTGGCTATGATGTCCATGTTGCAGATACAGTATGTTCTCTTTTAGTCTGAACCAGCTATAACTAATAAATCTAAGTCTGAACTGCTGTGTAAAGGAAACATAAACTTTGATTATTTTTCTAATTCTTACAGTTCAAGCTAACAACAGTTTGGTCTTGATCTGAAATAAATAATTTCTGTTCCCTTTTTTTCCTTATTCACAAAGAAGTGAGTTAGTACTGACAGTAGTCACCATAAGTTGATTGCATTGTCGTGACACAGGTCAGGCCTTTAATGTGTGTGTGTGTGTGTGCAAAGGTTAGGGTTCCCAATTTTCCCACAATCATCAGAAGGAGCAACGATTTTCTTCACTCCACGCCATATTTACCATGTAATCATTTCTCTACAATTTTGAAATCCCCCTTGAATATGCACACAGCCCCAGTGGTGCACTTTCACATACACAATCTCAGACACAGTCTCACAGAGGGGTAAGGTCCTTTCGGACAGTGGCTCACAAAATCCCAGACTCGACATTTACTGTTTTACAAAAAAGAAAAGAGACAAAAAACAACAAACATTCCACAGATGCTTCTGCAGTTGACTGGGTGATGCCTTTGTATGGAAACTAGTAAACCTATAATGGGTCAATTGACCCTCTCCTAGTAAGACTGAAATGCTAAATAAATACAGGTTGAGAGGCACAGATGGTGAGAAGTTGCAGCTAACATGGTGATGGTTGAGATTGCTGTTATACCATACACACCTGAATCAGAAAAACAGAGGTTCTCTTTTCTCTATTCCCTCTACGTCCTGTCTCTCCAATCACCACTAGAGAATGTGATGTGACTACAGGTTGCTCCACAAACAATGGAGCTTTCAAGCCCAAACTTAGCTGTCTCCCCCTGGTAGCGACATGGCAAATAGACCAATCGCATAACCAAACGCAATAGAACAGGAAGTGGACTGAGGAGAGGAAACTCAAAACAATACAAAGTAAACTGCTCTGAGTAAATTTAGAGTTTGTGAACACAAAGACTAGAGACCAGAGATAAAAAAACTGAAAAGGAAGAGCTATAGCAAGGCTTTTTGCGAAAACAAAGTGCCAGGTAATTTTCATATACTGGACTACGTCTGCCCCTCCTAAATGCTAAAGATGACGGCTGAACTATATCATATTTAAGTTTAATGGGGAAAAAATAAAATATACAAACTACTGAATGAAGTGCACAAAAGTTAGTGATTTGTGATTAAGCACATTGTGATCTACTGCACCTTGAAAAAGCTTTTAATGGCTGGAATGTGGCTGGCGCATTCTGTCCTTCGGAAGTCATCCACATTTTGGCCGACCTGTGGACAAACACAGGATGTAGACACTTGCATTCATATCATGCCTCTCGGAGGGGACTTAAAAAGAGGAGGAAGAGAGGCTGAGGAACAATAGGATTCACATTGGTGTAGTACAATCTGTGTTTCACCATTTGGATAGATAACTCACTGAAAACATAAAAGCTCAAATATGAGTTATGAACTACAATTTACAGCATATCATTATATAACTATGCAGCATTATTTTGCATATTCATACACCTAATATAAAAAACTATGCAGCATTATTTTGCATATTCATACACCTAATATAAAAAAATGCATATGTTATGTTTAAATATTTGACTGGCTGCAGATGTAACACCATCTCAACAGGACTGCAGAATGGCAACATTGTAAACACTCTCCCAGCATCTGTTTCTTGGACTAATTCATGGCCAGATGTCAACCAATCAGAGGCAGGGGCAACCTGCCTGTTTATAACGGTGTTCCACAAATTTCTGACAACTATTAGATATGCCCTGTGATTCATGACCTTTTCTATTAGAATGAGGTATGTGCTACATGCTCACAGCATTTTCCAACAGGTCAAATGCCACATAAGTCTGTGTCAAAACAGGGCCATAGAATGTGAAAAAGTCAAACACAGATTACAGATTAATCAGTGCATAGATTGGTCTGCATGTGACCCTTTCAAGATGTTAAATCCATTATCTTGGTCCTGCCAAATGACTTTGCTGTGTCTAAATGAATGCAAGTCTGTTTGTGTGCCTGCGATTTTCATATGTAAAGCTTAGGTGTGTTTCTGTAATGTTTGCTAGTAGGTTTGTATCCCTAGAATGATAAGCTTGCGCTTACACGAACTAATCCCTATGAGCCTGTCTGCTACTCACCCAGCTGATCATTGCAATCCGGGGGCCTCCTGTCTCCACAGTTCCCACTTTGCACAGTCCATATTGAGGCTTGGAGATGTGAAACTTCCCTGCCAGCTCTGCCACACCGCCCGCTGTTAGAAAGGAGTGAGAGATAAGGAGATGTTGGGGCAACAAAGGAAAAGGATACTGATGGAGAGATCGACAACAGAAATTTTCTCTCAATAACAAATTGTAAGAATGTTAGAATATTCTCTAAACGCCAGAGGACATGTGACTTCTTTTTAGGCCAAAGTGAAGAAGCTGACAAGTTGCATTGTTTGTAGGGCTTAAACATTCAAATGCTGCATTTCTAATAAACAGACCACATATGACAGTCCTTCTTACCTCCTGAGTCAGCCAGTTTGAGCTTGTTGGTGACTCCATCATATGCAAATATTGCCCTGTGGACATACAGACAAACACACAGGTCAGCTTCTGAGAAATGTATTTTCTGAACTAAACAACTACTTTCTACTTAAGGTTTATCCTAAACTTTCCTATCTAAGCATGAGCGAGTGGACAGCTGTGTTCAGTCTCTCATTGGGCACAGGGGACACACAGAGGCACGCACACATGCAAAGCCAGATGTTTTACTGCCCATACTTGTCTAAACCATAACAAGCTTTCCTGCAGTGCAAAGCTTCTCTACAATGCACCAAGAAAAATGAATGATCTTCAGCTGTGATACATGCACTTGTGTCACAGCCTTTACTCCCAGATGCCTTTACAGTACATGCGTAAAACAGGAAGGCACTCAGCAACGCGTTATGTAAAATAAATATAGTCAGTGCTGTTCACAGCTATGGGGCTTTTGACATTTTGCAGGTGAAAACCTGTCCTACCGCACCCTTAGTAAGTTTATACTGCAGGTCACTGTGGCAACTCAACAACTCATGGTGTGTTCTCATGAGACCTGTGACATACAATTCCACAGCTGAACAAACTAAGTTCAGAGTGATTGTTTTTGAAATGTTAGCTTTGTTGCAGAATCTCCAAAACAGAAATGTGTGACTTCCTAATCAACTAAAGAAAAACAAACCAAAAAAGAAACTGGATTCTTACTTTAGTACTTGTATTGCTACGCATCCTCCTGGCTGTTATCTATCCCAGTAGTTCAGAGTCCAAAATGATACCCATGTGCTATTTGACATGACATGCTTCTAACATAATCCTGATTCATGTGTATTTGAAACACAACTGGGGGTTAATGTGTGTGAGTGTAAGTGACTTTAGGAGGTGGCCTGCAGAGAGATGAATTGTCAAAGCTTTATTGTATGTATGTGTAGGTGCCTCTGACTGTGTGTCTGTGTAGATTTCTCTCTGTAGGACTCCTGGGGATGTGTCAATAACATCTGGAGCTGGGTTGGAAGAGTGTAAGGCCATGAGGAGCTATTACAATGGGCCAAAGGTGAATGGTCTGTGTTTGCAGATGTGTGTCGGGTAGATGGAGTGAGTTAGAGACAGGGAGAATGAGACACAGAGACAGAGAGAGAGAGAGAAAAAGAAAGTATTAGTTCAGCGTAACATGTTGACATACTATACAAAGTCCACAGTAAAAACGGCCGCGGTTTGGCATGAAGACTAAAAACAGGCCAGCTAACTCCGCTAGCATCTCTGTCACTCTGCTATTTTTTCCTGATACAACAAGTCTCTGTCTTTACAAAGACCAAAGAGTGACAAAAGGCAATTGGTATGTGTGTGAGTGTGCTGAGGACACAATAACCATAGTGTGCACCCTTTATTGAGCAAGCTGCATGCTGGTCCTGCATGCATGAGAAGGCAGGCCGAAACTGTTCTTTCATTGTGTTGATGTGCTGATAATGCTGACAGGTGTTTACTGTATATATTTCATAGCATCAAGCCAAACAAAGTATTTTTTTAAAACATTTTGTCAGAATATAAAGAAATTCATGGAAACATTCTCCAGAGCTCTCCAGCATTGCGTGAGCATTATAGGTGTCACCCGGATAATTCACATACATAGTTTTAGAGATTAGTCTAGCAACGATGACTATACAAACAACACACTCCACTCCCTCATTAACAGCATTCAGAGCTGAGACACCAAACTACATTTGCTGATGCCTGGTCCTCAACACATTCCTAAAGGTCACCATTCACAAGCAGTCAAGTTCACAGGTCACTGTGCCTCTGAAGGAGTCTTAATTGCATAGGCAGCTTCTCTGCCCACAGGGAGCAGGTTTGCACATGAGGACACACGGTGGGCTGTGGAAGACTCTTTGTTCTGCCAGAGCTTTCACTTAGATGGAGTTGGCAAAATCCTATTTTCAGCAATTTTTCTCCTTAAGACTATATTTAATCTATGTCTATGATACTAACAAAGATAAGGGATTTACAAGCAACCAAAGTAAGAAATTATCAAAATCTATGAAATCTGTTTAAATAGGGTGATCACTCTACTGTAATAAATATTATTACGCCTTGAGGAAGAACACATCTCTAAAATGCATTGGCACAATAAAGTTTATTGAGGGGATCAAGTTACCATCCTTTTTTTTAAAGTCTCAGTTTAAGGACTGTTTGCCCCATTGAATGGTTTTATTAAAAAGTATTTGCCTGGCTGAAAAAGAAATGAAACCTGCTTACATGGCTGAGTGACTCCTCGTTGCTGACATGAAATGAGTGTATTATTTTTGACGAGAAGGCCTGCAATTCTAATTCAGTTCAAGATATTAATGTCAAACCCTGTGGTAAACCACTGATGGATAATCTGGATATGTCAACAGTGTGGTGCTGGGACTTGAGGGACAGTTCTCCCTGTATGCTCACTACGCAATTGGTTAAGGTTCAGGTTCGCATTACAAGTGTCTTCCCTGCTGATGTGGCTAACACAGTTTTATGGACACTCTTCTGTAGCTGACCCATGATATGTCACAAATCCGGATTTCTCGCTCTCTTCTTGATCATCGTTGTTACTGTAAAGTAATAGTAGCAGTATTTGTAGTAGAAAAATATTTCCTAAATAACAGAGCCGATAGACCCCCACTCCTTCACCCATGTAGATTTCTGGAGAGCTAAACTGACTGATGAGAAAAACAGACTCTCTTATGTCGGTACTTCAGCCCACCTCCAGACTCAGCCAGCTATGACCTCAGCTCTGAGAGAGGGAGGGAGGGAGGGAGGGATGGATGGATGGAGGAGAAGAGAAGAGAAGAGAAGAGAAGAGAAGAGAAGAGAAGAGAAGAGAAGAGAAGAGAAGAGAAGAGAAGAGAAGAGAAGAGAAGAGAAGACGTGAAGTGTAGGGAAAGAGGCCATCATAAAGGGGAAAAGGGCACAAAAAGGGGAGAGGGTGAGGCAACGAAAAGAAAAATACAATGATCGCATAATCTGAAACTTTTCATTAAAGTAATTTACAATGAGGAATGATTGCATCATTACCACAGCCAACCACTCAGTGCAGCTATACAACAAATAAACAGCCATTCATCTCAGAGTACACAGGCATACAGGCATACATAGAGTACATACACACACACACACACACACACACACTCACACACATACACACAAAATATACTGTAAATACAAGCCAGTAAAAATAGGGAATGTTTGTTTTGGACTACCAGAGCCTCTGTTATACCTCCAAACGTGCTACGCTCTACTATTTCAAGATGAACATAACGCAGCAGATGGTGAGCTGTGCTGCAGAAGGCCTTGTATTCACTTATCCTGGCATTCCGCTACACCAGGCTAAGCTATGAACCGTTTCAGTGTGGTAATATGAACACAAATACACACTACTCTTGTATTGTCATTTCTAAAGAGACTTTCTTCCCTTGCACTATCATCCAATTTTGTTTTGATGTTCTCCAGGAGTGCATTTCATTGTACTTTGCATTGTAATACAATAAGACGGAGCAAAATGAACCTATTTTGAGCCCCAGAACCAATAACCATTAGTCATATTCCTTATTTACCTCATCTCACCATCCCTTCTCTCTCTCTCGCTCTCTCTCTCTCTCTCTCTCGCTCTCTCTTGTTCTCTCTCCATATTCTAGTGATATCTCCCCATCATTACTACTTTACTATTTACTACTTTTCATCATTATTCTGACCCCCGTCTCATACAACATATTTCTTTCCTTCCTACTTTAATTCCTGTAGCACAACATACCTCTTTCAGAAACCCAAGCTATATCTCATCCTCATCTTTTTCTCCCTCGACTCCACAATCCCTCCCTCTGTGTCTCTCTGACAGGAAGATCTTGTGGGCTTGTGGGTCATTTATTCCATCTTTGCCAGCGGGGGAGAAATATGAGAGATTTGTGGTTATGCATGCTGTTGCGATATGATAAACGGCACATGAAGAGAAAGATATGAGAAAATGGATGAGAGGCTCGGAGCTCCTGACAGGATTCACTGCCCAGATTATGCTCTCCATCAGATCATTCTTTCGTTCCTTTTTCCTCTGCTCTTCCACAAATTGCACACACATGCCCAGCGGTCCCACCAACTCTCATGTAAGGCATTTGTCAAGACCTGTGATTTTAACAATGCAGTCTTTTGAACACTTATTTCATGCTATACTTTTTCCACAAGCTACCTTCTGTTCAGTTCATCTTACATCATATGTTTTTTCTCTCCCCTCCCCCATCAGCCCCCCAACTTTTTACTATTTTCTCAAAGCTGACCTGGGCTCCAAGTGCTATTTTTAGTCTCTCTGTCTACCTCTCTGTCTGTGCTGGAGCAGGGAGCTCAGAGACGTCCCTACAGCGCACAGCTCTCATTTCCTCTCACCAAACATGGGCAAGAAAAGTCCAGCCAGACTCGACTGCTGAAAAAGTCATTCAACCCCCAATCCAGCATGTTACTCATATAGTGTCCGCACAGCGACCCAAGTGGTGTGCAAATTCCTCCGTTCCTCTGGACTGCAGAGACATGTGGAGGTTATGGGTAGAGTTTGAAAAATGTGAGTAAGAGAGAAGAAGTGACGGAATGAGAGAGTGATAGAACATCAAAGCCAAAGAAGTGGAGATAAAGGAAAAAGAGAGAATGCAACTACATCTCGCTGGCTTGTACAGAGTGGTACGGTGTGCTCTAAGGTGAAAAATTTGAATGTGGTGCAAGATGTTGCCAGGGAGCATACACAGCTTAAATTAAGAAAAGTTTCATAAGGTTTTATGTTGTTCTGGTTAGGAAACCCCTACACAAAGCATAAAGACTGTCCATCATCATATCCCACAATAAAGAAATTAAAACTGCTGTGAGACAATCAGTATTTTTTCTCTTTAGCCCCTTATTTAGTGATGAAACGTGGATGTCAAAATAATGTAGGCGGCTGTTGAGGGATGGTGTTTATATGAACACTTCTCTGTGCTTATGAAATACCCCATTCGGAAAACAGAGTGCCAGAAAAACAGAGACAGGGTTAGGAGGGAGCAAAGGTGAGAAGAGATGTGACCATTAAGAGGAAAGTTGCAAAGACAAAAAGAGAAGAGAAAAGCACACAGAAAGGGATAGTCTTGGCCCTCATACTCATGGTTTAATGCAGAGGGTTCAGTCAGGTGCCCTGCAGAGAGTGGGCTGCAACCACTGTAATCCCTACAGTCCAAGCAACGGGGTCTCTTAATACCAGCTGCTGAGCGGGAGGGGTTGAAACCAAAAAACTTAAAATGATATGAAGTAAAGTAATATTCTTCTACTTGCCACTGATAAAATGCATATTGCTTATTAATTAAATAGATAAATAAAGTTTACATTTGAATGTATTGCTCATTAGAAAACAATGTTGATGTGCTGATTAAGTCACAAGCTAAGGGGACATTTTTTGATCCCCACAACGATGGTGAGTGTCACATGACCAAGGAAAACATCCTAAAGCGGTGTAGGATTTATGAAGTAAGGTGTAATATCCTCTCCGGGAACCACCTTATCATGGTTTGTTATCAGAGGTTTGGGTGTCCCTATGAACCTGAGGGCTGTGTTATATGGAGCTTTGTGCTTCTGGTAGGGTCTCCCATGGCAAAGTGGTCTCAGGTGAGGAACCAGAAAAAGAATGGTTAAAAAAACCCTATAAGAAAGCGAGGAAGGGATCGAGGGACACTGCCCGTCTGGAGCCAGGCCCAGACGGAGGGCTCGTCAGCAAGCGGCTGTTGGCCAGGTTTGCCACGGAGCGCAGCCAGGCACAGCCCGAAAAAGCGACGTGACACCTCTCTGTCCATCCCATGGGCCCACCACCTGTGGGAGGAACTGCTGGGGTCGGGTGCGCTGCCACATGGGTGGTGGTGAAGGGCACTTGCCAACAATCCTGTTTGTAGTATTTATGGACAGGATATCGAGGCATAGTTGGGGTGGGGAGAGGTTGCAGTTTGGTGGGCTGGGGATCTCATCGCTGCTTTTTGCAGATGATGTGGTCCTGATGGCAACATTGTCCTGTGACCTTCACACTCAATGGATCGGTTTGCAGCTGAGTGTGAAGCGGCTGGGATGAGGATCAGCACCTCTAAATCTGAGGCCATGGTTCTCAGCAGGAAACCAATGCTACCTTCTTCAGGTAGGGAATGAGTTCTTATCCCAAGGGAAGGAGTTTAAATACCTCTTGTTTTTTGTCTCTTGTTCACGAGTGAGGGGACAATGGAGCCGGAGACTGGTCAGAGAATCAGCACAGCGGGTGCGGTATTACATTCAGTTTACTGACTGAAAAGAGAGCTGAGCCAGAAGGCAAAGCTCTCGATCTACCGGTCAGTTTTTGTTCCCACCGTCACCTAAGGTCATGAAGGCTGGGTCACGACCAAAAGAACGAGATCCAGGGTACAAGTGGCCAAAATGGTTTTCCTCAGGAGGGTGGCTGGCGTCTCCCTTAGAGATAGGGTGAGAAGCTCAGAATCCGGGATGAGCTCCTTTGCGTCAAAAAGAGCCAGTTGAGGTGGTTCGGGCATCTGGTAAGGATGCCTCCTGGACGCCCCCCTAGGGGAGGTGTTCCAGGCACGTCCAGCTGGGAGGAGGCCTTGGGGAAGACCCAGGACTAGGTGGAGAGATTAAATCTTCAACCTGGCCTGGGAACACCTTGGGATCCCCCAGTTGGAGCTGGTTGATGTTGATGGAAAGGGAATTTGGGGCGATATTTAGAGCCGATATTGCATTTGCTCCCTCAATTTACATCATAAAAATGTAAACCCTGCCACACTGGATTTGTTTTCGGAATCTGCTCTGCCATTTCTTTAAAAATAATAAAAACACAGATCAGTGTCACTTCTGCAATCATCTTACATTCATATCACCCAAATTATGTGTGCAATGTGCATCATATGGATAGGTGCACTGCATATGGTTAACTGTGCAATCTTAATGATTGCTTGCTGACATATTATAAGACAGATATTATCAGGTCATCACAAAATGGCCTTTGTCAACACATTTATATAATTTAAGAAAACAATAAACCTGAAAAGTATCCATTGAAATAAAGTGCTTGATATGTAATTTAAGACTGCCATGGTGCTAGTGGTGGAGGGGCAGTGCATGGTCTGCACGTGAACTGCAGCAGCTCCAGCAACACAGAGCTGCCTGTGGACGCCTGTCTGTAAATAATGCGGGGGAAAACGTAACAACAGCGTATCAGCCGATGCCGATACACTTAAAAAAGCAAATATCGGCCCAATATATTGGCCAGCCGATAAAATCGGTCTATAACTATCTATCAGTCTCCAGTCTGTGTCTGGTCTGCTCCATGTGTATTATTGTGTCAGTAATTTAAGCACATGCAAACTTACTATAATGGCAACAAACATAAACCTTGTTGAAAAGCTTCACCTTGTGCTCTGACAATTTGGATCAACACAAAACCGTTCATTCAGATCAAACATGAATCCATATTATTACTTCAATTGATAGACTTGAAATGAAAACACGGTCCCATGTGAATCTCTGCTATTGAGCTACTATTGATGTACTTTTAAGACGCTGACACACCAACCCGATCATCGGCTGTCGGACAGTCTGGTGAAGTCAGTGACTCAAGTCTGTTTGGTGTGTTCCGTGCCGTCGTCAGGAGGAGGAGCCGTCAGCCTTCATTTTGGCTGATTTGGCATATTGAATTGGAAGGCAGGCCGTAGGACTCAATGACCAATCTGATTGGTGGAGTGCTAGCCCGGGAAATGACGCATGGGATGAGCGAGACTAACACGAAAATCTTTTAAACTAACCTTTTTTTATTTATTTTTTTGAGCGACAATACGCTACGCGGTTCACACAGCAGGGCTTCTAAGGATTTTTCTTCATAATTATTCTTCTCTGTGTAAAACCGCCGTTGCTGCCTAAACCGTACATGGTGGCGGTGTGCCATTTTCAGGACTGGTCCAAAACTCCGCAAAGACCTCAGATGCAAAAAGACACCCACTTCCATCACTAGGTGATGCTATAGCAGAAAAAAACGCGTTTGGCCCTATAACTCCCAAATCATACATCGGAAATTTAAAAACCATATATCCACACGTTCCCTGGATCCAACTGAATCTTGTGATATAGACCACGCCCATTTCCGCCTAGAAGCAACTTTTTTTAACTCCTAGACCGTGCAATGGATCTGCACAAAACTTGGCACACATCATCTCCAGACCGACCTGACAAAAAGTTGTATACATCTTTTTATAGAATAAAAATTGCGCGTATTACGCACAAACGAATTTGTGTAGCTAACTATGAAAACACCAACTTTGCCATATCTCGGCCAAAATAAATGCTGTTATAGCCAAACTTTAGATTATTCCTTGTTAGAAAACTGCAGATCCGCTGCTCCTCTCAGTTCTTTTAAATCAAGACTGAAGACATTTCTTTTTGATGTTGCCTTTCTTTAAATTATGTTGATTTCTTTTATGAATGTTTAATTTCTTATACTGCACTGTAACTTTTATTCTTGTGATTTATCTGTTTTTATTTTTTAAATTTTAACTGTTTCTTCTGTGTTTTATCTGTTTTTATTTTTTAACTGTTTTAATGTAAAGCACTTTGAATTGCCCTGTTGCTGAAATGTGCTATACAAATAAAGCTGCCTTGCCTTGCCTTGCCTCGCCTCTAAAGGCTCTAAAGCAAATTTCACAAACATTGGCCACTATGGGGCGCTACAAATACAAAATGTTTGATGGGTACCATCTAGGGCAACTCCCGAGGTGCCCCTTACAGTGGGGTACTGATTGGTTCAAGTGGGCGTGGCCTATGGGCCAACGTCGGGATTAACCACTTAAACTAAAGTGAATTACTTTAAATTAACAGGGTAGATCTATAATGGGTAGATGATCGGACTTACCAAATATTCCACATGTGGACCACTAGGTGGCGCTACAATGACGACCAACATGTTTTTGCCTGTAACTCCTACATTATACATCTCACATTACACAATATGTTTATTTTCTCGCAATATTGCACTAAGTGCAAAACTTACTTTTTTGAACTCGTCCTAGGCCATGCGACAGATCTGCACAAAACCTGGTATATAGCATCTACAGATGGCCCTGACAAAAATAATTTTGCTACATTAACGTATGCGCATTCGACGACCAAACAACTTTTCTGTGGCAAGCTAATTTAAGCCAAAATTAAATGGTATTAACACACAACTTTAAGGCATTGTTTATGCATCCCAGATGCTATGTACCACATTTGGCGAAGATGCGCCAATAGGGGGCGCTATAATCAACGTTTGTTAGTTTTGTGTAAAAACATGCATTTCAAAGGGAAATTTGCAATTGCAATTTCTCTGCCACAGTAAATGCTATCAACACCAAACCTGTGATGATTGTTTGGCATGCAGCTCGGAGGCTCTGTACCAAATCTGGTAAATATAGGCCATTAGGGGGCGCTATAATAAACGTAGACTATTTTGGGCCATTTTATCACTTCTGAGGTGGAGTTCGTCATACATGACGTAAAACGGCACTTCTTCGTAACTTTGTAACTGAATAATATAACTAGTAGAAACATACTGTCTTTTGGAGCTAAAAGCTAACAGTGGCCCCGTTCTTGTCTTCCTATCCCTTACAGAAGGTTATGCATCCAGTCTAGAAGCCCAGAGTTTTTCGGAGTCATTGTGCTATTAATCCGAACTGTTACGTGTGCCTCTCGATATTTCCCGACGTTTGCACCCCCCACCATTTTGCTTTGGGTTCCACTTTCGTGCTCTCCCCTGGTCGTTGGGGCCGACTTGCGCAGGGAGGCTTGGACCCCGTTGTAACTGCTTGCAGTTCTAGTTCTGTATTGTTGTTAACTGCCAAAGCTTATATCTTTTATATTTCTAAAAAGTCTAATTGTATGAATGGAAATCTACCAATCAAGATACCTCCGGTGACTCCAGAGCAAACAAAGTAATGCAAAAAACCCACTGCTTGCTTTGCATTTTTCAAATACTTTTGAAAACTGAGATAGTTGGAAAACAGGATGTTTAAACATTCTAGGTTAGAATTGTGACCTGTCCAAAGTCTCAACTGTGTTTTGTATTCTTGGGGTGCTGTGTCCTTTCTCATCTTTTTTTGACTATTCATGCAAACATTAATAAAAAGAAATCTAAAATGATCCGTTTCTACATGCATGTATTGAACAGGACAACTTCAAGTAATATGCACTTTGTGAATGAAAATATGTATTTGTTTTTTTATTTTGCATTGATGGAGTGAATACTGAAGAGAAATCATGTTTAACTCCCTTTTTAAAGAGAGCTTTGCAAGTGAATTTGTAAAATATCAGTTGGCTGCCTATTTGACCCATAAGAGTACTTGCTCGGATCCACCCACTGTGTAACACTGACTGATCTGTATAGTATTTGACTGGGTGGAGAACACAGCAGACTCCCCTGGAGACTATTACAGACCACTGAAGGTATTTGGCCTGGAGGGAACGGTAAATAGTGGCAGAAATGACAGAGGCAATGGAGAACAAAATTATAAGAAATAACAGAAAGTGTGGCTAAATTAAATGTAAAAATACTTAGGTAAAGAAAGTTAGACAACAGAGTTCATACAATATGAGTGAGTGGGGAGTGAGGTAGTGAGTGGCCGAGGGAGAGACTGGATGGAATGTTGACAGGAGGAGGGGAGGGAGGAAAATGTCTGTTCTCAGCAAAACACAGGAGCCAGAGAAGTTTAGAATATGACAAACTAAACAAATAAGTAATTAAATCAGTGCCAAGGACCAGTGAGAGAAAACAGCCCTCTCTGTGCTCAGGCAGATGCGGGGGAAGGACAAAGAGTGAAAGAGAGATAATAAAATTGTGCTGCTGTGTGTCAGCTCAAAATGTCCCAAAACAACAAACTTACAACCAATACTGACAAACACTTCAGTTACACGTAGAGTGGGGGTATGACACAGCTGAACAGGAGTGACTACTGTGCTGTGATAAACTGTGCGTGTAGTGTTGGGACTGCATGGACAACAGTTGGTCTTGTGTTACAGCCATGAGTTAATCCACAGATAACACTAGTCTGTCATTGTGTAAAAAGAGCTGCACATGTACTAATTACTTTGCTATGACATTTTCCCTGTGTAATATAATCTGCACCGTATAAAAGGCAAGTGTTGTGGCATGACATGTACTGTAAGATGAGGTTTATCTGTAACCAGCATTGCTATAAATGACCAAAAAGAGGGAGAGAGACAAGGCATGGAGTATAAAAAGTGATGATAAGTAATAATAATTAATAATTGAGTAATAATAATTAAATTTTTGTGATTCAATCACAACACTAGCCACACCTAACCTCCTAATGTCTGTATGTATTTACCCAACGCATTCTCAATCCCATCGCGTCAAAAAGTGACACTTGGTAAGGTGCCTTTGGCATTTGTTATTGATGCAAAACGTCTCCTTTTGTGCTTAAGAGTGATGGGGCACATGAAGAGGGTGTATCAGAGAGAGGGCTATTTTCAGGTTGGAGAAAAAACACTCAAAGATAGGGTTCACACTAGGGAAAACGATGAAAAGCACCAGGGGATGTAGATAGGTATTAATGGGTAGGCTAAGAGCGGCGCATGTAACAATGGTGCACAATGGGAAACAGCCAGAGTGCACTGGAGGTTTCCAAGAGCAGAAGAGCATGTGGTTATTGGGGGCAAGTGTTTTGAGGGAAGTATTACAGGGGTCTCTATGGGGTAAATTGTTATGACTCTTACAGGGATGTATATAGTTTGTTCAGGGAGCCCAAGAGGAGAGGAGAGGGAGAGGAGAGGAGAGGAGAGGAGAGGAGAGGAGAGGAGAGGAGAGGAGAGGAGAGGAGAGGAGAGGAGAGGAGAGAGAGGAGAGGAGAGGAGAGGAGAGGAGAGGAATGAGTGGCAATAAATCCTCTAAAATTGTGGTCCACTGGGATCACTCTGGCATTTCCTGTGCATGCTGTCCCACACCGCTACACACACACACACACACACACACACACACACACATACACACACACACACAGGAATAGCCTCATTCCTCTATATCACGATTATTATGGGATCATTAAAAACATCATGGCATCTTATCTGCAACCATTTCCTTTAGTTAAACAAAGTAAACTCTCTCAAGTATCATATACCCACTTATACTTCATTAGGCCCGTCTTCACTGCTGCCTCTCTTAATGCTTTGATCATCCTTTCATTCCTCTTAACCCCTCCACCTGTCCTCTCATATTTACGTTCTCTTAGCTCTGTCACTCCCCCAACTTCAATCATTTTGCTTTTCAACAACCTCTTGTCAAGATCACCGAGCTCAACTTGTCTTCAGTCACTGCAATTATTTGCAGTGAGGACGTGTTGTCCTTTCTCATTTACTTATTCCTCTATATTTCTAACAAAGTGTTCTTGCTCATTCATTTGCAACCCTTTCCCACCCTTCTCAGTGCCTCTCCACCCATCTCCCCCGCCTCATTCAGTCTCCCTTAACAAACAACCCAGCTTTCCCACTAGGGTCGTCAGGACAACAGAGCCCCCGACTCTCCACACTCAAACTCAACCCAATTCCACACACCAGCAAGTGAACAAACAAGACAGAAAAAAGGAAAATGGAGTTTCCAGTCGAGGAGCTGCAGTGTGACTTTGCAAGATGCTAATAGTTAGGCCTAAGAATGTCACGATTATAACCAGGGTCCTATTTTTTTGTAACCATGGTGAAGTAGGAGAAATTGTTCACAACATTGTGATGATACTTCACAGCATCAGGACAGCTATGGGAATGAGAGAAGGTGAAGTGGCCCAGTGTCTGTGTTTATTTTCTTGCATTGTGTCAATCCACACTAATAAATTATTATGTATGAAAGTGTCAGGGCGTATGCATGTGTCTGATGATCTCATAATGTAATTAAGAGTAAAATAACTATAAATGTTTTTGTCTGTCAAAAGATTTGTTGCTCTCAGACACTGTTGGTGTTGTACTTGGCACGCTCACAAAAAAGACGAGCCTCAGCAACACAGAACATGGCGAGACATTTCAGCATGCACTTGGTTAGTCCTTTTACAAATTTCATGCTCTGGCTAATTCAGTAGTGAATGATGCCAGAATGAACTCAGTGATGGACTTTAGAATATCAACGGCTTGGTTTGACAGATTATATCTTTGATATATCATTTTATTGCTCTGTCATCCCTTAAAAGTGCCTAGCTGGGTTAGAACACACACACACACACACACACACACACACAAACAGACGCACACCCTCTTGCTGATGTTTAAAGAACACTAAAATACAGATGTTTTTAGACAGCTATCTGACACACCCTTGGAAATACCACTGTCTCATCTACACTCAAGACCAATTAGTTACGTAGATTAAACAAACAATCCAGTTTCCATTTTTATATAATTTACATTGCATTGAAAAATTAGTTTCACAAACACACAGCCAAAGTTTTTCCAACAGAGTCTCAGTCTTGATCTTGAAATGCAAAGGGGAACAATAACCTATGTGTTGTGTTCACTGCTGTAGGCATAAAAAAGGAAAGAATTCCAGTGGAAACAATGTGCAGAGGGCATCTGGATTAACTTCAACTGCTCCGACTGAGGCTCTTGACTGAACAAAAGGAGGATTTGATAGAGAGGTCAGGTGTGAGGATGACGGACATATACTTTGAGGGTTATTGTTCTCAGCAATCTTTATATTCTGTTTTTACCATAATAGGAAAAGAGATGCCACACCTGCTGAAAACAATGTTTTTCATGTTCACATGTCATTTCTTTTTCAAGGTAGCAGATTTTTGGTATTTATCTTGAGGTTATTTTGTTACCAATAGAAAACTGACACCGAGAAGAATAATAACCTTGCAGGGCCAACAAGTAATGAAACATTTAGTACCATCTTTTGCTTCTTCTATGGAGCAATTACAAGTTGCACTTTAACACGGTGTCAATTTGTGGTCCGGCACCCAACAGTTTGCACGCTTAGGAACCCAAACATAAACACACACACACACACACACACACACACACACACACACACATGCAGTATAACCTTATGCAGTCATGCCTCATCAAGCCTGAGACCTACTATTATCCTGCAGTTTCATCTTAGACCCCATATGAAACTAAACAATGTTTAAAGGAGTAGTAAGCAGTTGTTTAGTAATTACTGTTAGAATCAAGTCCATCTAAACAGAGATACATATAATAGCCATTTTAGCCGTCATTGTCATCATCTTCCAACATGCCACCCACAGACACGCTCACACAAGCAGCTAGCTAAGCATTTTTAAAACTTTGTTGGTGGTATGCAATAGTTTAAAAAACACACACACACACACACACACACACACACACACATTTAGTTAACCAGGATATGGCTGTGGCCTAATGGGACACTTATATGCTTAATGTCTGCCCTAATGTCACACTAGAAGTCCTTGAATCGTCCAAGCACTACTCTGGTCAGCCCAAGTTAGTGCTCAAGTGCCCCAGTGTCCAGCCAAAAATGTAAAGCACCACTCAGCGGGCCTGTTAGCTCCTGCAGTGGTGATGTGACCTTAGGGTACAATTACTCCTTATCCTGAATTTTCACTGCTGGCCCTCACAGAGTCTGTGCACACCGTGGTGTGAAAGGCAGCCCCAATATAGGGACCAAGGCATTATTTGAAATACACACACACTGGTGTTTTTGTTGCAAAGTTTTTGCAGCAACAATAGTGTGATAAGGCAATGTATAGGAAGGATGCATGTGTCTTTGGAAACCAATAGAGATCTATGTCTCACAGACAGTTACTGAAAAGTATTACACAGGAAGCAGAGATAGAGAGAGACAGAGAGAGAGTGTGTGAGTGTGAACTGGGCATTGGTGCATTGTTACTGCCCTTTGACTTCCCATTTACAGTATACCGCTATTTTTATTGAGGATCAATCAGACATGTCCTGTCATGATTCTGCCTGATAAAGACACGGTGTGTGGCCTTTGAAGCCCTATCCTGAACAGCCTGCAGGATTCCACGCTCAGGTGATCAGAAGGATTTGTTTCAACATAAAAAGCTATGACACATACACCAAGAAAGAAGAACATTACACAACAGCTCAGATGTCGACAGCTAGCATTAATACTGTATGCCATACAGTCTCTTTTTGACAGGTGGGTGTTTGGGGATAATTAACGAACTTAACAAAAAGCAGAACCCAGTGCAAGGACGTTCAGGCAGTGAGTAACTTCTTGATAAACAGTGTGATGGTAATGGTTGTTTATCTTTACAAACAAGATAACGGACTTGCTGCACATATAATCTCGCTCTTGAGTCAGGAAATACTGTACACAAGCAGAAGCACTTACGCATTTGCATGCGCACACAATGGCAGCCCTGCCTTCCTCCCTCCAGTCCTCTCCCCACAACCACAGGTGTATTCCATGCAGTATGTAACTTTAGACCCAGTAACTCTTTAGGTCTTGGTTAATCATGCATGAGCCTGTGGAAATTCTGGCAAGTAGCAGCAGCACAAACACCCCGAGCCAGTGCTGAAATAAAGGCTCCTCAATTTCTCAACAGGAGAGACCCTTCACAGGAGATTAGAGGCCTGGAGAAGAAAGAATAGTATGCTGCTTCTTAAATGAAAATGGGTAAGTGTGATTAAGTTTGCCACAGACTGTCAAAATCAAACAACAATGAAGGTGAAATCAAAAACAAAGGATCCGTAGCCAGATATTTTAAAGATAATTTGGGGGTCTTTTCCACCTTTATTTTTGATAGGACAGCTAGGTGTGAGAATGGCAGAAGAAGGAAATCATCACAGATTGGATTCAAACCTTGGACCTCTGCGTCAAGGCAAACCTCTCAATACACTGTATGTGCTGCTGCTCTACCCACTGAGCCAACCCAGCCACATGGAGGATTATTTTCTAACAGCTACAAAAGAATTTGGATACCATTTATAGAGTGTTACTGAAATAATGTGGAGGCTTTTTTAAAAAGCCAGAGGTTACATTTCATTTCAAAGCAATGTTAAAACTGCAACTTAATATCTGTAATTCCAAGACTATTGCCATGTGTTGACAAATCAATGTACAGTTACCATTTTGCCAGAAACAAAAATCACAAGTGAAGGCCTTACATCATTCAACTGTAAGTTTGTCTTAACCTTTCGGGGGAATTGTTACACAATTAATGAGGAACCTGGTAAAGTAAACTGAGTGTCTATTTCAGCAATCTAGGAACAACTATGTATACCACTTAAATAATATATCAATATAATCATTAATGTCACATTCTAAGCAGTTTTCTTTCTTTTAGTATGGCTACAGTATATTCCATTCATACAAATAAAATAAAATATCTGACCTAATTCTAGAACCAGACTTTCCGCCCAGAATGAATGAAGACAAGAGTGATAGGTCTCTGAAAACTCTGCCAAAACTGAATCACTCTGTTACTACAATGGAATCAGATATTTACTTTATGCGTCACTGCCTGTGAACTGTAATAATCCCTGCAAGAGAACATAGTGAAACACTTAACACGGCACACAGAATCAAAGTGTGGACAGCCAGAAAAAAAGTCCATGAAGAAGGTGGTTCAAAGTCACCAGGGAGCCACATATGTCTGGATACAGCCCACACCCAAGTCTGATGAATAGAGGCTCTACATTCACATCTGACAGGCTGAAACAATGCAGTAAACATTTTTCTAAACTGATTCCCCCCCTTCTTTATCATGCTTGGCTAAGCTGGTGCTGCACTCAATTTGATACTTGGCAGAAAGACACCTCTGGTAGTGCATGTTGCTTTTCTCAATATTATTGGCTGAGTTGAAAATGTGTAAAATGTGCAAAACAAACTACTCACTGAGGTATTCTATTGAATTGTAAAAAAAAAAAAAGAAACTTTAACTTTGTGCTACTACGTGTCATCATGTCATACAAAATGAAAAGCAAAGGCTCATATGAAAGATGTCAGCATAGTTGATTACAGGAAAACATTTCTATTTGTGCATGGCAACAGTGACCTTAACTAAAGTGTCTATTTGAGTCACTTATTTTGGTGTGAACTGGACATAAATCATAATTTCTCCAGCTAAGAATTAGAAGTATTTCCTATACAGGGGATTAGACGATATCCTTGGGAACACTCATTATCACTGTTTCCCCTTCTTTCTGTCTCACACTAACATTAAACATATGTAGACAGTGCAGGTTTCCAACTTATTAGTGAGACACTTTGTAGTCCTCAGTGGTCTGGGAGACTGAGAAGAGAGTTCCAAGGCTGTGTGTTGAGCAGAGAGGTCTGAATGATGGATGCATTGAAATTGCTCCTCTTTTCTTCAGAATCTCTCCCACAAAAGGGTCTGTTTCCCATTCAGGACACAAGGTCATTAGATAATACACACAGGAACCTCAAGGCCACACAGTGGGGGCGGGATCTTTCAACAAAACAAGCTTCCTACACCTCTCTGTGTAAACTTCTTGACACCCCCAACACACTTTAATAGTCTCTGCAGGACGCATATGCACATCCAGAGACAAATATATTCACATGCAAACTCACGTAAAATCCCTTCAACACACACACACAGACCCACACATGCAAGGTGGGTGTCTGTTTCTGTGGACCGACAGTGAGAATCATGACATCATCATCTCCCCTTCCTACCTCTTTATTCAGTCACAGCAGAGTTATTTAGCCCTTTAAAATGGGCTCAGTGAATGCTGAGGGATTTCTCTTTATTTCTCTTTGTATTCTCTAGTAAGCTCAACCAAACACGTGCTTGTTGTGAATAGATGCATCAGTACGTTTGTGTGCGTGCATGCGTGGGTTGGCAGAGATACAATCAGGATATGTTGTTCACTGAAACTTTGGGGAAATGCTCTCCAATGAGAAACTGCTGGATTTGTGAAGTATCAATGTGGAGGTGTCGCCATGGGACATACCTCCATGGTGATGCTAAACATGGAAACTTTTAGAGATTTTCCAAACGCAACGAAGAATGGAAACTGAGCATGTTCTGCCTGGATGGGGAACTTATTTCCAAACCATTCATGAAGATGTCAGATTTCAGCATGCCATGGTTAACTCATAGTGTTCTAAATCCTATTTCCTTTAGTATGCATGGTGTGATAATAAGCCAGGAAGAAGATAGGAAGAAAGTGGGCAGGGAAATGCTGTGGCAGTGAGAGATGTGTGGCAGAGGAAGCTGAAACAGAGATGGACAGAATCAGTCCTTAACTTCCACATGAGCACACATGTGTGGGCTTGGGCCTTGGCCTACTTCTCAAAACTATAACTTCATCAAGGTGTATATGTGGAAAGAGTTGGGCCATGGTATATCTAATTCTTCCTGTACAAACTGAGTATAGCCAGTGACAACATGTCTGTAGCTGGAGATGACAATACATAAGAGAAGAGAAAAAAATGGAGAAAGAGGATGAGACAGAGACAATGCTACTGTTTGGAAAAGATGGCTGGATCACCATAGTTACAGACCAGTCAAACTCCGTGACACAAGAAGTTAGCCAGGTGTCAGGTGGCCGGGTTACAGCATGATATGGTCTCACAGATGCCAGAGCAGAATGCATGAATTATTTCAACTTTCCATGTGTCTTAAATCATTCAGAATCTACATTTACATTGAAATTTTAAACAGGGAACTCTTCTGGTTAAACGCTTCATTGAGTTTGCTTATACTGGCTGGTTTTTAGTATTGTGTTCTTAAATAGCTTTAGTTTATTGTACACATCTTAGTAACTACTCAACATTTTAATCATAATATTATTTGTTAGTCATATGGATGTGGCCTACTCATGCATGCATACTGTGCTGTCAAATTAAAGAGCCTCTCCCTGAAAGACAACCCCTGTCAGAGGTCAGAACATCATCAGAAACATGATCCTCAACACAAAGAATGAAGCCTCGCAGCTCCTGGGGGAGAATAGCAAAGTCACAGTGCGCAAAGACCGGGTGAGGTCAGCGAGCCCGTCGGCCAGGTGCTGCGCTTGGAGCCACAACAGCCGCCTGGTGTGCGTAATGGACGGCAATCCACACCTCACATCAGCTCTGAGTGGATGGGGACAGTCAATAATAGCCCTGTGCTACTAAACCATCCTGCATGCATTTGCCATTTCTGGACTATAGTCCATGTTGCGTGCTTCCCCAGTGCTGACCACCTCCTTATCCCTCATTGGATTAATTGAAATCAAGCCTCTTCTTACGCAACTCTTCTAACAGTCAACCTGGTTATGCGTAAATGGCTACGACTCACTCAGTAAAACAAGATGGAGAACCCGAAAGTTTCATTGAAGTTACTAATTCTACTCGTAGTCTACTCGTAATTTCGCATCATGTTGACGCAGTATAATAAAGTAAAGAAATGTAATAGTGTTGTTAAGATGCCTAAGAATAGGATTCTGGCAGATGCAATTTTTGGTTTAAGAGCACTATTTGTTACCAGTTTGTGGAGGAACGGGGGTTAAGGATGTCCTCTTTGGCCGTGAGCAACGACAGGCTGTAGGTATCAAGGTTGACCGTCTGCGAGCTCATGATGGCAAAAGTTTCCAGACCACTCCGCAGCTTCTCTCTTCACTGGTCCCGACAGTTTTCGGGCTCGGAGTATCTGCTGGAAAACAGCCACAGCGGAACACTGAGGGTCGTTCACGGCCGAGAAAACAGCAGTAAAGGTATGCAGGTTCATGCAATGTGGTCTTAAGTTCCAAAGTGGAGCGATCTGTGCAAGCGCTGCGCACTCAGCGTGGAGGAGACTGCGACTGCACACTGGTCTTTGTGCAGCGGGGTAGAATACGTTTTCACTATAAAGCCCCACCTCCCGTTGAGAGAGTGGAAAGCATAATGACTTCACTAGCTGGGTCACTTGGAGGAAACGCAACCGCACAGCTACCTACTGATCATAACTGTCTCGGGCATCCTCATATCCTTATATTCACTAACTCTTGTCTTCTACTAACTTTTGTCTTCCATAGGACACCAATTGCCTACTCTTTTTAGTTGAGTGACAAACGTTGCTGTGTTAAAGCAAAGCATAGCACTGGGCTTATTTCACCACATCGCCACTATTTACATAATACTCCTAGCAAATGAATGATAGCTGAGAGTCAACAGCATATAATAATCCACCAAAATATTCACTATAAACTCCTGTGATTTAAAAAAATATATATACATATATTGTGATGGCTTAGCTTTTGTTTGAGCAAAAGTCCAGAATAGGAATTGTTGATTAAAGGGGCTACAAGGGAAATGCGGCAGCTTTGGATCCGTCAGTCGCTCCTTGTCTCTTTTTGTCTGAGTCAGCCCCACTGGCCCTTGGCAGAATCCAGAGAGGTCCTTTACAGTGCAGGCAATCTCTAAAAGAAACGAAGAAGGGGCAATTTCATGGGAACTGAGTCGGAAGCAGGCTGCACATAAAAAAGAGGCTGTTTCAGTGTTGGGGGTCTGTTCAATGGCTGTCCAACAGTGTGACACACACACACACACACACACACCACACAATCACACACAAACACTGCCATGCACTGATGGCTCACACATGCACACACACACACAAGCAGTGAACTCCAGACAAATTCACTCCAGACATGCAAAAGCACATACACACTCATGTACTGGTCTTCGACTGTGGGTCAGTGGCGTGTAGGGTTTAAGATCTTGGATTATGGGAATGTTCCTGAGCTCTCTAATTTACTTAGCAGCCATTCTTAGATAATCCATGACAGATGTAGAGGATAAAAGTCACAAGTTTTTATTTTGTAATGTGTCAGGCTCAGGGTGGGTTTGACCTTATTAAGTTTGATTTCAGATCACCTTTAACACTTAATACGCCATGCTATGCGTTTCACTGCTAAGATTTGTTCTGGAAACAGTTTACAGTGGCTCATGGTAAATATTGGACTGACACAGTCACCCTACACAATGACTCGTGAAAATAACCACTTCCTTTTGAGGCAATAAGTTTCCATTTCATTGTTTGTAGTCCTCCTCCTTGGGTAAATTTTTCACTATTAGGGTTGCAACGTGCCAAAGTCACATAAATGATTAATAAGTCTATAATGCAAATACAATATAATTTAACAGTTTCAATATTTACATTAGAAAAGAGCAAGCCACTGTGAAATCAGGTGTTACAGATGCAAATTAAATTGCCATAATTTAAAGAAGTAGTAAAACTAATGACATAACTCTGTCCATTTTTCCATTAATAGCCCACATCTGGTAAAACCCTTACTGTAACTATTCAACATCAAACTACACATCATATACCTTACATGCATGTCATATTCATTATTTTCAATATTTCCAGATCAACACAGTGTAATAATGTATTGTTTTTGTTTAGTAGCAGAGAAATGTGCAGTTTTACAAGGTCTTCTGTGCAATCGTAGGCCTTCCAGAAGCTTTTTAATCCAGCCTGGAACTACAGTGTCTACAATGAATCCATAATGATGAATCCATAAATCAAGTTACATAATATTTGATATCTCTGCATTGCTTCAAGGGGGTATTGTTCGGATTGTTTTGCATGAAGGATGACATCCTGGCCTTTCCAAAGACGTCTTCTGTGTGATCCTTGGCCATCCATACGCTTTGTATTCTGACCTGGAACTGCAGTGTCTTTACTGAGACTTTGCAGAATAAATCCAGAACAATAAATCCACAACTGAATGGAATGTATTCATATTTTTGTATGAAAAGCATGGATGTATTAGATGAAAAGGTATGGTGTTAGCCACGGCCATCTTTACTAGAATGTTGTCAGTTGAGTGCATCGACCAATCAGAGGCTGACTTCCTGACTATCCTCTTCTTCTCTGGTGTTTTATGGCAGTTGGTAGCTGCAATGTTGCAGATGCTAATATCAGGAGAAAGGTAAATTAGTATGATTTGTCTTCCTAATGTCTCATATAGAAGACAGTAAATGTATTAGAGATGACACAACTAACTTTTTGCTGGTAAAAAAAATCTAAATATGTGTATATATATATAAATATATATAAAATCTGTGTGATTTCAATACATTTCTGTGAGATTCAATTTCCATTTAGCCCATTTTGTCCTAAAAAGAAGGATGTCTATAACTTGATTGTGCGTCGCAGGGTTGAGGATACACAAGTATTATCACACAAGGAAACTAGGCGACCCAAATATTGGGGGGGAAAATGGCTTGGACCCCAGAACTCTCTGACCCATGTTGTTTGGGCCAAAGCTTGCATGCCAGAGGGACAGGGGGCAAGACATCTCCATGCCGTTATTATTCTTACAACTTCCTGCTATTAGAGGCTCTCCTGCCCTTCCAGCAACTCAGTGCTTTACTGTGGATGTGAATTGCTGTGCTGCTATGCTCCACTTCAGAGGACTTTGGCATTTCCTCTGCAGGGGTGCGGTGGCAGCTGTTGTTGAAGATGGGGTCTAAATGTGGGAATGATTGCATGTCCAGTGGGGAGTTGGATATGTGTTTGTGCATGTGTGTGTGTATACATGGGGATTTTCTCCTCCTTTACTGAAACTCCTCTAATTGTCACAGGCTTTTTTCAGCTTCCTGCCTTCCTGATATAGTCTAAACTAACAGAGTGTGGGTGACAGAGTGTTGAGTGGTCCAGTCACAAGCAACATCCTCTCAGGGTCTCTCAGAGCACTCTTAAATCCCGACCTCATTCATTCATCAGCAAGTCTCCCAGAGAATTCACTGACTTTTAACAAGTTCTTGTTTTACATGCGACTGTTCCACCGTCTAATAGTTGGTGGCAATGCATGAAATGAAAAATGTGATCTTCCCCTGAATGGACAAAATAAATGTGTGCCACTAAACAAGCCACTTCCTTGTAGGCATGAATTTGTCCAAATCCTGTTTTCCTGTGGCAAGGCTTGCGTGGCAGGTTTAAGTGTGCTCAGACCTGATGGGTGGAGTTAAAAGGTCAAAGATGTGTTTGAGTTCAGGGGTCACAGCTTGAGCTGTGTCCTGTTGTCCTACACTTCACTAATAATATGTTTTCCATTGCTCTTCTCTGCATGTTGTGAGAGGCCAGGATCTACCTAACTCCTTTCATCTGAGAACGTGCTGTCATAGTTGCTTGTGTAAGAACAGTTGCAGTGTTTGTAATCTTCTCAAGTTGTCGTAAATACAGCTTTTTCTATGACATTTTCCCATTGTCTTGCTGGAATGTGTCTAACCTTTTCAGTGCCATTTGTGCCAGTTGCATTTCTTTAAAGTCAGATCTTTGCTGTACATAGGAAGCCATCCATGGAAGCCATCAAGCACTGTAGCTTGTGTAAACCAACATTAGCTATAGAAAACAATTTCATGTTTTATTGCTCATTATATGATGATTTTAAGGCTACACTTAAATTGCACTTCCTTCCTGTTTTTCTAAGTAAATGAGTTGTGTTTTACAGTAGGAAGGGAACTCTTTTTTATGGCAGGTTTAACAGTTGTCAAGCTTGGGACAGAGATTCCATGTTTGCAATGTGATGGTATTATGTGAGAAGTTGTGTTCTTGCTTTAGAAAGGTTTCACATTTACCAGTATTTTGGTGTCTTATAAGTCCATGTGGACTGGTGGGCACTTGTGTGTGGACCAACAAGTAATACCACCGTACAAAACATCCCTAATTAGACTAACTGTGGCAATATATGAGATAAAACATGTGTTTTTACTTCAGCAGACATGAAGAACTCCTCCAGCATGGTAATGCGAGCTCAGTGGAGGAGTCATGTTATTGTTTTTCCTGGAGGTAGAAAATTAGGTGGTTGAGGGAGAGTGCCGATGATAGAGTAGAAGTACCCAGTAGAAGTTAGTCACTAGTAATATGATGTGGTGCACACACATTTATTTACCATCAGCTGGCAACAACAGCAGGACTTAGCCGTAAAAGACAATTGAGGTCAATTCAGGTGTAAAGACAGGCGTGACACGAGAAGGACACATCAGAGATTTTTGGCAAAATTGGAAATTTGATTAGAAAAGAAAGAGAAAGACAGAGTGCATGCATGCACATTAAAGTCAAACATAACATTTGCCTCTGTGTGTGTGTGTGTGTGTGTGTGAGAGAGAGAGAGAGAGAGAGAGAGAGAGAGAGAGAGAGAGAGACACATTCTCTGTGAATCTGAGTGTCTTCTCACCGGGTGAGGTCACTGCTCACAAATGGCCTCCACAACAACCTTGAGATATCTTTCCCTTGAGCCTCAGTGTGTACACGTGTGGGAGAGTGCGTGCATGCGTGAGCTCTGTGCAATTTGAAAGCACATTATCTCTTCACTTTGTCTCGCCTTTACTTACTGAAACTGAATAAACCTAAGCCTTTGACTTTCTCAAGGTTTCTAGGTTGCCTTGTTTCAGTAAACTATGACAAGCATAAACAAACAGCAGGGTTATGCGAAAACAAAAATATAACACAAATCTCTGTTAAAAAAGGAGCTCCATATCTGCTTTCCCATACAAAACAGGCCTGAAAGTAGACCATGGTGTCAGGATGATAAAGTATTCATAAACTTTGCTTTGGGAGGCCCTGATTTAGAAACGTAGATGTGTGTGTGTGTGTGTGTGTGTTTGGGGGTATTGTATCCTTGAAAGCTTTAAAGCTTTTGAAAAATGACCTTGCCCCTGAGAGTTAAAGCCTCTGCCCACCCCTCCATCATATTATTTAAGGCCTCAAGCATCAGCAATCTGATTATTTCATCTTATATCATACCTGTATGGTCCATAAAGAGCCCCAACACATTCCCATTATGCTATTCTCAACTGTAAGACAGTGTATTGTCTGCTGCTCTCAAATTCAGATCTTCTTATCTGCTCCCGAGGGAATCCTGCTGGAAAATGAGAGCCAGATGTGATGATGTCAGTGCGTGTCTGTGACTCTCAAGTTGTGTTCTACGAGGCTGCGGTACAAGAGCAGCGGCATGGTTGGTGGGAAACTCGAACACAGCCTACGGATCAAACAGCTGACGCAGCATAAAGGTCTGTAATCAGTGTTCAAACTGATGCTCATGACCATAGATGATGCTGAGGTCTCTGCTGCAAAAAGCACGTCATTGGTTGTTTAGAGTTTAATGGCAGGCAGCTTTACTGCTATGTCTTCCTAGAAGACTCTGGTTGTAACACAAACACACACACACACACACACACACGCACAAACAAACATACACACGCACACACACACACAAACACACATATTCCACTAGCCCCAACCACCACCTTCCCTTGTCACTCCTCTAAAGTTACTCATCATCAGCCACTTCACTAAACATCACCATGGAAACACTCAATCCACTCCCCTCCATGCCATGTTTCTGTGGCTTTCTGGGATCCTTTACCAGCATACTCTATTAAAAGTCACAGCTCACAGCATTAATTGTTGATGATTTATGTGCTCAGGGAGCCACTGCGTTAGATTTGCTGATTCACTCTTTTTATCATCCAAAGTTTCAAAATAATGTCAAAAGAATACAAAGGACAAAGAAGCTTTTAATATCAAAACTGAACAAATAAAGCAGAGGTTGAAAAATCTGTATGGGTGTGTTTGAGGTGTTTATTTTAATTTAATTTGAATTCCAATCATGACCCATAAAGGATAATGATGTACATGTATATTTCCTTAGGCTGCTCAACATGAGTTAATGCTGATAACTCCTGACAGCAGCTCAGTCCTGGCCTTGAAACAGTAAATATCCATGATCCTCGGCATGTCCTAGGTCCCCAACCTAACTCTGGGTCTTGATAATCATACACAGAATCCAACACTTAACACTGAGAGCTTGCTAGAAAACCTAGATTTTTAACCTAATCCATATGAAAAAATCAGTATCTCACAGTAAGGTTGCACATTTGTGGTTTTTTTAACCACTAGGTGGCATAGATGCATCAAACTTGCAGTGTATGTAAGTTTGCATGCACTGTTTGAGACAGAGTTGAGAGAGACAAACTGAAAACACAGAAAGAATGGAAGCAAATATTAAAATTTAATTATCTTGAGCCACTTCCGGGATTGCTCCGGTGCCGCATTAAATTCTGCTGAATGCATGTACAGTATTTTGCCAATTTCCGTTTTTTTTCCACTTTCTTTGTGTTGAAATTTTAAACTCTGGTGGATTTATGAGGACTATGGTTAACTGCTCCTCAGACCTCTGCATGATAAATTGAGACAGCTAGCTAGACTAACTGTCTTATCTGAGTTTTCTCTCTCACAACTATTTTTCAGCGGCTCCGTGCGGAGCTTAGTGCCGCCCATTACGATTGTAATTGGTTTAAAGAAATGCCAATAAACCAGGGCATATTTTTCTCCCATCTCGGAAAATATGGAAACCTAGTGGAAAAAAATCCATTGTTTTATATATATATATATATATATATATATATATATATATATATATATATATATATATATATATAAATAAATAAATAAATAAATGAAATAAATAAATAAAACAATGGATTTTTTACACACACACACACACACATAATGTATATATATTATATAAAATATATACATAATATATATTACATATAATATTTAATAAATTAAAGATGACCATCTCTTGGTCGTATATGCATCTGGACGTCTGAATTTTACAGAAAAACACAATAACACACTTGTGAGACAAGTTCAAAAGATTAACAGTTTTAATAAAATCCATGTCAAACATCAAAATACTGAAATGGCAAAAAAAAGGAAAAAACTTTTTTGTACAAATCACAGTGGTTCAAAAATATTACAAACTTTAGTTTCAAAACAGTTTTTGCAACAGCAGCAAAACATTCTGATTGTTGTGTATTTTCTTGAAAGCCCTTAACAGTTTGTGAGTGTGATGTGCTCTTTCTTTTGCTTTTTTATTGTAATACACCATGATACCATGAGCAGTAAATGTTAATAAAACTCATATGAGTCAAAAGGAAACAAAAGTGCATAACAACACTATACAGTATATACGATCCACTTACAAATTACAGTATAGACCAGGGATTAATCACACCATCTATGTCTATATGAACACTCTCCCTGTCCTGGGCCTCTCTGCACATAAAATCCTATGTATACACCAGCCTAGCAAATAGATACAACAGGGTGAGAATTCTAAGGTGAAAGGTTATTCAAGCTGTGACTCAAATTTTCAACACTGTACTACGTATCTTCATTAAAGCATAATATATATAGTTGTCACAGCTAATGTCTGCCTTTAATCCAACCAGTATGTTGCTCCCCCAACTTTAAATACACTGACTTCACGCATGATTGCAACATAGTCCATTGCAGCTAAATAGTGGAAGCAATAGGGTATACTACTGAATTTGAGAAACAGATCACGAGAAACTGGAAAAGTGATAAGATACTTTAGTTTTGATCAAGAAACTTGGTAAATATAAAGACTTAGCATATGTATCAAAAACGTTGTATTAGGCTACATAATAGAAAGTGCAGGCACCTGAAAGTGCAAACATTTTAAAACTGCTGGTTTGCTGGGTTTCTTGGTCATTTCATAATTTAAGTTGCGTAGCTTTAGCATAGATGATATTACATACTGAACATTATGTGTTATCATTGGAAGTTATCACTATGACCCAAAGCCATTAACTATGCTGAGATACTGTACATTAAAGAAAGCTGCCTATTTTTATTTCTGTGCTCACTTGTGTATTGTCTTGGCTTAATCAACTATTTTAAAAACCCAGAAGGCTGCAGGTGCATTGCAGCCTATACAGAGCCAAAAGAGTGACATTTCACCGAAGGCACAGGAAAGGAGACACCAATGACTAAAAACAATGTGTTCTCTCAGTCACTAGGCCTCAAATTTCAAAAGGAAGTTCATGCCTGCTAAGGACAAAGAAAAGCTCCACCTCAAATAAATGAGGAGAATGTGACAGTGAAAAGGATGTGATACGATAGAACAAGAACAATCCAGGTGAATGATACAACCCTACATCCTACATTAGAATGTGACTTTGGCCTGTTGGGGTCAGCGTGGAGCAAATATTGAGGAAAGAATAAAGCTAACAGGGTTCAAAATTTGGCATCTCCATCTCTTCCTCTCTGTAAATCAGGGTTCCTCAACCTTTTCCGGCCCATGATTTAGACCAATAATAAGAGAATACTAAATACTACTTGTTCTCGTGAACTGAAAGTTAAAATATCCAAATAAGTAGCTATTAGGATACATATTTAAAACCTACAGTATTTAATGTAATACATATTATTATTTCAGTTTTATTTCCCACCACCCCATATGCATACCAAATGACCCCAGATAGGAACCCGGCCAAAGGTTAAGAAACACTGAACACATTTCTGGATATTCAGAAGCCTCTGTGTAACCCCAGAAACACCAAATTCCACTGTCATTACATACAGCCTAAAGCCCAAACATTACACCTGGCTTCTAGCCATTTAGAACATTCTGAAAATATGTGCATTACAATAGTTGATATCAATTACAATTTTGCTTTTTATGATTTTCAGTTTTATGCCCTGTTCCAAATATCTTAAAAGTCCCAAGAATAAGCTTGATTGATTATAGTAACTACAGTAACAAAATAAAGGGGACAGCAACGCAGCTGCAACAGATCATCTGCATTACTTGTTCAAGCAAATTTCACAGCATAGTATTTAAAGTTGTATAATTAGTGATGCTACCTTGAGCTGTGCCGAGTTTGTATAGCGAACTGAGTTGTGCATTAAGCCGCATAGTGTGGGCTTCAGAGCTAACTAGGCTGGACAAGTCATGTTATTCATGTTATTGAGTTGTAGGAAATTGTGAAAGACATAAGTGGAAATATCAGGCTACAATCATCGGGTTTAAAAAAATGCTAAGCACAGAAATGTATAGTCATTAACAAAAAAGAAGAAAGTACATTCCAACACCAAGTGTCATTATAATGACAAGGTTAGGCCACCATGCAACTTTACCACATTTCATCAAAGTGGTTGCACTCTCCCAGCACACAGGCCAGCCAGTGCTCGTTTTGCAGTTAAATTACAGGAATCAACCTGTTAGTCAATTTAATTGCTACCTCTCAATCACCTGGTCAGTGGAGATTTTTGAACCAAGGCGCGAGTCCTTTTACATCCAAATAATTACCACTGTAGAAAACATACTACACAAGGCTATATGATTAGACCAACCTACTGTACTACAGTCTACAAAGAGTATTATTTAAGGCCATGTGTCTGTCCATAAAAACAAGCAGCAGGCCTAACAAGTCTTCACTGGCATGGCTCCAGTTTGCTCAAGAAAAAACCTCAAGAAGGATAATGGCTGAGAGTGCATAACCAGCAACACCATAATCTGTTTTACAGTTCTAAAATTATCATGGAGATTGTCTACTCTATCCATCATGTCAACCACTGCAGAACCTGTCTGCAGGTTTGCTAAAATCTCAAACTAGCTTTTAGTTTTGTCCAACTTTAAGGCACACAGACTAAGATAAGAAGCTTATTGGGTCATACTAACTATCAATAAGACAAATCTATTAGCCATCCATTCTATGGGAAACTAAAAGGAGGCCATGGAAGTCCATAAAAAACTGTCCCAACTTTCACCTCTTTGGGTTTCTGCACTGGGATGACTTTGAAATACCCGATGTGGTATTACAAATGATGTGGGATGCATGTAATACTGACTGAAACGGAGTTCACTTTTACTCCACTTTCACTCTTTTCAGAGAGGAATCTCCTCAATTGCCACTTGGGTCTCGTGAGATCCTATCTGACTTCTATTTGGGTAGTCGAGCAAGACTTTAACACACCTCCCATGGAGAGTGGCAGAACGCACCACATGTCTCACACAATCTATCTATCTCCTACAGTTGCTCAGGTAAAGCTGAGGGGCGCAAACCCACAAATAGAACGACGTGCTAATGCAAAACCTATCACCACAAAGTCTCGTTTTCACATTCAGTGCTAAAGCCCAAAGAAATTAGCACCCTTAACAAGAAATTCAGATTTGCACTCTCATAGCTTGTATTTCAAATCCGTTGAGACAACACTCACAATTGCAAATTCAATCTAAAGTAATATTATTTTCCTGGTTAACAAAGAAGCATAACAGACCACACTGTTTTTGAATTCAAAAGCAGTTAAGGACATCACAAAGTTGTAACCACTGTATGCAAAATCAGAAATCTACACATTCTAAAATGAGTGACCTATTAAGACTATATACTTACAGACTGTAAGCATATGGAGAAGAAAATCTAAGGTTTAAGAAATGTGTCACATTTTAATACCATCATTACTATTCTGCATGTTCATCGCAGGCAAATACTAAACAACTAGACAGACGCTTAAACTGTGAACATAAAGTCACATGTGTCTCTGTTCATGTGGACACTGTCTTATTGTGTCTTAAGCACCATTTTCAATTCCAGCCAGAGGAATGGAAGGCAGTTACACTTTTCACCTGACACCATGGACTGAAAACACCACCACCAGGAGGGATTCAAATATTACATCATACTGCTTCCTTCTCCCACAAACCACTTTCTCTTTTCTCCTCCATCCGCTCTTGAAAATAAAGGAAGCAGGGAAGCAGAAATAAAGTAAGTGAGGAAGAAAAAGATCAAAAGAATCACAGCTTTGGTATTCACAATTAGGGTGAAAAATCAATCGTTGGGTACAGTCCATTTTACTCATCACAATACTGTTCTTTATATGTCTCCTAACACTGCAAGGATTGCAGTTATATTGATTTAATAATTGAAACTATAGTGAAGCAATCACAGGCACAAAAACTCCTGTTAGTGTGAAGGTTAGTGCTGGGGCCCTGAGCAGTGCTGCCCCTAGTGGTGTAGGGGTGTAAAGGCAGGCTGGCTGAGGTGCTTCAATGCAACCAAGTGGTCATGGACGTCACAAATGCATTTGTTTAATACTGCATCCATCATTCCTCAATGGCAGAGGTATCAAGGAAGGCTAGTCCTTTTCATCCCCATCATTGCTATAGATTGGTCACTTTGAATGTCTCTGAAGTGCAGATTGGTGAATCCAAGTCATCAAGGAGAGCGTGTGTTTTGCTTTTTATTTGCACGCATGGTGTGCAGGAGGACTGGGTGGGATGCACATGAATGATGGACACCAAGAACCACTTCAATACTAGACTGGAGGCTAGCTATGATCAAGCCTCCTGACTGGAGCATCCCAACTTGCTAATGATTATAAGGTTACACCCTAACCCGGGCTCTAGATTAACAGCCCCATCGTTGCAATGGCAATCAAAGTTCGCAACACTTCCTGGGAGTAGTGTGCGCCATTTCCCCTGATAAGAGTGTCCTAGAAGGGCAAAAAAATACATAAAAAGGACGAATAAAAGCAAAACAATAATTACATTTTTAAGTGTCAGTTCCTGGGAATCCAGTGCTGGTTTTAGAATGGTGGATCTTTTGCACCAGTCTGTGTGTGCCAGCTAACAGTCTGCGTAGAAGTCAAGGCAGAGGTAAGCTCCCCGAGAGGAGCTGCAATGGTCAATGTGTAATAGTCATTAAGGTCAATGTGAAGGAAGTGGACTGAGAGAAATTGAGAGAGCCCTTGCTCCCAGGCAAATCACTCAAAGGCTTGGACACTGTGAGTGCTGGTGGAGGGACAGAGCTCTTGTGGAGGGGACAAGGGGCTGCACTGCAACGCTGCAGGCCCTTATAGATCAGGGCGTCTGGGAAGCACTCAACTCGGAAGCATCACTCAATCATGCAAACCGCAAACATACACTCACACATCCACACTTATACCCTTCAGCTAAGTCCAAACAAGCATACCAGAATACACTAATGAAGTCACCCACGATTATAAAGAGGCACATACATTCCCCCAAACGTGCTGACATTCAGGCATAGCACTGGCATAGCACTGAGTGTCATTTCTCCACTGATAGAGGATTTAAAGGGGACCTCCTCTATATGCGTTACATGGGGGTTAGTGGGTAGAATGACCCAGTTCAGGGTAAAGAAGTCAGTGGTGGAAAACCCTTTAGGAGATGTGCGGAGAGGAGGACGGGTGTCTCCAGAAACACCAGCCCCGTTTGGTGTGTTGCTTGCGCAAGATCTCCTCCTCGCGCTCGCGCTCCTTCTGAGAGCGCAGATAGCGGTCCTCCTCCTTCAGGAACCACACAGGAGGCCAGCGCTGCTTCTCAAAGTGCCTCTGGTTTTCTACAGAGAGGGGGACGAAGTTAAAAAAAACATTAAGAAAAGGACAAATTTAAACAGGAAGAATTAACAATGACCATCATTAATGCAGTGAGGGATTGTAGAATATTAACATATGGTCATACATACATATATTTTACATACACACATTTGCTAATATGGTCACATTACAACCTACTATGTATAAAATGTGTGTAAAATGTATTATATTCATATCTTTTTTGAAACGTATGTTCTCTATAACGTACTTGATCCAAGAAGGAATTTTTTTTTTTTTAACAAAAACAGCTCAAAAGAGGCTCATATGTTTCTCCTTATACTATTTTTATTTTTTAGCTTCCTTGCATCAGCGTTTTTCCAGACCAAAGAAAATCATCAAATCTCTCCCCTTCCATCCATGCTATTGAACAAGTCACAGCATGCTATAATTCCTTAGCAGTGTGCTTAACCCAGAAAACTACTAATATGATATATAATAATATAATAATACTTTTGTTCAACCTAGCATTGCAAACCAAACATTGCAGGAGTTTTACTGAGGGGAAAGCTGAATGCGTGAAAGGGGTTTGGGAGAGGCAAATTATCAGGGCAGAGAGAGGCGAGGTGGCTGTACCTGGAGACATGGCCTTCATGTCTTTGGGAAACTTGCGGCAGATACTATTATAATTAGTGCAGATGTGATGGAGACACCAAGCTGATAGTTGCTTGGCATTGTGGAACTGCAAAAGGGAAAACAAAGGAGATATGCGTTGTTACAGCTTTGACAATAGAGGCCTGTAAGACTTAAAAGGTGAGATAAAAGTACATTTGACAAAATTAGGATCAATAAATAAATCTAAGGTAAATTACTATTCATAATTTGTTTTAACACAACCTAGAATTTAATATTAATAATTATAAATCCATTATTTAAATGACAGTTTTGCAAGGACAGACCTGTGCAAGCTCGAGGTAAGCCAACACTTGTCCATCAATGTCACCTCCTTTCGCTGCCAACTGGAGAAGCTCGTCCACAGCGTGCTGTTCTGAAGTTGCACAAAATGTACATAAACATGTCAATATTACTGTTTAAATGCACTGACATGGGGCCAAATTCTTATCTCCCAGTCACACATTCTTAGTGTGTAAGCCAGTTTGCAGTGCACTGAACACATCTCACTGCACCTACAATCTGTCATTTGTCATTGATAAAAGGCAGTTTGTCAAGGCAGATGTAGCTCTATCAAAACCATATTGTGCCACGGAAGTCATAATAAGACATTCAAGTTGATGGGTAGTTCTCTTCGCAACACTGCAGAGAGTCTTTACCTGTGAGGGCAACAAGGCGTGGCAAACACAGACGGTTGGCAAGAATAATTAGTTCCATGGGATCCAGACCAGGACCGGGTGTCAGCATTCCACAGTACAGGAACTCCAACGTCCCACGCATACAGGCTGCACTGGTGTCAGGAATGGATACCTGGAATATGACCAGATCAAGAGGAAACAAAAAAACAATAACGTTCATGAACATTATATTCAAAGTATACAAATATACAAACTATTATAGTATATAGAGGACATGCTGCTCTGGTCCCATTCTCTTTGATCTAGGCTCAGATGAAAATGCTGTCCAAGGGCTTGTGATGTGAGCAATATGGCGAGCGCGAAAGACCTCAAAGCACACACAGGCAACCCTGCTATCAGGTCCTTTTCCCAAATAAGACTGACTATCAACATTCTCCTAAGACAGTGCATCACATTGTGTACACAATGCTCTTAAAACATAAAATAATATATGAACATAGGACATACCAAAATGTTTAGGTGATTATTATAGATGACTGGGCCACTCCATCCATGTTTAACATTAGGGTAAAACAACATATCAGCAATTAGGGAAATGCTTTATAGTGGGGGAAAAGTGTCAAACCAGAGTCAACTATATTAAAAAGAAAAAAACAATCACCTGTAATTACCTCTAGATGTCACCATATCATCAATACTACCAGAGCCGTAGGCTCTGAATACTACTAAAGGCACTGGTCATATGTTTAAGTGAAGTTCTCTATTCCACTTTGGATAGTTATTTACATATTTACAAATGCATAAAAAAACACAACCTTTTCCTGGCCTAATTACTGAAAACCGGACCAACCGCAATTTAGCCGCAGGTAATGCAGTCTAAGCCCAGGAAGTACGGAAGGACGATGAATGACAATGACAGTGATGACCTGACCCCTCCAGGAGCTCCTGAGTGCCCCCACTGAGACGCTCTACTATAGGCAATTAGGAGAATGTCAGCTTGGCGCGACCTCTCGTTACCACTAAAAATTCAACACCAAGACAAGGGTGGTCTCCAGAGCTTGAAGCCCCAGCTGGGGCCAGGAAGCATTAACGAGTGGACACATTCACAGTCACAGAACATTTATGGATCAAAAACGCATGAGCTGTACTGACAGGTGTTCTTTTGTCGCCTCAGTCTGTTGTCCTAGGGCTCAAGTAATAGTTTAGTGCAACTTTGTTTTATTTGATCAAATCTAATGACAAAAAAGGAAAGGAAAACAGGTGTAAATGACATTATCAGTCCCAAAAAAGCTTGTGAAAAAAACTCACCTCAAAAGAATTGAAAATGTAAGACGTAATGTGTCTAGAAATACATTATAGTCCAAATTCAAAAGTAATGTGTGGGCGAGGAAAAAGCAGTGAGTCACACATCCGCCACCATAGATAAGGTACAAAATTTAATAGAGAGTAAGAAATAGTAAGAAACTTGGGGTTTCTGCAGGATTCAGGTTACATCTCCACTTTTTTCTTGAGCAAGACAGGAGCTTTAAAAGACAACTTGTAATACTCCACTGGGATTACATGGTGAACACAAAACCACATACCAAGAACATAATCCAGGGGTGTACCATGACACACTCAGTGGTAAGTTTGTATAACAGCCTACACAGACAGTTAACCTGACCTTTGACTCATGGTTTTACATATAAAAGATTAACTCTTTTAACTATGGTCCATGGAGTTTGTCCCAAACATGCTCATTGCACAACGTGTCTAAAATGGTGTATACCAATAATGCAAGAAATAATTATGATAATGCTAATAAATTGTTTTGAAACCCATATCATAAAGCTGCTCTGCAAAACTAGAATAGTAATTATATCACACAGCAGCATGAACACTGAAATGTGTGAGCCTAAAAATACTGATAAGGAAGTGTGACATGAGCATGGAAATAGAACAGCACTGGCTCATCACATGCTACTCTCACAGTTATAGTTACAGGTTCTATGAATTTTCCTATAATGATCTTCCCCAACCTAAGAGAACAGTTGCAATACAATAGGATGATACAATATGTTCATATACATAAGCCATTAACCATTTGTGTCAGTGTTCATGTTGTGTTAATATTAACGGTCTATGGTTGTGTCCTGACATTACCCAAAACCCAAACCTAAATTTGTGGATATCAACATTGTTGTTTAGTTTGAATAGAATAAGAATATTCCCCTGTATAAAAACTGAGTGAATGAGTAAAACTAGGATGAAGTGGATAGTTGATTTGTTAACATTAATGAGTGCTTTGTGAGTGGGATTTGATTTATAAACAGACTAAGACTACATTTACATTGCTACATTTTGTTTTATAAACAACTATCTGTATAAGTAACGATTAGTGGTGTAACAGTTAACCACAGTAAAAATGTTGACCATAACAATTACCGTTTTCATATAAAATATCATTGTTATCACGGTGCATTACCACGGTGTGGAAACAGTGTGTTTAACAACGGGCGTTTCTTGAAGTTCAGGAGGATTCATGGCGGAAGCAAGAGATGACAGCGCCCATGACATTTATAAGCCCTCGAAGAGGACTAAATCCGAAGCATGGGCATATTTGAGTTATTATAAGAATGCCAAAGGACAGTTGATTGAAGATAGTCATCCTGTCTGTAGAACGTGCAGGAAAAAGTTGCCGCTAAAGGCATTGAATACAAAAACCCTGATGATTTTGGTCACTATAACCATGACGTTTTGTTCTCTAAGACAAAGCTACTAACGTTAGCATGGCAACAGGTGAATTATACATGCTTCCTCCTGTTTACCCCGGCATGTGCATGCCCAGTATACGACAATGTTGATGAGATATGCGATTTGGGTGTGTAAGTTTAAATGCAGATTAGTTCTTCTACTGTAGCTAAAAACTTGAACAGAGATCTTGCGTTAAAACTCTGCTTAAAAACCAAAACGTAGCAATGTATCTGCATTACTGTATCTGCATCTTGTTCACTCAGTTAGGTGGCTAAAACAGATAATATTCCAATAGTATAATCACTATAACATGTACATAATATCCCACTGGAAGTTAATGAACAATATTAATTGCTCTGATTTACCAGATCCCATTTTATCATTGCTAGATTTCCACTTCTTGTTTTGTAAATCGCATAACATCAACTCTTCTTTCTCCAGTATCGATTCTCTTTTAGAGTAAGTGAATAGAAGTAGACCATCTGCTGTGTCGAGGTCTCTAAAACGTCTGTGTTTTAGTAAGCATTTCTGCTCCCTGCTACTCACACTACCTCTCAACTAGCATGTATCCATGAAAGTGAATATGATTTGTAGTAAGCCATTGACATGGAAATTCTGGAAATGCAACCTGTGCCACACTTTACGGGCTTTATCTTTGCCTGTCCAAGGAGGGAGGAAGTAACTTCCAGAGCTAGCAGATAATATGGTAACTGCAGCTTGCCGTTGAAATTTAAAATCAAAATCATGTGCACGTGTTCAAGTGCTGACAGCTTCATTGTGCAGTCAGTCTTTGAGCCTTAGTCTCCAAGACACCTGCTTTATTGCTGTGCCAGTTCCATGCCATAAACAATGCCACAATGGTCATTAACATGAACCATTTAGTGTAACCATAGACACCGGCAGCCCATCAGCAGCAAACACTGTGCCCCCTCAGTGATGCTGATGTCCTGTTTTCACCACCGTCCACAAAAGCTGCAAAGGCTTTTTTCACACCCACTCACATGGTGTTCTGGAATAAAATCCAGGCTAGAGAAATACAAAAAAACTAAATTGTTTTACAGCATGCCTTCTATAACCTTGAATTTCACACCTAAACTGCATACCCTTTTCCTTCCTCTCTCTGATTACTTCCAATCCGTTTGAGGGCCTGCATCTACTTAACCTGACCCAGCTTACGTTGAAAGTAACCATACTCCAGGGGATCTGGTTCTGCAACACCATCCTGGGAGCCTGACTTAAAGACAGACGAAGACATTAACTTCCTGTCTTTTATTTTTGATAAGGTCAGGTCCAGTGCACAGGCACAGGCACTGTCCCTGAAGAAGAACGGAACATGCAGAAGCTGAACCTCAGGTGAGAGCACACCTAAAGTAACCTGACCCGCCACTTGGAGGATGCTGCTAACCTCAAAAGGCTTTATTTGAGTACTGAGACAGGCTGGTGAGACATTTGAATTCTGCTGTGTGTGTGTGTGTGTGTGTGTGTGTGTGTGTGTGTGTGTGTGTGTGTGTGTGTGTGTGTGTGTGTGTGTGTGTGTGTGTGTGTGTGTGTGTGCATGTACACTTTCATGTAGGAAATTCTATATGTGCTTATGTGTGCAAGGCTTCCAGGGATGTGGTATTGCAGAGACTACATTTGCAGGTTAAACAACGGTTTGTAGGTCAATCTGATAAAAGACATCCTGAGCTGTAAACCTTCATATAACAGGCTCATTTTACTAAACTAAAACTAACAACTTTTTAAAATAAATAAATAAAATAAAAACTTGATCTTGCCCGGTTAAAAAACTAATATACTGTATATAAATAAATAAATAAAAAGGGAATGAAAATGTATTTCAGTTTTAGATTTTTTGCTATAATATTTCTCTGCCGAAAAAAGAGGCAGCATAAATTTGCACCAAATTCTTATGAACAACACAAGTAAATAACAAATAAATATCACTTCACTTCATGTCTCCATGACTTAAACAATTTAATCATATATACAACTCAAACAACTATGCTAATATGTACAAACTACAAATATCAACCCAGTGTCAATCCCATACAACTTCATCCCATCAACCCTTCCTCATCCCTATACCTCAGACTGTATGTTTTGTAAATGTTTACATTTTTGTAACATTTTCATGTTTTTTTCTTTTTTTTTAAATTGATTTAAATTTGGACTTTGTTGAAGTTCCATGTCCAAACCATTTCAAAAATTCTCACCACAAATTAAAATAAGACAGTAAGGCCATTCCCCAGCCATATATGTGTAGCTAAATACTTCTGAGCCATTATACCTGGGCTGGACAAAACAAACTGCTGTCAAACTAAATATTTAAAAACTAAAACTAAACCTTTCTGAAACTAAACAAGCAAACACACTATGAAAACTAACCATACGAAAATGAAAAGTCAAAACTAAAATAAAAAAAATCTAATTGTAAATTCCACACTACGACAATGTCACATACTAGAAGCACACATGTGCAGGTTGTACAACGTCATAAAGGTAATCATCTTTAACATTATCCAAGCAACCTATTCACCTTTGCTTAATCTCTTCTTTTATCAGATGTGACTGCTGTTGTAAAGTACAGGTGTGTGATAAGGTTGCCCTCCAAGTATTCAGCACACAGAAACCAAATCCCTGCTCAAAACTTAAAGGTAACTCCATCCTGAATGTCTGAACTCACCTCCTCAATGTAGCTTTCCATGAAAGAGCCACGGAACATGGCAGCCATCCAGTTGCAGCTGGAGATGAGCAGGGGCTTGTGGGCCGGGAGGCAGCCATCGTCCAGTCGGAACACCACATCTAAAACCGGGGTGGGAAAAGAGCATTCATCTCGTGGTGTGCAACAGATGCCCAGGCTACAGAGGGGGAAAGACAGACAAGGCAGACACACACACACACACACACACACACACACACAGCGCGCACGCACGCACATACCAGACAGACAGAACCACACAGAACCACACAGAGACGTAGACACATGTAGACAGACAGAGAGATAAATTGACAGAAGGACAGAACAGCTTTTGACACAGAGTAAGTGAAGGAGAGCAGATGCAGGGTAATATGGTAAAGGAGTAAATTCTGTGTGGACTCACGACTAAGTTTTGGTGGAGAGAGTGTTGATCAGGAACACAGCAACTAGTGTAATAATGTTGTAATTGGCTACATCAGAAATCAAAGGATTTAATTTATCTTTAATTCAATCACTGAATAATCATTCCGATTCATTTTTCAATATAAACATTTAAAAAGAGTCTTATTTTTAGAATCATGAAGATAAGAGAGAAAGGATAGAAAGAAGTGAATGTGAGACAGGCTAATTTCAGAGACAGCTGATGTCTTGCTCTGGCTGCAAATGCTGTGACAAAATACATACATAACATCTAGGGGGGACAGACAACACCACAAAAACACCAGACACAGGAAGCACACAAGAGCAAAACACAAGAAAACCCAGCAGACTCAAATTATAGTCATCAAACAATTGATGACCTGAAAAGGACTTTAGAAAACAGGTAAACCACAACATACAAAATAGAGCCCAACCGATATTTTATTGGCCGTTGTTAGGCATTTCCCGAACTATTGATATCGGCATTTATAATGGTCGATTAAAAAAAACTTCATTCATGATTCTGATGAATTAATATTTAAAAAATACAATTAAAAACGGACGGTCAACCATGTTATGAGGTTTGGCGTTGCATAGTTTGTCCACCAGAGGTCACTCTACAACGTCCCTGTTGGCAACACTGATTATTAGGGTTCAAACGTTAAGTCTAAATAATAATAATAACTGTTTTAATTATTATTATTATTATTATTATTATTATTATTATTATTACTATTTGTTGTCTGCCTCGCCGGCTCAAATTCCCGGGAGCTGGAATGAGCTAGAAACGTATGAACCCAATCGGCCACATGGTGGCACTGTAATTAAGGCTTTAAAATGCAAACTTTGAAAGGCCACGCCACCCGTCTGATTGACTTGAAATTTCTCACACAGGTGCCGCTTAATGTGCTCTACAAAAAGCCTCAAGGACCATTAAGGTCCACCTAGAAAATTATTCCGCCATTATGAATTTTTTGAAAAACACAATTTTGAGATCTCCTCCTACACCATAGCATCAGTGGATCAAGCTTATTACAAGTTGTATAAAGCATGTCCATATCTCAATTACCTTTTAAGTTATTGACCAATGAACTTCGAAATGGGCGTGGCTCTGGACATAAATGAACACAAATCAGTAACCCTAAGGCCAATCATTACAAAACTCACAGGGTATGTTCAGATAAGTGCCCCAGATATACCCAGACAGTTTTATATACATACGCCACTAAGGGGCGCTACAAGTGCAAAATAGGTGAGTGGCATTACACACATTTTACTATAAATCACATATTCATAGTCCAATCATCACAAACCTTTCAGGAAATGTCCTAATAAGTACCTGAACCACGCCCTGAAAGTTTCATTCAAATTGAACACCAGGGGGCGCTATTAATGCAAACAAACTGCAACAAATTATTATCAAATTATTTTAGTGAGAACTGATGACTAACTACAAGTAACTAATGTTAGGGAAATCTGTTTATGTTTTGTTACGCGTATCCGTATCGGCCTTAAACATCAGTCGGGCTCTAATACAAAACATGTATTTTGAAGCAAATATTTAATGGGAAATATATGATCAAATGTGCACCAAGTGTAAAGACTGAAAGAGAATGCTGGACATTAGCCTTTCTCTATACATTCTACTCATTAGCTTTTCATAATCCTCCATCACTCACTCATACACGCACACACCTACTGTACAGAGAAACACATACTGATGTTTACGTGGAAAAAAATCTACAATGACACTGATTGGCACAGTAGTTTACCAGCATAGGTCCCTTTATTGAGACACTCCTTGATGCGGTTGGCTCTGCGGACGTGGAAAGCCTTGGTGATCTCTTGGTTCATGAAGCTCTCTCTGTTGAGAACATTGGCCACCATCATCCGCAGGTCAAACACCTCAAGCAGCTCTGCTAGGGTGGCCACCTGCATCAGATCCCCTCGGCCTTCGTCCAGACTGCCCGTGTACAGGTACTGAAGCACCGCCTGAAACCACAACAAATTGACAAGTCAAATTTACATCTCTGGAACAACGATGAAAACAGCAACAAAAAAAGCTCTTGTAGCCTGCAGTAATGATGAATAACATTTCTAATCATAATCAAAAACATCAACAGATGTATGTTCTTTTCTTCAATACTGGATGAATATTTTAAGTAATCTTGTCACTTTTAACTTCCGCACCTTAAATGGTTCTTCCTGTATAAGCGCATCCATGGCTACCACGGTCATGAGTCGTGGTCGACCAGTCATGGGATCATCAACATGCTCCAGACACACACTCAGGAACCCCCTTCCCCATCCTGACAGTGCTCGACCAGTTCCTAGTGCTCCCAGGGAGTAGTGGGATCGAGAGGGGAGTGCATTATCACTCTGGGAAGTCCTCAAAGAGCCCTGCTGGAGCAACTGGGGTCGATTCAGGCCCCGCACTCCGCCATCAACCCCATCTTTATCAGTGTCCAGGCTCTTAGTGCGCCCAGCTTGCTCTTTAGCTCCTCTCCTGCTTTGCTCATCTTCCTCCCCACTATCAAAGTTTTCTTTGCTCTCTTGTTCCTCCCCGTGGCCCCACGCATGATCCACCAAGATCAAGAGTGAAGAGGTCATAGAACTTGGAGCAGGAAGTGGCCAGATATACTTTGTGTGCAAAGACGCGAGTGCCACCACCCTGCAGAAGGAAAAGAACATCTGTACACAGTGGCTGGCAGAAAAGGGAATCAGGGCCCTCGCCCTCTGTGGCAGGGGGGTCTGGGATGCCCACTATGGGGCGAGGTGGGCGAGGAGGCAGGAAGGGAGCCTGGAGAAGTGGCCTCTGGACCTTTTTCAGGTGGGACTTCCAGAACTGCAGGTGACGACGGGAGATCAGGGCGGCTCGGATGGCATTATCAAAAACATCTTTGACACCAAACTGAGCAACGATGCTGGTCTCATAGTAGGGAATCCCAAGTTCCTTTGCCACCTCATGGCCTCTCTCTGGTGGAAGGATATCGGTTGGTTTGATGGGTCTGCAGGACAGGGAGAGATAATGATGGCTTATCCCAAGTAGGAAGTTGAGCAACAATACCAGAAATTGACACAAAGCAAAACAGTGATGTTTTCATCTCAATGCAAATTTTAATAACATGAATCTAAACTTCATTTATATTATGGGACAATTGGTATTACAGATAATTAATTAAATGTATAGCAGCCAAAACATGACTCAAAACACTTTTCATCACAACATCACTCAATGAACATAGCATTGCATAGCAACATAGTTTTGTCTTGTTTGCAGTGACTCAGTTACAGTTACACTGCTTGATTAACTGGAGCAACCCCATGCAACCTTCACTGAAAGCCAGCGTGGCACATGTTCCATCTGTCTGTTGATGCCTGGTGAAAAAGGTGTCTCACTTGGCAAGGGGTCGACGTGCACGGTTAACTGCATCCAGGTCGGCATAGCGCAGATCCAGCTGGCAGCCAACCAGAATGATGGGTGTCCGGGGACAAAAGTGCTTGATCTCCGGAAACCACACAGTGCGTACATGGCGCAGGGAATTGGGATTAGCCAGAGAGAAGCAAAGCACCACTACGTCTGACCTACAGGGAGAGAAGGGGTAGAAAGTATTTATTTCTTGTGCTTACAACCTTACATAAATCGTAAATAAGATAGGAAAAAGATAGCAGAAGACAGCTGATTTTTGGTGTCATGAGCAAGAGATTTCAGAAGACATGTGGTCTTTGATGGAGTTAAGGGTACAAAAAAGAGAAAAAGAAAAAATGGGTATTACTGAGTCACTGAACATCTTGTCAGTTTATGTTAAAACGTGTCATATGTTTATGGAAGAAGCTTGTTCAGCTGCCCCAGGCAATGTGGGAGCATGGACAGTGCCATCGAGAGAGCTGGGGTTTACTAGACGTGTGTGTGTGTGTGTGTGTGTGTGTGTGTGTGTGTGTGTGTGTGCCTCTGGGATGGTGATCTGTGTGGCCCATCGCTCTCATTCTCTCTCTCTCTCTTACGTAAATATCCCTAAGCCCTCCAAGGCAAGAGAAAGCCAAGAATAGATACACACACACACACACACACACACACACACACACACACACACACACACTCATCAGTACTTACAGCTGATCTCTGGTTCTGATACTATTGTGGCATGTTTTTTGCATGTGTGTCTGTTTCTAGGTAATGTTAAATCAAGCTCTGTGTCGGTGAGACTGAACATTTTGTACCAGCACAATGCTGACAGTGCAAGAATCTATAATTGCTAAATGATCTACTTCTTAAAATAACACAACACAAGGCTTTTAACCAAAGTGGCACAAGACCAGGCCTGTTTTGCATTAGCATCGCTTGTTTAACTTTCATGCTGCATTAACCATCAATGATAGGCTGCAGATATTGAAATGTCTAATCTTGTTTTTGACATTTGTCAGACATACACCAACAGATGTGAGATGCTAAACCTGAACTTTAGAGCAGCATCACACACCACTGGAAGACTTCTCTTTTTCAGGCGTATTTACTGAGTAGACAAAGGCTACACTTAAAAAAAAAAATATATATATATATATATATATATATATATATATTTTTTTTTTTTAAGTATATATATATATATAAAATATATAGCCTTTGTCTACTCAGTAAACAGGCCTGAAAAAGAGAAGTTTTCAGTGGTGTGTGATGCTGTTCTAAAGTTCAGGTTTAGCAATATATAAGACATTGTGCAAATTATATAAAAAAGCCAACAAAGAGAGGTTCCACCTGTTTTGAATAACATTTCAACAGTTTTAAAGTGTTTGAAAATCTTCAAAAAAGGAAACATCCTTGAAATGAATTTTAAAAAACAACTTAATTTACATACAAACATGCACACACAGCACTAGATCAAATGACTGTCTACAAAGAAATATGTTTACAGTGTAGACACAGGTTCCATAGTCCAACTTTACTTTCACTAATGTAATCTCTGAAAAGCTTATACTCCCAAGGACATAACATAACACTACACCACCAAAGCATTACATCACCTCACACACACACACACACACACACACACACACACACACACACACACACACACACACACACACACACACACACACACACACACACACACACACACACACACACACACACACCCATTAGCACTTTGTCAAGGGATCATTACCATGAAATAGTCTGTTTGAGGTCATGTTATGTGTACGTTTCTTTGTTCGCATGGTTACATGATTTCTTTTTGCATACCTTGAATTTACTGCCATTGTTTGTGCCAGTATAACTTTATGTTGTTAGCATAACACTACTGAAATATGAGCCCCAGAAGACTTTCACTGTAAATCTGTCCGATCTTGACCTATCTATAAAAAGCAGCTATTTGAAAGTCTGAAAGTGAAGGTGAGGTAATTAAAAACGAGTACCAGAACAATCCTTTAGAACAGCTACTTTGCATTGCAGAGCTATTTCCAGGTTCAACCTGCAGGTCAACCCAGATAACCTAAATAATGTATTTTTATGTATGTAACCTGTCCAATGTTCTATCACTAATTGTTTACCACCAACACAAATGCATAATAAATAGCTCCACCAGTGACTGGTTATTTATTGCTTTCTGTGCGTGTGGAACATGCATGTGGTGGATTCAAACTACAAAGGTCGTCAGCTGCCAGATTATGTAAGAAGAGACACATATATGGAAACAGGCCTTGCACATGCACAAACAGAACAGGGATGTCCCAGATAATCAGATTATCCGTTGCAATAAAGAAATTGGTAAATGGGTCTTATGCAGGCATATGTCTATCACTCTGAAATCACACAGGCTGACATGACACCCCTCATCGTCATTAAGTCTGTCACAACTATACAGTATTATAAAAGTTCATAGGGCACTACTTAAACTGCTTACAAGTACAAATGCTTACAGGTGCAATATGATATTGTTTTGCATATTTAGTCAAAAAGCAAAATAGCTCTTTTTTATGAATTTCTGTTGACTGAAAAAAAAAAAAAAATTAAGTTGAGGTTGGCTCAGGTTAAGTTTGGCTTAGCCTATTTTCAGGCCGAGATTGTTTCCCAACCAGAATGTTCCTCTCCTAACAAAGCATGTGACAGTCTGGGTATTGTCTAACAATGTGATGTTTTGATATCAACAAAAGGCTGAGAGAGGAGGAATGTGTGGAGAGGGTTTGGGAGCAGCAAAGTGTCAAGGCTAAAGACCATTTCACAGTTGTAAAGATAAACATTCTAAATGACCTGAAGTTGATTTCTTGTTGCAGTGTATGTGAATGACATCATGGGACATGAAGTTTAACAAGGGTCCAGGTTATTTCCTTGCAATGGAATTCCATGGAAAGGGTCTATACAGAAGGTGAATGATGGGAGTTGAATTACGGGATAATGAGGGAGAGGGGTGGTGAAGGTGAGGTAGAGGAGTCCTAGGGCAGGTTGGAGGAGAGGACACGGTCCAGATGAACGAGTGGATGAACAGAGCTGGAAGAAGAGGAGGGGGAGGAGGGGAAGTTGATGCCTAGAGCTGCAGACGCCATGGAGGCAGGCAGGCAGGCAGAAAACAGCTGAGCTGGCACTGTGTCTTTATCAGCTGACTGCAGACTGACAAAGCATACAGGACATTCAGACAGACAGCCACACAAGCGCCCACACACCAGAACAGACACAAACAGAGGCAGATCCCTGTGCAGATGTACAGACACTGAGAACGTGGAAGGACACCACAGAAGGGAGGGAATTTGAACCACATGCTGAAACTATACGCAACCTATAAATGCACAAATTGACCTTCTGTCAAGCAGATGCACTTGCAAAAAGGTGACAGGATGACATGTTACACAAAGTGCATCCACCCACACTCTTGACAGAACTTGCAGATGGCAGTGTAACATGTACATGTATGTGTGTGTTGATGTTTCTGTCTGGTTAGGGCATATGAAAAATTAAATTAAAACATTAAATTATGACAGACATGCATACCATACAGATAAAATAGTATAACAAATATAAGATAATTACAATTACTAGACAAAAAAAGATTTTTTTAACCCAAAATTATTTTATTTAGATAAATATGTGGGTTAATAATGAATGGTCTATTAACATAACTCATTTTATGATGTAGGTAGGTTCACTTTTCTGTGTTACTGTCATTTGAATTGGTATTTGATGGTTTTGCTTGAGCAATAAGTACTTTTGCATTTCATGCCAATAAAGCAGCTTTGATAAAGGGATGGTGAGTAAGAGGATAGAGTGATGATCCAATCATGTCTGGTGGAGGAAGGATGTAACAGCTTGAGGGCAAAGAGGTCAACTAAAAAGAGTGGCAGCTGGATTACACAAAAAACAACTTTTGGGTAAGTAAATGTTATGTGGGCATGTTTATGGGGGTGTGACAGATTAGTTACATTCTCATTGTAAATTACTTCCTCCTAAATCAGCCAAGAATGAATTTGGTCACATATTTGTCCAAGAAAATTGTGTCAAGGCTTTACAAATTTTACAGCCAAAGCAAAGCATTCTTTTGGCTACACCAACTGTGAAAGAGGAACATGTTATGAAGTTAACCCTGGGGTCAGCCAGTGATTGTGTTATTGGGTCAGTAACTAGGTTTTGCTTTGTAGAATGTCTGGATGCCTGTGTGCGTGTCTGTCTGTCTGCCTGTCTGTCTGTATGGATCTGCTCACCTGCCATAGGCGAATCGTCGGTCTTTGTGATGATCCCCAAATGTGTCCCATAGCCTCAGGGACACACTGACCTCATCCACTACATCACGAGATCTCTCTAACACCTGCAACAGAGACAAATGTCCATGTAAGCAGGTTAATAAGGTCTTAACTTCATTGTGATGTTTGTGTTTTAGTGGAACTGAAGGATTATGCAATCACCCGGAAAGAAAAAAAAAAAAGAGTACAATTTCAAACTGCATTGTTTTTAAAATTAAGATGTATTTCATAGGCCTGAAGAATAGATATTTTCCCAAGTGTGCTGTGCTGATAAATGAAGCCAACGCAGAAGTGCCAAAAACACTAGTTCATGTAGTGGTCACTCGAGGCTGGCTCGTAATTCCTCTTAGTCTAGATCAACAGAAGTATATTTCCAGGACAAAGCCTGACAAAATTTTTTTTAATTTGGATTGTGCACAAGTTAACAGGCAGACATGCGAGTGAACAAGGCAGCTCTGCTTGGTTCTTTTGGTGTATGATTGTAAAGATTAAAATTTTTGTTTACGGCTTTTACTACCGGTATGTAACTGGGATGTTTTGGGACCAGTTGACGGAATTGCTATGGACAAAGTACACAAGGAAAGATCAATTATGTTTAACCATGTATCCAGCTAATTTAATTAGCTTCATTACTGCATTGTGAGAACAGTTAACTTGATATTGTATGTAGCGCTTTCTTTCACAAGGTGCAAATGTTCCACCAAAATAAGTTCCTTCCCGAGACTATTATGCTGTTCAAAAGTATACCAGAGTTTGTCTATATGTGGCTAATTCCCCACTGTGTTTGGCTGTGTGTGTTTGTGTATGTGACTGCCCACCTCCTGGCATACACGGTACTGGTCGATGGCCCAGACGGTTGGCACGTGGGTGGCAAGCAGCTGATACTGTGTGAGGGTGGCATTGCAGGCCCGGGCACAGATTAGCCTGGTCTTGCCTACTGCATTATCCCCTACCACCACACATTTAATGGTTTCCACATTGGGCCGCTCATAGTCTGTGTCTATATCCATGGAGAGGGCCCTGGAGAACAGGTAAAAATAGAGAGTGGAAGAAAAGATGTTAATTCAACATTCATGGAAAATTAAAATCATATTGATAACGCAATGAAAGCAACTGGCACAGTAGTGTCTAACTCTGGCCCGGTCCAGGAAGCTTTGTTAAGGCTCCAAGCCCCCATAGCTGTAATAACCAGTGTACAGTGGCTTCTGCCAAACTACTCAACAGAACACATGGTTTACAGGCTAAGGAATGGAGGGACCGCAGAGCTATTTCTGTAACAGCAAAGAGAGAGACCTCCCTTGAGCTCTCTATCCCTTTCTCACTTTGTCTGTTGATCATCCTATCTGTCCCCCTGTTGAAAGCATGAAAGCATCTTCACTTCAGAGAAAACATAATGAAAAGTGATGATACATCTACTTGGCAGCAATAAAAAGACATCAATCCCTCACAAATGCATTTGTAATTAGTTGTTAAGGTCATTCAGGAGCCCAGGTGGAGATATGCATCATCTGTTAGGGTCAAACATATTTATTTTAGGCTTAAACAGCAGGGGGTGCAGACATTTAGTTGCATGTTTGACCCCTGTTAACTCTGGACTTAACCATAGCACAAGACAGAAGTAATTATGCACAAAGCTCAACCGACTTCCTCTTTTAAAACCACACATCACTGTGAGAAGCTTATCAAAATCCCCTTCCCATAAACTGCTTACAAACATTTCTGACATGTCAAAACACATGTTAATACTGTACCTAATTTCTAAAACATTCCTGAAAGAATCTGCTGCATCAGATAACCAGCCCACACACTGTAAGACCTGCAGTCGGCTAATCAGTCCATCCGTCCTAGCAACTAGTTCAAAGACCCACCCCAAGGCCCCATAAATAGAGCATCTGAAACATTCATAAAGGCCTTCACTTGCTATTCCATTGACGTGGATGCCACTGCAACACTGACAGACTCAAGTAGCTAAAACTGGCATCTATTCATCAGACACATGAGCCATGTGTGCAATCTGCTAATCAACCATGACCTGCTCTTTATGTCTAAACACACTTCCAACCTGTTCATAATACCACCGCTGCTTGATAGAACTAAGTTATTCCCCATATACTTCAGACAATGATTTCCCTTATCAACAACATCTTTCCTGTCAAAAAGGATTCCCAATTTTGTAAGCCAGGAAGTGCTGAACAGAGAGCCTACCTTTGTCTATCTGAGCTGAAGAAAAGAGTTAAAAGTGAAGGCAGTTTCCTGAATGGCCTATATGAAACAGATAAAGCTGTGCCTTTCAGAGTTATAAATACCCTTTTCCCATCACCACCTGTCTGGCTGCAACACCTTCAGAGACACGTACTACAGGTAGAGGAGAGAGATAGAAGAAGCAATAAAAAGTTACAACAACCTTGCACTTATCTAACAGCTATATGCCTAATGGTCACAACAGCTGCCAAAACAGCAGCCCTCTTTGTGCTGCATTAGGAAAAGAGGTATGGAGGACCAAGTATGAAGTCTGACATATTACATAATTTGGTTCTGTAATATTTACATTATGTGGCAAAGGGGGAGAGAGGATACATAGTTGTGTTCATTCCTACTGTTTCCAATGCAGCAGTAGATAAGTAAAGGGGAATATAAGAGAGACAATGCAGAGAGGGTATTAGAGAGAAAGAGAGGGACTGTCCGCCCAGCATAAGAATCAGTCAGTCATCCCACTAGGATCAAAAGGGCAAGACCAACAATAACCAAGGCTGATAGAGACAGATAGAGAAAAAGAGACAAGAGTACAGTTCAACACCCTCTACTACTGACCCCTGGAAGTCAGACCGATTTGGAAGTCTGTACGCATATGGGCAATGTGAGTGTGCATGCATGTGTGTGCATGAGGTAATGAGCTTAGGGCCGGAATGATGCGAGTAATGATGTAACCGGGAGGTGGCGTTGGTGGTGGTGTGGACAGTTTCTCAGGGGGACAAAGAGTACCCAGCTCCCAGATACCATCCTCCATCGGAAGCTCTGCATCGCCCTCCAAGTGAGACTCTGGTCATACGTCGGTCAACACACAATTGCTTACTCGCACACCACTGCACTTGATAGATATGCACCTACTCTCAGGTTTATATTTAAACTGTATAAGCTTTCACAAACAATTATTTTTTAATTGCACGGCTGAGGGATGAGCAGAAGCCGGATACTGTGAGAGCTGAGCTGCTCAGAGTGGAAAGAGAAGCTGCAAAGCTCAGGTTTCATTTTTAGCCAATGACCTATTAACTGCACACAGATGTCTAGACCTCATCATCTTCCCAACAAGGACGCAAAGGAGGCTGCAAGGACAAAGAAGTGTTGGCATGTAACAATAGAATGTGTGTGTGTTAACGAGAGAATGAGATTCTGTCCCAATTTCTGACTCCTATATTGACAGGTGTAGGCAAGACTACAGTGATAGTTACGCTGTGACAGGAACTCAAACACCCACTCAACACACAAACACCAACCTTCAGGTTTACTCTGGAAAGTGCGTGCATGTTCAATGCCGGAGGACCAGACAGACAAAGAAGCTCATGCATAATTTGGATAGTGTGTGTCTCAGTATGGCTTTGCTTTAAGGCCAGAGGGGGTTTCATAAGGATATGGCTTACAGCTCTACCTCATTGCACAGTTCCTGGAATCTTTACCACTTGTTTTTTATACACTTCCTTTCTTAATCCTTCATTTATTATTCTGTCTGTCTCTGCCTTTTCTGGTTTGTTCCCAGCTGTGCCCACTCAACCACACATTCTGACCCGCTCACAAAGTCCCTCCACTCTCCTTCCTATTCTGTATTCATTCTCCAATTGTAATTCTCCAGCTCACAGTTATTCTATTCTTACCTTCCCTCACTGTCTTTTAGTAGCCTCTCTCCATCACCCCTCTTTCTTGTCCTCTCCCAGTTTTTTTCTGTCTCATCCAACAGCATGCCCTCTCCGCCCCTTTTATTAGACGTCATCCATCTATCTATCTATGACCTCACACTTTTCTGAATAGCAATCAAGGAGAAGCATTAAGCAGACAGCTCTCCCACACCCAGTTTGCTTACCCTCTGTCTCCCTCTCTCTGTTACACAACACCCATAGCAATACTCTGGCAGCAACCGCTCATCCCAATGCTCTCCGCAGCCCCCATCTGCCTCTTTAATGTCCTCTTCCTTAGGGCTGGAGTTCACCTTAACACCCCGTCTGGGCCGCCTGCCTTTCCGCTCCCTCCACCCAGCATTGCAAAACAAAATGACCCCAATATCCACCCACTTTATCTATGGGCCAACACTTGTGCACTCACACAGAGCTTTGGAGTTTACACTATCACAGGCTTGACTGCATAGTCAAAGTGTCCATGTGTAATTGTTGGAAGAAATGATGGCTACATGTGTAGTCATGTATGCAACCTAATTCTTTTATAACTATTTTTTGTCAAATGTCTGCTCCTATGAAAGAAAAAGTCTACCCATTCGTACTGGTAAATACTTTTCATGTGTGTGTATGTGTGTGTGTGTGTGTGTGAATGTGTGTTATGTGGATGTTTGAGGCAGTGACTGCCATAGGCACAGCTGGCACAGACTGGTTACATAACCTGGTCTGTTGCCTCTGCTTGGCTCCCTGGATGTCTGACAGTAGACCTCATACTCACACATACTAGCATAGACATGCATACACACATGCATGCCGGCATGTACTTGCCTCACCCACTGCAGATGCCGGTATTGGTATTATTGTGCGGCGTCCCGTGGCAGACAGCGATATGTAAGCAATCAATCCTAATGAATGAGGATCATTGGGAGCCGCATATCAGCCTGCTTAAGAAAGCCTTCCTCCTCTCTTCTCTCTGCTGAAATTATGCTTTGTAAATACAGGAAGGCTCCTCTTGATGCACTAATTTCATTTATCCCTCCCCATCATCTTCCTTCTTCTTCTCCTCCTCCTCCTCCCCTGTCCATATTTTCCACCTACTATTTCTCTCCATCTCTCTAGCTGTCTTAACTTATTTCTCATTTCTATTTCACGCCCTTATTTTTTCCAGTATCCACACACAGTAACATTTTTTGTAACATTTCTGGTCAGTATCTCCCAGGATCCCTTTTCTTCTATCACCTTTCTTCCATCAACTTTCCCAACCATTTTTACTATTTTTTTTCTGGAATTTTTTCTGATAAAATAAACATGAGATGGTATGAGATGTCAATTCCTTTGCCATTGAATATTAGTACTTTCTTTGAGACTGCTTTGACTATGTTAAAAAATAATAATAAATATATACTGTACTTAATGTTCTGATATTCCTATTCTTTATCTATTAAAATGAGTCAAAGCAATTGTGAATTACTTTAACATTGAGCTAAAGCAATCAGTCAGTGACCCAAATATGATTGTAACTATATCAAAGGGGAGGTGGATTAGGTCTGTCTGGAAAACGATATTCCAGGCCGCATATTTCCTTCGGGAATGCAACAGGGGATTTACACATAATGTAAAATACATTTTAAAAATGGGCTAGAATATAAGGCCCTGGTCTTTTCAACTCAAAATAGCCTGGACCCTGATTATCAAACTATTATACAGTATATTTGAAAACTAAAAACAGAGCTGAACAGTATTAAAAGTGTAAAAACACTTTTTTTTCCACCAAAGCTCTTCGGTCAATGTTATAACATACTGGGTTCAAACCTAATAGAACACACACATAAAGCATAAAACATATACACGATTGCAAGGCTTATTACACCTCCATACCTTCCATTACAGCCTGATACACGGGTCAGAACATTCAAGGCATCATATAATGCGGGCTGACTGTTCAATGTGGGTCTGTCAGTGCTGCACTATGTTATCTCAAAGATGTTGACACAGACAAACTTGTTGGGCATCATCATCATCAACCATAAGAAGCTCTAGATCCATCTGATGTTATACATAATGACAGGCCTGATCATTGAGTCATTAACAGAAGTAGTAATAGAAGGTCTAAAACCAAGACAAAAAAATATTTTTACAAAGATGTGGATAGAATATTTAGTAATGCTAGAATAAATAATACAATTTATAACAGTTGGTGTTTCCACAAAAGGATGAGCCCTAGTCACAGGGTAGCCATTAGAGTAATGGACATGTTTTCAAGAGAAAAATATATTGGCCAAAGGACAAAGATTGCACAAGAAGGAAGAGAACTGAGCCAAATTGTTTATGTAACCAAGTCCTGCAGATATGATTAATTGCTAATGACTGGGAATGAATATATGGGGAAATGAAAACTTCTGGTGTACAATATTCTTTCTTTCTTCATTTCCAGGTATAGTGAGAGGCTTCTTCAGCAGTCAAGCAGCCACTCTGCTGTAACACAAGCCCTCCGATTACATCATAGCCACAGGATCAGCATTACAAATTTTATAGTGTGTGTGTGTGTGTGTGTGTGTGTCATGCGCGTGCGTGCACGAGTGCGTGTGGATTCTTACAAACTAAGATTCTGCGCGGTGTCTATTGTCACAGTTTTGATCCGCAATGCATGCTGTTCCACTAAATACTGTGCTGTAGCATCACACTCATCAATGAAAAGCACCTCGTGCGCTCCCTCTCCCCGCAGCCATTCATAACTACCTGGCTCATTCATATTTTTGCCTAGCCTATTGTATTATTATCCCTGTGTGGGGGAGTAAAATGCAGGTTAGACACCACGTTTAGCACGCTGGTATGATGTCTTTCACATATCGATGTAGTTAAAAGGCAGGTAGATATCAGCCTACATCCCAAATGATGCGCTGATAAGTCTTGCGTAATGTGCCAAGCCCATCCGCTGCACTACAACACTGAATCGAAATGCTCTAAAGCAGTCTGTGCTGCACGCGTGGGATTAAAGAAAACATCTTCCATTGTAACATGTAGGCTACTGCTAAAATAATGTAAAACGTGTCAAATATAGGAGCCTTTAAGACTACGCAGGGACATTATAGAGATTTAAGAGGAGATTAAAAACCCATTAAGGACAATGGGCATGACATGAACTGAACAGAGCTGATGATTTCTGAATATTTAGAGTAACGGATATTACAATTAAGTGGTGGGTGGATTTCTTAGTGCACAACTAGAAGGGCATTGGGAGCATGTGACCTGTCCTGCTGTAGGAGGGGTCCCTACCTTCCGACGGTTCCGGAATTGACCCACATGCCACTCTGCTGGTGGTTTAGCCGGTCGCTCAAACCGGACAAAAACGCGCGAAGAATGAAGACGTGGTGTCGGTGGTGCCGTTGTTTGTCAAAGAGAAACTGCAGGACCTCTGCACTTTCACATCCTCTCCTCTTACTTCCCCTCGCTGCCTTCTTAACCCAGCGTCCCACAGTCCTCAACAAGTAGGCTACCGACTCGCTGCTGCAGACCTGATAAGCTGTTGTGTTTTCAATCAGACACCTTTAGGATCAAATGTAAACATAACTGGCCTAAAGATATTTCTGTCTGAGCCACCTCCTTTTCTGTTGTTGTATCCCCAGCTGATTTCCTCTGAGGCACGCCTCCACGACTGCGCGTCACGACAGAAGTCGACCAACTCACATTGTGCTGCGTTCAGGTGCCCTCAGAAAGAAATAAGATTTGGAACAGAACGGCAAACCTAAGCTTCCACAATGTAACCAAAGCTGCACGGCTGTGACATGTTTGGGGGTAGAACAGAAAGCATAGAAGGCATAAGAACATTTGTTAGGCATATTTTAAAACGGACGGCTTGTGCATTCATTCCAACCATAAAATTGAACCCCTTATGTTTGCATTTTCGGTTGCATTTTCAGTTTTTCTGTGCTGGTAGACTTAGAGCTAGGGAAGCCTATCTTAACACAAATCTCTTAACACAAATATCACCCCCAAAAAAGCGGCTGAACATTCCAAACAAATTTAATACAACACTTGAGGTGTCGATTGACGGAGCTGAAAATAACCACTTGAATGTCTTAAAAGAGATCAGGACCAAGAGCCAATCATATCCTGCGAAACGGTGCTTTCCATCCTGTTAACTCAATACATCCCACAAAGCATGCGGTCTTTTGTTGTTAAAACATTTGAGCACAGCTGTGTAGGCTCTATGTCATTATGACTCCCATTATTACAAGGGATTGGGCATTTAAAAATTAAAATATAAAGCATATTTACCAAGATTAAAATAAATACGAATGTGCCAGAAAAAAATTAATTATATTATAAATACCCATCTGATCTTAGCTTAAACTCTTTAATCCTTGCTCATTCATATAAGTCATTCCCTATGCAAACAAAAATCCAGATAAATGATTCAATAGTTATTACTCATTGGCAATGAATTGTTTTTTTCTCCTATGGTTATTCTGGGTATTCAGGCATAGCAACTAGCTACCACATAGCAACACTTGTGTATTTCTACAAAAGCCAATACAGGAGCCAAGAAAAAAAAAGGAGATTGTGGATCGCTGTGGAAAATACCTAGGTTTTTTTGCCCTTCACATTTGTCCAAGAGCTCAATGTCTGGGAATGCATTTCTGGAATGTTAGGCTGTACCAGAGAAGAAAAATGCTGCCATGTAGGAGATAAAATATCTCACTATTCTGCCAGCAAAAACTAGTTTTACTTTAAACTTAAATTGCTTTGTTAATGTGATGTTATCCAGCTAAAGACTTTGCCCAGGCATGTTTTTAAGACAGGAACCTTCTTCTGAGTCATGTGTCCTTTATATATAGCCATGCCTGCAATCTGAGATAAGAAGTGCAAGTGGAATTGGAATTGGTATTAGATTACATTTTATCTTACATTTCATTTTGGACATTTTGCCATGTTGGGCAATACAGGGACAGTGAATAGTCTGATCTTCCAACTTCCTTTCATGACATGGGAGACTGAAGACAGACATCTACTGGTAAAATTTGGTACTGACCTCTTGAAGACAAAGGACATACAGTATAAGCACTCTCTGCTCAGTGTTGCCACTGAAGGCCACTGCACCGAGAGCAACATCTTTGTGACAGTGTTGATCAGCAGTGGTTGCCAGTCTGTATGTCTAGAATGAAAGCGTTTAATGAAGCACAAAAATGCTATAGTAAATCACAAATCTATTGCCTGACCCTTCTGCTCCTCAGTCTATCCCAACAAACTCACAATGATGTGTGTTTTTATGCTTGTTCTTGCACAAAATATGCAAAAGCACACATGCAATAGCACAGAACCACAGTAAAGAGAACAAGAGTTTAATATGCAACAGAGTGGAGATGTCTATTTGTGTAGGGTTGTCTTGAAGCCCTGAGAAAACTCTGGCCCCTGACCTGGCTGGCATGGCCAGAATGAAACAGCATGAAAGATGGGCTGGAATACTGCTGGAGAAAGCAGGGGTTCAACAGCACTGGCACTGAGAGGGCTTAGAAATGTGGAGAGGCAGCCCCTTTGTTAGAGAGGTGTACTTGTGAGAGAACTCTCAAGCAGCACAGGCTGCGCCTATGTCTGGCTTTTTCAGCTACAGTAATACGGAAAAGACAGAGTGGCTTTGTTTACATGCTTTATCACTCTTTTATTAACTGTGTGGGAAGTTTACTCCCAATGCTTTTACACTTTGGTGAGATTCAAATTGGGAGAATGAGCTGAGATCATTCTTTGGCATAATTATCTCAACAAGTAATGTCCTGCTGCTTGGACAAATACTCAGTTTAGTCTGCAGTATATTCAGCGCCATCCAATGTTCCTCAAGTTTTGTTGAAGGGTTGAATTTGTTTATTTAGACCAAAATACTTTCAAGCTCATGACATCACCATTTGGTATCCTGAGGATACCCTTTACAATGTTTACAATACTTTCATATTACCTCTGTAAATGCCTTCATCTCACTTTTCATCAAACACTCAAGAAGGGCTTTATTTTGCAATTAACGATCCACCTTTTTACATAAAGAAATCTGACACCTGTTTTTACAAAACAGTTGCTGGTGTTTCAATAAAATTCTCTACCTGTTCATATCATGGTGAAGGTGAACATCTTTGGGCTTAGATTGATTGATTTCAGATAAAATCGTAAGTTTACTTAATATTAAGCAATGAACATTGGATATCACTTTTATGGATGTAGAGTATTTTGTTATGAAACTCTCTCTCCCCTCATCTCCTCCCTTTGTGTCCACTCCTCCAATAACCCTATTCTCACCCCTACCGCTCGCCCAAATATCCAACAGGCCGCACACCCCTGTCTCAGCACTGTACTGAAACTGTTCTAAAGCTGTCAAAACACCCAGCTTCTCACACTCCCCACATCCACAGAGAGTTTGCCTCAAACACACACCGTACCCAGCGCTATTAAACACACACATGCAACGCACACTCAATGAAAACAGTCTACATGCAGCCCCATGCACTGACACAAGTAGGTCAGAGCTGCAGTGGGTCTTCCAAACAGTCCTTCAACACCAAGCAACTGATAACAGTATCAAAGATTAAATTCTACCTTCAGCCCGGACACACACATACACACACACACTACACACACACACACACACACACACACAAACAAACATGAAATATCACATGTGCGTCTGTAAACTGTTTGTTTGGCAGGATGAAGCATTTTTGTTTCACAGACGAATAAGACAAAAATGGATCAAAATAGGAATTTCAATTTGTTCCTCTGGAAGAAAATTCAGAGGTCAAAGGTGACGGGTGAAAGTGAAATGAGGGTTCCTAAATAATCCCTGGTAGAAGAACAGTAAAAAAATAGACAAATACACAGAAACACACAGATATCTATGTCAACCTCTGACTTGGAGTCTTTTCATTTCCACTCTTAATCTCTCTCTCTCTCTCTCTCTCTCTCTCTCTCTCTCTCTCTCTCTCTCTCTCTCACTCTCTCTCACACACACACACACACACACACACACACGACACTGGGAGGTGGCTGAGATGTGTTGCCAGAGCCGGCACCCTGGCATGAAACAGAGTGTTTTGTAACAGCCGGCCTATTTGGCGATGGGTGATGGGCATGTTAGCAGAGTATGAGTTTAAGTGAAAAACATTCAACGCTAGATAAGGCCTGAGAGAAAGTACAGAAAGAGATAGACAGACAGACAGAGTGCAAGAGAGCGAGAGAGAGGCCGGGATATTGTTTACTTACTAAGTTATCAGTAGATTGTCTTATCTACAGTCAGCTGGAAAGCTCTATGTATGTGAACAGCTGTTGTTGCCTCATTATATCCTAATGAAGACATATCACTCCAATGCTCACAACAGAAAGAAAAACACTACAATGGAGTAAAATGTCAGAGCCCATTAGTCAGAAGCTATTGCAGTAAATGTATTCATTCTTAAATGCTATTTCATTCTAGGGAGACACACATCCGCGTAACATAAATGGTATGTATTGTAAAAACCAGATCCATTTAGAAAACCTTTTAATGCAGGTTTAATTAATTTCATGTCAAAAAGGCTGAGTATTTTTAAGTAGACCGCTAACTAACTCTCATGTTTCATTTGCATCGCCTTCATTTTTACATTCTTTTAGAGGACCTCCAATTTATTGTCCAATTTCAAAATCAACCAATTATTCAAATATTATTATTATATGTTTTTAATGCTTTTAATCTAATACCCATTTTGAGTGATTACAAATTCCACAAACTGGGCAGCATTTAAAAATAAAAAAAAATTAATTAAAATATGAGTTTGACCTTAAGGGTGTGTGTAAGGCGTGCACCCTGTACAGCAAGATTTAAAACTAAGTTAGCTGTGCCCTCAAAACCAATCATGGATACAAAGAAAAAGTCTGTATGATTTAGATTTATGAGATATTAAACGCCAAGGTCTCCAGCATCCCAAACATAACAGAACAGATAAAACTCTTTCTGTTAACAAACTTGTCATCAGTTATTATTCTGCTGTTGCTACAGAATGTGGAATGACAGCCAGTTGGTGAGTCTGACTCCCTGGCTGCAGATAAGTGTTCACTGACTATAATACTGATGTTTGATCAGGTCATGTCCGTGCTGGTGATGATGGGCCATGATGGTAGAACATTTCTGGAATGTAAAGTGGCTTAAGGTCCTGGGGCAAAGGCTGGATAGAGGTGGGGATAACTGAATAGAAGGGAAGGATGGAGGGCCAAATGAGTGAAGGAGAAAGGAAGCCCTGGTGAGGGTGTATGGTGGGGTAGTTTTGTGGGGGATTGGGGGGGGTCTTCTCTTTGCCTGCTGTCAACCTGATTATAAACAGACCTCTGATTACGATATTAATGCCAACTTAAATGTTTCCCAGTAAGGTGCCTGGCTTTTGTAAAGTGATGCCTGGGGTGAACAAGAACACAACGTTGCATGTTACTCACTGTCCCTAACTAGCTGCCCTCAGACTGCCCATTTAGAGCCATGTGGCATCTGTCACACACAACCAACACAACCAACAGCACATCTGCCACCATCAGCCCATACAGTGCTTATGTCAAGTTACCCCAGCTTTCTTGTGGCTATGGTTTCCTCTGCATGGCCTCTAGCACCAACAATCGTCAAGACATCTCTGAGTGCTAAGAAGGAAACACTTAAGTGAGAAAATTCAGTGATTCCGTGTGCTCTTTGTTTGACAAATTGTTTCCTTTTTGGTTTAAAATCCTTGCCTGTTTTCAGCCTGTTTCATCCAAAATCACAGCCTAGTAGCCTAGAATGCCTGGCGATAGACAAGGTGGAAGGGATGGTTGAGAGGTTGAAGGGATGAGTGCATACTCTGAATTCTTGAGTGGCATAAATCTTCTGTGATATAGACAAACTGTGCATACCACAGGCGTAATATACTGCCTGCATTCTGACTTGAGGGTATTGATGTTGCAAAGGCATGTCTTGTTTGTCTTGCTATGCCCAAGTTCATGTTCAGACCCCCCCCACACACACACACACACACACACACACACACACACACACACACACACATAAAAATAGTTGTGACTTTATTGACTCTTGATTTTTGCATCAAATTAATCAGACAGGCATTTATGCAGACACAAATGGACCGGCTCTTTCACTGAAAAACATTATTTTGTAATACATACATTCACAAACAAATACACATGCAGTCTCTGCTGGATAGAGGCACACAGGTCAGCAGAGGTGCCTCTTAAGCTGTGGCTGTGAAGTGGCAGGGCTAATCTTATTAGGCTCTCTTCAGCTGCTGGTCCAAACTCTTAAAGTGATAGTTCACTTTGCTGGAAAACTGGCATATTTTAATCTTTAAAACCTAAAGTGTTGCCCTTTTGTTTGGGTTGTCATGTCCTATTAAAGCCCAATTAATACTATATATATATATATATATATATATATATATATATATATATATATATATATATATATATATATATATATATATATATATATATATGGGTTTGACACAAGAATAGGTTCTCCAAAACTGCAAGCCAATTGAGAGTGAAAATAAAAATATCTGTATAGCGATCTACATAAATTCTATATAGATCACAGTGCTGGTTGACTCATAACGGGGCACATATGGCATGTCTAATGTTCAAGCAAAGGAAAGATCACTTTAATTGCATTAAGAAGTAAGTGCTAAGACAGTCAGGTGAATTTATTGGCTGTGCAGGTCAGGGCATTATAGAGGATGAGGATCAGCAGGGTGCTTAGGTCAAAGGGCTGGCTGGAAATGACGTCAAGGTGATGTGTAAGAATCAGGTTGAGGAATGAGACAGAGATAGATGTAGAAATAAGGTCAGGAAGGAAGTGGATATAGGACCAGTTGTGTAGTAAACCTAGGAAACTTAGGTTATCAAGAGAACCACCACATAGCTTATAAGGACATGGACTGCAGAAGCAGCTAAAGACTACAGAAAGAAAATTGAGAGAGACTGGAAGTCTGGTGTGATCTTATGGGCAGACCAGTGAGCCAGGTCCAAAATCACTATGGAAAATATAAATGCTAAAATCAGCATTTGGTGGTCCAATGTTACCCATGGGGAGCGTTTAGACACCAAAGTTTACCATTTAAATACCATAGCCCCAATGCACCTGTATACATATCTAGTATGTCCCGTAGTTATCAATTCAGTATACATTTTCCATAGAGATGTTGGGCTGCACACCAAATGGCAGAAATACAAAGCAAAGCACTGAACACAGAAGATCAGAGAGTAGACCTAGGACTGGTACTTGATGGTGGAATTCTGACTCATCAAATTCATAACAATGAACCACGTTAAACATCTCTGCTGCATCATGCCTTTAACAAGTTTAATAAGTGTAATCCACTGAACATGTTCTCTATGGCACATTAAATGTTTAACACTTACTCCCCAGATACACCGTGGGTTCAATGCCTGATTGAAATTGATTTAATCCATCCAGATATATTCCCCAGTTATGTCTTAATATGCCCTTCAGTAAATCAGCCAGAATAATAGGGAAGTTTATCATAAATGAGATATTTTGTTTCTTGGAGCTTGTTACAGTAATACAGTATGGTGATAGCCAGTAAAATGTAAATGGGTGGTATATTAGAAAGGCATTTCTTAGCTATTTAATGTAAAAGAGAACACCTCACATGTTAAACTAAAACAAAGTACAGCTGATCATCTGTCAAGCAGCTGAAGAACAATTTGCTATTAAACTTCACTGTGGATGCCCTGTTAATAGTCATTGTATGACAACTTTGGTCATGTAATTGCAGGTATAAGAAAATATGCCACAAAAAAACAAAAATACAAGATACATTGCAAACTGCTGTTTGTTGTGATAATATTTAATAGTGTTAATGGGGAGTGTTTCCTCTATGGAAGCCTCTACTGACCCAGCAGAGAGCAGATAATGGTTCTGTTCAGTGCAGATAGGTTACCATTATGGCTAACATCATGCAGTAGAGCACTTTATATATATATATATATATATATATATATATATATATATATATATATATATATATATATATATATATATATATATATATATATATATATATATATATATATATATATATATATATATATATATATATATATATATATATATATATATATATATATGCATATATATACTATAAGCTACATTTAAGAGCATTATTGGCCATTATTGGATCAATGAGTGGCCAACAACAAAGTATTGTAATTTGTCATCTGCTAGGAGGTTTTTCCAAATAAACATTCAATCCATTACTGGGCATTGTCACCACACTGCTACTGTACCTGTGGTGATGTTGGGAATGTCGGTAACCTCTGTGAACCTTAGACGTGTCCGCAGACACTCTCACACTCAGGTGAGGATGTAACAGAGTAAACTTTGGACTGGGGGTTGGGATCAGACAACAAAAGGAAAAGGTGAGAGAGGGCAAATAGATCTCTCATTCCACTGAAGCATAGGACAGAAAAATCCTATTTGCTTGTTTAAGATAAGATAACAATTTATTGTCCATTAGCACGCAAATTTGTCTTGCAATGCCAACTCCAAAACTTGAAAAGACAACACAACAACAACATGAAGACAAAACTTATCAGGCACCATTAAAAACATAGTAATTAATATGATTGGGGGCCTCCACCAAATTGAAATTATCTGGTAATGCATTATACAGGACCAGTCATATTGCAGGATGTATAATTATTTACAAATGATTCAAATGTAGTGAAATTGTACAATGTTCTGGCCAATGGAACAGTTACCAGGAGAAGGGACAGGAGCAAGGGGAAAATGCTGACTTTGTGAGCAGAGATGCATTTGGCCTCGGCACAGGTCAGTCAGTATTCCAGGAACAGCCTGATCAAACAGAGAGTAAAGCCAAGACAAACACCTCTGGACATCAGTCTGGCACAGAGAAGCAAAAATCACACAGTCACACATCAACCCAGCAAACTCTGCAAAGTACCGTATAACAGACCATATCAGTAACTATGTAACTACATGGAATAGGGATAAATGATGTATGTGGCTTGCAATGTAATAATGTTACTGAAAGCCAGCTGTAGCTTGTGCTTGGAGCAGCTGCTTCATCTGCCTGTTGCACCTCTCTGTCTGGTTCTTTCCAACTCTTGTGAGGCGAGTTCTTTGTCTGTATTCTCGAGTTTGAATAAATAAGGACAACCATCAAACACAAAAGGCTATTCCGTGTGTTGTATATCTACTATATTCTTCTAGTTATGTTACTCCAAGATTCTTCCCTTGTGAACAACAAGGGAACTCTTCACACAAGCTACGATCTGCACACTACTGTTTAGCTACCTTTTCCTTTTTAAACAATGTCTGAGTTGAAAACGCATCTTGTTGTCACGTAAGGGTCCTGTTCATGTTGTCCAGACATTTAAATAAGTTTTAGGACTGTTAAGAGGCACAAAGGCACTCTAAAACTTGCCCCAATAACTGCCATTTTAGCTCAGTGGAAGCTTATACACGTAGCTGCAGCTACTCAATATTGCCTGCACCGATTCAGGCAGGATTTTTTTCAATCAAAAGTACTTGCTTATCTATAGCAATCAAGATTAACATAAAAATTGGCCGGAATTCTCCTTGAAGAACTGCTTTATAGGCCTTGACAACTACAGCCTGAATGCTACAATTGTGTGCTGCTTTAATCAGCTGCTACCGGCTTATTAAAGATACAGTATATTGGTATTGCTGTATATGTTGCAAGATATGGAAATTTAGTAAATTGTGGTATTTAACTGTAATAAGTTAAGTTAAAACTATCAACTAGGGTTAGGCGGTAATACGGTGATACAGTATACCGTGGGGTCTTAAAAATTAGTCACGGTAATATTGTCTACAGTGGTAAAATAGGGAGGTTTGACGGTATCAAAATGTGGATACCGCCCAACTCTAGTATCAACTCTAAAATAACTACTCAATACATTTTATCTTATTATAACCCCAATAACCAAATTTCAAGGATTTGGGGTAAAGTCAAATGTTAATATGTTTTTCAACATGAACAATCATACATATCTAAGCTACAAAATCCAGTATCAGCCTGCCTTTATTTCAGAACACTGTCGCTCACAAATACTGATATAAAGGAGGAGGAAATGGAGGGGAGGAGAAGAACAGGAGTCTAAAAAGCAAAATAATTACAGACAGGCAAATAAACCACATTACAGAGAGCTGAGGCATAACAGGAAAGGCCTTTGTTGTGTTTACTTCAAATAGCCTGCATGTTGTTTATCCATTCTGCTAGAGTTCCTCATATTGTATCACACTTGTACAAACAAAAACAAACCTGTTGTGAGGTGAAAACCTTGCATCTCACAGAAAAAACAGCCAAACAGCAAGGCATTTATCTCAATGGCGATGCAGTTTGGATTTTATTCAACAGGGCTTTGAGTGGGTTTTATAACTCCAAGAGGTCAATGCATTTTCTCAGACAATAGAGGAGCCATGTAATCCTTAGGCTGGCCGTAAAAATCCTCACATATAGAGATATGATTTTCACTTCACAGCAGTGGAATGCAATATCACAAATGTAATGCAATCTCCAATTGCGGGAATATACTGTGAAACAAGACAGCACATGCATGCAAACACATGCACACACACCGGATACACTATGCACAGTAGGCATCCTAAAATAGTGTGATGGAAAAATCTATACTGGTGTCCAGTTATTTCTGCACTGCTGCGCCGTGTCCTGGTGATACAACTGGCATACAATGGTCACCTCACACTGTGACCACATGTCATACATTTGCCAAGCTGCAGTGCCACCACACAGGCTTTAATCATTGGAATAAGGGCAAGGGGCAACAGAGTGGAAGCTCTTTTGGATGGTGCACTACTGTTGATCCCAGTTAATCCAAACCACTTGTGAACAGAGGTCAGTGAGACCAGAGAACTGTTCAGATGAAACACACTGAGATATTCTGGGAATATGTACACAAAATGTAACCTTTACTTATCTACAATTATTTATGGCTTTTAACCACTTAGTTTAAATAAACAGTATGCCCCTACTGTATTATTGATCATCGTGGCAAGGGGGAAGTATAAAGCAATTAAACCGAAAACTATAACAGCCATAATGGAGCATAGGAACACTCAGGAAGTCAATATGTCTGCATAACATGATCTCTGTTGAGAAATGCATCGGTATTAAGTAGCACATGATATTAAATAGGTATGATTTTGATTAAATATTTATGCTGAAATGAAATGTATTCTAGTGAGAGACACAGAGAGAGAGAGAGAAAGAGAGACAGACAAAGAGGGAGATTATTTTATTTCCAGACTGTATGACATTTGAAAATGGTCCGTCCTTAGATGACTATGACTGATTTACAAAGTGATATAGTATATAGATTGGTCTATATCCAAGCTATAACTCACACAATATAACCAGGTTTCAATGTGTTACCATTGAATTGTATTGATTTACAGTTACAAATATGGTTGATTGACATATAATCATCTTACTCTAATTTCCATTGTTCATTTATTGAAAAACAAAAAACAAATATGACTTTTACGTTTTATGAACGTTTTCCTTAAATTTGTTTTGATTACTGTAAGGCAACAGCTCCTGGAGTATGCAATGGCTAAAAAAAGATCTGAGCTGAAACCGGCTAACCAAACCACATTTATAGGCTACGGGTGTAGTCGATTTCAGTTGCAAACCACAGACTGGAGTCAGACAAACACATGGGATGACAACTGTGCTCTCATCTGCAACTTTAAATCTAGCAAATCTGGTGTGTGTGTGTGTGTGTGTGTGTGTGTGTGTGTGTGTGTGTGTGTGTGTGTGTGTGTGTGTGTGTGTGTGTGAAAATCGAGCAAACCTCAATCAAATGCATGTGTTATGAGCGCAAAGACAACAATGCAAATGTATAAAAATAGACAGAGAAACACCTTAATCTTAACACAACTGTGGATTAAAATCCTGTGGTTTAATGAGTGCCCTTGCCAACACTGAAACTGGTCTGACCCTGATTAGCAGGAATGGCACCCTTGGGTTTCTCACACTACAGATTAGTTTAAAGCCTCCAGCTATTACTAGAGAAGAGACAGAGGCAGTAAACAGGCAGAGAGCATGTGTCAATGTGTTTATGTCTATAAGGTGTTTACAATTGTAAATTCAGGTTCATCTCTGAGTCATTGTGTTTGTATAAGTATAACTGTATGTATGGGTTTGGGTGTGTTGGGAGATTTTTGAATGCATTCCTGTGATGCTGTTAGGTTAGGGTGTGAGGAAGGCAGAGTGGGGAGCGACGCAAGAGGAAAATGTATTATGAGAGCACTCAGAGAAATGAGATACTTTCTGGGTCCAATCAAAGCAACTTACTGCCAAAACACAGCAACACCCATTGTCACGGAAAACCTAAAGAAACCAGCTAACCTCTGTTGTTCATCACATGAGGGCAAATGTCCATGTGACTTTAAGCATGCTGTGGCATATCTCAGAACTGTCTTTCATGGACAAACAAGAAAATGGAACTGTGAACAAACTCTTGCTCCGTCACCCAAACACAGCCAATCAATAATTTTGCTAAGGGTGCTAACTTTGGTTTGTTAATTCTCAATTAATGAAAGCCACAGCCACTGAATAATGTGCGTAATGGGATGTGAGTTATGACAGAAAAGCAGGTGGATAGACAGGCAGACAAGATGTGAAAACAAACAGGAAGATAGAAAGACCTTCAGAGCCAATTCATCCAAGTGGATAGACTTTCCGCCACAAACGAGAGGAGCAGATGCTAAAGAAAGAGAGACATCCAGGGATCAAATTGCATACAAAGATGCCCACATACAAAAATAGTCATGCATAATGACGCAGATGCACAGGAAGCTATATGTGTTGCAGTGATGCAATCCATCATGATACACGGAAGTACACACACACATAAACATGAACATAAATAGAAAGGAGGTACAGCCAAGCAACCAATCTGGGCCTCCTGGTGTCTGTGGCATAACATACTGTCTCTTTCTGAACACACATGCAAGTACTGTACTCACAAACATGTTTTCAGTAAGGTGCCTTGTTCCTCATCAGCTGGAATGCTACATGACCCTGACCCTGACCCTGTCTTCTCTCAGGCCTGTGGTAATCTGTCATTTTGAAGCCACACAACGTTGAATATGTGAGCAGGCCAAGTTTCCTACAGGTGATGGTGGACAGAAAATGACACTAAGATATAACCACTAAAGCTGACTTTTTGAGGTTGATTGTTAATGACAAACAAAATGAAATTGTATGATTCTGTTCATTAATTACATTCTGAAAGCATTGACCAATGAAATGAAGCTTTGTAAAAACCTTCGTAAGAACTTTTTCCCCATTTTCTGTCAACCCCCCCATCAGTGCAGCCATTCTGTATCTCTAGCCACAACCCCCTGTCAATCCCTGGCATCAGCCCAGCCCAGAGCTGTCTGAGAGGCTACGAATGGTCGAAGACTCCCTCGCTGAAATGAACTGTCTCTCTTATCTCCTCTTGCCCTCTTGGTCCGACCCTGGGCTGTCCTGTCCTCGCTGGCAACACGACACCTTCTCATCCAAGTCTCTCACCACCCACAAACAGATCATTCCCTCACACATGAGATGTCTGGACTTTTAACGGTGTGTTTTAAATGCATGTTATTTAAATTTCTATTACTGTAATATTTCTGCAATTGTTAAATGGACCAAAGTAATGATGACATTTGTTTGTTCACTGTAACTCAAACCAGCTGCAGAGGACTGTAAAACTAATCACACTCACTCTTGCAACCATTCAGTAAAAGTAGATGTTAGTGAAACAGGGCAGCAGATGATCACATAAGAGGAAGTTAAGACAGATGTTCAAAGGAGTGTTATATGTGGAATTGGTTGTGAAAGAGTTGAGTTTTTTTTTTGCTCTGAGAAGCTAACAAAGTGCTTTCTTTGGGAAGGAGGAAGGGTAACTGACTATTTCTATTTATTATTTTTTTTCTTCTATTTAAATCCTTTTATCACAATTTTCTTTTCTATTTAAACTTGCGGGTGGGAAGATGTGAAGTTTTAACATGTTTACAGTCAGTCTAGCGCCTAACATATTCTCTCTCTCTCTCTCTCTCTCTCTCTCTCTCTCACTTGCTCTCTTTCTCACTCCCTCAGCCTGCTCTGCTCTAGTTTTCCCTCAGCCAAAACCCCTTCGTGTCCCTCTTCCTCAGGATCTGCACTCCTTTATCCTCCATTCTACTCTCCACAGTTCATTTTCTCTCTTATTCATTTCCAAACAATCTCCTTCTCTTCTCTTCTCTTCTCTTCTCTTCTCTTCTCTTCTCTTCTCTTCTCTTCTCTTCTCTTCTCTGTTACCATCACACAAGGCCTATGTTCCTTAACTTTTTCATTGCTATCTTGCTCTGCTTTCTGCTCTTGCATACACATTCTGACACCCTGTTTAAAAACACAACCAAAGAGGCAGCCAACAAGAGAGAAACAAACTGCACAGTTGCCATCGCCAACACAATCACTTGCTCCCCCCCTCTCTCTTTCTCTCTCTTTCTCTCTCGCTCTCTCGCTCTCTTTCTCTCCAAACAAAACATACTTAAGAGGACAAACATCATGTGATGCTGGTAAGAAAAGAAGACACTGTTGTACGGTGACTGTGAGTCTCTGTTAGTTTCGGGGGGGTATTCTTCTTTTATGTGTGTGAATGCCTGTGTTGGCGTCCAAAAATGTGGACCGCTGTATCATTTTAATAATCACAACTCCACATCCTTGCGTACACATGCATGCACATACAAACAATACAAACCTTCTCGAGCACACATCTCATAGCCTCCAGGATCCAGTTGAGGGGAGGGGTGGGCTCAAAGAAGACTCTGAATGTGTATGTTTCTGTGTGTCAGCAGGTGTGTCCATGTGACTGAATGTGTGTACGCGATATTGCTAAACTCACACAAAGACACAGCTTCTTCTATGACTCCCAGCTGTGTGGACTTGGCCCGCTGGATGGCCGTCAAGCAGCCAGGAATGTTTGGTGTGCAACTCTCCTGGAAAGCCCCAGTTACCCCCACACACACACACACACACACACACACACACCCTCTGGAGACAACCCCTTTCCTTTGAGTTGGGGCAGACAGAGGAACAGGCCTCACCCCAAAGGAAGAATGGTTCAAATTCCACAGCTAATAGAAAAACACAGAAGAGTGGGACAGAGCGGAGAAACTGATGTCAACTCTTTCAGACCATCCCCTCACACCCACCATCTGTTCTGTGCTTACAGTGTCAGAAAAATGAAGAGGAAGGAAGGAACAAAAAAATAATCTTGTGGGCATTGCAGTTGGAGCAGATGAATGGATGCTGTTTGAGCCATAGTCAGAGATACCAAGTGTCCTCCCATGCTTTGGCCTTTCTGTTCTTTGGCTTACAGTAGCCACTGTTTGGCTCTGTGGAACCTGAGTTACTGCACTCCTCAGCTATGCCTTCAATCTGGACTCACTCATCCAGGCCACAGGTGGTGGAGATATCTGATTCTGGAACCAAGCCAACCACACCAAACTTTTGCAAAGCACAGACTAACTCACTAATTCATTACTGTATCGCAAAATAGAACCTGATTATAGTAGTGTAAAGCAGACCTGGGCTTAGCCAACCTTTTATTAAACATCCCCAGGGAAATACACTGAGTGTGAGGTACTTACAGTGAGATGGTATTAAGATTGTGGCAATTCAAGTATTTTGGCATCATTGTTCTAAAAGAACCATTATAATATTGACTGCATACTGTACATTATCATGTCCTCGTTCATTTTTATAAAAAGTCATGTGTATTGGCTTATTCTAAAATATATTTATGCCTAGGCCACCATCATTCCTCACTGTAACATTGTGTGATGTTTTTGAACTATCATTTTGAGTAGGCTATTTTAAACTGAATATCTCTATACTTTAAAAAGAACAAAAGCATATAATATAACGCTGACTTGCCATAAAATAAAACTGCCCCTTTAGTTTGGAAGCCACATGTGCAGAATTTTGTCTTGGGTTGACTTAAAGTGACACACCCTAATTGAGTTTATACTTTACTTTGTATCATGGTCTAAACCAACAATCATGGTCTTATCTCCCAAACATGTTAACAAATTCTGTCCGAAGTTTAAAAAATCAGGCAAGTTCAATCCAAGGTTGGTCGATAAGTGCAAAGATTGTGAACAACCCAAACTATCTGTACAGTTATGCAATCCTTATCTTATCTATCCACATGTGGTCTGCACTGTAGAACATTTTGTTGCGAGCATATACAAGTTAAAACACAGGTCAATGATCGCCGTGCCTCTTACCTTCAGAAAGACATTCACCTCTGGAATCAGTTCAGGTGTCTTTCCCCTCGACGTCCACTTTCAGTTCACACCTCTCCGTTGCTCTTTTCTTTTCAGTTTATTCTGGGCAGCGCTCGTCTCTTGCTTCTCCTGCAAGGCACAAGCACACTAGGCATCACTTCAGCGCATTCATCTCTGGGTGACAACATAGATATCATAACTCACATGTTCTAACACTTGCTCCGTCCCAGCCTGGACTTGAACGTCGTCAAATTATCGGCTTCGCTTCTAAATGCGTGTGTTTGTTGAAGATTTGACAAAACTGACAGAAGAAAAAGACTCCCGACTGATGCAACCGAGAGACGCCAGGAGGAATGTAATTAGGCTACATGGAGACTGCTGCATATTGAAAAAAAAAGCAGCAGACATGCCCTTTTTTGCGGGCCCCCGCTATTGTGCTCTGCGATCTGCCTGGGCTGTTGTCCGCCTGTGGTCCTGATGCGAGCTTTTTCCACGTCCCTTTGTGTCTGTCACACCTACAAGGAGAGCACATGGAGGAGGGAGCCCATGCCACGACTTTCTTTTGTCTGTCTGTTTGTTTTTACACAGCAGGGCTTGCTCCTTATGACTAGATGAGTCTTTTTTTTTCTTAAATGATGATTCGACTCTGACCTTACAGATGCACGAGTGATTTGCCAACGATTTTCTATCAGCTCGCATGCATTGCATCCTTATCGCATCTGTCTGATCTCATTTCTAATGATTTCTATTTATTAGGCTACTATTATTATTACTTATAATGTTTAAAAAAAAATAACACATCCTAAAATAAAAGTCAGTTTGCCGTTTATTCTATCGCACCCATGTTTTTATCCTATAGACCCCTATATCTCACCAAATTTCTCGCCAGAAGTTTAGTCCTCGCTGGAGAGTGGGCTGACGCTGCTGTCTCTTTCTCTTTCTCTCTCTCTCTCTCTCTCTCTCTTCTCTCTCTCTCCTCTCCTCCCCTTTCCTTCTCTCGTTGTCTCTCCCAAGCCGTGGCAGAGCCCAGTTATGTTTCACTTTAGACCAGCCTTTAGCCGCTGCACGCCAGCGCCAGCGCCAATCAACGACCACAGTGACGACAGCCTCATTGCCACACCCATCCATTCATAAAGTAGACAGCGTGCCAGCCTCCAGGCCGGGCAGTGCGCACAGCAAGGAGATAATAGAAGATCTATTATTTCTATAGGGGCATAGAAAATGGTTGTGATATTATTTTGGGACTCGTGTCACATATACTATTCTATTATATTCTAATTAGGAATTGCAAAGTAGGCTACATTTGTAGCACTTTATGACTCATACCATCTTAAGAAGTAATTTTTTAGAAGAATATACAAAAGCATGTGTTTTTGATCTGAAGTGGCAGCTGCTTGCAACAGTTTTGGCTATCTACATGTAGACTTACATTATAGGCTTTATGCAATAATGTAGCTTAATTAGAGGCTGAATTGCATTGTATTAGTCGACCTGTGTACATTTTAAACTTTTAAATTAAAGCTTGAAAACAATTAATTGATTAGTGATGGAACATTTTGATAACCAATCAATCAAAAATGCCAAATATTCATTGTTTCCACTATCTTAAATGTGAATATTCACTTTTTTCTTAGTCTATTATGATGTTGAATGAAATATTTTTAAGTTTTGGACTTCTGATTTGACAAAACAAGACATTTGAAGACATCCCCTTAGGGTCTAGGCTTTGGGAAACTGTGATAGCCGTCTGACATTTTTACTGAGCAAATAATGAATTGATTAATCATAAAATATTCGTAGGATTACTCAACAATAGTTGTTAGTAGCTGCCTTGTCCACATTACAATGTGACACTTAATATACTGTAATATTAGGATTAGGATGTTGCTCAAGAGCACTTCAGATGGGCTGGTGCTCAGTGCCTCTATAGCTTGAAAGCAGGTCCTCCTTGCTCGGTCAGACACACTGCTGACTTCATCATGTCCACTTGGCAAACCGGCCTGTTTGTGCAAGGTTGCATAACAGCATTTCTACACCTTTTTTAATCCTTACAACTACTCACTCCTTTCAGAAAAATGCTATTGTATAATATAGTAGGTCACCACCCTTCTCAGGGAGTATGCTGCCCACAGCCATTGTTTAGTACAGAAACTGTGGTGCACCAGTACAGGGGCGTAGCACAAAATTCTGGGCCCTATAGAAAGGCATTCTCTTTGGGCCCCTCCCTGCATTCACAGCTATTTATTCTGCCCCTTATTTATGCCCCCTCAACCACACGTTTACTTGTCAACCTGATTATTAGATTGAATTGATGATTATTGTCGATTATTTTCTAATTTGGGGAATACTTCAACTAATGATTTAGTTTGAAGTTCCTGTGACGTGACGTATTCAGTCTATGGGTCAGACCTGAGCATCACTTAGTGTCCACTCTTGCTGTAAAAACAGAGACGAGCAGCGGCTCAGACCACGGAGCTGCTGCAGCGTGCCTTCCATGGTCTGTGCAGCTGTGCAGATGTGGCCCTGTTCTTGCCGTAGTTTTGGTTTCCACCTCCGATGTAGAGCAACATACAGCCACTTCCCTAAACTGTTTGAGTCTGTCAGGAGGTCTGAGATCAATCGTATCGGCCGAGCAATCACGTAACACACAGCAGACTATGGTGCAGGTAGATGATTTTCTGAAATATTGTGCCTTTATTCTTCTAATAGCCTATTTCATTATCACTTTATTTTTCTCAAAATATCACGACTCCTCCAAATTTCAGAGAACACAGATGAGATATATTTTGAATGTGCACAAAGTTTTGAACAAACACATCTGAAATATTACAGTCCAGGGGTTCATATATCATTCAGATGAATAATTGTCATATGCACATTTAAGGAGATTATATCCCCAACAAAAGATGCAAAAGAATAAATGATGCTTGGCTATGTGTGCTGACTCAGATATAATTAGAAAAGTCGATCTAAAGGAGAATAAATAGATGAAAACAATACAGAATGCTTGAGAGCCTTATTGCAATATTTTCCATTATGTTTTTATATTTGGATTGTAATCTATGTTTCCCTTTATATAAAGATATTTCCAGGATACATTGATTCAGAAAAAGGTTAAAAAAAAAAGAAAAAGAAAAACAGATGCATAAAAATTCACCAGAATGTAGGAAATTAAGTATTTAATGCTCAAAATTTTCAGGGGGTGGATCCCCCACATCAAAAGTCACCATGCACACAAATCTGGAAACAAAATACTGGCCTTTGGGTTGCCAGACCAGTTATGATTAGACCAAATGCTGATGCCGACTTACATGCAAGCAAGAAACTAAAATTAACATGCATTGCAACTCTATTACTGACACAGCGCTGTGGAGATCTGGAAATGCAGGACTAGGGGGAAGCTAGAGCAACCAAAAGTGCAAGAACCGGCCCTGCTTTGAATGGAGCAACTTCTGCAGTCATCATGTTCAAACAACAGCCAGACAGCTTGTGTGAAGCTTATAGACTCTTTTGGTGTTTTTAAAGTTTTGCTGCTCAGTTATAGAGATCTAATCAAATTACAAAGTATTCATTTTCCACTTAGAAACAAGCAGGGACAGGACAGAATGTACAAAATGACACAACGAGAAAAAATCAGCACTCTAATTCAGGCCTCAGTGTCGACCTATTTATTTGAGCTGTCAGAAAAGCATTTTAGCATTAGCCTCCATCAGCCTTTCTAAAAAAAATAAAAGCAGAAAAATGAATGCCGTTCTCTGTGTATGCATGTACTCTGTCTTGAACTTGGCAAAAACATAAATGTCAGGCTGGGGCTGTGAGAGGCCCCCTGTGTCTCAGATTCTCTGCTCAGCCAAGCATCTGAAATAGCCATTGTCTTGTGAAGGGAATGAAGCGACCTGCCCAGGCTTGCTCTGATCTCAGCATGCATGCAAGTCCTAGGCAACCATCCTCAGGCTGTAGGCAGCAGGCATGGAGGAGTCATCACACAGACACGACAGTATAGACGGGTGGTGAGACATCCTGCTTTAACCATGAAATGGATACTGTTGGAATGAATTACTGTGAATGTAAAAAAAAAGTTTACTGTGTTCTGCTGACATTCAGTATGACACACTGATGGTCATGTGACTGTATATATTCAGTCTGTCCACTTCTCTGCTCTCATTAGGTCCTTTGTCCCCTCTCTTCTTCGTGCAACATACAGGTGTAATGAACCTTTATCTCAAAGTATCTTGTACAGCACTTTTCCACTGCCAGTGGCCTCTGCTATAGCACTATTGATGCAGCCACATGGGCACAATAGGGGCATAATGGGGGCGTCCACATGGTTCACCCCTCTCTCTGTCAGTCTCTCTCCTGAGAGGGCAAACTGCTGATCCCAGGGGAGTGAAAGGCCTGAGTCGGCTGAATTTCTACAAACAAACACAGCACACAGCACAGACTCACACATACAAATACACATACAAGCACATGCACACAAAACAGTGATCTTTGTCCCCGCTCAGATCAATTTCACTCAGCAACTCTGTACCTCCCCTGTGGCATGTTAGGAGTCACAATGGCCTTCGACACCAGCCATCGAACTTTGGGCGCTGACTGACCACAATGGGCCTCTCTTCACCTCAGAGCCTCTGCTATTCTTCTGACTGATCTCTCAGACAAAGCGGTGTCACAGAAGTCTCAATTGAGCTTGAACAATCGCTCACAAAGGGGAACTGACTTGGTGTTTCCAGCCCTCTTGCCAACTGTACCACATTTGTGTGGTGTGAAGGTAATTTGGCATCAAATTCAGCCATGCTCAGAAAGATGATTTACAACTTCACTTTTGGCATGGTTATTGATTTGTAAACAATTATTTCATGAGATTCTCCAGTTGATTTGAGCCTCAGTCTCAAGAGAAAATTGAGATGTTTTAAACCAAATTTCTTTTTAATTACAAAATTATTTAAATACTATAATAATGATTTCCAGGGCATTTCAACAGAGACATAGTGTGAAATTGAGTTAGTGTAGCATTATTTTTGCCATCTGGTAGATGAACAGTTCTTTCTACTTTTATTTGGACATTGACATTCTGCTTTGATGACACACAATTAATCTTACATTGATTTAATTTGATTCAAAATGTGATTCTGAAGACAAAAGACAAGAACATGTAGAAGACAGATACTTGTATGTTTTTTCAAATACACATCCCAGAACAAAACAGGAAATATGACCAAAATGAAGTAGTAGTGACTTTGAGTCAGACACAGAGAAAGCAAAACCATCTCTTACCCCGGTGTTTTGCTGAGTTAGGAAGTGGTGGGTCATTAGAGTCCCAAATAATTATCAACTACAGGTCACTAATCTGTTATTTCAGGAACTGGCAGTTTGGGAAAAAAAACTCCCCTTAAACTCTACAACACCCTCCTTACCTACTGTAATACTTCCTAGATTATTCTATGATACCATCATAAACTATATACACCATGTTGTTATGCTGTCTATATTTCAGTATATTTGATGTGTTATGAGTTTTCATACGCTCAAAAAACTTGATTGGATTGGATTTGGGCAATTATTTGTGGTGACTAAGGGGCCAGATGTCACTTTGTCATTGTAGACAGAGATCAGAGAAAAGATGACATAACCCCTACTATGAGTTCATCCCTCAATCTCCATCCAATCTCAATCCATTCACCTCCATAAAGGGGTGCTATCCAATCCTGGGCCGGCACCCTCTAAGTTTTAGGCACCTGGCCTCCTTGGGCCACACTCTGGGCTGTTTGTGTCTGTCCCGAGTGTCACTTATAGGTACTATGAATAGACACTGGCGTATGCTCAGTGCTGTCAGCTGGGCATTGGCACGTGTGGCTCATGTCAGCACGGCCGCAACGCAATGCTCCCAACTGGCGTCATTGCACCGACAGCACATTTGGGTTGCCATGGAAACAGGGACGAGCACAGCTCCCTCTGCCCCAACATCCATTGGTTGTGTTTTTCAGACAAACTCTGATGTCTTTCTCTATCTTGCTATTTCTATGTCTTTCTTTTACCATCCTTCTCCCTTTTCTTCTTTCTGTCGTTCTTTCTTTCCTTCCTTATTTCTTTTTGTTTCTCTGTCTCTTGTTTATGTGACTATGACGCTCAGCAGGGAACGGGAGGTTTGAGATTCTATCCAGAGGGCTTTATATTTATGAGCTGTTAGAGTTGTTGTTCTCATTCCAAGAGCACACCCATGAACTGCAGATGTGCACGGTCTGTTCATTCAAGTCTCCTCTGGATTGTGTGTGTGTGTGTGTGTGTGTGTGTGTGTGTGTGTGTGTGTGTGTGTGTGTGTGTGTGTGTGTGTGTGTGTGTGTGTGTGTGTGTGTGTGTGTGTGTGTGTGTGTGTCATGATAGGTCTGTCACATCTCTCTTCTCCTCTGACTTTCTCTCATAGCCAAACTTCTCTCTCTCTCTGTCTCTCTCTCTCTCTCTCTCTCTCTCTCTCTTCTCCCTCCATCCACACAGGCATGTGGTGTTAGAGTGACTAGCCATAATGGAAGGGTGGAACGATGAATCCCTGCGTTTTTCACGGAGGTCGGACAGCTTTCTCAGGACAAATGAGCAGATTGCAGTGTTTGTACTTCTGCTCCATTTACCACATATCATTGACTGTGTCCTGGCTGGAAGGCAGGCGGCCAGATGGGTGGAGGGGACAGGTACTAAGTTAATAAAACAAAACTAAAAGACAACATTTACTCAAAAGCCGCATCCTTTACCCAGTAAATATAAGTAATCTCCTGCAGAGTGTGTGTTTGACACAGATCCCTGCTTTTAGAGTTTCACTGGTTTATATCAAAACAATGATAATCATCCTTCTCTTCCTCCAGTCGTTCATGCTCATCTTTAGCTTTGTCATTGTGATTAAATATGTTATAATTTGAGAAGAATATTGCAATACATCCTTCAGTAACCTCTCTGAATGTTTTGGCATTATTGACATTGTCAGAGGAGTTGAAATCCTCTGATAAAACAATTTACCCTATGCAGATGACCCACAGACAGTACAAAAGTTCCAATATAACAGTCAGACCCAGAGGCAAGACTCTTTCCCAGCCTTGCTCTCTTATACGCCATGTGAGTCTACTGATACATGATACTATGTATCGTTTTAAAGTTGTCATTCATGTCCAAGGAGCAGAACAACAATTAACAGACAATAATTAAGTTAGATCCAGTCAGTTAAAGTTTAAAAGAGTGTGTGTGTGTGGGTGTGTATATATGGGCACACATTTACAGTAATGTCTGTGTTTTGGTGGTGCATGTGAATTAATGGTGAGTGAAAGAACAGTTGTGGAATGTGCAGGGTAATGGGGGCAGTAGGGTACCACTCCATCTGTTCTGATATGAAAATGTGTGTTTGAAATTTTAAGGACTAAATGTATTCATTATACCTTACCCAACTCGTGTTATGCTTATTCTTTCATCCATTAGAAAACATAGAATTCTAATAAAAATAATAGTGAAATAAATACTTTGCAACTAACATTCTTCTTTATGTTTACATTGCTAAATATGAGCAGTTTAGAGTTCCAAATTATTAATATTAAAACATTACAATTGTCTAAGTAGAGACTTACGGGAGAAGAAAGTGTGGCAAGCCAGGGAATCTCTAAAATAAAGAGTTATTGAATTGTTAATAATTATAGACACAGTGTTCAACCGCAGCAGTTAAAGAGTTCATCAAGCTCATACTGGGATGCAGCCAGGTGTGAATGTAGAGCATCACTATACATGAGCTGTTGAGCGACCATACCCCTGGACAAGGTTGCTCAAACAACGATAAATGAAAAGCATGCACTTGAATTAGAGCTTTTCTGACCGTGATGACAAAAGTTACACCATCTCTGAAGAATTAATCCGACATTTAAAGTATTTAAATACGTGTTGTTTAATTAAAATGCTTTGTTCTTGTACTTTAATCACTTTCCTTGTCTTCTCAGAACAAATGCGGCCTTGAATAATGAACTCCTATTTAACCACTGACACACGCATGATCAAGAATATGACACACGCACGCACGCACGCACACACACACACACACACACACACACACACACACACACACACACCAGTGCCAAACTGAAGACCCTCTGTTGAAACACAGCAGGTTCTATATGAAACTACTGTGGTAGTACTGTTAGGATGACATTAACAATCAACCACTTTTACTTTTTGTTTTACCTACATTAAAAATAACCATCGAAAAATAAATACTATAAAGTCACATAGCACATTTGTTCCCTTACTATAGATTGTTTTTAAATGCTAAATGCACTCTGAGATGATTCAAATGAATGTTCTGTACATATTTTCCAATGGTGCACCAGATAACCTCTGGATGATGAAGATGATGGTTTCACTGTTGCGTGCGCACTGAGGTGAATGCCAAGTTGGTCCACTCCTAAAGCTTGCATTTCTCTCTCTTTTTTTCTCTGTCTGACACACACTCACTCACTCACTCACTCACACACACACACACACACACACACACACACACACACACACACACACACACATGCCTATGCCAATGCAGAGAAACAGAGAACACACATGAGCCAATAGTTTGATGGAAATGTTAATGTATTTCAAATTCAGTTTGTTCCCTGAAGACACCCATTCATCTCTTTCATATTAACCCTATTAGCAGTGTCATTGACAGCGCACAATATATGGGTTGCCGGATATTGTTGTTATCATTGCTGTGACTCTATTTTGAGACTCAATAACTCTCTCATCCACTTGCTCAAGGTAATGAGAGAGGTGTTTATGTGTGAGAAAAAGAGTGGTTGGGAATTAAAAGCAACCACTCTTTTGAGATTTTGAAACAAATATCTAAAAATTGACTATGATAGTGATCTATATTATAAATAACACAATAAATAACACAAAGCATGCCAGGCTAGTTTTGTTATACATTAATGGAAATATATTAATAATGATAAAATCTTCTTTACTGAAAGAAAAAGAAGTTATCATCATCAGCAGCTCAGTAATTATCACTGATCATATTAGTATTAAAAAAATATCCGCCAAAACTAAACCTAGTTGTATGTATACTTAATAGTACAAAGAACACTGATTTAAATCTGACAAGACTGACTTTGTTTTAGAAGACTGTAGAAAATGAATCCATCATCATTTAAAAAGTGCCATCTGTACATATGGCCACATACACACATAATTAATACACACAAACACTAACATACACTCCAACGTCAGTAAAACGTCAGACAAATCAAACAGTGCCCAGTGCTAGGCAACCATGCTATCCCAGTGCAGATGGCAGGGTCTGATCATGCTTATTTTACTCTAATCTAATGCACTTAAGTCCCATTGCCTACCTATGCCTTCTACCTGATGTTACTGGGGATATGCAAGTTATGTGTGCGTGCGTGCGTGCGTGCGTGCGTGCGTGCGTGTGCATGCGTGTGCATGTGTCCTTTTACGAAGAGGGCAGGACGGACGGTGTAATAGTTGTTGTATAATGGACTACACCTAAATGGTCAGTGTCCACTTAACTATGTATTTACTTCTCAAATTTTTATCAACTTAAATGGTACATTATCAGATAAACTGATTACCCCTGTATTCAAAGATGTCCTCATGTCTTTTTTTTTTTTTATTATTCTTAGCTGCCCCGCCTAACCTTAACTGACAACATGGATTGTCCTGAAAGGACATGTGTGGGTGTGGTTTTACATACAGCATAATGATGCAGAGAAGCTGTGGTTGCAACGGTAGATGGGTTCAGGTTGGCATGCCTCAACTATAATGGAGTAGCAATACATCAAAACTAAAGCACAGCACCCGCTATCCACCCATTTCTTTCAATCCATATTTGCTGACTGGGTGAGCCACTTCAGTCACTCTCACACCACATTCCAATTATCATAATCACCAAGATGAAATAACAGATATTTAGACACCCTTTCTCTCCTCTTCTTACCTGTTCCACCTGCCATAGTGTGCTGCATTCCATTTGACTACATTGTCACATAGAATAATTACAAAGTCCATATCAGAATAATGTAATGTAACTATCCTATACTCCAAATATTAGAAGAGTATTCATATAATTCAAATGAAATGGCTAGCTTTTTGGTACTTCTATGATAAAGTGTCTGTGTTTCAATTCCACAGAAACATTTTAGCCAATACTAAAAAAAAATGAAAACCAACAGTCCTACACAGTACATAGTGCAGTTATTGGTATTGCATGTTATTTTAATTAAAATGTGTCTAATATATTGATGAAATATAACGACAACCTTGGGGTGGCAATAGCTCAGTCCGTAGGGAGTTGGGTTGGTTCAAGTCCCCGTACGGACCAAAGTACGGAGTGTGGATCGGTAGCAGGTGAGATGCCACCTCACCTCCTGGGTACTGCCAGGTGCCCTTGAGCAAGGCACCGTACCCCCCCCAACTGCTCAGGGTGCTGGTCCAGCTTGCAGCCCACTCACTCTGACATCTCTCCATTTGGGCATGATTAGGACCTGAGCATGTGTGTGTATTTCAGGCCTGTGTGTAGTGATTACTAACAAACAGAGTGTAAATTGCAATTTCCCCATTGGGAATCAATAAACAGTATAAATTAAATAAATTAAATAAATAAATGAACAGATAAAGTAGGTCTAGGCCACACTATAAGTTACAGAGACCCAACAATTCCCCCAAGAACAATTGGATTTAATGTATTGCAGCTGCCTCGAGGAAAAACTTCCTATTAATAGGCAAAAACCTTGGACAGAACCTTGGTGGTTGGCCATCTGCCTTGACCATTTGGGGGGATCTATTTATCAGTAAACACAATTAATCAGTCTTACTAGCAACACCATTTACAAGCAATATTTACTTAGCTGCCATCATGGTTTTCAGCAATCCAGGCCATCATGCCATCGCCATCCCAAACTTACATATACAAAAAACAATCTGACACATGCTATTCTCTGCTCATTTGTAAATGTTATTTGACCTAGATCTGATTTTCACCTCTATGTGTGCAAGTCTGTCAGTCAGCAGTGACAGTTTTTGGGGTCTGTCAGTTTGTAGTACCCCCCTCTTACCCATTTTAAGTGTTTTTAAAATGGAAGATCTATTTATACAGCATGTCAACAGGAGCCGGTTTCCTGATTGCTTCGTCAGAGGGCTGGTTTGTGGCAACAGGCTGAAGAGGCTTTAGGCACTTCATCCCCCCTGGTGAGGTTCTATCCCAATAAGCTTAGCACACAGGCCTAGGCAGCTGCCACAAGGCTGGATGGCAATGGGACAAATTGCTCTTTCTGCACCAGAATAATGAAGAAACACACAAACAAAACATAGTCATGCTGTGGCGCTCACACAAACACTTCCAGATAACTACCCCACCCACTAACACAAAAGATCATAACTTGCTCGGGTGAATCAACTTGTACAATATTGTTGCATGGTATACAATCCGTGCTTGGTCAACACCCATGTACAGTTGTACACTGACAAACATGTTTTGTTCGTGAATCAATTTTAATTCAGAGTGAGAGACTTGAAGGCCTTAATAGCTGGATGGCTGATACTATGCCCAGTAGTCTTGCATTGCCACCCCTACCTGCAAAAAAGGGTCTGGCTAGTTCACACAGAAAAGCTCTGGCTTACTGGCATTTCTTTAAATCAATCACAATTGTCTTAGGTGGTGCTAAGCCCCAACTTGTTGGTGGAACATGTGAACGTACGTTCAAAGCTTGTTTTAGTTGTGGAACAGAAAACTCAGATTGGACAGGTAGTCTATCTAGCTGTCTGGATTTACCCTGCAGAGATCTGAGGAGCAGTTAACCATAGTCCTTAAAAATCGACCGGAGTTTAGAATGTCAACACAAAGAAAGCACACAAAGAATATGAGTGGTAGAATGTTGTTCTGATACCTTCATTACTTGACACACATGCATGTGCACACATGCATTCACAGTCCACATAGATTCAAATCCATATCTGAGAACAGCTCATGTTAAAGTCTCCCCAACATTGTATGCTTAGCTGTGTGTAACGCCTAAAAGCCGAAAGATTAACAAGTATTGTAGCAGTACACAGCATGAGTGGCCCCGGGGCTGTACATGGGAATAAAGCGTCTCACAGAACTATTGACTTAGTTAACAAGGAATAAATGACTGCTGTTGTTTGTTTCCACATTTTTTCTGTGAAAAGTGGTCTTCTCTACTCTCAGCCCTTTCTTGAAGTTGTTTTACTCCGTTCTGTATCTCCGCTCTTTCAATCCTTTGCTTATTTCATGTATCTCTCTTGACCAATCTTTCCCTCCCTCCGTTCTGTTCCAGTTACTTATCTCAGTGTCTTTTGGGACCTCATATTGACAGCTTAGTCCACCACACCTCCATCTAGCCTGTGCGGTTAGCCATCCCAACCCCCAGGCAACTGGGAAGCATGACATGACATGACGTTCTGAAAATGATTGATTCCATTAAGATTTTGTGAGTTAATGTCACTGTGATGCGTGTTTATTTTTTACAATTGACCCTGCCATCAGAGTTAACATAACGGTCAGTTGGTACCAAGGAAATTTGAGTTACATAACCTGACTTGTGTGTGGATTCAAAACAGTCTTGTCTGTTGATGTTATGTGACCAGTTTTGACTGTAAACCACAAAAACTGGGATTTAATACACGCTTAGCCCTCAACTGACAAACAACACACAATTCCTCGCTGACCTGATTCTTCTTATCTCGTCACAATAAGGTGGGTGGGATTCGAATAATACCTGGTTGCCTGATGTAAACTTTAAAAAACTTGTATGACCTGCTTTTACAGCTGAGTTGGCAAGATTTGTTTTCAGTTAAGGCATTTTCTGCTCATCTAAACATATCCTAGAAAACAATATCTCTGTTGTACTTTTTAATGTTTTGTCTTGCACAGTATTTCTGAAAAAAAAATTTCTGTTGTATTTGTTTTCAATAAAAGGCCTTTTTTCTGTAATTTTTAGGAAACAAAAATAGACCTTCTGTTTCTAATGTAACTATACTGAACACAGTGAACTTTTGACCCAATTTAAATTCCTGTTAACTATATAAAGAAAAGAATGTGTAACCAGAAAGCAAAGGGTAACAAACACATCATAGACATAAACACACCTGCCTCAAATGTAGATTATTTGGACAGTAAAATACAATTATAATAAAAAAATACATAAAAGTCAAATTGTGCATTGTAGTTCTTCACATGTTAAACTGTGGACATGATGCATTGGAGACCATCTTGCTAATACATATTTCTTTCCTTTTATGTATCTGTACTATTCCTGTCCTGCATAACTGAATGTACACCTCTGGGTATCAATGAAGGTTTATCTTATCTAAGAAAGGAGCCAATACATTGAAAAGTAAATGTCTATGACTTCCTTCTGCAATGTGCCCATGTTAATTGCTTGACATTATTGTCTGAACAAAGTATTTCATTTTTTCTCAGTTTCTCAAAAAGTCTGTCTCCAGTCTATAACCTTTTGGGTAACTCCACCCTGCACTCTAGTGAAATCTGTTTGCAGTACACCATCTATTGGTGCATTTGGGAAGTGCAAAATTAAAACCAAAAATAGCAGCTTTGTTTACAAAAATGTTTATTGGTACAGCTGCATGAAACACTAATTATAAATGAAATAATAATAGAATCTTTGTAACTTTCAAAAACTACATTCACATACTGTACATGTAAACAATTGTACTTAAAAATATTTATAGAAACATGAACAGATTACTTTTGCATTATTTTGTTATACTAATCTCCTTCTACTCTTTGTAGGTATAGAGACAGAAATGCCATGAATCAAGATTATTAATGTCCTTACAGAATCTCAACCTGACCCTAACCTGGCCACTTACCTAACCTGTTTCCTCTGGGTCATGTTTTCTTTCCAGAAACACTCTAACATACCAAATTCACATTAATAGTACACGTAGCTTCAATGAAAGCAAAGTCCTATGACTGTGTGTAACGGATAATCTCACTCAGGTCATAGCCTGTTACTGCAAAAGCATAACCATCGCCGTCACAGAACTTGGCGCCACATATTTGAGTGTCCGTCACACACTCGTTATGCAAATGCGATACCTGAAAGCAAATGAGGAAAACACACAGTCAGGGTCTCATTGAGAGTGGGTATAAGTTAAACCTGAGGCAAACCACCATTAATTGTGCCTTGATTCAGAACGTATTAAGAAAATAACTTTTGTATTCTTTTTTTGTATTCTGTGTTTAGACCAGTTACCTCAACGCTGTTGGTCTCTGGGGTCATTGTCAGATGCCACACCCTAACAAAAGAATCCTCAGCAGCAGACAGAAGCTAAGCAAAAGAAAAATCAAGTGGTATTAGATATGCCACAAAAAAACATTGACTAATTAACTAATTATTGTATTTTTCTAAAAAAAAAAAAATCATTTAGTATTATATCATATATGTTTTTGCCACTTCAAATTTCAACCTTTATTTATTCAGGTAGGGTCATTGAGAGCAACTTCTATTTTCCAATGACGCCCTAATTACAGCACCAATAAAAAAAAATCTTAATTACAGTACAAATAAATATGATCAAAAAAATGATATGATCATAAAACTATACTCAAATTACAATATGTGAAAAATGAATGAAGGACCCGTCACAAAATTAGTTGTCAGTTTCCAGTTTTCCCAGTATAGTCACACTTTCCAAAATGATTAATGCCAACATAAACTGTCAGTGAAAGAAAATTTTTTTATCAAATTGGTTCATTCAACTCACCAGCCCAGAAAATGGTGCAATGTCCACTGAGTATATCCAGCGAGCGTGGGCGTTGATCTCAGCATGCAGGATGCCCGTCACTGCCTCATAGAGACGAATCTGGCCTGTGCCATAACCTGCCACCACTGTGCCTTTCCACAACTTGACAGATGAGCAGCTCATACTGAGAGCAGCAAGGGACATGGACAATGATTGCCATCAGGGAATTAAGGAAAAGGATAATGGATATTAGATTAGAGCAAGGAGGGGAAATGAAGAAGAAACAAAGGACAGTGGAAAGGAACAGAGCGAATATGTACAACAATACGTGAAGAACGGAGAGAAATAAAGAGGAAAGAAAGAGTAGAAGAGGAGAAGTGATGAAGCAGTTTTACCATAGGACACTCTATATTAGCTTAATCTTACATTGCACACCAAAAATGATACTATAATACAGTCAACATCTCACTCAAAGCCAGGGATGTTGTTGAGCAGCTGAAAGTCCTCCCCAGACTTCCACACACACAGGTTGCCCCCATCATCTGCACTGACCATATCAGCAATGCACTCCTGAATGGAGGAAGACAGCAACAGAGATGAATGGTTGTAGTTCCTAGATGTATTATATAAAGTAGGAATTTATCTATGTTTGTCTGAAATTCGTGGAAGTAAATTCACAATAAACAAGTGCACACACCATACCTGACTGCCAGAGCACTCCGGGGCCATGTCAGTGATGGACTCCTTGTGCTCCTCCAGGACCTCAGACAGGGTAATATTACTGCCTTTACTGGGAACATCAAATACTAGAATTGCACCGGAGGAAACGCCTAGAGAGAGAAAGAGACAGTGGACTGTAGAGTTTTGTCCTATATTTTGAATATACTTAAATATATTCCACTCAGTGCTTACCCACACATATATAACTGTCCTGCACTGCTGATATCCCCCGAGCAAAAACTGCCTGAGCTGGGACACAAAGAAGTTCTGTGAGTGCACTCAATTTAGTGTAAAACTCTTGATTAATACTTTTCTCGCACACACAAATATGGATACAGTATATGAATGTGTGTAAATGTGCATGCAAACAAATGTGTGGGTAAAAAAGGCCAGTAGTATCTTGAGTAAACCTGACAAAGCAGAAAACCATTGTTCATGTGTACAATGTCTTCCTTGCCATTTGTGATTGTGTAGATGCCTAATAATTCATTATAATAAACAGGTCCTCCCACTGATGTTTTTAAATATGGTTGTGTTTTGAGGATGGATAAACTGCAAAGTTTCTGGAACAACCAAGTGAACTTGTGTCATGTATTCCTTTGTATCATATCACACTGTATCATCTTATTGTATTGCATCATATAATATATTGACTATTTTTACGTTTTCATGCAAATAATATATGCCTACATGTTCAAGTTTCAAGTTGGTAGTTTATATGTAAGTTTACCTGTAGGTGTTTCCGGAGTATCGAGTGCATGCCAGTACACCATGATGGAGCCATCAGATTCATACATCTAAAACAATGGATTTATATGAATGCAAATGGCTGCAGAAACACTTGTTCATACTTTTGTAGTCACACTTCAGTCCCATATACCACCCCAAGTGCTATAAGTATAAAAGTAGCAGAAGCAGTGCCTCCTCCAAATGTGGAGACTGCTGGTGACCGCAGAGGAGAGCAGACACACACAAGAACTCACCTGGATGCCTTTCTGAGAGGTCACCACCAGCAGATCACGAGAGGGCAGGGGACAAAACGCAGCCTGTGACAAGAGAACACAGGATTTCTTTATTAAAAAAATGCAGTATGCCAGAGCAAAAGACACAATAACACAATGTTAAAATTCCCCTTTCATATTTGCCAATTTCTTTTGTAAACGGTCTTAACCATTAAACTAGAAATAAAAGACTGTGCTTACTTTCAACGAATAAAGTGTTTGAGGTCATTCATATCCATATTGGGTAACAGGATTAAATTCATACACTATTCATTTGATTTGAACACATGCCCCCTTAAATTAAACAGAAACAGTCATAGCCATTGTTTCATTTCTGATTCAGTGTTTAGAAAAACAAATAAAAAGAATGATCCCTTGTCCTAACGCATTCCATCTGCACGAAAATTTAGAAAGAATATTAAAGGGAAATCAAGAAACACACTCACACCTTGTCCAATCTGCTCTCACTGTAAATAACAACGGGAGACATTAAGAGCACAGAAGTTGCACTATGTATGGCCTGACCTGCATGATGAGTGAAGTGCTTGTGGCGACATTGGGCTCCTTGGACTGCAGCTGACGGTGGGAATAGTTGAGTCCGTCCCAGGACGCGCTGACCATGTTGACCACGTTAGCATGGACCACCGTGAAGTAGGTGAGATGCCGCGGGGCGATGCGTAGCACGCCGAGGTTATTGTACAGCGCCGAGGCGCTGTTTTTGACCTGGATGCTCTTCTCTTTGTGATACATCGAGCTGTCTTCTCTTGGCAGAGCGGTTTGTTGAAATGGCAGTAGGTGATCTGGTGTCACAGAGGAAAGTAAAGGTCAGTCACCACAATTAGGGTCTGGTTAAATTAGATTAACAATTTCGTTTAAGACACCATAATTTAACAACAAAGGGCAACGTTGAGTACCTAATACTAGCTGTTAGCGTACTTTCTCCGCAACGCTGTGTTAATAGCTACATCAAAGGATAGGTCTGACAATGCGTGACTAGCAGCAAGCTAATAGCAAGAAATCAAATGCAAACGCAGCGTAAATAAAAGAGGACAATGTTACTTTTGTGAGACAAATTGCACTTACTCTTGCTTTAGATTACATAACAATTGGTCCAGCCCCCTTTGGCGCTGTCGTTATCGACACTTCGCTACATATAAAGTTAACGTAAACGAAGCACCTTTTTAGCTCTTGTTAGCAACAGGATTACCTCCGCGTCGTCTGCAGCCATAGAGACAACGCCACTACCTCTACGTAAGACGTCATCCTTGCGTCCTCTGTTGCCTAGTAACCTTAGACCACACGGATAACTTTAACTGTCTATGGGGTAACGTTACAAAGTAAAGTGTATGGTAAGGTTTTAAACAGGCTTGGAATTTTAACGTTATAACAACAATTCATTGTAAGAAGTAACCGTAGATGTATTATGTTAACGGAAGTAATGTTAGCCTATAGGGTTGTGCTCGGTGATATGTGTAGCTATTGTAATTATGTAGCTAGACATAATTAGCTTAGCTACATAACAAACAAAAATACACAGACCCAGTGGTGGCAGATGGGTGTAACGTTATCTAACTAACTGAACCAACTGGCAAAATAACATTAGCTTGCTTGATATTATGTGACGTATTATGTTTAGCTAGCTAGATTGAAGAGTAAAATCAATAATGTGAAAAAATGGTCAACATGACACTTGATTTAAATTGTATTTTATTACTGGGAGGGTAGCTAGCTAGCTAATTACATTTCACTAAAAGTTATGCTATCTAGGTTAGCATAATAGTTAGCTTATACATTTTGTGGTATTCCACACTAATACACAGCATGAAAACTACCAACTCTAAAATGTCTAAAAATAATACATATATGGCTGTTTAGTTTAGTCACTATCATTTGTTCCCCAAAAGTTGTTGTGTCTGGAAGTTTTGTTCCAATTCTTCAGAGATTCTACAGAGACTTTCCTGTTTCCTTGGCTTAAGGTAACTTGATTACTATTAACTGGAAGTCACTACATATGTTTTCTAGAATACCATTTACACATTAACTACAGACTTTTAGCTAAGACTATTATAAGTTCTAATAAATCGATTTAATTAATAGTTTTAAGTATTTACTATTAATATAGGAAGCACTTCACACACAATCTTAGTAATGGATTTAATTTGTGCCTCTCAAACATTGTTGTCCAAACTCTGACATTAGTAATTCTGCAAGGAGTAACAGTAAGAGGAAGGATTGTGTTCATGTACAAATAAAAATCCTGTAATGATTCCGGGCATTATAATTTTACATCAAAGTTCTTATGAAGAAAGAAAAACTGTAAAGTTTGATCACATCCAGCAGAGTGTGCTAATGTTCACCAAAATAATACCAATTGTGTAGTTTTTTGCCCAGTAAATATATTGTTTTCTGTCATCCATCATTTGTGTGTCATATTTCACACCAGCCTCTATGCCGAGATGCCCCGCTCTGCAGCCAAGTCCCAAGCTGAAAAGCAAAGACCCAAGTCGTCTGTCCCAGTGAACACACCTCCAACGCCAGACCTGAAAGTGGAAGATATAATTCCTGGTCGCTTAACACAGGCCCAATGGACAGACATGTTGATCCGAGAGGATGCAGATGAGGCAGTGGCGGTGATCATAGAGGACGTGTTGAGCAAGGTCATGGAACGCTGTCTTAAATTAAAAATTGAAAGACAGGTAAAACTGAAAAGGCATATACAAGTGTTATTTTTATTTCTCTTTAGTCTGAACATAATCTTACTGATTGACACTTGTGGAGAGACCAATACATTTTTTTTTAACATGCTGTCTTCCATTTCGACCACACGTAATACAAGTACATATGCCTGTCTTTGCCCTTAAGTTAGTACCTTTCTCCGCATCCTGGGCCAAGAACTACCTCACACATATTCTAGAGCAGCAAATCCTGTGCGCAGATGAAGGAGAAGCACCAGAGGAAGCATCTCAAACAGAAGACTCAGAGCCTATTCCAACTTCAGATGCCTGGATTCAAGGATGTGTGCCTGTTGTAAATGCTACACCTCACCCCGCCACACCACAGGTACTCTTGATATATCTCTTCTGTAAGTCTTCTCTTTAAATTTCAACCAGTTGGTTATTTGTATCCATATCTACAGTATATATTCATATTTTTGTTTCTAACAGGAGGCTGACATTGACCAGGTCCCAGTACAAACAGAGCCAAGAGTTGATCAACTATGTAATGTTGCGGCCCAAACAAACAGCTCTCCAAAGAAATCTGAAAAGGAAACAAATCACAGAAAGCATGTCCGTTACGAGTGCTTTAGAGTGCATAGTCCTCACTCCTCAACAAAAATTGGTCTAAGGAAAAAGCAGCAAGTTAAACTACCTTCAGTGTCTGTTCCAGGCAAATTACTGCCACCCCTGTCCTGTTCAGCAGAAAAAGAGGGTGCAGGAGGTAAAAATGGGAGACGTTCTGTGTATAACCACAGGACTGGATCGTTATATCAGCATAAGAACTTCCAACCCATACCAAGGCTTGATCCCTCTTGTCTGCCTCGACACTGCATCTTTCCTCAGTATGAGATTGTGGATAGCAACTACACAAAACCCAACTCCAAGAAAGCAAGTGAACTATCCAAACTAGAACCAAGATATAACAAGAAGCAAACTGAGACAGGTACTTCACTGAAGCAACTAACGAGCTCCAAGGATCAGCCTGCAAAGTTTCAGAGGAGAAACGAGGCAGATGTCTGGCTGAAAACATTGTGTCCTTCTACACATAGGGATGAAGGGATTGTGTCCTCTCAGTCTCTGAGGCTGGACACAATGGTTTTGGCCAAGGGGGTGTCTCTGTTGGATCCCCAGGTAATTGAAAACAACTCTCTCAAATGTTACCCTCCTACCCAGTCTACCAAGCTGAGGCCGATACAAAGTGATGCAGCTGTGCCACTGTTTTCCGTTGATCAGTTTACTACAGGTCCACCACCTTTGGTCACCCCATTGTTTCAGTCCAAGGACTGTGACTTTAAGATGTAGTTATACATGTCTGTGGCTGTATTTACAGCAGAAGGATCTTTATGTTAAGGAAATAAAAATACCCTTCTAATACAAGAACACATCATATAGTGTAGGCAAAAAATATGTTCACATATTTAAAAAAAAACCACACCTGATAAACTAAAAAAAGTTATTCTTTTGAAATTAATAAAACAATTACAATATATACAGTATGTATATGTGTGTTCTATCATTGCCTCCCACTCTTTATAGCAAAGATAAAAGTACCTCACAAAAAAAGAAACAAGCACTGTGAAGCAAGGAAATACAGTTATAGAATATTAAGATTGGGGGCTCTCATCAGAGCTTTTATTGTCAAGTCCATGCTTTTCATATGCAATATATAAACACGTACTGTAATACTAACTTGTGTTTTCATCCCTCTTGAACAGTAGCTCAAAAGAACCAATAAATTCACCAAAACATATGGGACCTGTATTTACATACAGTATATTGTTGTGCATATACAATGGCTATGCGTTTGCATGCATATACTAATTAATTTGCCTTCATATACTACATCTAGCCACTTTATTACTGAATGGCAGGTGTTTCTATTACTTTGTCAACTCCATCATGCAGTTGAATTAACAGTTTCGACCATATCTGAACATTATAACCTTCACGAAGGGAGGATTTATTGCAGGACTCTATTTTGTGTAGCCAGTGTACCCAGGTGTATCTAACATTGGAATGGATGCATGCCCGTCAACAACAGGAATCTCAGATAGCGATTTTAATTAAAAATAGCAATACGCTGACAAATAATAATAAATAATAATCATGAAATTTTATTTATAAGGAAGGCCTAATTTTATAAATAAAGGTGTATTTACAGCATTTTCCTTTCCTTTACGGTTGAATGTTTTCAAATCTGCCCCTTCAGTGGGAGCACCAACCACGGATGTGTATTAAGAGAACGCGAGACTGCTTATGCAACCTATCTTGTTGAAGCTAGTAGGACTCTCAACAACAGGCGAGCCAATCACCATTAGCCCCTACTTCTACACCAATCAGGGAACTATTTTGCATGCTAGCAAGTTTGACTAACCCTTTGCACATGTGAGAGCGCAATGCAGGGAAATTGGCGTTGATCAGAACTTTCAAAATATCAATTGTCATAACATTGAAAGCAGATAAGACATGAAAAAGAAGCAGGCAGCCGAGGACCCAGCAGAGGTAAGACTGGAGACGTTTATTATGATTTTAGCTGCTTGGTGGCTAACTAAAATTACCGTTAAGTTAGCACGGGACAGATTACTCAGTGGTAACATCAACGTACACTGGTGTTGCTCGCATGCTTTGGCTACAATTACTGCAACTAGCTAAACATTACATCAGTAAACATAAAAACTCAATATACAACAGGTAACAGTCAGCAACACTTCTGATACTATCGTTAAGACAAACACCAGAATTAACCCAATCTTACACCAAGGTATGATATATACCCTGCCTCTTTAGCAATAAAAGACATGGTAAATGTTGAATCAAACCGAGCTGCTACTACATGTTGTGTTGTTATTGCCAGATGATTCCCTCAGAGAGTCATGAGGAGGAAAATGAGGGTCCCGTTAAAGCCAAAAGGAGCAAAACCGAAGAGGCTGGAGGCGAGGAGGTGGTCTATCACCCGGTGAAGCTGTCCCGAAGTGATCTGTACAGACCTCCGACAGCGGAGGAGTTAAACCAGCTGAAAGAGGCGGAAAGCCTGTTTCACTGCAGCCTGCTTAAAATGCAGGTGAGACGTCCCCTCCCATCTCTGCCATCTCTCGAATTAGTGCATTTATACGGTCCAGTTTGTGCATGTGTGTGTATTTTGGGCTTGTGTGTAAAATGTAATTTACCCTTGGGGATTTATAAAAGTATATCTTATTCTTCTTACTGACATGGACATGAAAAGGAATGGAGTTACAGCTTAAGTCAATCATGTTGTCCCATGGTAACAATAACTACGCAACTTTGCACACACTCCTAGAAAATGTCTATAATCTATCACCAATAACAGATGGAAGAGCTGCTGAAAGAGGTCACCCTGAGTGAGCATAGGAAACAGAAAATTGATTCCTTCATTCAGACAGTCACCAAGCTGCTCCGGACTGTACCCGAATCCCCAGAGGTTGAGGTATGTACTACGTGAACCGAATTAAAAAAAAAACAACAACAACAAAAAACTTCATGAGGCTCAATCCCATTCATTCGGCTCACCACAAATTCACACACTTAAACCTGTAACCACCATTTTTTTACTCAGTCTCTCTCTCTGTGTTTAGGTAAGTGACCTGTCGTGGCTGTCTAGTGCAGTTAAGGTCCCATTTCTCCTGGTGCCCAAAACAACAAAGGGAAAGTTCCACATGACGCCTCCAGCTTCTGTTGATCTGATCGGCAGCTACCCCCTGGGCACATGCACCAAACCACGTGTCATGGTGGACCTGGCTGTCACAATCCCAGCTGTAAGTCACCTGCCATGTACTGAATGCAGTATGACAATACAGACATTAGACAATAAGAGACACCGCTGTCTTCTGTCTGCTCATCCTTCTGTTATTAGGATGTCCTCCACCCAAAGGACGTTGTGAACCAGAGGTATCCGAGGAAAAGGGCTCTCTATCTGGCGGGCTTGGCCCAGTGTCTCGCATCCTCCTCTGACATCGGAAGCATGCTGTATTCCTGTCTCCATGGCAATCGACTCCGACCTGTTCTACTGCTGACCCCTCCAGGTATTTAACTTTTAATTTACATCATATTGTACAAAATACTGCCAACCTTCAAGAGCGTTGTATTAGGTTTTCATTGCTTGGATTTTACCAGCAGTTCAGCGTGTTTATTGATATTTGGTTTTGGATTATGAAGATTGCTGTGATATGCCCTGTTTCAGGTAAAGACTCTTCCAGCTTCACTGTCCGTGTTCATGCCTGTCCACCTCCTGGATTCTTCAAGCCCAGCCGTTTCCACCCTCAGAGGAATAATATCCGGACAGAGTGGTACACCGGATTGCAGACCTCCCAGTCTGGTAAGATTGTTAATATACACGACTTGTTCAAATATTAGCCGTCACAATTTATTAAATTTTAATCAGTTGATCAGTGACCAATTTCTTTTGCTTGTTTGTTTCAGAGAGCAGCGAACCGCCCACTCCACATTACAATAGCTCTGTTCTGGGGGATTTACTGCCCAGGGCCCACCTCCAGTTTCTTTCTGCTGTCAGCTCCCAGTGCTCAGCTTTTGCAGATGGGGTGGCTTTGCTCAAAGTCTGGCTTCGGCAAAGAGAGCTCCACCAGGTAGGAGGCTTGCAATGATTCTCTTAAGCTACACTTCAAAGTTGCCAGTTCATTGTACTGTTCACACTGACTACACAACCTGCTGTCTTGACTACACTCCCTGACTAAAGGCCGTGACCGATAATCGGCCGTCGGACGGTCTGGCGAGGTCAGTGTTGGGTGTGTTCCGTGCTGTTGTCCCTCGGCGGCCGTCGTCCTTCATTTTGGCCGACCTGACATGCTCAGTTGAAAGCGGGCACTGCCGGCAGTTGGGTTCAAATGACCAATCTGGTAGAGTGCTAACCCGGAAACGAGAAGCGGGATGAGCGTGACTAGAGTCTCTGAAAATCTGACTAATCTTTTGAACTGACCTTTTGTCGATAAAATGAAGTGCATGGCCTATTTCTTGCGTAAAATGTTTTCAGAAACACGTTTTGGTGAACTATTTTAGTAAAAACTGACATTGTATTCTGAACAAGCCGCCTGGCTTTGAATTTCCAGAGAAGCTAGACTCGAGTGACTCGTTCGTCCAATCAGCTGCTGGTTTTCATTTTTGGGCAACAGTACAGATCAGCGCCGCCTGCTGTTATGGAGACGTATTACGTTTTGGTGTGTTCCGAGGTACTTTTTTGACCAACTCGGGGAAACTGATCCGTCCAACTGCCTTTTCTGCCCACGGTCAGCCGTCTGATTGGTTTGTCAGGAGTGTAATGGGCAACAGGGGTATCACACACTACTAGATCTTTCATCAGGAGGAATCCCAGAGTCCAGTCTCCAATCTACACTTTGGCTTGCCCAGGGCCAGTCCAGCTCAGCTGCCGTTGCGTCCTGCTGTCTCTCCTATCTGCACCAGCTCCCGCTCCCTGTCCCTTCTCCCCTTTGTACCTGCCTGCGCACTGTGCGCAGTTTTGCTGCACATGAGGAGAGCGGAGAGCAGCACAACAGATTTAAAGAGAGATTGGCGGCTGCAGGAGAGAAATACCTCTCCATTCACGGGCAGAAACTACGAGTAAAGATAATTACCTCTTCTGAAGAGGTGTTTTTTTTTTTTTTTTTTTTTTATATAAATCCTCTGTGTCTTGCTTGGCTAATGGAAACTGCGTGGACGAGGGGTGGGGGTGCAGCGTGATCACCAAAGGCGGACGCGCCGACAGTGTTGTAGTCATTACTTAGAATTCTTCATGTGGGAGACAGAAACTACGCACTATAGCTTTAAATGGAGACTACTTTTTTCTTTGTGCTTTGTCTGTTAACTAGCTGTCTGACCTCCTGTATTGCTCTCTAATTGTCTTACAGGGCACAGGCTGTTTTAATGGCTTCCTGGCGGCAATGCTGCTTGCTTACCTGCTGACCAGTCACAGAATCAGTAACTCCATGACAGCCTATCAGCTGCTTCGAAACACCTTGAACTTCCTGGGTAAGAATATTTAAAATCCACTAAACCATTTTTTTTCTTTTGTAAATAAAAGATAATATGCAAAATAGAGCTGTAACGATTAATCAATTAGTTGTCAACTTTCAAATTAATCACCAACTATTTTGATAATCGATTAGTTGGTTTGAGTAATTTTCTTTTTAAGACAAAAGTAAAAACATATTTGATTCAACTTGTTAAATGTGAATATCTTCTAGTTTCTTCTCTCCTCTGTGACAGTAAACTGAATATCTTTGAGTTGTGGACATTTGAGGACATTCTCTTGGGCATTTGGGAAACATTGATCCACATTTTTCATAATTTTCTGACATCTTATAGACCAAACAACCCATCGATTAATTGAGAAAATAATCAACAGATTAATTGACTATGAAAATAATTGTTAGTTGCAGCCCTATTTCAAAATGTGGTATACGGTAGTTGACCTTTAAACAATTTGCTTATCACTGTTTTCTATATTTTGCAACTTACCCAACTTTTGTGCCCCCCCAGCATCTACAGACCTGACAGTGAATGGAATTAGCCTAGCCAAAGATCCTGACTCTACAGCTGTAAGTGGTCTAAACCTATGCATGTGCTATCTTCACCCTTTCTTTATCATAATCATTATTTTCCCCTTTGTTTCTTTTTCCCCTGCAGCCATCTCTTGCAGAGTTCCACAATGCTTTTCATGTCGTATTTGTCGACCCTTCAGGACATCTCAACATGTGTGCTGACATGACCACTTGTACCTACAAACAGGTAAATACTAGAAAAACAGATGTGCGTTTTGAAGATTAGATCATTTTCACACGGGTGGACAGGTTTTGACCATTTTATAATTGGTTTTCAGCTGCAGCACGAGGCCTCTGTGTCGATGCAGTTCTGGGACGACCCTACGGTGGACGGGTTCCACAGCCTCCTTATGACACCAAAACCCATGATAAGGACAAGCGACCACATATTCCAGTACGCCTTTATTTCTTAGCTAATGCAACAAACCTCAGTTATATCCAGTCCCTCTTTATGTACATAAGCAGCTTATTGTTCCTTTTCAACACAGAATTTTCCACTGTCTGACATGCTAACTTCTCCTTATACAGATTCCAGCCAAAGATAGTTTAGACACCTTCTCATATGGGCACATAGGCATTGTCTAACATGTCGGGTACTAAAGAGGGTACTGGGGGAAAAAAAAATATCCTACCGCTCGCTTGACGTCACAAGTTAATTTCAGAGCAGGACTCACGTTGTCTTTGACTTCCCGGTCAGCTCCTGATGTGTGCTTTTCATCTCCCGCTCAGGTTATGTGAGCTGGTGAAGCTACAGTCCAGCTGTAAGAAACTGAATCTCCTCAGTGAGCTGATGGACCACAGTGGAAATTACGTCCACACGGCACTCCCGTATATCCTGTCGCTGCTTCAGCGAGGACTGGGCCAACGGATCCACCTCCTCACCCACTCCCTCTCTCCTGACCCCGAGGTGGGAAGCATCTACATTCAGGGGATCCAGTCGTCCATGTCTGGCTCTTAATGACATCATTGGCCTAAGCTTCTTTTAACAAAACCCTTGATTGAATTAGCACTAACTACTACTACTATAACAGTACGCTTGGGGCTCAAAACAGGTCAAAGGTCACTTACAAAGTAGAGTTTAAAAAAAAAAAAGACTTGCGTAAAATAATATTTACAATCCTATAATCATTGAATTTGTGGATCTTGTGCCATTTTTTATTTATTTTTTTTATCACAGTGGTCTGTGGCGAGTGAAGCCCCGAAACACAAAGCCCAACCTCCTTTCTCCTTCGGGGTGCTCTTAATGCCGGAGCTGGCAGCCTCTGCCCTGGAGAGAGGCCCGCCTGCAGACAGCCCCAAGGTAACCTCACCTGTACATCCATAGATTTTCTTTTTCCCGTGTGGATTGAGATAGTTATTTTACTTAAAGTGCTCACATTATGCTTTCTGGCTTTCCCTTTCCTTTGTGTTTATATATCTTTTTTTTGTGCATGTTACAGATTTACAAAGTGAAAATGCCCAAAGTCCCAAAGGGACTTACCATCTCCAACAGTAAACACTGTTCACAAACTGCTCCTAACAGCTCTTGTTGTAGTCCTGCCTAGACTTCTGTGACAAACTCAAACTCTGCTTCTGACTGGCTAGTAGTCCTTACCTAGGTACTGCACATGTGCAACTCTCAACAAAGATGGAATAATAGTGTGATGTCTCACTCTGTAGCTAAAACAGAGAGCTCAACACACAGGGTGAAAAGAGGAGCTCCAGCAATGTGCAGCTCAAGAAATGTTTTTGAAAATTAAACCATGTAAACCTATTGATATGAAATGAGCATAATATGAGCAATTTAAAATCAAAAGTGCTATGAAGATGGGAGTTGTATTTCTATTAGTGTGTACTCACTGCAACAATGTACTTACCATGCAGTGTATCCGATTAGTAAAGACCTTAGATGTAAATTTTCTCGCATGCTACGCTAAATCTATGGTTGGGAACAAAACAATGTACATTTCTTAATCATTTGCCTATCATGATACATTAACCACAGCTGTGTCCTTCCGTTAGGCGGCTGAGTTTCGTCAGCTGTGGGGTTCTCGCTCTGAGCTGCGTCGATTTCAGGACGGCGCCATCACCGAGGCTGTGCTGTGGGATGGAGAGACCATGTGCCAAAAACGTCTAGTCCCCAGGCAGATCATTACTCACCTGCTACAGCTGTACGTATTCTTTTATCATTGAGTAGCATATTGCAGGACAACAGACATCACATTATTACTGTAGTCAGTCTGGTCAGTGAGTTTCTAGCTGTATTGATAACAAATATTTAGTATAACAAAGGAACCAAACAGTGATTTTACTTTTTTTTTTAAATTCTTATTAGACTATTGTTAAATGTATGTAATGTAGAAAATATTCAATCTATTTAGTCTCTACTTGTTGCTTGGGTAACCCTAATGTTTGATTTTGAATACCAAGGATTGTATAGTGACCAAGGATTGTATAGAGCCAAGAGTTTCAGCCATTGAGTCCTTTGAGATGAGACAAACGACGTATCGTATTCATAGTAAGAGATATGGGTTGGGTCCAGATAAACTTGCAATCCAGTCCGGATTTTAAGCACTGCACTAGAAACAGGTTCTGAAATTAACCTTAATTTGTCTGCTACTCAGAAATATTATCGACCAACTTTGAAATCTTTGAACTAAATTACTAAAAAGAATTCCATAATAGATTCTTTTTACTATTAGATACATTTTGACAAAAAACACATTACATGCATGGTGAATTCACAGCATTTGATTTACAGCGTGGCTTTCGGGGGAGCCCTAGTTAATAGTTATGCATTTCTGTTTACAAAGATCATCATGTCAACATGTTCTGGGCTCAATCTGGTTCGCATTGTTGCAAATGTTTGTCCAGCCTCTGACAGTAAAGATGGCAGTGATACACCAGGTACACATAAATAGTGTCTTGCCAGAGTAGCAAGCTTGGGGAATCTTGGTCCATTTACCCGCCACCAGTCGAGAGGGTTTATGTCCAATGAGGGAGCAATGTCTCTTAAGTAGTAATCTACCTGAGCCTCAGAGTCTGTGGCATAGGAGGAGCTGTAGTTGTCTCCTAGGAGCAACATCATGGTGTTTTTGGTGTCACTTCTCAGTTGGGAAGGCATAGCCACCTGGCTAATATCGGGTGTAACTAGGATCTCCTGCTGTTCATCCTTTGTGCCCACTGTAGTAGTTATCACATCTAATCTGGAAACCAATTCGTGTAATTTAACCTTTGCAGCCAGTCTCCCTGTTGGCGTAAGGAAGCTGAGATGTTTGTGACGAGGGTCCAGCATCGAGGCAATTAGGGCGGGTTTGGAGGCTAGGTCATTAGAGTCAACCTGTGAACCGTAAAATCAAATTGTAGAGTTAAGGTAAGGGAATGCAGATTGTTTATACTAGCATTGCCAAAGACATTACACTTAAAGCACAAATTGATTAGTGACTTTCGATAACCAGTAATTAATTTATGCCTACCTCCATGTGATTTCTAAGTGACTTCTGAACTTTCAGCTTGAACTCGGAGACTTGGTCAACGTCATTCTCTTTTGGCACAAGGTGGGTCTGAATGAGGCTGAACGTGATTGGGTAGATGTTTGAAATGGACACTTCTGTTTCAGCCGATATGACCGTTGTTGCCCATTTCAGCGTTGCCAGCACAGGTGTGAAATTCTCAATTATTTGCCAGCAATCATCTTCAATCTCAAGGATCTGAGCTTCCTGTCTGTTGGTGGTTGTGCGATCAGAGAGCACAGCTTTAATTGCCCACCGTTGCTCAAGTAACCTTTCAAACATATCGCAGATCGTGTCCCATCTAGCTTTACTTGACTGGATAAGCTTGTGCTGTGGCAGGCACATCTGAACTTGCTTCAGCGCCAAGGCCTCACTTGCCAGCAAGTTGTGATTGAAGTGCTTGACTAGTTTCCCAGCAGCAACAATGATGCGGACTAGATCCTCACTCAGCCCATCACTGACTGCTAGCTGCAATGTAGTGGCAAAACAAGTGGCATAGTCCCAAGTGACACGGGCACACGCATGGGAGGACAAGATGCCATGCGTGTTGTTATGAACACATGCAGTCACTTTTCCACCGATAGCCCAGGTTTGCACAGTTTTAAGGAGCCTCTCTGTGACACTGCTTGCAGTAGTGTGACTGTTTGATGGCAGCTTGTGTGTCTGCAGCACAGCTGACCTCCCCTGCCACTCCTCTGTTATGAATGAACAGAAAACTGTAATGTACCTCTGAAATGGGAGGGCTGTCCAGAAGTCAGCAGTGAGAGCCACTTTCTCCACTCTACCCAGCTGTGCTACAAGCTCGTCTACCTTCTCATGGAAATGGCCTTCAATGAGGCGTGTGATGTCGCCAACAGATGGCATTTTATAATTTTGCACGGTGTATGCAAGAAGCTCACGAAAACCATCGCCACTAATCACGCTAATGGGAAGCATGTCCTTCTCTATCATTCTGGAGATAAGTTCAGTCACCTCTGCGTGTGCTGCAAGTGACACCCCATCATTGGGCATAGTGTCTTGGTGCTTGTTTTTGATGTGGTACATCATGCTGGTGGTGCTGCTCCTGTATTTCAGCTTCGTGTCGCACATCGTGCAGTGAACCTCGTCGTCGACTTTAATGAAAATGTCCCACACAGAGCTCCGCTTCAGGCGCTTCCTCTCTCCGTATTCACGCTCAGGGAGGTTGGAAGTCGTGTTCATGTTGGGTGACATGATGGCAACCTGCATTATGTCCGAATTAGCGGTGCTCTCCTCCTCAACGCACTGCACGGTAACGTTACAAATCACCGGCTTCTCGTCTTCGTCTGACGTTAGCGGTGCGGTGGACGGATGGTGCCTGCTCATGTGGTTAATCATGGAGCTAGTGGCGCCGCCGCAGTACTTCAATGTAGCGTCACATTTCATGCAGCGGACGAAGTTGTTATTCACTTGTTCAAAGCAGTCCCACACAGAGCTCCGTCTCCTCCCCATACGCTTCATATCGTCGTGCAGCTGGCAAATGTCTGAAAATGTTTTTTTTTTGTTTTGTTTTTTATAAAGCTAACGTTAACTGTTAGCTAATGTTAGCGCTGGCTGTCGCAAAAAATAAGCCTATATGGGACCAGTTTTACCTACAGAATTACAGTGAGGTGAATGTATGCATATATTTGTTTTAGTCTTGTTTTAAAAAGGAAAACAAACTATAGATTTATAAATATATTATCCACCAGGCATGCAGATATCCCCGAGTCCTCCATGAGATATGTGGGGGCGATGTTGGATGACGTCATCAAAACAGGAAGTGAGGTAAATTTCAAAATAAAGTCGGTGAGACTCATTGAAAATAAATATAATAGCGTTTTTTAAAGTAATAAATATTCTTGTATAGAAACCCTGCACTATTTTTGTTATGAGTTGTTGTAATATAATGTATTATGTTATGTTTATATTATTGTTTGTATTTAATCAAAACATGGCAATGACCACCAGAAATCAGAGTCCGTATTGCCGTTTCATCATGAAATAAATGTCTATAATAATGTGTATGTACAGCATGTGTTTGACATGTATTGTTCTCTTCAGGTGCCTAGCACTGGAGAGGAGGAGAGTTTACTTGTGGTTCAGTCCTATGATGACCTGAGTAGAAAACTATGGAGGTTGGAAGGTCTGCCTCTCTCCATCACAGCAGTGCAAGGAGCCCACCCTGCACTCAGATATACACAGGTAAAGCTCTTGTTCTTATCAGCGAACTGCTCTCATTTATGCAGTAGTAGAAGAATGACATTTTCAACTCGAGTTCAATGACTCACTGAGACTGTACAATTGTGAATGATTTTATGATAGTTCTTATATTTCAACTTTGTCTTGCAGGTCTTTCCCCCTCTGCCACTGAAGCTGGACTATTCCTTCTTTGACAGAGAAAAGACTTCCAGATCATTGGTGCCGAAGGAAGGCAAACCCTGCCCCGCATATATCACCCCTATCACAGGTTAGTGTTTAATTTACAGGCAAGTAAAGGAAGTTGTTAACTCTTGTTTAATCTGTTGCGAACTACTGCTAGATTTTGTCAAAGTTTGACTGAAATGTAGCTTTCCTTCATTTCTGTGATGTTCCTGGTTGTTTAAAAATGCTAAATGACTTAAGTTGAGTTACAACCCATGTATTAAAAGTAGGAAAATCTTAGCCACATACATATAATGTACCATATACAAATGTATTGGTAACCCTGCTCTTGCAGTGATCTGTCACATGGAGGGGAGCGGAAAGTGGCCTCATGACCGCCTCGCCATCCGACACATCCGAACTGCCTTCCACATCCGTCTGGGAGAGTTACTCAAGAAGCACCATAATTATACGTGCAGGCCCTGTCCCACACACCTAGATGTCTGGAAGGTATATTTTAGAAGTTGTATATAAGTTGCACTTTTGTCTGTAAACTTGACTGTGGTTTTTCTTTGAAATTGATTAATACATTTTTATTAAAGTTTGTGGTATATCCAGGCAAGTTGTGTTGTTGGCACTGTATTGTTTTTTTATCACAGTATTCTGTTTATTCATGCAGTTTTATTTCCATTTGTTTATACATCCAGGATGGCTTGGTGTTCCGCCTCCAGGTGGCGTACCATCGTGAACCTCAGGTGCTAAGGGAGAGTGTGAATGCCGAGGGCCTGCTGGTTGTAAGGGACAACGAGGAGGCTCAGGCTCTGGAGATGGCCACCATTCACAAGCCTCTACTTACCAGCACATTGCATGGGTAAAAAAAACAAAAAAAAACAGCAACACAAAGTAGTATTTGTGCGTTGGTGTGGGAAAGCAGGGTCTTAGGTTTCCTATTGGTGCACTCAGTCTTTTCAACCCTAGACACTGCTGTGAGAAACAGTTATTTTTGGTTTTATGTTTTAATTTTCTTCAACATTTGTCCTACTTTTTTTCCTTTCTGTCACCATATTTGGTCTCTCTCCTGTTTTCTGTTTTTCTGCATGCACCATTTTCTCACTTTCCTGCCCCATCTTATACATTTCACTCTGTTGTTAATAGGCTCCAGCAGCAGCACCCATGTTTTGGGGCAGTATGTCGCCTCGCCAAACGCTGGCTGGGGGCTCAGCTCTTCAGTGATGACATCACAGAGGACACAGCAGACCTGCTGGTGGCGTCGCTTTTCCTGCAGCCTGCACCCTTTACTCCACCAGGGTAGCTACCCCTTCTACTTTTTACCTTTTTTTTTTTTTTTTTTTTGGTCTACCACACAGTCTTTCACAATTTTTTTGCCATTTCCCTTTGTTTGTTCAGTAGGTCATAGGAATGAATTTCTGTCTTCTTCAGTTCTCCTCAGGTCGGCTTCCTTCGTTTCCTTCATCTGCTCTCCTCTTTTGACTGGAGGAACAACCCGCTGGTTGTCAACCTCAACAACCAGCTCGCAGGCAAGCACACTCTCTCTCACACACCCCTTTTTCCACTGTGGCACACAACCAAATCCCTATATGACCTTTTTTTATATACACACCGACATACTTTAACATCCTGCTCATATGCATTGCTGTTCCAACGCCAACTTTGATTGTTCACCTCTCTGTCACATGCAGCCACCGACTACACGGAGATCAAGAATGACTTCACTGCCACCAGGGAGTCTCTACCTGTCTTGTTTATAGCTACACCTAAAGACAAAAAACAATCCATTTGGACCAAGCGGGCACCTAGTGTACAGGTCAGTGGACACAAATACAAGTACGCAACTCCCACAACAGCACATTTAACCCTCTGAAACCGAGTGACTCGCCCACCAGCCTAAACAGCACCTCTGATTCATAGTTCAATCATTTAACAACCATAACACATACAAACTCACCGAAAATTGTGGCTAAAAGCTAACAAGTTAGCAGTTACGGAGGTCCAGGGCCTTCTAGCCTCTACAGGTGATTTTCTATCCATCCTGGAACTTCTGCCTTTTTCGGGGTTCGTTGAGCATTAAGTCCATACCGTTACATCCAAGATTTATCCACTTTATGTCCATAATTCATTGTGTTTTCGCTCAATTCTGCCGCTAGCGCCGTCTCTCCTTTTTGTGTACGGAAGTCAAGGATTCTATATATGGGATGCATGCCCATATATGGGAGACAACGTCACCCACCTGTATGGAAGGCCAAAAGGCGGTATAGAAAGCCAATAGGCGAACTGTTTTAGACACACAATTGCTTGTGTAGCATTGCTGTGGGTGTAATATCAATAAATATGACATTATTATGTTGATTATTGGCACAAGTAAATGTCATGAGGGCAAAAGCGTCTTGTTTTAGAGAGTAAAATGACTTAGGTTTTACTGCTCTGTGTGTATATCAATACAAATCTGGAAGATTCATGTTCCGTTTTGTTTATTTATTTGTCTTTAAGGTCCTACAACCATTTTGAACATGCAAGTGACCTCACTGCAACCCAAATATTCTAATAACCCAGTTTGTCCTGAAAAAAATGATGTTCATATCTTGACTGTAGACAATAGGGTTGATGTTTTACAAGCTTTTTTATAAAATAAACCCAGACGGACAATGAACTGTAAAAATGGCCTTAGGGCTCAGAGGGTTAATAGATTGGCACTCAATGCTGGATTTAAAGTGATTTAAATATTACAATGTGCCAGTAAGAGGACAAAAAACGGAATACTTGGAAAAAAATACCATCAGATAGGTCACAGGCTTATAAGTTGTTTTTGTTTTGTTAGACTTGTAACACAGAGAGAATCACAAACAACGATGTAGAAAAGAGATGCATGTTCTCAGCAGAGAGCAGTCACATCGTTTCCCAATCCTGGAACCTTTTCTTAGTTCACACTTGTCTCCTGGATCACGCTAACAAGATATGACACCAAATTAGGGTACGATATTCAAAGTTAAAGTCAAAGTCAGCTTTATTGTCAATTTCTTCACATGTCAAGACATACAAAAAGATAGAAATTACGTTTCCCTCTATCCAATTTTGGTCCACAGACAAACATAACATTTAAGTAAACAATATAAAAAGTAAAAATAAGAAGGCACATACAGTGAAGAAAATAAGAGCAGCAAAATTTGAATTGAAAATGTGCAATTGTGCATACAGTACAGTCAATATAATAGTGCAAAAGTCGGTCAGTTGGTCAAACAAGTAGTGAGCGGGGTGACTTACATCACTCACAATTGTGGTCGCCTTGCGGGTGAGGTGGGAGGTGTAAACGTCCTTCAGGGAGGGAAGTGAAGCACCAATAATCCTTCCAGCTGTGTTCATTATGCGCTGCAGGGCTTTCCTGTTGTATTGAGTGCAGCTTCCGCCCCACACAGCAATACAGCTGGAGAGGATGCTCTCAATGGTGCCTCGGTAGAATGTGGTCATGATGGCTGGTGGAGCACTTACTCGCCTGAGTTTCCGCAGGAAGTACAGGCGGCGCTGGGCTTTCTTTGCCAGTGATGCAGTGTTGGTGGTCCAGGAGAGGTCTTCACTGAAGTGCACCCCCAAGAATTTGGTGCTGCTCACTCTCTCCACCACAGCACCGTCGATGGTCAGTGGCAGGTGTTTGATGTGACCTCTCCGGAAGTCAACAACAATCTCCTTAGTCTTGCTGACATTCAGCAGGAGGTTGTTGTCCCTGCACCACGTGGTCAGAAGGTCGACCTCCAACTTGTATTGAGTCTCGTCACCCTTGGTGATGAGACCCACCAGAGTTGTGTCGTCAGCAAATTTGACTATATGGTTGTTACTGTAGGTTGCAGTGCAGTTGATATTGCAGTTGATATTGATCCATGAACAGATACTAAGTGTATTGCACTGAACAGATTGACCAGATTGATTTCAGGAGTTGAGATGGACTGTGTGGTTGCATTACATACCACAGGCAGAAAGCCGTGCTTTTTTCTTAGAGCTAGAAATTGATTGTTTTGAAGTCTTTGCAAAATTCCAAGTAAATCATTGATCTGGCAATGCAAAAAAGTTAGGTATCACTTTTAATACACATCAGAATAACACTAGAATATCAGATAATGAACAACATTCTGAAGAATTTCTACGAGCACTGCTTGTGTAGCTCACCAATTGCTTTTCATTGCTGTCCTCTGTCGTCTTGAAATAAGTTTAAATATTTAGCTTAGTATTCCTTTGCTTGAATGTGACCGTGGCTGTAAAAGAGTCTGGTGGCACACAGTAATGTACGGTAAAGGTAATCACACCAGCTCCCCATAGTGCGTAGCTGACCCAGATAAGCTTCCTGTGATATCCCACCTCACTCCCCCTACAAGCCCAGCATTAACACTGAGCCTCTCCCAGCAGCCTCCTTTATAACGTCTATGGAGAACAGGACCTTTGTGCTCTGTCACATCCTGACAGAGACGTCATTGTTGCCTCATCGCAATGTTTAGGATGATTTCCATTTTACCTTGTCTGGATGCCTGGGTTGCATAGATCAGTTTCTTGTTGAATTCACATGCCCACCTTTGCGGGCTACCAAACCTTTCACAACAAATAACTGAGGTGTGTGAATGATCCTGGCTCAGTGTATTCTGTGGCGTTTCTCAGTGCCTCCGAATGACCACTAGAGAGCAAAGTGGGAGGGAGTGAATCTGTTCACAGAATACTTTAATGTTCTAACGTGTCTCTCAGAACACACAATATGCTTTGTATCAACAAAATACATACATGACCTTATTACATGTTAATAAGCTTTGAACACATTATGATTTTATACTGAACCAGAAAGATATTTCAAGTTAGTTTGAATGAAAGTACATTGTTCATTTCCCTAGTGAATGAATGGGTTATAATCTGGTTACAAAGTGTACTTGTAGGAAAGATGAGGTAAAAATGTGGAACTAAATGGATCTGAGGAGAGCCTTTCATTAGGGAGAAATTCAATCTCTCTCTAAGTATCATTTTAAAAGCCTAAAAGGAAAAAATTAGCAGATAATAGTACAACTGGGATGATAATGTGGTACATTAATGGGACAACCGCATGCAGTGATCTTACATTCTCCAAATGAGAAGGAAACAAGGTTAAAGGCACTATTATCATGCCATGAATGCCATAGAAGAGTAGGTCCCAAGAAAGAAACACAAAGATTAACTATGTGTATGTGCATGTTTAGTTTACCCGGAACACACATTTACTTGCGTTCGTATTGACTAGCGCATTTACTCAGTGATCCTTTGTACTAATGCAAAAAAAACAAAAAAAACATAAGGGTGTGCGTTCATCAGACAGGTTGAAACAATCTATTTGTTTTGTTTTCATAATTGTTGGATTTGTGTGTCCTGGAAAATTGCTATTTGGAAATACCAGTTCTAATTCATAACTTTGGGGGTAGCAGTAGCTCAGTCCGTAGGGAGTTGGGTTGGGAACCGGAGGGTCACTGCTTCAAGTCCCCATATGGACCAACCAAAAAATACGGAGTGTGGATTGGTGGCTGGAGAGATGCCACTTCACCTCCTGGGCACTGCCAGGTGCTCTTGAGCAAGGCTGTACCCCCCCACCTGCTCAGGGCGCTGGTTCAGCTGGCAGCCTTCTCACTCTGACATCTCTCCATTAGTGCATGTATAGGTCCTGAGCATGTGTGTGTATTTCAGGCCTGTGTGTGATTTACTAACAAAGTGTGTACGCAGAGTGTAAATTGTAATTTCCCCACTGGGGATTAATAAACAAATTAAATCTTAAATCTTATCTCTACAGCCACAATGGGGAGCTATACATTCCGATGACTATGTTTTCAGCTAAAATGCTTGTTTACCCATTTCAAGTTATATTTTTGCTGTCTTCAGATGCTGCAGCGTGTGGTGATGGTGGCTGCTGAGAGTCTTAAGTTACTGGAAAATCAGCTGATGGACAGCAACCAGATACAAGATGCCAGGGTTAGTAAAAAAAACGCTCAAAAAACTCTCATTTAGTACTGTTGCCGTAAATGCTGAATGAAATGGGATTTAATAAATGTCAGCCTTGTGATGCACTCGTCTGTGTTTGTGTAGGTGGTCATGCGCCCTCCTCTGGATGCCTATGATGTGTTGATTCACCTAAACCCCAAGCAAGTTCCCCTGCTTGTTCAGGCAGTGGACCCCCCCACTGTCACCTTCAGCAGGGGCATCATGGCAGGCAATGTGACCCAGTCTGGAGGGGCCCTGCCCGTCATCGACTACAACCCCGTGTCCCTCTACATGGCAGAGCTCAGAGTGAGTGGTTTTTATGTTGTTGTTGTTGTTTTTTGTGATAACATTTTTATTTTTTTATTTTTAACTCAGAAACCACAAACAATACACTGGGACATAGGAACGCGTCCCAGGGACAAAAAAACAGAGAGGGAAAACAGGAGGGAGAGAGACAAAACAACAAATGCAGAAACAGACACACAAACAAACAGACAGACACAAGACAAGGGACCAACCACCTGCGCAAGTTAAGAGGTCCGGGCTGCTGCAGCTCAGTGAGTTTTGTCTAAACTTACGGTTAAAAGGAAGGCGTGGTGTTAATAACGCATTGTTAACACTGAAATGGATGTGAAGAAAGCTGTGCAGCAGGATTTACGCATGCAAGTTGCAGCTAGTATGTGACGTCCAGCAGTTTCCTGACATTAAAAATGAATTACAAAGACAAGAAACACCCAGGCTGTACTTACATTGTTCACAATGTAGGTAGTTTTTCTCAAAACAATGATTTTACATTTCTCAGAAATGTTCTGCTTCTTCACCTTTTCCACTGTTTCGCATAACCCAAATGCATGGGGATGTTTATTAGTCAGAATCTTGACTTGTTATGTCAATCTGAATATTTTTTGTGTCTCTTTCCTGTTCTTTTTCCCCGTCTCCCATTCATGTGAACCAAAGATGTGGGTTACGTTATGCAACGAATACATGCCTTATTTGTGCACTGTATGTCAACAAGTCTACACTAACCATTAATGATGTGGATCAGCAGTCAACCCAAGACTGTAGCCATTTTGCAGAAATATGATAAAGCATTTTAATTCGGTTGTAAACCTGCTTTTATCTTTATTTTATTTTAGGGATTATTTACTTGAATGTTTTTTTGTTTTGTTTTTGGTTTTATCTCTCTCCTCTGTCCTAATTGGTGGAAGTGGAAGTTTTTGTTGTGTTTTTGTAGTTGTGTATCATGATGGATGTCATACTCGCTGCAGAACAAATCTACCTATAGGTACAAATAAAGTAACCTGAGACCTGATACAGTCGCTAGAAGATGCCTATCAAACAAAATTTGTTAAATGTAACCACTTGTGGAGGAAGCAAACTCAAAAGACTAGCTGATTAAGATGCTGTCTTGTCCTGATGTGTAGTTTTGTTTGGATTGATGCCATTTTGTATTTAATAGGCTTTTGGCTTAGAGGATTGCAACAAAATGGATTCTGTCACCTAGTGCCCTGAACTTCTACTGCATCACTTCATTTTGTTTATTTTCAGGAGGCTTTCGGAAACCTAGCCCTCTTCTTCTGTGATCCCTATGGTGGAACAGTGATCGCAGTTTTATGGAAGCCAAAGGCCTTCATCCCAATGCCCTTTAAGGTAAAGCCTAAGTCAAGTCCTCCTATCTAAAAGCTTTAATATAGGAGAAATGCCTCTTTGGACTGCCAACACTTTGCTTTGTTGTGTCATGTGTCTCCTTTACCTCCATCCTCAATTCCCTCACATTAATACCCACCACTTTGACCTGATGCATTACACTTTTTTTAATCGCAGACGTCTCAGGTGTCTGCTCGGAGTGTGGTTGTCACTGGGGAGGAAGCAAATACAGTTCCCAACGTCGAAGCAATACTGGAAGACTTCCGGATCATGGGAAAGGGCTTGATCAAATCACTGGAAGCCAGGACTGAAAAATGGTCATTGTAGACAATACAGATGTGCACACATCCACCATTTAATTTTACCATTTTATATGTTGTACTGGATACGGTGTATGGATGCCTTTTGTTTGTGCCTGACTTGTAATACAGAACAATGGAAATGTGAATGCATTTTGGACATGTTAACAATATCATGTGTTAATAATGTTGCTGTAATAGACAAGCCAAATGTCTGTTATGGTGAAGCTCTATTAAGTCTAATAAATCAACAAGTCTTGTGATTTCATCTTTGACTCCTCTTGCCTGTCTGCCTATATGCCAATCAGTGGATGAAACTGTGAAAACATGATTGGTACACAATCGGTAATAACGTTTATTAAATTACATAAAATACATTTGAAGTGCAGCTTTTGTGTTTCCAATACACAACTGTTGAAATTGCCTTAGCTGCGGTTTACTAGGACCTGGAGCACTTTGAGGTCACCCCCTTCAGTTATGTCTGTGCTTGTCGTGTCTGTTAAGGTAAAGTATGTGTGTTTAAAAAAAAAAAAAAAAAAGGTGGCTGTTGATGAACAAACATTAAAGTTTTAAACTGTAATCTCTGATTTCTAAATGCAGAGTATGGACAGATAATATGTTTTAACAGTCAAGCTTACAGCCAAACTGCTGGCCCTCTGATAAGCTTTGTGTGTTATATACCGTAATAACTGGTATTTACAATTTTTTTTTTTTTTTTAAACAGTGTTTGAGACTGTTGTGTGGCAATTTGTCTCTCTCACATTCTTTAAAGCTTGGTTTAAGGTTTCAGTTGAAATTTCACTGGTTACTGAAAGAGCAATACATCTCTGAGATACAGGTTATGATAATCACACGTTTTAAAAAGAGTGCTGTGAATACTTGTCACTGTAACATGTTCTGAATACAGTCGACAATGTAATCTAGTATACTGTATATGCAAAATGAAAAATCTAAATATGTACAGTATATATGCATTATTTAAATTGGTTTGATGTGTTCAATTAAATATCAAAACTTTTAAAAAGACAATTTGTTACAGACTATTGAATCTGAGGCATCAAATTAATTTATATTAAACCCCTTAGAATGACCATAAAATACATAACATGAGATGTGTTGCAATGGCTTACAGAAAACAATGCGTGCGCTGTGCTTACAGGATTACGCCTGCCAGTGTTACTGCACAATTTAATATTAAGATTATGAATGGCGAAATAGTGATGCATCGCTTTACAGTAAATGTTGCTGCTGCAAGGTATTGCAAGAAAGTATTATCTCCTTTTCTTTCGTAAAGGATGGTCCGGTTTATCATATGCTAAAGAAGTCTAGATGTGAGCATTGAAGTATCTTTGCATATCACTTAGACAATTTGACCGGCTCTTCTTATATGACTGCCACTTTACTTCTGGCTCATTTCACTCCATTAGGAACCTAAGCAAAAAGGATTTGACCGCAGTGTTCTCGTTTCGTTGTCTGATTGTCTGCTTTTGTTTCTGGCTCCGAGTGTTACCTCACCAATGTTTAATATTTTCTTGTCTTTTTGGATTCTTATTGGTCTCCTGCATTTAGTTACTCCTTTTAAACTCTGCTGTGTGACAGTACAATCAGACCAAGTATGGACCCAGCAGACTCCTTCAGTCAGGACCTGTTTTGTTTGTATTGGGAGTGGAAGAGAGCTCCTACTAAGGAGTTAAGAGGGCTGCGCACCTGAAGGCTACCTCTGAGCCATGGCTCAAAAGCACTTTGCCTGAGTGGCTAAAGGACTTCTTAGGAACCCCTGATTCCCAGTCTGCTTATCCAGGCTGGTTCTCCATCAGCTAGCCTCCAGTCTGCTGGCTGCACGCAGGTCCATCAACCTTGGTATCCTGAGCCTGCAACCTGCTAGCTCCCAATCTGCACCCCAGTGTGATGGTCTCTAGTCTGTGTCCCAGTTAGCTTGCCTTCAGCATGCTATTCACCAGTATGCTGGCCTTCAGTTTGTTTCCCAGCTTGCTAGCATCCAGTCAGCTACCCTCCTGTCTGCTCCGGAGCCAGAGCCGTAACTTCCCATGTTCCAGACACATTTTTACCCCATGGACCCAGATGGAGAACCTACTCGTCTCGTCACATTCCCAAGTTCCTGTTGAGTTGTAACACTCCTAAGTTTCCTTTGATCTGCGGCAATCCCACGTTTCAGAGTCTCTGCAGTCATCAGTTCCTGTGCTTAGGCAGTCATCGGTTCCTGTGCTCCGGCATACAACAGTTCCTGTGTTCCTGGTGACTGCAGATTTGTTTTTCTCACAAATTAGACCGTGGCACTTATTATTCTATTGAAATCTATTAAGTTAAAACAAACAAAATATTAAAAGTTGTTGAAAAACCAGAAACACTACTACGTAGCAAGAGATGAAAAAAAAGGGGGAGAGTTGCCAGTGCTACTTCTAGGACCCTACCCTATTTTCTCAACAATTAAATATTTATTATATATATAACTAGAACAACTGTCCCGTACTATCATGTACCAAATGTCGAAATCATATACGAAACAATTACCGCATGTTCATCCCAACAACCCTTCCACGTCCCTATACTATAAGAAAATTTTAAATCTTCTCCCATCCTGTTATGTTGCGGGTCAAATTGACACATTTTAAACTAATGGGTCAATTACTCAAGACACGTTAGCCCTTCCCCATGCTGCTGTGGAGCGTCATCATGTCCAATGAGCTGTATTTCATACAACGTCGCAGCACACGCTGTAAACTCCTCAGGAAAAACTGTTTAATTTTTGTGAAGTTTACTGCTAGCCAAAGGTGTTGGAGCCACAATAACAGGAGGCGCCACATCAGCCCACACCCAGCTTCCTGATATATTGTTACCCAAGATCATTATAACACCATCCACGAGCAAATGCGGCTGCACGCTGATCGACACCTCACCCTGAAATAAATCACAGAACAAAACCAGTTCATGCACAGGTACATGAAGAATCTTCAACCCCATCACAAGCACCGGAATAAAGGAACCAGGGCATGTGTCATTCGAAAATGGCAAGGCTGGAGCAAGAATAAATGAGTCAAAAGCATCCGTGTCATGCAAAATTTTCACGTGCATTTTCTCCTTACTCCCTAACTGCACCATGAGTAATGAAAGGCAAGTAAGACTGCATCTCTGGGCTAGACACATCCAAACTCAACTTTACTGGGAACTTCAGAGACTGGTGCAATCAAAATTGCTGGCTTGGGGCTAACACTAGCTCTAGCTGCTTGGTTCTGTCCACGTTTGTGACAATAATTACAAATGTTCTCAGATCTACCAGCACCATGTCCAATCCTCTGGTCCAACCCAACTGGTCTCCCTGCCCTAGACAACCAGAACACTCACTCGCAGGCGCGGAATTTCTCAAAACAAAGTCATCTGCCAAAACAGCGGCTTAACGCTGTCCCAACGGCTCCCTCCTTAATTTAAGTTGCAATGAGCTCAGGTACATAGTTAACAAATTGCTCCAGCATAGTCATTTCCCGCAAAGCCTCATAAGTGTCAACCTTAGTAGCAGTACACCAACGACCAAAATGAGTACACAAATCACGGACAAGCTCTAAATTTCTCAAACACTCAAAGCAAGAAGAATGTATCTGGATCATTCTCGTTAAATTTGGGAACCAACCTCAAATCATTCAAATCATCTACAGGCCACGGGATCACACTTGATACAGATGCAGTACACCCGCAGGAATTTTTCAATCTTAATCTCTCATCAAATCCAGTTTTTACCTCTGTAACTCAATCTTTGCCAGCTCTGGTCTCTTGCCTTAATGTCTCTACCAACACCACTTTTTCCACCTCAATACCCTGTCGCATTTTTTCAACTGCAATATCTTTTTCCTTCTCTACCTGAATATGTAGCGTAAGTAATTCCAATTCAATTTCCATTTTATTTATAGTATCAATTCATAACAAGAGTTATCTCAAGACACTTTACAGATAGAGTAGGTCTAGACTACACTCCAGAATTTACAAGGACCCAACAGTTTTAGTAGTTCCCTCCAGAGCAAGCAACAGTGCGACAGTGGCGAGGAAAAACTCCCTTTTAGGAAGAAACCTCGGACAGACCCAGGCTCTTGGTAGGCGGTGTCTGACGACCGGTTGGGGTTACAAAAAATAGTAGTTCTTTGTAGTAGTTCTTTGTAGTAGTTCATGGCATAACAAAAATCTGACTAGATAACTCGAAGATGACAGATGGCGGACGTTCTCAGAGCTCTATCATGAAAATTTGTATGTGGTTAAAATGTTCCTATCCAAACATTGGTACTTGTATCAACACAAATTGTTATTTACATGACACACAAACTTAGTCAGGGCACTTACACCACTAAATAGACCACTGTATATGTTTGTTTTAAACACTGAAACTTTTCAGCTGGCCGACAGGCCAACCGCGAGCATGTTCGGAGTGGAGCCTAGCAGCCGGTGTTCTGTTGCGGTCTTGCGGTTTGTTTTTTGCGACCACACCCCGAAGCAAAATTTTGCTGGCCAAGATTCGCGAGGTGTTTTGCTGTGTGGAACTTAGTGTAAATCAGCGGGTCAATTTGACTCTAAACAGAAGAGGTGTCTCGTTTCTATAAAATAAAATAAATAGATAAACAATGTCCTTATTTCTTGTCTTTTGTATTATTATTATTATTATTATTATTTTTTAATTTTTTATTTAACCTTATTATTTATCCAGGTAAGTCGATTGAGAAGAATTTCTCATTTGCAACGACGACCTGTCACGTTCACACAAATCACACACACACATTCATACCTGGAATATGTTGGCCACTAAGCAGCTCCACAGGAGCAGTTAAGGGTTAAGGCCTTGCTTAAGGGGATGAGGGAGGAACAAGTGCTGACAAGAAATTCACTTTCCCCACCCAGATATTATGTCGGCCTTGGGATTTAACTGGTGACCTCCCAGTCCTAAGCTCGCTTCTCTAACACCACTTCCCGGTCAATTTTACCAAAAAGTCATAGCACAAATTGTAATGCACATACTATTCATAGTGGTACAAACACATTGTTATTTTAAAATTAAACTTTCTTCTTAAATTATAACCCCCTTATTTGCCTAAGCAACATTTTTTTTGTTACCCTGAAGTGATTGTTTTTTTTGCCTAGCAGATCCATGAACTGCAGAGCATCAGTATCAGTCCTTCAAATGCCAGTGTTTTTGTTGCTGACATCATCTCTGTATGAATTGATGTAGTATGCCAACCTGTTCTGTTTGTCTGAAAGATATTAATCTTTCTTCACCTGTCTGTGCCTGTTCTGTGCCCAGCACCCGATGAAAAACACATGGACACTGGCAATCTTACGGGAGACAAACACATCTGGTATGCACATGGTACACATGGCCATCCATCACAAATGTCAAATGATCAGTGCTATTTCTGAAGGCCTCCAAGGTTAAAAAAAACATAAGAAAACATTGTGTCAAAGGGCAAACCTTAATTGTTATAACTTGTAATTGCAGAAAATGGACAGAAATTCATATTGGTTTTACAGCTTTCTCTAAATGTTTGTGGCTACCACCATTCTTTTCCCTTTCCCTGAGCCAAACAATTCCAGGAAAAGTGGTTTAAAACCATGTGGCGCAAAAATGCAGCTCCTCTGGCTTCTAGATGGGATTCCTTCTGGAAGCCTGAAGAACTAAACTGAATCAGAAAACCAAAACAAAAGTAAAAGAAAAAAGAAGTACAACCACACTCTTAAATCTATCTTTGTAGAAGATGGCAGCCCTGGTCAGGTTAAAATGTTTGCAGAAATATGCTAGTATAAATTTGACAAATGAGGATTAGGATTTTGAGATACAAGATAAAGGGATAACAATCCAGTATAACTGACGATACTTTTATAACAAACAAAATAAGTATATTTTAATATCTGCTTATCACTGAAGCCTATCTAGAATGCACTGGGTAAAGACAGGCTAGTTAAAAGTCCTACCTGTGGGAACTCTTCAATCGACCTTGTTGACCTGCAGATCACTCATGTATTTGCATATTATTTTCTCACTCAGCAATTTTTTTTTTTATATACGTGATAAACTATACATTTTCCACTGTCAAAATGAAAGAGGCCTAGTAAAACAGAATAAAAGAACATCAAACAGAGCGAAGAAATAGTATACTGATTCCTTCTGATAGAGGCATGTCTGTGGGCTTTTAAAACTAGAACTTTTCTCACACCTCTGTAGAAACCAGACAAAGAAGGTATAATAAGTGGTGATAAAGTTTCTGATGGGGGACAAAAGAACAAAGAAAACAAGGTGCGGAACAGAAAGGAAAAATGAGAAGGGTAGTATGTAGTATGTTAGTATTTCACATGTATGTGAAATAGGGGACATCTAGGGGTATTTGGGATTTATATTATGTTCATTTTCATTTGCCAATTGGTGGACCAAGGTGGATAGAGACTGTTTAGGTTAGATTAGGTGTATGTAGGATTTTTCAGTACAGGTGCTTCTCATATTTATCTATAAAGTATGTTTGTCCATATATGATTAATTTGCATAATCTAAGACAGGTAGTAACTGCAAATCTAAAGAGTAAGAGATTAAAGAAAGGGGAAATGTAGGATTCAGTGGATTTTAGATACTCAGTTTCTAATGCTTAATGTAAAGGGGCAAACGGATAAACTTGGGTTTGGTTTTAAGTTAAGATCAGGTAAGGCAACACTAGTCTAAATCAGGTATGACCATAGTAAGCGTGCAAAATCACAGCACATGTACATTTACTATTAAAGCCACAGTGTGTTGTGTCTGTCTCCGCCATGAGGAATTCTAAGTAATGACAACAAAACAAAACATGATACAAGCCCCCCCCCACCCACCCCACATACACACACACACACAAGCAGTTGCTAGTAGCCAAGGAGGACACAGAGGATTTAAAAGAGGTAATTGTCTTCACTCAAGTTTCTGCGTGCGAAAGTTGCCACACAACTCCAGTTTCTGAACATTCTGAGAAATACAGAGAGTTTTGTGGAGCTTGTAGCAACTCATTTCGCAATGGCTTGAATGTAACAGACGTTCATTGATATCAAAAAGTTATGCACTAAAGCTTAAATTGCATATTCAAAATCAAAAGGACAATCAAAGCGTTACCACACTTATTATAAAGTGGCCTTTCTAAATTCAGTTCTGAGGGAGAAAGAAGCATCATCATCAGTAAGTATGCTCTTCACTGTTTTTCCGTTCCTGTAGCTGCCTCATGTCAAGGCCATTTTTATTATGTCTCTAAAAGTTTTAATTTTGGCTTAACTTTTTAAATGAAGAAATTGATAACTGGATTATATTTGGGTAAACTATAGTTATGGACATATGTCACAGGTGTAACCGTAAGCTATGGTTATGGACATATGTCACAGGTGTGTGTGTGTGTGTGCGTGCGCGCGCGCGTGTGTGTGTGTGTGTGTGTGAGAGACAGGGTGTGTACAAGTGAGAAAAACAGACTAGAATTTACCGTGACAAGCAGGGAGGCGTGGTGCAGAGAGTGGAGGCGAGTCCAGGCTTGGCATCAGCCCAATCATAGGCCATCTTGGCTCTATAAGAGGAGCCCAGTCCTCCCAGCTTCACAGCCACTCAGAAAAAAAACTATCCAGCTACCGTGCCTGTCTTCTCACTGTCTCAGCCAGTAGCAGGAAAACATGGGCAGACATAAAATGCTTTTGGACAAAATAGCCCGGTCCTGCCAGATCCGGAACCTGCTGCTTCGCCAGGCCCTGGCAGAGTGTCTGGGCACCCTTGTCCTTGTGGTAAGTGTTTGTGCAGTGTGTGTGTGTGTGTGTGTGTGTGTGTGTGTGTGTAGGCAGGCATGGAAATTACATTGCATCTCATGCTGAAACATGAGTTTTAAAAAAATAAATTGCCAAGCATTTTTTAAGTGGTTACAACGTTCATATATACTGTATACTGAAATATACTGTACATTAATAATAATAGTACTTCAACTGTTTCCCCTTGCAGTGTTTTCTAGTCAATAAATCACAACTTCTAAACTTGAATAATATCAAAAAGGATACTGAAATGGTAGCTCATCATCCAACTTTTCCCCAATCATAAAAGAGGTTTCAGGTTTAAATGAAGAACATGCATTGCATGCATGTTGCATTTCAGGAGAAATAGATTGGACATTTTTTTATTTATTAAAATAGATCCAGATGATGGGCAATCTACACAGATAAACATATTGGGTAAATACATTTTACAGTTAATATATTAAATATTAGTACAACAACCTGCTTAGTGAGCAACTAAATGCTCTTGTATTGGCTTAAATTTATTGTTAATATATATAAAGATATATTATGTACTATATATATATATATATATACAGTATATATAACCCTCCAACAGAGCTTAGTCAGAATTTCAAGCCACTCAAATATTTACTGGTTCATACATATTTGTATATTTGTTTTCAACTATGTTAACATAGTTGAAAACTGCTTATTAACTACTATTTACATAAAAGCGTAGGACTGAAAATATTTAATAACTGTTATTAGTCAGATGACACAGCATGTAATGTGATGACTGATTGAACAAGAAGGTGTGGCACAATTATTTAATAGGTATAAATATCAATACAAGCACTGGGAAAGTCAGTGACAGAACAATTGGCATCACATCACATTCATAATCTTCCTTCCTCTATCGCAGATTACAGAAGTTTCTCTCACACATTTCTCATTATCTTTGTTGACCAACCTTTCTCTTCAAATGTCAGCCTGTCAATACATTTTTCCCTAGTGACAGATTAAATAAAGCAAAATGTTAATCAGCTACTAGTGTAGGATGGCCTGGAGCAATAGGTGAGGTGTGCGTGCGTGCGCACCTTGTATTGCTATGTATCACTAGCTCCTTACAACTTGTAAGGATCCTTAAATGGATTGTTTTATGACTCAGTTCCTTCCTGAGGCTCTTTGCAGAGGCACTGTCACTGTGTCCTGCGCTTAGCACCGCCCAAGATAATGTGATTGGTTTAAAGAAATGCCAATAAACCAGAGCACGTTTTTCTCCCATCCCGGAATGCTATGTGGACTAGCCAGACCCTCCTCCGCAGCTCTGTGGAGATAGGTCTGGCAATGCGAGACCAATCCTACTGTAACTGTTTTGTTAACCCCTCAATGCACTCTCACAACGTGCATTTCACTTTCCACTTCAAACCACTGTTCCCTGCTTTGTGTGGCCGTAGGGGAGTTTTTGAGTTCTCTTCATCCTGAATTTGAAAAGATCACACAGGTAGTGATTTTAAGACTGGTTCCAGGCCAGCAGATTTTTGTTTTCAGCTACTAAATAAATGTGTGTTTCAGTAGGCTGACTGCTGTGTTTTGTTTTTTTGTTTTTTTAAGCTTCCCGACTGTACTAAAAGCTGGAAGTACGTAGCTGCATGGATGCATTTGCAGCTGAATCAGCCAAATTAATGTCGGTTGAGAAGGTGTTGGAGTGCAGTTTACTAAATACAAAATTATGACAGCAACATAACTGGTTGCAGTAATTCTTCACCATAGAGAACATACATTTGAGCGCTACAGCGTTAGGTATAATACTCATTGCTCCAAGATTTAGTGTCGGATTTAAATAAGACCTTTTAAGTGGAATATGATCTAAGTAAAGAATTTGGCACTCACAAGTTAATTCTAATGTGTAATTCAATTCCTCTGACATTAAGTATTTAAATGTTTCATACAAGCGCAAAAAAAAACACAATAACACCAATGAGACATTCACCTGCATTTCAAAAACAAAACTAAGCACAATTCTAGCATGGGGTGGATTCATGTCATATTTTTTCCAGTAATGGCTGGCTCTGTCAGGGGTGAAAAAGAGTTTAGACTGAGCCCAGTGATGATAAACTTCCCTCAGGCACCCGTCCCTCTGAGTGTGGTTCCCTCAAGTTAACCTCACCATCTGAGTCCTGTGGTCTGGCTGAAAAGCATTCTCATTAGGGGGCTTAAAAAGCAGCTGCCTACACTTAGACCACACATTTACCGAACACATACACCAAACAAGGAGGACACAAATACACACACATAATCACACAGTGTGCAGAATACACAGTATGGCACCTGCTTGGCAGTACTGCTCCTACGTCTAAAGACATGTTCTGTAAATCCTTCTTCTTTGACCGAATCACCTTGCCCATGAACACATATGTTTTCCATAAGTCATCCAAAGTGGAAATATAACTTTCTTTTCTTTCCCAGATAAGGCCAGACCTTCTGCACCAAACATCTATGGTGGGATAGGAGGAAAAATGTTCTGGGGTGTTTTCAATTCTTTTAACCAATCACAATCAAACAAAAGAAAAATGCCACATAAAATATGAAATGAAGATAACTTCCCAAACACAATACAGTAACATGAGCTGTTTAAATTAGATAAGCTACATGGTTACGTAACGTAATTTGCTCTAACCAGTGTGACACCCTATGTACTTTGTCCATAACAATCTCCGCCATTGGACGTATCTGCCCCGAAACATCCCAGTTAGATAGTGAACGCTGTAAACATATTCTTTGTAAATCTTTAGAATTATTCACCACAGGAACCAAGATGCCCTGCCGTTTTGCACAATCCAAGTCTTCAAAACTTGCCATTTTCAGCGTGTGCTTGCCATTTTTGTCGGATGTCTGGCTTGTCAGGCTCATCCTGCCAATGTACTTCTGTCCATCCAGCCTAGCTGGGCAGTAACAGCAACAGTGCTCCCCCAATCAAGGTCAACACAGTGACCTTTGTTGTAGATACAGTATACTGTACTCCTGTGAGCCATTACAAACACAATAGAGCTCAGTTAATTCTGAGTACAGCTCATTTAATGGGCTTTTGTTCCACTGGTTTCACTGATAATGATCACAGTGCCTCATTTCACCCCTCAGCTTGACCGTGATCGGCGGACAAAGCACTAAATGTATCCAGCAAAAAAAAGTACTCCTTTTTTATATTATTAAATACTGAATACAGCAAAACGTTGCACGGGGAAATTCAAAAGCCCTAAAGAACACAGATTTTCTGTCTGTTCTTTTCTCTTCTTTAAAATCACACATCAATATTCCACACACCACATATCACATTATCTAATCACCAGCAGTTGTCTTATGCTTGGAGGTAGAGCAGCGGCCCTCAACCAAATGATTTGGTGGTTCAATCCCAAGCTCCTCCAGCCCTGATCAAGACACTTGAGAATAAAGTTTTGTTCGTACAACAGAAACAATCGTAAAGCTGTTTTGCGCAGAAGAACGCATCGGGACCTAGTGTAAACCTTTCCTCTCTCTCTCCAGATGTTTGGCTGTGGTGCTGTGGCCCAGCTGGTTTTGAGCGATGGTTCCCATGGCATGTTCTTCACAGTCAACTTTGCATTCGGCTTTGCTGCCATATTAGGCATCCTGGTCTGTGGCCAGGTATCAGGTACAATAATACTACTACTATACTATACTATATACTAGTATTTTATTGAAGATTATAATACATGACTCATTTGGTTTTATTATAGGTGCATGAGAATTAATACTTTCTGATCAGTAGATTTTTCAGACAAATTTAAGTAGCAAGAAAACTATTTAACCAGCTTTGCCTTGATTTATAAATCTGGAGTCAGATTCTACATTTAGATAATGTTCATGGTCTATAATGTGTACTGACATACTGTACATTTGCAGGTGGCCATCTGAACCCAGCGGTGACCTTTGCCCTGTGCCTGCTCGGAAGAGAGCGCTGGAGAAAGTTCCCCATGTACTTCCTCTTTCAGACAATCGGTGCTTTCTTTGGTGCTGGCATCATTTTCGGCATGTACTTTGGTAAGAGATGATTCCAGATATAGATCCAAATTCAAATAAGTTATGTTTTTACAACCCTATATGAACCGATTTGTTTCAAGTGCTTCATTTAAAAACCTGTCTGAACAAAACAAAACATTATGCTACAAAGTATTTTGTTGTTTGCATCTCTTTAGATGCCCTGACAGACCGTCCTGGAAGTTTCAATGTAAGTGGTCCAAGTGCAACAGCTGGGATCTTTGCTACCTACCCTGGAGAACATCTCACCCTTTTAAATGGTTTCTTTGATCAGGTACCCTTTTGAAATGTGGAAACAGCTATTATACACTACATTTTATTTTTTACAAATATAGCCTAGGTGATGAAACTCAGGTGTCCAACTCCAACGATTTCCTTTTCAATGTATACCTCTCTCAAACATAGATGATTGGCACAGCAGCTCTCATTGTTTGTATCCTGGCTATTGTGGATCCATACAACAACCCCATCCCCCAAGGGCTGGAGGCCTTCACTGTGGGATTTGTGGTTCTGGTCATTGGATTGTCTATGGGCTTCAACTCTGGCTATGCTGTCAATCCTGCCCGAGACTTTGGACCACGTCTTTTCACCGCTATGGCTGGGTGGGGCAGTGAAGTTTTCACGTAAGTGCTCAGATTTTTAAGCATTTTCCACAATGTTTATCTCCATGTAAACTCTCCTTCGCAACACTCTCACAGTGGTCACCATACAATGACCTTATACTCTCGGGACAAAAAGTGAAACGCTTTTTTATTATTATTCATAATTAACTAAATTTTCGTCACTCCTCAGGGTTAGAGGAGGCTGGTTCCTGGTGCCCATTATTGCCCCATTCATTGGCAGTGTCATCGGTGTGGTAATTTACCAGTTGATGGTTGGCTTCCATACGGAGGGAGAAGCACGTGACCAGAAAATCGCAATAGAGGAGAGTGTCCGACTCACCAATATCACCACCAACGATAAAACCAAAGACAATGCCAAAGAAATACACTGAGTGTGTTAGAAAGCTAACAATTCTAACACATGCACATTCTGTAAATATCAACACACAGCAATATTTTATCCTTCCAGCCATGACTATTTTTTACAATCTTTACAGCTGTTAGGGTATCCCTCAAATTAGCTGTGTGTTTGAGAAAACAGGCCACTCTCTTTACATTATAATGTAATTGGATTATATTGTAGGACTGGATTGTATTGTATTGCCCTGAGTGTGAATATAGAGGGGCGAAAGCAAACTTCAGAAACCTAAAATTCCATTAATTATTTTAGGAGATGTATATTTGGATCTTAGTTTATAGCACTCCAGTTTGAACAGTATTGTATGCTTTATACCAATGTAGTTTTATATAACTTTTATGTTGGCAATGTCTTTTGCAACCAATGTCTATGCATTTTGTCAGTACAGAATCTTTCACTGCATCTCACATTTAAATTTGGTGAAATTGGGAAACAAAGAATTAAAAATTCATCGTAAAAGTTCAAATATTGCAGATTATTTTATTGTGACATGACATCAACTAGCAAACTTGATCATTTACCCTTTCAATAGTCTTGCATTGCCAAACTCCACAGCACTGTGAAGTAAAGTCATGCCCTCCAAATCTTCCTACATTCATCTTTGTAAATCTTTACAATCATTCCTTGAAAGAACCAAGCAGGCCTACCTTATTGCACGATGCACATTTTCTTCAAAACTTGCCATATTCAGCATGTAGCTTGCCAGGACGAAGGTTCTGGTTGTTCTTTCTCAAAGCGAAAAAAAAAACATGTAACTGCTGTTTTGTAACTGCTTTTTCCCCATGTATTATTGTCATCTAAAACTCTTATTTTCTGTTTTTTATTTTTTTTTATTTTATTTTTTTACTTCATATATTTGTTTATTACTTTTTTATCACTATGACGTAGTCATATTCTGTTCTGTATGTTCATTTTGTGTTCTTTATCACATTGTCAAATTTTAACACTATTTAGGTGGAGGCTTCAAATAAACTCATTGGGTTTTCTGCCTTCCTGCACTGTACATCATGTTATGTTCATTTCATTTAAATTGTGCAAAATAAAAACTGAACTAAAACATCTCAGATGTGTGTTAACAAATGACAATGCTCTTCTATGTACAGCACAATATTAACTATCTGTCTTCAAATAGTTAGTTAGGCCTTTTGGTGTGCTCATACTGTACCTGGACTCCAAGGTTGGGTGATGAACTGGACTGTGTGTGAGCACCTTGGGCCGTTGTATGTAGGTTGAGGGGAAATGTTTTTGAACTGATACAATAAACTTCTCTTTTTGATTGTTTCATGAATGTGGATTGTTCGTTGTACGCTTTTGTTACTGTTCATTATCGTTTGTCACTAATACTTCTCATTTTCAGAGGGGTTGGGTTGTAATCAGAGCACATTTCAATTGGCAATTAGAGAGTTACATTTAACTGTAAACAAGTGTGGTCCGAAACAGTTTGCAGCTGTTGCAGCAGTACAAATGTATGATATGTAAAAGTAATGGAACTCAGTATTTGTCCATATTACAATAATAGAATATAGTGAGAGAGTCAATGTAACATTTTAACATAGTATTATGATTTAGAGACTAAAATTAGAGTATACGGTGCAGTAGCGTAGCAATATAGTACAGAATAACATAACAGTGTGATATATAGTATAGTACAACCATATAACACTATATAGTAGAAGATTAGTATAGTGCAGCAATGTAACATAGTATGTAGTATACTGTAGTGTGAAATATAACGTTATATGTTGTATGGTCTATATCCCTGACCATGTATAATCTTCAGAATATCTGCAGATTGAGATTTGTTTTTATTCCATTTGGTCTTCGAAGTTGGGTCACAACATTGGTATCCAAAAGTGTTATGCATGTACAGGAGAATTTAAAAAATGTACCAGCAGTGTCCATAGAAACATAACTACACAGTGATTGCTCCATTCACTGAGCTGTGCTCTAACAATGATTTTATGTTCCCAAAAGGACATCTCCATCATTATGCGGTGCAAAAAGTATTTAAAAGCTTCATTTCCAGGCATACTTCAGTATCCACAGACCAGAACAGGGCTACCCATAAATTTCTCTTCAGGATTTGAATTCTTGCAAGCCGATGGATCAGTTTTGGACAATAACTTCCAACAAGTCTTAGCATGTCACCTTGCATGCGTGTACGAGATTACCGTTTTAAATCTCTGACAAAAAACTGCATTCCTGTCGAATCATACAGGTTTAACCATGTTTGCTTTTAAAATAGAGACTAAGGCTGTGTTTCATTAGTGGTTCAACATGCCCCTGTTCATTTCCACTCAGCACTTGCCTTTGGAGGAAATCCCCGCCGCCGGGTTGTGTTGTGTCATTTCACGAGTTACTTAGGTGTGTAGAAGCCAGCTGCTAGTCTGGGCTGTGAACATTAGTCTTGGTTAAACAAATAGGCTGTGCCCCATTATATGTGCATACATTTGTAGAGATGTTTAAACATTTGTATAGATTTTTCTTTGATAAAAAAAAAAGTTTTGGATTTATGACCCCTTGTCCCATTTTCACTGCATGGGAGAGAACCCCCCGCCCCGTTTTACAGATTGCAATTACAGAAGATGAATAAACTGATTAAATAAATTTCAACTTTTTAGTAGATAGTTTAAGAAAGGGTCATTGTTAGCTTGATATGTTAATGAAAAATACAGTATGTACTAATGTCAGTTAATATTTACTTGGATTGTTGTACTTTTTCTAATTTTGTGATTTCTTGATTCTCAATATTATCGGTAAACACATGGTAGAAATTCTGTTTTTGCAAGATATTATAAACCTGTAGCAATCATAGTGTAATCATAGTAAGGCTCAAATGAATGCAAAGGATTTATTTTGACTGAGAGGAGAAGAGAGAAGTGGGGAAGCAGACGCCGAGGACCGTGACGAAGAGGCAAAGAGCTTGGGGAGTCTTGAGGGTGAGGATATTTGGGGAAGAGGCGGGAGCGTGGAGCCAAGGAGAAGACACTGGAGCTGGGAGCGGAGATGGAGGCAGGCGGACGTAGAGTGCCGTGGGAGGAGGACAGAGAGGAGAAGCCAGCTGACTGGAGACAGGAAACAGGAGTGGAGGTGATAACTGCATGGGAAAAAACAAAAGGATGTAAGTAACATTAATCACAAAACAGTCAAGAATAAAGAAGCACGTAGCGAGTATCACTAGTGTAACTGGAGCAACGATCAAGTGAACATAGTTTGAAGAGCCAGGGTTGAAATACTGTTCTTGATTGAAGATGGAAGGCAGGTGTGAGCGGCGGGAGCAGGTGATTGTGGGATGAGACTCGGGTGAGCGCCTTCAGCTGGCATCAGCAGGAGGGAGAGTAAAAAAAGAAAACAGCAGGGACAAACAGGGCAGGCCAACAGAAAACTCAGAAAATAGTAAACAAAGCAAAAACTCATGTTCAGCCGGACCCCAACCATAACAGATAAATATATCAAACTTTCTAAATCAGAAACTAATGCAGCTAATTACCAAGTTTCACTGAAATAACTCTCTCAGGTATGTCTGATGATTTCTAGAAAGTAGTAATAATAATGTTTTTATAAATAGTATTTTTAAAGCACATTTCATAAAAGTTTTTCAAAATAAGGAAATTGCATTACATAGACAGAATGAACATAAAAACAGGGACAGAATGCCATAATGGCCTTAATGGAAAATAAGATGAAAACACTTGAAGCAGTAGCGCTAAGCCTAGAACTGGTGGTCAATCAATATAGTTTGGGCTGAAAGTGAACAAGGGCAGGTGAGTTTCATTTTAGTCCCCTCTTTTAGACTCCTGCCTTCCCCACTTTGCCTCTGCTCACTGCCAATAACTGGGCAATAAGAGTTTTGAGTTTCTGCAAGGTGATGGTAGTGACACTAAAGGCCATTGTAATGAAATGACCGGTTTTATGGAAATGAAAGAAGTCGTTTCAAAATATCTAGATGTTTTGTAAGCTTGTCAGGTGAGCCAGATCTGCAGTTCATCGACTAAAGTGTGCAAAATCACCAGTATAGTCCTTTAAAGAGCTGATCCAAGCAGCACATACCAACCTTGTGGCTGTGGACATGTGTTTTCTATCTTGACCTCCCTTGCAATGTACAGTATGCTGCCTGAGGCCCTGATGGAATTCTACCATTAGATCCAATTTGATATATTATGTTTCTTTCCCTATAGGTATATGTATCTTGAATTATTTTGAAGTCTGGATTAGTTTCTAAGGTAAGCACTGATCATTAGCACGTGTGAATAACGGTAACATCTACTACATAGATCTTACTTTTGAATACATGTCTGTAAATATACTATCCAGTGTTGTCAAAGATTTGCCAAAGATAAACTAAAGTTGTTAAGCAACAACAACAAAAACTAAAGAAAACACTTATTATTTCAGAAGGTCCTCCTTAGCTTTACTAGAAAAGAGTGAGTGGAAGGCTGAATGAAAAAAAAAAAAAAAGACCCCTTGAAGACAACTCTTTCATGCTAAACCTGTATCATACCCTCAATATAGCCTCTCACATACCAAGTATATTCCTTTTACAGGATCTGGTCCCCAAGTATACCTGTAAAACCTCCATTGTATCCCCTAAGCCAGGTTGCTCATGCCAGAGTTTCATCAAAGCCATTTCACCTGGCTATATTTCAGTGTTGTATAACACACTTTCACAGGAAAAACAAGCTGATGGATCTGTGGAAAACACCAGCAGTCTTCAACCCTTTATTACAATGTCTGGTAGAAAGAAAGAAAGAAAGAAAGAAAGAAAGAAAGAAAGAAAGAAAGAAAGAAAGAAAGAAAGAAAGAAAGAAAGAAAGAAAGATACTGTATAATAGGTGAATTATGCTGGTGAATTCAAACAACTTTCACCATAGATTTTACAGAGCAATAAAATGTATCTCACACTGTTGTATGGAGTGTCTGGTTCAGGCTGGACCACTAATGGCCTGTTTTGTTCCACATAGTATGAAACACCTGGGGGAAGAGTAAGTGCCACGTGCAGGCCACGTGAAAACAACAGTTTTTACTTAAGAGACAGCTACATCAACATGTTCAATACACCCTCTTTCAGAAACTTGATCCCTGTCCATTTACAATCCTTTTTTGGAAACAGTGGCACTAACAGCCAAATGTAATTTCCACAACCCCTATCATCACGTAGACCAGATGTTAATCGGCAGATAATGGGCCATCAGTGACCACTTCCTCCCTATGCAGAAATATCGGCCAATAGGAGGACAGATAGAGGGAAGATGGCCTCATGTGTAAACACTGAACATCCTATCACGATAATAATTAGGCCGTAATCTAAACAGCAGTCCACGCCCATACCCACACAATGATGCTGTGATATGATATGGAAAACTTTTGACAATTGGAGATTTCTGCAAGAACTTTTCTGCGATTGGATGGCGAGTACTTTTGTTCAGGAAATTGCTCAGAAAACCCTTAAACCCCTTAAAGGGTAACAGGCATTTTTTTCAACCTGGACCCCATTTCCGCATGCATTTGTGTCTAATAGACTTATGTGACCCAAAAACAATTTCCAGTATTGAGCAAAATTGCAGCGACGAGCTGGCGTGAACCAAGCTGCATTGTAACCTAATGGGGCAATTGTGCAACCTCGATTTTTGTCCACTACAAGTGATTTTTTTGTGTGCTACTGACAGGCTCAGATTGTTATTAAAAATGTCTCACAACATTAACGATCCCACAAAGTGCATTCTTGTCAGTGTGGAGAGTGGAACGTGAGCCAAGGAAAAGGCTGTTGTTTTCATAGAAGGCAATCATTTAAATGATTTCGACAATGTGGATGAGGTCATTATGTTTGGATTGCCACCTGTACAAAAATAGAGGCTGTACAATTGCTCCATTGGGTTACATTGCAGCTCGTTTTGTGCCGGCCCGTCACTACGATCATGCTCAATACTGGAACAATTTCAAAAAATGTTGGTCACATCAGTCTATTACACACGAATGCATGGGGGTCCAGATTGAGAAAAAAAACGAAATCACCCTTTAATGTCAATATACCTAGGAAAGCCAAACATTCCCTGAATGCCAAGGGTAGTGCTTCTTCTGAGTTTTCTCTGTCGCTATCTCCAGAAGACAACAATTGCACAGCCAGTGCAGAGTGGCTTTACCCCAGATCACCTTACAGTAAAAGGGTTAACACTGGTCTGACACTGCGGGCCAACAAGGTAGCTATGTCACAAGGAATTCCCCCGGTGCCCGCTGGCCAATCCAGGCCTGCAGATTAGAATGAGAATCAGCTTTTGCCAGGTATGAGGACACAGATGAGGAATTTTGCTTTGAATTATACATTGCTCACAACATGCTTACTCATACAAAAACAAACAATATATACATACTATAAACAGAAACAATATAGACAGGTTGAGGCAATAGTGCAATGAAGAGTGCAATGTGTGCAGGAGTAAATTCTTTTTATGATAAATTATATTTTAATTATGAGCATAGTGCACAGGATGCTGGAATAAGTATTATGTTAGTTAAGTATTTTATTACAATATGAACAGCATGAACAGCTCTGAAATAGAGATACTCTTTAGTTAAGCATGTTGAGCAATAAAAGCCTACAATTGTTTTGAGTAATTTCAACTGCATTTTCCACCTACATACACAACTAAGTAAACTGATCCACACTGTGCAGTAGAGGGATCTGCATGTGGAAATAACACCCTATGGAGAATGAAACTTAGATCCTCAGTGACACACCACACACAAGCACACAAGGTAAATGAAATCTAATATTCAATATTATTGTCTTAATTGTCTTATAAGCTATGGCAAAATGTTTTGTTTTTTAAAGTTTTGTCAATAAAGCACAATATTCATCAAACATTTTTAGTATCCCCATGCTGTTAGATATTTCATACAACTATTAGCAAGATCTCAATATTACTTTTATACCGTGATGCCAAGTGTTTTGTTTGTGCTTTCCATTTGTGTGTGATCTCTTGTGTGCTGGTGACGTCAGTCCCACAGCTGAAGCCGTTCAGCTGCAATCAGGGAGACGCATGAGTGGCCGAGCCGATGACAGGGCAGAGAGAAGAGAGCTTCAATGGAAGCCAGAGTAACACCCAGTGACGGACTAGTAATCTGGAATTCGGGGGGCCACAGGCCATCGTGGGCCGGCCTGTCAGAGAGCCACATTAATTGTAAATGGTGGCCCATATCATTTCTCTTGGGCTTCTTTCAAGCATCAGTTATAATTTTCTTAAGCCAACTGATAGCCAAACTTCTCCAAATCCTCTCTTGATATCCCAGTCATGGTTACCCTCTACAGTCAACAGTCACCAACATTTAGGCTACATCAGTCTGCATTGTTTTGTAGCAAAATTACTTATTCAGATCAGAACTGAGAGAAATATGAGAGCACTGTTGGCTGACGGTGAAAAACGCTGCAAACTGACGGATTTGTGTTTAAAATCAAGTGCAGCTTAAGCTAGTACTAGCGCTACTGCTAGCACTAATGTTAGCACTAATGTTAGCCAGCACACAAGCAACACAGATGGAGCCCAATGCTGCAGGAGGGAGTGTAGCAACAGGTACAGTTAGTGGCAACTTCAGAAGATCAGATCAACCATGTTTATGGAGCGGCTGGCTCTGTTGATGTATTCATTTTTTATGCATTTGGGTTGTGCATTGATAATGACTATATGTTTCGGTGCAGTTGTTAATAGCATGGGAGTTTACATTCACCATCACTGGGGCTATCAAAAGTGTTTTCTTTCCATACGTCAAACGTTCTAGGCTTTTTTTTTTGGTCCCAGTCGGTTGTCACTGGTAACGCCCCAGATAGCAAAGTCATTGAAACTATGTTAAGTCAATATTAAGTAATTGAATCAACATCGACAGCATATCCCGGTAAGCAGTGTACAGCAATACAGCGACTGGGGTTGCGTATACTGCCTCTTTTTGTGTTGTGTCTTTGGTTAAACAATAATTCAGGTAATGGTGCTCCTAAGTGTCTACTTAATTTCATTATTCTTTATGCCAACTTTTATATTTACAAGCAGAAATGTGCTAAATCATCTCCTAATTTTGTACCTTTTTCAAAGAATGTCACTTAGAATGTTGGATAACAAAAGTGTTAAAATTGTGGAAACTGTGGAGCATTTTTCCCAGAAAACTTTTGACTAATTGTAAATGGATGTCTTCTTGTACCTTTTTGTTTTTTAACCTATATGCCTACAATGATTATTTCTTCATATGTATTGCTCCGTATGTCTTTTTAATTTGTACATTTGATGTTCATGTGCTATTATTATTTACCTGATTCTCTGTAAACTGCATTTTGTCAATAAAAACAAAAGTTTCACCTTTGGTACTAAATATTTGTTTTTTTTAAAGTTTGTTTTCTGTTAATTATTTGTTCTATCTTGAATTGTTTGCGCTCCTCCCTTTCTTTTCCCTGGGGTTTATTTCATTGTCCTCCGCACCCAGACACGATGGTGACATAACCGTTATGTTTTTTGCTCAGTTTACCTGTCTGTGCCTGTCTGTTTTGGCATGGATCACATCAACTATCTTTAAACCCATGACATCTCCTGAAATGTGCAGTGCAGAATCAAATATATTTTACTGGATTTTTTTTTTTTTGGACCAACAATAATCTATTCCAACAAATTTCTTTTAATCTTTACTGGTTTCCAAACTATCATTGCAATGTGCAATTGCAGCCAAGATTGGACAGGCATGTAACAACCCCAAGCACTTCTACATAATGTGATTGCATTTCATCCTTCCATATGTGGAAAGAAGGTATGCATCCTTCAACTGCTTTTAGTGGTAATGGGGTCTCCAAAAGTTTATTCATTGCATTCCAAACTTTCACAGCTTTAATTATCAGCAATAAAAACCACTGCAACAACCATGGCTAACTTAATTAAGTGTGCTGAAGTTTGTGTGAAGTATTGACTAAAATTGCTAACGTTCATTGCTAATGACATGGCTCGGTGAGCCTCCATGACCACACAAAAAGCTGATATAGTTTGTTTTTGCAGTTGAAGAGTCCATGCATTTAAAAAAAAAAATCTTAAATGTTTTAAATATATAAATATATATAATTTCCTTTATCTTTTAACCAATGGCTGTGAAGAAGACAGATTAGAACAAAAACAACAAACCTGTTCTAAGAAAGCTGTTATCATGTTTCTTTCTAAAATTTAAAAAAATAAAAGATATAATAAAAGATGCCAAGTAGGCTAGGTTAATCCAGGGTCTTAAGAACACATCTGTTTATTGTTGCTCTTGTTCATCCACCTGTCTTTTCCCTTTAATCCAAGTCTCATACTAAAATGTCATCCACACCCCTTCACGAGGTAAAGGCATTTTTAAAGTTTCTCTTTTGCTGATTGGTATTTATATAGAAAACACTTCTTTTCTCAAAGGTCAAGATGGCCTGATGAATTCTGCATCATCAGGCAACTGTGTCATGTGGTCTAGCTGTGCCGCTTAGGGATGAGCGGACATAACGGTGGTTGCGTTTACAGTGTCCAGGCTCTGAGAAACCAATTTTTCCAATAAAACTTTATACAAGAGATGGTGTACTTCTCTCACGTCCCAAAACAAAAAAGACAACAATACAAACGATTTATTCTTTAAGTTTAGAGTAGGGATCCCTAAATCAATACTACTTGAGAAAAATAAAAAAAACTTCATAAAAGAACTTTTACCAGAATGAAGAAACCACAGACTGAAACCAGATCTGACAGATACTGAGAGTGTTTCCTCTCACACGCACCTCTCATTCATACTCCCATCATCATCAGACATGTCTGGGCACACACAGTACAGACTGTCTGTATTTTGACGGTAACGCTTTCATTATGGTTTCAGTTTGAGCACACTGGATTTAAATTGAAACATTGATATCAGCATTAAGGATGTTTGGGAGTGTACAACAATACCACATTAGATGCACACTGTAGTCCTATGCAGTGGAGACAGACAATGCTATGGTTATAATTCTTACACTATTCACCCTGCACTCAAATTAAGGTAATATGAAATCAGCACTTTACCCTCATAGGCATTTTTATTTCAAAACAAATGGAGTACACAGCAAAGACAAAAAAGAAAACGTGTTAATTCCAAATACGGATTAGGCCAAGATTCAAGGCCAATCACACACAAATATTAATCAGTTGATGTTGATGCTAAATGATTTCTTTGCAAAAAAAATGTAATAGGGAAAGAAAGAAAATGATGTTTTTCCGGCATTTGGATGTGGTTTGGAAAGGTGTGGGATGCCATGTCATTTACAGGGTGCTGTGTGCTGTTCATTAGACTTAGTGCCCTTTCATTAGTATAAACACTACCAGCAGTGGAGACCGTGTCAGTTCTAGGTTTGGTGTACTAAAATGTAAATGAAAGCACATTTAACAGAACTAACCTACCCAGCAACACCCATGCCCTTCCCAAAAACCAGCCTTTGGGCTTCTGTTGTAAACAGGTTCCTCCCGTTGGGAGGTTTCCGTGCCACAGGGAATGTCATGTTCTCTGCAAGCCTGATCATGATAATAAAAACAGTAACAGTCAACTGTGTATATATATATATATATATATATATATATATATATATATATATATGCACGCACACACACACACACAGTATATTTATACAGAGTATATCCAATTTTATTTGCTAGTACACTGTATGACATTTTTTTTTGTTAAAAGACAAACAAGAAAACAAGACAAAAAGAAAACACTCTGCACAAATTAGTGGTTTATCAGGTTGCCACAAACAAATGCCAAAAGTCAATACTGATAGCAACAATCTCCACTGGAGGTTCTGGAGCTTTCAAATATATCATGCGGTTTTCCCAGTGAAATGTTAAGATTGAGAGGTCCCAAAATGGAAAGTTCAAACACCAAGGTTAAAAGCTCAAGTGGACCTTAAGGGAAGATTGTTTTGTCAACTGCTGTTTCCAAGGAGATTCAATAGGTCCAGGTTGGTTATAAGCACTGTCTCTATTAACAATTTAAATTATGTTTATGTAATGGCAGTACCAAGCAAAGTGCATTACAATAATTAAACATCTACTGTGTCCTACGTATATCTTAACTGCTTTAGAGTATTATACAGAGTACACCCTAAAAAATACAGAATGTTAGGAAAACAACTTTCATCAATCAGTGTTTCTTGCAACACATCAAAGTTGCAACACAATTGTATTATCCTAAAATAGCAATAACAGTGATTTAATTTAACTTTATTTTTAATTTTTAGTATCAAATCGCAACAAGAGTTCTTTCAAGAGATTTTACACAGAGTAGGTCTAGACCACACTCTATAATTTACAAAGACCAAACAATTCCAGTAATTCCCCCCAAGAGCAAGCATTTAGTGCGACAGTGGCGTGGAAAAACTTTCTTTTTGGGAGAAACCTCCGACAGACCCAGGCTCTTGGTAGCCGGTAATTACCGTTATAAGGGTGTGGGTCTCAAGAGCCAATGTATAATGTGGTATGTTGTAAGACATCATGTTAAATGACAGATAAACCATGTCAAAAATGCATGCATTTGAAAGCAATCATGTATTATCTAAAGAGATATTTGAGCTAATCCCACAGCACAACACTGTCTTGAGAAATTAGAGCTAGATAGTTTAAACATAGGCAAACAAAGACAACAAACAAAGTATTTATCTAAATGAAAGCCTAAGCTATTGTTTACATTGTTGAGCCATTTTACCTATATAAAGCCGAAAAACAATTACTCAATTCTTATTTGTATTACTCTATTTATTTTTTCTTTCCATCCAACAAGCACTACCTCAAATCTCAAACAGCAGAAATCAGGACTCAGTATTTTGGAAAACTTATGGTCCTACATACTCAACTTTTTCTATTCTGGCTGCTTCACAACAGCTTTTATCTTCCCGTGGCAGCCAAGTCTTACAGAAATGGTCTGATACTGATCCATGAACTTTCTATTTTATGAAACCATTGGCTAACTGTCATTTCTATGCCAACAAGAACAACAAAAATACTTATTTGGCCTTTTGTCATTCTCATTTTTCCCTCCTTTAGACACATACAAAACCTTGCCCAAGAAACCATGCGTGCTTGCATAAACACACTTATGTTCAAAGATACAGTACAGCCTTCAGGCCTCGTAAAGAGGAGTGACAGTGCCATCTTTCCACTCAATCAGGATTTCTCCTCGTTGTAAAGTGGGTGAGGAGTGGGGGAGGCGCATGGCATGCTCTGTCAGCAGGGCTCTTTCACTGGTTGCTGGGGACCCAGGAACACTCACCTCTGGCCTCGGCGTGTATGACTTCAAAACACACACCACCTTCTTCCTCCTGGCACAGCAAGACATAAAAAAGACAGAAAGTGGGTACAACATGTTGCTTTGAAATGTTTTGCACAATATTTTTCCTAGCATCTCATTTATAGTTTATATTTATATTCTGTGTTGTGTGACTGATGTACGTGTGCTGCTGTAACACCGAAATTTCCCATTTTTCTTGGGATCAATAAATATCTATCTATCTATCATTTCTTCCATTCTCTCTATGTTCTTTTCTTGAATTTCCTTTAGAATTTAAGAGATTTGTATTGGATGTGGGTCTCTAAAGTGCAGGGTTAGGTAGACCTGTTATGTCTTTTCAGTGTGACCTTTTCCGCCTTCTGTTTTGTTTCATGTTCTTGTGTTTCAATAAATGTATTACTCTGAAATGTCAAATGTTGTGAAATGCCGATTGCATATCACGCCAAAGTGATGCCTACAATTGATAATTGTACAAATATATTCCATTAAACAGAAACAAACAAGCGCATCATAGCCTTAGAGAAGCTGTTACAAACAAAGATTGTCTCTTTTACCATATAAATACTTAATTGATAAGACAAAATGATAATACATTTATGGAATGTTGGTCAATAGATGAATCAAGCCACTTATCTTTTCAATAATAAATATACACAAAGAAAAATATGCACTTTTGTGTGTATTGGGTGTGTTGCCCTCACCTATTGGAGTAAGCACTGAGGATAAGAATCACAGTCCCCAGGACCAGAGCCAAAGAGCTTAGTACCAGCATGGTTATCTTCCAGCCCATCCCTATGTACACAGACCAGCAACACGTAATTTTGTATTTACCTCTTTCTAAGTTATGATTCTTCTTCATGCATTTGTTACATTTCTGTCAAGACTGAACATAAAATATTACGCCCATTTGAAAGCCTTTTGCAAACATTGGAACACACCCAGCATGAACTCTGCTCTGTTTCACATTCCTCCACCTCCACCTAGTGGTGGAAAGGTAACATCTTTAAGTAACATCTTTACTGAAGAAAGAACTTTGACGCACTGCCTCGATACACACACACACACACACACACACACACACACACACACACACACACACACACACACGAGAAAGACAGAGAGAGAACACAGAGAGAGAGAGAGAGAGAGAGGTATTTATTGATCCCAATAAAATGGAAAATTACAGTGTTGCAGCAGAAAAATCAGTCACACAGCACAGAATATAAATGAAATATTAGGATACAATATACCGTACATACAATATACATGAAATAATAGTAGGAATAAAATACAAGAACAAATATTTGAATATATAGAAGTTGAGAATAAAAAAATGTGCAACTGCTTAAATAGTATGATAAAATGTAAATAGACCAATTGTGCAGGTTGCACTTAGTGCAGTATTGTGGTGTCTCCGAGTCTTATCTAGCACCCAGAGATGACGTGTTAAAAAGTTTTATTGCTCGTGGTAGGAATGATTTCCTGTATATTAGCCTTCATAAGTTATTGTGCAATCAAATATTTCCACTGATAAAATTAGACATACAGTGCATTCAATATTTTATTGATTTACCAAACTTACCATAGTCTGTACGGAAAAAAATCATGGTGGGTTCTGCAGGGGATTTGGTGCTAAGGGCCCAAAGAGGCACATCCATTACTGGATATGCTTCTGTGACCTCCCCAGCCATTATACCTCCAACTGGAAGTGGAGAAAAAAGAACAACTAAACAACAACAACACAAGAAGCGAGGACCAACACTCAAAATTTGTAGTTTGAGGTCTTTGCCCTTTTAATGAAAGAAGTGATAGTTACTGTATGTTCGTCCATCTTTAGTAGTGAGACGGAAATCAGTTCACGCAGGACCAGCCCGATATAAAGACAACATGAATCAGCATTGTGGCCCTGCTGTGGCTGGCTCAAACATGGCTTGATTAAATTAGATCATCAGGCTAAAAGCATTATTACCTAAGATACAAGACATGGCAGAATGCATTATGCAACTTATCAGATATAACACAAAAATAAAACAAAACAAAAATATCTACAAGTGCTCATATTATGCTTTTTCCCTTTCCTTTATCCTGTTCTATATCTTTTTTGTTGTTGCATGTAATAGGTTTACAAAGTGAAAAAGCCCAAAGTCCACCCTAAAGAGACTTACCATCTCCAACAGAAAACACTGTTCACAAACTGCTCCAAACAGCTCTGTTGTAGTCCAGCCTAGACTTCTGTGACAAACGTGCGTCACTTTCTAACACACGTTAAAATGCTCGCCTAATTGCTAGCGTGGCATGCCCTCAAACTCTGCTTCTTACCTAGCTACTGCGCACGTACAAGAGGTACAACCTCTAAATACAATTATGAAGCTGAAAATGAGCATAATATGAGCACCATAAAAGAATATATTTGTGTTTTTGCATGTTTTAGCCCACAGAGTATAGTTTACACACATTCAATCTTCTAAATGTCAATATAAAAATATATACACTACCGTTCAAAAGTTTGGGGTCACCCAAACAATTTTGTGTTTTCCTGAAAAGTCACACTTATTCACCACCATACGTTGTGAAATGAATAGAAAATACAGTCAAGACATTGACAAGGTTAGAAATAATGATTTGTATTTGAAATAAGATTTTTTTACATCAAACTTTGCTTTCGTCAAAGAATCCTCCATTTGCAGCAATTACAGCATTGCAGACCTTTGGCATTCTAGCTGTTAATTTGTTGAGGTAATCTGGAGAAATTGCACCCCACACTTCCAGAAGCAGCTCCCACAAGTTGGATTGGTTGGATGGGCACTTCTTGCGTACCATACGGTCAAGCTGCTCCCACAACAGCTCAATGGGGTTCAGATCTGGTGACTGCGCTGGCCACTCCATTACCGATAGAATACCAGCTGCCTGCTTCTGCTCTAAATAGTTCTTGCACAATTTGGAGGTGTGTTTAGGGTCATTGTCCTGTTGTAGGATGAAATTGGCTCCAATCAAGCGCTGTCCACTGGGTATGGCATGGCGTTGCAAAATGGAGTGATAGCCTTCCTTATTCAGAATCCCTTTAACCCTGTACAAATCTCAGAACACTGGAGTGATAGTTGCTGGAAATGGGCCTCTATACTATGTACATATTGCACCAAAAACCAGACATTTGCAGCTAGAATAGTCATTTACCACATTAGCAATGTATAGAGTGTATTTCTTCAAAGTTAAGACTAGTTTAAAGTTATCTTCATTGAAAAGTACAGTGCTTTTCCTTCAAAAATAAGGACATTTCAATGTGACCCCAAACTTTTGAACGGTAGTGTAAATAATAATGAAAAAATAAATATAAAATATGGTTTTGCTATGGTGTAAAAAAACTTGCAAACGGTTTCAAAACGTTCTTGGAAGAAGTAGCCCATCACAATGAATGGTAAGATGGGTATCCTAAAAATCCAAAAATTCAAGCTTTGAGGATCAGCAAACCTTTCAATGTTCAGAAAAATTCATTATCCTTTTAGCTGGAGAGATGCCAGTTTACCTCCTGGGTGCTGCCAGGTGCTCTTGAGCAAGGCAGAGTGTAAATTGTAATTTCCTCACTGGGGATCAATTAACAGTATAAATTATTATTATTAAATCTCAAATCTCATGATTGAAAAATTGTTAACAATAACGTCAAGGATTCACACTGTTGCTGATAAAGTTTGTAATTAAGGAAGGTTTCGCAAAGCTACTGGCTGGCCCTTTATGTTACTTTTATTAGAGTCACACACATCATGCGCTCTGCAGAGGTGATTGGCTGTAATCTGCCATCCCTGCAGGACCTGTACCCAGCTAGGACCCTACAGCTGTGTCCCTGGACACAAACTATAAAACACTTTCCAATCAGGACCAAAACCTCATGCCACTAAAACATCCCACAGACACAGAATACAAACCGGATTCTGTCAGAAGACAACATTCAGTAAACTACTACTAGATTTGTTAGGTCCTTACATTGATCAGCCTGTCTTTGTATATCAGAGATGGCACTTGGAAAAATCCCAGGTTCCAAAGATTTACCCAGATGGTGACGAGATTGGTGTTGGTTATGTTTGCTGTCTCTCCCATTGCATAGTGTCTCGTTGTCAAGTGTCCGCCACCTGCTGCCAGGCTGGTAGAGAAGGTGAGCCAAAAGAACATTCAGCTAGCATTAGACATTTTATAGACTTAACTCTAAACATATTCTACAATATACATATCCTCCCAAGTTTTTAGATCTGATAAAGGTAATCTGATCAAGGTACTATCAGATGTTACGTCACAATATTCTTACCTGCTTATGTTCCCTCGAAAGGAAGACCAAAGTAGATTGTTGTGTGGCACTAAGATGTAGCCCCCTTCCTATCAAAGTGAGCTGTCCTTTTTTGGAACAGGACCATGCCTGGTTGCTTGCCCCTCTGCCTGTACCCACCACTGCCACTCCGGCATCAGACTCGTCACTTCCAGCCGGAAAGACGCAGCGCTGCAAGAGGACACCTTCATACTGCTCTCCTGGTGCAGTCAGACACTCCCTAGTGTGGTGATTGCTGAGAGCCTGGCTCTCTGGTAGCCAACGCCATTCCTGTAGGGCCGAATATGGGCTGCAGTCACCCAGAGATACTCTGCCTCCCAAAGTTCCTTCATGCGCCTGCAGACATTTACCCAGCAGCTTGTTCTGAATCTTTAAGCCACACGCCTCTGTGGAGGGAACATAAGAAAATGCCTTGTCCTTAAACTCATTATTATAATGTTTAACCACTCAGCCACTGTTGCTATTGGGGAGGGAGCTAGGTGTAAAGGTAGAGACTTAATTAGGTTAAAGTCTGTTAAAAAGTGCTCTAAGCGATGTCACGCATGTTTTAGGCTAGAACCTTTGTTGTCACAAACAGCAAACATCTCCTCACCTGAGCTGCCTGTCCCCAGAACGCACTGTAAAAAAACGCGGTCTCTGTAGACAGTCCAGGGTAAACAAACGGCAACAAAAACAAAATGTGCCCACCTGCACCACAAAGCATGCATAAACAGTGTTCCAGCTTTCCACCCAATAACTGAAAAGAAGGATTTGGGGTTGGGGGCGTTAGTGCGCGGAAGGGGGAGGGGACGGGATGAGGAGGAGGGAGCAAGGAGGTACGCCTCTCCTCTCTAAGCGGAGCTCCTATGGCGCCATTTTGATGCTAATAAGCCATCACCATCCATTAGCATTCTGCCATTCATTTTGGTGCCACTTTGACAAAGAATAACTTTACATCTGAATCATTTAAAGGCTCTATTTGTTCATTTCTAAAGAAATATGACAATGTAGAAAAGGCTTCATTACCTTATACCTCACGTTATGGCTAACGATTGTGTCATAACCACGTGACTTATGGTCGTAGAGTAGAGGAATCACCGTATAGCACAGGGTAAGCTCGCAAACATTTTGACTTACATTAGCTCTTTAGGTTTAATTACTAATGTTAATTAGCATTTTAGTTAGCAATAATTTGCCTGTGCCTCACATATGGCGTTTTTCCACTGCTGGTTACAGCTCGCCTCGACTCGCCTCGCCTCTACTCGACTCGACGCACTCTGCGTCCGTTTTCCATTGCAGATTGAGTAACGCCTCAGTGTGGCTGGTCACCATAGCTACGCAGCCGGTAACTGCCATGATGTAATTTTCAACGTGACTCACAACATCACGTTGGAGGTGTTTGTTTTGATTCTCGGCCAGAAGAAAATTTGTTTCAAAAGAAGCTGAAGGAAGCAACAAAAATCACTGCTGAAAAAACAACAGGAGTTTGGGAATTCGGACGGAGTTCAGACGTCGACGTGACCATTGTTTGCCGACACAAAAGGGTAAGTTAAGTTTCCTGGTAACGTTAGCTAACATTTGCATGTGTTCAGGGTCACAGTCAGTATTTACTTTACGCTATATAAAAGTACATTAACTTTAGCAACCATGATTACACACCAAAATACGTCTGCTGTGTACTGTGTGTGTTTCAGATCCTTCAGGCTTTGCAAACCGTCTGTTTGGGCGTTCGATGTACAACTGGTGAAATCTCTGGTTCTGACCTGCTGTGCTTTGTAAAATGTTTATGAGAGTCACGGAGAGGCGCTTAAGATGATGACTGGGATGCATCTGGGACAGCAGAGCCGGGGGCACGGTCACAGGGTGCAGAGGAAGAAGACCGGGATGTACGGGAGGGTTTGATGCGCTATTTAAATAGCTAAATAAAATCTTTTCTTTGATATATAGTCTTGTTTTTTTAAAAGTAACAGTGTGCAATATTGGAAACGACATGCAAAATAATAGCCCTTAATATTGAATAGTGAGAATAGAAAAGTGAGAATAGTGCAGAGAGTAGATAATCTGTCGGTGTCTGGCTAGATTATTATTATTATTTTTTTAAATGGCGCGGTTGTTCCGGACACACACTCCGCATTCTTGTTTGCTAAAAACGCAGTCATAAGTGACGGTCCTCCGACCAACCAGTAGTCTGCAGGTTTCCACGTCACCTTTTGGTATCGCCTCAGCTCGCTTGGAACCTCGACTGAGGTAGTACTAAAAAAAGTACCAGGTAGCAGGTCCCAGGGACTTTTTTTCGTAATGGAAAACCAAAAGAGGCGAGTAGAGTCGAGTTGAGTAGATACCACGCAGTGGAAAAACGCCAATATACCTACGTTCTCTGTCTCTGCAAGTTGGGAATGATTGAGATTTCTCTTGACACAGGTACCAGAAGACACGTTGCCACGTCACATCTACGTCGTCAAGCTCTGTTGGAGGCTGCAGAGCTTCTAATATCGTTCTTTAACTGTCTATGCTAATATCCAGAGCAACGGGATCTGTTGGTCAATTTCTTTAACTCTCTATGGGAAGGAGAAGCACGCTAGTCTCGTTTTGTTTGAAAATACTTCTAACGTCAACAAGAAGTAACGTCACCCAAAATCGCTAAGAGCACCTTTAAACTAAAATTTAGGAGGGGGGGGTTATGCAAGAAATGTTTGTTTAATTTATATAATTATATTATAGGGCAACATGTATGTGATAATATATTCTGCAAACCCAAGAACCAACACAACCAACGTCACTAAGGTAAGATATTGGGGAATTTACAATGTGCATAATATGCTCTAACTTTGGATGAGTCTAGCTAGCTAACTCATCTAAAGTATGGGAAGTGGGAACATGAAAGCAAGGTCCCGAGGGAAAGTAAGTTAAGTAGATAAGCTAAACTTTCTGTGGTTTTCGGCAAACGTGTGTTACTTATAGTAGCTACAAAATTGGTTTCTTGACATACTTAACGCTAGCTCTAATCGGCTCAGCATACAAATGAAACCAAAAAAAATATTCACAATTCAAAATCACAATTTTATATTTATTTTAATGTTTTTGAGTACCGTTAACTCCTTTTAGCTAATACCAGTACGTTCGGCTAAACAGGTTACGTTTGTTGTTTAACTTCACGTACTCATTCGCGTTTTACTTAATGTAACTCTAAAAAACGTTAACTAACATGAGTTGGAAAGAGTCGGATACGTAGCTAACGTTAACATCACAGTGTGCAATGGAACTTGGGACAGTTAGCTAACGTTAACGTAGAAACGTTGACATTAATTACGTTAGTGGGCGTTTTTTTTTTTTGGCTTCGAATCGCTGTATTATCAATTTTAGTCATCTGGAAATCAAACGATCAACTGCATTATTACTTTAGCTAGCTAGCTAACTGTAACAGCATTAACTTACTTACCTTGGAAAATGACAAAGACAAGCAAATAGACAAACGGCAGGCTACTTTCCATGACGATGGCGATGCCAGGCACAGATAGTTTGGGGTCTCCCGTGGCAATTTCAGCCTGCAACAGTAACAAGTGCAAGTGGGCGGTAACAAAAGTTCATGCAACCTCCCTCTATGCATCCATCACTTGGACAAAGGAAAGGAGGATCCATGCATTCCTCTCTCCTGATAAATCTTCATCGCGAATTTACTTTAACATGTTTTGTTAATGTCCAGGAATCAAATCGATTGCTTGATATTAAGGATGAATTTGGTTGTTTTGAAAGGCTCTTGCCCATTGTTATAATGCTCTCAGCCTGACAGACAGAGAGTAGGTGGTCATTAGGCCTTTTTGATATGAAAAAAAGAAATCCCTGTGGGCCACTGTTTATGCTGTGCTTAATTGTTTACTGTTTTGCAAATTCTGTACTCTGTTTTTAATATACAAAACTCATAGACACACCTTGTTTACCACTATGGCAGGCAAAAAAATGTGTTTACAACCAGTGTGCTACAACTCCATGGACTACCAATTAGATTTAAAGAACATAAATCTGTTATAAGGAGAAAGCAGTGTTCCAAGCTGAATAGGATTGCCCACTCGTTACTGTGAGGAATGGGACAGCTTTTGGGGCTGCATGGTCACATGATGTTTTTCTCTATCATGATGCACCAGAGAGTATGTGAAAAGCCTTGATCAAAATAAACATCTTCTTTATCAACATATTTTTATAACAGTAATAGTAAACACATTACATTTAATATTTAAATTACGTTGTGTTTTCCTCGGGTCAAATTTGACCCGTTATCAAAGTTTTTTTATAAAACAAATATGGAGTTCTTTCAAGTAAATTGCCTGAAAATAATTGTTTAAATGGTTTCAAAAGGGCATCCTGAATGATCTTTGACATAAACCAGTCTGTGATTCTCTCAACATCCTCTGATCTTAACTATTAGTCAAAATAATTCATAGTATGGTTTTTTTGACTCAAAAATACATATAATACAATAGGTACAACGTTATATACATTAGGTTTATTGAACATGTACTTTAAAAAAGCATTGAAAACACTGACAAAAACGTTTAAAAGTGTCAAAAGCAATGGAAAAAAATCAACAAAATTGTCAAAAAAAAGTGCCAAAAAAAGTTCATTTTAAATTTTTAACCAAATGTTAACGGTCGACATAGCCAATTAAAAGGTAAATAAAAAACTGAAGTTTCCTTTTTTGCCTGACCCTCATATAGTAACTTGTTCTCTATCAAACATTTGAGGAACTGTAAAACTGTGTTGTGAAAACCTACATATGTTTTGCAATGTCTTGCAACAGTGCACTTGCTCAACCGCCCCGGTAACAACAAAAACAACAACAGAGATTACAGCGGGCCAGACCCGGGGCCTGTTGCACGAAACCAGGATAAGGGATTAAGCCGGGATATTCAAGTTATCCTGGATGAATTTAGCTTTGACTTGGTTGCACGAAACCAGGTTGAATTAAACCCAGGCAAGTAACCATGGAGATTTATTCTTTGTGGCTAGCCTGGTTCAGAGCAGGCTAAGAGCCAGGCTAAAATTAATCCTGGAGTCTCATGTGTTAAACTCTGATCCGAAATAAACGTGTTTAAGTTATTTCGTTGTCGTCTGCATGTGTTCTTATTTATTTTTATTAACATGCATTATTTGTCACTATTGTTGTCATGAGTTTGATTTAAACCCCTACTATAGCAGTTGTTTAGATGGTTAGAAATGGTTGCACTGGCACCCAGATGCAAAGTGGCAATCTGTGGGCCGGTAGCGTTTTGAGGCTGGGAGGGCCGCTCTGATAATAATTATACATTGCAAGTTCTTAGCAACACCATCCGGCTGCCTGGTGTGCGGGCGCTGCACACAGCCACTGCTTGCCGGCAGACCTGTGCATCACTTCAGTGTCCACTCTCTGTAAAAATAAAGATGAGCAGCACAGCATCAGTGGTCTATGCAGCTTCAGGTTTATAAAAGATGCACTCCAGAGATTAAGTGGGACAATGCTGCTATATTCCCAGATGACATTAATGGCAGACTGGTCAGAGACCAATACATTAATGATTTACTTTTCTTGTTGCTTGTCCTTCTCTGATAAAGGATAGTTTGTGTTAGTCCTTATTATGTAGGCCTAATGTTTTTTTATTAGGTATTATAGCTAACTTTAGTTTCATAACCTTCTCAAGTAGTCTCACATCACTGGACCAATAACGTGGCCTATATACGTATATAGTCTAGTGTACATTCATCACACCGGGAACACCACAATGCTTCTTGATCTTTTTTTTTTTTTTGGTACTGTCACTTGTCAGAAGAATAAAAAAAAAAAACATGAATAATACATTGTTTTACATACATGCTTAAAGTATGTATTGAAGTCACTGACTTCTATTTCTAGTTTTTGTCCCTTTCTGATTGGTCTGTATGAACATTAATTGTAGAAAGATTTTTATAATTAGAAATAGCTTATAGAGATTTGTGCATATGGTTGTAAAACATGTTCTTGCGTTGTGAATAAGGGTTTGAAATTAAGCCTAGTCCTTAGGGTACATTTCCCGAGGAACATTAATTCCCTCTGCTCACTTTTAAGGCAAAGTAGGCTGAATAATAAATTTTATTTATATTTTGCTTTAAATAGTAGGCTACTCAAAGACACTTTACAATAAAACCAGCACATTTAGCACATAAAAACAAATACAGAATAAAACCAACACATGAAACTAGCATATTAAAAGCAATTAAAGCACGGTGTAGCCTACAACTTTGTAAAAATGTGGAGTGACTAGTAGGTGAAGTAGATATTTTTAAATTCTTACACATTCAGTCGGTCCGCTATAGTCTGTTGGGCTTTTTCTCTCACTAAGTCAAGCTGCACTTTTTCAGTTATCCTGAATATCTTCATTCTACTTTTGTGCAACAGGCCCCTGCCCCTTAAGTCAAGAATATTTGTGTTCTTTTTTGGGATTAACAATTTTTTATTAATTTACAAAACATAAAAAATACAAAAAATACAACTGACTGCTGAATGGAACTCCCTGCATACATAGGTTATCATGTATCCAGGTCTAAACTTCCTGGACCTTATCACAGAACAATAGAACATGAAGTCGTTGGCCGTCCTCTGTCTTACATTTCCAACAATTTGGTATGTCTTTCAAACCAATTCTAAACAGTCTGGAGCGAGATTTGTGTTCATTTTGAAGCTCAGCTTTTGTGCTCTGAGCCAGTCCTACCGAAAGTGTCTTGAGAAGGGTAAAAAAGGGACATATAAGAGGGAGGATCTTCTCCTGCTAGAGGTGGAGCAGTAGGGGCTTGTTTCTGCATTAAAGATGAAGCTGCAGTTGAGAAACCAAATGGAGGGGCCTGTTGTGGCCACTGACTATCACAGCCACTTATGATTCCACTTTGAGTGGGAACTGGTGCTGGGTACCCATAAGCACCTGAACCTGCAGGTACAGGATAAGGACCAATAGGACAAGCAGGGGGAGGGAAGTCGCTGTAACTTGGGGCCCCAATAGCCCCAGCTGGATAAGGACCCACAGACACCGCAGGGGGAGGGAAGTCGCTGTAACTTGGGGCCCCAATAGCCCCCGCTGGATAAGGACCCACAGACACCGCAGGGGGAGGGAAGTCGCTGATACTCCGGGCAAAGCTAGAAGGAACTATGACCAGTGGAAACACCACCTCTGGGTCAATGGCAAAGCTGATATCCAAATACACCTAAGAAACGGAAACATGTGAAGAAGTAATACACTGTAAATGGTAATAAAGCATATCATACTGTAATTGTATACGCTGTTGTGCTGTTATGTTGTGTTAATGATTGTTGAAGTGTGTGAAGACAAGAATTGTGTTACAATTACTTAATCGCCAATATTTGCAAATGAAAGCAATTCCTTTATTTCTGAGTTGATGCAACATCACTATTTTATTATTTCATACCTTAAGGTAATGGTCAACTGAGATGATTTCACAGTGCTGGAGTGTGGGAATGACATTGGCAGGAACCGTCAATTGGCAGGAGACAGTTTCCTCTGAGTTCAGTGCGATAGTCTCGCCAACTATTTTGCATAGAGTTTTTGTAGTAGAATTGGTGGAGCCACTGGCGTGGTACACAATTTTCTGCTCTAAACGGAATTTAGGCTTCACTTTTTTGGAAGAGGAGTTGCAAATCTTGGCAACAACCGATAAAGTGTCCCCTATCAAAAACAAATCAGAAAATCTTATTATACATTTCTATACATTTATAGAAAAATGTTACCACGCAAATATTATAGGGTACATTACACATACGTATAATTTATGTGTAAGCATGTAGTAAGCTGGGGTGACTTTACCTGGAGAGCAAACCTTTGTGTTGACAGTAGCAGAGATTTGGACCTGTCCTTTTGAGAAAACCCCAATTTCTTTAACCATGGAACCAGATTGGGGACACTAGAACAAAATCAGAACAAACATTTCATGTCAATACAGCAACTCATATGGCTGATATTCAAGTTCAAGAGAAAAGTTGCTTGCTGTCAACTTTTGATTTAAGCCATCCTTGCCAGGTTCACATTATAAAAAGTGAACTTTTTAATGTCGCAAAATGATTATACAGTATATAGGTTGATAAATATAGGTTGATAAATTAAGTTACTATATGCTCTCTCTTGACTGCAGTTTTTGTGTATGTACTGTATGTATGCACTACTGTGTTGAATTTCTTTAAACAGCAGATTTTGTTTGTTTGACAAATTTTATTTCAGGTCAATAAAAGTCTATTTTCGCTCTAATGGCGTGAGGAAACTACTTTACTTACTTCACACTGGAAGAACTACAGCAACTCCACCCATTCACTGTTTATTCAAACTGGTTTGTGGTTTGCGTGTGTTTGCTTAACATATTGCATGTGATCACATCATAGAGACTCTCAGATTACAAAAGGTCCGGCTGCCGGCTTCTTCCTTAAAAATAAAAATATATATATATATATATATATATATATATATATATATATATATATATATATATATATATATATATATATATATATATATATATATATACTGCTGTAATGTTAGCATTTTCTCCATGCCAGTCTTCATGGAAAAAAAACGTTTTCACACATACTTTAACTCTTTATTGTTTTCTTTCCCTCAACTCCTCTATTCCATTCTTCTAGTTAGTTAGTAGCCAACTGTCTTCTGATCTTAGTTATTTTTACCAGCGCGTAAGTGCTGCACAAATCATAAAATATTTCAGTTAATTTGGAAAGTGGAAATATTGTATCAAATTCATAAGATGTATCATATTTACCATTACTTGGCCAAAGGGTAAAAAGGACTTTGAAACAAAATTGAGCTCTTTTTGTACTTGAGAACACCTCAGCCAGCCTCTGGGCACCTTGGCTTCAAGCATGTAGACAATCCTTCCATGAAACCCCTTGAAGGATGATGGCATATTCCTGTAAACCAGAACAAATGCACATATTTGTAAAAGAAAACAATGACACAGAGTACTTGCTATGCTATAGAAATACACACGTACCCCTGTGGAATGTTAAACCTGAACTTTAAGCAATGGACTCCTTGGGGAAGAACAGTGCCTGCAAATGGAGTGAGATTGATAAAGATTTTTAAAGATTGTAAAGTCCTCATAAATGACAGAGCCCCCACCCCCCACCCCGATAGACATAAAGGCCTAAAAAATGCCCCAAAATATAATCTTTAATAATTAGCAATACGGGTAGCCTACATAGTTACACAATTTTCAAGGTTATAGGTATATAGGTTAATAAACTACGCCTCTCTTACCAAACGGAAGTCCATTAAAAAACAATAAACATAAAGAATATCACAAGCTGACACATTTATTTGCCCTACCTTTGGAATTTTCTGCAACTAAGTACTCTTTAAGTTTAAAGTATCTCTTGTGGGCAGTGTAAGTTGTCTGGTCGTCTCCGCTGCCTTCAGACCAGCTGACGTGCGCGTCCCCTTTGGCTTTCACCACCACACTTTTAACTTTGGTTTCTTTCGCCAAAGTAAAAGTGACTGTGCCTGCGACAGTGTCTCCTTCAGAGAAAGTCTCTTGTTCGTTGAGAGCTTCACAAGCCAGACATAAGTCCTTAATTGGAGACATTGTCGATATATCGGCCAAAACACGCTTTGTTTCCCTAACTTGCGGCTGAATAGTACGACTCTTGGACCGTCTCACTCGGCAACTGGGCGTGGCTTCGCCCGAAGACTGACGTCACAAAAAAAGACACGACAGTTTAACCATGTATTACAAGCATTGACTGAAAAATTAATTAAATTAACAGTATATGATTATAACAGACGTTTAAGCAATCCAGCCAGGTAACATAACAACATAATGCACAACAGGCTTATCAGTTTTACCCAATGTAAGTAGCCTATATAAAATGTAGCTTAAGGGATCTTAAGTGTATTGTGCATTGTACTAATTACAATGTGTTAATTAATACGCTATTTAACTGGTTAAAAGTGACATTTCAAATCATTTATGAAGACAAAATAAAGAAACAGGTCAACAGGATGAGACTGTTTAAGCGTTGTGCTACCCTGTGGCCTAGAAATGAAAACATGCAACATAATTAAGTAGTTATAACAAATAGTTCACACTCATTTAAAGTGTCACAAAGATATTTTCACTTTCTTTATTCAAATGTACAAAAACACTGGCAGTTTATGAGTATAACAAATCAGATTTGCAAAGTATTGTGTTGTTAAATAGACGTAGTTGTCTGATGTTACTGGTAAAAATATAAATAAATGTATAATTAGCCTCTTAATTGACTTTATTAAAAAAAATACACGTCTATTTTCTTTTAACTAGTCTCCAAGCAAAAGAGTGAGATAGAGAGGGCAGGTATAAACTAGAACACTGAATACATAATCACTCTAGGCACTTGAACAAGGCACATGAAAGAAAAATACAGAACACAGAAAATACAATCATAATAAATATAGAAAGACAAAATTCTGAATTGGAAAATTATTTAATAAATACATTAGGATGCAAAAGAAAACACAATTATGTAAAGCAGTTACAAGAACAAGTTTTCAGGTTTAAAACCAGATTTCTAAATTGTCCAAGAGGCACAAGTGAGTTGATTTTAAGAAAGTGCTGTAATTTGTTCCAGGAGTCAGGTGCACTAAAACTAATACTAGCAGTATTTCCAAGTTCAGACCGAGCTTGTGGAACATAAAGTAAAAGCCATTTAGCAGAGCGAGTCTGATGATAATAATAATGTATACTTTTAGTTCCCTGCAAGGGTAAAAATGGTCCCTCTGAGTAACATAAGTTTTGTAAGGCAAGATGGCAGTTTTCCAATTCAAGCCTTATAGATAAAGAGATAGCAGTGTGTATCATGTCTTTCTTGGAGAGAAGACCACCCAATACTTTCATATAAAACACAATGTGTGCCATAGACATGACTGGTTGTCAAGGCAGAGCGATAGACTGAGTCCAGAGATTGAAGAGTTGAAGCCATCCCATACAATGCAAAAGTCCTATTTTCGTTTACATACTAACAGTAAATATGGCACTAGTGCCATTAATATTTCAAATTCACACTTTTAATATAAAGTGTTAAAGACACAGTATAGGTGAATGGATTTCACATTCCAAACTATCCTTAGCATTAGTATTTTACATCATAATTCATAAACCGATTCAGTCATTAAGCAATGCATACATTCTATCATTTTGCAACCGATTTGTCAGTAGCAGAAGATGGGAAAAGGAGTGAATATGCTGGAGGAGCTTCATCAGACTGAGACAGGAAATCTGTGTTCATCATTGGTGCAGAAGGCAGCAGGGTGTATGTCAGAGCAGTTGGGGATATGTTGAAGGCTGGAGGAGGGGGGGATGGGTGGGTCTGTGGGGCAGGTGGGGGTGGTTGAAATGTTGGGGCAGTAGGCGGAGGGTGAAGCACAGAAGACGATGATGAAGAAGAAAATGGAGATCCATACAGAGCAGCCAGTGGTGGCACTGGGTTATTGTAGCCCCCATTAATTTGTGCCGGCTGAGCAGGGTACACACCTGGTGGACCAGGATATGCTGGTGGGTTATCTGGGTGCACTGGTGGTGGTGCAGAGGACCTCTGGGCTCCTGGGTAACCATAACTGCCTGAGTGTAGGGATACATGATAAGGACCCACAGACACCCCAGGGGGAGGGAAGTCGCTGATACTCGGGCCCCCAATAGCCCCAGCTGGATAGGGACCAAAAGACACACCAGGCTGAGGGCCAGGAGTTAAGTCTTGAGGAATAATGATCACCGGGAAAATGACCTCTGGATCGAAAGCGAAGCTGATGTCCAGATACGCCTGAGAAAAAAAATATGACAGCCTATTTAGCACATTATGCTCTACTTTTAAAATAGAATAGCAAGAGAACATTTGACAGTCACAATGAATTTGGCTTGCCATGCTTTAACACACACACCTTTAAATGGTATTCCACTGAGATAATATCACAATTCTGAATTGTTGGCGTCAGATCACGAGGAATCTTGATTGCACATCTGACATCCCTCTGCGTTCGAGATTTAATACAGTGGTCTACCACTTTGTGGATAACGTTGCTCTCATGATTGGTATGGCCATTGGCACGGTACACCACATCCTTGATTAAACTGAATTTGGGTATCATCTCACTGGATGAGGAATTGTCGATTTTCGCAACAATCACCATTGTTTCACCTATGAGGGGGAGAGAAAAAATTAATTTATTTTTAATTGATTATAATTCAAGTGCCAGATAGGACAATGCAGTGTGCTCCAGGGTGTGTATTATATAAAGGCAGTTTAATATTATGCCTGTGAGGCCCATCAACACTGCTGAATGCAGCTGTTACTAATGTTATTAGTTAAAAAAGTACTTCTTCTGCAATGACATGTCAAAATGTCTGCTGTGAAAAAAGACTGTATGGTGGATGCAATTGCTTTCTTTTTGGCCAAAGTAATAAGTGATATTGCTGTTTTGCATGGCTGTTACAACCATCACTAACAAAAATGGTTTTTAGTAGATCTCCTTCCATGACCAGTGTTTTAAGAGGAATTTTACTACCTTGGGCATAGGCCTTCCTGTCAACAATGACATCCATGTGTGCATGTCCTTTTGAGAAAAGCCCCATGTTTTTCTCTGTTGAACCAACTTGGCGTGACTAGAATGCAATAAATAGGGAAAACAATTACTTTTGATCCTCCATTATTAGGACAATAGAGTGCATGAGTTGAAAGGACCAGTGTGTAGGATTTAATGGAAGTCTCAACCCTTCCGGTAGACCCCATGGGACCTTATTTTGTACTAAATATGTATGATAGTATACGGTGAGAGACAAATACTTGAATTGAGCCATGGATTAAACATATTTTGTGTTTCAATTTAAAAGATAACTTTGCAAGTGAAAAAGTTAGTGTTTTTTGTAGGTTTTGTCATAGTACTACTTAGTTTTGTGTGAAACCACTCAGTGAACTACATACCTTGTCTCGCAGCAATAGACGTCAACTTTCTTGCCGCTAAACACATTTAACGCTAGCTTACCTATCGTGTTTTATCCAGCGTCTTTATCAGCCGAGAAGCAAAAGACTGAGCAAGACCTAATAATGCTCATGTGAGTAACATTACATCCCCGTACAAAACACACAGGCATCGTAGTTTCAGTGAGACACCACTTATGCAACTTTGGGGCGAGTAGTGTTTCTAATCATACATTTTCACAGTAGTATACTGTACATATTTGTTCCGAAATATGATCCTGTGGTGGTCCACTGGAAGGGAAAGGACTTTGCCTCTCTATACCGGTGAGGTTGCGGATTGCAACCAACTGATGAATACCGCTTCCCTCACCCTCCCTTTCCAAACAGGTGGTTTATGAAATGCAAAAGGCTGTCTCTAGAGCCAGTGTTTGTCCGTTCAGGATTACTGTAGAAACATGGCGTTGCAACACGGCAGGTGTTGGTACCCAACAGATCCCACAAAAAGCCTACATACTGGTCCTTTAAGTGTTTCAGTCATAGAGCAGAGCAAGATGCTAAGGTCCCCGTGACCAGGAGTTAGTATCACTGCATGGCCCTTTAACTCTTTGGTCAAATTGTGTATCATATCTTTCAATATTTTACACACCATCAGAGACTGAAGGTTTGGAAAGGCCTTGGAGACAAAATGTATGTCCGTTTCTACTGTACGGTTAATCCTCCAGCTCCTGGACAACTTAGCTTCCAGCTTGTAGACAATCTTTCCATGACTCCCCTTGAATGATGAAGGGCTGCTTCTGTAATGGAGAACCAGCAGATACATGTTATGTAATCTCAAAAAAAGAATTAATGGCAATAACCTGAATAGAGTTAACATCAATTAATAGCATGTGCAGGAGTAGGAGTAGGCTATAAGGTCCTGTTTGTGAAAATCAAGTACATTGTGAAAGTGCAAACATGTCAACGTAGGATTGTCTGTACTTACCCTGGTGGTATGGTAAAGCTGAATTCATAGACATGGGTTCCTTGGGGAACTAAAGTTTCTAAAAGGAAAAGGGAGCTGGTATTATTCTAGTGGTCTATTGCCATTACTAGCTAACGTAACTATATTGCAGTGGTGGGAAGTAACACTAACACTTTTTATTGTATAAGTATTGCATTTAATACATCTACTATACTGTACTACATTACAATAGTGTATATTATGTTCATAACGTGAGAGCTGCAATTTAGCCACTCTGCACTGTTATGGGCTACAATACAAACTAAAGAGATTATCTCCAAATTGACCAACTATGCCATAATATGGGCCAATATGGCAGGCCTACACCATGTAAATTAGGAATACCGTTAACGTTAAGGCATGCATAACTAAAAAGTACAGCCTACCATTAGAGTTCTCTGGGATTAAAAACTGCTTCATCTTGAAATATCGCTTGTGTGCAGAGTATGTATGGTTGCGATCGCCGACCTTTTTCGTCCAACGTACATTAGCGTCTCCTTTAGCTTTAACAAACAGGCTTTCAACTGGGGTGTCCTTTAATAAGGCCAGCGTTACTTTTCCAGTGAGAGTGTCTCCCTCTGAAAACGTCCCGTACTCATTTAATGCGTCGTAAGTCATTGTTAAGCTTTGAATTGCAGGCATTGTCGTAAAAATATAGCCTAGGCTACTGGTTAAATTAATACATAAACCATATAATAGATCCACCGGCTCACTTCCAAACGGTGGCAGTTATAGACTGGTTGCAGCGCGTTTGCCCCTGTCGTCTGAACTACAAGACCATAGTGAGAAGACCACCTCCTGCCTATAACCAAGGGGGCAAGCCTCTCCTCTCTTAGCGTAGATACCTCCTATGGCGCCATTTTGATGCTATCAAGCCATCTCCCCCATTAGCATTCCATTGACTGCCATTCATTTTGGCGCCACTTTGACAGCGGATAACTTTACATCTGAAGTATTTAAAGACTCTATTTGTCGATGTTTATTTCTAAAGAAACACGACAATGTATAAAAGGCCACATTATCTTGTAGCTCACGTTATGGCTCCGTAGCAGACATCTTTGTAAAAATAGGCTAACTATTGTGTCATAACCACGCGATTTACAGTCGCACAGCAGAGGAATCACCGTATAGTACAGGGTAAGATGGCAAACTGTTTGGATTCACATTAGCTGTTTGGGTTTAATTACTAATGTTAACTAGCATTTTAGTTAGCAATAATTAGCCTGTGCCTATGTTGTCTCCTTACATATACCTACGCTCCGTTACTGCAAGATTGGGAATGATTGAGATTTCTCTTGGCACAGCTACCAGAAGACTTACAACTTTCAGACAGGTTACTAACGTCACATCTACGTCGTCAAGCTCAGTTGGAGGCTGCGCAGTACCGCTCAGCCATCACCGGAAAAATGCTTTTAATAGATTTCACTGGTCTCCGTCCAGAACATAGACAGTTGGTGGACCAACAGATCCCGTTGTTTTAGACGGAGATCAGTAAAGGAAAATAGAAGCACTTTTCCGGTGATGGCGTAGATGTGACGTTAGCAACGTGTCTGAAAGTTGTAAGTCTTCTGGTAGCTGTGCCAAGAGAAATCTCAATCCTTCCCAATCAGCAGAGACGGAGAGCAGGTATATGTTAGGAGATAACATAGACATATGCTTATTACTGCTAACTAACATGCTTGTTAACATTAGTAATTAAACCTAAACAGGTGATGTAAGTCAAAACTGTCTGCGTGCTTCTCCTGACAATACGGTGATTTGTCGACTATGCGACGGTAAATCGTGTGGTTATGACGCAATTGTTAGCCTAGTTTTACAAAAACGTCTGCTACGGAGCAAAAACGTGAGGTACAAGGTAACGGAGCCTTTTATACATTGTCGTGTTTCTTTAGAAATAAACAACGGACAAACAGTCTTTAAACGCTTCAGATGTAAAGTTATTCACTGTCAAAGTGGCGCCAAAATGAATGGCAGTCAATGGGATGCTAACTGCAGGTGATGGCTTCGTAGCATTTAAATGGCGCCATGGGAGCTACGCTTAGAGAGGAGAGGTTTGTTGGTCCAGAACAACGGGATCTGTTGGTCCATTTCTCTACCACAGGCTGTCGAGAAGACACGCCCATAAGAGAGTCTGCAAAGATCTCTATTGCCATCTAGTGTACAAATGAGAGACAACCCTATGCAACACATGGCTAAATGTGCATAGAAAGGTATAGGGATGTGGGAGGCTCCGTAGAAAATAGCGGATGGTAAATTGAAAGTCCAATAAATTGAATTTTGTCCAACTGTGTTGTAGCCTGTAAGGCCAGCCTGGATGCTGCATATGCTTGTGTTGATCTGGAGCTCCTGAATATTAAGCACAGAAATACAACATCTGACCTAGTTCAAGAATAGGACGGATCAAAGGATCCTCTAACAGGGGCAGCAGTGGTGATTCGGTTACCCGACTAGAGTCAGTAAGAGAACATCAGTTTATTTAAGTGCATCGGCAGTTGAGTTACTTGCAGTTCTGTAAGCATTACAATGGGTGGAAGAGGTGACAGCACATAAAGGAGAGCAAAGGAGGTGGTCAAGAAAGGAAATATTGAAATTAATATTAAACTGTCAAAGTCAGAGGGGAAAAGCGTTGTATGGAGGGAGGTATCCAAACAGTGGCAACACTATTGGGATAGTGCAGAAAAAGGGAGACACCGCAATATACAAAATTAAGTAGGAGGAGTAAGAAACAGTGGGGATTACCGAAAAGAGCAAGTAATTATCAGTAAATTAGGAATTGGTCACAGCAGATTGAACATTACACTTTTTATAATAGGAAATATAGGAATAGGAATAACACCCAACTAGTTACTGCAGTCTGTGTGAGAAAAAGGAGACAATGGAGCATGTCCTGATTTTCATGCAGGAAAAACAAGATAGACAGTGGTAGCCTTGTGCTGCAGCCCGGACCTCAAACTTGCGCAGGTGTTTGGTCCCTTGTCTTGTGTCTGTCTGTGTGTGTGTCTGTTTCTGCGTGTGTTGTTTTGTCTCCCTCCCTTCTTTCGTCCCTCTGTTGAATTATTATTCTTTTTTTGGGCCCTGGGACGCATTTTTCATCTCAGTGTATTGTTTGTAATTGTTTCCCACTGTTTATTTCTTCTTCTTATTTCTATTTTTGTTTGAAAGTCAGGTCACCACAAATGGGAGGAAACAATTTTAATGGAATAAAATAACAATGATTAATACCAGTAGGAGGCAGTAATGCAACATATGGGATGCCAACTGCCAAAGAAGAAGAAGAAGAAGAAGAAGAAGAAGAAGAAGAAGAAGCGTGATGTGGAAGCTCTGGTTAGGCCGATTGCATTTACCTCAGTGCTATGTAAAATAATGGAAAGAATGGTCACAGGCAGATTAATGTATAAATTATTAAATTATTAGGATGGATGGTTTACACCCATACAAAGTGGGAGAAGTACCTTGAAAGCTGGGCTTTACCTTGACAGCAATATTAAGAAAGCCATGGAAAATAAAGAATCCCTAGTGGTGGTGTTTCTTGACATTGAAAAGGCCTGTGACATGTTATGGTAAGAGGGGCTAGTTATAAAGCTTCATGAGGCTGGAATCAGAGGGCAGATGCTTAATTGGATACAACAGGATTATTAAATTTTTCTGAGGGTGGATAGTGGAATGCCCCAGGGAAGTGTAATTAGTCCAATTGTGTTCAACGTTATGATAAATGATATTTTCCAGGATATTGGGACCAGTTTTGGACCTTCCCTGTTTGCAGATGACGGGACCATCTGGAAAAGGGGCAGAAATTACAAACAATGCAGGTAAACAAGGTAACTAGTTGGGGTGAAAAGAGGGGATTTAGAATCTCATTGGATAGATCAAAAAAATTTAATATTTGGTAACAAGAAAAGTGAATGTTATGGTTTATTTATGTATGGACAAGCAATTGAAAGGGTTAAGGATTTCAAATTCTTGGGAGGGCACTTTGATGACATGGGGAAAACAGATCAATAATGTTGTTAATAAGTGTGAGAAAGTGATAAATGTAATGCGTTCGCTCTCAGGTAGTACATGGGATGCTGACAGGGATTTATTACTAATGATTTACAGAGCAATGATAAGGTCAAGAATAGACTATAGCTGTATATGTTATGGAACAGCAGCTGATCACACTTAAAAAACTGATTGAGATGGGGGATTAGCCTGACAAGCCAGACCCACATTATATTTTTTTAATTTTATTTATTTGTTTTTTACAGTAGTAGTAGTTTATTGATATGACATTTCAATATCGATTCCAGCTTACTACAATGTGTTATGTTAAAGAGTGGCTCATGCTAATGCTTGGTGGCTAAACCGTACGGTAATGTTATAGGGTTACAACAACATTAAAGTTAAAAGTTATTTTCAGTATGATTGTTTTGACTATAGTTATGGTCAAATTGGCTACAAATGCATCTGCCATTTTACATCAGCTGTATGGGTAGTAGACTAATGCTAAGTTGTTTTTTCAGACCCACATCATTACATTTGCTGCCTCTAGGGTGCATCTAGATTTGTAAGCTAGGGGGAGATGCCATTGTCAATTTGACGAGATAAACTGGCGATGCAGTATGTTGTTAAATTGCGGGGTTTATAATGAAGAGCACCCAGCAAAAGCTATTCTGAATAATGCTTGGGAGTGGACATCAGGGAAAGGGAAGAAAGAGCAAACATCAGCAAAAAGATGCAGAAACTGGGACCAGGAGAGGCAGGTGTTGCCCCGCATGTATAGCTACTGGGCAGGTGTACCTCCATGGATGCTGCCCACCCCAGAAATAGACTTCACTATGTTGGAAAATATACAACATCTCGAAAGAAGTGTACATCCGGGGTTGTTTAAACAAAGGCTGGGTAAGCATATGGATACATATCTTAAGATTTTCACAGATGGATCTCAAGATCCACAAACTGGGAATTTTGCTTTTTATATTTCTTTAACTTGGAAGTGTACAGCTCAAATGACTGTGTGAGGCGGTTTATAAAACAGAGCTAATAGTTATAATGTGGGCACTGTAGTGGGTGGAGGAAGTGCTGCCAAGGAGAACGGTCATATGTTCAGATTTGGCCTCAATTTTAAAAACTAATAGAAAGCCATTGGGGAACCAGGCCAGACCATGTTATGGAAGTGATGGCATTTTGCACTCGCCCGTGATCACCCCCAGTGGAACTGCAACCAAATTCGGTACAATGGGGCTTAATAGGGAGTGAACAGGCTTTCCGTAGATGGGCTTTGATCTTGGCGTCTTTTAGATTTGGGTGGGAGATGCGCATGTCAGAGAGAGGGTCAACGCTGAGCTCTCCCAAACAATTTACCTCAGACTTATCTAACCTGTTTCATTTTCAAGAATAATAAATTTGAGGTAAGGTTACTTGTTTGAAGTCACAAATAGCCCCACTATATTTTTTTAGATTGTTCGGTTGGCAGCTCGTTTGGCAACTTAACATTAACGTTGGCTTAAACTTTCTGGAAAACAACTGTAACCATGGATACATTATATTAACTGTACCGTTGATGAGTTTAGTCTTTGTGAGTGTTACCTAGCTAAAACTGATCGTATCGTTACCCTCCTTAGTTTGCGGTTCTAGTAGCCAATGTTGAATTTACGCACACATTGGTTTAAAACCCTTAAAAAGGGTAAGTTTTGATATGGCAGTTAGAATGTAGAATTGATAACTACACTGTGTGCTCCTGGTAGGGTCTCCCATGGCAAAGTGGTCTCAAGGGAGGGGCCAAACAAAGAATTGTTCAAAACTCCTATGAAAAAACGAGGAAGAGATTGAGGAACCCTGACCGGAGAAAGCCCGGGGCTTGTCAGCAAGCGCCTGGTGGCCGGGTTTGCCACAGAGCCCGGTTGGGCACTGCCCGAAAAAGCTGCGTGGCTCCTCTCTATCCATCCCATGGGCCCACCACCTGTGGGAGGAACCAGTGCCGTCGGGTGTGCTGTCATATGGGTGGCAGCGAAGGTCAGGGGCTTCGACAGACCAGACCCAGGGGGCAGAGGCTGGCTCTGGGGATGTGGAATGTCACCTGTCTGTGGGGGAAGGAGTGGGAACTTGTGCGGGTTAGATCTGGTGGGGCTTACCTCTACGCACAGTCTCGGTTCTGGAACCATACTCCTGGATAGGGGTTGGACTCTGTCCTAGTCCAGAGTTGCCCAGGGTGTGAGGCGCCGGGTGGGTGTGGGGATATTCACAAGCCCCCGGCTGAGTGCTGCTGCGTTGGAGTTTACCCCGGTGCATGAGAGGGTCGCCTCCCTACGCCTGCGGATGATGGGGGGGAAAACTCTGACTGTTGCACCAAACAAGAGTTCAGAGTATTCAGCCTTCTTGGAGACCTTGAATGGAGTCCCATATGGGGCTCCAGTGGGGGACTCCATAGTTCTGCTGGGGGACTTCAATGCATATGTGGGTGATGATGGAGATACTTGGAGAGGCTGGGGGACATTGAACCTGAGTGGATAATTTTCAAAGTTTCCATTGCTGAAGCTGCGGCGAGGAGCTGTGGTCTTAGGGTCTTAGGCGCGTCATTTTGTACCGGTGGTCAGGGAAGCCGTACGACAGAAGAAGGAGTCTTTTCGGGATATGTTATCCCAAAGGACTCCGGAGGCAGTTGCAAGGTACCGACGGGCCCAAAGAGCTGCAGCCTCTGCCGTGACAGAGGCAAAGCAGCGGGTGTGGGAGAAGTTCGGAGAAGACATGGTGAACGACACTTCTCAGCCTCCCTGGTAAAGTCTACTCCAAGGTGCTGGAAATGAGGGTTCGGCCGATAGTCGAACCTCGGATTGAAGAGGAACAATGCAGATTCCGTCCTGGTCGTAGAACAACGGATCAGATCTTCACTCTTGCAAGGATCTTGGAGGGGGCCTGGGAGTATGCCCAACTAGTCTACATGTGTTTTGTGGATCTGGAGAAAGCGTGTGACCGGGTCCCCTGGGAGACAGTGTGGGAGTATGGGGTGAGGGGGTCCCTTCTTAGGGCCATCAAATCTCTGTATGACCAAAGCGAGAGCTTTGTCCGGGTTCTCGGCAGTAAGTCGGATTCGTTCCAGGTGAGGGTTAGCCTCCTCCAGGGCTGCGCTTTGTCACCAATCCTGTTTGTAATATTTATGGACAGGATATCGAGGCATAGTTCGGGTGGGGAGGGGTTGCAGTTTGGTGGGCTCAGGATCTCATTGCTGCTTTTTGCAGATGATATGGTCCTGATGGCATCAGCGGTCTGTGACCTTCAGCACTCACTGGATCAGTTCACAGCTGAGTGTGAAGCAGCTGGAATGAGGATCAGCACCTCCAAATCTGAGGCCATGGTTCTCAGCAGGAAACCGATGGAGTGCTTTCTTCAGGTAGGGAGTGAGTCCTTACCCCAATTGAAAGAGTTTAAATACCTTGGGGTCTTGTTTGCAAGTGAGGGGACCATGGAGCGGGAGATTGGTTGGAGAATCGGAGCAGCGGGTGCGGTATTACATTCCATTTATTGCACCGTTGTGACGAAAAGGGAGCTGAGCCAGAAGGGTCAGTGTTCGTTCCTACCCTCAACTTTGGTCATGAAGGCTGGCTCATGACCGAAAGAACGAGGTCTAGGGTACAAGCGGTCGAAATGGGTTTCCTCAGGAAGGTGGCTGGCGTCTCCATTAGACATAGGGTGAGAAGCTCAGTCATCCGAGAGGAGCTCGGAGTAGAACCGCTGCTCCTTTTGCGTCGAAAGGAGCCAGTTGAGGTTGTTCGGGCATCTGGTAAGGATGCCTCCTAGGGAGGTGTTCCAGGCACGTCCAGCTGGGAGGAGGCCCTGGGGAATACCCAGGACTAGGTGGAGAGATTATATCTCCAACCTGGCCTGGGAACGCCTCGGGATCCCCCTGTCAGAGCTGGTTGATGTGGCTTGGACTGACTGTTGCGACGCGCAGGTCTCTGCCGGCAGGCAGCGGCCGCACGCCATGCAGCCTCGACACACTACCGTCCCACCGGGAAAAGTCCCAACTCTTCCGATTGCCACTCCGCATCTGGGTACCAGTGCAACCACTTCTAACCATCTAAACAACTGCAATAGTTAGAGATTTAATAGATGTAAATACAACTTGTGAACAATAGTGAAAAATAATGCATGTTAATAAAAATAAAGCAGAACACATTCAGAAGACAACGGAATAACTTAAACACTTTTATTTTGGATCAGAGTTTAACACATGAGAATCCAGGATTAATCTTAGCCTGGCTTTTAGCCTGCTCTGGACCAGGCTAGCCACAAAGAAGAAATCTCCATGGTTACTTGGCTGGGTTTAATTCAACCTGGTTTTGTGCAACCAAGTCAAAGCTAAATTCATCCAGGATAACTTGAATATCCCGGCTTTTATCCTGGTTTTGTGCAACAGGCCCCCGGAGACCATCTCTGAGGCAATGTTTATCAAACTTGGAGTATGTAGATACAGCTTTAGTTGAGAAAGGAGTTAAAAACAAATGGTGCTAGGCATGAATAAGCGGACAAGAGGAAAAAGGTGGAAACGGGAAGCCGTTAATTGAGGAAAGGACGACACTCACTATACGGCAGCAGCGGTAAGAAAGAAAAAAATCTGCATCCCAAACTGCTTTGATAATGCTGTCTGTTTAGAATCTGCATGGTCGTTATTTAAACATAACGGCAATGCTGAAGTAACCCCCCGCTCCCCTTCCAAAAAATAAGTTTCAGGCTCAGGATTTTCTTTCACTTTAAGCCCTGGAACTCTTCATCACTTAAAAGCACATTGGAAAGTAAATAGGCAGACAACTAGTATAGGAGTCCACAAGCTCAATCTTCTGTTCACTGTCTGTGGGTAAAGTTTTAAGTGCAGTTTAGTAATACTGCAATTACCATTATAATGTTGTGTGTGTCTGTATGTGTGTTAGTGCCTTTCTTAAATACCTCTTTCCAAGTTTGCCCCAATTTAGACTATAATCAACATCTGTGGGCTGTCAACACAAGTTGCTATGGGGACAGTTACCCGGCCAATGTGGTGAGTGCAATGAGGGGAGGTTGGGCTGAAAGGAAGTCAAGGCCACAAGACAACCAAATGCAAACAATGTTGAAAACAAATGGACCAACAACAGAAGTGATAAACGGAGAAAAGGAAGCATGATATAAGAAGACAGTGAAATGAGAAGATCGGCACAGGTTAGTTTCTGGTAAGTGTGTTTTTGACTTTTTTTCTTTGATGTCATGTATGTTTGGCATTCAAAACTTGTCTTCACAGTAAGCATTTAGGCTTTTATTTTATGGTGCTAAATTTGTAATTGTGGCAAGTAAGATTTGAACTCCTCAGTGGAGAGAAAGATATAATTTTTGACCAGAAATTATGTTATGGTGTTGTAGCCTGTAAAGGATTGTAAATGCGTTCCTAGTGTGAATTTGTTATTTTTGATTAAAGTACAACTTGAGACAGAACGCCAAGTCCAAGAGTGCTTTTTGTCAGTTGAATATTTATTAGATGTTATTTTCCTGAATAATGGTGAAGCCTGATTGAAAGGACATTTTATGTCATCAACTCCAGCAATTCTTATCTGAATACATTTAAAATACCCATGAATGAGGCTTGTAAAAGTGAAAACAGTCAGACGACACGCTGTAACAAATTGCTGTAGTTTCTACAGTAAAATTTTAGTTACTTTTTATTCTGACATTTTACAAAGTAAATGCTGCTTTCAGTTATTTATCCGAGTCGGAGTTCCAACTAGAAAGTCCGACGTTGCCTTTCCGATTCCGATATCCGAGGTCCGAGTTAGATTGTTGAAGATAATAAAACGCAGCTTTAGCTGTATATTGCAATGCATTGTGGGTTGAAAATAATTACAGTAGCTGACAACATTTTTCCACGGTAACAAACCGGTATTGTTAAATTACAGGCAAGTTGCATGACTGTAAATTGTGCATATACAGTTCAATACTGTTAATACTACCTTGCACAAGGCAGTTTGAAAGAGGAGCATCTGACAACCAAGAAGAGGAACAACAGTCGCAGCGCTCTATTTTTCCATAATGTAAGTTGAATCTAAATCCATTGGTGCTGAATTCGGTGGGGATGGTGGGTATGCGTACCTATTAGATTTCGTCATCAGTCATTTTGTACCTACAACTTTTTTTGAATACCTCAAACTCAATTTAGTTAAAAAAAACAAAAACAAAGTTCATAACACATAATTCTTGAGCCAACAAATTAACAAAAATGTCTATCCCCACAGGGAAGGCACAGACAGCCGTTCTTCTGATGCGCTTGCTCCACGCTTCTCTCCTTTCATAGCTCCTCTCTTGGAGTCTGATGTTATGTCACAATATCAACATGGAACATTTATACATCAAGCAGAACATAGTGGGTCATACAGTATGTCTAATGCTTTCTGAAAACTTAAGGCTTTCTTCTTCATAAAATGTGTCGGACATCATCACATTTTTGTGTACATTTTTATTCATTTACAGAAGTACAGCGTCTTTCAAAACATGACCTGTGCGAAAGCTAAAAAAAATGAATGCGTCATTGTACCCAGCACTTCTGAAAATATACTTCCGAGTGCGTCTTTGTTCCCAGCACATTTTAAAACAAAAACACCCATGTGTAAATCTAAAGTTAAGTGATAATGTTACAATGTAAATAACATTAGACATCGTTAGCTCACTTTAAATTAACCCAAAGGCCGAGCTACCACCTCAGTGAGCGTCATTTCATGTTAGCTCTTTGTGAGAGCAATGTTTTTTTTTATTTGTGTGAGTGACTGTGATTTCACATTATTTTAGCTAAATTGTGTTATAGACCTTGACAGATTTGGAATTCAGCACAAGCTCAGTTTGCATTTTTTCATTAGAAAACATTAAGTGAAGCTAAAGCTAGCTAATGCTAGCCTACATTCATTAACGTTAACCCTATCTCCTAATGTATGAACAAAAAAGTGTTTGTCCAATGTCCCGGTACCCTGAAACCAAAAGCCGACTGCTTTGAATGCCCGTTGTTGCAAAAATACTTTAAGTCCAGTGACTTTCTAGACTCACTTAAGATATTGCTCAATTTAACAGATAAATCATAATATAAGTATAAATCATAGTGTAAATCATAACATTTAACTTTGTATGACTATTTAAGAAATACTTGTAATGTCGGTTGACACTTCAACAGATATTTGCAAACATCAAGTTACATAATAATACACAAGGTGGGCTTTTGATTTTGGGATAACAGGCCATCGGACTGAGGGCTTTTCGGTCCAGTGGGAAGTATTTGAATGGATATAAGCAGAGATAGGTTGAGTCATTGCTGATATTATTAGACATTAACTCATGTTATAAATACTGGACAGTCATTAATGTTGACTGCAGGGTTCTAAGATGAAAAATAATTTATTACAAACTCAAAAAAACAACAACATTCACTTAAACATAGCTATAAGAGAACAATCAGCTGGCAACAAAACTTACGCAATAAAGAAAACAAAACAACCAAATATCCAAGGCACAGGAGGTGTAACATTCGTTATAGTTAAAAGAGCTTAAGAAATTGGAAAAAACTATTAAAAATGGTTGCAACGGTCCTCATACGGTCAATCGCAGTCCCTCTCTTTCCCTAGCTCTTTTAATCAGTTATTGTTGAAAACAAGTGGAGCTTTCTCAGAGATGCATTAAAAAACATATATATCCTACACTATTTATTTCAGATAATTTTCAATTTCATGTGTTGCAAGCTGAATGTCTATACAAACAACTTCAACATAAGAAGAATGTAGCATAATATGGATGTGAAAGCAGTTATAAATTGTCTATTTGACAATAAAATATGTTTTGGTTAAAATCAACAAATAATCGTGATAATTAATTGTGATCACAATATTGATCAAAATAATCGTGATTATCATTTTGGCCACATCCATGCAGCCCTAATGCAATATACTAATAAAAAAAGCTAGTTATATGTCACCCCCATTAACCACTAAACTAAGCAACCACTGTTTCTAAAAACACTGGCCTGATTAAAAGTCACTAAAACGAATACACCCTACCCCAGGACAACATGCCAAACAACGTACCTTTGCTGTACCATCCAGCGTACCCGCACACCACACCGAACGCTTGACCACACAGCACACCAGGCAGCAGCAGAAAGGGAAAGCCCAGCCTTTACTTCCTTTTTTTCTTTTTTTTTTTTTTCTTTTTAGAAAATCGGTGACCATGTACAATTACCTTCATCCCATGGTCTAAAGATCCCGGTAGTCATGCTACGGTTGGAGCCCAGTACCCGAGAGATCGTAGCCCCACCCGCCTCACCCCGCATAACTTCTGGGAGCTGCTGACGGTTAGGGTGGTGCCCTGCGGTGGTCCTTGTAGTTCTTCTGAAGGTGGTAGTACCGCTGTCACAGGCCTTCTCCCGTGGGCGAGGGGAACCAGAGACTGGAATTTCCACTTGTGGATCACTTACTGGTGATGTTATATGTGACCTTGGCTGAGCAATGGTGGTTGGTTCAGTACAGGTGTCTCCAGCAGTATTCCTACACTGTGGTCATCCCAATGTTCTTCTGCCTCACTCTCTATGACGTATACCCAGAAGGGGATTCCATGGGCCAAGCTGCGGGTGTGTAACGTAGGTTGGTTTGAGCATGGTTCGGTTCCCTAATTTGTGTTGGGTCATGCAATGGTGCTATGGAATAGACTGCTTCACCAGGTTCAGGTACTCTTACCACTTTGAAGACTGTGGACCCGCGGGCTTCCGGAATTCCGACCCCGTGTCATATGATCCCGTGTCATATGGTCCATCTCCAATGGTTCACTCAGTGTCAGTTGGTCATGTCTCTCCCTCCTCTGCCTGGCTGCAGCCTCCATCTGATCATTGGCACAGTCAAAAGCCACCTGCAGGCGCCGTCGATGGTCCACCACCCAGTCACACACACGTCCTGTTGTTTGTTGTAGCGCTAGTTAACATCAACGTTAGGTAGTGGCTAGCTGACGCTAGCTAACAGCGCAGATCCATGTGGCCATGCAGTGCTTCTGTTGCGCTGCGCTCCACTTCATTCCTAAGTCAAGAGACTTCAACGCGCCCTCAAAGCATCCTGGGAAGGCGTTGCCAAGGTTATAATAAAATTATCAAGTAAATGTCCTTAGTTTTCGTCTTTGTCAATTACTTTCACAGAGAAAATAACGTTATATCTTTCCAAGTTTCCGACCGTAGACCTGTTTTATTTTTTATACAGTCTATGCCATAGACATATAGTTTCCGACAGGGAACTCAGAAATTCCGACATTCCACGTAAAATTAAACACAACATAATCCACTCCGTGCCCCTCGCCCGGAATTATGGCGGTACTGAAAGTAGGAAGAAAGTGGCAGAGACCTATTTGATTGTGACTGTGTCAGATAAAAGCTGTATCTTGCAGTGGAAGGTGGTAAAATATGTGGGCAATTTTTGAAAGGGAAAATAATCCCATGAATTTGAATGTACATTTGAGAAGCGCGCACAAGAAGGCTAACCTAGCTAAGCCCCTCTCCCCCAAAACGGAAGCTAACCCCAGTACAGTGCATGGGTGTCTGGGTAAACGTAAACGTAGGACAGAGAACACTACAAGCGTGCTTTCACCAGCGACCCGATAGCTGCTGGTTAGAACATAGTACATACACAGGAACACCATAAGCGGGAGGAAGCGTGGGTTCATATGTGTATTGATACTGGGATGTGTACACAACTGTGTGAGTTGTTTGACTTTAAAAAGTTCAACACATTACTCGAACAAAAGTTCAAAACACCTGTTCATGACATGAACGTCTTCCATAGTCTGTTTTTTTCCTGGAACACGTCACTTAGCCTACACATTCTGCACTTACTGTGGTGTCTTGTGTAGACTGTTAACATATTTATATTTTAATAATATTTTATTTATTATAATTGTATGATGTTTTTGTTGAGTAACATTCTTACCTTTTTCAATGTTGGCCCTGATAAATAACCCATATTTCAAAAAATAAAAACCAAACTGAACTAGCAAACCTGCTTTAAAAACTAATTTGAACTAAACTGAATTTGAAAACAGAAGTTCAAAACAAAATAAAAAAAACTAATTTGCAAAACTATAATAACCTTGGGCAGCACTGCATTTGAAAAAATGCTGCTCGTCAGAAAAGCTGGTCCATGCCCATCTTTATGCAAATTAATCTTTTGAATTTGATGCAACTATCCAGTAGAAATGGAATGAAAATCTTTTAAACTAACCTTTGTCAATCTGAACAGAAGACAGATTCAGCAACTGTATGTCCTATTTCTCAATTAAAATGTTTTCAGAAACACATTTCAGTGAACTATTTTTGTAAAATATGGATGTGTGACGTCGTGACACCACACTTCTGTCGTATCGCAAAAATGAATCTGTACTGTGATGCTAGCTGACGCTAGCAGGGTTTGCATAACTTGAAGTCGTAACTTACGGTCTAAAAACTGTAAAACCACCCGCTAAAAACCACTCATCCCTGATTAGTGGGTATCAAATCATGGCAAAAGCTCAACTGCCAATCGCTTGTAAGTAAGAAACATATGAGTAAGTGTGGCAGAAATATGAAAGTAATTAAAAGTAAGAAAAGTGAGCAAGTCAAATCCTGCTTAGGGCCCTCATTAAGCAGAGGACAGCCCTGCATGCTTGGAAACTCATCTACATAAGACAGAGATGAAAGTGGCTGTTAGGCGTCTGATAACATTTGTCCATTATGCACCGTGTAGGGCCATCTGTAGCATAACAGCAGATGCAGCTTCATATTACACAAAGACCTCATTACTGCAGCGCCGCTTGTTTTCTGAAGTTTATTTGAAATTTCTCAACAAAACATTTCTATTGAACAGTCAATATGCATTTAAAAATGTTGTTCTGAGCTGTACTTTAGACTAGGTTAAAGTAAGTGCTATTATAAAAGACGTGTTCTTTTATAATTGATCTATTAAGGGCAAATACTTAAATCACATACCTCAGTAGAAGCTCATTAATCTATGCCATGTATATGCCCCTAGTTGGATAGGTTGTATCCCTGCATTGGGAAAAAGGGTGCTTCGGTCAAGTCCAGTCTTTATTAAGATTAATGAACAGCTTGACATTTTTAGTCCTCTGTCTGAATCGATAATTTTAATACTCATGAGGGCCAATGGGGATCTAAGCTCGCAGAACACACATTGTGGCCACAGGGCGCATGTTAAACGCCCAAGTGGTAATCAATGCAAAGAAATTAGCTATTGATCTTTTATAGTTTTGTAATGGGTTATCTATTGGTTTGCTCTTTCAGAAAATTCCAATAGCAGTCGGATGGAATTGTGCTCGTAATATTGCTGTGGGCTGTGTGTATATATGTGTATGCATGCAAATACATCCAGCTTCCGTGTGTGTTTGCATGTGTGTGCAGGGTCACATTCTAATTAGCACAGAGGGCTGATTGTAAATAAACATGTGAGGAGAATATTGGCGATCTACATCAGCTCCACAGTTCATTACAAATAAGGGTGGGGAATTTAGATTGGTTTCCTGCCAGCTTAACCAGTATTTGTAAACCACTATTTTGAATTAACATTATTTCCACTATTCTTCTATTCATCATATGGTATGTGGGACCCCATCTTTCATATATTGAATAATTATGACTCCAGTATCACTATTAACATCTAAAAATATATTTGTATCTTTATTGGTGTGTGGGGTGTAAATATAAGTGCAATATAAATACCTGTTCAGCTCAGGAACTCTTAGTTCCTATGCTCAGTTTTTCTAACCTTAAAGGTCCCATGACATGGTGCTCTTTGAATGCATTGATATAGACCTCAGTGGTCCCCTAATACTGTATCTGAAGTCTCTTTCCCAAAATTCAGCCTTGGGGCAGAATTACAGCTACTAGAGCCACTCCCACAATGAGATATCCTTAGTATGTGCCATTTCTGAGTCTTTAGCTTTTAAGGAGGAGAGGGGGGGGGGTGTGGCGGCCTTGACCAACTGCCACTTTGCTCGTTTGAAAGCCATGATATCTCTCTCTCTCTCTCTCTCTCTCATGGGTAGGCCAAATTCTCTAGGCAACAGAGAAAGAGGAGGTAACCTTGCTACTTATGACCTAATAAGGGGCAAGATTCTGGATCAGCCCCTCTGAGCTTTCATTTTCTCAAAGGCAGAGCAGGATACCCAGGGCTCGGTGTACACCTATTACCATAAAGTGAAATTTTTATGCCATGGGACCTGAAACAGAAAACAGATATACACAGTTTTTGTTAAGAATAAAATTAAGTAAAAGATGAGAAAAGTACCTAGCAAATTTGAGTTACTTTTCCTATGTTGCTACAATACAACCCTCTTCTCTTTCTGTGTTCCCAGGACATACAGTGTGACTTGGATATGAATCTGCTTTGCTGGGGTAGTGGAGACCTTGGCCAGACCGGTCATGGCCGGCCAGGGGACATCGGTCCCGAGGAGGCCCATCTGACAGAGTTTACAGTGGCAAGGCTGGGCAGAGCGAAGCTACTGGCATGTGGATCCAGTCACTCCATTGTGGTTACAGGTACAGGTCCCAGTTGCCTTGTGTACAGTTTTGTCTTTTATTGCACACTGTGGATGTCTAGATAACATTCACTAATTTTGGATGAATTAGTGCATTACATTTGAATTTGTGTGTGTGTGGTTTTGCATGTAATTTGTCTAGGATAGAGGAAACATTATGTATTAGGTTATCATTCCACCACTAACACAATCCCCATTAATATTCATGTAAATGTTTTTTTATTAACTGACTGTTTATTGTCATTGTTTACCATGATTAAGTCTAAGATGCATTTTCAGACATGGAGTTGTCTAATGATTTGGTAAATGTATTGTTATGTCTGGTAGATCGTGCCATACTTTTGGTTATTGGGACAACCTACAATTAGCAGTCATACTTTTAATATATTTATTTGCTGAAAGCAACGGCTATCCAGCGAGCCTTTAGGATGTTCACAGAACAAAAGATGTGTAACCAACCAAGCTCATTGAATCTATTAGCAACCACCATACCTACTATCTGACTTTTGAGGGACATTTCTGACCGAACTACCTTTCAGTACCATAAGTGAATGGAGTGCACATACAGGACCTAGAGGATAGATTATCTGGGGGTGCAGTAAAGGGTTATTCTGTATAGGTTTTAAAGACACATAATGTTACACACACACACACACACACACACACACACACACACACACACACACACACACACACACACACACACACACACACACACACACACACACACACACATATATATATATATATATATATATATATATTGGGTTTTCATACAACATAAAGTGTCTTTCTCACTGCCCATGAGGTAATACTGGCCTACTTATTTGCCAATTTGATAGAAACCCTGATGACAGGAATGGAGGTGGCTCCTTTAGCATATAAGCTGGCAGTAGTCATAAATCAGTAGCCTAGATAAGTCTTATAGATCACCCCAACACAGGGATCCTATACCTCTACTATCATTACAGGAAAAAAGGTGACATTTTTGATTGATTAAAATGGTGCAGGCTAGCTTAGGCTAAATCATGTTAAGTGATGTGACATTGCCGTTTCACATATCATATTTCTGTCAAGACAATGATGGTGGAAGGCATTGTCAAGGCATGATATCTGACAACAGCAGACATCTGGGGGGACCGGAGGAGATTTATGGGAAGGTTTTAGTGGTCTGAGGGAGATGAGAGAGAGTAAAAAGTGGTCCTTTTTTGTGCATTGTCACTTCCCGAGTGACTGTAAATTTTACTCCAGTGCTGTTGGGAATTGGAGACATTTACACATCCTGACAAATTGCCTGCTGTAAAAGTATTTACTGGTCTTGTCCTCCCTTTATTCTTGGCCAGCTCGCTAACACATAACCCCCTTACAGACACAGAAATATTTACCCACAGCAAATTTATGTGACACACGTTCATGTGGCATACCTGAGCTCTAGCCCAACATATGTCATAGTAGTGGCACGTTGAGAGTACTGGTCTGCTGTTAATGTTTTAATAGAGGAGGTCCTGAGTAGGTCGTAATGGTTTTCTATTCAATCAATCACCTTTTTCACATTGTCTTTTTTTTTTTTTGTCACATGAAATACAATACAATTCCAGTGAAATGTAATCCCATCAGCGACAGTGTCTCAGATGTTTTGCCATTTAGCCCAGTCAGCCCGAGAAAAGGCTTGTTTATGGAAAAATAGCTTGCAAGAGCAATCCTTGAGTTGCACAAAAGAATGAAGAACAACTAAACTTGTGTAACTCACAGACACACATCGTTAAGCGGTTAAAGGTTATCACCCCACCGATTATCACCAACCAACATTCAACGATCAACAGTAAATGTGATTGGCCTTATGACAAACTTGCACCGTGCATACATATATATATATATATATATATATATATAGTATATTTTTGGTTGTGAGTTTGTATTTGTGTTCAGATTGCACAATTAATGTTAATAATTGTTGGTGTATCTTATGACACATTTTAAAATAATGACAATTTGGCTATTATGGAACTTATATTCATAAATGGAATAAATTAATTGGTGATTTCATGCAAATTTTAGACTGTAAAAAATTGGAGATAAGGGTGAAATGATTACCTTTAAGTGAAATTATTCTCCTGTTGCCATATTTTTTCCATGCTCAAACATTGCTGCACGTTCTAGAAGAGCATTATATTATTGCTGCCACTCGGTGGCACTATTAGACTGCCAATAAAACCATGTTGTCGAGGGGAGTGGGTGGGGGCAGCTGGGAGAAGGGAGGCCCACACTTACCTCACTCAGACAGAGCTATAATTTACTAATAGTGTGGGTGCCGCCATTGCTGTTATCTTTTAATAGATTTGTACAGGGGAAAGCAGGTGCCTGTTGTTAATGTGTCCAATTGCCCAAGTTGCCTACAGAATTTAGGGCATCCATCACTGTCGTCAGCAGTGACACCCTGTCGTTCTACTTCACGCGGCGGGCCGGCCGGGCTGGGGCTGGTAACAGATGAGGCTTCTCTCTCCTCCAGACGCCCACAGTCACACAGAGATGTCTGCCATACGTGCTTGCACATGCATACACACAAAATCGCACGCAGCTATACCACACTCTGAAAGGGCAAACTAAACTTATACCTGTTACAACAGGAAATGCATATATTTATAGTGTATATATTAGGCAGGCATGATTACTTGATGATCCAAAAATGAAGTGGAATAAATGAGCTATGCTACTGAGAAAAAAATGCCATTAAAAAATAATCTCTGCAAACTTTGCCACCCCATTGCTTTGAATTCTTGACCCTCCAGCTGCACCCTTGAGCTTAGCCAGGGGCACCACGTTGCTTGCAGGTTTGCCCTCCGCCCTGGAAACCCCCGTGCAGCTGTGTTTCTTTAGACCCGAGCTGAGAGTTTGAGGGTATACAGAGGTGCCTGCTAATACCTTGTTAGGGCTGTTTCAGTTGCTGGGTCTCAGTAAGGTCAGTGTGAGTACTGCTTTAGTTCGAGGCCCTTGATCTGCTGGATCTTGGATAAAGCCAAAGACGCATGTGCTGGTTTGTGATCTACTCTAATTTTCTACTACAGGATGCCTTGCTCTTATGAGTCCCATGGACTGTTAGAAGTCAGATGGCTCAGACATTTTTACTTTGTTTCTGGTCTTCGGATGTTCGGCAAAACAAAATAATCTTTGAAATATTCTAATTTTTAAGTTTTCTTACACAGTTACGTACACAGTTATGACCAGAGATTTTTGATTTTGAGAAACTCAGTATGCTATCCCAAAAAAAGACTGATGGAGGACTGAGCTGGGGGCTTAGGTTATTACTTTTTTTTTATTACTCCGTTCTATTTTTTTCTTCGCCTCTCTTTCCATATGATATGAACCTTGGTTAGGCCTTGGTGTCAGGTGTTAAACCACATATGAGGGCTATGACCCAGCTCCCTAACCCTCTCTGACATCTCTGTTAACATAAGACAGAGCCCTCACTCTCACTGTAATTGTAACCATCATGTTACTTTTTCACTATTTTCCAGTGTTTCCCTTTGCATGCTGTTGGTAAGCATTCCACACATGCTCCACTCATTCCTTAGCTGTGAACACATGCTTCCTTTCTCAACCTAAAACAACTTCAAAACATAATTTGAAGTACTGTAATGACATCATGCACCTGTTAGTAATAAAAAACAGAGTCTGGAATTTTTAAAGTGCATAATATTATACCACTCGTCAGTAAAAGCAAGTATTGATAGATCCTCTATTCTTCAACTCGTCATAAAAATCCTTCTGCAAACATGGAGAGACAAATAGCTCTGTCTATTCAGTTTAATGATGTCCATTAAAATGGATTACAGCAGGCATAGTTTGCTTTGAATTACTTGGTCTTGAAATCCAATACTTTTTTTTTTGAAAAAAAAAAAAAATCCTCTAAAATAACAGGAATGGACAATTGACCTGCCTTTTACCCAATCCTTATAGGCATTCAGGGCACAGTTACTGTACATCTCTGTAGAATCAAAGGGATAGAAAACGAATGAGAGAGATATAGGCAGAGAGAGACAGATTTAGACTCAGACAGATAGCCACAATGGCTGAAGAAAAAAAAAACTCCAGGTGCACACATGACTCTCCCTTTTAATTCACCAGTCATGTCCAGGTTCTGCCTTGAGGATAGGGCCCATGCAGATTTGAGTGGCTACTTTTGTAAATGTATAATTCACTTGGACTGTCAGGAAACTGTGTTGTTAATATGGAGACCTATTTTCCCATTTTCTTCCTGTCTTTCTTTCAAGCCATCTATGCCTGCAGGCAAATACACCTTCACCTATGTATTTTATTGTCTTGTATAATGTTTGTCAAAGAGTGCAATACTCTCGAAAATTCTCAAAGTATTGGCCATCCCCCTGCATGACAACTCCAATATGTCTGCTTTAGACCCAACACCGAGGGGAGCTCTGGTAATAATTTGCCGTTTAGCTGTGTTGATGTTTTTCTACTATTTCCCAGTTGGGAAAGGTGAATGAGTGGAAAAAGGGGGAAAATAACCCCTGTCCCTGCTTCTTGCCCCTCTCTCTCTCGATTTTTTTCTTTCGATCTCACTCTCCCCCTTGATCTCTGTGCTAATTTGGTTGAGCAGGTTGAGCGTTCAGTTTTGCACTCAGTTGCTTTTTAAGGTTAATCGTAGGACAGAAGTGTTTATGTTGCTGTAATATGTGCTTAACTCTCTCTCAGCGAAGCATGGAGCACTTGAAATATGTAGTTCACCATCATCTTCCTCCACCCCCCCATAAAAGACAAACGGTATGTAGAACAAAAGATGGGGGAAAGTCTTGCCAATTAGCAGCTAATGAGACAAGCTTGTGAGGATATCCAAATCCTCAACGTGTTAACGTTTACGACCCCCCCGCCCCCCGTCTCTCGACTGCTTCAACCTGCGCCTCCCCCATCTGCCCTTGCACCCAGCCTCTTGTAAGGCAGCGAGGGCACCTCTGAGGCCCTCTGTGTGATTATTCACACATGGCCGTGGCCCTGGTGCTTTAAGCGGCGAATAGGAGAGGAAGAAAGAAATGCCTTACGTATGGCTAATGTAAAAATGCTGAACTGACACATGGCCAGGACTCCCTTTTAATTTTTTTCATTTCATATTACCCTATTACTCTACCACCTTTCCACCCCCTCCCCACACACACACACCAACTCAACCCCATCTTCTATAGATATATAGATTGATCCAATGAGGCACTCTGTTCCTCACCATCCGTTCTCAATTTTCCTCAATATAGTAAAGCCAGGAATTGGGTGGGTAGGTTGTGGTTGGAGGCTGGTAAGGGAAACACATTAGATAAGTGAAAAATAATATGCCAAGAGAAAAACCAGTCATCCCAGTTGCCTTTGACATGCTTTTTATCAGAGATGTCTGTGTTGGAAGTGAAAAATAAAATCTGCTTTTGTAATATAGATCTTTGGACAGCCTTGAATGATTCGCCACTACTGCTTTCCGGCCTCATTTTGTCCAGAGCGTGTATTGGAAGTGTATTTGGAGTTGGCCTGGAAGTGTTGCAGTAAACAGTGAGAAAAAAAGCAAACACAAGCCAGATCAGGGAATTTCATGCAGAGTAATGTTTGGACTAAAAAGAAGAGTTGTGTAATGGAACAGCACATATTCCACTCTCCAAAGGGCCTTCTAATTGATTCTGTGCTTCATTACTTTTTTTGTCAGGGAGAAATGGACAGCTCATTTTATTATGAAAACAGAGCAATAGACATTTAAATTGATGCCATTGTAATTATTGTGATACAGTTCTCACAGTATTTGGCAGCAGATGACTGCGTTATTGCGGTAGCTTTTTCTTAAATTGCATTATTTTTCCCATGAAAGTAGCAGGGACTAACAACCCTAGCCCTGACTGAAACAATTAGATGAAAAGCATAGAATTGAAAAAGAGAGGTTTGGGAGCACAAAATAATCCAGGGCTCCACTTGATATGTTATTTGTCGGGGGCAGTACATTTGTGCATGTTAACTAACTGTGCCACTGGACTTGGCCTGTTCCTAATAGGGTTCCAGCGCAAACATTTTCTCTGAGGGATTTCTATTATTAATTCTGTCTGAACACATCCACAAATGAATAATGAAATAAATAATGAAAATGTTATTACTTTTGGCAGCTGGGTCATTTCTTGTTTCCTGCTTTTTCCTCCGCTTGTTTCCTACTAATTAACTTTCCAAGGAGTTGTCCTCCTTTTCACAAAATGAATTTCATCACGATGGTAGGCCACTGCAAGTGTGGTTACACAGTCTCATGAAAGGACAACAACCGGAGCTCTACACAAGTCCTTTACTGGTTGCTTGTCCCTTAAAGGAAATTAACGAAATTGTTTTTTTTTGTGTTGCACACAGCTTTTTTAAAGTTTTTTTGGGGGCGTCTTTATTTGTATATGACAGCTTAGATTTGAAAGGGGAGAGAGAGGGGGAATGACATGCAGCAAAGGGCTGGCTGGTGAGTGCCCACTCTATCAGGTGAGCTAACCAGGTGCCCTGCACACAGCTTTTAGTTGTCTTGTCACAACAAGTGAATTCAAATTTACCATTAGTTAAAGTTTTCACCCCTTAATTAACCAAAATATTTAACAATGAAAAATGTTAAGATTTGGTCCCGAAGCAAAATAATGTATACCTACTTCCACATACTGACCACTGAACCACAGGCTAATGTGTATTGGGCTTTCTTCTTCTAGTGGTATCTTATTTGGCCATTCAAGGTTCCCCCTCCCTTCCCAGCCCCACCACCACTCATCTCCCTCCTTTCAGATGGCTGCCCTCTGCCCCGCACCATGCTGTTAAAGGCTTGTGTACTGGGACAGAGGCTTGGCGATAAGTAGCCCTCATTTAATATGGATCTTAAAGAGGGCAGTAAACCTAGAAGTCCCCCCCCTGCATCCCTCTGGCATTACTATATAGATGACCCTCTCTCTCTCTCTCTCTCTCTCTCTCTCTCTCTCTCTCTCTCTCATTAGAGTTATTGCAAACTCTTTCAAACTGCTCCTTCCTTTTCTCTGCGTTTTACTGTTAATTAGTTTGCTTTGTAAGGTTAGACGTGCGGACGGAGCAACTTTGGGAGTGTTTGGCTGCCATCTGTGTGCATACGGCTCTAACTATGTACAGATGGTGTGTGCTTACAGACAGGTTGCTTCTTGTTGGGGGAGCACAAGAGACGGTTTTGGTTATTTTCAAGATTTATGACCATTCTCACAGGTAACTGTTTGAGCTGTAATGATTATTGTTAGTCAGCTGTCAAAAAAGGATAATTTAAGGCAAGAGTACCAAAGAGAAGAGAATGTATATTTCTTCATTTCCACATCCTCTGTTATGAATCCTTTGGAAAAAAAAAAGATACATTTCTGGAAAAGTTGCTTTGTTAAATTTGTAACTGTGAAACATATTGAACCAATTCTGTTGCGGCTACTTCAGAAAAGCTCTCATAATTTAGACAAGTTAAAATACCATTAGCCACTCAGTGAACCAGGTAAGTAGAGAAAAAAGCAAATAATTGCTTAACAAGGTCACACAATTAGCAAACATAATCAAATAAGGAGCTGACTGAATTATTTATGGTTTAGGTTACCAGGACAGAAATGTCATATTTAAGTTAAATTTTTACATATAGTACGATGCATTTTATTCTTTTAGAATTATAAAACCACTTTCATCCTGCACTAAAACATGGCTTTTAATATAGCATACTCATATCTGTTTTTTTTGGGAGGGGGGTAGGGTTAAGTTCTTGGCATGCCTGCAAGGTGCCTCTTGCTGGTGGGAAACCTGGCCCTATCAGTCGTAGTTCAGTGGTTAATGCTTTCTACGGTGCATTATGAATGACCCTCCAACAATTAAAAAGGGGTTAGAAAAATGATTGTTGGCCTCCTGCCACACACTTTATGTGACTAGCAATGGTCAGAAACAGAATGTGTTAGTCCCCAAAACGTGGCTTTTTTTCCAGCCCAGCTCTGACTTTGCCAGTGTAATTAGCAAATTGAAGGAAGTTTTTCTGTGGATGAGGAATCTGAACATAGACTAACTTTGTTATTGTTCAAAAAGTTGAACCTTTTGCTTGCAGTTTTTTGACTGATACTTCTGAAGAGGAAGACCTAGCTCTTGTGTCCATCTTCATGTTTTAGATCCCCCCCCCAATTGTATCTGTTCAAATGCGGACTTGTTACTGTGTATAGATTTTAGTGCAAAAGACCTTTTCACATTTTCGTGAGTAAAATAAAATACTTTGGTTATTCATAGCCAATACTTTTGGGCAGCAAATCAATAGGTCGGTATGTTGTTATGCTTGCAAATGACATAACATGTATGCTGCTAGGTATTCAAATTGAGCTAGGGATGAAAGTGAGGAAATTACACATAACTAGACAGTGTAGACATGAAAAAAGATGAGCATTTTTACAGCCACGTCATAGTTTTGTCAAACACCATCAAATTAAGGTTTATTAACAGTTATAATTTATAATTAATTTATATTTTGCTGTGTTTTTTTGTGATGCAATGGAGTATTGAGGCTGGGTGGAGAGGTGTTGCGGTGTCAGCGCTTATGGAATCAGTTAGACGGGAATCTGTCATTTCATTAAATTTGCAACAACATTATTCATTATTATGTATTGACCCATGTAACTTGGTAAGACAGGACACAAATAACACGTGTAGACATTTATGCTACTCAGTGCTTTCCATGCACAATTGTTAAGAAATATTAAAAAAGAAAAAAAATAGATATTGCATTTAAGATTACAAGATGCCATACATCTCTACAGATAGTTTTTTAACACGCACCTTTATTGATTCAATAAACACAATTGTCTGAGTTTGAGTGTTTCATAATGCTGCTTACTAATGACTACAAATGAGTACACCAATTTAAATGTATGAAAAAACTCAGTTGCCACAGCTATACAACATTGTTCAATGAAGAGCCCCTTCTTTTGTCTTTCTTTCTCTTTAAACCCTCGGCGTGAGCAAAGAGAGTCCTCTACAAACGTCTGAGAAAGCCGCCAAAAATACTGGGGAAAAAAGATTGCTTTGTTCATTCCCCCCCTCCTGCTTTCTCTATTTCCCACTCTCCCCAAGGTTCTATTAGGAAATAGATCCCAGGTGTTCGATAAGCCTGTAGTGGACATGACAGCAGTGCAATCAAGTGTATAAATTTAATTGCAGGCTCATTTTGTGCCGTTTATTAGCCGTTTAGGGGCACATCGCTCCACTTGAACCCTGTTATTGCCAGACAGAACAGCTGTTTGGTTCCTTTTTAAATGTTTGTCTCATTGCATATTTTTGAAAAGTACATACTTGAATGCCGCTTTTGAGAACTAGAAATTATATTACAAAATGCGTACATATATTTGATCATTCATTCAATATGCTTTTTTTAAATAATTTCTACCATTTCATGAGGAAACAAATTCAATTTGATTAGGCAAAAAAACCAAACTTATAGGCAATATGATACATACAATATAGAAGTAATTAAAAAATGCAATATATATTATTTTCAATTAAAAAAGCTGGATAACACATACACCATATTGTCTATGAAAAAACCGCTAAACCCACACAATTACAGGGAGAGAGTAAGTCTCTTTGCATAACAGTGTGGCTTTTGCTGAACCGGTTTAGTCTGTCTCTCCATCTTTGCTGCAGGACAGTGCCACACACCAAGAGGCCTGCAGATGTACTAGCTTTGGTTGAAACCTTCTTCTGGTTTGACACCCCATTAATAAAAAGCCTGGAGAAAGCTGTGTTAATTGTTACCATGCATTCGGCCACGGCATTCCTATAAATCACCCGGCTAATTGCAACAAATTGTGGGCTGACATTAAGCTATGATTCCGAACGGGCAAATATTCATCAACATTGCAACTAGCCCCATAAAACACAGAGCCGGCCGTTTCCCAGGCCAAACACATATCTACCATCTAAGCCCCCCATTATTTATGGATCTTTCTTGTCCTCAGCATTTAAGTGCTGCATGGTGAGTGAATGAGACGCCATCTTGTTTATTATATCCCTGGATAAAGCCCAAGTAGTGGCAGTCAAATGACCAGTCACAGACCTTGTTTTCCATGTTACCCTTGAAGTCTGGTGTGTTGTCACACACACTCTATACTGCCCTATATTGATTACAGTGTTGCCTGACATAACCCGAATTACCTTGAAGCGTTTCTGGAAATGCAAGGCTGCTAAGAGTTAGATAAAAAAAAAATAGTAATAATCAGTAATAATCTAAATCTTTAGAAATAATTGAACTTTCGTAAATGAACAAAGTCTACGGTATTTCTAGTGTGGATCACTTGGTTTTTCAATGTTATTTACCAAATGCTTATTACATAGAATGTGCTTGATGCATCGCCAAGCAGTCATATGTCGGAGCATTTAACCTCCCGTGCAATGTTTATTTCATGCAGACAAAAGGCTGGTTAAATCTCTTTCTCTACGGTCTGACAGACACCATAACTGTCACTGCAGTGATCTACTTCACAGCCCAATGCATTACTACCACTAATGTTTCACTATCCTGCCAATTCACCCTGGTACTGTTCAAAACAGCTACAGTATGTGTCAAAACAGTGCATAATAGGCTTTCCCCCAGGTGTGCATCAGCAGCTAAAGATGTAGCAGCCAAAGGTCAGTATCTGATTTGATATGTGGGAGTTCACCGTGAATTTTGATGTGCACTGATCAACTCCACACCCCAACATGCACATAAATCAATCCTGCATCTGGAAAGACGGTATACATGGGTGCACATGGTGTACGAGCGCATGTGTGGACTGTGGACATGCACGCACTTGCACAAATGGGCCTTTGCAGACTATAGTGCAATTAATCATAAATCTCTTACAGCATTATGTGAGCATGTTTTTATCCCCTCTGTTTCCCCTCTTACCTCTTTCCCCCTCGTGTAGCCCTCTGTTTTAAATTGCTGAGATCCTAGCTGGCTTGAAAGCCCGGGCACTACCATAAAGGGGGGTGGGGGGCTGAAGAAGAGTGAGCAAAGAAATCCTTCCTTTTGACACTGTTAAACATTGACGTGCTTATTACCGTGTTCTCTGATTCAGCTGGATGTGTTCAAGGATCTTCTCGGCGGTGAAAAAGGTCAGCTGCTCTTAGTTGTGCTCAGCTAGAATACTAATACTGTCCTTATTCAAATGATCTGCTCCAGCGCTTATTAAATTGATGGCCCAGGCGCTCTAATTTAATAGTGTTGCAGTCCAGGAGAGGGACACAGCTGCAGTCACCGGTGAATTAGGTGCTTCTGAGGCAAAGTTCAAGCAGGAGCCCCCTTTGCTTTTGGGATGCATTTTTTTCCCAGCAAATTAGCAGTCAGTGGCAGTGTGCAATTAATTAGCTCAAACCAGGAAAAGCTTGTCATTTAATAAGGTGCTTTTTTTCCACTCACACCTCTCCCACACACAGAAATATCTCTCTATCTATCTTACCAAATCTCATTCCCTCCTTCCCTTTTTTTGTCTGCCTGTTTCTCTCGTACTCCCTCCTCTCTTGCACTTCACTTTACATAAACAGAGGGAATTGATCCATTAAGTTGTGTGCTATTAATACCATTTAATGTATGTCTGGTTAAATGAAAGCTGTGGGTTGGATATTTTCTGTGGCGTCAGAGTTTGACAACCTCCGTCTGGGTTGGCTCAAGAGATTAAAGACCGGCCACTTGCTGATGATTTCATCCAATCAATAATTGTGATTGGAAGATAGATTTAACAGAGGTGAATTTTGGCAGACTGAAACACGCGACATCTTCAGGTGCCTGTGTGCGTTTGTGTGTGCACATATGCAGGACCTTTGGTGTACATGTGTATATTTGTCAGTGAAACCATGCATTTTAGATTCTCTGTGTACATATTATACCCATAAAGTGGCATTTTCTATTTAATTTGACTACACTTTAAGAGCCTATAAATGGTATAAGATGTGATGTAGAATTGAGTGGATTGCAACCACATCCAGAAAAATGACATAAACTCTACAACATACAACAGTTGCAGTTGATAAGTGCTGAGAAGGGTACAGACTTTTGTCGGCTCAACAGCTTTTTTTTTTGTCACCATAAAACTTAGTTTGACCTTCAGAGTAGAATGCATTTTTCACTTTTAATCCTTACCTTATTTCCTTTTAATCTCATCTCCTAAAAGAACCACATTTATTCTATTGTCACTGATCGTGAGAGCGGGAGAGAATTACATTCATTGAATTATGGAAGAGGTTGATGGAAAATAAAATGTTCCAATTAAAATGTTGATTTTTAGTATGAATTTCTGCATGTTGTTGCAGTGCAAATTAACGTCATTCATGATAGGGCTGCAGGATACGAGGAAAATATATCTTATTGCAATGATTTTGACTAATATTGCGATCGTGGTATTATTCACAATATTGAAGAGAATGATCATTTTTGTGTCATTCTCATTTTCATTGAAAATATTAAAGTTAAAAAATGAAAATGATAATAGTGTGTATGATCCTGTCTGTAGGACACAATTAGTATAGGACGTCTCTGCAGGACCATAATACTTGATTCAGAATGGTGTGACACATATTTTGTCTTTAAAGTGTGCAATTTGGATATTGCACTAGTCCATATTTCGATGAAATTGTGCAGCCCCGGATTACAGCATTACATCTAATATATGTATAACTTAAGGATAATATAAGGTTTTATGGATATGTGTCTCAATGTGTGTGTGTGTGGGGTGTCTATCTCTGTGCATCTCGGCTTAAAATACTACCCAGTAGTGCTGAAGCCCACAGAAATTCTTAACCTTGTAATACACAGATTTATTTGAGTAATCAATTAGTTGATCTAATTAAATAATTTGTCAAATTGCCTCACCAGACTTATTGTCACCAATGAATGCAGACACATGGGAGGATCTCTCAAAATGTAATATATCAGCAGTGAAGTAGTGCTTTCATGTTTATTAGTAAAAAAAAACAATGCCAATGAATCATTAGATAAAGAATACACACACTTGTGCCATGTAGGATTTTTCATTTTTAAAAGTTGTGTGATTTGTCGAGACGGCAATAAAGAAATAGCAGGGGGCTGGCAACCAGACAAGCATACACTGTATATTTTAACACACACACACACACACACACACACACACACACACACACACACACACACACACACACACACACACACACACACACAGTTAGACCTCTGTACCGATGTCCTATTTACAGGCTGAATGCTGAACATGGAGTATAGTAGGCCATAAATAAGAGTGCTTGGGCTCTATCAGTGCTGACAGAGTTCTCTTTCTCCCTACACACACACACACACACGCGCACACACACACACACACACACACACACACACACACACACACACAGCCTGGCCCGGTGCCTCCCCCCCTCCCTCAACTAATAGACTCTGGTGAAACCAGTCAGCATTGTTGTTCTCAGATTGATGTGACCTTGATGTCGTTTAGTGCAGTGATTTGTTTATTGGCACTTATTTTGATGCATGTGGAAGTGAGTCTTAAAAGCCCCACACACACACACACACACACACACACAGAGTAAGGAAGATAAAGATGGGAAAAACAGAGCTAGAAAGATGGAAGGGGAGAAAAAGTGAGGGAGATGGAGAAGAAGAGCTATACTCTTGGGGCAGATTACATAATACATCATTCACAAAACATTGTTGCCAATATGTCTTTTATACTCCTTAAATTGCTGTTGCCATCCCAGGGCCCCCTCTGCGCTTTGACAAACACATCACATCACAACACACACAAACATATTGTATTTCTCTCTCTGTACAGTTTGTGTACAGTTAGTGGAGTCTATCACAGGCCTCCTGGGACGCTACTGTGTGAGGAGAGGAGCTGGTGCTGAGGAGTACTGTACAGTATTGATGGAGCTGTGTTTCTGTTAGGCAGTGAAAACAAAGTCTCCCTGATGCACAGCGGAGTGTAGGGGGATCAATAGACGTGGAGCGCTTCATTTCCTCAGGCTTCTACTGAAGAAACATTCACTGATGTGTCACGGCTGCTGCAGTTGTTACTTTGACATAGAGGAGAAACCAAACCATCAGGCTGTACTGTATGAGAAATGATTGAAAAACACACACACACACACACACACGCATGCGCACGTTGGATGTGCACACACATTCACTGATAAGGCAAAGGTAAAAAATAAAGTTGTGTCATATTTTGCTGCGTTGGAACAAGAAACATGGACTAAAGGGTTTAACAGGCACACAGGATAGCAAGGCATGAGCTTGAGTGATGGGGAAGGGTTTGGCCACCGCACAGGATGTAACAAGACATGTGACTCTGCTGGGGAAGGGTTTGGCTGGCGCATGGGATGACACAGGGCCAGAGCCTGGGGCAGCCAGGGAGAGCCCAGCTGTCACCTCAGTCAGCCCCTTCTCTGGGGGCAACTGTCAATCAGCAGCCGCTCATATCGTGCCGTCATTGAAGCTAATTGCTATTGTCAACCCGAGAGACCTGGAGGATGCTAATGCTAGTGCAATTGCCCTTTTAAATAGAGAATACTGCCTCCACACATGAGATTTAAAAAAAACCTGCAAGAGATCTAGAGAAGCGAATCAAAGGTGGTTCTTGTAGAGCATTGATAAGGCATTAGAAAAATTAAAGGCAGGATCACACACAATTACCTCAAACAGCATACATCCAGGCCCACAGAGAAAATTGCTGGACTTTAAGGGAATGTGGCCTAAGTGGAATCATCCAACAACACATACATATGCATGCAGTCACACCATCCTTCTTACATACAACATGCATGCACAAGCACACACTCAAAGACAAGCCGGCACACGTATGCACACAGCATTAGACCTAATGAAAATAAGATGGATGCTCTCTGAGAGACGGGTGGCTGTGTTATTAATTGCTGTCTGTCCCCTCCTACTGATAATGATGGGCTGTATCCTGGAGAATTTGCACAGAATAGATTTTATTTGGAAGGATTATTTATTGTCCTTCTCATTGGATGGGTGGTGTGTTTAGAATAGTAAGGGTTTAAATAATGGCCTGTGTGAGATAAGTCCTCATGTTAATTCCTCTTGCTCCTCTTCCTTCTCTGGCACCTTCTTAACCGCAACACTCCCGTTACATAGATTTACCCACACAGCCAGTGAGACTTCAGATGGGATATTTACAGCTTCCTTTTTCATTTCTTAATTCAAAGGCAAATGGCAAAAATGTGTTGTCTGATATGTTGATAGGCATTATAAACAGTTTGCATAGATTTGTAATCTTCTGCCAATGGTTTTTATTGATATTCTAATCCATCATGACCCACTGCTGTTGCACCAAGCGTCACTGCCCTTTCACGAGTGGACACGCAAATTTAGAGCAATTATTGCAATAAAGATTACCATTCTGTCTGCATGTAGAGCCAGTTGGCTGAAACAAAAGGACCATGTCACAGGGAAGATGTGAATTGAAAGAAAAAACACCCACGTGGGTGCAGGGGTGGTTGAGTCTGCTCGCTCTCCTCTCTTTTGCTTCACATCTCTCACTCTCTCACTCCCTTCATTTGTGGGAGTACAGAGGGACAGCATTATCATAACATAACACTGCCCCCCACCCCACACCCTCCACCCTCCCATCTCATCACCCTCTCACAACCCATAAATCAGGATGCTGGTGTTATGGCGGCTGGAGGCGTGGTAGCTGTGGTGACATGGAGAATCCTGGTGTGGGTGTGAAATCACTTGACCCCCAGCATTAACCTTTCTGGAGTGAATGGTCGCTGCTCTCCTCAGCAGGCTGGGAACAAAAGAGGCCTGGTATTGATTAAACTCCGCCGCGCGCACTTGATATTAAACACTGGCTTAGACGCCTGTGTTCCGTAAACCCCTCTTGGTCAACGCCGCTACTGCCTTTACCTCACATGCATAATACATACAAAATGTCTTAGAATACATACCTCTATTTATTCTATAGTCAGTCGTGATGCTCACATGACCGAATAGACGACTCTTTGCTAACACAAATACACACACACACACACACACCTATATAGACACAGTGGGTAAAAAACTATGGGGCTGATCATGGCTTTAGGCTGGAGGTGCCAAAGGTCATGGAGAATGATGGAGAAAGCCAGAGCAGGGAAGGTCTAGGTCTCCGGGGTGATCAGTGTTTTGTCATCTGGAGCGGTGTTTACTTTTTCTCAGCACAGGTTCTCCTCCCCATCTCCTCGATCGATACTGTGCATCCACAAAGGCATACGAGCATGTGAGTCAGTCAGCACTTACTGAGCTAAAGGCAATGGAGTTTGAACTCTCCCAGGCTGCAGTCATCATTCTATCACCTTTTCTTCCACTGTGTAGACTTTCTGTGGCGCGGGATGTAAAGTGCATGCACCGTAGGTGTTCAGCTGATTCCTGTGCAGGTAAATTACTTCACCAAAAGCTATATTTAACAACACTTTCTGCCATCTGTTGTAGTTATGAAAATGCTATAGCGTTTTTAAATAGACATTTTTGATTGGTTATACATTTTTCAGAAATTAGGCAAAGGGCAGAGATGGCATGTACTGTACACAAAACATTTGAAGCTCTTTAAACAAGTACAGAGTGTTTAGACAGAGCAGTCTAGATAACCCTTTTAGAGAGCTCTTCATTAGCTCTTTTATTTGTTAATTAACTACAATGCTTTCCATTCAAGTGACCCTTTATTCAAATAATATTAAAGAGACTAAAACATCAGACTAGCAGAAATCAGAATAATCTGCCTGCAGTGTCTGCAGATACCAAAAAAATTATTATGGACACATGGACCTGTTTGTAAAACAAAATTCCATAAGTTGTAGCAATGTTGCGTCTAATTTATTTGCCACTTATATCTGCTTGCCACAACTCAAGTGAGGTTTCAAGTATAGAGCCACACAGACATTTCCCATATTGGTGGTCAGGACTTGAAAAATAAAATGCATTCAGCTCCTCAGGCAAGCTTCACTGGCCTTACAGGCGTACTTTCTCTAAGGCTGCCCTTTTGATTATAAATGGTCCATCACAGGTCTGTTAGTTCCTTTACTGTAGAGGCAATGCTAACTCTGCTACACCCACCTTAACCTCAGAGGCCGCTTTTCACAGGGAACGCCAGCATCTGTTCAAGGAAGTGCCTGTCTCGTTCAGGCCTAATTGTCGTTCCTCCATGAGAAGGCTGGTAAGTGAGAGCAGGAGGGGGGCTGTCACGTTCCCGTCACATCCCAATGGTCCGGTAAATAGAGCGTGTGAGTGTACCCCCTCCGCCCAGTTACTGACGGACAAATAGCCCCCCATCCCTTCCCTCTTCTCCGTCCTCCCTTTCTCAGCTCCCCACCTCCCCCCACAATACCACTCCAGCTTTCTCTCCCCTTATTTATCTCTACTCTGTCATGTTCTTCACACGAGTAGAAAATAATTAATTACTGCATCCAGTGATGATTTATGATATTACTGACATAATTAATGATACACATCAATTTTCCTGCTTAATTGAAGGGGGCAGCAGAGCCTATCCTGGCACCAAGAAAGGCCACTGCCCTGCGAAAATGAAAAAAAAACAGCCCTCTACACTCCCATACACCCCACCCTTAGGTTACTCCTTTTCCTCTTTTACCACTTTTTCTCCTTCCTTTTACCAGCCTCGCATTCATACTCAAGTGCTGCAGTGGCGTTGAGGTTTCATCTACAAGGCCTGTTCAGCAGAGAACCGTAATTCTTGTCCATGTACTCTAAATAAGCCTTAAGAACTGGACAGTTTTCACACATAGAAATGTATTCATACATATCTTTGTCTTGTTAGGTACGCTTGTGGACTCCATAACGGCCACTATGAATGTGTGTAGGTATACAGCGATATATGATTCATGAAGATGCGTGTGAGGCATATGTAATTTCAGCTCTACCCTCAGGACTAGAGACAACAAGGTAGTGCATGAATATTTGATTTGCAGGGAGAAAGTATAGGATCTATGCACAGCATTTTAAACAGACACCCTAGAATATTTATCTTGAAAATCTATACACTCAGGTTTACCAAAATGCAAATATGTGTTTTTTAATTGTCTGTCCCTTGCATTGTGGCTATGAACATAATAAGCCATCCATATTAGACATGGATATGTATATTTAGAAGAATGTGGTTTATATCTAAGGGAATTTGTAGTTCATGTGTGTTAATCAGTTAGTTGCCATGTTAATTTGACATGATACTAATTTAATATTAACTTTTTTGCTTACATATTTACCAAAGCTATTTATGTAATTGAATCTCAAGGTTCATTTGAAAAGCAGTCACAACAGTTTTAAGCCTTGTTAACAAAAAGGAAAAAAAAAAAGTTTTATCTTCCAGTTGATAACAAATACCCAAGTCAGCTACAATACAAAAAAAAGAAAGAAATGCATTTTAAGTTTGTGTGTGTGCGCGTGTGTGTGCGCGCACACGTGCGTAAGTCGGAGAGAGTGACAGAGACCTCTTACTGACCTCGAGTGCAGTGAACTCTATTTGAGAGCTTCCCGGTGGCTCCACCAGCCTCCAGCTAAATGTGTGATCAGGTAGTTTCAAAAACTGCCTGACGGTGTCAACACACAAAATGTGGACAGGGGGTGCGGGGGGAGTTGCAGACTCAGATTAGTCTCCATAGCAACGGCAACGTATCCCTGTTTGTAGACAGACAAATTCTGCTACATGTGAAAATGATTGGCAGGTCTATTCCTCCACAGCTGACCCATAGAAATAAGCAAGTAAGCGTTATAATACCCAGCTGCATTGACAGGGTCTCCATACTTTTTAAAGTCCTCTTGTAAGCGCTTTTTCTCTTCCATTTGCATAAGAAACATGGCATGCTTATTGGAGGGACTTTGGGGTTGTTGTGGGGGGCTTTCATATCTTTAGCTTGACGGCTTCTTTGTGATCAAGGGGATTGAGGGGAGGGAGGGTTGCCAGATGAGAATAACTTAATTTCCAAAGCTCCAAGATGAGAGAGAAGAGTTGAGGGTATAAGTTCATGATGAAGTCTCACTCGGGCAGTAGTGAAGGAAAAAAAAATATCTACAGCGTCTGCATGTGTGTGTGTGTGTGTGTGTGTGTGTGTGTGTGTGTGTGTGTGTGTGTGTGTGTGTGTGTGTGTGTGTGTGTGTGTGTGTGTGTGTGTGTGTGTGTGTGTCAACACATGTATGTGGTAAAGAGGCAGAAGATTTTGCAGAAAAGTCATTGTGTGTACCAAGTGGTCACAATTATCAACATCAAAACCCTGCTGATATTCATTAAGGCCGCATATTTTAGAACTAGAATATATGTCTTTGTCGAGTTCACTCCTGCCGAGATACTGGAAAAGGAGAGCATCCCGCTCCTGTAGCCAATATACACTAAAAATACACTCAAGGGGAGATAGAATAAGGGAGGGAAAACGAGAATCCGTAGGATTGACCCTGATGTCAATAGTGACAATTTAGGCATGATAGTAAGTTAAACAAAAAGCTTTATGTGTGTGAGCAACTGTTGATGCCAGCAAGGGTGCAAATGAGTGTTTAAGAAAGTTTTTTTTTTGGGGGGTTTATAAATATATCTTTTTGTATTTTAAAATAGGAGAAGACCTTAGATTGTTATTCTACATTAAGGTTTACACTGAAATTATCTTGAATTTCTTGATTAATACTTGTTAAGAATAGTTTAACAAATCCAATGTGTTACAGTATGTGAGTGAAATTAATATGTGAGACATGTGTAAGAAAATGTATTTCCTGCCAGCTGTTATTGATTGGACATAATTTCAATCAGTGTTCCAATCAAAAGGTCATATAATTAACACTAGGGGGCACCAGTGTTCCACACAACTCTGTATTTTCAGTGGGGAGATACTACTGGATTATGCTTTGATAAATGACAGACTTTTGATACCACAATGCATGTTCACAAGTGGAATTGCAAAGTTACTGTTCAAATGTTTTTAATTAATTTTGAAGAGCCTTTTAGAATAATTCAAAATCACTCTGACACACTACATAAATTTACCTTGGCAGTACAGCAACTTCATAAATTTACTTTCAGAAGAAATGAATGGCGCAGAAGCTGGGGTCAAGGTAGACACAAAGAAACACTAATGAAAACAATCAGCTGTAATCATTGGTTAAAACAGTTCTTATTTTTGATCAACTGTGGAGAAATCAAAGTGAACAATTAACCAATCAAATTGAATTTGGCTTGAAATTTAATATCTTTTCATGTGTTGATTTTGTCAGACAGAACAAAAATAAGTTTCTGCTTGTTTATGCTTATTTTAGGAAACAGAAAACAATTTAATATTTAAGTAGTATTCCATTTGTGTCAAGTTAATTTAGATTTTCTTTTAAATACTCAAATACACACATGCCTCAGTTTTACCTCTCAAAATAATGCTTCAAAAACGTATATTTTCTGCCAACATGATGATAAAGTCCTTTAATTTGTGGGCCATAATGTATAATTATTATATAACCTTAATCTCCAAGTTGTTTTTGAATACCTTACCAAAACAGCTAGATATTTAATAGGTCAACAATTAAATGTTTTATAATTAAAAGTTCTTCAATTGATGGACATTTTAAAGCAAGTTTTACAGTTTCTACCCTGCCTTTGTACTAGATCAATCAAATGAACAACCTTTGGTTTCTATAATCATTTATTAGTTAAAAGAAGGAAGACTTTAAAATAAATATTTTAAGTAAGTATATAAATAAGTATTTTATACTTTACATTTATATAAAAAAACAGATGCATTGCTTAAATTGTAACCTTTTTTTGCAGAATAAGACATTTATTCATTTCAACTTTATTTAAATGACCATTTAATCAAAGGTTATTTGGCATGACTTAAACAACACAATGTCCAAGATGTAAATCATTTAGTGGTGATTTTTTTTTTTAGTGGTGATTGTAATCGTTTTACAATCTGATGAAATTATATAATAAAAAAAAAGAAAAATTAAAAAAAAAAGAGTATGAAATAAATGCCAGGCCACTGTTTTCCTAGTAGTCTGCTTAGGACGGTGTTCCACTCTGTTTCCTCCGTTAAGTTTTTATAAATGTCCTCGTCATCTCAAACTGTCATTTCATCTCCATGCAAAATACTCCAGGGGCTTCTACATTTTTTATTTATGAAGAATAATTGGTGCACACACACACACGCACACGCATGCCTCTCCAACTCCCTGAGTAATCATTGTTCAGTGGCTCTGGTCAGCATGTTGACACCTGTATCCCATTATGAACCTTCTTCCCTCAGCACACAATCACACACATACCCAAATCTCGCTCTCCCTCTTTCTCTCTCTCTCACACACACACACACACACACACACACACGTACCTTATCCTCCTCTCCACTCACCCGTCCTCCTCTCCTTTTCCACTATTTGTACCCCACAGCTCCACAACTGGTGCTTCTATTGGTAAGACCTTGAGAATCACTGCTCTACAACACCTTTCTAGGCCATTCTGCATTTTTGCTTTTCATACAATTTTCCTCATTCACAGTAAATGGTGGTAGGTTTGGGAGGAGGAGAGTGCAGTACAGACAAGACATCTGCGTGAGTGAGGTTCCCTTGGGGGTCGGGTCATGGGGCATCATAAGCCACACCCTTAATCGCCTCTACACACACCCACTGGATTCTGATTGGTTAACAGTGTGAGGCCAGGGGATGCCTAAATTGGCTTTCCCTCACTATCCCTTTGAACAGAGGATTTTGAATAATAGGCGAAATAAGCAGAGAAAATAAGTTATGAAAGTAACATAATCAAAAAATCTGTATTGAGGAAGAGCATTGTTGGTGTCCTCAGGTGTGAATTATGAAAATCAGGCTTTATCTGACAAAGTGGACAACACTGTATATTACATTTTATCAAATGACTTGGTATTCTGAGTAAACATAATGAAAACCACTGAGATGAGGTCAGACTAAGTACTTGAATAAAACACAAAACAAAAAACTAGTTTAACACAGAAGAAACAAAGCAAATTTGTGAGGTGAAAAAAATGCAAAGTTCCTTAATTTTTCTTTTCCCTAGTGTTAGAGTAAGGCCATGATGTGAGGACCAAAAGGAATTAAAGAGTGCAGTAGTTGCTCTGGGAGCTATGTTGTTTAATTATTATTTTGAATTCATTACAATAACCAATACTTGAAAATGGCAAAAAAGGGAAGACATGGACGGCTTTTTAATATTTGAATTTTGAAATAATTTTTTAAATTTAATTTCCATCCCCTACACTGCTTGCACGTATACTTTTTTATTTGTTTTTCTAAGTGTTACTATAGGCTTAAATTATGGATCAAGAAAATGTTTCTAGAAAGATTAGTAAGGCTGTTGCTTGAATGTATTTGTGTATGTGTGTGTGTGTGTGTGTATATGCAAGTGTGTGCTCCTGCATCCACAATGCGACAGCCCTGCCCGTGTCATTGTTGGTTGGGGAGCGGGTACCCTGTCCCCATCATCTGGTTGTGACACCCGCTCTGTGGGACGTGGCAGCTCCCTTAGAAACCGGCAGAGTTCCAATCATCTACATGCCATAACCTTACGGCCGTCTTTGTCCACACCTCCGCCAAGATTCATTTGTGTCGCCCCAGCAGGTCTGACCGCTGAACAATTCCCGGGCGGAGCAGGAGGGAAATACATTTCACTGATTAAAGATATCTGGTGACTGTTCTACATGCTGTCAGCACACTGTTAGTGTTCCCCTACCCCCAACACCCCCTCCTCTTTCCTACTCACCTCATGTATGTCATTGCCTAGATTCCCCCTCCGCTTTTACTTTCTTCACCTCTCACCCTATCCCACCCAAGCATGCTGTAATTTGGCTATATGGGCCTAAATAATCTGCTAAAGCTTAATAAACTCCATTCATATCTTTTTCTTCTTACTGGCTATTCTATATTGATACACAAATGTAATTTGAAGAGAATGTACAGTAAAGGAAAACTTAAAGAGAAATATACAGAAATGGCAATAAAAGCAAAGTGAAAAAAAGAAACTTGGCTTTGTTCTAAAAAAAAAGGCAGAGGACAGTTGATGGAGGCAACCTGCAGTCTACAGAGTAAAATACCTACCAATGTTGGCTGGGTGAGGTGAAGAGAGAACATGATGTGTATGCGTTATTATCAGTGTGTGTCTCATCTCAGTGGCTGTGTGGCCTGACCTTGGGCTTTTTACAGTATCCTCCTGCAGCGGCATCCCAGCCAGCTGTAAAATAAAATGGAGGACGGCACGCACACAGTAAATCAGAAATAGCTGGGCCACTGTGCGCTGTATGTGTTTTAAGAGTCCCACACTGCAGTAAAAGGGCCTTGCAACAGTGGGTAGAGGTAGGGTGAGCAGTTCTGTGGAAGAGATATGGGGCATCTCTTTGATCTGTGATCAAATATCAGAGTTGACAAGTTACAAATGAGGTGCTCCTTGTCCCCCCCTTTTTCTTTCTACTCTTTTCTTTCTTTGTTTCTTTTTTCTCTTTTTTGCTTTCCCCCTGTCACCTCAGTACACTTTACTTCACACAGCTTTGCATTTAAGAGTAGTGAAAGGCAGAACTGTGTATGACTATGGAGCTTTATTATTTGCCCATGTAGCACTTCTCCAGACCAGTAGGGGACAGTGTTACTTGACATGTAAATTGAGATGCTCGAACAAATATGTATGCACAATTAATTAAAGAAGAAACATTCTCTTCTTTGTTCTCTTATTTGTTGTTGACTTTGTTCACATACAAGTTTTAGCCTATTTCACATTAGTTGTTTGACTGAATTGCCCTGCCTACTTTGGCATAAACACACAAATACAGAGTGGCCTATAACTTCAAATGACTTGATTGTTCCACTTTTTCCACTAGGTACAACACAGTATATGGGTCATATGTTTTGGAAGGTGGAGATGGAAGGGGTGTGGGAATTGGCACATCTTTTTTTTGAATATTTTGCCCATTTCCATTTCAGGAGTCACCTCCAAACCCTAATTAATGGGGAACGCCATCAAATCAAACTTTACCAATCCCAAAGGTGCCATCGGCAGGCAACTGCCTGGCACAGACACTCCCAATGCCACTCTCTCCTGCCACCTTTTGCTCCACTGTTAACTCACTCACCAGTGTGCCAGTGCTTGTGTGTGTTAGGTGGTGGTGGGAGGAGCACAGGGGGCAGAGATCAGTAGGTATGACAAGTGCTGCTACTATTATGAAAGGGCAAAGATCTGGAGGCAACTAACCCTCCACAAGCTAATCATCCATGTGTGCATGTGGCTTTGTGTTGCGAATTTACAGTATGTGTGTCTGCAGTAGCATGTTTGTGTATTCATGCAGGTGGTGTTGTGTGGCTGTGCACTCTGTGAGCGTGTTTGTATGCACGCATGCACGTCAGAGGCGACAAGCAAGTGTTAGATGTCAGTCGAGGTGAGGGACTGTGGAATATGGAGAGCAGCAGAGGGGTGCCCTGTGTGACACCAGTCCTGTAGACAAGGGTTAAGCAGGGAATAGGGAATAGTCCTGAGGTAATAGCGTGGGGGCGGAGGGTTGATGAAGGGTGAACAGAGGTGATGCAGTGTTTCACAGACACAACGCCCTGATATGCTTTGTTGGCTCATTTGATAGGAGCATGTGAGTGAAAGAGTGTGGCCTCGAGGGAAATTTAATAGCAGTCAACATCAGCCTTTACGCTATGAAAGTAAAAAATAGGGTAAATATACAAGGCTCTGAGAGCAGAATAATTTAACAATGTACTGGCGTAGTTTGGGATGTGTATCTCTCACTCTCTTAAGCCAATAGAACCAAGCTATTGGTCGCCTTTATTTCAGTTATCATTCAACTTGTGTCTATATATGAAAGCTTCAATGTGCACATATTGAGGGCACATTAAACGGGCAGACTCCAGGGTCTCCCCTCATTTTCTCATCCACTTTCATTTTCTTCTATTAGATTCATATATGATACTTAGCCACATAGCCACATTATGCTCTCTTCTCTCCAAGTCTAGACAGAAACCAAAGGCTGTGTCTACCTCACGCTACAGACTACAGAGGTGACTTATTCCCATGTGTGAAGCACTATTCTGAAAACCAGACCGTCGCTGATGGGCTCTGAACTTCCAATTCTGTGTCAGGGACCCAATGGCATCTAGAAAAGGGTAGCAGGCAAACACTTGACCTTCCATTAATTGTCTCCTATGCATAACCACTTGTTAATTACTGGAAGAGCCAAAATGGCTTCCAAAGCTAGTTTGTAAAAGGTCACTTACCAGTAGGTAATGAACAGTCTCAGCGGCTCTTAAGTCTGCTGGTCTGCTGGTCTAGTAGACCGTCACAGGCTTAAGATGTATGGTGTTGCAATGTAGACGCTGCCTTTGAGTAGGAGGAGACGGAGGATGGTACTTTTGTCTTTCAAGTTTTTTTTTTTTTTTGACCATTGTCAGGATTGTCTGCCAGTTAAAGTCGGAGTCATCGGGTTGAATATAAATTCCCTACAGACAGCCTATTCAACATTCATGCCAAATACCATCGTGTTAAAGTGGAATGAATGTAAGCCTATGGACGTGCGAGATGCCAATTAGTAACCTTGTGGTTCATAACTTTATTATGCGCACGCACACACACACACATAGACTCAGACACACACACACACATAGACTCAGACACACACACATACCCCTCCCTCATCTCATTAGCCTCTGTCCCCATTCTCTTTATCTTTTCCACCTAGTCTGCATAAGGATAATATATACATTCTTTGTGGTGACAGTATTATCAGGAAGGGTCATCTTTCTTGCCTCTTCCACACAGAATAACGATAAGGACTTGTGTTATTTTAAAGAATCCTGTTCAAAGAGAGGATCAATAATACAATGATAAGGTGATTAAACAGAAAGGGTTTTATATGATGCACATTAACAGTTTTCTTCCCTTTCATCATCATCTCATGAATGATAACAGTGTATTGCAGCTTATGAAAGCATCTTAATGGCAGCTTAGAAACAGTAAGTGAGGCTTCTTTATGTGTTTCAGATTATTCTTTAATGTTTTCCCAGAGGTGGTGTTTTTTTAGTCAGCCATTTTGTTTTGCATCTGGATATTACTTTTTTTTCTTTTGTCCTTACATTTTTGTGGGTCTATCAGTTTGGCGAGTACTGCACAGTGATATTAAAATTTAAATTACAGTATGAACCTGAGCACAAAGGTCCGAAACCCATATTGTGCTAACTCTCCACCTGATCCATCTCATGCCTGTCTTGACTTTACATTGGGGTTATACGCAGACGCCTTGCATCACCACACATTTGATTGTTGGTTAGGAAAATGTGCTTCCAACCTTGCAGGGGTCTGTAACCTTTCACAGGGGTAAACATCAGAGCTATGCAATCTTGGCTGATGTGTAGTGGTATATTCTCACCTCTTTCACTCTCCACCTCTTTTTCCTCTCTCTTTCTCTACCCCTTTTTTTAATAGCTCCTGGTATTGTCTTGGTCCTTGCTGACAACAAAGGGGATAAATGCAATGCCTACTGTAAGTCCCTGTGGTTAGGCCTTGGACATGACACGTGTCAGCCTATGATAAATTGGCTGTGTGTCTGTTCAATTTCAAATGCAAAGCTCTAGAGAGAAAGAGGGAGAGAGAAAGAGAGTGAGGGAGAAAGAGAAAAGAACATGATGGAGAATGGGGATGAGAGAGAGAGTGAGGGAGAGAGATGCCGGCATATTTCTGGCACAGGGGGAGAAGGATGCCTCCGATGCTGGATGTTAGTGTGTGGGGTACAGATAAGACATTGCACAAGTTTGAGAATGGGATGCCCACGTCCCGGGGTTTGGGAGGTGAAATCTTGGCATCAGGACAGATGCTAGACAGTGGAGTAGCAGGGGGAGGGGGGTGAAAGAAAGATGAGAGCGCTCTTTTCACAATGCTGATGAATCACTTTTTGCTGATGTATCCACAAACAGAACTAACAAGTTTGCTTCACCTATCTGCCCACTCCCCTTCCATATTTGTGGGGCTGATTGGTAATTTCTTTATTTCTGTCCTTTAGTTTTGTCTTTTGCAGGCTGATTAAGCACACACTCAGTAAACAGTGTGGGACACACTGTTTTGAAAGTGAAACAACAAAGGGGGGGGGGAAGAATTATGCAGTGCTTCCAGGAGATGCCTGGCTAATAATCTGCCTGTGCTAATCAGTGCAGCTGGGCCGGGAGAGTTGGCGCTCTGACACCAGGCATCCACGCAGAGCATTGGGAAAGAGGCAAGGATGCGAGCCAAATCCAGCGAATGGAGAAAGCGCGCAAATGGAGAAAGCGGCTTCTATGCCTTGGGATGCCTGCTTTCTTGATGCCTCCATGGGAAAAAGGAAAGGATAGCACTTTCCTTTTACAATTGGCCTGTGAGGTGACAAAGCCGATATTATGGTAATGTCAATCTAATCACAGAGAGAGATATCTCCTGAAAATCCTTGGCATAGGAGTAGTCTTGTGGATATCTCAGGGTCTCCCAGTGTGCCCCCCCCAGCCTCTCTCACTTTAAAGACGATCTCTTTCTCTGGATAGGATGGCATATTTCTCCCGTTGCAGCAGTGGATCTTGAATTGTGTGATGCATTGCGGAAATAGCATGTTTTTTATTAGCACAATGAGTTGATTTCCCTTGGTGGTTAAGGCAACCTGGCAACTTGGCGCTGTTCTCTGTGTAGTTTTGTATGACTACCCCCTTGAAACCGCTCATTTTAGTCATCTTTTTCACTCAAACAGTCCTCTGATTTGACTCCCTGCTTCCTCCAGCAATCTCGATGCTCCATATTATGTAGCATGAGACTGCCCCACCCGTACATGCCGTTTTGACCTTTAAATGTCATTTGCAGGTGTGTTGAGGCGGCTCGCTGCTAATGCACACATTTGATAAGATGCTTATCTATCCCAGAATCCAAAAGGCCTGTAAGAAGGAACACTGGTGTGTATGCTGACATCCTCGCCAAACCGACCCTGCAGGAAAGCCAAAATCATCTTGATATTAGAAATGTCTGCTGACCAATAAAAGAAAGGTGGAGAGAAAAGGAACGGGACAAAAGGCTAAACAGAAAGAAAGGTCCAAGGCATGCAAGACCCTGACTGTGCTGAGCCAGGAACTGTTTTTTTCCCTGTGATCTATCCACGGCTGAACTCTCTGACACCTCATCTGCCGTGCTGACGAGACGTCGCCGTGCCTTAATTGAAGTGGGTTTGTCTCATCCCTGCTCTCCCATGATCCTCTTCTCCATGGGTCAGTGAGAGGTGGGGGCAACCCCCTTGAGTACACAGCATTGGTGGGATTGCTATTTGCCTCCTACCGCCCCACTGAGAGGATGTTAGATTGAAGTTATTTTATGCTTGGCTTAACTCTCTTTTCCACTCTTCTGCATCGTATCTCCTGCTCTCTCCTCTTCCTCCTTCTTTTTTTCCCTTTCCCGATCCCACCATTCTTAAAACCTCTCATGCAGCAAGAAGGGAGGAAGGCATCCGTTACAGTGTGAAACTACTGTGATTTTACGGAGGTCCTGCAGTTGAATAGCTATACTTTTCCCAGTGGAACTCAATTCTGTTTGAAATGGATCCTTTTTTGTCTCAAAATGCATTGAATGTGTTTTTAGTATGGGAAAGGGTCCAAGGGTGTGGAAAAGTGCTTGGTTTAGGAAAGTCACCATACAACACAGTGACCCAACCTACCAACATCCTGTTTGTTATAATGGTTTGGGTTTGGGAAATAATCAATACAGCGTAGTATGGAAAAAGAACATAAATAAACTACTTTAATGTAGATTTTCTTTAGGGCTTTATTACATGGTATCGGATCGGTGTATAAACTCCAGTACTTCCCAATACCAATACCAGTGTTTTAGGCAGAACCGGAGGCAACATCTCTCTGGTGAATATGTTTCTTTAGATTTGGGTGGCTATGGCTCAGGTAGTACAGTGGTCACCTACCTATCGGAGGGTTGGTGGTTTGATCTCTGGCCCCGCAGTCCTATGTTGAAGGGTCCTTGGGCAAGATACTAAACCCTGAACTGCTCCCTCGGTGTGCAAATGTGTGTGAATGTTTATCTGATGAGCAGTTTCTATCTCATTTAAGACAAAGTTTTAGCTTTTAACGCTACAGTAAGCAATAGCACATCATGTGTGTGTAGCCACAGTTTATACGTCTGTGTGTTGTATCCTGTGTGAGTGCGTCGTTGTTTATGTTCGTGTGCTTATATGTGTGTGTGTTCTGGCGTCAAGCCTGTCTGTAGCTCTAAGTGTTGTGCGCATTAGGGTGATGAGGGTAATGATGTGCGAGGCAGTTGTGTTTTGTGCCAGGGCGACCCTGCGGCTTGCACCCCATTCCCAGCCCAATGTGTTTCTGATTCTCTTCATCCCTCATCACCAGTCAGCTTCTTCTGACAGCAACCACATACATATGAAGTTAGCCCACACGCATGTTCACGTGCACATACACTCAGATACATAAAGACTGTATCTATACTTGCATTCATACATATGCAGTAAACACAGCCACATCAAAGTATGCATACACACACTTGACTTTTGTTTAAGCTACACAATGGAATTATCACTCCATCCAGCTACCTCTTCTTTCTACTCACATGCAGGCGTAGAGCAATATTCAACCTCATTCTATGGGTGAAATGGTAGGGTCATTGCATAAGTAGAAGTGAGCCTTGATTCACAATTTCGAGATGCAAACATGTGGGTAGACTTACATTCACACATATAGACGCACTACCAAAAACCTGTCAGAAACATGCCTCTGCATATTGATTCCTCTGTTGTCAGTGCTATTAGAAAGTGGTCTGACATTCCCTGTGTTTCCCACCTACCACTGTGGGGGGCTGGCTGGGACAGAAAGGCAAATATATGACAAAACCCTCCTCAGCACGGCTTACCTTACCACGGTTCACTGCTGTAATTGGCCTAGGGTGAACATACCCGCTCGACACTGGCAGTAATGTATTTGAGAAGATATTGAAAAAGCTGATGAGGGAGACACAAGATGTGTTGTAGAATACAAAAGTTAATAATGGTGAGGATTTTGATGAATGGATCTCCAAATGTATCCTGATATCGGTCTAAATTGCATTCTTTTGCTCACAATTTTTTGTGTTTTTAATTTAGACATTCTCTCATTGACTATGCAAGGTGCTTGTGCCATAGTAGGGAAGAGTTCACTTTGTGTGGAGGATAATGCATGCAGAAGAAGTACTGTTTGTACTGCATTGTGCTATGTTTACGTAAATGTCCGTGGATATACAGTTCACACAACACTATGAAACCTCCCGTTACTGTCGTCGCACAGACACACAGTGAATGTGTCTAAAAGAGTCATGAGCTCAACACTCATACAATGTGGTTTTGAGTACATACATATCATTTTATTGCTGCATATATCACCCCCACACTGAGACATCTGAAAAGAGAGCATGATCTATACCAAAACATTAATCATCATTCATTGTATGTTAATAAATTCAGAATTTCTCCATTTACCATGCGGACATCCACGCGTGCTGGAAATGCAACCTTTCCAGAGCTCATAAATCACACACAACTGAGTCATCTGACAAAGTACCCCAAACACAGGCTGAGGCGCCACCTCCCTAGGGCACAAACACGCGCCATCTAATGTGGCGGAATCAGAGCAGGGACCAGAGCTTTCTGACGCCTCTTGCTGATGCTCCGCTGCCAACCCCTACCAACAAGGAGCATTTTGCCGCAAACTGGGAAAATAACAGGCAGAATCAGAGGGGATTGTGGGAAGCCTTTCTCTATCTCTGTCTCTCTCTTGCTAGTTTTTCTCTGTCTTTTTCCTTGCTGCCTCCAGGGGTTGAGGCCATGTGCATCACCAACAACACCTACACAAGCTTGGCTGGTGATGCTTACAGTGGGGACCACCTGTCTTTGCCTTATAAGTCAGATTTCACCATTGAAACTTTAAACAGAGAGGGACTGTGAAAAAAGTTACTCCAGCACTTTCTGTTACCTGAAAGTGCTGGAAGTGTGTGAAAATATGGAGTCCATTTTTAACATCTTCAACCAAAAAAAAAGAAAGAAAACAAAACAGAAAACATTTGACTAGGAGTACAGTAGAGGTAGCGGCTATCATTAGAGTATTAATGTTGCAACTTTATTCATAGTAGCAGTTTGTGGAGCATTTGTTTTACACAGCAGAACTGTAACGTTTCTCAACCATAAAACTAAACTATAACAATATCCTTTAAACATAACAGATAATACATTTTTCTAGTTTTCCTTAGAACATAGATTTTAATAAAAGTGTTTTAGATGATTTTATTTAGTTTGTACTCTGCTCTTTTCTATTCAACTGAAATTGCTCCAATCTGGCAATTCCGAGAGATTACCAAGACAAGAAGGAAAGCTGAGCAGATACAATGGCTCTATACCACAGCACAGATGAAGAGAAACAGATTTATCTCCAAACAACTTCAGAAGCCCAGTAATAATGGGTTCTATTCAGGTGTAAGGCTGTTATTTTTGCACGTACATGATGGATTAAATTATTTTTAGCCTGCGGGGAAAGGATCTCCATTGTTTTTCCTGTTTACACAGAATAATCATGTCTCTTTACCTTTTAGCAAAGTGGTCACATGATCTCTGTGCGGTGAACACTTGCTTTATTCATCAGATTAAAAGATTAAAGGCTTTGTGGTAAGGAAAAAGACACAAACAGCAGCCCAACGAAAACCATGATACTGTCAAAAAGGGTTTGCGTCGGTGCTACAGTTGTGGAGTTGTATACATTATAGAGGAGACCCTCTGTAGTGCGATTAGGAAGATAATGCCATCACATGTTAATGACCGGAGTGTTTGCATTGTGCAAAATGAGTGCCCTCTGATATGCAAAGCATTTCCGCTGAGATTGTAGAATTGTCTGTATGTATGGAAATCCAGTGGAAATAGAGACGCTAGTCTGCGCAGTATAGAACAGACAGCATTATTTATCCCCTTTTCTCTCAATTTCTCCTTTTTACCCCCCTTTGGGTCCCTGGATTCTTTCCCATATCTCCTCTGTTGCCCGGGCCTATCCCTGGCTCCCTGGAGACTTGGGGACGAGTGGTTATTTCTGACTCTGGAAGATGGTCGTGACTAATTGATTCGACATCTGATGGAACGTCTGTAACGTCTCTTTTCCCTCCGCTGCTCAAGCCTTGCCACTTGCTCAGATGAGCAGGAACCATTAATGTATTGTGCATATATTTATGTACTGTACGGCTGTGTTTGATATGAGAAATGTGTTTATGCCAGCACTGTCTGCACTCCTCTGTAAACCCAACGTAGTGTTGTCCCTGGTAATCTCAATTATTACTGGACTGTTTGATGTCATCCTTAGAGAAAAGAAATTCTGTATACCAGTGCATTCCCATTGGTCTCATAACAATGGATTATATGGCTAACACTCAAAATACTCCCACTTATGTATCTGTTAGATCGCTTTGTATTGTTTTTACATGTTTTTAAGATGTTGCACCACATAAACACAATTGATCCCAGAGGTGCTTTACTGTAGGAATGCATCTAATTCACCTATTGAAGTTTAGTCTTCTCTCTTTCTCTCCGCCTCTCCTCTCCCCCACTCTCTTCCTCTCCTCTGGTCCTCTATCTTTGTCTTTGTGGTGTGGTTTTGGGTAGAGTCCAGAGACCTAATGAGGCGGTTCTGATGGGCCAAGTCCCACAGGTCTTAAAGCTGTAGCAGGCCACTGTTGATGCCCACTCCAAAGTACCTAATTGATCTAATCATTTAGCCGATTGGTCATCAGTCTCTGGCGGGCACACATGGGATGAACAATGACAAGTGTTTAGTGGCTGCAGGCCGGTTTCCTGTCTCTAACTATAATAGACTAGAGGTAGATAGGGCTGTGTGTGGTTGTTTGTGTGTGCATAGATACCGGTTTGTGTGTGCATAGATACCTGCTGAAATGCCTATGCGAATAAAAAGTTTCAGTGTTCTTTGTTCTTTCAACATTTCTTTTTGTGAGATCGATTTTTCAGGAAATCGTGATACCTAGAGTATAAAGTTTTGTTAAAGCCCACGTGGAATGGATAATGTTATTTAGTGAACAATGTAAAGTATATTTCAAAGAAGTACCCTTCATTTACAACTTTAAAGGTCTACAAAGCAAGGCGCTGTGGAACTTCCTTTATGTGGAAGACACATTCAGTATATTGGCTGGATGTGGAGAAGGCCACTAGGGAATGATCAAGTGTGCATCCCATCGACCCGCATCCTCTTCCCCATTACCCTGACATTTCATCCCCACTTTTAATTCCAGGCCTTTCTAAAGAGCAGGTAATAGTGCAGAGGGGTACAGGGACCCAGAATTAAGCAGTTTTACACCGAAAGGTAATTTGGTGTGATAAATGTGCCGTCGCTAGTAACTAATAATACATATTTTAAGTAGCAGCGGCGCGGCTCCGCGGACCAGTAAAGGTAGCATCATTATTAATGTGGGAGGCGCTGCGTGTTTTAGTCAGGGTTACGGCACCAAGGTCAGAGCTACGTTTCACTGAATTAAAAGCCATTTTGAGCTATGGCACTCCTAATCAACTCGGACCTAAAGGTGCATAGCTCAGTTATAATGAGGCACCAATGAATTTAAATAAACAGCAAGATCTAGTGATTTATAAAGGCAATGTGCTATCCTTATAGCTCGTTAGCCATGACGGATACTCTTTATTCTCTGGGCCTCTTTACCCACAGGACCCTGAGCTTTTAACCAAGTAATGTCTGCCTCCATTGTCAGCGGATACACACTCGGAGCAGGACACTTATCCCCGTCATTATGAAAAGTGGAGACACAATACAAGTGTAATGGTAATGTATGCCATCCAAATAGGTGATTTTTCTCCTCCCCTCCCTCCCTTTTTTTGCCGATGTAAAAACTACCCCAGAGTTTTAGGCCTATGAATTCATCATCATATTTTCACAAAGGGGTTTTCATATATCCTGAAAGGAAGCCTAATCCTTGATAGTGGAAATGTTTTGCATTTAAAGGGGTACTTTTGGTCTGGGAATTGATGGTGATTTTTTTGGGGGGGAGGGGGCTGTGGAGAAAGGGAAGTTCTAGTTTTGAGAGTGATCACTTATATGAATTATAATATTTTTTGAGTGAAAAGAGTCAGTGGCTTATTTCAAATACTTTACTTTGAAATAATAGAAACTTCTACAGTCAGTGTGCCACCATTAATATGCTGATTAGGAACTTTCTAGAATAATGATGTTTGATACTCAGATTCTTCCTCCCCTACATTTTAGGAAATACTTCCTAAACAGTTTTATGTCTGTTAACAAGGGTAACTTTTTTCCTCATTTTTTTTTTTTATCTATTCCAATATTGATTTGGCCTGTTGCAATTACAGGTATTGCTTATGGTTTTGCATTTCTTAATCTAATGACCCTGGGCGCATAGTTAATACTTCAGCTGGGGCCAGACGGGGCAGTGAGGCGTGCACATGTAGCCGCCTCTGGCCGCCCCCCTGCCGCTCCTGTTGGGCCATGCCGGGGCATTAGTCACTTCATCAGGTTCTTTGTTGCCCGCCTTTCTTTTGTGTTGCCCTTGTAGGACATTGCAAGTAAAACCATGGTTACTGCCTCCTCACATCTTGATACAGCTTATTCAGGGGACTTTTTGAGACATCAGTGGCTTGGGACGGGATTTCTTTTTTTTTGTCAAGCTCCGGATTCAGGACGTGTTTCCCTCTCATTAGTTACAGCTCAATCAGCTCACCTCATGTTAAGAATGAGTGGTTTTCATCACTGCACATTTTTTATGGCATCTATTTAATTACAGCAAGACTTAATTTGAACTAGCCTACTACACGGTAAAGACTAGTATTCTACCACTGAGTGTAATCGGTTCTCTTGTGCGTGAGCAGGTACCGTATCCTGATACACACTTCACTTTTCTTTGTATGTGGCAATATCTGAGGCCATTCTCAATTCAAATTGACATCAAACATTTTCGTTTTCCAAAAGTGTTGACTCACCTCCAAAATACACTTGTTTGATTTCCCATGTGAACATAGTACACAGTGACACCCATAGCGTTCACCATTCAGAGACGCACTCACTCAGCCTCTCACCATGCTCCACACTTTTCAGAGTAATTTTCACTCCTGACACCACGGCTCTGCTTACCTGCCAATTTCTGTCTCGGCTCCTGAACGGGTGATTTGTAAAGCCATGTTCACCTCAACACTCGAAGTGAGCTTGCCAGGTGTCTGAGCTGTCAGTTCGTTCTGTGTTCACAAACTTGCCGAAGGGAAAGTAATAGCCATACTCCAGCCAGTTGACTCAGCCAATAGAGTTGCTATTGCAGTAATAGTGGAATACATATAGTCATTACTTTTGATTTGTAACTTGCAACAACAGAAGCTGTAAAGTATTGTTTCATGAAGCCATTTTACATTTGTTAGAAGTAGGCATGGGCTGGTATATGATTCTGACAGTATGAAACCCCTTAGCAAAAAATATCACGGTTTTACAGTATTGCGGTATTGCAATTGCAGGTGTAAAATTTCTTCTTTTTTTTAAAAATGTGTGGGTAAAAAACAGTTTTTCTTCTTGAACACAATGTATTTATTTTTAAACACATGGATGGATTACTAAACTGCCCTTTCTGTCCTTGAAGTCTCCTAAAAAAAACAGCTCGTATCTTAGGAACGGTGTGCCAGAACATTTTTGTGGTTTTGAACCGTGACATTTTCAAACCTTGGTACACCTTGAAACTGGTAACCGGCCCATGCCTACTTGTAAGTAGTAGTAGTTTGGTGTACTACTTTTTCTGAAAGACATTACTTGCATATGTGGAAAAACACTTTATCTGATCAAATTACTGATGTCTTTTAATAGGGCTTTGCAATTAATTGAATTTTTGATCTCTGGGTTTAACGGTCACAAAAACGGAGTAATCTTATTTTGTCCTGTGTTCTGAAGGGGAATTTAAACATTTCAAAAACCGAAAATTATTAAAGTGCTCATATTATGCTAATTTTCCGGTTCATATTTGTATTTAGAGGTTATATCAAAATAGGTTGACATGGTTTAATTTTCAAAAAACACCATATTTTTGTTGTACTGCACATTGCTGTGGCTCCTCTTTTCACCCTATGTGTTGAGCTCTGTTTTATCTCCAGAGTGAGGCATCACATTTCTGTTTGTCAGTTGTAGAGTTTGAGGGCGTGCCACGCTAGCATCTAGGAGAGCATTTTAACGTGTGTTACAAAGTGACGCACAATTGTCACAGAAGTAAAGGCTGGACTACAGCAGAGCTGTTTGGAACTGTTGGAGAAGGTACGTCCCTTTGGGGGACTTTGGGGTTTTTGACTTTGTAAATCATGCACTTAAAAGATATATAGCACAATAAAGGAAAGGGAAAAAGCCTAAAAGCATAATAAGAACACTTTAAGACAAATGTCACAGTTCAAGTTGTTTTCACTGTTGATTTGTTGAACAATTTTTTTATTCATCAATAAATGCAATATCCAAATTTCCAAAAGTCAATGAGGAATCGTGTTTCAATTTCAATATTAACCAGAATAGTTGTGATTTTTTTTCATAATTGAGCAGCCCCATCTTCAAATGTCACGTGACAGGCTGAATGGGAATTTGTGTGATGTGATGTATGCTGTTGTCTCCATAACTTCATAAACCTCTAGCTTTTTTTGGATTCATAGTTACGCTCCCTGCTTCCTCTCACCATGGTTTATAAACAAGCTGTAGTTTTTTGGGGCTGGAGGTCGTTGATTTGTCTGCCTCTCCCTGTAGGTTACTGAGGTCACCACGGCCCCGGAAGCATCAAGCTTGGAAAATGAGAAGCCCTGCTCGGCTCTCCCGCTGGCGACCGGGAGCGCCCCTTGCCCGCGCCCGCCCTGATGATTAATGCCACCCCCGTCCAGCCACAAACCTTTCTGCCTCAGATAATGCCAGGCAGCAAGCGCGTCTGACACTTTTAATGTATAATTAAGTAGAAAAAGGCAGCACTGGCTATGCAAATTTTTTAAAATGATAAATGACGCTCTACAGCAGCAGGGATTGATTTGGTGTAAATGAAACTAATTAAGGAAATGTCAAACATAATTAATAAAACAGGTTTAAGCTGCAAAACATTGTCAATTGAATGAATGAGGAGGCATTGGCTCCCATTGTTCAGGCTTTATTTAGGTCTTGTGTTTAGCTTGTTCCCTGCTCCAGAATGCTCTCTCCCCTCCTCACTCCCTCCACCACCAATTCCCTGAGAGGGGGAAAATAAATTTGCTTGTCTCTCTGCTGACTGTAGAAATTAATTGCTGAAATCTTGTCCCATCCAAGTGTTACATTCACACGCAGGACATTAACATAACTAATTTGAAAGAGCTCAAATGACTGCATAATGGAGCTCCGTCACCATGCATGACAGTCGCTGGTCATACCAAATTAGCTTGGTTTTATAATTGAAAAATGTTCCCCCCCTTTCTAATTTTTACACCATTTCCCTCCTTTTTCTTCATCGACTTTTGCTTCTTCCTTGCTCTTCTTCCTTCCGTGGTGTCTTTCCTTTCTGTTACGTTTTCTTGATAAGAACAAAGGTTTTATAATTTACAAAAAGAGTGCTTGACCTATAATTAGAGGAGTGAGGGGAGAGGAGGGGGAGTGCCAAGTGGTGGCGGCAGAATCAGATCCTTAGTCCTGGTAATGATGCTGGAGACCTTGTGACCCCCGGGGAGGCAGAAGAATAATGGGATTGGCTATTTTTATTGGGGAGCAAAGCAATGGGCCACCAGCCGCTGGGATGCTAGTGCCCGGGTATGGTGCAGAGCAGCAGGGGCTAGCAAGGGGCTAGTGGGGGGCAAAGGAGGGTGAACACTCAACCTGCCACACTGCCAGCTCTCAGCCGTGCCCATCAGTTCTGTACGTCAGCCTGATGCACCACTGTCGGCCCCTGTGCCCCCACGCCAGCCGCTGCCCTTGCCGCAGAAAGAGACAACTGGGTGGGTGGATGACTGGGTTGGAGGGGGGTAGAAACATCTGCCACTCCGAGGATAACAGCGGACTCAAAGAAACAAAGTGAGTGGGGTATCACATTGTAGTGATGGATCTGGATATTAAGATAAATGCACAATAATAACCACATATATGAACTACGAAGAACTGGAGCAAATAATACTTGCAAAGTTATTCTTAGCCTTTGTTTGAACCTGATTGCATAAAACAATTTCCATGTGTCAGGATGCTAATCAGTCTACAGTAAACTTTGCAGCAGCTAATTGGAGTTTTATGTCCCACCCATTTAGCATGTCTGTAATATAAAACAAAAACTAAATCTTAAGCTGTAAATGATATTTATTATTGTGTACTGTTTGGCCCAAGACTGGTGCTAACACAGATATTCTTAATAATGTGCCTGTGTGCAGAGTATTGCAGCAGACCTACCGCTGCCAATATTTTTGTTCTTTGCGTCTAAGCACCACTATTTATCATACTCCCACACAACAATTCTCAAGAGTTAAAGCAGCAAAAGAAAACAAAAACAAGAAAACAAAAAGTACCAGAACAAAAGAAAACAAAAAAAGTACAAAACAAGATAATAAAACTCTGGAACACTCACTGTCTTTATTCCCATTGCATTTTCATTCTCATCTTTATTTCATTATTCCAGTGAGAGTTATTATGCTTATAAAAGTAAACTTAAGTCCCGGACTCCTGTACACTTTCTGCATTCTTTATGCATGACAGTAACAGCTCTACAACCGCCATAGCCCTACAGTGAGCCACAGAGCTAAGCTGTTTTTTGCAGCAATGCCATATGCTTTGTGCATGTATTTAAAGATTTATGTGTTTAAAAAGCATTGTGCTTTAATGGATATAGCCTACTTTCATTAAAGTATTTAAGTTTCTTATTATTCCTGTGGTCAGAGAACCTGTACATAGATTGGTAGTTAGCAGTAGTTCATCAAGGCGTATTACAAGTAGTATTTTTGTTTTTCTGGTGCCAAAGCTTGAGCTGGACTCAGTTCCTTGTGTTTATTGCTTGGTCTTGTTTTGTAGTAAAGAAAACCAAAGCTGACTGCAGCATAGGCCTGCACGTTTAATCATTATAAAATCACGATCTTGATTCACCCTGTTCACAATTTAATTTTTAAATAACTTTGATTTAAAAGCAAAAGGAAAAAAAAGTGGTGCATCTGGATACTGCAAAAAAAAATTGAATTTCATTATTTTTTTTTATGACTTTGATTCTGATTTAATTTAATTTTACGAGCCAACTGCATTACAAACGCTACTACTTTCTTCTGTGAGTTTGAAACGTAGACTTTAAAATATAGATTTTAAAGCGTTCCCAAGCGCTGCAATGCTCTCCCTTCTCTTGATTGAGACTTCTGTGTTTACATGCTTTAGTTTACGCTGTTTGGTACTGCCAATTTGTTTTGTTTTGTCATTGTCAATGAAATCATGGCAGAGAATTGTGATATTAATTCTAAGCAAAAACAAAACGTGATTCATATTTTTCCCTGAATTGTGCAGGCATACTGAAGCATGCTGTAAATACAGTAGTTCACGCATGCTTTGCGCACTGAGCCAACATGGTGTTACACTCCATGGTATTAACCCTTGTGTTGTCCTCCATGGTCAGAATTGAAAAAAATCAACACTATTTTAACGTTTTTGTCGCTTAATTTGCTGCTTTTTGTTTTTCATTTTGATACCATTTTTCTCCTTCTCCTTCATCGACTTTTGCTTCTTCCTTTTGACATTCTTGTCACTTATTTTGCTGCTTTCCGAAAAGTTTTTGTTGCTTTATTAACATCGACATTTTGGGACCCTTTTTGACGTTTTGACCCTCTTTTTGGTTTACTACCACCAGTACAGTATATGCAACACTAGCACTGACTCATTACCTCTAGTTTACACTTATTTTTGGGGATTTGTGGTCAATAAACCTCATTTATATGCAGGAATTATGAATTATTTTGACTAATAATAAGGTCATATTATAATGCTATAAAATTGAATAAAAGCACCCAAAAGTCATTCAAAGTTGTGAGCTGATCATTTATTTATTTGACTTGTGAAGAGCGTTTTAAGGAACCATCTGGATTATTTTTGGGCAATTAGTTTGAAAGAAACCTACATTTCTGTTATGTAATTGAGGAGTTTGAATTACAGGTAATAGTAACAGGTAATGTTAATGGGGCAGCTTGCAGCTAGAAAAAAGTCTTGACAGTGGTGTGACGACCAGATTTATGTAAAGTTTTCAAATATGTGTATATCTGTATGTATGTATATATGCAGATGTATTTCAAACTTGCAAGTTAATTGACCTCAAAAGAACTTTGTTCTTTGCTTTCTTGTAATTAACAAAAGGTGCTCTGCAAACATTAATAAATGCAAATACTACAACCTTCTAAGTGTTGCATTGTTATTCCAATGATAACATCTATTATAAATTACTCAAAACATGCTATACCAATCAGTGACCTGTTTTGCACATTCTCCCTAAAGTTTCCAAGTGGTAGTTTGCCTTTAATGTTATTCCCCTTCACACATTTTGCTACAACTCTTTCGAACAACCCAACCCTTAAAATGCCAAAGGTCACGAGTCAAACATATGCAGCACGGATACAATTTATTACCACCACATTTGCTTGATAATTTTTCTCTTTTGACAAGCTTAGGTAAATCATATAGCCTACTCTATAATGTATGAGTACTCGGCTGGCTTGATGAGTAAGGTCCAATGCTATTGGCTGCTACCGCTGTGGCGTTTGAGCTCCCATAAGACCAATAAGGCATGTCTGTATTTCAACATGACTGGAATCACTGCAGGAACAGGTAGAGTTCCAGGTATTTATAGAAACCATATGCAAATGGATCGGTGGATCATGTTGGATTGTTAGAGCAGAGAGGTGACAGTTGTACTCTGTACATGTACATGTACAGAGTTCTATGTACATGTACATAGAAGGAGAAATATATAGGCTTTGTTTAGACCAGTCTAATCAGTTAGGATGGCCTCCTCTTCATTTCATTTGAATATATTCAGCTCGGACTCAGTCTAAGGAAGTGTCTCTCCCATCCCATTTATATTATTCCTTCCTGCTGAAGGCTCATTATTTTACAGCAGGGTGTGTGAGAGGTGGCCCCAGTCTCTGAACTCTCTGTCGAGGCTGTATTAATCAAACTTCACACAGTGGGGAAGGGTCCACCCACTGACGCGGCACTGCTCACTCTATACTTGAGGACAAAAGGGAAAACACGCAGCCTGAGCAGTTAAAGTGAAACCTCTAGAGCTTTTGAAGATTACCACTTTTAATTGTCCACAACAGCAATCCCCACACCCTTTTAAAGATTGTCTCAATTATACTCTGTGCTTAGAAAGTATTGCACAGCATTGCTCATCCATTTCAATCAATATGTCTCATGTTAAAATCGTCCTCTTCTTTTTCTCCGCAGTGGACAACAAGATCTTTGCATGGGGGAATGGCACTAGTGGACAGTAAGTGAATTTCAGAAGTAAAAAGATGTAATCTAATGTAATTCTTGGTACATGTATTGCAGCACTGTACAGACTTTCATTGCCCTCGCTTTACTTTAGGAGACTACTAAGTCCTAAAAAGTTCACCAATCCTTGGTCAGTTTTGTTTTGCCCCATGGTCATTGAAATGCCTGATTATCTTCTGACAATAGACTGTACATCTGTATATTAAACTGCAGAAAGACACTCTGGCAGATAGACAAGCAAACACACAGACATAGTTATACACCAAGATAAGTTATTTTCCTCCTGATAAGATTCCTTGTTAAAACTTCAACAGCCAGAAGCCCGTCTGGCTGTAATGACATCTAAGGGCCTTGGGGCTGCAGTGATTCAGTGGCCCTCAAGTACTTAAACAGCAGCACTGCAGACCTCTGAGAAATACATAAAAGAAACACAGGCATCACTTCTCACACTCTCATCATCTCACATTGTCCCTCATTCTGCTTCTCTTGCTCTCCATCTCTCTGTCTGTCTCATTCTGTCTCTTCTCTCATGATGCCTTGACCCCTCTAAGCAGGTCGAGGCTTTCTAGTGGGGAGCTTATAGTTAGAGGAGCCTATAGTTGGAGCTCCACAACACCCACTTGCAGAGCAAAGGGTGAACATCTCTGTTACACAACTGGCACTCTGATATGTGAAAACTCCTCGGCTCTCCTGTTTGTCTCACTGGAGGCGAGAGAGTAGAAGAGTACGAGGGAGCTGTGTAAATTTAAACTGGCAAACTTTCTGATGGAAATAGCAGTGACCCCAGAGTGGTCTTGTCTTGAGTTGAAGCATTGTTGTAATCAATACAGGCTCTCGTGGGGATGGCGGGCGAGGACCTTTCGTTCCCCGTTTGTGGAAATAATGGAGAAGACTGTTTGTTATTTTTCCCAGACATGCCGCAAACTAGCAGATATGGCCGGGGCATTGCAGGTTATGACGCTGGCTCAGGGAAACAAATACAAAGAGGGGCATTTTATCAAGAAGCAAACAGCAGAGCTCTGTTTGAAGCTGCTGGGAGCTTGCAGGTCACAGGGGTGCTGGGGCTGCGTTTGACCAGCTCATCTTGAAAAGGGGTCTTGGATGTTCTTTGTTCACTCACACTAGGGACATAGATACAGAAACACAACTCAGCCAAGGCCTATGTAAAGTCATCTGTACAGCTACAAATTGAGTTAGGCTCAGTTATTATTTCTTCCCTAGGAACGTAAAACTCACCTTATTGAAATATGCCTTTTAGAGACATTCTATACAGTATATGACTCTTGTCTGTATAGAGAAAACATATCAGAAAGACAACTTTCTTTTTACTTGTTAGTTAACGATCAATTTATGCTTCATTTTTATGTATTACACCATCTTCATGTGTTAATAAAACAATAGTTGTAAAATAAACATGTAGAACTATTTTTTCTAGTTTTCAATGAGTTTGCTTTGAATTATTAATTTTGTCAAACACTACCACTTTTATGACATGATACCACTGAAAGTTGATAGCAAATATTAGCAAATTATCACCAGGTTCTATAATTTGACATCAACCTTATTATGTCCTTTACATTATAGAGAAGAAAGCGTCCCAACTTCAATTCTTTTGTCTGCTTTTTTAAGGCTGGGTGACGGCGAGAAGGCAGTGAAGGACCAGCCAGTTGAGGTTAAGTTGCCACAGGAACTGAACGTTGAAGGAAGCAAGGCAGATGTGGATGTTGTCAACATTGTAGGTGTGGCCTGTGGAAGCAGACACTCCTTCATATGGACAGAATTTGGGCTGGCCTACAGTTTTGGGAACAACTTCTATGCCCAACTAGGCTATGACATCCAGAGGCTTGACTTCAAAGACCACCAGGTATGATGATAATGGTGTGTTTACAGTGATGACCAAAATCAATACTAGATACATGATTAATACTGGTATACTTCTGAATATCTGACACACTTTGACTTTTAGTTAACACTCTTCACGCAGCATAGTCTATATCCACAACGTTACAATTCTGATGGATGTCACTCTTTTTAGCTGTCCGTTTTCGGATGTTCCGTTAACTTCCACTTTCTTTGTGTTATTTGTGTAATTTTAAACTCAAGTTGATTTATGAGGATTATGGTCAACTGCTCTTCAAATCTCTGCTGCTAAATGGAGACAGCTAGCTACACTATCTGTCCAATCTGAGTTGTCTGTTGCACGAATAAAACAACTTTTGAATGTACACGTTGCACCATTAGAAGTTCCTCCCTGAGGCTATTCTGCAGTGGCACCGCGGCTTCACGCGATTGTGATTGGTTTTAAAGAAATGCCAACAAACAAGAGCACATTTTTCTCCCATCCCGGAATGCTCTGTGGACTAGCCAGACCCTCCTCCGGGGCGCGGTGGAGAAAGGTCTGGCAATGTGAAACTACACACAGCGCAACACACAAAACAAACAAAAATGTGGACTCATCACATGAAAACCAATGGGATTTTTTAATGTCCCTGAAAACATCTACATAGTCTTTACAGTAAAATATCATTAGTTTTTAATTAATTGTTATGAGAGAGAGAGAGACAGAGAGAGCAATGGAGGCAGTGTGATGGATACCTCAAGGGCCTGGATTGCTCTTTGCTGGTTGTGTCTATATCGCTGTCCTTACATGGCTTACCATACAGTAGCATGCTGCTGAACCATACAAACCCTAAATTAAGTGCTTTGGAATTGAAATTGGCTCTCTTGTGAAGTGTTCCACTTGCATTGGAGCTTAATTTTGCCTACTCATATCATTTCATTCAGTCCCTCAGTCCCTCTTTTGCTCGCTGCAGCCCATCGCTCCCTCTTCCTTCGCATGCAAAACAAGCCCATTTAATGTGACAGTGTCTAGGTGAATGATTGCCACTCAACACTTGATATATGGGTATGTGCTTCTGTGCGCATGTGTACTGGATATATTATATTTCCGACACATTTTCCCAGTCTCTTGCAGTGACATTAGTGCATTGTTATACATTACATCTTTCAGTTTTTTACACCCACACACTGTAATGGATGGATTAAAAAGGGGGAGAGGCTATGTGGCAGGTTATTTCAGTCTGCTCTCTCTCACTTGGTCAAAATATTGTTCTCCTGTGCTGGAGTCAAACTAGCTTACTAAGAAAGTAATTTAAAACTGCTGCTAACCTGTTTAGTAGGTCAATAATATCTGATTTGACCTTGTTTTTTTGTTTTTTATTAAACTCCATTAAAATCTTAATTACCCACAGACGGTTAACTTTATTGTCAACCATACTTTTTGGCCTTACTAACACAGTGAAATGTACTGTTTTTTGTAATCAGTTTAATGTTATGTTAATTGTTTTTCCTCTGGTATTGTTTCAGCAGTAACATAATACACATTCCTAGATGATAGACTTAAGGGGGGCAGAAAGTACCCAGCCACCTGGCAGCAGCATTGGGGCCAAACCTCTCACCTATCCTCCCTGATAAAGGCTACTCCACTGGGATCTGCATGACTGCACCCAGGCCTCACCTCTTTCTGCTAAAGCAAAGGATTCTGAAGGGGGGGGGGGGCAAAAAATAAAACCTGGTTATGTGTATCCCAAAGTCACCATTTCCTCTCATTCTAGCCATACCATTGGGCTCTGATTGCCCCAGGTGGATGCTCAAACCTGGCCCTCTCTCCTGTATACCACCACCCTCCATCTTCTTCATCATTGCCCCCTCTCTGTTTTCTTTTTTTTCAGTAGGTCCAGAAAAGCTGCTCAACCTCCAGCTATCCCCCCACACTCCATACTATACGATACTGGCTATTGTTGTAAAGAATCTGTAGGTTAGAACTGCCAGCTTCACCCCTAAGGCTCCATTTCTCTTTAGCGTCTGAAATAGAGTGGTAGGAGACTGCTGAGATCTGGGAAACACTATATTCTGTTCTTTATTGGCCCGGTGATAAGGTGTTGGGATTCTGCTCACACCTGTGAGCCCATTGTTCAGGCCCGCTATGGCATTTCACCTGCAACAGGCAAGGTTAGACAGAGCTCCTATTTAATGGTTTGATTGACATTATTTTAATGGCACACCGTGGGGAGCTATACGTCTGTGAATAGAAATGAAAGTTAATCCTTTTTTTTTTACTCTCATGTCTCTGCCCCCCGCCCCCCCTCTTTCTCCCCTCATTAGGACAATGACATTGTCATTTTCTCAGGGTTTTGAGGGATGTGTTTGTATGCAGATACATGTTCTCCATGTCCTGCCTTATATAAACATTTTGATAAGAATTAGCAATCACTGGCTAAGTTAAGCTATGGTAGAATCAAGCAAGTCTGTCCCTGTACATACACATACCACAAGGTCTCATTCTCCCTGTATACATAACATAGCTCTGTCTCTAAGTAGGCTAACACCTCCTAGTTGAAAATCTACCACCCATTGTCTGTATTTCTACAAAACTAAGCAAAAAGCGACCGTGGGAGCATGAAAATAAACTCTGTTCCTGAGTGTGACACGTGTGCAGCTTGAGCTTGGCACGGCATTCATGTTCAGCCTGGCTGAGCACAACTTGTTTGAATGTCATATTTATCCCTGTGTTTTGTCAGAAAATTAACTTCCTGTGAGTTTGCGGCAGAGCCGAGCATATGGCCACAGCTCTCTAGAGATGACAGCCTAGCGGAGCGGGAGCTCGCCGGTGCCGCTGCCCTGCTCTGGCGGCAGATGCTCCGGGCTTCTCCGCGATTAAGTGGAGATCATCACTGTTTTCTTTGAGCACCGCTGTGCCTTGTACTCTGAAGTGTTCCGTTAATCACTGCCTGCCTCCCTGCCTTTTCCACACAAGCTGCCAAAGCACTCATTAAGTTTGAATCTCCCTCTCACCACTCGCTTTCTCACCATGCTCGATACATTGCTTTGACGCAATCTTAGTGGCCCCCTTTTCTGCAAGAACAAAATGGTTTGTTGCACCTGTTTGCTAGAAGGATCATAAAATCCACAACATTCTTTGCAAGCTTGTTCTGTAGCAATCTTCTGCTGTTCATTCATTATTAAGGCATCCAGTACATACTGTAAAATAAGTCTCGCTCTTTGTGTTGTGGAATGTTTTCTCTCCTCTTTGTATGTTGATGTAGTCTGTATTTGAGTTTCTCCCCAAGCACTAAGATGCTGCCTTCTTTCTGCACAGGCCTGTGTGTGTATATGGACTTTAAGATCATCAGAATCCAGCTATAATGTAGAACATGGTCAAAGAGGAGAAAGCGAAAGTGACTCTTTGTTACCACTCTAGCCTAACCCCCTCCCCCACCACCCCAGCGTCACACATCCGGTTGTGTTGTGTATATCTCCTACACAAGCAAGCATCCATTGTTATCGTTAAACATTGTGACACGCTTTAACCCTGATTGATCTTGATCTCCATCACAAATAATAATGTGATTACAGGCTTTTCTCAGCTTCCGTCTTCACAGCAGGGGAAAATAACATTAGATATTTCCTTTCATGTTAATCGCCTTGGTTGGAAGTATACCTCGGTGCACCAATAGGCCTCAGTAATGCCTTCTTTCTTCTTAAAAAAAAAACATCCAGAATAACCTATTTGCAGCACACCCACACACACATTGCTTAGCTCTGTAACACCGTTATTCTGCACCCATCAAAGCCTAGCATGCTTGTCCTGGTGCAGCGATCGTTCCCCCACAATAGCGGGATGGCATTACTGTGCCTTTGAAAGCATTTGCATGGCAAAGCAATTGCACGCACCTTGTAAATAAAAGAATTGATCCTGTTCATCGTAGGTTGGATTTCCTGGATAAAGCTGGGGGAATGGATCGCAGCGCCATCTCACATCGATATACACACCCTGTTTCCTCATCCTTACGTTGACTTTGCAATAACTGTCTGCTTCTTAATCTTGTCTGTCAGGCTGTCGGGCAGACGCACAAAAACGTATGTGGTTCTCTCTGCAGCATTGGTTACTTGGCAGACACGCTGATTAGTGCCAGTTCGCCTCTTTTTCAATATGTAGATACCCAGATAGAAAACTGGCCCTATTCATTGAGTCCAAGTACCAAAATAGCAATTGCTGTTCTCAATCAATTATGAAGAAATTGGTTTGCATTGTTGGAAGAGGTTGATTAGTGACTTTTTGAAGAGGCTCTTGAAATGACTTTCAAATCGGGCCGAGTTGACAGACAGCTGGCTCCATAATAATTTTACAGCGTAAGGTCAGCAATAAAGAATATTGATGTTGTTATAGTTCATACTGTACAAGTGCCATGCATTTGTACCTTCTGGGCCTGCACATTGTTATTCAACGCAATAAACGTTTATCTCATCTACTCAAATCAAATCTATTCACAACTGTACAAATTGCCGCTGTGCTCTTGGCAAGGTACAGCTAATTTTTCGACGAAGAAATTCCTTGTCAGGAGCAGCCAAGGGAGAAGGTGTCAGTTTGATAGCACATGTACACTAACGGCTGTGCGGGAGCATAAGCGTTTGCTGCGCTTCGGTGGTGGCGCGTTTGATTGTAACACTGACCACCGGTGATGCCAACCCTGTTGTCCTCATCTGAGCTGCCTCTTGAGAATTGAACATGAACGTCCCTCCCCCACATCTCACTTCAGACTGAGAGAGAGAGAGAGAGAGAGAGAGAGAGAGAGAGAGAGAGAGAGATATTTCTGTATAGTATGTACTTCTATCATTTGTCTATTGTTACACCACAGTCACAAGCTATGCAGTATGTGGGAACTCAGTGTGGGTGTACAGCGACCTAAACTACTATACCCATCTCCCCTAGGGGCACCTCAAAGGATGCTTGTTCTGTTCCTTCTCTCTGGCCCTGGGCTCTGCTGAAAAATGAGAGGCAAGTGAGAAACTGGGAAAAGAAGGAACAGGAGGAGGTAGTCTCAGCTGTGTAGGAAGGCTAACCTGCGCCTCTGGAGATCATGCGTCTTTACAAAAGTGCCAAGGCAAACCTATCTTCTGACTTGGCCACAGTGTTGAAATAGTTTAGCATTAAGACTTTTGCTGCACTCTGGAACTCACTATAGCCACTCTTCATTGTTTGCTATCCTTTTTACCATTAGATGCTATGCAAAGTTAAAATATGCATTCTTTTCTCAGTGTGAATGAGAGAATATGGTGTTTGTGAACTTGTTTCAGTTTGAATCATATGCCCTACTGTTTCCTAATACGCCCCTAGTGTATGTAATGCTGAAAGCAAATTTATTACACGTCAATAATTCTGTACATTTCCTTCTGGAAAACTAATTCTCATAATAGGATTTTGTCAATGTGATTTGAATAATGATGATCTCAACACATCCCATTTTAGGCTACTTAACTAAATAGAATATTACTGATTGCAACACTTATCCATGGTTGGGGTTTTGGTAACCTTCTTTTCTGTTTCTTGCCAACAGCCAATTTTCTCTCAATTAAAGCATGATATTAGCACTCAGTAGGGCATAAACAGAAACAACTGTACACTACTGAATATCATGCCTTGATTATGAGCTTAAGAGTGGGTGTACAGATGGATTCAGTTTCTATACTCCTATTAAAGTGCTGGTGTTTTTTATGTGTGTGCATGTGTGAGAAAGGGAGAGGCAATCACTGCCTGCATGTGCAGGAGTGGCTGTCTCTGTAACACTTTAGCTGCAGGAAAAGCTGGAAGTTATCCGCTATATCCTCTTAAAACTTCTGGAAAGGGAGGGCATGAGGAAAAGAAAGACAAAAGTCACAGGTATAGTGGGAAGAAAAAGTGTATCATTACATGGATATCCAGTCAGTGGTGAAGCCAGTTGGCCAAAGTTAGCAGGAAGCTGTCCTAGTAAATGGCAGCAGCTGCTCGCAGTTCGAGAGAGCATGTCCCAGTCAGAGGAGAAAAGCGATGGCATCTACATTAATACTACCTTAATGGCCCATCTGGCACTCCGTAGGGTCCCTGGCTGCGCCACCGACTCATAGGCGTTTGACAGGCAGTCTCCAGCGCACCAGACGCGCATGGCATGCCAAATGGCGGGGAGACGCCTCCGTGGCGCACAGATCTGTCAAACTCTCTCTGACGCTGTAGTCACACAGGCAAGAGAAGTTAAGGCAAGTTTTCACACGTGATTGGTTCTTGACATAGATGAGGAGGTGGGGGGGGCATTAAGAGAATGACTGTCTTGTCTATCGTTCACATATGTGCACACTCACAGGGCGCACACACACACACACACACACACACACACACACACACACACACACACACACACACACACACACACACACTCACTCTCCATACTAGATGCTAAATTGCCATGACCAGATTAAACCTCAATGAGAAAGCCAGGTTAAGATTAGCCAGTGGTGGATTCACTCTGCTCTGATGGCAAATGGAGATAACAAACATTATTGTTGCTGCGAGTCACAGCCTCTCTCTGTAAACAAATACTGGAACAAATTGCTTCATTGGAAGAAATTGTGGAAGGTCTTATCAAAACACCACAGGGGTTTCTGGCTATAATTGGCATAATTGGTTGACAGAGCAGACTGCAGTCCATGATGTGGCACAGCGATGCACTTTATGAGAACTGAGTGATCATGGCTTTAGGTCTGTAGATTGCCCCCTTAGATGTTTAAAGATACTGGGCATGAAGTGCATTAATTAACATGCAAACAATGGACACTAGAGTTGGGTATCCACATTTTAATACTGTAAAACCACCTTCCGGTATATGGTATTACCGTCACTAATTCCCTTCTCATTAGGTCGGAACCCCAAATGCTGCCAAACTGCAGAAGTCATGCTTTTCTTTGAGAACAGGTCACTCGGTGCGCAACTTGTGCCATCAGACCCCCACTTTCTCCTCTACACTGTCACGTGATGACAATCACACATAAGCATTTTTAGGCATTAAATAAATTATATTTAATATTTTATCCTTGTCTCCTATATAAGTGCATTGCATTCTTTACGTGACGTAAAGAATGCAATGAAACTGATAACGATACTGATAGCGATATTTTTAAGACCCCGCGGTATACAGTATTACCGTCCAACCCTAATGGTCACATCCACCGGTATGTCGTATTTGCTTGGGAAATAATTGACTGTGTGTAAAAGAAATCATAATTGAGTCATGTTGTATATTTCCTTGTTATGTCATCATTCTTTAAATCATTGCGAGAGCCACAAGATCCTTTATTTTAATCAATTATATAGTCATTAAGAATTTTCCTGGTTTAAAGGGGCGCTATGCAGTTTTGGCCATTTCTTCTGTGTTTTCTTACATTTTGCTTGCAGGTTTCTCTATAGAGCTCCCCCTACCCCTTCAGAATAGATATTTGGCAGCTCCTATGTCTGTGTCTGACTCCTCACTCGGTCAGTCTGCTGTTTCCTCTTTCTCTATTCCTCCGACAATGCTTTCCAAAGTTTCTGTTTCTTTTTTGCCGGCTTAGCCATGACGATAGTGTGAAAAACTCTATCACTTCCTTGTTGGCCGGTTCCTGAATGTATGTGTGCTGTGCCATGAAGCAATTTGTTATATCAAGACCTGATATCACGTGTTGCTTCCTGACACTGAGTCCAGCGACTCGCCGGCCGAAAGTTGCAAGGTGGTTTTTCTGTTCACAGGCGCTAGGGGGAGCAAGATGACCACCATAAAACTAAAAAAAAAGTCATACAACCATTCCAATGACTCCGAAGCTGTTCAGTTAAGGAAAGCTAAAAAAACTTTAAAATCAGACTGTTTCCTTGTGTCTGCATCTTTGTGAACTAATAACATTCTGTGCACAGGGTTAAAGAGAAACTTTAGCCAGTGGATGATCTCATCCAAATTCCTACTCTGCCCTATGTGGTTGGCCTTTCCATTGGCCCCTGTTGAGCTACACAATACTGGCACAGTGGAGGTTTCTCTCAGAGCAGGTCACATTCTGCAGTACCCTCCAGCACAGATCACAGTCCCAGAAGTCTGTATCGCACTGCTGCTGGGAAACTGTGGCTTCTTTCTGATGAGTAAAGTACACACAAAAGTACAGCAAAGAGTACTTTAAAACATTTGCTACTGTTCTTTCTCTCACACTTTTTCTTAAGGACATTTTGAGAGATAGCAGCAGTTCAAAAATGGAACGGAAGGTTCTTTAGAAAATGCATTTCAAATGGCTTATCCAGTAGGTAGCCCCAGAGGACACCTCAGGGATAAACCTTGGCAAGAAAGGAAGATAGAGGGAAAAAAAGTGAAATTGGAAAGAAGACACAGCCGTGACTAAAACAGTAGGAATATATAGAGAAAAGGTATCCTCTTAACCCGCCGACGCCTCTTCAGTGGAATCACAGTGCTTCATATCAGTATTCATTTTCTGAATATTCTACTGTGTTCTTTGTTTAGAGAAAAAGTCTTGATCCGCTGTTGTCTCTTGCCCCAGACAGTCTCAAATGTAGACAGCGGGTGCAGATGATTTCTAAATGACTCACACCACTGCCAGTTCAGTGTTGTTCTTTCATGTTTGGTGTTAATGGTGTGGCTGTGGAGTGATGTGCATGATAAAAAAAAAAAATAGGTTTACTGTTTTATTTTGAACTAAACAAAACACAAAACTGATGAAATTGATGCCAAGATTTATGTGCAAGAAGGTGAAAGGAGGAGAGACATATAGAGATGAGGACTGAAAGGAAAGAGAACAGGGAAGGAAAAAAAAGGAATCAGCAAAATAGGTTTGGGGGGAATTGAGAAGAGAGAAGAGCAGGAAGAACTCTTCAACTTTCACTCTCGTTCCCTGATGTGTTGTAGGCAAGATGTAGCCTTTGAATAGCTTGTGGCAAAACAGGCAATACATGAATACACACACCATCTCCATGTTCCCTCTTTCTCATATACTTCCCCTTGTCCTGTCTCCCTCTTTCAAACTCTCACCACATCTCCCACTCTTTATCTTTCTCCCTGGGCATCTCTTTTGCTTAGTGGGGGGGGTTCTGTGCTACTGTGAGTGAACATTCACTGTCTCCTTCGGCAGGCAGCTGTCCCTGCTCAGCACGCTAACACGCACATACTGCACTTACCCATGCCTCCTTTTGCTAACTTTGATGACTTATACTTTTTATATACACACCCGGTCAAAAGTTTGGGGTCACTTACAAATTTCTATTCAACTCAATTATAGACAGAATACCCGCTAATCTGAGTGGGTTGGTGAACTTTAATGCAATATCTACATTGCCCATTATCAGAAACCATCCATACAATGTTCCAAAGGTCCATTTTGTTTATTAATCTGTTATCATTTAAAAAATGATAACAGATTAATAAACAAAACTAACTGAGAAAACATTGGAGAACCCTTTTGCAATTATGTAAGCACATAATGTAATCTGAAAATTGCTGCCCTGGTTAAAAAAACAAAACAAACATGCAACTGATCTCAGCTGGTATTTTGTCTATAATGGAATGCAATGAAAATTTCTAAGTCCCCCCAAACTTTTGACCGGTAGTGTACATTTACACATGTGACCAAAATGGATAATTTACAGCTTAAATATATACTTCTGTTGTTAGTTGAACTTGAGATTTATTTTCAGGAATACTAAAAGAGGAAAGGGCTTCACAACTCTTTTATGTGCAATCTACTCTAAAGCCACTAGAGGGAGCTTTTATTATTGCTGTGGTCCCTCATGCCAGGACTGTTGCGCCAGCAAGGAGACACCATTTTTTTAAATGTCCCCTATTTTTTCCCTAAACACGATCACCTGTCCTGCATTGTGGAGATCAGAGCCTCTAACCTGGACAAGAGACAAGGACACACATTGGTATTAAGTGTGTGCTTTTGTTCCAACTAATACAATAATTGCTTCTCATGTGTTTGTGTTTTAGCGCAGATATCCAGTATTGTGAGTCTATGTGTGCATGTGCAGAGGTGATAATTCTACAGTTGCTCAGAAGCTTCAACAGGGTGTATAATGACAATAACAGAGAGCATGCCTAGGCATGCTTTCAATCCGCTCCCCAAATGTAATGAGTCTGGGCAGAAGGCTGGTCATCCCAACTTGATCAAAAACGGGAGGAAATCTGCAAATGATTTATTATGTCCTGTGGAGATTCATCAGTTACACATGTCAAAATGATGCTGAGCTGAAAATTAAAAGGCATCTTTCGTCACCATTATTTTCCTAATATAGACGGAAAGTGGGAGCGGCAAAGCCTTTCAGTCAGGACAGTAGAGGAAAACATTTTTATCTGGTTTAGTTAAGCGTATATTTTGTTTTATTTGATCTCATTCCATCTGTATACATTTGGTCTTTTCCTCAAAAATAATGAGTCACTTATACGATGATAGTAATTTAAATAACAAATATCACGCTTTGTGACGCTTTGTTACTAAATTTTTTTCAAAAAGTCATTCTAAAAAATACCCCATATTACGCATTATTTGATTCTTTATTATGTACGTAAGTGTGCTTATCATTAAAGTAAATTCAAACATCTTTATTTCTGATATTTCTTATAGAGACACACGCGCTTTTACTGTAACCCTACCTTATGTGCACCATTGCCCTTCTGCATTCCATCAACCTGCAGAAGACTAATGCATATTGCCAGTTAATCATATTTTTCTGTCTCAGCCCTCCCTAATAGTAGTGGGGTGACATGACAGCATCTGAACTAGACTCCCAGGGTTGTCCTGCCAGAACGTTACACAATCTTTCCTCTCACGTTACTCACGCAGGCTTGGCCGATGGGATTTGCCGTACTCTGCGCTTCCCCTCTCCTCCACTCCTCCTGGCCTTTTCCTGTGACAGGGCCGCCGATGATACAGATCCGCTGTGACATTTTACATTGTGCTCCCTAATTGCAGCAGCTGATAGTGGGATAGCTCGCCATACAGCTGTACATTTCCTCTTCCCCCCCACCCTTTGGCTTTTTTCTTTTTCTTTTTTTGAAAGTGGCTAGCGCAGGATGCTGTACTGGTTTAGACTAATTGCATTATTCGCATGTTGTGTGATGGTATGGCATTAGGTGTTTTCACCCTGCTGTGCAGCTGCATTTTTATGTAAAATCCATTAATTTAACTGAAACCTTGAATCTTTGAAAACAGAATCTTTTTTTTGTTCTTCATTTAAAATCCTCATTTCCAACATTTACATAAGTGAACAAACATGTTTTTTGGGCCAAAGTGCATTTGTCCGTTCCTTCCTTTACTCTGGTGTTGTGTCTCCCACAGCCTGCAACTCCCCAAACTGAAAGCCAGAATAAACCTGTGTGACAGATGCAGCTCTAATTATACAGTTGTTTTAAGACTGTCATGTTGCAGCGAAAAGGGAGCCAGCCATTTGGGAAAGTGAAGGAGGGTATATAGTAGGAAGGGGGGGAGGGCGGGGGAGATTTGATGGACGGACATTGTAACACCAGCATCTGGTGATAGCTGCAGCTGCCGTATCGTTTTCCCACTGCCAGCTTGCCAGCTAAATAAATATTGCCACGATCTGTCTTGTACTAGCAAGTGTAAATTACTTTAACACGTCAATAACTAGTTTACAATGATGTTTTTTCCTGCCGTTTCAGGATATATATTGATTTCACATTGCTGTTAAATGGCACTAGCATTGTTTCCCTCACCCTGTACTTTGTTTTTCACATAGGCTCCAGAGGAACTTGGCAGGAACAGGTGATGAATGGGAAAAACTATTTACCCATGCAGTTATTTCACTTTTTGCGCCTCTTATGATAGCATGTATCACATTTGTGTTTGATTGTGAGCATAAGGGTCAGATTTGTAAATGTTTGTCTTTGTGTGTTTTGTGCTTTTTTGTCTTCTTCCACTGGTAACATGCATTGTGTCTGGAAATGCTTTTGGAGCCATGGGGCATGTTAACTGTAGGGATACATTCTGAAGCTCATAGTCTCACCACCGGGATGCAATTAGTGTTACATGAAAACCTCTCTCTAAAAAAGTGCATCTAGTTTGTTTCCTGCTTTGTTAAATTAAGCTGATTTTAATTAGCATCATAGACGGACAGAAATCTTTAGTGTCAATGTGTCCATTTTTTATGCTGCGTTTCAATATCTTCCTCAACAATAGAGATAAATAATTAGTCAAGGAAAGTGTTTAGGTAAGAAACAATGCCCACAACAGTATACATTCTCTGTTTGTGGTGTGTCAAAATAGACAAAGAAATCATAGAATGTTCATTATGTAAATGGATCTGAATGAGGCTTCATGGCTGTTATTTGCTTGGATATGCACGTGTGTGTTATGAAGTGGGAACATGCACGTGAAGCATATTTGCAGGCATGCTTACACTTCTATATTGTGTCTATTTTCACTCATATGGGTTCCTCCTCGCATGGACAGATGTTGGGAAAGCCACAAAATCAGAGCTGAAGCTGCACTATAATCACTGTGATTTTAATCAAGGTCTCGCATTGTGACCCACTTATTTTCTCACAGTGCTGATTGCACTGCAGTACAGTGACAACTAGCATTACAAAACTGCAGCCTGTGATTAACCTTCACATCATATACATGTCCCATAACCACCATACAGCCTATCCTAATCCCAAAATTACACCCACTTGGACTGGAAAACATCTCCCTTTGTCAAATTTAAACATTTTCCTCCCTCATCCTCCCATCTTGATATGATACAATGAAGATGCCTGCTTCGTGCATATGAGCAAATTGAGGTATGTCCGAGTGTGTAAAACTCAACTGACTAATTTCAGTCAGACTGAATAAATCTTTTTTTTTTTTTGCATTTTGTGCAAGCATCAAGGCTCATTCTGTGACCTACCGATTTTTTCTCTCTACAAAATAACCACATCCACAAAATATGATACAAATAAAACCCACACACAATTCTGTTTATAGGCTTTTGTGAGAAAAGTATTCTAACCCTTCTTAGCTGTTTTCACCAGTATTATAATTTTCACATCAGTGATAATAGAGCAGATTGATTATTCATTCATTCTTCAACACCATTTAATTGTGTGGCCAGAACACTCCAACTTGGGGTCAGCAGGGTTCTCTCTCATTTACACAAAGATGCATCAACACATACACACAAATTCATAAATTTCTCGCTTTCCTTCTCTCCCTCGCAGATGCTCTCACTACGCCTTCTCAAAGGGCCCCCCAAAAACATGCCCAGACTTGAATTTGCCAAACTATCGTTTCTCCTATCAAACACACACTGTGCCCCATTTCAGTCCCATCCCACTTAATCCTTCAACATCTCAATTAATACCCCTTAGGAGGCATGGCGCCCTGCAGCGGCACAGACTCACTGTGGTGGTGGATTCTCTCTGTAAATTTACACCACAGAGGCTGTAGTGCCTTCATTTTAAACCACGTCACTAAACTATCACTTAAACTCCATCTCAGTCTCAATCAACACCAAAAGATTAAACACATTGATTCAGGAAAAGTTGTCAGACATCATGTGCGTGTATGTGCATGTGTTGTGTCTTTGCATTTGAAAGTTCAGTCCAGTTGTCATGAGGATTCAGGGACGTTGAATCTCCCGCACTTGTGTGGTTTTTAATGTTTTCATACACACAACCATACATTCTCATTTATTAAATGTGAGAGTGTTGTTTGATAGCTTGGAACTTTAAGTAAGTTGAACTGGTAAAGGCAGAGAACTTTAGAGCGCCCATATTATGCTTATTTTCAGGTTCATAATTGTATTTTGAGGTTGTTACAGAATAGGTTTACATGGTTTCATTTTCAAAAAATATGTTTGTTGTACTGCACATTGCTGCAGATCATGCTTTCACCCTGTATGTTTAGGTCTCTGTTTTAACTACAGAGTGAGACTCCTACATCTCACTTCTACACTATCTTTGTTGGGAGTCGTACATGCGCAGTAGCTAGGTAAGATCACATCAGCTAGATAACTCTTTCTCCATCTTTGGTCAGTGGAAGGCAGGATTAGCTGGGAGACTTCTTCTAAACGAGGGCACACTTGTGGAATACCTGCAGAACAGGGACATGGAAGTAGTTCTTTTGTAGATTATGGTGAACTAGTGTGTGTTGTAGCAATATTTTGCCAAGAAACTAGCATGCTAGTGCTAGCATGCTACGGTTAGCCACCTCGTCTCGGCTAGTTACGTAGAAAGCCGTGCAGATATTTAATAGCTCACATGGAGACTGAAGGCAGAGGACATTCAGAAACCTGTATCTCACTCAAAACAGCATGGATAGTTTTTTTTTTCCAAGTTTGTATGTGTGTCGAAGCCCCAGAGACTTTTTTTCATAATATGGGCACTTTAATATTCAATCCAAGCCATATAACCCATACCATACCTGTAGATCTGTAACAGACGCTGTCCCCTGTCTCTCTCTCTCTCTCTCTCTCTCTCTCTCTCTCCTCTGGCCCTGCCTGGTCCTCCTGTTCACTAGCTAATGGATCGTTGTGGTTTCCAGGGTCTGCTCCAGAAATGTTCTCCTGCGGAGATCTCGTAAGAAATGCCCTCAGCTGGTCCCTCCGTCTGCCATTAGGCCTCTCCACACTTTTTATCCCTAGACCTCTGAGACCTCAAACTGCCAAATGAGTTGAATTATGGCCAGTTATGTGGAGTGGAGCCGGCGTCACAGGGGAGAGGCTTGAGTCCGTGGAACTAACCACACTCCTGACCATTAAAAGGCAGCCTGACACTGCCTCTTCATCTCCCCCCTTGCTCTCAAAGGCCGGCACTGCAAACCCATGTCCCCCAGAGAAGAGAAACAGTACAGCAAACCGACCAACAAGCAAGTCTTTCTGTCAGGCAGGCAGGCAGGAAAGCAACCAAAGCACCAATATCCTCCATAGCTTCCACATCATTAAATTTGTTTAGCTTTTCCTTGACTCTCTTTTTGTTTCTTTCTCTTTTTGTTAGTGTTTCTTTTTTGTCCTATATTTACCTGTTTCTCATCTGTCTCTTCCCTCTGTGTTCTTCAATCACCTTCACTGCCATCTTTTCCTTTTTTCCCTCTCTGCCCTTCAGCTAAGCGGGTGGGGTTGCGGGGTTATAACCACACAAGGTTAATTGCAGCAGCTAAAACAAGCATGGCGGCAAGGGCCCCAGCTACTGTATAAAGGAGGTCATCTAAGTCAGGCAACCCTCACAAATCCACTCACAACATCCACAGTCACACGGATGCTGATCACGCCAGCCTGGGAGACCACAGTTTGCATCCCTTACAGTCAGACACAGTAGACACACACACACACACACACACACACACACACACACACACACTACACTGAATTTGATCTGCCACAATAACAGGGGCATCATGACATGATGGATACAGCCCTTTTTTCCTCCTCTCTCCCCCGTTTTGCCTCTCTCCGGTAATCTTGATGCAGTGTGTAATGTTTGCTATAGCCGGCGGCTGGAATTGAATGAGTGATACAACCAGAGGTGCTGGGATTACCGTGGGCAGAATTGATGCTATCTGTCCAATGATGTGTTATTTTGTGGAAGTGAGGCAACAAACCGGAGAGAGAAATGGTCGCAGCGCTCTGTATGATTTTACAGTTTAAGTGGTGAAAGACAAATAGAATAACAGTGATGTGCTAGCAGGGGTTGTAAATGGTTGAATAATTTTCCCCGATTTCAACATTCATTTATCTTTTCTACAGTCTTTTTCTGGGCTTCACACGGCAGTTTGGATGCTATTTATCCCTCAGGTCTACTCACAATTGCAGCATCAGCTAGCTCAGCGCCCATCTTTAGAGGTAAGACAGGTGGCGTCCAGTCTCGAGTCCTCTAATAGGGTTGGCTCAGAAAAGGGTCAGAGGTAAACTAATGACACCGGCAATAGATGCTTCTTTCTGGAAACCTAAGCTAAGGCTGCACAGGGCTGCGCTTGTGGGAATAAAAGTGTGCTGCTTTTAAGACTCAGCAGGCTGGGCTTGGGTCAGACGCTAACCATTGAAAATACTAAATTCAGCTCTTTCTACCGGTTTGGGGCACAAGCTGAAGGTCCTGGCTGCTGTTGTGGGGTCAGGTTGCAGCCGTCCAGATTGCCAAAGCAGCTAATAACCATTCATCACAAATTCAGCAACAGTTCAGCACTGCATAGCTACAGTATAAAGTTCTGCTTAGGTAGGTCAAAGGCTTTCAACAAAAGTTGTCACTTTTCATAGTTTATGCATTGTAATTGGGATATTGGTTTGTATTTCAAGTTAAAAACATTAAAGGAGGTTCTCCTGATGTTGTTCTCCTGAATGTACGTTGTTGCTGTTATAGGTCTCTTTTTTTCTTTTTACTGCTACAAGAAACTTTGGTAGGCACCAATCTTGCACAGTAGCAGTAGCATAACAGTCACATCTCTTTTTGTCCTGTAACTTTTTAACATATCAACAAATTTATTTTTTTCTGGGTTCCAGATTTGTCTGGTCAGGTATTCATTTGGTCACTTATTTCTTGAGTTTTGTCTACAGCACAGTTTTTGTTTCTTCTACACACACTACAAATTCGTACTGTTTCTTTAAAAACTCCTTTGTAGGATAACACACTGCTTACTCACTCACTTGCTTTTGATGTACAGTAGTAGTTAAAACAACTCTCTCGTCTGTCAGTCACTTAAATTTACAGTATGTGTTTATGTGTAATAGATGTATGATTTCCGGCTGGCAGAGAGAGAGACTGGGCTGTTGGCTTTGAGGGATAAATGAAATAAGAAGGGCTATTTCTTTCCCCTCTGTAAACAGCTGGCAGCATCCCATGCTTGCACAATTAATTGGCATATAATTGGCAATAATCATTTTTACTTAAGCAGATTTAAAATAGGCAGTTGCCCCTGGAACAAACAGCTGTTGGTGGAACCTTCTGGCAACATAGCGTGGATGTTTGAGGATATGGCTGATCAATGCTTACAGGAGGTGGTCTATACATGAACACTCATACATTCCCAACTGTTGGCACACACTTGCACAAGCATTTCTACCTAAACCCATCCACCTTGCAAGAAGATTAACTGTATGTTTACCTTCAGGTGGAATTGATGCATACATTACTGTTACATGCACTGCACTTATTTAATACCCCAAATGTTGGGGTTTAATTTTTTTCATCATAGTTCCCATTGATAGTTCCTCTTATTGTTTTAATGCAACATTTATAACGTAATTTGCTTTCCATGGCATTCAGTCAAACAAAACAAAATAATGTAGGACGTCAGGGTTGTAATTCACAATAATGACTGGCTCGCTCTCCAATATTCAATTTCAATTCAATTTGAATTCAATTTTATTTATAGTATCAATTCATAACAAGTGTTATCTCGAGACACTTTACAGATGGAGTGGGTCTAGACCACACTCCATAATTTACAAGGACCCAACAGTTCTAGTAATTCCCTCCAGAGCAAGCAACAGTGCGACAGTGGCGAGGAAAAACTTCCTTTTAGGCAGAAACCTCGGACAGACCCAGGCTCTTGGTAGGCGGTGTCTGACGACCGGTTGGGGTAGAATGAAGAGTAGCAATAACAGTCACAAAAAATAGTATTGTAGTAGTTCTTTGTAGTAGTTCATGGCATAGCAGGGCACTGTGCGGCATTACAAGGCACAGCAGGACGTAGCAGGGCACAGCTGAACGTAGCAGGATGAACATGGCATCGCAGGACGTGTAGCGGGACCATGGCACAGCTGCTACCATGATTTTGGAGCCTCCCTGATCCAAGGAAACATGCTAGGCGAAAAAGAACATAAGGACTCCGGGGAATGACTCCCCAGAGCTAGGTTAGTAACAAGCATTTCTGGGACATGGATGCACACAAATGGAAAGATAGAAAGATAGATGAGAGAGGAGCCCAGTGTGTCAAAGGAAGTCCCCCAGCTGTCTAAAACTATTACAGTTTAACTAGGAGAGACAGGGTAAAGAGAGGAGCCTGGTCAGGCTAGAACTCTCCCCAACAGGGTCGGGCTGTATACCCTGCCTCCCTCTAGTTTTATTATATTATTGATTATATGATAGATAAATCTAACAACTATGACGAGAAGCAAGTGGGCCGGGTTAGGCGGACGCTGCGACCCCTCACTCCCTAACAATATTAAATTCTATGCCCTAACTAAAAGCTTTATCAAAGAGGAAAGTCTTAAGCTTACTCTTAAATGTGGGGACGGTGTCTGCCTCCCGAACCCAAACTGGAACCTGGTTCCACAGTAGAGGAGCCTGATAGCTGAACGCTCTGGCTCCCGTTCTACTTTTAGAGACTCTAGGAACCACAAGTAACCCTGCATTCTGGGAGTGCAGTGCTCTTGTAGGGTTGTAAGGTACTATGAGCTCTTTAAGATAAGATGGTGCCTGACCATGAAGAGCTTTGTAGGTGAGAAGAAGGATTTTAAATTCTATTCTGGATTTTACAGGAAGCCAATGCAGAGAAGCTAAAACAGGAGGGATGTGATTTTTTTTCCCTGGTTCCTGTCAGAACACGTGCTGCAGCATTCTGGACCAGCTGAAGAGTCTTTATGGACTTTTTCGAGCAGCCTGATAATAAAGAATTGCAGTAATCCAGCCTAGAAGTAACAAATTCATGGACTAGTTTTTCTGCATCATTTTTAGACAGGATATTCCTGATTTTTGCAATATTACGTAGGTAAAAAAAGGTGATCCTTGAAATTTGCATTATGTGGGAATTAAAGGACATGTCCTGATCAATGATAACTCCAAGATTCCTCACAGTGGTGCTGGAGGCCAGGGTGATGCCATCCAGAGTAACTATCTCTTTGGATGATGCATCACGGAGGTGCTTGGGCCCCAGAGCAAGAACTTCAGTTTTATCTGAGTTTAACATTAGAAAATTACAGCTCATCCAGGTTTTAATATCCTGAAGGCACATTTGAAGTTTAGCTAACTGATTAGTTTAATCCGGCTTGATCAATAGATATAATTGAGTATCATCTGCATAACAATGAAAGTTCATGGAGTGCTTCCTGATAATATTGCCTAAAGGAAGCATATATAAAGTGAACAGGATTGGACCGAGCACAGATCCTTGTGGGACTTCATGACTAACTGACTTAGGCGTGCGCAGAGGATTCATCGTTAACATGAACAAACTGAGATTGATCTGATAAATAAGACTTAAACCAGCTTAGAGCAGTTCCTTTAATGCCGATTAAATATTCCAATCTTTGTAATAAGATATGATAGCCAATGGTATCAAATGCAGCACTAAGATCTAATAACACCAGTACAGAGAAAAGTCCTTTGTCTGATGCAATTAGGAGGTCATTAGTAATTTTATTTTTTTAGTAAGTGCTGTCTCTGTGCTATGATGAACTCTAAATCCTGACTGAAAATCCTCAAATAAGCTGTTGCTATGCAGAAAGTCACACAGCTGTTTGGTTTCTGCTTTCTCAAGAATTTTAGAGAGAAATGGAAGATTGGATATAGGTCTATAGTTGGCTAAAACATCTGGATCAAGGTTGGGCTTTTTCAGAAGAGGTTTAATTACAGCTACTTTAAAGTGCTGTGGTACATAGCCTGTTAATAAAGACAGATTGGTTATTTCTAGTAGAGAAGTGTTGACTAAGGGTAAAACTTCTTTAAGTAGCCTAGTCGGGATGGGGTCTAAGAGGCAGGTTGATGGTTTAGCTGAAGAAATAAATTGAATTAAATTGATAAAGATCAAGTGAAGCTAGCAGTCTAAACATATATCTGGTTTTACAGCTGTTTCTAAGGTTCCTGAGTTTAGAGATAAGTCAGTGCCAGTTAAAGGTAGGTCTTGGTGAAACGCCAAATCTTCTCAAGTTTCTGCGATATTTGCTTTAATTTGCGAGTTTCAGTGTTATACCATGGAGCTAACCGTCTTTGTTTTATTTTCTACTTTTTTAGAGGGGCAACAGAGTTGAGTATCGTTCGCAGCGAGCCTGCTGCACTATCAACAAAATGATCGATTTGGGAGGGACTGAAATTAGCATAGGAGTCCTCCGTTACTTTGGGACTTGGTAAAGAACTAAATGCTAATGGAATCACATCCTTAAATTTAGCTACAGCAGATAGACATCTTGTATAGAAATGTTTTCCTACTGGCGTGTAGTTCAGCAGTATAAATGCAAAAGTTATCCAACAGTGGTCAGATAAAAAGGGATTATGTGGGAACACTATTAAATTTCAAAATTTCAACACCAGAACAAGATCGAGGGTGTGGTTAAAACGGTGAGTCGGTTTATGAACACTTTGAGAGAAGCCAATAGAATCTAATAGAGAGATAAACGCACACTATAACAAATAGAACTGGCTGCAGTGATTTCCAACTTGGGTGTGAAAGACTAAGAACAAGACTTTCAAATTAGTTATAATTTAGTTTAGGTTTAGAGCTGATTAGTAGACTAGAATTGAAGATAGCTGCAACTCCACCTCCTCGGCCTGTGCCTCGAGGAATGTGAGTATTAAAATGACTGGGGGGAGTGGATTCATTTAGACTAACATATTCTCCATCACCCAGCCAGGTTTCAGTAAGACAAAATAAATCAATATTAGAATCTGATATTAATTCATTTACTAGTACACCTTTAGAAGAGAGAGATCTGATGTTTAAGAGTCCACATTTAATTCTCCTATTCTTTTGCACTATTGCACTTGTGGTTTTTATTGTAATGAGGTTTTCATGCACAGCTCCTCTTCTGTTTACCTTTGATTTAAATAATTTCAATGGTCGGGGGGCAGACACCGTCACTATGGGGTTTTTACTAGGTAACTCCTGCAATGGAGGAGCAGAGAAGTCTGTTAGACTGCGACTCTTCCTCCTGGTCCCAACTCTGGATTGTCAAGGATTAGATCCACTAATAAACTTGTCAAGATTTCTAGAAATGAGAGCTGCTCCATCCCAAGTGGGATGAATGCCGTCTCTCCGAATCAGACCAGGTCTTCCCCAGAAAGACTGCCAGTGATCTACAAAGCCCACATCATTATCTGGACACCACCTCGATAGCCAGCGGCGAAATGACAACATGCGGCTATACATGTCATCGCTGGTTAGATTTGGCAGGGGTCCAGAGAAAACTACGGTGTCCGACATTGACTTTGCGTATGTACACACCGATTCAACATTAATCTTGGTGACCTCCGTTTGGCGTAACCGGGAGTCATTAACGCCAACGTGAATAACAATCTTCCTGTATTTACATTTATCCTTAGCCAGCAGTTTCAAATAAGACTCAACGTCGCCTGCTCTGGCCCCCAGAATGCACTTAACTATGGCTGCCGGCTTTGCTAACTTCACGTTTCTCAAAATAGAGCTGCCGATAACCAGAGTTGGTTTCTCAGCGGGTGTATCGCTGAGTGGGGAAAATCTGTTAGAAACGTTAACATGCTGGTGGTGGTCCGTGGCATTTGAAAGCTTACGACTACTTTTTTTGCCACGAACAGTCACCCAGGAACCTTTTCCTGGCTGCTCAGGAGTTGCCGGGGGACGGCTACCAGAGGCTAACTCAGGCTCAGGCCCCTGCACCGACTACCGGGGGGTGGTTAGATACAGTAACTAACGACTGATCTATCATGGTGCAGATCCGGACTTCTAACTTACTAAGCCTTGCCTCCATGTCTATAAATAAACTACACTTGTTACACATACCATTGTCGCTAAAGGATGGAGAGGAGTAACTAAACATCTCACACATCGAACAAGAGAAAGTAGGAGAGGGAGAAAGTCGCTAGCAGCTAAGCTAAAGTAGCCTACAGTAGCGTTAGCTCAATATACCTTAGGTATAAAGTCCAACACCATGCTAAGTTACTTTTAAGGAGCTTCTGTTTTCTTACAGATACTTTTGATCAGGTTATCAATATTACACCTAGTTTACCAGATAGTTTCTTTGTATCTGGGGGTTTTGAAAATGTGAAAGATCCCTGTAATTCATTTATGATGTCGGAAAAACATACAAAGGTGGAACTTCAGTTAAAGAGAGGAGTATATGTGCTTTAGTTATAGAGGCTGTATGTAACATTCAGATAAAAATCTTTAAGTCATATTGTTTTTATCATAATTTGTTGAATCCTCTTTTGACAGCTTATAAGGCCAGACCTTTGCAATGTGAATCTACAGTGTTGGGATTTCATTTAACTGAAAGCAATCCCACCAAGGTCATAATTCAATATAAAATACTATGAAGAAGTTCCGTACTGGCAGGGAGGACGGAGCCTTGCGTCTGGCAGACAAGCAGGCAGTGACCAATGAATTAAACACAAAATTGTGCTTTGCCATATAACTCATCTGGCCGGGAGTTATTCAGCCAAATAGGACATGAAGAAAAATTTTTGAAAGTGTAGTTCATTTGATAAGGGTACAGTGAACGTCTCTTCAACATTGGCTTTAGGACTTTTATATAATGCACAAATTAATTTACATGATGAAGTCTCTTCTGCTTTAAGCCTTCCCCTTGATGAAAGGTGAAATGAGGGTAAAGAGGGAGAGAATAAGTGTGCAGGATGCTGAAAAGTAATGTCAAATGACCTGATTGTGAGAAGGAAATGGATTAAAGGCATTGTTTGAGCTGCAAGAAAAGGTACCTTCCATACCACTGGCTGCCATCTTATCTCGCCACCCAACAGTGGTCTAATCTGTTGGTCGAGCACGCCTGCAAGTAATTTCAATCTGTCAGACAGACAATGGAACTGCCACCTTGTTGTTCATCACGGATTACTGTACTGCGCATCCTGTCCCGCCCCTACACAGACCCCTGACAAAGGACTTAATTGAATATCCGTCCGTGGCTAATTTGTGTGTGTTCCATGTGGGAGCATGTGTGAACACAAATCCAAAAATACATACAGACTTCACATGCGTGCTCTTTACAGTATGCACATGCAAGTGCACATAAACAACCACCCAAAGCTGTGTGCCCTTTCCTTCTATAGGAATTATTTTTAAGTCTGATGTTGAAAGTACAGGTATTATTGCTTCCAATCCTTATGGCTAAACTGTAAACAACTTGAATGGACCAGATTCAATTAACTCTGTCTAAACCAAACACATAATTACATGAAAGCACAGAATGAGAGGAGTAGGAGATAATGGAGTTTTTTTACCCTTGAACCTTAACCCTACTTTTCCCATTTGTTTATCAAATTAATTTAAGCCAGTAGATTTGTTATGCTTGGGCTTAAATACATATAATCACCCATTTTAGCTTCATATTACACTTGTGCTTAGACTAATTAATCCTCAATGTTTATCATGCATAAACAGTGATGGCTTTGCATTATAGCTTTGCATTATACATCTACAGAAGTAAGGGTCTTTTTAATTGTTTATCCAAATTGTTAATTATTTAGTGCCATCACAATTTTCCTTATTGTCCAAATACACATCTTGTCCTTGTTTTTAGACAAATATTGGGGAATGATATTGAATGGCATTAGTCTCAATGATGGCACAATAAATGGTTATATCCCTGGGAATGGGTTGCATTTAAAAAAAAAACACAAATCTGAATAATACAAATTAATAAATTCCACATGATTGTGTTTGACAAATCTAAATAAAACATATTTTCAACATTTTCCTGAGAATCGCAAATTCATCTAGTGGAAAACCACACTGTCCATGTTATCGCAACTGAGGAGAATGTCTATGTGTCCAGGTTTTCTGAAGTGACAGCTGTGCCTCATCTCATATGATGATGTGTTAAACAAAGCCCTGCCCACATGTTTGCCTTAAACTAAGTAGTCCTTAACTGCTTGGACAGACAGCAAGCTGTTGCACTTTATGTATTTGTTTATTTTCAAGATAAGGGGCCTCTTTTATGGATAAGCAGCTGACGCTCCCGCTCTGTCAAGCTGGGACAGGCTGAGGGAAGATAAAATAGAGTCTGTTAATCTGGTGCTGGTGAGCAGAGAGAGCGATGTTATTGACCTACGCTGGCAGCAATGTGTTTCAATTATACCCCGCCATCCATTTGTCAGGCAGGCGGAACGATGGGGGGGACACGGAGTTCAGTCCTGGGTTAGAGTCATTCTCCATCACTTATGATGTGTCTTTGGAAAGCACTTTAATTGAATTACCCAATTTATTCTTCAAGCAACAATGCCCTGGCCCAGACCCATGACGTGAGACAATTAGATACAAGTTTAAAATCAGACAGTTTGCATACTTCATCTTTTCATGGTGTACACAGGGACGGAGACAGCTAACTTAGGGTGACTTTCTTCCCCCCTTTATCATAAATGAATTCTATTAATGTGAGTGGTGCGGCTTTATCATGACAATTTTATCTTACACCTTATTGGTGCGGCTGCTTGACATACAACTTCATGAAACCTATAATATGGTAAGTGGCGCTGCCTGTGTGTTGCTACCCACCCATGTGCACCATGTGTATGCATTCTGTATGAATGCAACTAGTAATTTGTCAGCACAAAAATCCCAATGCTGTGGCTAAGTGGGCAATTGAGACTGTAATGCATTGTACTGTATAAGCAACTACAAGATAACTTCAGCTGATGTACAATCGGTGTACCCTTGACCAATGCGGAAATTTTCTAATACATACAATCCATCAAAGCCAACATTTGAAATGCACTCTGCATAGAAATGGTGGCCTCTCAGTTGCACATTCAAATGTCTACATCTATCTTTTTAGCTAGAAAAATGCTGCATGTGCAAGGCAAATTGCCAAAACTAGGGTGTACTGAGTTTTTCTCCTTTGTTCCGCGATCTTCCAAGTAGACTTCCTTGAATATTTTCCCTGATATTTGCAAATTGCAAATAGTTGAGTGTGATTAATTCTAATCAAGTTCAATTTATTCTAGTAGAGCAGCTGGAAGAGGCCTGAGTGTTGCCTGTGTTCTGTCTGTGAGCTGTCTGACAAGAGAGCCAGGCTGTCGATCACCCCAGACCCCGTTCCAGGTGTAGGGAAGGTGCTTGTGTCAGATGCGCACTGGCCTACTTGCACTCTGGCCCTCACACCTGGCCGTTCAGCCAACTCTATCCAAACTAGTATCCACTATCTGTGTCTAATCAACAGTGTTGCTCTCCCAGTATCTCCACAGCTCATCTTGTTAAAGGCAAAGAATAGTGGATAAAATGTACTCTATATAAGCATGTTATGTACACCAATTATGTTAATTTGCAGTGTTGCAGATGGCCCAGTGTTGATTGCTGCTCTAGGTTTAGGAGATGCAGTCTGAAATTTGAATGTGGGAGTCACGTGACACTCATTACTGCACAATCTCAACCAAATTTCCCTTTGTCTCACGTCACCCTTCTGTGCTGACTGTCTTTGACAGATAAGCCTATGCAGACCTCTATGCAGCTAAAGAGTTGCACAACAAGCAACCGGGGAACACTTTCCCAGTTTTTAATTGGAAGTTCCCTAGTTAAGCTGAATTTGGGTGTGTTCTCATAACAAGTATTGTGAGCAATAAGTCATCTGAAATAGAGTGATTACAGTGATACAGTGATTGGGAGATAGAGTGGAGAAAAAGAAGATAATGTACTAATACGACATTATACTGTCTTTTACAAAGTAATCACACAATAAATAAACAAAAGATGCTGAATAATGACAGTAAATAGAATCATTGAGACGTGCGCTTTTTATTTTTTCCTGTCATTTTCCTTTGACAGTCTACCTCATCGGGATATGAATAGTTCTCCTCTCCCAGCGTGCTGGCTTCAGGGGGCAGGAGAAGCCACTCCAAATGCCAGTCCTCTATGGGAACTGTGACATTCGAAGTGTGCCAAGGTGTGCCGTGTGTTAGGAAAGCATGTGCAGTCAGCTGTAAATTCATCATCGTCATCAGCCATGATGCTCTTTGTTCCGGCTATTGAGGCGAGTCAGTTTAGCCCCCGTCTTCTGTTACAGCATGCTGAAGTGAACCCATGCTGATGTCCAAATGAATGGAGGCCTTTCACAAAGCCAGGGCCATTGAACTCTGGAGACAGAATATTGCCTTAAGTCCTCCAACCTTTGTGGCAGGGGGTTCCTGCCAGGCATGATTCCTGTTTAGTGAATAAGTGGGGTAATTATGGTGCGGTTGGGGCTGTGCAGCAAATGTCACCAGCAGATAAACAGTGGGAGCAACCCTTCTGTAAAGGCCTGATTTATCCACCCTGGACCTCCTGTAGCCTGCAGATGAATTAGAAGCACTTGGGTGTAAAAAACTAACTAGCTTGTCTTGATTTCACTGGAGTTCAAGGATGCATATAATTGGAGAAACAGTAGTTAGCAGATAAGGCCACATGTTAAACCTTAGTTTGTCACAAACCACATCTCTCATGTGGTTCTGAACTGCAGGTGGTAGTTTGATCTGTGGATGCCATGATAGTGCATGAATAATATGCAATGACATTGTAAAGATATAATTATTTTATGCTGCAAAAAAGTTGTGTCAATAGCTGCAACAGATACAACATGTCACTTGTTCTGTTCCTGAGCTACTAACTGAAACCACAGGAGCAAAAATAATCCCTCACACTTAACGTTTTATGTGCTGCTATTAGGGAGTGTGAATCTTAAACTTCTCCATTCCAAGTCCCCTTCTCTGTGTCTCTGATTGGTGGATGAAACCACATCTATTGCATGCCATTAAACAGTGCCCACTCACGCGAGACTGTAGGGCGGCCTTTATAACATCATGAGCCTGGGGAAATGGGAGAGCCAGCCAGCGTCATTCCATTACCTGCTGAAATGGATGCCCCTGTATCTCCTCCTTGATTAGCTTTGTCTCTAATAACAATGATAGCTTTAAGTGTGTCTAATTGAGGCCGGGCTCACCCTCCCTCTCTGTGTGAAAGTGCTTACTCATTTTGTCTGTCCTTTTAATAATTACATTATCATTTTACGCCCCTGCCGGTTCCTTGGGAAGTGGGCTGGTGCTTTTGTGAAAGCTCATTATTGGAGCTGAATTATGTGCAGTTTATTGATCCCCATGGTGGATTATGGTGCTCTAAGTTAGTCTAGACAGAATAGTTAGCCAGATGACAGAGAGGAAACATAGAGGCCCCAGGGGAAAGATCCCTGGGCTCAGTTAGCAATTAATGCCTGCCAGGTAATGGAATTTAAGTTTACACTAAATCCACCAATGCCTTGACATTTGAAGTGCCTTATAAAAAAACATTAGCCTAATGAGACGGACGAGAGCAGGGGAGGTCTTCTTTTACAAACTGTTTCTCTCTCACAGACTTTTTTCTTCTGTCTTTTCTATTTCATCTTCTCATCTCATCCCATACAAGCACACACATGCCCTTCTAGCACAACCCCATTCTGATATTTCTAATAACTTAATATTAAACATCTACACTGGAATGTAGTGTATTTTGGTGCTTTTTGGATATATGTTTTCCTCTCTTGATTGGCCTGGAGCAAGTTTGATTGATAGGCTTTAGTTGGGTCCATATTCCAGACACGCTTTGCTCTTAGGCCGGGTGAGGGTGTTTGTGTGATAAAGTGCACAATCAGTGGGGGAAAGGCCAAAGTGCTGAGTAAGAAGCCAAGCAGGACATTCATCTCTATAAAGCCGAGGATGGATCAAGATAAAGCTATCCATCATTATCTTGATGAACATGCCACATTACCAACAGCATTGCCTCCATGCCATCCAGGGCCAGCAGCGGTTTGTCCTCCTGTGGACTTCTAAGGACCTCAGTCACATGTGGATTTAAAGGGTGGAGTGTGTGTGTTCACACATCAGCGTAAGAGCTTTGTATTGTTTTAAATATGTTGATACTGGTAAATTACCTTAGTTTCAGTTCTATAGCAAAAGAAAATTAAAATTTTCAATATCTTGCTCTATGAATACAGATTTGTTTTCTACAAAACCATATTTTCATTAAAGAAGCAGGAGTTCTCAAATATTAAATGTAAAAACAAACTGCCTAAAAAAATTGGCAACCGTTTTGATTAAAATTAGGAATCATCTGATTGATTGATTTATGTAAACAAGATCACACAGCTGATCAAAGAGAGCTTGTTCCTGACACACATGTCAATACCTTTTTATGGGGACCAGAAAGGTACTGTGTTTCAATATTCAGCACTAGTCTGGGTGTCTGAAAAAAGAGAGTGCGTCAGTTACTTTTTTATACAAAGTGAATTTACCTCTCAAGAAAATCCATGGAATTCCCCCATAGCTGAAAACAATATGTTCACTTACATGCGTTGGTGTTTAAGACAGTCACAGACACACATTGTATGGGGGCAAACTGCCAGTTGCTAAAGTCCACTTTAAAGGATGGCCTTAATGAAAAATACTGGATAGACAGGCACCTGTTAAAGCAGCCTTGTACATCCTGGAAGCGAGACAGGGAGCCAACAACTCTACCCCGTAATGAGGCCAATATCCAGCTCAAAGCCTTTCAATGCCTTTTGTGTAGTTTACCGTGTCCTTGGCTCATAAGCCTTGATAATGTTAGTAAATACATACAGAGGCACGGATAAACTGGGCTGTAATCCACACTACTTCTAGATGGAAGAGGAAGGGAGCGATACAGGGGAGAGGGAGAGTAGAGGGAAGCGGCTGATTAGACTGGTTTTACTGCTCCTCTGCCGACCTAGAAAAACACTGCAGCCCTGACCTTGCATAGCAGAGCCCTGATATATCTAACAATCTCTGAGTACCTTAATGATACAATGCGTTCTCTCTCCCACTCTTTCCCTCCATTTTGCACATCCCTCTTTCATGTCTTTCTCTCCCTATTCTCTCTGTTTTAGCACAAGCTTGTGCACACGCACACTTGTCCACACGCACACAAAATACACAGCCTTGAAAAAGCCAGTCAGCAGTTTGGGCTAGGAGTCTAGCAAATGAGTTGTCCTATTGAAATAGAAAGGAGAGTGCTCTGTGCTGCAGAAAATGCTGCTATAGCAAGCCTTCCAGGAGGGGGACATACGGTAAATTACTTGTCTGGACAAAGAAATATAAGAATGTCCTTTCACTACAAATACCTACCAATTTACATTTAGACGGAGCAGATTATATCCATTTCTTCCATATTTGATTTCCTTTTTACCCTTTTTTTTACCACAACTATATCTCATTATCATTCATAAAATACCACAAAGTGGGGTTTAAGTGCTGTAAGAGAGAGAAAAGCTTCCAATTGAAAGAAATGTATTATTGCCATTGATTCAGCGTTCTTTTCTCTCCACCTTGGTGCTCCATTGGTTTGAACACTCTCCCAGTGTGGTTAGACTGCTGCAGTTTAATATCAGTTGTTTCACAGCTCAGCTCCATTGATTTAAAGTTGAGTAACCAACCACAGTATCTTCTTACATTCTTAATGCGGGGTGCTGAATACTGCGTAATAGTCTCCCATCCCAACAACATAATTATATTTTTTAGATATGATGGGTCTTGGCAGACTGATTGGACTCACTAATCAAGCAGTCTAAACCATCACAATCTGCAGATTTATAAACAAAATGAAACACATTTTTTAAGTCTTCATTAAGCTTTTGAGTTCCCAGGCCATTTTGTCAATGTGTAGAAAACTGCTTTCACTGGCTTAAGTCATTCATCCTCGCATCTAATTCCCTTTTTGACCACTTAAAGCATAAACCTCTATTTGGTCCTGGTATTCCCCCTCCTCGCTCCATCCACCCACAGTAATTAAGTTTCCGTTCCGCTCTGAATAGGAATGTTAAGACAGAGAGTTATCACTGGGGTTCATAGCCTCACTCAATGAAACACCTATAGTGACCTCTCTGATTTACCCAATAGGAGTCCCCTCCCCCTCAATATCCCTCTCCTCTTCATGGCCTTCTTGTTGTGTGGTCTCCTCTCTTCAGTTCTCTCATTACTCCCTGCGTGAAGGCCGGGTTGGGGGTGACAGTGGAGGAGTGGGGTGGTTGAAGAGGAGGGCTTCTGTCCCTGGATGAGTGAGTGTGGATAAGAAGTTGTTTGAATTCATAATTGTGCTCTTGTGAAGGGGGAGATTTGTAAAGCAAGGCTGGGTTCATTGTGTGGCAGTACGAGTCCGGTGGAGGGTGCGAGCCGCTCAAAGCTAATGTAATCTACGCTATTATAGAGGGTTAATTAGCTGCTGAACTGGAGCCTGAAGAGCAAGCAGGAAAGGAGAGAGAGAGAGAGAGAGAGAGAGAGAGAGAGAGAGAGAGAGACCGAGGGCGGGCAGTAGGGATAGAGAGGTCTTCAGGGAGTCATTAGAGACTGCTTGTTGTAATACAGCCACACAGTCAATAAGGCTAGACCTCTGAGGAGTAGAAGAAAGGCAAAGACAGACATGGAGAGAAAGAGTTTCACACCATGAAACATAGCTGGATGTCAGCAGCTCTGCCACTGGACACATGTTGGGAAACCAGAGATGAATTTTTGGCTTTATTTCTTATCTGCTGCCTTCCAAGGGCCTTTTAGCTTTAACCCCCAACATTTGCTTGCAATGAAATGGATCAGTTATTCATAGAACTATACTTTACACTTTATACTTAACACATCATCACAATTTATTTACTTTGTAAAACATTATTTGATGACTTCAATATTTTTACTAATACATTTTTATTTTTAGTTAATACAAATAACTTTGTCAGCGCAATATTTGTGTGCCCTGCCGTTGGCACCGACTCAGTGATGAACTACTGTATTAGAACAAACTGGGTATGAAACTACAGTGATTTCAAGCTTTATCTTCATGTGGTTGATAATTTCCTTTTATAGCAAGGCAAAGTCAAAATTCAAGTTGAAAGCACCAATATACCCGCATACATTTTATGATAGAGTTGTTTTTCTTGTTGCTGGATTTGGTGGTGGGTCTTTGTAAATTATAGAGTATGGTCTAGACCTACTCTATCTGTAAAGTGTCTTGACATAACTCTTGTTATGATTTGATTCTATAAATAAATTGAGGTCTGTAGCACTCACAAACATTAGTTGATGCTGGCTTATCTGTATCTAAACAGGTCTCGAACAAAGTTAATATTCTCCTGATTTAGCCATCTGAAGAATGTCATTTTAGTGTCAGATAGTTCGGGAGATACAATGAGGCGAAAAAGTATTTAGTCAGTCACTGATTGTGCAAGTTCTCCTATTTAGAAAGATGAGAGAGGTCTGTAATTTTCATCATAGGTACACTTCAACTATGAGAGACAAAACGACACACTGTAGGATTTTTAAAGAATTTATTTGTAAATTATGATGGAAAATAAGTATTTGGTCACCCGCAAACAAGGAAGATTTCTGGCTCTCACAGACCTGTAACTTCTTCTTTAAGAAGCTCTTCTGTCCTCCACTTGTTACCTGTATTAATGGCACCTGTTTGAACTTGTTATCTGTATAAAAGACCTCTGTCCACAGCCTCAAACAGTCAGACTCCAAACTCAACCATGGCCAAGACCAAAGAGCTGTCGAAGGACACCAGGAAGAAAATTGTAGACCTGCAACAGGCTGGGAAGAGTGAATCTACAATAGGCAGGTTGGTGTGAATAAATCAACTGTGGGAGCAATTGTAAGAAAATGGAAGACATACAAGACCATTGATAATCTCCCTTGATCTGGGGCTACATGCAAGATCTCATCCCATGGGTTACCATCAGTAACACACCACGCCAAGAGGGACTTGTGTGTCCACCTGCTTAAGCCAGTACATGTCCATGCCCGTCTGAAGTTTGCCAGAGAGCATATGAATGATCCAGAAGAGGATCGGGGGAATATTGTGTGGTCAGATGAAACCAAAATGGAACTTTGTGATAAAAACTCAACTCGTCGTGTTTGGAAGAAGAATGCAGAGTTGCATCCCAAGAACACCATACCTACTGTGAAGCATGGGGGAGGAAGCATCATGCTTTCGGGCTGTTTTTCTGCAAAGGGGACAGGAAAACTGATCCGATTTAAGGGAAGAATAAACTGGGCCATGTATCGTGAGATTTTAAGCCAAAATATCCTTCCATCAGTGAGAGCCTTGAAAATGGAACGTGGCTGGGTCTTCTAGCATGACAATGATCCCAAACACACCGCTCGGGTAACGAAGGAGTGGCTCCGTAAAAAGCATTTCAAGGTCCTGCAAGTCTCCAGACCTCATCCCCATAGAAAATGTGTGTTTGGAGTTGAAAGTCTGTGTTGCTCAGCGACAGCCCCAAAACATCACTGCTCTGGAGATCTGCATGGAGGAATGGGCCAAAATACCACCTACAGTGTGTGCAAACCTGGTGAAGACTTACAGGAAACATTTGACCTCTGTCATTGCCAACAAAGTTTACGTTACAATGTATTGAGTTGAACTTTTGTTATTGACCAAATACTAATAATTTTCAAATAAATGCTTTGAAAATCCTACAATGTGATTTCCTGGTTTTTTTCTCATTTTGTCTCTCATAGTTGAAGTGTTCCTATGATGAAAATTACACACCTCTTTCATCTTTCTAAGTAGGAGAACTTCCACAATCAGTGGCTGACTAAATACTTTTTGGCCCCACTGTATGTGGCTTGTGAAAATTGGATCCAATGTTTACTTTGGTGACTATGGGGTGAAAGAATTGGTCATGATCTGTGTTCACATTTAATGTTCCCATTGGAATCATAACACTCAGGACCTGTAGCTAGTCTCCTAAAGAAGCGTGGCAGTACAGAACCCATGTGACACAGATACAGGACATGACGCGTCTCGGTTCTAAACCACCTCTGATAGAATAGAATGTCAACGCGTTAATTAATGACCTCAGACACACAGCTGCTGTATAGTGGTATGGGTGTGGGGATCCTTTCAGAGACTCAAAATGGCAATGGATGAATGTGAATGAATGTGCTGTGGTTCAGGGATTACTATTCAACTTTAGTTCATGGTGGCTGTAAAACACTTTTATCCAGCACAGGGGTTCATTCTACCATATCAGCTTTTTAAATCCCATTTTATACTTAAATGAAATTAAGTATCTACATGATACAAGAAGAATTAATATATTACAAAATGGTATGAAACTTTATGCCTAAATCACTACAAACAAACAACACGCTTAACAAATAAATGTAAAAGGTTACTTCTTCTGCCTTGAGCTTGTTGATAGTTTGCATTGTAAGGCACAAGGAGAGACAGTAAAATCTATCCATCATGTATATCTTGACTACCTATTCGACCGACGTGCCACTCCACTGCTGCAAAAAGGCCAGCATGGCCTCCTGCTAGCAGTCTATTTGTATTTATCACTGTGTCCTCTAGAAGTCCATCCTATGCTGCCATGGGTCTCTTGTTGCTCTGAGCCAAACTTCATTTAAGATGGGTAGTTAGTGCCTGTTCCCTTGGCATTTTAATGCAGATTAATTACTTTCCCTGGCCCAAGCAATCCATTTTTGTTTGTCTGTGGATGTTTTTAGCTTTTTCTTGACCTTGGGGTGAAGAAAGAGAGAAAGAAAAAAGAGAGGGGAAGAAAAACAGCCCTTCAGAGTAGACTTATACCCTCAATTTAATAGCCGTGTGAGGTGTTTCTCCAGCATCATCAGATCAATGGAGAGTAAATAGCCCACACTTCTTGTTTCACAGTGCAGTATTGATCTTTTCCTCAGCCTCGGCTTCCCTTTCCCCGGCATCTCGTGTCTTTCAACCCCTGGGACTGTGCTGATTGTCATAGATTGGACAAGCTAACAAGCGCATGATGAGGAACCAGGCTTTCTTTTCTTCTCATAGGCTGTTTCATTTTTTTTCTTTGTGGCACTGGCATGAACACACACATACAGACAGACAGACATGCACACAGGGACTTAAAAACATCAGATCTACACAGCTCAGCACCACAAAACAGTTTGCTGCTTCTTTCTTGTTTCCTCTGTTGTTCCCGTTGTTCTGTCTTCATCTACGCTGAGTGGATCTACTGTCGTTGGGATGTTAGCCAGCCTGACGGAGTTTACCAACTGAAGTACAGAGCTACTCAGAGATACACTGCGTTTCTTCACCTCACTTGGAACTTTATTTCTTTTTTTCAGCTGGCACCGCGTTTGTTCCAGATTCTCCCATCCTCTCTGAAAGTATCTCAAGTGGCCTGTGGAGAGCGACACACTCTGTTTGCGATGGAGGACGGCACTGTGGCGGCATGTGGGTAAGTTCAGTGTCAAGGCAGCAGACAGTTTGCCCAAGTCCAGACCGGAGGGGGATAGGAGGAGAGATGGTGATGCAAACCCCTCCCCACACAACCCAACCCCCACTGACATTACTGCATAGGCAAATTAGGGTCAGGGGAAAGATCGAAGGTTCATGTGCATGTGCATGTGTGTGCATGTTAAATTGGGTTTTTTGTGTGTGTGTGTGTGTGTGTGTGTGTGTGTGTGTGTGTGTGTGTGTGTATGTGTGTGTGTGCTTGCACATGCTTGTGTTTGTGAGTCTCTTCCGTTCGTCTCGGCATGCAAAGTTGTAATAAATCTTGTTGAGAGCTGGATGTGCTGCCGGGTGGCTCAGGATCAATATGAAGTATGTTTACTAAATTCAATAGCTGTGTTTGTGGAGAAGGGCAATACACCAGCTGGAATAAGTGATCAGATGTGCTTTTAAGGCTCATTAGCAGCCTGTTTGGCATATAGATCTGCTTTTAAACAGCCCTCTGGATTGGACACATTTGTGCTTGAACACAACCAACATGATATGCATTTGATCATCTACTCCACAAACCCTAGATGACTTTTCACAAGCAACTAGTTTAGTGTTTATTTAGCTGTATAAATGTGGACGCATTACTACAATTAGCTAAATTCCGTCTGGTATTTTATTTTTTCTTTAGGGTTTGTTTTAAAGGCTGATGATGAGGCTATTATATTCAGGATCAAGGACAATTATGTTTTTACGAGTGACGTTTTGTCTCACCATTTTTTTCTCCTTACTTCTAGTCACAAGTTCTCTGAATTGTTTTTTTTTTTTCATGGGTTGAGCAACCCTCTGAAGAGTATTTAGCTCATTTGACCTACAACTTGTCATTAAAACTGAGTATACAAGTATAAACAATAAATAGTGGGATCTGTAATGTTCTGATCATTAACCAAGAAACTTGAGATGTGACTTATTTCAGTCAATACAAACAGTTTAGTGTTGATTCACAGTATTCAATCTAAGTATTATTTCTTAAAAGATGTGCTGAGTCGTTTAATTTAATACAATGTATTTAAATATGGCTTGAGAAAGGAGTTAGGAAAAATGTCAGGCCTTTGCTCACAAACGGGTGTATGCTAAAACAAGCTAGCAGGTTAATGCCAAGGGTCACAACATTGAAGGGGCGCTATGCAGAATATGCCATTTCTTTGTTGTTTTCTCACTTTTTGCTTGCAGGTTTTTCTATAGAGCTCTCCCTACAGCTTCAGAATAGATATTTGGGTGCTCCAATGTTTACTTGTGTCTGACTCCTCACTCGGTCAGGCTGCCGTCTCCTCTTTCTCTTTTCCTCCGACAATGCTTTGCTAGCTTTCTGTTTCTTTCTTGTCGGCTCAGCCATGACGATAGTGTGAAAAACTCCATCACAAACTTGTTCTTATAGCTAGCCAGATCCTGAATGGGGGCGTGTATGTGTGCAGTGCCGTGAAGCAATTCGTAACAAAGTATTTAAAATAAATTCAGTAGTTTGATTATTTTACTGACATTTTGATATGTCATATGTTTTTTCTCACAGCCTTAGTTTCTGTTCACTCTTCCAAAGTCAAAATACCACTTCTGTAATATTCTTACTAAAGTAATCCATACCAAAATTGTTAATTTGTCTGTTACCTGCACTCACACATATATCTGTCCCCCAATCCTCGCTCTCTTCTTGGCTTCCTGTCTTTGCATGTGATATTTTAGGCGACTCTGGAGGGATGACAGTTCTAACCAGGCCTATTAGGTAACCCTCAGGGTGCCCTCAGCACTGATTTGAGTACCATTAATTTTCTATTATGGAGTGCTGAAGATGTGCCCCTGCACAGTCATTCACCTGGCTTATTGAGTCTCGCACACACCAATTGTGGACTTTTCCAGGGCAGTGTTGCTGAAGGTTTAGTGCAACCCCTCTGGGGAGCTAATTTATTATTTGCAGATATTGATCTGGCCGGGTAGGCCAGCCCAGCCGTGGCCAATGTTGACTCTGCTCTGGCCTGTGGCGACTTTAACCCTTTCCAGACTGAAGTAGACACACACTGAACGGATGGTCAGTGGCTGTTTGATCACTGCTATTAGTAGTTCTTTCAATTCCTTTGCTTATTCAATAGTCTGTTCATTAAAATGAGAAACGGATCGATGCAATTTGCACTAATTCAAGAGTATATTTTTGTCTTTCTGGATATAGAACTTCTTTTTTCTTTGCAAACGGACAACACAATCATACACACACACATACACACACACACACACACACACACACACACACACTGTCTGGCCTATCCAAGGGAAATAAAATCACAGTTAAGAGGAAGGAAAACAAATTTAGAAGGTCAGACAAAACATTTATCAAGCTGTGTGTGTCTGGTGAGTAAATAACAGAGGAACAGTAAAGGGCATGACTCTGAAACCACCAGATAACCACAGCAGATCATCATACACAGTTTCAAGATTCACTGCATAGAACAGATATTTCTCAACGGGTTTCCTTCAGAGCATTCGCTAATACTCTTTCTCCTGTCTTGCTGCTTTATTTTGAACATTAAACTGAAACACATAACCTAGATTGGACATCTTATGGCACCTCTCCAGTTTCAGCCATATAGTTATTAAAGTCTTACAGTATAGACATTAGGCTATGTATTAAGACGCCGTGTCTAAACATCTGCAGTATACGAAAAAAATTGCTCAATCTATGCTATTATATAATAGAAAATAAGTTGAGCAACAAACCAGGCTTCTTAGAGAAGTGAACAAGAGGAGAGTTTAACTTTACTTTAAATAAAATATCCAGATGTCTTTTTGTGCATGTGTGTAGAAAGTAGGAATATATGCCTACATGGGAATTGTCTTTGCAATTTATGTCTTTACCCTGCACAAACTCACATACTGTATGAACCTGGTCTTCACACACACACACACACACTCACACACACACACACACACACACACACACACACACACACACACACACACACACACACACACACACACACACACACACACTCATGTCCAGGGACCAATAAGTTGCTTCCCACAGGTCTCCTCAAGGCCCTGCTACAACCTCAGACACAGCATGGCCCGTCCCAGCCCTAATTGGTATTTAATGCTCTCACCGAACCCGAGAGGTCAAACAGCAGTGTGTGTTTGTGTGTGTGAGTGTTAGTGTTTGTGTTAGGGTGCTGAGCCAAGTATGTCACAGGAGGTATTACTAAGAAACGACAAAGAGGAAACCTACTGATTGCACATCTATGGATGTGTGTCCTGTGATGACTGCTGGGTAGCCTGAATGGTAGGTGAATGATGATAGCTGTCCGGAGAGGAATTATGGAGGATAATAGACCACCGTTTTCCTTTATACTGGTTGTTATTATAGCCTTTTACTTGATCTTTATGGCCTAGAACATAAAATAAAGGTCAGGAAATTTTCTAGGGATGAAAGTGCCTTCAACCAATCTAAATTTGTCCATACTCCCTCTGTAAAGGCGATTTCATGGTTGACAAGCCTGTCTCTTGTTGAATTTGGCTTAACCTCAGAAGTTGGCCCATATTCATCTTCCATATTCATGCGAGTCACTGAAACTGAGGTGGAGGTCAGAGAGAAGACATCGCTAATGAGGAAACATGGTGGAGTGGATTTTCCACTGTTTTGCTGCGTAGTCTCTGCTAATGCTGTTACGAAAGAGTGGGCAGGCTGCCCGTGGAGCTCTGATGGGGAGGAAGACAGAGGGAGGAAGCCATTTCTTGCTCCCCTTGTCTCCTTCCATGCCACTTCCAAAACTGTCTGCCTTCTGCCAGAGACCACAATCCATGGAGATGCTCCATGCAGCTGTCTGCACTCTGAGAGAAGAGGAAAGCATAAAGGTTGCGAATAATGAAGGAGGGGGCTGAAATTTATGAAATCCAGATCTCTATAATTTTTTCACTTGTTCAACAATGCCCTTTCTTGTTATAATAGGATCAGTTGTACATAAAAACAACTCTATGGCTATGTTTTATAACTTTATTATTTCATGCTCTGCTTGTAATATGATCTTCTTTGTTCATTTGTTTGTTTTTTGTTACATTTAGTTGGCTAAATTCTGCTTAAATTTGTTATTGTTGTTGAGGACCCCATTGAAAACGAGACTGTGCATCTTAAGGGGTAATTCCTAATGAATCATTTCCTAATAATGGGAACAAATATCATTACCCATTTGTGTTGTCCCTGGCATTTCATTCCGTATCTCATCTACCAGATCATTCTGCTGTAAATAAGACAGCATAGTGGGGTTTTTATGCTTTCTGTAATTATCAGACTTGATCTGCTCTCAGCTGTGCGAGATATGTTCGGAATCTGGACGGGTCCAGACAGACGAGGCATACCTTAATTAAACATAAAGAAAGGGTGGAATTTTACATCCAGCCTTATTTACTAAAAATGGTACATGCTCTTGGTTTTTCTAATGAATGCTTTTTTTCCTATTGGATTTACATCCATTACAGAGCTTTGGAACCTGTGCCATTACAAATTGCTCTATACGTAAAATGAGTAAATGCGGTTCTAAAGCAACACAGTTGTCAATAAGCATCAAGCAGCTGCCGCTGACATGCCTGCTGTCTCATCAGTAATCAGGCCAATCTGGTTTAGCAGAAAATGCCCATACACGGCGCAGCATTGATGGCAATGTCTCATTTCAACTTCATGATGCCTTGAGAAGGCAAAGCAAATCAGCAAATGTTCATGAATTCGACAGCACAAGCGTGGAAATTCTATGACAACTAGTTGGATTCGGTGAGCTGAGTGCCAGCACTTTGCATTAAGTTACACTAAGCACTAATTGGATGCTACCTGGCTCTACATCACTAGCAGCTCTGAACAGGATCAGAATCTGGCTCTGACTAACAGCAAGCTCTCTGGTGTTGCTGGCTGATTACCCTTAGCAAAGGGAAAACCAAAACGATGATGAGAAAAAAAATCCCTTCTCTTCTCTCGCACAAGCCCTTGGCCCTGTTGGCACTCTGCAAGCTTTTTGATTTTTCCTGATGTCTCTGAAATTGATTTTCAGCCATGATTGCATCGCCTCTCTGAGGATAATCAAAGATTTTAAATAATTGCTGCAGTATGACGGTACAATGGGGAATAATAAGAATAGTGGCTCCTTCCCCTTGCTGTCATCATCATAGAACATTTTTAGCTGCACACTTCACTTCACAACATACAGCACCTCTCAAATGGTTCCCAGTTGTAAGCATGACACCATTTTTTTGTTGGACTTGCCTTTTAAAATCCTGTGATGACAAAACATGCCATGGTGTCACAGCTGCGGAAATCTGTCATTGAAACCTATTTTTTTTATTTAGGTACATGTAGTTAATACGTAATCACTCATTATTTTTCTTTTGGCTAAAAATAAAGCTAATCTCTAAATAATAGTGACTCACTTTTCCCAGCTGATTCATACACACCTAATCAGCCATAAAAAGAAAAAGTTAATGTGCTCTGAATTGCTTCTACAATTGAACTTCAGCTTGACAACATAACTCTCAGTAGGGGTGCACGATTAAATTTTTAGGCTCACGATTCGATAAATATAGTTACTTATGTATGTATGTATGTATGTATGTATGTATGTATGTATGTATGTATGTATGTATGTATGTATGTATGTATGTATGTATGTATTATTCATGTGGATTTGTTTATTTTTAACATCCTGTTATGATGTATGTGTATGTTGTGTGTGCTTGAATTTCCCCTTGGGGATCAATAAAATATCTATCTATCTATCTATCTATCTATCTATCTATCTATCTATCTATCTATCTATCTATCTATCTATCTATCTATCTATCTATCTATCTATCTATCTATCTATCTGTCTGTCTGTCTGTCTGTCTGTCTGTCTGTCTGTCTGTCTGTCTGTCTGTCTGTCTGTCTGTCATATTGATTGCAGTTCATACAATAAAAAAAATATATGAATTGATTTTTGGAATTCTATGAATCGATTTTGAATTGGTAGAGGTTGAATTCACACACCCCTAGCTCTCAGTAACATTTTCCCTGCTTAATTTTGCTGCCATTGGTTTAAAAACATCTTGAGGAAGTGGTTGTGTGCTGTTACTCCTGGCTGCCCTGTATAAGAGAGACATCACCATCCTGGAGCCACCCTTTTGTGCCACAGTGAAAGATGGTCTCTCGTTTAGCGCGGAAATGTAACCAGTGTGTGCAAGGGGAGAAACAGATTGATTAGAGGGCGGGGGAAGATTAATAAGCTGCACAGGGCAGTTATGACACCCATTGTTTCACACATGCCCTGTAGAGGTGTGCCTCCCAAAATGCATCATTGTGTAAAATATTGACCTAAAGCATATCATTACTCTCTTTCTCCTATGTGCTTGCTTTGCTCTCCAAAGAAGGCTTCTAATCAGTAATAAACTGCTCTCTCCTTTTTATTTTTCAAGAAACTGCACTGGCTCATTGAACATACATGAATTGTATATATATACATATATACTGTATGGCTTGTCATAACTAAAATCTTGTCATGTACTGAACAACGCTGAATCAGGACACTCGAAACAGACAGAGACAATAACCCTAAACTGGATTCAGTGACACTATTCGGTACGTTAATACAGTTCACTCATCTGCCAGATTGCCCTGTGCAAAAATAAACTAAGAAACCCTGCAGAGATTTGAAAACATGACTGAGGCCAGATTCATAATATGCATGTTGTATATTATATCCATATCCATATCCATATCCAGACAAGCGTTTTTAAACAAGTTCTATTGATTTTATTTCTTTACATCTAGACTGAAAGTAGGGAGTTTAGAAAACTAAACAACTTTATTTATACATAATTATACAATACATACATATTTATACATTTTTTTAAAGTAGTGTTTGTATTACACTTGTACACTAGAAATGTATGTATTCATAACAGCAGATGTTCCCTTTTGAATGGAGTGAGTGCTGGTGTTACAGAGTGAGCCTATTTCTTCAAAGAATGTTTTTTTTTTTTTTGCATTGCATAGCCTTAATGTTGTCAGCATGTCTCCACCTGCACTAACTAGACCCCGGTTTTATGTGAACTAGGGACTTATTGCAGAGCTGAGTGGTTACTTTCAGAAAACTGAAGCTTTTGAGTATTTGTAATAGTCACAATAAATGAGCACACAGTATTACAGTCTGAATTGGAAAACACTTAACCTAAACTGTAACATTAAAATAAAGCCTAGAAATGACATAAGGATGAACGATGTAAACAATACATAAATACCCGGACAAATAACTACACTTCATTTATTGTACACTTACTCAATACTGCAAAAGTCAGTCATAAAGATGCATGATTAACATAAAGTACATACACTAATGTTCTTGTGTTTGTTGCTCGATTTAAAAGTAGCTGAAGGGAAATAAAGACAACCATTTACGGAATGTTGGCAATGTGTTGTAATGGATTGGGGATGACATTTGGGCTTTTACTAGACTAAGTGAAATCACAGCAGAAGAAAAGAAAACGGTTACAATCAGTGTTCTTTTAAGGTATTGTAATTATGACAAACAATTGGATTAATCTACCATATTTACCATTAACAGTTTTAGGATGCTGTCGTGGATGGGAAAATAATGCTTTACACAACAAAAATCTTTCACGCAAAAAATGTTTAAAGTGCTAATGGCATTTTTGTATGAAGAGTGAAGTGTATTCCAATTAGTTAAATAGCAAAGCTTGATGTTATCTGAAATTAGCTTTCATGTGAGATTTTCTACCCTTGTTATTTCTTGTTACTAGCTGGAGGCATGGCTTTGTTCCCCTTTCTATTTAATTTGCTGCCAACCTGTTTTATTTATTTCTGTGGTTGCAGAAATTGCCTTTTGACCTTGATGATTACAAAAAGTAAGTGAATTGAAAAGGCATTGATATCCAGAATTCAGTGGGCTGATGCACAAGGTTATTCATCTTCCTAGCTCGGTGCGGTTTCAGTTTTGCAATGGTCAGATTTTAGTTCTCGCTTTGCTGTTTTCATTATCTTAAGAGGGCAGAGGAGAGCTTTTTGCCAGCGACCTTATAAACTTCAATTTCCAATTCAGTACACCAGCGCACGCACACACACATACACACACATACACACACACACACACACACACACACACACACACTCACTCACACGAACCCACGCACGCACACACACTCTCTCTATCAGCGATAAAGTCATGCCCCCTCCCACCACACATATACACACTCCTACTGAAAGAAATCTCAATAACATGTGTAAAAAGTGACAATTTTCTGCTTAGGACAGACATAGACACTGCATTTTTGTCTCCAATAACTCTCAACTCTCAATTTATCGTAACTGTATTTTTTGGTAATAAACAGCATAACATGGGACCAGAATCAATTGGTTGATTTTGTGTAATACAGTGACTGCACATTTAACACACAAACTGGATGTTGTGTTAAGTTCATCTTTAGTAACAGAGTATGGGGAGCATCTGTAGCCATGCAAATGAACTGTACCAATGTTGTTGATTTCTATAGCATATACCATGCAAATAAATGTAAGGACAATATATAAATTTAAGAAAAATACATGAGCCCAGTTTTTATCCCTCATTCCTCTCTGGCTCAAAATCTCACACACACACACACACACACACACACACACACACACACACACACACACACACACAGGCAGACTCTGTATAGCCATATTACCTTTGACACCTGTAAAATATGGAAGTAATGATGTCTACTGTGGATGAATGGCTGAACGAGCCAGCAATAGGGCTATATAGTACCGTGTTCACCTTGGGGTTACTCATTCGATTCAAGGGCTGAATCTGAGTGATCAGAAATCCTTTCCATCTAATAGCAGTGTAGAAGAGACGGAACATTGCAAAAGAGTCTCAATGGTCCCACTGGGTTCTTGGTTTTCTTCATAATACAGAATAAAACCAATAAACCCCCAACTGATTGGTATACCTGATGTTGTAGTGTGCACATCCCCGGGAGTGCATTTAGTACTGGTCTTAATGTAATGTATGAGTAAGTGTGCCTACGACAGAACTGAGTTTATCTTGTGTTTTTTAGCTTGGTGACAGAACGTTAATCATGTGTTTACGGCCGTACTGCACCTCTTTCTTTCTCTGTTGTCCTTTTGGCAACCATTTCTGGTTGCTGGAAAAGAGTTTTATTATTCTAGCTAGTGAACAGACATGTCAACACTTAAGGATGACTCTCTGCAGTGGCCTCATGGATACCTGTAAAAAGATGTTGCTGTCATATCATATCCACCACACTGTGTAGGTTTATGCTCACCATCCACAGAATTCGTATATAGTTTGCTCCCTATCCATCACACCATTGTTCATGTTTCACTGGCATCACAGTCCTCTTATCCAGCAGCATCGGATGATGCTAAAAATATAATAAGTTAAATGTAGAAGATTTACAATTTTTTCACATAATATTTATATAAAGGTCAAAATAAATGATTGATATCATTTATAGGGACTTTTATATCAACATTATTTTATAATTTTTTTATGATTTATTGTTTGTAACTGATAATTCCATATGATTAACTTATTTTTATTTTTGTGATTGTGAATGTAGAATAAGTCACATTTGTCGTATTTAGTTCAACTCATTTGTAACCAGAGACTGAGAGACACTTAGTTTCATTGTAAATGCAGTTAACTGAACTGTGTTGAATGTACAGGGGATGAAAGAGAGGTAAGGGGGCTGTAGGGTGAGCAATAAAAGAGAAGTTGATTTTGGCTCTCCAGTGTTTCAGTGTTTTCTCCTCTGGCCTTTTCAAGCTTAGAGAGGCCCGGTGGGGGCTGAAGTGTGTGAGGCTGGAGTGCAGGGAGCACGGGGCACCGTGTAGGCTGAGGCTCAGCATCTGCCAGCCCAGACTGTCCGTGGTTTGTTCCTTTTCCAGCACATTCTTACGTAATTATCTGTGATAAACTCCTCTGCAGTCAAGCCTCAAATCCACGTCAGAGGCCTGGCTTACCGAACAACTCTGAGAAAGCCACATACACATGCACACATGGCCTTGAAGATGCTTGCGCACAAACACACACACATGCAAAGAGACACACAAATGTTCATTCTCACACACCTACACACACTTAGATTCACACAAACAAAAGTTTGGACTGCACTGTCAAGTGGGTTTTGTATTTTGGTGCCAAAGGAAGGAGGGTATTATCCCGGCTGCCACATTGACACTCAGATGGAGTTCAGCAGACTTCAGTGGTTCCTGTCGTGCCCAGCACTTTCCCCTCTCAACACTAAGTTGCTCAAAGTCCCCATGACAAAGAACCTGCAGATACTCTCTACTATGCCAGAATCGGCACTACAAGAAGTCTTGCTTCTACTTCCTGGCTTTGAACCACTTTGACTACTCAAAGTTCAACAGACAGAAGTGAGGGTTATGTTGTTCAGTAAATTATGACCTCCTCTTGTGTCTTTCCTATCGCTTACCTCGGAGATGTTGTTTATATTGTTATAATTAGCCGTCCATGCATGCACGTTGTTAAGATAATCATATTTTGTACCATATTTTGCTACAAATTGGGGCACAAAAATGAAGAACAATGGCCTGGTTTTGAGTTCAAAGAAATAATAACCATATTATTTTCTTGCCATGTTTTTTTACAAGGGTTCTTGGATCTTCGTTTTGCTGTGTATTATCTAGTCTGATGCCAGCAGAGCAGGGGATGACAATGGAGTGGTGTACGGCAGAAGACTGAAGGCTGTGCCAGCAGGATAAGAGAGTGAAAAACAGAGGAGGGTGGGGGTTTCATTAGCATAACTAGCGGGATGCCCAGAACCTTTCTGGAGTGGCATGTTTACGGCACCAAGCTTGGCAAGAGCACACTCATTTTATAGGGTTTATTAAGGAGACAAGGGGAGGCACAAGCAGGATTTGGGATATTGTCGGTGGGTGTGTTTTAGTGTTTGCGCTTGCTTGCATGTGTGTGTGTGCAAGCGAGCATTTGCGTTTATGTGTGCGTTTGGCTGTTTTGTTTGCATGTGTGGGGTCTGACAGGAGGTGTGCTGGGTTTCAGCGGCTGTGTGGCGGCATCTAGCCCAACTACTTTTACATGTTTGTATTTTGGCTTAAGTGCCCTTTAAAAGCAATGAAATAGAAAGTGCATTCATAAGCCAATCCTCAAGAATGATCCCATTTCAGAGGAACAGAGAATGGGGCTCTTTGTTTTGCTCTGGATCTTTTCATCTCTCTGAGGTCATTTTCACAGAGCAAACAGGGAGACTCATTATCAACCTGCACCTGAGAGGTCAGAACCTGAACTCTCCCCCTCCCTCACTCCCTGTCCACCCCCTCCCTCCCCTCAGCCGGGCCTCCGCTCACTGCTACCTCTGGTCTACACTCGGGTTTATTAGCGCAGAACATCTTTTCCAGTGACTGAGCTTGCCCTTATTGTCTACAGCGGTCAGGGTCAAGTCAAGGGCTCTCAGCCTAGATTGGAATCATTTGTCACATGGTCCCGGACTGCAGCTGATTTCAGCAGAGGCCAGGGTGAGGTACACAGCGGTTCCAACACCACCTCTGACACAGGGAGCAGGGGAGAGTAGCCACCGGACTACGCAGATGGCCTCAACATATTACACAGCCACTGCTTGCCAACAAAAGAGCCCCTCCTTTCCCCTTTTCTGCTTGCGAGTTTGAGGAGAATGAAATGGGAGACTGGATTGAGAACATAAATGGAACACACTCTCTGGGTTGTCAGGACATATGCCTCCAAGTTTGGAGCCCTTTCTGGGACCTCTGTCTCCCTTTAACAGTCCAAAATTGCCACATGAGTGACCGTGATAATGACTGCACCTTTTAAGCCATGAAAGCCATGAACATTTCCGGCAGAGGACTTATTCCTTAAATGATGTAAACCGTGCAAAGTGTTGCAATTTGGTTTTGGAGCATGGGGGAAGGTTTATTTATTTTTTTTATTTTTTTTTACCCTCCACCTCTCTCCATGGTCAGCAGGAGCTTGTATGAACAATGGATCGTGCTGAGGTAGCATGTGGAAAATGACTTTAATACACCATATAGAATGGCTTATTGCTTTGGTCAATAGGACTGCAGTGAAGATGGTGTATTTTGCCGCTTGGGAAGGTTAGACCTGTCAAAGGGCCACAGTGACTGATACCCAGACCCTGCTTATGAGGTCCATAATGGGTGTGTGCATGTGTGTGTATGTGAGGCGGGGAGGGGGCTGACGGACAAGCAAAGTTATAAAGGTTACATATGACATACACCTTGCAATTAAGCATTAGATTAGTCCTTTTTTTTACTTTTATATCTAAGAATATTTCATTCATGGCTCAATAGAATGTCGAGGTGGCACTAAAAGTGCGACGACATAAACTGTGAAATAACAAATATTAACAGAACCCTGAAACAAATAAACAATATGTTTCTGCAACCTAATGAAGAAAAAACATGGAAATATGGAAATAGTGGGAGAACAAGGGGGAAAAATAGATTGAGCATCGGGCCATTTTAACTTGTTTTCCCTCAGAGAGGCCAAGTGCGGAGGTGAAGGTCACAGAGAGACTAAGCACACAGCTCATAAACAGCACAGCTGGAGGAATCATTGAAATATAGCCCTTTGTTTTCTCTGGGCCGTAATTGGCCCTGAAGCCTTCTTCCCCTTCCCACTCTCTCCATCTCTCTCTCTCTCTGCCTCTACCTTTCTCTGTCTGTGTTTTGCACCAGCGTGGTGCAGTTTAGAGACCCAGATAATGACTTTAGGGTTAAAGGGCACACCTGTGGTCATGACAATACACAATACAATAAATACAGAAAAACATAAACAAACATACTGGGAAATAACAGTCATAGCCATGCACTGCTCCTTCCCCCCCACGCAGGTTTTAGGTTAGCTGAAACTGATTAATACATACAGTGATAACATTGTTATATTTGATCATTCTTTTTTATTACAGGTCAAGCTGTATTATTTCCCATTATTTTTCTAAAATTGAAATTGATTGAAGGTCAGCAGAAGGGTTGTGTTTTCAACATCATACGAGAGGCAACGAAAATACTCATTTCAGTGCTGTCAAAGGGCAGCTATATTTTCTTTAAAATGTTCCACTTCCACTAAACAACATGACATTGTCTTCATAGTTCACCATGTTATGCAAAGAAGCTAAATGTTATTCTTGGTGCCCTTTTCAAAATTGCTTCAGACAATGGTCTTACTAGCCAAGGTTCAAGCTCATCTCTTCCTTTTTTTATCGTTACTCAATCAGCACACTGGATGGGACCAAATCACCTGACCTAGTCCAAGGAACACCCACGGAGTCAGTTTCAACATATGTTATGGTCACCAAGCCCTGTGGTATTCTACATGCATGGTTTCAGATATTCTCGTAATAGTTTAGCTAACAGGTCAGAGTGAAAAAAGGAACATGCAAAACTTTACAGTTAATTACAGAAATGAGCAGACAGAATACATTTTTTTCACACTCATACCACTGTATGAAGTAAAACTTTAAATTCAGCCTTTTTTTTATTTTCCTCAATCTAATTCAATCAATTATCAACAATAAACTACACACTCTTGATCCATTCAGTTATTAATTCAGGACATAGGAAATTTTGATATTCATTCAAGTCTGTCATTAATGACACATTAGATGGGGACCATACAGAGATACAGAGTTAGACCAACTTTGGATGCCCATGTCTTTTTTTGTACGTGTAATCAAATGCATGCGTTCATAGTACTTTTCATTAAGTTGACGGTGGTGGAACACCTCTTGAGGGATTAGCTCTAGAAGATGGCTGTCGCTCCTCCTGACTGGAGGCCTGAGATCTCTGAGTAGAGAGGAGAAAAACAGTATCAGATCCAGCCTGAGATAGCAGGGCTTTGCCATATAATTACCATGTTAACCCAGATGATTCTCTCTGATCTCTGCAAACATCAGGGCGCAGGCCCCGCCAGGCCGGCTTAGGCACAGATCTGTCACAGTGCACTGTGGGACACTGGATGTATGTTAGCTTGCTAGCAGGACTTTTGATGTGATCTTCATGCGCTTTATTTTAAACCCCTTATGTGTTTTATTGCACACAGTTAGTACAGGCGCTTACATTGTCAAACCCTAGCAATGTAAATTGTAAAACCTATTTGCAAATATTTATACGAAAGGCCTGTAGGAACTGTGAAACCTTGCTTCATGGTTCCTTTTGTAAAAAGTATTACGCCTCGCATACTCTCACAAATAATTTTCTGATCTCCAGCGTGCTGTAACATTTAAACATTTAATCTTTTTTGAAAACCTTACAGTATTGTTCAAAATCGTATTTTTTCTGATTCGTTAAATCTGTTATTCTACACCTAAACCTCTTTTTTTAATCTCAAACCACACAAAGTAGGGATATGTGAGATGTGAGACCCTTTCCTTCACTGAGTGTTAGTGGAGATTCTGTCTTTGGTTCCTTGCTTTCTAAGCCTTATTGATCTGTGGGCGTTTTTTCTCCCCCATTCTCCAAAGTCACTAAGCTTGCATCAATTCATCTTAATCTGTTTGCTCCTTAAACCCGGAACAAGGCATGTCTTGTTTCCTGGTTGTAGGAGTCTCTCGGCTGGCTTCCCTCACATCCTTCCTAGCCGGGCTTCTCCTGGGTGGCAACAAGAGGCTTTTCATATCGAATCAAGTGTTATTGAGTTTCCCCACACATCTCTTATATTCCCCCTTCTTTTTCATTCTCTCCATCTCTTTTTTTCTTCTCCTCCATCCACTTTTAACAAAGCATTCCTTTAATGACTGTGGGATTATGGGCCAACCTTTTGCAGCCAGTCTGTGGACTAGCCTGTAATCTGACCTCATTACATCCCCTGCGACAAGCTCCTGGGTCACCACAGAGTGACTATACCTTATCCTTTTGAGAAGACAAGCTGCACACAAGCCCCCACCCTGAGATGGCACTTACTCAACCAAGTCAGGCATCCAGGCCACCCTTCCCTCATCGCCATACCTGTCCACCAAAGCGTAGGATCCCTTGATCCTGTTCACTTCCCTTAACTTCTCCTCCATTACGGGGCTGCCAAGATGAATGGTCGTTTGTGGGGCCAGATGAAAACACAATTGTGTGGGTCCAGGCATGGTGGTGTCACTGATAAATGTGGAAGCTACATGTTCCTCAGGCTCCTAATTTTCTGACAGAAGAATTGTGTAGTGTTATATAAGTTCATGTATTATATTTTGACAATTATTGCTGACTTAACATGACTTTAAAAATCTTATGTAAAATGCAATGAAACAAGATGCTTTGGCACACAACAACAATACAGTACAATAAATAATGCATTTAAAAACTACATTCAAATTATATTTATCAAGTGTATTTCAATTCAAGAGTAACAAGCTGGTATGTGGTTATTTCTGTTCAAATAAGCAACTTCTTTTATCTATCCCTTTCCATTTATGCCTTCTTTCTCTTCAGCCTTCTGTGACTCCAGTGCTCCTACAGGCCACCTTTTCATCTTTGCCCCCTTTCTCTTGCTACTTCCAGTCCGTCCCCCTTTCCATCCCTTCACTCCCCCTGCACGTGTCCCTTCATCCCACCAGCATTTGAGGGTCAGGTGTTGACAGCAAGCTGGCATGTTGTCAGGCCTACTATGCCGGATTGTGCGGTTGCACTGTGCTTGAGAGGACAAGGGAGGCCAAAGCAGGTCCATTACATCACCCCCATCAACACTGATTGGGCTCAGGACGGTGGTCCATGCATGCTCATGAGCGGTTGGCCCGGCCCGGCCCATATGCCTTTAATACAGGAACAGATGTGGAGCACAGACCCTGAGCTCTCACTCCCCTTATTCCCTCCCTCTGCCCTACACATTGCCTCAAGCCAGCCATGTTGTCCTGGGCCATACTTAGTGTGCTGCTAGGTTTAATGGGAACTAACTGGCATGCTTAGATGGTTGGGTGGAGATGATTTTTATATCAGATGGCCTCCCTCCAGAACTGTCTTTGTTTTGTTCTGCACTGAGAAAAAGGGAGGGAACAAAAGTCCAAGAGGCGATGACAGAAAAATGAATTGTTGGCAGATGATACCAAACTCATATATCATCAAGCCGTTTGGGACATGGTTTTCTTTTACAAACACACCAAATGGACCAAAAAAAGGTTTGGAGAAATCTGTCAGTTGATATTTCATCACTTATCAACTCTTGTTGGTATTTTTTTCCAGACAGTAATGATAACTGTAAGCAAAACAAACTGCACTGGCCTAACGGATGCTGCCTTTCCAAATATATTTTGAGTAATAGTGATGGGACACCATTTCCTAGAGAATTATTGATGGTCCCACACAATCTCTACTATGGGCACATCCATTTAGGAGTCCTTGGTGGGGAGCAGGTGAGGCTCTGCTGTGACTGTGTTGTAATTTGTTGGACCTGAACCAACTAGGGAGAAGGACTGTGCAATACCCCATACAAGTAACCCCATATCCAGACTTCATAAATGGGATGCAGATGAACCAGGGCCAATACCCTGGTTATTGTAGTTTGTCACAACTGCTGTGTACCTCCAACTGCTGTGTCAGTGAGCAAATACCCTGCTGAGTTTCTCTGTGTGGCCAAGACAAGAATAGGCCTGTTCAGTCTGTCACCTTATTTTAGTTTTCCAGGCCAAATAAGGCGAGGATGGGAGGTATCAACGGAAGCATTCACACATGGATAGAGGAAAGCACCGAAAACATTGAGACAGGGTAATTGGGTGGACAGAGTATGTAAACACAAGAACAAAATAGAAGGGGAAGGAAAACGAGAAGAGGAATAAAAGAGCAGAGTAATATGATAGTGAATCAATGGACACAAAGCAGCAGGGGTTGACGCATATCTCAGCAATAGCATCCCTCTACTGTTAGCTGTGCCAGAGCAGCACAGACACAGCCAATCAGGTCCTCAGGTCTCTGGCAGCCATATCCTGGAGAGGGATTACCGACCCTTCCTATTGGGCGGGACAAGGCCTCCTGGTCTGAATTCATCAGCGACACGGCGTACGAGATGTAGGAAGCAGGTTAATAGACACTCATCAGACATCTGCCGCTGGGTTACCGTCCAATAATCTTCTCCCTGGATCTGCTGCCAGCAATTGATGACCACATTTTTTCCCCTAAATCCTTCAACTGCCCTCCCTCTCTCACTCTCCCTCCCCACCTCTCTGTTCCTCCCAACCTCTCTTCTGAGTACACACAGTTACACACAGACAATTGTAGTCTGCGGCTGGGTTAAACACACACAACTGTGCACACGTTTTCAACCTCTATACTACCTATCAACCATTATACTCCTCTGATGGCAGCAGACTTTTTCAATTTGGAGAGCAGCTTCTGATGGAGTCTGGTGACAGATTTGGGAGGCCAGTGGTGGCTCAGTGTGGCTGTGCGCTGAAAAGTCCACTGTCATACAAGAGCCAAGTGTAATCCTCCCTTCTAAAGAACATGGCCCACATCCCCCTGCTTTAAACCACTTCCTGCTCACAGCGTCAATGAGGAATGACATTCTCTGGCTCTGTCTGTCTTTCTTCTGTCTTTTTCATTTTGTATTTTCTCTCACTCGATCCCTCTAACTCACTCTCTTTGTCTTTTTACAGTTACAGTGAAATTGGTACAACACTTAATGCCACTTGCATAGATTCATTTGCTACTCTCTGTCCAGGCAATTTGTAAGCCTGTTTTCTCAGAGGTTGTATGCATGTTGTTCTACAGTATGTGTTTGTTATTAGTTCCCTTTATTTATGTGAATTGTCATGAATTGACATCAATTATATACTGTTGTCGATTTGATCTTTTGTGAGATAATTTATCAACGCTGTAGCCCTTATTACCTATTTTATTACTATTTTTTTATATTGACAATTTGCAGCATTTAAGGTTAGAATTACACTCCGGGGCATATAATGGCTCTCCTAATGATTGCGTCCACATAACTCCAGTGAAAATCATGTGGCTCCTCTCTTATTGACTGTTTTCTCAACCAGGTTCAGAGGGCAAGTAGAGAGTGAAGCTCCCTCTCTCTGCTAGGTTATTTATGACTTTTCTTCCGCAAAGTTATTTTTCTTTCTCTGATTGCCTAGCAGTGTGTTAAATCCGACGTGTCGGGAGATTACTCAGCTGGCCGTCAAGTGCACATGATCAATTTGCCATGATGAGAGGAACTGGATCACACAACCCCTGAAATCTCTCAGTGGAATCTGTGGGGGGGAAGTCCTCCCCACACACACACACACACACACACACATACACACACACACACACACACACACACACACACACACACACATATTCATGGAGGACGCCAATGTGGTAGTCATTTCAGCCGCCAAAATCAAATGGAGGTTCAATCGTTTCCACATTTCTTAAGATAACATTATGAGAGGGAGAGAGATCGGAGGGCCGGGGCAATCAAACATGTTCTGTTTGGTGATGTTTCTATGGACGGAGAAATAATGGGGCCATGGGATGAAAGGTGAGACATGTGTAAGAGCAGTTCCTGGGTTCAACTATCGGACAGTGCCACTTGTTTCTGACTTCACACACGCATAGTTCACTGCTGTCAAAGGCAGCCTGTTACAGATGCCCTATGGCCACTCCTCATAGCAATTAGTGCAATTGGATCTAATAACTTTGGGAATTACTAGAAAAACAGGAGGGGAGGGGTCAGTTACAAAACCTGTAGGGTACCAAGCACATGTTGGAGTATTTAGGTATACATCCTTTGAAAACTTTCAATGTGAATGTAAATCCATAAATATGAAGCAAAGACTGTCTGTTGTAGCTTCAGTGCTATCTGTTAGCATGAGCCATTCATTTTCTCTGGAGGTTTCCTGAAATCCCCTGATGCGTGAGAGGGGAGTGGTTACTCGCAAAAGAGTTATTCATAACTCTTGATCCTTTTGTGCAAGGGATCTATGTCAGACAAGGGCGCGTTGAATGCAGGCTGGTACCCGTCTTTGGGACTCAGATGGACTTTGGGACTTGTAGAATGGGCAAAGGGGCGTTTCTCCGTTCACACTTGAGCTCTGCCCAGCCATGCTGAACCCCCCGGCCTTCATCTCTTCTCTAGGCCATCATCTCGACTCACCCAGCAACAGAGTAATGAAGTGGAGACCATTACGGTCACTATAGCTAATACTGGGCTAATGGAGTTCAGATAGAGGACCACTCCACCTATACCCATCAAAATAGGCTAGAGCAGTTAAGACACAATTAAGAACTGGAAAGGCTGAACCTTTGGAGCTATCTTTTTGAAATTCAAATATGCTCTTCATTATAGTGGATGACACATCACTCAGTCTGCCTTTTTATGCTTTGAGGGAATGTGAGCTTAGTGTGTGCTTACATTCTGAAAAGTGAATATGATATCATTCTTTATACAGGGCAATGCTATGCAGCATTTGCAAAGTTGAGAAATTATTTCCGCCTGGGCTCTTGTATGCCTAGATGAATGCATACACTTGCTAACAAACAAGTTTGCTATAACCGTGGTCACAGTCTGCCTGAGCCTTTAATGAGGGCCTTTTTGTCACGATGGATCTCCTTCTGATCCTCGGTGAGTGAAATTTCTGCAGTCAGCAGTCAGCACTTCCCCACACAGTAGCTTGCTGCTGCAGAAATCCACAAGCCAGGAGATTTTTGAGTTCCAATGCCGCCATATTTGAGGCTTCTGTCACATTCTATGTTCAGACTGGCCTCTGCCTTGGCCACATGATTTGCTACACTCCAACTCCTGATGCCAAAAACTGTCTTCCTCTGACTTCTGACATCAGCCATCTTTAAACACTTTGCACTGTGCTGCATTCTCTCAAATTTCTCATTTTTTCTGTCTCTGTATTCTCTCTCACATTCTCTCTTTTGTGATCTCTCTTTCACTTGCTTTTCCCCTTTGTGTTCCTCCTCAGCGATCTGGCTTACAGCTGAAGCTGATTCAGGCATGGCAGGGATCAGATGATTTCAGCTGGAAAAACTGCATTCTTTTTGCATATTGCTTTGAACCCTGCTATTATCCAGTTGCCTGTTTTACAGTAATACCCTTAAACAGAAGACTGATGGAGAAACCTTTGCACAGTCTGTTTCTGGTCCAACAGCACTTGGAAAAAAAGATTCCTGTACAGGGGTTGGTTGACACCCAGAAAATAATGGATTTTCTGTGCTATTGTCTGGCTCATGAAAAAGGTATTTAAAAAAAAAAAAAAAAAGAAAGAAAATAAACTGCTTTTATTTTCTGTACTTACAAGACTCTCATTTTGCTTAATGTGAACAACTGCAAGATCCACAGTACTTTTATGGGAAATAAGACAACTGCAAATCGTAAATACACGCCAACAATAGCTCTATTATGATAACGTGTTGTACATGATGAGGGTAGTTCATATCATGTTTTGAGGAGTGTTGGACAGGGCCGAGGTGAATACAGGGTGTAACCCTTTGGGGGTCCCGAGAGGTTCCAGGGTGATCCAGAATGGGCGATGGGCGTTTCTCCCCGTTCACACTTGATCTCTGCCCAGCCATGCTGAACCCCTCAGCCTTCCTCTCTTCTCACGGCCATCATCTCCACTTCTCTCCATGCAGTAGAGTAATGGAGTGGGGGACATTAGGGTCACAGTGGCTAATACAAGGCTAATGGGGATCAAACAGACGCCCAGCCCACCTATACCCATTAAGTGTAGAAGTAAATGAAAGAAGGACAATATGCAGGGAGTGTCCAAGCCCCAGTGGTTTTACTGCTGTCTGAGCTGCTCATGAAATAATTTTTCAGTGCTAGCTGTTAGTCTTTATATTACAAGAAGTGTAGTTATTTGAGGTTGAGTTCAATTGTCCGACATTTATAGATACATATGCTGTTGCGATACCTCATTTTAAACTTACTAATTATGTAAGACATTGCTTGTCATTTCCATCTTAGTCAGTATTACTGGGTTTACTTTATCGTTCTAAATGAAGTGTTGTATTATTATTATTGGAAATAAATTATGTGTTTGAACCTTACCCTCAACAAAACATATTTACCTTAATTTCTGAAACCCCTATCCCAACTTGTTCCAGCCTGTCTATATCTCTTCCTGGCCAGTAACTATAGGAGGAAGGCCATTATTCCAGATAGAGGTGTTAGCCGTGCTGGGCCGACCTGTATTGATCGACTGTGAGAGGACGCTGAGCGGGGGAGAAGGACTATTTGCTTTAAAGTTCAATGGCTCTCCACTGGTGTTAGTGTTGCAGCCACAGGAGCAATCGATATCTGGACAGGGACCCGTGTCACGAGACACGCTCCCCATTTAGAAACATCATAATACCGTGCTGATGCTGGTACCCCACGGCCAGAGCTTGTGTTTAGATTTTTTCTATTTCCGTCTTTACTCCCCACCTCCCTTGTGTCTTGGTTGTCATGTTCCCCCTTTGCACCTTACAAGCTGCTTTCTTATTTCATACTGTAGGATGGGTTTTAGCATAGCGGGCTGGAATCAGTGTGAATTGTAATTATAGATGATACACATGGCTGGAAGGGAGAGATACAGAGAAAACACAGAGCAGAATAAAAGGCAAACAGTCATTTGCAGCAAAGGTAGGTGTCACAAGGTAACTGATTATGTAAAGAACACAGTGAAGGTGTTCAGCGGTGTGTGTGTGTTTGTGTGTGTGTGTGTTTGTATTTGTGTTTGTTTGTGCGCCTTCCCACCCCCCTTTTTTGCCTATGAAATAAAAAAATACATAATAAAATGTGCTCACTGCATTTCTTGGCTGTGGTTCAAGTGCTAAGGGGAAAGAAAGAAAAAGGGCACCATTGTTTCTAGTTCAAGGTGTGTAATGCACAGAGGCGTACATACATAATGGGGTATTGTCAGGGGGTTAGTGTGATATTAATGCCCTGGTTTGTCCATGCTATTTGGTGCAGTGTCGCTCCCTGAAGGGAACAGTAAGAGGAGGCTGCTCTAACTACTCTACCCCCTCCACACCCTCTTCCCCCAAGGCCCCGACTAGAGGTCACTCTGTTTAGCACAAGAGGCGAAGCCCATTTTCGTCATGATGCACCAAATACATTCCTCTCCTCTTTTCTGCTCTCTTTCGTTCGTAAACATAAATACCCCGCCTTGCCTCATTGTGTCCCGAGCGTTCACCCTCATTTTAAACCCTCTCAGTATCTCTGCTCATCCCTCTGTGTAATCCCTCTCTATCATACAGTATGCATTTGCATAGCTGCTCTATGGCTGTGCATACATTTGCACTACCTCCTTTTACCAGCACTCCTCCCAACAGCCTACCGATGAACCTATTTATGTTTGAACATTTCCACTGGCATTTGAACTCATCCCATTGATTTCTTTTTGGCGAGAGGTTGTGAGGCAGTTCCTTAAAGGGGCTGAAATCGACCATCTAAATATTTGACTAAGGGGTCACTGAGATCGCAGCAGGCCCGAGCGAGAAATACAGATGGAGGCGAAACGTGAGAAACAGGGGAAGTGGCTGGGCATCTCCGAAAGGAAGAGGCTGGAAGGAAGATCCAGCCGGAGGTGGAGTGCCGCAGCAGAGAAGAGGAGGCTGCAGTGGTGAACATAGGCTGCATTTTACTTAGGCTCCACAAGAGGGTGCTGCTGGACAATCCATCCCAGATCTTTAAGACGAAGAGGGAAAGAACTCCCCCAAAACACCACATATATTTATATGTCTTTACATTTAAACAACCTCCACTCTGTCTTTCAAATAAAGTTATGTACTTATACTTAAGTTTCAGTCCCGAAAACTAAATTGATTTCCCTTGCATTTCTCTAAGTACTGCTATTGTGCATGTGTGACAGTAATTACATGCTAAGCCGTCAGTGACATCAAGCAAAATTGACTTCACTGTTCCCTTGCATTGTCAATCCATCGTTTTGCCTGAAAAAAAATGTGTTCCAGAGATAAATCTAAATGGAGAGGGGTCTTGACCGACAAAAGGAAGAAATGTAAAATAATAAATCTAATTGAATGTCAATTTAAATTACAATTTCTGCCTGATTGGGGAAGTGAGTGGCAGTGTCCAGAGTATTACCTGCCACATTGTTCCTCACTTCACTAAAAGGCAAGACTCTCTCCGCTTTCTTTCTTTCTTTCTTTCTTTCTTTCTTTCTTTCTTTCTTTCTTTCTTTCTTTCTTTCTTTCTTTCTTTCTTTCTTTCTTTCTTTCTTTCTTTCTTTCTTTCTTTCTTTCTTTCTTTCTGTCACTTTGTCATCTCTCTCCTCCTGTTTTCATCTGCACATCATTTTAGACCTCTTGTCATAATTCACATAGAGTCCCATCCTAAATTGCAGCATTAGGATGTACAGTACAGATGACAACATTTGCACTACAATCCCCTCCCATTATGCCCACCATGACAATAGCCCCAGGGCACACAGAGGGGCTCGTGTACAATCTCCTCTGGATCCTTTATGCTTAAATGAATAATGCATACACATATTCACTGTAAAACTATTGTGTGTCCTCATATATTAGCTTAGCACAAATGATGTATTTTACTGTACATTTGCCATCCCCAGCATATGTTACTTGTCAAGACAATGGTTCATAGATTTTGAAAGTAAAAAAAAATAAAAAAATAAATAAATAAAGGATTTGCATCAGAAACATCAGAGCGACGCTTGTCTTCACAATAGCTAGGCTCTACATAATCCACTTGTTATTGGGAGTTTAAATAATGGTAATTACTGATCTCTTTACATTGCATTCCCCCCCATTAACAAGCGGTGGATCTCCCCCTCTCTTCCTCACTGTCTCCTTCCTTGCACTACAGTTGTATGCTGCCGTGGTGCCTGTAGTCTGGTGTCTGTTGTCATGGTGTTCGTAGCCCATGCCAGATGTCATAGTTAACTTTGAGGGAGAGAGAGAGAGAGAGAGAGAGAAAGAGAGAATCATGCTAGAGGCTATTTTGTTGTCAGTGATTTAGATGAAACACAGAGATGTTAAAATGTTAGACTTGCCCCACAAAGCTACCCCCTTTTCTTGCTTTTTTTTATTTTTTTAGAGAGATAGTAAATTTACCTTGAGGGTACACAGCCTTTTGCTCTGCTAAATACAAGAGACTTGCAAAGCATTGTTTGAAATCAGCATGAAAACGTAGTTATCAGAGAAGAACTGAAAGTGGCTATAAAAATGTTTTATTTATATTCTTTTAATGTATTTCGAATAAAAAAAAACAACCCATCTCTAGTCAGGAGTAAAAATTGATTTCCGCATGTGAAATTGCATTGTGTCAGTTTAATTTTACATGACATGTTTTATGTCAATATATCATCCTCTACTTTTACACTCAGACTAAGTGAGTGAGTATGGCTCATTCTGAATTGTATCATTCTGGGAATGTAGTTTCTTATGATCAACTTAAATCCGTTTTTGAATAAAGGCACATCTCAAACCCCTCAGCGTGCCACTCTTTTGGCAAGCTTTTGCACTGATGTACTTTTTCCTCTCCTTCCATGAAAATATAGTTCAAATTACGGTGTTTTTTATTATTTGTACTCTTTGTTACAGGAAATGCAAAAATTTTGAATGCAAATCTTATTTAAATACATTTGAGAGTAATTATTAGTTTACATTATACAGTTAGAAGCTGTTGCTTCTTAAAGACAAATACAAAACATATGAACAATTCAAACAAGTTTAATGAATTATGAATAAATGTTAATAAATTATGGTTTATAAATAAATGCATATACATTGAATGCATTTGTGTATACAGTATATTATATTCATTAATGTATTACATACATAAATTATATATTTATGTATACGTACTATAAATTTACTTGAACTGGACTCCTGAAATGTACTTTTGTAATACTTCAAGTTGAGTTACATTTGAAAACCTGTGCTGCATCTACACATAAAGCATATCATTAAAACTTTTCTTAAGATTTCCTGCAATGAATAACTGCATGAAATGATATTGCAGAATAACAGAAAAAACTGAATCTCACTATTCCATATTTGTATTTATTAATTATTGAAACTATGTATGTTTTAAAAATGAAAGAAAACAAAAAGACATTTTCAGTATAGTTGTTATAAATCAAATTAATTATTCTATGAATATGTAGATTCTGTAGATACTGTACAGAGTGGAGCTGCTGTGAATGAATTAGACTGTAAACATTTTACATTTAGGCAATAATTCATCAGCTAACTTTTATTGGTTTAATTTATGGGAAAGCAATTTTCACTACCAGCACTGTGGTAAACATCGTTAATCAAAATACATTATTATAATGAAGCTGTTTTAAAATGTTTATTAAAGGAAATAAAAAAGGGGTTACCCTTGCTTTGTGCATCTTTCCATTGTCGTGATAATTAATAGCTAAACTGAACATTTTCTTTGCCAATGCAGATGAGGAGAGAGTGCCAAAGCAGGAAGAATAGTTGGACTATAAATTTAACAATAGGTAGGCTTAACCTTAAGTGATGAACGGTATGTAATATTACAGGAGTAGTTCCATGCAAATGCACCCCGCTGCCTCACACAATGCTGGAGACCACAGCCAATTAAATCCATCGATGTACCAAACTAGTTGGCTGATTTTCATTGGACAGTGGGTGGCCTCTGGATTTGTACATTTAGTGTTTGATAGTATTGTGAAGGAGGGAGGGTGTGTGAGAGTGTGGCTCCAGGTTGAAATTATGATTCGGTGAGCGGAGTGAGTCATCTTTGTAGCCTTGGCATCCTGGGTGGCCGCAACAGTGTTTACACGTTATATGTAAGTTGTGCAAACAAAATAATTTGAATGTGAGTACTAATATTCTATGGCACCGAAAAAAATGTCCGGTTTCCGCTTAGCCTTTGTTACTGTTGCCTACAGTATCCAGATCTGTTGGATAGTAATTTAGTTGACCTCATGAAACACATTGTGACTTTGTACCAAGACTTACGTCACAAAGTGAAGTGTTAACCCCCACCCAGTTTAGTTTGTGTCATTTGGTGATAGCCTTCTCTCTCGCTTTCTTTCTCTCCTGTGGCAGGGATGAGGAATCACCCACCACCACCACACCCTTGAGTGCCATTTGTTAATGAAGGCCAAAGTGTTAGATGATAAATATGGCTGGAGAGAAATGGCACATGTAAGTGATCTCATTTAGGAGCATTACATTTGAATTTATTGGGGTACTTAGAGGGGACAGAGGGGCCATGACTCTGAAGGAGAGGGGAAGGGTGCAGATGACTGACTTATAATAGACAGTGGGGTAGGGCTACTTAGCGACTAAAGATATATACCGCAACCAGAGAAGGATGCAAGTTTTCTGTGTTTATGTGGCATGTGTACGTGCTTACGTACAACAAAGTTTAGGAGATAAACAGTAGTCTGCATTTACCCTGTTTTTTGTATCCTCACCACTTTAATATCGGCTCCATTGTTAGCCTTGTCTTTGTATGTTGAATTATTACATTCCTGTAAATACCATATCAAGAAAAGACAGAACAAGACATTAAAAGATAATACCCCCTTACATTTTATACCAAACATGAATATGATGCACTATGCCTGTCAACTTTTCAAAGTCATGTTTTATGCACTAAATTCGTTGAAAACATTTCAATCATCATTACCATCGTAAAACACTGTTTGGGTGTAAAACCAGTAAAACATGAGTCTTACAAAGTGAAAAAAAACAAAAGCATGTTTATTAAACAGACATTGATTTGTGTAGGGACATGTTTGTGGAACAGTTTCCACTTGGTTTGGGACTCCTTTTTCTGTGCATAATCCTCGCATTGGAGAAAAAGAGCTTTGCAGGAGTGAGTTGCTCGTCTGCATGGTTCACGGTTAATTTATGTTCGGTTTTGTTACAGTAACTACACCCATACTGTGCAGTCAAGTATTCAGAAGAATCCTACAGTATCTATAAACATTGGCAGAGTGAGACACACAGAATAAAAGACCTGCAATACCTCCAACTGGTTGACACAATTTGGATTGCAGAAGACGAACAATATATTCAATCCATTTCTTGGCCCCGATGCATTTAGTAAATACAGTGCCTGGTTGCTAAGAGGGATGTTGACAGAAAATCAAAAGCAATGTAGCAGCAGCGTCCTATAATGGAGACTTAGCTCTACTTTACACTCCTCTTACAAAGATCTGCGATTTGAAAACAATCAATCCCTTCGTGAGAGCTTGTTATTTTCTCCTATAATAAGAGTAACGGCTTTTCATCAGTCTCGCACAGCACTGATTGTGTTTACACTGGAAACATAAGCATTCATGGCACGAGTGTAAATAGAAAAAATTACTATAGCGAGGTTTTTATTTGTGAGAATCCGCTCTTTCTTCTTTCTTCCTTCACTTGTCTGTTGAATTTGTTTTGCTGTGGTCAGATATTTTCGAGCATTGGAAATATCCTCATGCCGTATTGACGGTTTGCGATGAAGGTGACACAGCATGGCACAGAGCATCGGGGGGCCGTGTTTCTCCTCCCTGTCGTTAATGTCAGGCAAAGGAGTTTGAGATTTACCTGAGAGCACTTCCTCATGTTCGTAGACACAAGGACAGTTTTACATCCAGCCGTTTGTGGTGCTCTTCCATCATGCCTGTTTGTGGTCCTTTCTTCCTGAAAGTTGTGCATTACCAATTCTCACTTCCTGTTCGTATTCAGCTATATATTTTGGTGTGATACTGTATCTGTTACCTGACATTACACAGAAACATCTGGAGTCTCTGTTGAACCAGGTGTTGATATAGCAAATAAGCTTCCTTAGTAAATGGTTAATGTTTTGACTCACTGCAGACCAGTGGACCGGAGGAAATATTTCTTGTTAAGACCCAATAACACACTTAAAAGGACATTGTTTGTCTATTTTGGCAAGATCCTGCCTATGGCACAGCCTCTATTAGGCGTTTATTCCCACAAATGACCGTTTAACCGTCTTTTCCGCACCCTGACGCCTCGCCTGTTATTACCGCCATTGTCTCTCTTTCTGCTGTATACATGTGTGAGGCTGGGCCCTTTAATACGCGGAGAGCTTTTCCTAGGCTTTCCTACGGGCACACTGGTCTGTGTTTACTCCTCAGTCAGAATGCCTCTTTTCCACAAGTTTGACATGCCTTTTTGTTGCCATGGTAAGCCCTCCCTTAAAATATATATTTCTGCTTTTGGCCTGGATGTTTTTTTATCTCAGTGGTTTAGAGCCTGTTGCCCCCAGGGCCAGATTTAAATGTGTGTGGGTCTTCAAGGATTTTGCTGTTGAAAAGCCATTTGGATTGCAGCCTCACCGCCATACAAGTGCGACGGAATTGTGTCATTTCAGGTTTTTGAGCCATCGTTGGAACCAAAGGAAAGTCCAAAAGAGAAGCAAAAAACACAAGACAAAAGCTGATGAAAATGGACCAGATTGGATTATGTCAGACTTGGCATGTGCCTCGTTATGAGGGAAGTCTTCGTTCTGTCTTATCACACTCTGCCTTACAGCTAAATGAATTAAAGAAAAAAGAAAAAAGAAGGCAAAGCACAGCTCGGCTCCTTGGAAAACAACAGCCAGATCGTAACTGTATATACTGGTTTAAAGTGGTGTGGGCTCCACATGATTTTCAGTCACATAACAGGAAGTGAGGGAGGAAAAAAACATACACTGTGATTGCATTAACTTTGGGGACATGGACCACATTTTAAGCAATTAAAATGGGGCAATCGTTTCAACAATTTCTTTCCTGAAAACCATTTTCTCATTGGCACATGCTGTCACAGACTTGGATTTCTACCTGAGTATCAACCCATGGGTCCTTATGTTTAGAGAGCCACTACAGTATGTACAGGTGGGTTTAATTATCAGGGTGTAAGTATGAAAATCTATGAAATGGGTATTTTGGGTATGATTTGAATCTCGAAGACAGAACCTGTACAAATGCCTCCCATTGCTTGTCACACCAGAAAAGAAATTAAAGAATAATCTTAGGATCAACAACATGCTAAAGGGATAGATCATCGGGTGTTTTTGCAATTTTATAATCATGCATTTTGTTTAGCTTCTTTCTCTCTCATTTCTGCATCACTTTTAATTAGTGCATCTCAACCTCCATGTCTCAGAGCCAGCAGGCTGCCTATTTGCAACGTTCAACAGGTAATCAACACTGATTAAGCACTAAACATAGCCTAATTGCATTAGATCTCAGAAGCACACTATAACCACCATATCTGCAAACACACATGGTCTCTCAGTAAAAAAAAAGTATTTAGGCTTTAGGCTTATGATTATGAGCATTACATTTGAAATATTAAAAATGTACAGCCATGAAATCTACATCAGGAAATGCGAAAACTAAAATTATTTGAGTAAAAGGCAAATGTGTTGTTTAGATCTTAATAGGATTGAAGAGCCTTCATAACCTATAATCAATTAATGTACTTTTTTTTTAAGCCAAAATAAAATAGAATTGATTGTGTACAGTATGTTTGTTTGTGAACATGCTCTGTTCAATGTTCACTCTGCCATGTCTGAAGTTCTTCTGTATCACTGTGAATCCCTTTTAGTGTGCTGTGACATGTCCTGAAGGCCTTGTTTAGCACCTCTCTCTGTGTGTTCAGGGTGTGAACTGATTCCAAATGTCAGCTAGCGTCGGGGAAAGAATGGCGAGAGAAAGATTGCTGAGGTCTACATAAATGAAGAGGCTGTGAGGATTAGCCTTGAGAAAGCAGGAGACACACTGGGGAGAAAGAAATGGAAATAGGAAGAAATGAAGAAAGAATAAGATAGAGAAGATGAGAAAGAGAGAGAAGGGCCTTTAATGGGATGTTGTCAATTTTCTCCAATTTAGCTCAGGAGGAAGCTATTTTCTTAGAATTTGATGGTTGGATCAATGCAGCTTTCCAGACATATATTAGTGCATGGTGACATCAGCTGTTGCTGCATTCATCACCAGGCAGAAAAAAACCTTGTATTTTTTCAACCTTATCACCACTTGTCAGTTAATTATGCATAATTATGCTTAAGTGTGTGTGTGTGTGTGTGTCTGTTTATGTGTGTGTGTGGTGGTGGTGGGGGTGAAACACTTTGATTGAGCCCTTTGAACTCAACCCGGAAAGAAATCAGTTCTCTTAATCCCGGCTCTTATGTGATCATCATCGCTGGAGGATACAAACCTCTGTGTCCACCATCTCCAGGTCAGCCAACTGCAGCACCATTACTAATGCAATCACCACTGTGATCTGATCTCCACCTTGGGCCAAAATAAATAGATAAACATGTCTAAGATATAGCGCAGAAGAATAAGAAAATGAAGGTGTGAATGAGTCATCCGCTGAAAGTTCATCCGACGTGGACCTATAGAACTCTTCCAGCTGGTCTCGATAGCCTAAGGCGATATGAGATATGTGATACATGATCTTTTCATCATACAACAAGTCAAGCTCCTCTCATTAGCACAGGTCATGCTCTATAGATCGATCAGAGAGATCAAGCTGAAAAGTTAAATGCTTTATGCTTAGGAAAAATAAAAGAACAGTGTTGCGTAGTATGTGGTTTAAGCATATTTAAAGGAGTGTGGGTGTATGGTGTGGATCTCAATGGTTTAAAGGCATCTTCCGCTGTGTACACGCAAGTCAACATCTGGAATATAGCAGGTTGTGCAGAGACCCATTTCCCCTAGTATTCCCCAAACTTATAAACAGTCTAGCTCAAGGGCCAATCACGCCTCTGTTTCTATCCGAGCAAAATCTATTGCCACAGTTTATCAACTTTGATTGGTTAACACTTGGACTCTCAAAATGGAACCCTTCATAATTTAGAAGCTGCTCCAAATGTAGTTGGCCGGGCTACATCTAAATGTTTAAAAGTCAAGTGAAGGAAGGGGGCGGTTAGACCTGAAGTTATGTCCTCCAAGGGAACTTTACAAAGATCCTCTCACAGATTTATAGCCACTTACCTTGGAGCCTGAGTCGATATTCATAAACGTGGCTTCAAACAACGCCCCCCATCCACTATCCCTGCTTGTAAATAAATACAGATATGCCTCTTTTACAGACAGCAGCAATCTGAAATATTACCATCACCATAATTTTACCACACACATTAATATTTTACAGCCCATTGTATTTTACCGCATTGAATCTTAAACTTTCACGGTCGGCCCCAAGGATTTTATTCCTTAGAAGTCTATATCATTATTAGCCAAGATGTATAGCAGGTACAGCAAGCGATTGTCTTTGCTTTTCTCTTCACCATCAAGTATATAATATTTTCATGAAATCAATGGAGTCAACAGTGCTGTCCTATTTTTATACCAAGACCTTCTTGAGACTCAAAACTGAGCTTTTTTTCTGCAAAGTTGGCTGCAGTTCTGCCCTTGTGAGGTAAAAACACGGTTAAAACGAACATAACCACACCTCTTAAACTAGTCCTATGCTGTGCAGTACTATGAAACGCTGCATTCCAATCCTTGCCGTGTGTTATTGTAGAAGGCATCCGTTCATTAAATTCACCATCCACAGACAGATTAATAAATTGCTCATGTAATGGTAGGACCCTATTAAATCTTGGTTGAAGTGTTTATTTTTTTATTTTTAAATCTAAACAAGTAAAACCCAACCTGTACAGTATCCGCCTCATTATGATGGGAATCCACACTTAACATCTGCATGTGTGTGTTTGCATTTGTGCTGTGTGATTTAAGTGGTTTTAGTGTCAAAACAAGTCTAATGAGCTGGCGCAATAATTATCAGCCATTTTGCTCTCACTTTCGCTAATTGAGGCATTATATTAGAGTTAATACCACTGCCTATGTACACTGTTTTACAGTTTCGAAAATGTTTGGCCAGAAATAGTGCTGCCAATAATTTAGATTTTTAATTTGTGCATGTCAGTGTTTTAATATCTTCCTATTAACCATACTTATGAGCTTTGACAATCCTCCCCAGATGGGGGTCATTGATCAACTCCTGTTTAGTGTATTTTTTACATGAAAACAACTACTTTTTTTTTTACAGTGGTATCAAAGTCAAAAAGGACAAGCAGTGGCCTCGTTTCTAACCTGATGTGCTTTAGTTTAGTTAGTAGTAAACATTTGTTTTTACAGTATATAAGCTGTGTAGAAATAATGAATCTGGTATAACTTCAATTTGACATATGCTACAAAACTATATCATATACGTGATATTAAAGAGCTCCTCTCTTTTTACATTCTCTCTGCACCTTTTTTCATGTTATCTATCATGATTCTGCCTCTCTTCCTCCTTTCTCACTTTGCTCCATGTATTTGAAGCGCTTTGTGAAATTCCTGTCTTATCCAGGTGAGTGTGAGCTGATCCCCAGGCCCTTTGCTCTTGTCAGGAATCTCCCAGGCTATCGGGCTCTCCTGGGGCCCTGTTTCACACACCAAATTGATGTCTCCGACTGGAAATGACACTTTCAGCAGGATTTGCCATTCTAAACCACCTCAAACCCATGTGATCTCACCCATTCACTCTCAGAGGGATTGCCTTGAAATGCACCATAGCTTCAAAAGCCAATGAGCATAGCATGCTTGAATGAAAAGCTGATGCATATCCTATCAGTGAAAAAAGAAAAGATATTCTAAAATGCTGGCAATGTAGAACAGTACTTTTTTTGCTCTGAACAAAGACCAATAGTCCCCTGAATAGGTATAGCCTGGGGGAATGCAATGGAGGGTAAAAGGGAGTGAAACTAAAAGAAATCAATACCACATGAATTTTCATGTAGAGGTGCTTGTCCACCATTTGCTTTATCTTGTTAATATATGTCCTCGTCCTTCCATGAATACAGACACAGATGGTATGATTAATACATATCATTCAGATCTTGCCATCTACTTCTAACGCTCCATTCAAAGGAGGAGCACAGTGACCATGTTGCTTTGCTTAAGAACTAGTTATGATATAATGTGATGCTGGAGTAAAAGGAAAAGGTGTGACCAAGAATCCCTCCCTTGACTTATTTTCATCCCTAAGTCTTTTTGGGGCTGCACGTTTCTCTTATAGGGGGCTCTACAGACTGGCATAATGGATAAGGGCAAGGGTGTGAAAGGAGCACCTTAAGGCTCCTCATTCACTCTCCCAATCTCTGCTGCACACACTCTTGAGCTGTGAAGGCCTTCTTTCTTTGCCCTGCTAGCATGGGAGCTCGGTAATAGGCTCTAATTGATAGGGAGGTGTTGGGGTCTTTCTGTATGGTCTGAAGGGATGAGAGTAAAGGAGAGAAAGAGGGAGGGAGAGAGAGAGAGAGGATTACATGCGGGAATGAGGGGTGGAGTGGGGGAGGAGGAGAGGCTGAGGAGCGGCCTAGGCCCCATCCGTAATGAGTCATTAATTTCCTAGCGGTTTTGTGGCGGTTGGCTCATTACTGGTCTGCAGAGGAGCAGGAACAAAGCTTGGGGTAGGTAGGAGGTGAGCTTAAATAGTTGGGGCTCAACACTCCCCAACAAAAGGAGGAAGAGAATGTTGAATGGCACTTGGAACAGATGCAGTAAAAAGTGGCAGATGCAAATTGCAGGAGAGCAAGTCTTCCTTCAAGCACTTTTCTCTTTTTATTTTGTCAGACTGCAGCCTGAGAGTCTAATTAGTTAGTGAGGTGTTTCACTTCTGATAGGGCTGTGTCTCATTATTGTCACAAAGAGGATTCGGAGCAATGAGAGGAAACGCATATGTTCCACAGTCCCCGGTGGAAGTTGCTCACTGCAATAATTTAATTGATTTGATTATTTATTTTACCCTATAGAAATTACAGAAAGTGTGCAATATGTTTCATGCTTTGAAATTGTGTCCTATATAGTTTAAAATGTGATGAAACAGTATGAAGATGATGCCTGCAGATAATTATTATTATTATTTTTTTAAACCTACAGGCAGAATGATTATGGACAAATTGGCAGTGGTTCTGAGGAAAATGTGGTCATCCCTCGCTTTGTGGAGGGTGTGGACCATGTGTCGAAAGTCACCTGTGGGGCAAACCACAATCTTGCACTGACAGGTACAGTAATGCACTGTGCAGACCATGCAATGATGCACCACGTGTTATTGACAAATTACCATTAAACAGATAATGATTAAAATATTTGCCTTTTATAATACAGCCGTATCTAATTTTCCTCATGTTACATACGTCCCCTAGCAGTTATTTATCTTACTGTAATATGCTCCAACATACAAGAAGTGGATCCTATCGTTGACCCTTCATCTATTATGCTAGACGTTTCATTCAGTAAAACACAAATCTGCTGGATAGTATCTTTAAGAAATGGAGCTGACGTCACTTCTCATGAGCTGTCACCGTCTGCTTCAAAGTTCACCTACTTTACTCAATTTTATGTGAATATCAGAGCCCTCAAGCCTTCGATCGGCATATCACCTGAGAGAAAGACAAGGAGGGAGAGAGACAGAGTTAGCAAGAATATGGCCCTGGCTCCTGATCCATAACAGTCATTGCCTGTTACATACATTTCAGAATTCATTCAGGCTATGAAGATAATCGAGGCAGTCGACAGTTTCCCCTGCAGCCCAATGGATTTATGATAGCACTGTCAAGAAAATGAGGCGAAATGACACAGTAGCTGACTTTAGCTGCAAATAATGTGATAGGCCGTACAGTGGTGCAGCAGCAGCTGCTGTCATTGCAGGTAATAGGCTATAAAGAAGCCTGATAGCAATACCTGTCATTTCTTAATGGCTGACTTCACTGAAGAGCTTTTGTGGCCTTTAACATGAAGATAATGGAAGATACAACAAATTTTACAGCTTTTGCGTTGCATCCATAATTTATCACCAGAGGCCGCATGCAGCAGCAGCAGCACAACAAGGACAACATGCTCCTAGATGCGTGCTGGAGAGAGATGCAAGATGGGCTGCAGGGGGTTACAGGCCCCTGCTATACTTTGTAATTAATGGAGGAACTGCATAGGGTCCAAAACCTCTTCTTATTATATACCGGTTGTATTACATGACAATACATTTGTGTTCTGCATTTGTTTTGGAAATGAAAAGTGATCCTAAATGTTACACTAAAACCGTATGTGTGTATTCATTAAAGAAAAAAAATATATAATTTAAAACCTTGGATGTTAAAATAAACCCAAAAACTACTGATATTAACAGCAGTAGTAACAGCACCATTTTTTAGTCACTGTTCCATTTTCTTTGTTGTGATTGTTATTGCTACTGTGCATCACATCATCTTCAGACACCTACGCCTACCAAGAGCCTGGGTCTGACCGTTGTTTCTTCCTAAAAGGGGAGTTTTTCCTTTCCACTGTGCATGGTCGCACTGTCGCACCATGCTTGCTCTTGGAGGAATTGTTGGCACTCTATAAATTATAGAATGTGGTCTAGACCTACTCTATCTGTAAAGTGTCTCGAGATAACTGTTGTTATGATTTGATACTATAAATAAAATTGAATTGAATTTGAATTAGCAGAAATAGTCTGTTTATCATTTCTTTTTGTTTTATATTGGAAACTTTATTTATTTATTCATTGATGACATGCAGGTGACGGCAGGTTGTTTCAGTGGGGATTTGGACGGGCATGTGGGAACAGAAAAAGGAACATCCTTTCCCCAGAGGAAGTGATGCCACCAAGTTCGCCAGTGAGAGACATTGCTGGAGGATGTCGGCATAGCCTGCTTCTAACAGGTTAGTCTATGGTTGTATTTTAAACCTATTAGTGCAATGCAGTTTAATACTGGCCTTTTCTACTTTACTTTCTACTTACTAAATCCAACAGTACCTTCTGTCTGCTTGTTATATGCATTTTTCTGTTCATAGCACATGCAGGCTTGGAGTACATGCTTGCATATACCGTGCGCACTGACATGTCCACGCCCTCAACATAAAGTATGTGTAAATCCTTGGTGTGTGTGTCTTGGCCCTCACACAGATGTGTGAGTGTGTGCTTTTAGCTGTGGTGTCCATCTATCCGCATCATTCATTAAGAGCTCTCCCAGGCTTAGTTCGGCTACATAAACACAGAGGTTGAGGCTACGGCTGCTCTTTCACCTCGCTGCGGAGAACTTCAAAGTCACTTCTCGTCACACAGCAGATGAATGCTCCCTGGCTGATATATTGGCTATAGTTGCTGTCTTCTTACTGTAGTATTGCTGCGACTGGGGCCCCATCATGGAGCCAGAGCTGGGCCATTTGTTAGTTTTAGCTGTATCTTCAAGACCCGGCTTTAATTCTAAAGGAAAGACATTACTCCTTTTTATACAACACTTTGTAGAGTCGTTTTCCTGTGTTGCTAATGCCGTCTATTATTAACCCCATTAAAAGTGTAATACAATTTAAGTAGAGTGCTAACAGTGGATCATTTGTTGCTCCGTTCTGTTTGAATTAATTCTGAATTTATGATCTAAATGATTAAACTATGGGAGTCGCAGGACTGAATGAGAGTTAAACAGCCAGGCATACATTTACACATATTAATTCAAACATTTATGAGCATGCATTCACACACACAAACACACACACACACACACACACACACACACACACACACACACACACACACGTGTCCAAGTGTACATACGCATGCACAAGAAGCTGCTGAATCCTGTAATGTCCCCATTTTGATCCCTAGCTCCATTCTGTCATGAGGGAACAGAAATATCCATCTCCAATCAGGACGTAATGAATAGCCTGATGAGTGTCGGGCAGAGCTGAATTACCAGATAGATTTGAAGAGTGAGAGAGTTTGTATGCACTGTATGTGTGTGTGTGTGTGTGGGATGGGCGGGGGGTAGTTAGAGGGTCACTAGAACAGGACACATGTAGAAATTAATTCTCCGCAAGTTAAAAAAAAGAAATTGGCTAATTCTGTCTTAGGAGCCTCATGGAATCGCCTTATCTATTGGTATGCGTTCTCATTCATTAGGGTCAATGCGGAGGAATGCACAAGGGAACGAAAAGAGAGGTTGGGGAGAGCAAGTCCGAGTGATGATTGGTGAGATTTGAAAATTGGAAAGAAAAGGAGAAAAAGAATGGGAGGAGAGTAGAAAAATATTAGAGAAATGGGAAAGATGGAGCAAAAGGAGAACAAGAGAATCAGTGGTATGAGAGACAGCTTGCCTGGGCCGGAGCATATTGAGGGCAGCAGGTGGAAGAGTGGCACAGTTAATTAAAACGCCTGTCTTAATGTCTCAGCCCGTCACTCTAGAGAGAGAGAGAGAGAGAGAGAGAGAGAGAGAGAGAGAGAGAGAGATTGTGTTGCCAGACTTGAGCTGGGCTGCACCCAACCAACAATCCAGCCAACCCACCAGGCCACATGTCAGACAAGCCCTGACACTATGCCCTTCACCCTCATCATTCTTTGCAAGAAACACACACACACACACACACACACACATACAAAAACACACTCGCACGTGTGCGCAGACATACACACATGGCCAAACCCCACCTACTATTTCCCTTTTCCATGTACCCATAAGCTTATCCAAAACCACCACCCTCTCTAATCTGATGCAGACCCCTTCAAAAAAAAGGCCCCTCTCTCTAAAAAAAGAAAAGAAGAACAAAAACACACTTCTGATGTTACTGTTTTGCTCAGCAGCATCTGTAGCATGCCTCTGGACTTCCAGCCTTGCAGCGTAATCTGTCTGCTTTTAATAATTCATAGAGAGCACAGGCTATGTTCTGAATGTTGAGGATAATAGGGATGTTGTGATATTTCTATTATGGCCTGTCTGGAGCAGCAAACAAATCAAACTATTAAAGATCTGATAGCCAGTCTGGTCAGTGTCATACCGGCACTGGCTGTCATCACTGCCTTAGGTGGACCTTAAAAAATCTATTTTGCCCTGCTCGCTACAATCTAGATTCTCTGCTACGTTGTCTCAAAGTTTTGACTCACACCAAGTCATTGATATGGGTTATTAGACTAAGACACAGGCACATTTGAGCCTGATGTCATGTTTGAGAATACCACTATACTGCACTAGATCAATACTCAATATATTGGTTGGTTATTAGACAATAGAAATCTAAGGACAAACAAAGAGTGTGAGCATCCACCCATGTGCAAGGTTGGGTCTAGGGTTGTACGTTGTGTTGTTTTACTAATGTTTTATCAGGCTTTGCTGTATCACGGCAGATTGCTTTGTCAATAACCAGCCTGGTGCCTCAGTGAGCAAGAATCTGAGATTGTCAGGCTGAGTGACAGGCTAGAGATGGTAGATAATTCAAAGAAATTGGAAGTGTGAAATCTTTAAGGGCCACTTCTTAACACAGCAAATGCCAGGGTATCTTTCCATCAGCTGCTGCTCTCACAAGCCACCACATTGTTAATGGTGGCCTGTCTGTCCATCAAGACTGCTTCAGGAGGGATTTAGACCTGTTTGGCACCTTATCTCTCTGACTGCCTCCCACGAACCTGACCACTGCACAGGCCTTAAGTACTGTGTGTGTGTGTGTGTGTGTGTGTGTTCCATGTGTCCAATGATGGTCATACATTTACCTCCAGAGCAATATATATATTTTCTCTTCATTCGCTTATTTATAGATATTGATTTATTTATGATTATCTGTCTGACAGTGTATTGGTATAGCTATCCATTGTTACACAATCAGGAGCCAAATGTAATGGTGATTGTAGCACTTGTTAATTTAGCTGTCAACACTACTGATTGACCTGAGATTGTAGCAGTAAGAGCTCTTTGTTCTTGTGAGTGGTTTTCTGTGTCTGCTGCTGTCTTCCTGGGGTAGTGCAGGAAAGTCTGTCTGCTTTTAAAAACATTTACACAGCAACAAACTCAAAATGTCAGTCACTGATAGGGCATAACTGTTTCCATATAGGCCAGATCTTTACATGACGACAACGTTTTTAGTTGTAGTCACTTCACTCAAAAAATGCGTTTTTCTTATGTTTATGTCAGATTCAAACGTATCCCGTCAAAAATTTGAAAGCCAATCGCTGTCTAATATGCAAATGCCGGAAAATAAACCTGTAACCTCTAGAGAAACCGCACAGTGGACTAATCAGTACAGAGAGCAAAACATCGTAGCTGTGTCAGCCACTGCCAGTTCAGCCTGTTCTCATGAATCATTCGTTCAAAAAGCTACGAAAAGTTAAGCACTCTAATAGGCCTATGTCACACTTCCTGCTTCCGGAACTTGGAGTAGGGAATCAGAACTTCTGGTTAACAGTCCTTTTCTCCAGAAGGATTTAGGTTATCAGCCATAATGTCTAAACCAAACGAGGTAGACCGACAACGAGCTACGTGGTTATGAAACGAAAGGTTCTGCTCCTCTAGAAGCTAGACAGCTGTATGAAATCAACCTTGTTTTAAGAAAAACATGTTTTATTTGCAATCGTATGGAGAAAAACTTCACTACCCACAATCCTAAGCGAAACAGCAACGTCTGTGATTGGTCCAACTCGCTGTTACCATAGAAACGTTTACCGTACCCGCGAAACTGCGAGCGTGCTTTACCATTCAAGTCTCTAATTGTTCCTATACACGATCATGTACTTTTTTTCTTTTTTTTGCCGTTTTCAAAATGTTTTTTACTTTAAGAGTGTTCATTTACAATCTGAACCACGTCTTTGTAGGTGACTTCAGGTAGGTTGTGGAGAGACTTGGTCCAGCACTATCTATCAGTCTCCGCCATTGTAAAAAGCTAATTCGAAGAGCCGTATCCCCACACGTTTTTTTGCTGTATTTACTACATTGAAAGCCGCCGTATAAAAGCGCCGCTGGCTGCGTAGGGAGGCGGCCATGGTGGATGGGTGGGCATTAACGTACGGGACTTACAAGCCAGAGAGCAGAATTCGCTTCTCAGGGAAAACTGAAGTCTTTCACCAAGGAAATGCATGTTCCTTAGGAGTGTTTCAATCCAAACTGCAATCTTTTTCCTAATCTTAACTGGTCGTTTTGGTGCATAATCTAAATTTTCATCACGGCAAAACTGTCATATTTTGTGCACTAAATTTAACCGTAGTGTCCGCCAAAATGACCGGCAGCTAACAGTGCTTTGAACCCGGCTCAAAGTCACCTATTTTCGGGTAACTGAACCACCAATTACCGCTGATACAACAGCTGTCTGTAGCCGTCGTCACAAGCTCTGTAGAGGTTTAAACAACTAGAAACTGCCACTTGGCGTCACAAAGCTTATAGCCAGCCGGCGTCACACTGCTCTTTTACTGGTCAACCTAGCGCAAACAGCTGGGGTGGGCAGGGCTCGAGGCCAAACCTAGAATTTCTCAATAAGGGAGTAAAAGGTTTATCTGTGCTTTTTATGTGAGAAAACCATGTTAAACAAAATATGGATAATAGTAGAGTATTTATTGCATACTTTAAAATGTGTTAGAAGTGGGAAATTTAAATATAGGGCCTATATATTTTTAATAACATTGAACATATTACATATAAGTATTATTATATCCAGCACAAAATGTGCTGCGGTCCACTCAAGCATTGAAAGTTTGAAGAGGAAGCAATGGAATCAATGTCTTCTATGAATACATATTTCATTAATATGTTGAGATCTGGGGCATTTGAATACCCAAAATTAACCTAAAAGTAATTTGAAATACAAGTTAATTATTAGTTTGATAATGAGGTTTATGATTAAGAAGTTAATAAAAGAAACAAAAAGTCCTTTTTGTGCCAGAAAATAAACCGAGAATTCACACAGGAGTAAAAAAGAGCCGCTGTGCGTGTATGTGCACACTGATGTTCATTCGTCATTCCAGAACTGCCTGTGCCCCAAAGAAAGTTAGGTATTACAGTGATGTCCTGACCTAGCTCACTCTCTCTCTCCTTTTCCATCTTTCACTCACCAACTTCTTACAATTGCACACAGTCACTCCCTGAAAAATGTTAAGGCTAAGAAGTATAGAAAAAAAGCAGAAGAGGACAGAGGGAAAGAAGAGGAGGAACGACAACAAGTCAAAAATGGATCCTCCACATCTGCTTATCCAAAAAAAAGCTATATATAATCAGAGAAAATAGACAGAGGAGGAAGGGGGGCTACAGAGATGGACCAAGAGAGGGAAAAAGCAATAAACAAAGAATAAAAGAAAGAAATATGTCCCCTATTTTTCCCTCTCATAAAGGTCTCAATTCCCTGCCAGAGCTCCCTGTCACAGGGAGGTAGTTCCCAGGCCGACACATCTCAAGCTGTTCAAACATCCATTAGGATGTTTTGTTTCATACACTCTACAAATACAGCAAGACGAGACAGAAATGGGCAGATGATGAGAGGGAAATTGAGGAAGAAAGAAAAGAGACAGAAAAACAGGGAAGAGAAGATGAAGAGAGGAGTGAGTTGATGGGAACAGCAGAGAGAGGTGGAGAAGGAATTTATCAAGAAACTCGTGTGATATTTAATGATCCTTGTATGTGGAGAGGGAAGACCACACCAGCTCGTTCTCCTTCGCCAAATACCGATCCCCTAACTTAATTTCCTGCTCAATTGCTGTTCTATAGTGCATAGTACAGTGATACAGGCTGGCAATATAGAAAACAGATTGCCTGTGCGGCAGAGTGGATAAGGCTGAGGCTTGTGCTGCTGGAGACCTGCAGTCTCCAGGGGGGTCTTGTCGGTGGGCTTCACAAAACCAACAAAGCCCATCTTTCTCTGCGACTGGTAGCAGCTGGCAGGTAGATCTTCAAGCACTGGAGGTGGGGAAGTGGATCTGTAAGTGTGGTGTGTGTGCAAGTTTGTATTTCTCTGCAGTGTGTGTATGTGGGGCAGAGAGTCTTGCTATTCTTTGTATTGAAGAGTTCCATCTTGTGTTTGCTCATGTGCTATGACTCCAATCCACTCGAAAATGTAGGCCTGCATGGACAGCAACCATCAATCAGTGCACAGAACAGTGTGCAACTACAGCTACTGTACAGGGTTTTCTCAGAGAGACACACACACACACACACACACACACACACACACAGGCACCTTCCATCAGTAAAACATGGCTGTTACGGCGTGAGATGTTTGGAAAAACCTTATTCAAATTTTCAATGTGAGAACGGAATCCAGTAACACGCACAAACACAGATTTGCGTGTCCAGAGCGCATATACACATAAACATAAATTCAAAACACAACCACCTCAAATATATGACAATGATTATTCTGATTAATTTGTTATTTGCTAGTATGAGTATGAGATTTTGGTAAACAGACAGTTTTGAAGATGTTTCCTCCTTTAAACCCAAAATAGGCTAACATGGTGAATCATCCTTGCGTATTGAACAAATCAGTAAGACAATTATTATGATTTTGAATAATTGGCTTGAGTGATTGCCATACTGATATATAGTACCTTTTCAGCTTGAACCAACTGTACATAAAGTCTTGATGTATAAAGTTGAATTTGTTACGGAACGGCACGGGAGGTTGGACCCAAATGCAGACGTGACAGGGAATACATTTAAGTGATTTAATAAAATTATATACATTGAATAGAGCATGGGGCAAGGGGGTGTTGTGTCCAGGGGATCCAGTAGTAAGTGCTGGGTGCAGTGCGCTCTCCAGAGTTCAACCAACAATACCAACACGTGGAAAACTTCCTTGAATCCAGAGAGAAGCAGGCAGGCAAGCAAGCAGGCAGGCAGGCAGGCAGGCAGGCAGGCAGGCAGGCAGGCAGGCAGGCAGGCAGGCAGGTAACGAGACGCATGAGCACAAGCAAGCGAGGCAGACTGTGACAAGAATACCGAGGCAAAATGGGTAAACTAAGATACACATTATCAAGAACAGAAATAATGACCTGACACTAGACAAAGGAAGCACAGAGACTAAATACAAGAGTAAATGAGAGACAGGTGAACCATGGCTGGGGAACTGGTGAAACAAGTCAGGGTGAGGCAGACAGTCACACAAGGCAGGAAAACACAAGACAGGAAGTAAAATTAGACATAATTAGGGAGAAAAACAAAGACTTCAAAATAAAACAGGAAACAAAACATACACAACCACGACAGTAATGTGCAGTCATGATGCTGTGTTGCTCAACACAAAGTAGGTCACTCTAGTGAAGTCTCCATTAAGTTGGAGACCTGATGTTACTTGTATCCCAGTTCTTTTAAAGTTATTTCTTGCAGGAAGTGTCACTAACCTAGTTGCCATTGGGTTTTTTTCCTCCGCTAATGTTAGCAGTGTGAACCTCCTTTGACCTCTCAAAGTGACAGGGTTTTGTTGCGTAACAACCTTGTGTAATGAACTTCCTCCCTGGAGATGTCATTAAGAACGGGAATGTTTGCCTTCCGCTTGCACCAAAATGAATATTTAGCTGTTATCGCTGCAAAGCATTCAGATCTGATAGGAGTTTTGGGTTTCACCTTGTACAGAAGAGACACAGAAACCCATTCCAGATGGGCTTTATTTACTGTCTCAGTGATCAGCCACTGTTTTAATTAATTTAACTCTTTTTTGCTGCGTAAAGACAGTTGAGGTCATTCCTCTGTCTTCCTAGACATAGTTGTATCTGGCATACATCATTCAGATACTCCCCCATGTCTCTCTCTTACCCAGATTTACGTGTTTGTTTTAACTAATGTCCTGTTGTAGGCCACTAAAGATTTGTAATAACACTGCTAGGGTTTCTGCGAGGCCACCTCGCCAAGAACCACAGAGACGTGGATGGGATAGAGTTGTCAGAAGACGTTCCATCACACACAGGGATCACATTTGAGCAGAGGTTTTCCTTAAGAAATGAACCCAATTGGTCAGCTTATCGGCTGGATCAACACTGTATTCCTTACATGGCTCGTCTACTTTTCCCATGTAGGAGGCCCTGCTGAGGGGGAGTGCACCGTGTATGTGTGTGATACGTGTGAGCGCGACAGAGAGGCAAAGAAACAAGATCGGAAGACCAAAATATGTCACAGTGTATATTTGAATTCCCTTGTTTATTGAAAAGGACCCAATACAAAGTTGATCCTTCACATTCCAAACATATTCAAAAGAATGGGGAAGAAGGGAAAATAGCCCTCTCTCCTTGTCGGGTGGGGGGCAGCATACTCCATCCGATGCCTTCTGACTATCCTCATCCTAATGGTAAATATAACTACAGGAAGTAATGATTTCTGCTCCAAATTATGTGGATGTTTACACTGCTCATGGACGGACCAATATATTTCTGATCAAAGATAAACTGTACGGAAGAAAAATAAGAGTTGCATTAGTGCAACAGTGGGAAAGAGGAAATGGAGGGTCCCGGCAGACTGATGTCTGACCCCCTCTCTTGTTGCACCAAAGGAGTTACTGCCAAGATGGCTGCCTGAGTGCCAGGCCTGCAGGGCTTGACCCTGCACATTTTGCCAGACACCATTTCTCTAAAATCCAACCTCAAAATAAATCTTCAGACCCTGGCATACTCTTTCCTCCTCTTCTCTTCTTGTCCTCCTCACAACATCTCTCTCTGTCAGCATGTTTCACTTCTCTTTTATTTTCACAATGTGGGCTATGGGGAGGCTGGCGTGGGGTGCCTCATCTTTCAAATTCCTGTGAGTTTACGATGGCAAGACTTGTTTTGGAGGATGAGTGTTACATGGCGCTGGGTGTCTGGGGCAGCTCCCTACAGGTTTATCATGTTAACCATGGATGGCTCCTTTTTTAGGGTTGTAGTGAGTTGTCCTCCCCTCAGCCTGGACCTTTCAAAACATAGGGGCATCAATCATTGGCAGTCACTGTGCGCAAATAGTAGCCTGAATATCCAGACCAAAATCCAAAAGGCTTAAGGGCATTGAATAATGAAAGTCGCCCATCTCGAGGGGCGGCACCAAGTGTGCATTTGAAAATCTCACTTCACTCAACTGGATAACAATACGACCAATCACAGCAGTACATGGGGTGTCGTCATCTGTCTAGTTCATCTGTCTAGCTCTTGGCACAGATCTCAGAAAATGTAAATCCATGTTTTATTTAGATGAAGCAGTTTATGGTTTGCATATCTTAAAGCCAAATGTGGGATCAGCTGTATGCAACTTTAATTGCTTGTGTTGGTTATATAGCTTATGAGTTTAGAAAGTCATTTCAGTTGACATGACTGTAATAACCATTGATTTATTGTCTTAAAAAATGAAATAATGGGTTTTCTGTCTAAGGCCAATCATTGAGAGGTTTTATTGGCTTTTCCCACTTCTCTAATAACTTTGCATTATTTTGGTTTCACAGCACAGTATATACTACTAAGTTGTTCTTGTGGTCTTCATTTCCATCATTCACAAGGAAAACAAAAAATATTTTCCATTCCTGTTAGTCACATTATACCGACAGCTCCATGGGCCAGGGCAGCCCAGGCCAGTATTTACTGTAGCTTGGACTTTTAAGTCTTACATGCAGTTTGTCTCTTTTTCTCTCAATCCATGTAGGTTGTAATCTTAAAACATTTTCTTTCCTCGTCTATTTTTACTCCATGGTGCTGTGCAAATCCCCACGAGCAGAGTTTTCAAATTAAAAGCTGAACTTCAACCACTAGAGGTTATGGTTATTCTCTATTTCCCCCCCTTCTTTCTTCACCACTGAGTCAAACCACCCACTACGTCTAAGGTCACTAGCCTAGCCAAGGCAAAGGCTGTTCAGCAGGGCTGCAGCAAACTTGGCAAAGTCCTGGTAAGACTCCCTGCTGCTCCATGAGACATACCAGCTCCTTTGCCAAGTCAAATAACACATTTAGTGAATTGAAAGTAAGATTTAAGTGGGGCAGTACAATACGGCCAACCCTCTCATCTCTGAGCCGGTCCTTCTCTTTGTGTGCTAGAGTGTGCAAACTGCTCTTGTTCTCAGGGACTTAATCTTTTATTTGGAAACAGGTCAGTTGGGTGTGGAGGCTATAACTCCACCCTCCAGTTTCCTTTCTTCTTATAACTTCACATTCATTGCTTCACCAATTTTATTTCTCCTCATCTCTCAGTCTTTTTCTTTACCTCCCGGTCTCTTTTTTTTTATACCAGCACTCTTTTCTCCTCCCTGTGTGTATAAGAACATTTTCAAAGAATTCAGTGGCCAAGTTCAGGCCCTTGAAGTGATTGGCTTTGATTCAAGACCCTTTTTTTTTCTTTCTCTTCTTTTTTTCTCTTTCCCCTCACAGTATTGTGCTCCTTATTTTACTGAGAGTAACACTTTTCACCTATTGTGTTTTAACTTTAACATACAAACACAAATACTCCAGTTTAGTTTTTGTGACTTTTTTTTTTTTTTTTCACCAGATGGTGGAAAAGAAAATGTCTTGCTACAAGTCTATTTGAATCATATGTTGTAGTGATGCATTGGTGTATAAAATAAAATTACATAATGGAAATATACAGTTCATAATATAATATAATGTGTTGAACACAGAGATATTCTCCATCCAAAGGCCTTTAGCATTAATTTTCTTCATAGATCCAACAAACAAAAAATTGCAAATGATTCATTGAGGAGTATACCACTTTCTTTCTTCCTCTGTCCCTCTGTCCCTCCCTGACATGTATAATGCTTAAGAAAGCAAGGCTGGTTGACACACTGGTTGTCTTTAGGCTGGATTATATCACCATTCCTAAAAAGACCAAGACAGGCTGCTGTAAGTGTTGATGCACAATGCACACTATTCAATAATTGTATCAATTATATACATATGTATATAATTCTGCAAACCAGAGATTCCAAGCAAATCATTTATTGTAGGTAAAACACTTCATGCAAATTGTGTGAAGCTACTGTTGTCCTAAATGCAACGCAAGTGTAACAAAAGCCAATAAGCCATTTCTGTCTATGCCAACTCTGTTCCTTTCTATTTATTCATGCAGAAAACACAAATTGATGGGACCTGAAACTGCATGTAATTTATCATAAAATGATAATTTAGTGTATATATTTTTAATTTTTAATGAATGAATTAATTTATTTATGGAATGGACCAACGGAGGAAAATAGGGAAGGATCATGTCTTTTTATTCTTTGTTGAGGGGAGGGGTCACCCAATGTTTTTCAGTTTGGGGAGAGGTCACACAACGTTTGTATTTATGAAAACAGCTACATTTTAAAGTGGCTTGTTTGGTACATACTTTTCCATGTAGGTTGCAGTCTCTGCCCCCCATCGCTAGCAGATGGGTCTGACCCAACTGAAATCGCAAATTACAAGAACGAGTTTGGAGTTGCTTTCTTTGAGAATGCAACCCTATTGCTAACTGCGCCACCTGTTGCCAAAGTAACGTCAATGACATGGAGCTTAAATATAATGAAGTTGCCTAGCTTAAAGGTTTCACGTTGCCTCGAGCTCAAGCACCCACAAAAAAGATACTGAGTATCCACGTGTGCCAGACTGCCAGTAGGCTAGATTTATTTTAAATTAAACATTGCAGTTGGTGCAAAGTGGCGCATGTGCGCGCTAATCGCGGTTATGTGTCAGCTAAACTTCTCATCTCGAGTACTATCTGTATTTGTGAGAAGTGGCGCTGTTGCAATCTCTTGTGGAGCATTATGTCTTTGAAAAGCAACAGGTTAATCTTAAATTAATCTTATAATGCATATGTGTGTTGAGTTATTTAAACAAACGATCAGGACTAAACGCCTCTTGTCCGTGAGTCTCTTAAGAGAGCTCCAGGCAGGAAGTTAGAATGAAATAGCAGACAAACAATGTATACAGTATCCATGGTTGTTGTGATTGTTGCAGCGCTTTGCACACCAACACACTTAGCTTTGAATGATTGGGTGGGCCAGCTGTCAATGTGGGTTTTTACCCAGTGTTCTTTGTTGAATAGTCTCATTTTTTTATTGTTTTATTTCTTGTGAATACTAGTTTACTAGAGGAGTAACTTGAAATGAAATGGCCACCATAACAGTGGAGTGTGATGTGTAAGATCAGAAAGCAGAGATTAAGTCATGGATGTCATTGTTGTAAAAAAACAAGGGTTATCTGTACATCTTTGCCAAACGCAAACCAGTACAGAAGGCATCAATACATTTTTGTGGAGGGTCATGCATTTTTTCCCCAGTCATTTTTGAGAGTCCTAGAAAAATGTATTGTTGGCAAAGGGAGGGTCAAGTCGGTTTTGACCAAAACTCCTCTAGTAGCCCCTTAAATAAAAAATGAACAGTCCCTAAATGCACGTATTTGTTTGGAATATAACAGTATCTGTAGTATCTGTAGCAATAGTATCTGGTGCTAGCTAGACTGCTGCACTGCATTACTGTACTGTCACCAACTTGCTACTCCCTCTTTCTCTACGTCCAGAATCTGTCCCCTTACTCACATTTTTTGGTTAAGGGTCAGATAGTTGGTCGAAGGATGGGTTCATAAATACTTTAGATACCAGTGCAACAGTAATTGTACTCTACATTGCTTGTGAGGCAAACTTCTCAAAAACAGTTACTTGATTATACCCTGCTTACTGTGGGTGGACAAGACTAGTTTGTAAACATGCCATTTATCTGTCATTGTACATTATGCAATTTAATTGATCACATTTGTTGTATCTATTAAAATCACCTAGCTATGGATGATTCCTGTTGTTGGCTAAGTCCCATCAAGTCCACAGCTAAGCAACATCTTACTATGTGGCACATTGATTATTGTTGTAAAAACAATAAGCCTTAACAAGGGCTAAAGAGTGTAGAATTTATTTCCGTCTGTGGAGTGTTGTATGAACAACGTCACTGTATGCCAATAGTATAGTAGCTACTAGACAGTGTGTTCAGGCATAGCAAATTGGGGCCATAGGCCAGAAGACTGTTGTAACACATTAGCTGCTGCCACAAAGAGGTCAAACTCAGCTGTGTTAGCTGGATATGTTTGTGGGGTTAGGTGATTTGTATGTGTATGTGTGTGCGTGTGTGCGTGTGTGTGTGTGTGTTTGGTTGCACCTTGCTGCATGAGTCTCAACGGCAGGCTCAACTGTGGGATAGACACCAGTGACAGTTCTTGACCTCCCCAGGGTGCAATGCCAGTACAGCCAAGGTTCAGAGTTCCCCTGCTTATCTGTGCTAGACCTGGAGGAGAAACCAGCTGTGGGCATGTTCTTCTGTTGGATAAACAGAGGGGAGGATTCAGAAATGAGTGTGGAAGAAAAATGAACCAGACAAGGTCAAAACTGTAGGAGTAGGTTGAATAGTGGCAATATTCCATTTTGACTGAGAAACTGATACTAAAATATGACATTGGGTATTGATATTTTAGACAGCCATTTTCCTCACATTTCACCATCTACATCAGCTGATGGGTCCATAAATGTAAGGCATTTTTCCGTAGTTGTTTTATTAAAGTGGTTTTACATGGGTAATTTCAAGCAATTCACAAAGAGGCAGGACACTTAGTACACTTGAGCGTGCAATGAAAGTTGGATGGGAAGGATAGAAGGAGAGAGTCAAAATGGGGAGGAAAGGAAGGGTTTTGTGGAAAGGAGGTAAGGGAGTGGGAGATCGGAAGGGCAGGCAGAATCAGCAGGCAGTTCCTCAAAGCCCAGCTGGTCCCCGGCTCCCAGGGACTACTTCAAGGACCACTCTCTCTGGTTCTCTCTCTCTCTTATACACACAGACACACACAGACCAACTACACCCACCCACCCAACCACACACATACACGCATGATAACACTCCCCGCTATTGCTCATTGTCGGGCTCCAATCTTTCTGTATCCTCACTCCCTACAGCATCCCCACCCACCTTCCCTTTCTTTGCTTTTGCTGTATCTGTCATTTTCACCCCCTCTCCAGTTTTGATCCACTGGCTGACAATGATGAATTTCCCTCAGCTGTACAGGAGTTGGCAGAAAAAGTTTGCTCAGCAAAGTTTTGAAAGTAAAGCGAAGAGAGTGTGGCTTATGATATTAGTTCAACACGATACTTTGTAAGACAAAGTCATTTTTCCTCATTTAACATCTGCCTTGTCTTTTGCAAAATAAGCTTTTTAAGGAAACCTGTTTGTTTTTTTAACTTCTTTGGTCATTATTTCATCACTCTGCCATTTTAGGTCATTCATAAGACATTTTACATTGCCTGTCTTTGCGGTTATGATTTAAAGGAACACGCCGACTTATTGGGACTTTAGCTTATTCACCATATCCCTCAGAGTTAGACAAGTTGATACATATCCTTCTCATCTCCGTGCGTGCCGTAACTTTGTCTGACACCCCCAGCATTAGCTTAGCCTAGCAACAATCTTGCAGGTAACTACTAGACAGGTTCCAACTAGCTACTGCTCCCAATAAGTGACAAAATAACGCCAACATGTTCCTATTCACATGTTGTGATTTGGCAAAGCAGTGGGAGTAATAGAGTCAACAGTTACTAGATACTAAAAGCATAGTTTACAATCATGGGTGTTCGCTGCATCAGTTAACAACGGAGACCAGGTAATACCATGATGTTTCATAGAATTCCAACCAAAAACGCTGACCTCTGAATCTATGGCTATACTTGCTCTGGATATGGATCCAAATACACCTGTAGGCACCTTCAAGAACCATCATGTTTACTCAGAAAATTTCACTGGGGATGATTATTATGAAAAAATGGAACTAGCCACAAGGACCATAAAACGTTCACTGAAGGATACAGCCATCCCATCAAAAGTACAGACTGGACAAAGTGGATCCCCTGCAACTATGGTAAGTGTTCCATTGTGTTTTCAGTGGACTATCTACTGTAATAGTGGTAACATTAGTAACACTATTACATGAATAGGGTGGTCACTACTACTGCAGTTGTTCTCAGGCTACATTTATCCCCTGTAATGTTAACGCTTTTTCACCCCAGAATAAAATGAGCGATGCTAGAGCTAACGCCCATGACTGTAGCCTTTACCTTGCTAATTAATTGGATTCCACATATACACCACCAGTCTGTGTTCGTTCTGATTCTCTGACTAGCAATAGCTAGTTGGAACCAGTTACCTGCAGGATCGTTGCTAGGCTAAGCTAATGCTGGGGGCGTCAGACAGAGTTACAGCACACACGGAGATGAGAAGGGTATGTATCAACTTGTCTAACTCTGGGGCATACGGTGAATAAGCTGAAGTCCCAATAAGTCGACGTGTTCCTTTAAGCCAAGGTTCTTTTAATTGAAAGATAGCCTGCTAATGTTCCTAGGTCAGCAGAAACTAAAACTAATGGAAGCTTGGAGTCAACTTCAGTGGTTAAAGTAATAGGAAATACACATAAAATGACAGTGATTATGTTTCTTGATACATTGATTCCCGATGCTTCTTGTCAAGTAATTATGTGTGATTCATTAAAAACATCTGGAAATAATCATGTGTATTACACAATCAACAAGGATTACACAATATAAATGTTTAACCCTTGTTTTACCAGCACAACCTGAGTTGCCAACTGTTTTAATTATGTGATTACAGAGTACACTCACTTAAAGGACTATTAGGAATACCTGTTCAATTTCTCATTAATGCAATTATCTAATCAACCAATCACATGGCAGTTGCTTCAATGCATTTAGGGGTGTGGTCCTGGTCAAGACAATCTCCTGAACTCCAAACTGAATGTCAGAATGGGAATGGGAAGGAGATTTAAGCAATTTTGAGCGTGGCATGGTTGTTGGTGCCAGACGGGCCGGTCTGAGTATTTCACAATCTACTCAGTTACTGGGATTTTCACGCACAACCATTTCTAGGGTTTACAAAGAATGGTGTGAAAAGGGAAAAACATCCAGTATGCTGCAGTCCTGTGGCCGAAAATGCCTGGTTGATGCTAGAGGTCAGAGGAGAATGGGCCGACTGATTTAAGCTGATAGAAGAGCAACTTTGACTGAAATAACCACTCGTTACAACGGAGGTATGCAGCAAAGCATTTGTGAAGCAACAACACGCACAACCTTGAGGCGGATGGGCTACAACAGGAGAAGACCCCACCGGGTACCACTCATCTCCACTACAAATAGGAAAAAGAGGCTACAATTTGCAGGAGCTCACCAAAATTGACAGTTGAAGCCTGGAAAAATGTTGCCCTGGTCTGATGAGTCTCAATTTCTGTTGAGACATTCAGATGGTAGAGTCAGAATTTGGCTTAAACAGAATGAGAACATGGATCCATCATGCCTTGTTACCACTGTGCAGGCTGGTGGTGGTGGTGTAATGGTGTGGGGGATGTTTTCTTGGTACACTATAGGCCCCTTAGTGCCAACTGGGCATCGTTCAAATGCCACGGCCTACCTGAGCATTGTTTCTGACCATGTCCATCCCTTTATGGCCACCATGTACCCATCCTCTGATGGCTACTTCCAGCAGGATAATGCACCATGTCACAAAGCTTGAATCATTTCAAATTGGTTTCTTGAACATGACAATGAGTTCACTGTACTAAAATGCCCCCCACAGTCACCAGATCTCAACCCAATAGAGCATCAACCTTGTTGAATCAATGCCAATATACAATCTAGTCAAATACGCATGCTGGTCCTCTTCGCTTGTGTGTCTGTTCTATGTCTTATCTATATATTATCTATATTGCATATCTATAATGCAACAGGCAGATGAGGGCAGAGTTGATCAGCAGAGTTCCTTTGTTGGCCTTCAACCTGCCTCTCCCTCTCTTTTGCCTCTTTGGTCATGACAGATGGGTACATTTTGACCTATTATGAGTATATTGTGAGAATAAACAAATATCAAGTTAACCTACATGGTTTGATTTCCAGCATTTGTGGTTTTTTCGTGCCATCAGGAGTGTTCTCTATAGTAATATATCTTCAAGTATAATGTGTACGTGTAAACCATCTTTGTTGCCTAGGGGTGTTTAGTGTTTAGAGCTTTCCCAGCATCACTAAGGTGTTTTCTCAATTGCATGTTATATGTTTCCCTGCTTCATTAAACTGCCTACATCATTGAGTCCTATATCGGAGAGGCAAAACACCATCACTCTATCATATCAATGCAAGATAAAACAGAATAGAGATTTGAAATACCTGGTTAATTGGCCTAAAGCTTGTACATACAGTAATTTAATTCCAAAGCCTCTATTGGTCCTCCTCTCCCCTTCTCTCCTCTCTCTTCCTCTCAACCTCACTCCTTCTCTCGAGGATTATGCGCAGGTTACAGAGCTAGCGCAGTTTGGATTAGCAGGGTCGTTCCTCCATGCTTGGTGCCTCTTTTAATGTGATTATGCATCATCAGGCTTGTTTACTGTTAGCTAGTTCATTGTTGAGACCTGACAAAAGTTCAGCCCCCTTCAACCCACTTACTGCTGCCTACGCCCACACACTCATACAGCGCTTAAGCTGTCAACCCCCCCCCGCTCATACTCTGACACACAAACAAACAAACTACACATAATAGTCACACCAACATAGTATATCAATTGCCCAAAATGTTCAGCACTGTTTTCTTTTGAAAGGCAGTACAATGTTTCTCTCTTTTGATAATAAAATGACATGTACCAGTAGTGAAACACATAATGCAATAATGATCGTAACTGTTACTGTCATAAAAGAACCTATTTTTCATCTGAAGGATACCATTAGACAGTGCAGTTGAGATTAGGTGTCTGTACTGTATGAGTTCCCATTAGCTAGAGTCCACTATAACCATCTTTAAGTGTCAAGCACCGCCTTTCATTAGCCTAATGAAGCCATCAAGACAGCATGTTTGTACAGTGCATGGTCTAGCTCTGTCAGACTTCCCAGCTATGCACTCCGTCAGTAGTGAATGAGTCTCTGTGTGGCCTGAGGGGGGTGCGACTTAGACTCGGTGTGTCATTAGCCATTGATGTTATTGGCTCATTATCTCCCAATTAGGCTGCTATCAGAGCTAGCTGGCGTTTTCATTACGACGTAGACCTCCATGATCTAACAAAGACCAATGCCGCTGATTAAAGATGGTTTCAGCAATAACATGTAGTGTGAGGTCTTTGAACTCTCTGGGATATAGTTAGAGTGGAGGTGATATAACACAATGAAGCTGATTAGAGAGGGCATGTCTCTTATTGTGCCACTTACTGAGGTTAACGCAGAGTAATACTGATTAATGCGTTCTTGGTGGCACGTTTTGTTAATAATGTACAGTCAATTATGAAACTGAATAATCGAGGATGGTTACAATTAAGCTTTCAAAAGTACAATGGACATCAATTTTGATTTTACTTTAAGATGCTTCATCTTTAAGTGTAATCACCTATTGGCCTTTCACCCACATCATTATATGCACATGCACTGTATGTGTGCACACTGTGTACCCATACGGTGTACGTCCACTGAAGGACAAGTCTGAATGTGTGTGTGTGTGTTGAAGGACTATTCAGCTCCGTTAATCACCCAGGGCAGGTCAGCCTATAAGGCAGGGACAAAAAAACATGTCTCTTGAGGTAAGTCAGAACAAGGAAATAAAGTCCTGCAAATTAGAGGCCTAGAAAAAGATTATAGTCAGTCACCATGTTTGTCCTTCACTTTGACCATGGAATCAGTGCCATCTAGGCAATACGTCTGCCTCATGTTGTATTACTTTTTTTAATTAATCTACCACAAACTCCTTGGAGTGATGAGATACATTAGAGCTGTCTGTTAAATGCAATCAATTATCTAGCTTTGTTGCTACAGAATATATATGAGAGATAATTGACATGTCTTTCTCATGTTTTGACTGACTGCAAGTGCATTTTAAAGTTAGAATTTGGACTTCAAGTTTGTGTCTTTTAATCAATTGATCATAAAAAATTGTCCTATAGCCTTGGACTTTTAACCTTAAGCAAATAAAACATGTTTGATTATTTCAGCCAGGAAAAAAAACAACACAATACAGTTACTACAAAATGAATGTTGGTATGTGTGTTCCTGGTGACCTCGCTAGAGTGATGCTTTTCTGCCTGTTTACCCGTTAGAGGGGTTAGTTCCTGATCCGTGAGAACTCTGTAAGTGTCTGCCTGGTGATTAACTCCACATCGCTAGCACAATGTCTTCCCCCTCACTTCATAAATGGGCTTTAATTGAGGGAGCTGGCTCCTTAGCAGGGAACCTCTTTCACTCTGTGTCGATTAAAACGTCATTTTACAGCCAAAAAAGAAACACGCTCCCAATCACTGCCCTTGAATTATTGTTCTGTAGCTCGAGGCTTGTATTTTAAAGTCACTGAATAATTGCAATCAGATTATTCTAATCAAGTGCTGGAACAGTAATTACAGGTTGCAGTCATTTAAGCTGCCCTGGAAGTCCCATACACACTGCTGGTGTGCATATTAAAAGTTTATGTCGCAAGAGATAAATTTAATGAAGAGGATTGTAATCTTTCAGCTACTTTTAGATCTACACGTGTATGAGGAGAGCACAATCTAAATTTCAGCCATCAGAGTAGCTACGCCAAAAGGCGGTTGTGGTGAATATTTTTCGCACCTTGCTACATTCTCCTCCTGCCCCCTCAGTCCCCTCGGTCAACCACACCAAGGCATTAGGTTCCCAAGCAGTTCTCCCAACAGGACTCAACACGTTCCCCGCCCCCGATAACCTCATCTGTGCCCAGGTCTGGATTTCATGTCAAGGCAAACGTTAGGTGACTTAGTGTTGTGCCAAGCTGTCAAAGAGGCATGAGAATTACAATCTGGAGGTCTGTGTGACAGTGGAACCGTCTCTCCTAATCCTGTTTACGCACATCCGCATCACCCTGTTCCAAAACAGAAACCTAAGTGTGTGTTTTTGTCTGTGTGTGTGTGTGTGTGTGTGTGTGTGTGTGTGTGTGTGTGTGTGTGTGTGTGTGTGTGTGTGCGCGCGCATTCATATATGAGTGCTTGTTTTCATCACTGTGTGAGATATTGTGTGTCTTTTTGACAACAGTATGTCTCTGGCTGTATGTGTGTGTGTGTGTGTGTGTGTGTGTGTGTGTGTGTGTGTGTGTGTGTGTGTGTGTGTCTCTCTATGTATTGTGTTCATGTGGAAGGTGTCGTACATGCTCTGAATGTATAATTCAATATGACTAATCATGGTGGTGGATGCCAAACCCAGCAGCACTGGCTGACAGACTTGGCCCAAAGCTAATTTGATAAGGTTACAATGCTCTTGAGCTGAGATTTAGATTCAGCAGCAGTTGCAGCACAGCCGCGGTAGTACCGCATCTTGCACAGCTACCTGAGATTCAGTCCCAATTGACTACTTTGGGCTTCCGTCCACGCCCAGCTGTTCCCCACCTAATCCCTATTCAGTTAGCTTGGCTGCATAGGAAACATTTCCCTCTGTCTTAGACGATAATCGCTAAAAGTGTAAAGCATGTTGGTTTAAAGAGAATTGAGTTGAACATGATAATTATCATCCACAAAACATCCTACCTGTGCCTCATGAAACACACAGCGGCTTACGGAAATCGATCACAATGGCATTGATTGCAATAACACAGAGCTCGGTGGCACATTGCTTCCATGTATTGTGGTAAAACAGGTCACACTTTAATCTCTTTCCTGCCCGTATGTCAGTGTAATTCTCTGGCATGTCAGTAAATATAGTGTACTGTATGTTGTAATATAGTATTGCACACAAAGTGGTTAAAGGAAATTGCTTGTCGGCCGTGTATGTTGCGAAGGTTTGTTATGATAATTCTACATGTAAGATGACAAGCTGGAGTTTATGCCATACCTGGCAGCGTGATGTGTTAATGTGACTCAATCTGAATCTTGTATATGAGCTTTCTTAATTTTCTTAATTCTCTTCTTATGCATCATATCAATAGTGCACACCATTGCTGGTATGTTGGTAATGTGTACAGTCAGGGATGCCAAGCAATCATTGTTCAACAATTTTAACAGAAATTAAGTTCCATAATATAATTTCCGGAGGTTAATCAAGTTGAGTAAGTATCAGGTTTATCTAATTAGTAGTGAATATTTCAGTGCCATGGTATTGTGTGTATAGGGGGTGCAATCAGGACTAATACAGCATGGAAGAAGTACACAGTAGTTCCTTTAAAAGATGGAGGGTTTTTATTTTGTAAATTTGACTAGACATTGTTTTTAGGAGCATTTACACCAGGGCTTAAAGGTGTGCAGGCTGATTGTGTGTCACACATATAGAACAGGTGTTGCTTCGTGCACATCACAATGTTTCTAATTATCATTTCAGCCAAAAACTATTCAGCTTGATTTTGACATCCTGTCTTTTTTTTTTTTTTTTAAATGCAACCCTTGCTGGAGATCAGTGTTGTTACATTATATATGCCATCATTAAGGAAAGATACTGGAGAGGGACATGTTTTGTCAGAGGATTTGAACAAACAAATCAGTCAGCTGCTATATTTAAATAAAGGGAGACCGAGAGACGAGAGAGCAAGAGGCAAAAGGTGGTCAGCAAATGGTTAAGATAAAACTGGCAGGTTATTACACTTTTTTCCATTTCGAAGTCCAATATAAAATTTCTATTATAAGGACAATTAATTACCCCTGCCAAATGGCAAATGTGCATCCTTGTCAGGTGGAGTGTACTCTGATGGCCTTTCCTCAAACAGAGAATGTGAAGATTTGATCTCTTCTAATGGTTCTGCAGGAAAGGGTAATTACGGCATGGTCAAAGCTAATTTGCTTTCTGCCAGATGAACTGTTGTATTTTATTGCAGGCTGACATTTTAAAGTAATTATGGCACTGTTGACCCCAGACAATTTCAGATGTAGCATGGTCTTGGGTGATCCTCGCTCTCCCTCTTTCTCTCTCTGTCTCTCTCTCTCTAGCTTTCTCTCTCTCTCTCGCTCTCTCTAGCTCTCGCTGAATGGAAGTCAGAGGCGTAACAAGGTAATGACACGGACTGAGAAAGCCATATGGGGCTCCTCCATCCAGCTTGCAGTCTAAAAACCTTCATATCATCATTACCCACCATGCATTTCACATAGACTTTGCATCCAGATAGAAATATATGCCACGATTGTGTGTGTGTGTGTGTGTGTCTCTCTCTCTCTCTCTCTCTCTCTCTCTCTCTCTCTCTCTCTCTGTGTTTTCTTCCAAGTGTGTGCATATAGGTCAGAGTCCATGCTTGTGTGTGAGGGTAATGTGTAGTGTCCTTTCATCCCTGGGTTGCATTCATTGCCCATCCCATAGATCCATGTATCGATGAGGGTGTAATTATGTGCCTCAGTGATCATCTCTCTGTTTCTTTACTGCACAGGAATTAAGTAGGCAAAGGTCAGTATGTGCTCCCTGAAAATTGCCTGCAGGAAAATCATATGGCGATGAGAGCAATTATGGATTTTTCTCCCCCTCACAGGACCCCCTCTCTTTCCCTTGTACTCTTTCTCTCAGTGTTTTTCCTTTTGTCGATGAACATTTGAGCAGATGTCAATCGATGTGTGCTTCTAGCAACCCCTGTATTTGTACTGCAGCAACCACCTATATTATCTCTCCTGTATTCGTATTTTGGATGCAGATATGGGAGTGTTTGTGCGTATGCACGCACGCACGCACGCACACACATACACACATTTCCAGTGTGAAGTATGCTAATGAAAACAATAGTAAGGCGATGCTTCATTACCTCAGAAGATTATGTCAGAAGATTATGTGATGAATTGTACTGGAAGAAGCATACAATATATACTATATATGCCATTTCCTTTCACCAATTATATTCCTTATTCACTGGCACTAATAAGTATAAAAAAAATGAAAATACTGTTTTTGTCAAACCAATTGATATTGGTTGCAATGTTTAGTCAGCAACTGATGATTCCACCTTGGAGACATGTATCTTTGAAGTTATAGGATATTTATATCCCTTGTCAGTTGATGGCAGAGAATTGAGCAGATATTTAGCCACACATTTAGACATTCAGTAGTGTAACAGTCTCCAAATGCCAGAACCAAATTTAAGCCAGGGTAATCAGTATACAAGGGAAGATGGTCAAAGAGGGATGCTCTCCATCTATCTTGCTCAATCTATCTTTCCTCTTCCTTGACTAACCATACTCCTTCATCCCCCAATATCATTCTGAATCTAATAAAGACTGACAATTGTGACACTTCAAACATGTCACCACCAACAGCTCCTACCTAACAAAAGAGCCCCCAGCGCTACACGTTTTAATGGCGGAGCAGAGCAGGCCGGTGCAGCCCGGCCCAGCAGGTGTCTCCCACACATCCTGGTACTGAGAAACACTCCCTCTCATTCGGCCTGTCAATGAACACAATGGCACAAAAAGCCCTTGCCTGATGTGTGCACAATGGCCACTGTGCACAGACGGAGCCTATAGCTTTGTGATGTCTTAGAAAAAATTTATGTTTAAAAATTGGCAGTATCGATGATACAGAGGAGATAATATGGATTAAGAGAAATTCTTCTTAGGACTCCTTGAGCTTTGGATATTAGTAATTAAAACATGCAGGATTATAAATTTGCATCAACATATTGTACATTGTTGACAAAATTAATTGCTAAATTGACTTTAGTTTTAGACATTTTTCTGTATTTGAGTGCACAGCAGTGATACAGTGGTGGCTAAACACATTGGAATCAAGTTGAAGCACAGTGTGTCACTTTTTAAGGAAAAATATAACTTTATGACTTAAGTTCATGTTCAGTAAGTTTAATGGGAAATAGTCAAGAAATTAAAGACAAATTAGCAATATAAGATAAAAATAAATGAAGGCTTTTAGCTCCCTGTAACATTAATGGATGGAAAATTGTATGAAGTAAAAAAACAACAACAACTATTTACACCAACTTAATTGTTTTGTAAAGAGCCAAGCGCCCTGGAAATTTTGCTACAACTTTCCCTTACCAGCATCTTGGCTAAGCAACTGAAGTTATGCCTAATATGTAAGGTTTTGGGGACCTCAACAACCTCTATAAACAATTGGGTGGAAGGATCAAAGGCAACAAGGCTGATCTCTACTGCCTGTGGGATTGTAAGTGAATATATAGCCTGCTGTGCATTGTGCGGCAGAGATTTCTTCTTCGTTCCTCAAAGAACAGCATGCCTAATTATAAAAGCCTTGTCAATTGCCTGATACAACTTTGATAATGTGAGCCTCCAGCTTATTGCACAGTACAATTATGTTTTCAAGAAACAAAGCTATAGTTCTTGTTAATCACATTCACCTTAGTAATCTAATAATAACTCCATCCTCCTCATTAGTATGTATTGAAGTCTTTGCCAGGTGATGCCCCTCTTACAGTGTAAAAAAGTACTGTAAGTGTAAAATTGTCATATAGTCGGGATATGCTGAGGAGATTAATTTTTGTTGAGCTCAGCAATGTTTTAATCACATTATGCATGGCCTTTTCAGTTGGGGACTTTAATATTCTGGATAACCAGACCCATTAATGGTCATGCATTCATATGCTCAGGTGTATGTTTAATTAATATTTTGTTTAAACATCTGGTTTAGAATACAGAATGTGTTTTCCGGCTGCTTTTGGGTCCACACATGACAAAGGTGTCCTAAAGTTAGTTTAACCACCTCATTTTATTCTATGGGTTAGTTATGTCTTGAAAATAAATTTTTTAAACACTACAATATTGTCGCAATATTGATATCAAGGCATTTGGTAAAAGATATCAGGATTTTTGATTTTCTCCATATTGCCCAGCCCTGCAGTATCCATACTTTGTAAATATATAAACTTTTTATTGATAAAATCTTGCGTTAATAATTTGTTTTTAGATATTTCTTGGCTTTTTGCCTTTATTTGACAGATAAAAAAATGGGGGAGCGAGAGAACGTGGGGTGTAACATGCAACAGAGGTCCCAAGGCTGTAAACAAACCCTGGAAACCTTGCAGTTATAGTATATGGCATGCACTGTAACCACTGTAGCTACACAGTGTTCCCAAATCATGCATTCATTTTGACTCCATGCCAATCAATACAGGCAAAGTCAAAGTAGCTCAACTGGACTAAAGAATGTGTGTCTATTGGGTTTGTATATTCTCTATTGTGAACCATTTAAATCAATTTAGACAAATATGTATTACTCATTTCTGTTTTTGTAATGTTACCCTGAGGCTTAAAAAGATAAAGGTTTCTAATGGTCATGTGACTGGGTCTGGGTCAGCCTATTCTTTCATGTGATTCAGAAAGGCAAAGTCATGGCCAACTCTCAACTGAAGAGTCACGTTTTAGCAGTCTTCATTAAAAAAACTTAAGATGATTATAGAAACATAACTTGATAACATCAAGTAACATCTTGTTGCATTACAATGGTAATGATATGTTCGTTAAGCACTTGTGGATCAGGCTGAGGTTACAGGTTGGACTAAGTCCCTGAAGGTGATGATGATAATAATATGACTTCTATAATAGGTTAGACTTGTTCCGGCCTGTCTGCTCTTGAATGTGCCTTAGAGCCCCCATCCTGATCGCTGTTGGATGAGGTTCTCATTGAGAAAAAAAATGGCTCTTTAATTCATCATGCAATCAACCAACCATATAATTTAAATACGTCTATGGGAATTAGCGTAATGTTATGATAATTGCTATAGAATTCAGTATAATAATTTTTCCCCTGGTTGAAATTACTTGATTTTTTACCGTAAAGGTGGGTTATGTGAGGATTTTAATTGGTTTATAAATTATTGGAAAATAATAGTTGTCAGAGGGATGTTGTTGATGTATTATAATCTAAATGCTAAATTCTAACTGTTCCACATTAACCAGAGAAAACATCAAATGTGGAAAAAAGTCTATTTTCTGGATCTTCTTTATTAAAGAAAAACAAAATGATGAGAAAATATAGGGAGTTGAAGGAAGGACCCACAAACCCTTTGCTTTGTCTGAGGCCAGAGCTGAGTGGCTAAGAGTGTTGTGTGTGAGAGTGCGTACACATAGTACACACACATGAACGATACAGTGTATTTGTGTGTATGGCTGCCTTCATGTATGTGTCTACAGTGTGTATAGTGGGGGCAGGGGCATTGCTTTCACAGCCCATCACCTTCACTTCCACACCCAATTTGTCATGAGTGTCACGCGTCAGGGTGAAAGCTGAGGAAGTCACCAGAAGAAAATGGCTGCTTCCACATCACAAATGGGGGAAGAGAAGGGGCAATGGCTCGGTAAAGGTGGTGGTGGTGTTGCACTGTGGCCAAAGCCAGACGGTGCGAATGGAGCAACTAATAAACACACAGTTGCCCTCTCCTGCAATTGTGTGAAAGTGCATGGCAACCACTCAACATCCTCCATCAGTAACCTGAAAGGAACTGCTGCCTTCGAGTTTCCTGCTGTTCGGTGGCAATGCTAAGTGAGTGGGTGTGGTAGGTGACATGGCTGCCAAGGCTTTGACTCTGACTGATGAGCTGTGCGGTTGGTACTGGGCATCTATAAACATCTGCCCTGCTCTTGAGTGACAGGCCATTAGCAGTTTAATCAGATTCTAGCGTCAGTGCTAGTTGTGATTATTGGTTCATACGAGCTCCACCCTGACTCTGCATGTAATTATTGCTTTTGATGGCTTCTCCTGTGTTTTGGTGTTTTTCTTTGAGTTTCTTTGAGTCAGGCGACATGCTCCATTTACATCAGTGCAAACTGTGAAACATGCCTTGCACATGGATTTTTCAACATTATCATTGTCTTTGGTAGAAAAGGAAAGTGGAAATACAACAACAACACAAGTAAGGGCTTATTTCTAGACCTGAGATAAAATCACCACAAAGAGCCACGCAACAGTCCTGCGAATTTGAGGTGTCTTTTTACCTCCATGTACACATTTCCATGACTTTTGTGTTGGCCTAAGCCGAGTGGTCAGAAAAGCCATTACAGAGGGGGTAAGGCTTGTAGCTGGAGGATTATGGACTATTGAAGTCTATGTTCGTCTCATGCTAGAAGCTATCAGTGACATCTTCACCCCGTCAAATCCCACTGCAATAGTACCTCAACTGACTGACCTGGCTGTACAATAAGGGCACTAACTCAGACATAGACGCCACAAAGCCAGAGATTAAAACATGCTTCACAACCAATAAAAGAGCTCTCTCTTACCATTACCGTTAGATGATTGACATTTCTTTCCTTCACTTTTTTGGCATATTGCATTGTTTATTTTCAATATTTATATATCTAATTTAATTATTTACCTTGATTAGTTTTATATTATTCATGTGTATAATATCATAATTTTTGTAAGTTGTACTCATTGATGTACAACAGGTAGTTTAGGCCCGCACCGGGAGTCATTGGTTAACAGCAATGCATGAGCTCCAACAACACTCAAGTATAACTACTGGAAACAGACTGAAGAATTCATCAAACTGTGTTAACATTTGGATAATGTGTTGGGGCGCAACATGGACTGCAGCTGAATGCTGATTGGCTGACGTGAATATTTGGCTCTTGATTGACATATGTTTTATTTTGGTACAATGTTCTCATTGAGGGGTCCTGTGTGAAGTAGGGGCAGCAGGGATTCAACCTGATTAAATGCACCCTCTCTGAGAGATGGCTTCACAAAGGCAGGCACAGACAAACTCTCAAACAGCTGGAAGCAGGGAGACAAAAATAATGGAAATTACAACAGAAACCAAAACAACCATAGGTAAAATGGAGGTTGTGAGGGCCTACACAACCATATAAAAATCAATCTCTTAAAGTGCAAGATTGAAGGAATCCCCATTATGTGGAGCACTGGCAAACTGTAAAACAGTTTAGAAATGTCTGCTATGTAAAAAGCAAATGGTTGAATAACACATGGAGTATGATGGAATGAAAGCTGAATGAAAGTGGTTTTTTAAACCTTTTTTGAGCAGATGACTTAATTTGCCCAGGAAAAGCTACCTCCCTCCCTCTGTTTTTCTTTCTCTTTCTTCTTCCGTGCATCTCTCCTTCTCTCCTCTTTGGACTGTACCGTGACCTTCATTGGCGTTCCACCTGCAGGAAGCCATGTTTGATTCTCTGTCCGCCGAGACGCCTGCTTGACAGCAGAATGGTGTCATAGGACCGAGTAGAGGAATTTCTCTTTCTCTGTCATCATTAAGGGGCTTCCCCCTATGGTGAGGGGGATGAAAAGTACGATTTAATGTTCTCTGGAGAGTGGCAGCAGAAGAAAAGCTCAAAGCCCTGCATGCTGGTTTCTGAGTGGGTCACTCCAGCCCTTGCAGCGAATGGGATGTCCCTTAGGAATTTGCCATAGACCGGCCTGAAAGGCTGGGGATTAGGACCCTTTTAAGGATGGAAATGTAACAAAAGGAGCACTTTTATGATGTAGCAGCATAAAATGAGGGGGTCCATTGTGTAACCTGATTGCAAAAGATCTTTGAAACAGGCGGCCCTGCACTGCATGCTCGCCTGGCCCAGTGGGCTTTAACGGCTTGTACAAAATGACTTGTCTACATTAGGGACAGAGTGGCTTTCGTTTAGGAGGCAATGTAGAAGATTATTAGTTTGTTTCTATTTTCACCCTTTGCTCCTCCCTCCCTTTGCCTCTTTCTCACTCCCTCCCTCCTCTCCGTCTGCTGTCAATGCTGGATTGAAAGTGGCGACAGAGTCCCAGTGAAAGTTGGTTAATTTAGATCGAGGGAGAAGGTAATTAGCATGCCCTCAGGCGTGGCTAAGCTAGAATAGGAGGCACCTAGTATATATTAGATGTGAGTGGGAAACACCAAGCTTGGTTTGAGGCAATAATGACCAGATGCTGTGACTGTGCTCACTGCAAAAGGCGATCCTGTGAGAAAAAGAAGCTGCCAAGGCAACGTCACCAAATGTGCAAATATAATTGTAATTGGAGTCTAATAGAATGCCATTGAGTGTGGTGTCAAATGTCAGAAATGAATTCATCAGTGGTTATTGCTTGCTTGTTATTCTGAGAGTGACAATGGAAATTATATTTTATGCTATGTTTCTTTAACCTTAATGTTGACTGTATTACACTTGAGCTGCACCCAAAGCTGACATATATACTAGTGATCTTGTAGACACCTGTGGCACAAGGCATTTGAATAAAAACAGATCTTATAAACCAAGTATCTCTACTTAAATTCACATTAGGTATCTTTATTTAAATTAACAACATATTTGAACAGTGATTTAAAAACTTAGTAAGTAAGAGTAGAGAGAGAGAGAGAGAGAGAGAGAGAGAGAGAGAGAGAGAGAGAGAGAGAGAGAGAGGCCAGTGAACACTAGAGGGGGAGCTTACCCAGGATGCAGACTGTGCTGGTCTGACAGAGGGAGCTGTTCTCAGGGCCCCACCAGATCCACATCTTTTATCACCCCTCCATCCCTCTGTCTCTCCCTCCTCCACCTCCAGTACAGGCAGCGGGAGACTTCCAGGGATCAGAGGTCAAGGGTCGAAAGAGCGCTGGTCCTTTTTATTGTCATTCTCCCAGGAATGAAAAGTGTGTGCGTGTGTGTGTGTGTGTGTGTGTGTGTGTGTGTGTGTGTGTGTGTGTGCTTGTATGTGCATGTGGGAGCGAGTGTGTGTGTGTGTGTGTGTATCAAACAGAGAAAAACAGAAAAAAGAAAGTCAGAATCTGTATTCGTATGTATTTGATTGTGTCCATCATGCTTCTTTTTAAATGTTGCGTTGAGACCAGAATAATACTTTGAATACATATGCATGTGTTGTGCTATACTTACTGTGCACATGGCTTCAACAGTTAATGTGTTTGTACAGTGTGTGTAAGGCGAATAAGTCATGAACAGAGGTGTTTGGAGAGAGGGGGGCATGCTGGCTGCTGAGTTTGTAAGTAGGGGGAGCGAAGTTTAGGCGGCCTCACACTGTGATATGGAGCCCTTAAAAGGCCTCTGGAGGGAGTGTAATATCAAGAGCAGGATTATTCCCCAATCCCTCATCTCCTCCCCCTCCTTCACTCCCCCTCTTCTTCTCCTTCTCTTCTCTCTTCAGCTGACCCTCATCACCTCCCCTCTCACTCCTCACATCATTTAAATGTCTAAAGAGTAATTGAATGAATTATCATAAAATTTTGACAAATTCATTGACTCGGCAGGCTGAGTGAGCCAAACGTTTCCTTCCATGTGCGTCTAATAAGACATGACATTTGAGATTAGTTTATGTGCTGGTTAGACCTTTTGCCTTTTCCCTTGGTTCCAGAAACAAAAGGCCAATAAGTGTATGAAGGGGTATGTCTTAAATGCAACATAGACTGCAGACTTTAAGGGAAATGTGGTGACCACAGCCTGAAACATGGCATTTTTCCATTTTGCACTCCTACATATTCAGACTGTACTAAATTCTATTTTTTAAGTTGTTTTGATGATAGTCTTCACAAACTGAAGCCAGTAGCAAAGCAAAAAGGGAACAGTTGTGGGGGATGGAATTCAGCGCTGCACAGACTGTTCTCTCTGACCTCGGTGTTCCCACATCAGAGGGCCTCCCCAGCCCACTTCTCTCGATGCAAGCTGAAAAGAAGTCTTTAGTGTGGAGGCTTGTGTGTCTGTGTGTGTGTGTGTGTGTGTGTGTGTGTGTGTGAGCTTAAACCTTCAGGCTGTCTTGTATGCTGCCAATATATGGTACTAAATGACGATACCAGGTTCTTTGCCTTCAACTGAAACCCTTGTTGCTTAGAAAGGGAGTTAAGAGGGAAATAATATTTTGTGCAATTGCCTTTAAAATGTGCTTTTTTACTTGTACGTGTACTTTTCATCAGATTTATTTCCCCCCCTATGTTCAGATATTAGCAATTAAATGGCATGTTTTTGAAAACGGTGCCAGCTCACTGTAGTTCATTAAACACACTGCAAGTCAATTGAAGTGAGAGGTTGGAGGTTATAAAGCAATGTGGCGTATTTGGAGGAGTTCCATGTTTTTCTCTTGCTGGTCACAGCTGTGTGTCCTCTGTCTTTTGATGAGGGTGAACAGAGTTAAATCTGCTGAGTGTGTGGGTCCCACGCACAGTTGAACCCCTGCACCAAAGAAATTCAGGACACACACAGCAGTTCACACAAAATGCACACGTTGACACACACAATCAGGCCACACACACGCCCAAACTAAGTGTAATGATTCTTGTTAGAGCCACTTGTTCCTCGTGTGTAATTGTTTGTTCGAGGCAGAAGCTTGGGCGTTTGCCGTGACAAGATGAAACGGCCTGCTTCCATGCTTCCATGTGATGCAACAGCTGTGCCTGCAATGGGCTGCTCATACCTCCACAAATCCTAAATAACACACACACATGCACAAAAAACATATACACACATATGGTGTATGCATGGATGTTCATATTTTCACAATAAAAGTAAACTTCACAATTACATCCCGCAATAAAATGCTCTTGTTCGTGTACTAAAACCTGCACACGTTCCCCTCCACCCACCACACAAATGCACACACATAGACATGACTTCCAGCTGGGTGAAAAATGTGTATTTTGCTGACAGGCAGAGAGAGGGCCTCCACCGTGTGCCCCATCCGGCTGGCAAACGGCTCGATACATCATGGTGCTCTCCTCTCCTCCAGCCCCAGCTCCACTCCCGGGCCAAATCGAGCATGTTATTCTCTGCTCACATCTGATTTCCCCCAGCCACCCAGTGACTGAGGATTCTTTTCTCCTGCAATGGAGAGAGAGGGAGAAAGAGAGAGGTAGAATGGGAGAGCAAATCTGGACACACAGCCACGTGCACACGCACAATCCAGAAGGTGAAACCGACAAAGAAAGCCACACGCCCTATTAGGAAAGTATGGACACACAGATACACACATGCACGCACATACACACACACACACACACACACACACACAGACAGACCGACACACACACACACACACACACACACTCGCTGACCTCTGTGCTTGCCACCACGAGGCTGCCACTGATCTTCAAATACAGCAGAGCATCAATCAGTTTGTGACTGCCTTTTAGTGTCATTTTTCTTCCTTCCCCTGGCTTTTTGTCCTCATCCTCTCAACCTTTCCTCTGCTCCTTGAGTATTCTTACAGGCGTCTGCTCTTTCTGGCTGAGCCTGCAGAGCATAGGTCATATTTAGTTTATCTCACGGCTCCCCCTCACATATCAAGACTGTAAAATATCCCAAAGAGATAGACCCGGATAATGTATGTAAATCCAAATTTTTGTATCTCAGGCACTTATTTATTCCACTTTTTTATGGAAATCTTTTTGATTTTTTTTTCTCTCTCTTATCCTAACCCTCCCCCGTCCTGCCTCAAAGTCTCTCTGCATCATAAACTTGAATGATGCAGAAGTGTTTCATCCCAGGACTGTAACCCATGATAGAATACTTCCAAGAGAGAAAACCTTTTGAACCCTCTCACACAACAAACTTCCCAATGACCTCTTCGTTTTTCCTGATGACAAATACTCAACGGAACATTGCTAATGTTTGCAGACTGTTTTATTTCTGTTTTACAACATGTGCAAACATGTATTGCACAGTGTACTGTACTGCAGAACTGTATTTTTTCCATTAGCTGTTAATCAATTATTATTTAATGCTTTGCCACTGATATTGGAAATTAGTCACACTGTTTAAAACCACATTATTATTTCGTTGTAGTATTTATAGCGCTATCTCCACTGTTTATATGACAAAATAATACTCACAAAATTGAAATCCATGTGCTCAACACAGTGTTTCAGCTGTTTAAATGCAGAGTGCTTGGTTCTAATTTGTGGTCTTGCTTTTTTTCAACAACTCAATAATGCTCACATTCAGAGCCCAATTAAGTGTGACTGTGTTTATTTTTAGCTTTATGGCAAATGAATTAAACTTCTCAGTGGAAGACTATTAGACATTCCCTGGCAGCAGCAGCCTGCCAGCCAGCCAGCTCGCTGCTTCAGGAACGTCAGCACACTGAACACTCACCCCGCAGAGCACATAATCATGTTTACTTGGTTGAGGTCCCAAAATAAGTGTTATCTTAATTAATAAACAAATTACAAAAAAATATGAAGAAAAAAATAAAGTTCATCAATTACCAGGATTAGCCAGGCAAGAAGCATGTAATCTACACAGAGACATTTATAGGGCAACGATTGTGCCACCTTCCCTATAAGCCTTTATTGTGATGAAATGTGGAGCAATAAAGCACCTTCCCATTTCCCCTGACAAATCCTGTACTCCTCCTCAAAATCAAAAGGTGAAGCATTTAGCAGTCCGCTTCTAATGGGTAAAGCCGTGTGACGAATGAATTGCCCTACACACATCCAGTGGTGTGCTAACGAGGGTGGAAAGTCAAGAAAACAGAGTGAAAGGAAAATAGAGTATAGGAGAGATCAAACTATTAAATGTGGTGATATACCTTTAATTGATTCTATAAATTTGTACTGTAGTGTTTTAGTTTTTATGTAGGTTACAGACTGAATGCAAGGGATATTTATGGCATACTAACAACATAAATTACTTATTGCTGTTTGCTGCTGGAAAGATTTAAACTATTCCCCCTCCACATTTTTTTTGTCTTTGCCATAGCTGAGCACAAGCTGTTAATTATGTACATAGGAGTGAAGTGCAGACTGAAACCAGCATTGTCTCATCAGGCGTACTGAGTCCTGCTTTACGTCTCTCCCAACACTTTATTTCTAGTAATCTGCTGATAGAACCTATGGATTATGAACAGCAGAGCATCATAAGTAGGTTTCTGGCTCTCTTACCTGAGAATTTGCAACAGACCCCTCTCAGCTCACTCACGGGGGGAAGCTACATGGATAGGATGCACAGGCAAAGGAAATCTCCATGTCTTTCCTTTGATATGTATATTTCCAACCACTTTCTAAATCGGATATTTTTTCCCTTCCCCTCACCAAATGCCACTCTCTTTTTCCCGCTACAGTATTGAGGATCAGTTTGTGTTTTCACATCTTCCTTCTACACAAGGGTAGACGCATCTAATATAGCTTTGATATGCTTTAGACTGGCATTTTCATCTTTACTTGTGGTTGTGTTAGTCTTTCAAGTCTTTCATATTATAATAAACGTATACAAGGTGATTCATTGCCAGTTTACCTAGAACATCCACTACTAGCATTTCTTTTTTTAAAGTCACGGATGATAGCTGTAACCATGGAAAATGGAGTTTATTTTTGACTTTATCAGTCACTACTGTCTGTGTCTAGTTATTATCACATCCACTTTACAACTTTAAACCACCTCTTTTTATGTCTCAATGCCCAGGTGTCAGCGGGTCTAAATGTACCTTTTTTATATGATAGCGCTCGCTATTGTGTTCTCAATCACCTGGCATTAATATTTCCGTCCCTGCTGGGGTTGATTAACTGCATTGTCTGCCTGCCATCCATCACTGCCTCCTGGGCAGCCTGAAGTTGCCGCAGAGTGATGGGTAAACCTTTTGAGGAACTTGTTGTAAATGTCAACAAAACATCTCCCTGGGTGTTCAGGCTTCTCTTTGTTTTCATACTTGTGTTCTTTATGGAGACATTTATGTTTTAAACTGTCTATATAGGAAAAGATTTATGTGCGCTGATGACCCACATGAAGTGCATTTGGTCTTTTAGATGTCTCAGGTATGTAATTTGGTCTGATACATGATGGTAATTATATGGTTGACTGTGCACATATTTATTATTCCGAACCACCCTTTGGCATCTTCCTCCATACTGTATACATAGTACAGTGTAAGCTTTTGCATTGTGTTAAATATTCAGTCACTCACATATTCAGCAACTAATGCAAGCAACCATCCCCATCTATTCAAAGAAATTAATATTCAAAGGTTAAGATATCTCTACACAAGGTGTAATGAGCACCTCTGCTCGATTGTTACCATAGGTGTTCTGATCCTGGGACTGCATTAGGGACTACACTCAGATAATTTATGATTTCCATAGTACCCCTCAGCGGGGATTAATTTTGAATTATTTATGCTCTTATTCGCACATAGAGCTGAAACATTTTAGTAGGTGTCAGACGCTCACTCACAGACAAGGCTAATGTGCGGACTAACAGGGGAACTGATGGAAGTCTCTTGTTATTTAAAGTCTAGCTTTTTATATTCCACTCATTCCCCTCAGGAGTAGAGGGGCAAAAGATGAAAATAGTATGTCTCCTTAAATAGAAATATACAATTCAGACGGTGGCCGGGGTGATTCAGAATGAGCACTGTAAGAAACAGAATAAGAATAAAGTTTGGGGGCGGGGGGGGATGCTGGCTTTAGGTGGTTTGTTTTATTGAGTCAAACTTTTCTATGGCTCGAATACTGCAGAAGTGACTCTTCTATAAGGCGGCTTTGATATATTGCTGACAACTCTGGGTGTACGACCCTCTTTTACTAAGCAAAGAGAGAATGGAGTGTTTTATTTGTGGAATCCATGTCAGGAGTCAAATATTTAATCATGTTTTTGTTTTTGCACAAATTAAAATGGATGGACGTTTTGAACCCCTGAAATGAAAGGTGCTCCAGGTTAATAGTAGCTTATATTTTGCACAATTTATACAGTTAGTCATTGCTAATATCATTAGGGAAATTAGGTGTGAGGTGATTTATTTGTTTATTCATTTAATAAATCATTTAAACCCATTCTGAATCTTAAGCATGCTAGGCGAAAGACGAATAGCCAGCTCACTGTGGCCTTATAAACAGGAAGCCACATAAATCAGGTAATAAACTTGCAACATGTTTTGCATAGCGCTAATTACTAGTGTTTTTAATTTGTCCGGTTCAGGCAGGGATCTGTTGCCTTGTGTCACATCTCATTGCTCTCTGGTGAGTAATGAATGATGTGATTCCACCTAATTCATGTTATGGATATTCCCCTGCTTTGTTCATTCCATGTGTACTAATTAAATTATCCTGCACTGGAATAAGGAATAAGGTTTGCTTTAAATCTGCAGAAATGTATGTAAATTATGATTTGTATTCATTTTCACTTGCTTTTTTTGCAGATCAGGTCAACATAAACAAACAGTAGTTTTAATGGAGCACATGCTGATTTTACTCATCAAAATACTGTACTCGCACACAAGAAGACACGCACATGCACACCACAGTGTCAGTCGTTACAACCCTTATAACTCAAGCCAGGCTCTGTAATTGTGTTGGCATCAGTATTGTCCTTGCCATAGGATCACTGCTACCATTGTACAGAAAAGGTCCCCTTTCTCGCTGCTCAACAATGTCTAATAAATCCTGGGGTGGGGAACATTGATGCTGGGCACTGGCTGTGACACAAAAGAGGGGAATTTGGGAAGAGGCTACAGAGGATAATGAACAGTATTTTAACTCGGCAGTTTAACCTCCGAGCCTGTCAGGACTGACCTTTCGCCAACCCCGGCGAGAGTCTGATTTCTCCTGTTACTCTGTGTTTTTTTTTCTCTCTCCCTCCTCCTTCACTCCCTTATCATTCTCTCCTCCTTCTCCTTCCCTCGCCTTCCCCTCTCTTTTATTCTTCTGCTGACAGAGGGTATACCGGAGTAAAAGCAATGGAGAGAGAGGGAGTGTGTGTGTGTGTGTGTGTGTGTGTGTGTGTGTGTGTGTGTGTGTGTGTGTGTGTGTGTGTGTGTGTGCGTTGGGGGAGAGAGGGTAGGGGCTGGGATGTGTAAGAAGTGTCAGTCCAAGACATTTACATGAAAAGCAGTTAGTAGTTGAAAGGCGAGCCGTTTCACAATCTGCCTGTACATTTTCTTTTTTTCTCACCCTTTCTCTCTGGCTAAGTCTCTCTCCATCTCTTTTATTGCCGTGGTCCATGCCTAGCGAATTGATGTGAGAGCAGGGGCGACCCCCACACGTCTACAGGAGACTGGGAGGTGTTATTGACTCTCATTGAGGCCTACATGACCCTCATCCAGTATGGCCTTTATACAACCTTTTGCTTCACCTGAAGTTGACCTGGAAAGAATGTGGCTCCCTGCATTTATATGTCTGCTATTATTAGTGCCCTCTAACTCATGTTTTTTTTCCGCCCTTTTCCTTTTTAGTTGCTTTTCCATACATCCTCTGTCTCTCTGTGTTTTTTTTCTCTCTCTTTCTGTCTCCCTCATTTACACAGCAGAGGGTAGTAAGTGTAAATCAAGCAGGGCCGTTTTCTTTAGCAGGGCTCTGATTAGTGCTGATGACGTTTCCAAAGAGGTGAAGCGGACAGCTCAGAGGCCACCGCAGCTGCTCTCCCCTATTCACCACGTGCAGATTTATGTCTCCCTCTCTCTTTTTTCTCTCTTTCTACCCCGCTCTCGCTCTGTTTCCTACCACATTTTCAACATTATCAATATCGATTGGGCTGTGCACTTAGAACCTCTCTTTAACAATTGGCTCCTGCGGTTTATGTAGGCATTAATGGTGAGTGCTTGCGGAAAGAGAGAGAGAGAGCGAGAAAGAGAGAGCGAGAGAAAGAGAGAGGGTAAGATTTTAAACAGTTTGAAAGATTTATGTAATTTTGCATGAATAACCCACAGATGTCATGGTAGGGGATTCTCTCTTACACAGACAGGTTTTTCAATGTAGAAGTTGGCCGCAAATGTCGGAGTTCACATCATCATATCATCTTACCTTTGGCTAAATGTTAGCTTTTTATGGATATTTCATGGGGAGCTGCTCAGATGAGGTCATAGTTGCGATGCTCTGGCTTATGCCGCTGGACCTGTCCTGATGTCCTGACCCTGTCTGTTTGATTTATGGTCATAGGAGTCCACCCAGACTTGATGGGCTTCAATCCATTCTGCTCAATCACTTAATGAACTTGACAGTGGTAGGAACAAGTGGAGAGATACATCTTTCAGTTTTAGCATCTACAGAGCTATAACATAGTTAACAAAATCTAAGAGGGCAATTTCCCATCCAGTTGCATATTTCTATAATCATAACTGCGATCAATGCATGCTTAATCTCACCATTGGCCAATGTTAATCCAGTTTGAAGACATATTTAGTCTCAACATGAAGAAAAAACAATCCATAGCTTCTCTTTGCCCTGAGAAATCGGAAAGGGAAGACTTTTATCTCATAATGATAGATTATCCCAAACAAATAAAACAAGGTGTGAAAACAAGAGGCTGATCTGATTGAAAAATAATAGTTCTTAATTTTAGAGAGAGTAAGTAGAATTAGTTGTTTCACTGCTCCCCCCTTCTGCACAGCATAAATAATTATGCATGGGTGACTAATTTGAAGACACTGCATGCTAAGTATACAAATCCCCCTTTCTTCCCCCTGCTCCAGGGTTCAGGAGGAATAACACATGACCGCGAAACAAAGGCAACATCAAACTCATAAAATTAACATAGCAATTGACCTAAAGAAGAGGCTCGATAAATATTCTGATCTTATCACCTCTAAGTACTGCAAGACAACTAGAGAGCAGCCAATGAAAACACCATCATTAATCTTCCATACTCTTGGATAAACTTTTTCACAGGAAACCATCTTTCCAGCAACTCTGCAGGGGTTGGGACAAGGGCGCCTTCTCCCTAAATTGATAGATATGTTTTGGGAGATCTCCGACTTTTGTTCAGACAGCTTCACTCTGACCTTGGACTCAAACTCAATTTAGCTTTTCCTTTCTTGTTGTGTTGCCTCCCTCTTTGTGATGTAGGAAGTACTGTCTGAGAGTACTGTCTGTTTTGATTCTGTATTCAATCAGATCTACAAAGGGGTGTGTGGGGGTATTGGGTTTGTGTTTGTGCATGTCTGTGTGCATGTGCTCTCGCATACATAGTTTGTGTCACAATCCTAACACCTTTTTTTTGTCCCTTCTTCACTCCCTAAAGCTGTTTATGCAAGGTGAAGCGACAGAGCTTTGTACAAGTTTGAATGTTGTCGGAGGAAAACAGTCGTTTTGGAGATGAAGAGGGGATCAATCAGCCTTACCCCCCCTCACCTGCCACATGTGTCATATGTCTTTTGGCCTGTCATTCTTATGTGCTGCAGGTAGATAAAAATGCATAATCCCCCTCATTTGATTCAGGTGCATGTTCTGTAACGCAAGCATGTGGATAAAAGTGATGGCTCTCAGCGCTTGAGTTTTCCAAGTATACACATTACACTCTAAATAAACACTGCTGTTGGTTAGGCATTGTCTGAATGTGTGTATTTTGCAGTATATCTCTAAGTATCTTGTCCACAGATCATTTGATAACACAAATTCCACTTTCTCTTTATGCAGTGCATCACATTGTACTGCATACCAGCATGTATAAATGCAGTCCTTCCATGAAAAGTAATGCTATTTATTTAAAGGTACATTCTGTAATTTGAAGTTAAACCAAAACAGTTGCTATCACCTTGACATTGACATATTTTGGTAGAGTGACTAAGACTAGATGACGATACAACTTGACTGATTATTTTGTTAACACCACATTTTTTGTGATGTTTGGAAACACAGTAGGAGTCATCAGTTGAGAATCATAGAACTCTGTAGTTATTAAATCAAACCCTTAAATAAATCTGAATATACCTGTAATTTATATAGTCAAAAATATTATAACTTATGCCAATAAGTAATATTATTATATTATGCCAGGTCAATAATATTTGAACATATTTGAGTAGATATATACAGTAACAGTAATTATGCAAATAAAGATACAGCACAGTATAATATAGACAAGTTCTACAAGAGCTCATTGTAGTTCATATGCATTTTAAACATGTTGAAGCCCACGCGGTCCATATTAACATGACTTATTCAAGCAAATTTTAGATGAGATTATATCATATTAGATGGGTTTTTATTCATAGTCATGAGGAAACAACATTAGCAATTGCTATAATACATATCCAATGTAAACTAATCTAGTGTAGCACTGTGTGTTATATTTTATATCTAATTTGGCTATCATTGTCCTTGCTCAAAACTGTGAGCAACGCGTGCCAATTTTTTTATTCCAAATATATTCTACTATCTGTCCAGGTCGTTACCCTGTTCCCATCCTCCTGGTCATTAGACTCATTGTTCTACTTAAGGCCCATAGGTTTAGACTAGCTAAAATTGTCCTCCTCGGAGAATACAACACTCGTATTTAAGGCATCCTGCAGCAAGGACAAAATCAACACTGGGAGAAAAAAGTTAGTGCCAACACTGCCTGTATCAAAGAACAGGGGCATCTGATGCCCTAGTTTCTCTTTAGAGGTGTACTTCAACATTCCAGTTGATTTAAGCTTCATTTCTCTACTTTCTTGCTCTAACAAGTGTGTTTGTTATCTCACTTTACTTAACATGTGGCAAATGCATGTGTGTGTGTGTGTGTGTGTGTGTGTGTGTGTGTGTGTGTGTGTGTGTGTGTGTGCGCGTGCGTGTGTGTGCGCGTGTGTGCGCGCGTGCCTGCCTGCCTGCCTGCGTTCGTTCGTGCGGTGCGTGCGTGCGTGCGTGCGTGCGCCAACGTATTGTAAACAGGTCAGGTCACTCAGAACACACAAAATATGTCATTCGACAATGTAGCGCAAGGACTCAGCAACACACACATGCTACTGAAGGCTGTGGCATAAATCACAATTATTGAAGCTAGAGACACTGACTGGTCTGACCGCACAGTGCAACACAGCACAGCACAGAGAACTTCTCCAAATAAGCCTCTCTCCTCTTCCTACCCTTGCTGAATGACACTCCCAGAATAGTGATTTGTGTGGGTCCCTGGTAGCCAGACAAGACAGGCCAGGAACACAAAGTTAGTATATTTTCAGGGTCCCTGGTAGCCAGACAAGATAGGACAGGTACACAAAGTTAGTGCATTTTCAGGGCACAGCCATGAACTTCAGTGTCAGCACAGGGAAGAGAAAAAGGCAGGGTGTTGTGTGTTCTTGCACTGAGCGAGTGACCTGGGTAATTAGGAGAAAGTGTGTGTGTGTGTGTGTGTGTGTGTGTGTGTGTGTGTGTGTGTGTGTATATTTGACTACCAATGTGTGTGTGTTTGACTACCAGTTTCAGCAACCGCCTCCCGTCTCCACCCCCTCCCCGTTGGGTGACAGGGACAGGTATTTGTCGTTACTATTAGTGAGCGATTATGCCGCCGTTTCCTTTCGTGTTTTCAACATGTCGTGAGCTGCTGGATTAAAGAATTAACATGTGACCGTCAACGGTGTGTGTGTGGGTATGGGGGGGGGGGGCAGACAGGTAGAGGTGTTGTATGAGAAGTAGAGGAGAATTACAGAGCATGCAGCTGCTCAGATAATACATGCTATACAAACAATTACAGACAGTTCTGTGGGCACACCGACATTGTTTCTTTCCTGTCTGCGTCTAAAAGATATGATTTGGACTGACGTTGGCTCCAGACTTCCTTACACATCTCTGATGAGTAGGCTGACCTTGTCTCAGTCTGACCCGGTGTAACCTTCTGTCCTCCAAGCCCCATTAGAGACAAAGCCTTATTAAGAAGGAAAATGGCCTGAGAGCGGTCACTGTGGCATTGTGTGTGTGCATGTGTTTGCACATGTACACGTTTTATGGTTGACTGTAATACTGTCTCTATCTCAAACACCCCTAGTGGCTTCACAAGGGTATTGTGTTTTATTCAGTACGTAAAAAAAGACAATTCTACACTACGGAAAAGGAAAGCAATAGAATATAAATGAGCTGAGTAGTATTCTGATGATTGGTGATGTTTTAATTGTCAAACTACAGGTTTATTTGTATACAAATTGCTGAGAGGATGTTGCTGCTCACTCCTGTTGGTTTTTTTATTTGAGTGTGACTTAATTACTGCAGATAGAAGGACTTTACTCAGCTCATTTATAGCGCACAGACACTTAAAACCATAGACATCCTGAGTGTATTGAGTTAATAAATTCCTACTCTTAACACTTCCCTTTCAATTTGCTTTGCTAAACCTGAAAAGCATCCCAGAAACCAAAAGTAAATCTACCTTGAAGAAAATCTAGGTTTATATTTTTTTAAACTTTTTTTCAGTCGTTCCCTCCATCTCCACATTGAAATAGCTACTGTAGTTAGTCAAAGAGCCATGTCTTTATTGTAAAATGCAAGGATTGTTGACTGGCACTATTGTCCCCCAAAGCATTGGCTAATAGGCTGTAAGATGTTGATTTAAGGACAAGAAGGGAATGTCAACAGTGTAATAATGGGGGTGCTCTACATGAAATGAGGAATAAAAGAAGACATGTTACCTGGGTTTGCATTTCTAATGTTAATAACTTAGCCTAGCAAGCATTGGGGGAAATTTTAAGGGTTGGGGGGTGGGGGTCCTGCAGTGTGTACTGCTGAACATGGACACACTGCACTCACTAATAATGTCTCCTGTGAATTATTCGGTGGCATTCAGTATGACTCTCCAGTTCAGACCTTTATTTTACCTATACCTTTACCCTTTTAGCGGGACAAAAAGGACTGCTATCACTCATATTATGTCATATAATTTAGATTTCTAATTATTTTTAATATGAAATAATAATAAATGCCAATTTTAATTTTGATTATTTTGTCCAGAATCCAAGTATTCCATTTTGTTAAATATTTCATATAAGCAGCTGATTAACATTTTGGACATCAAATTAGAACACTTTTGTTATTCAGTCATATGAGTCATTGCTCTCAAATGTTTTCTATTTTCAAATTTCCAATACGCACTGATTTATTTTACCCACTTCATCCTAAACAGTCATAAAACACATTAAAAAATTAAATTTGCAGTACAACCAGCACAACAGATGTCAGACTTGTATTCATGTACACGTGTTGCAATGGCAATTTTATGACGACAATAATTTCTTGCCGTCTTTTCCAATATTGACACCTGCCTGCCAGATCAATGGCAGAGAACTACAGGTAGACTGAATGCAGGAAACATTATGCCGTTAGTTCTCTCGACATAATAAGTTCCCCGGGGGTACATCCCAAGACATTATTACTGCTGCTTTCCTTCCAGTCAGAAACTTTGAGAAGATAAGGAAAGAACAGTGGAGAGGAAAAGAGAGGTCGATGAGGCGTCAGTATTAATGATGAGAACTGGATGAAGAATTAAAGTAAAGAAAAACAGCTTGTATCCAATAGGTGGTCAATACATTTCAGGTGTTATTAGAGTTTTGCAGAGCACATTCCAAACAATAGCATAACTCGTCTCCTCTGCTGTCAGACAGTAGAAAAGAACAACAACTAAAACTTACATTTCAGGGTCATGAACTGACTGGAAGAGGTGCTGAAGGAAGCAGATATATTGCTATACAAAGCTGAGTGTCACGTGTCACATTAGCTTGGGAATGTACTTGAGTAAAATGCTTGTAGTACATTTTTTAAATGATTTATAATTGCCATAGACTGTATACAGTATAAAGATGGACTGCGTGTCTCCACTTCCTCCCACTGTAAACAAGCGAAGCCAAAATATCCCGGATACGGACTCTGCCATCTTGTAATTTTGGAGCCAGAGTCTGCGCAGTAGTGATCATGCAGTGGCGCCGCTTTATTGAAGTCCCGCCCATTCGCTCGGCCGACCAATCACGGGTCAATCACAGCTGTCATCAGGACATTTCACTCAATTTTAGATCATCAAATAACTAAAAAAACAAACTTATCTGAAAAATGAACACTTGAGCCAACATCACCGTGATGAGAACTAACTTAAATGACAGCAACCATCTTTGGGAAAAATGTATTTGACATACTGTATACTTTGAATTTTTTGAGTTTGGTCCATGTCCCATCCGCTAACATGGAGGGGGCGGAATTTATTACATATGCTGCAGCCTGCCAAGAGAGGGTGATCAATATGTTTTAGCTTCACTTATACAGTCTATGAATCAAACCCTGATAATTACCCCAAAAACGTGGCTTACAGCGGTCAGATGAACAAATACTAAGTTACATAACCATACATGTAAGTTTTCATGTTGTTTATCCGTAAATATCACTAAACATGATATAATTACCTGTGTATTTAATACATAGGTATAAAGATGTACTAGATTGCTAGATTCATCAATGTATTATATAAATAAATTGATTCATATGGATATGTGATACCCCAATTTTGATAAGCAATTGCAAGGTATCTAACCTCTTATGGAATATTGCCATAAGTTATGAAAGAAAGGAGGCTGTACTTGACAAAAGGAGGGATGATATTTGGAGTAATGGGACACACCACAGGTGTAGCCTACCTTCTGCTTATAATAAATGACGTCCGTCCTCTTAAAGACAATTCTATTACCTCCCCAGTCATGTGCAATCAGTCTCTGTCAGGGAAATGGATATGCACACGTGTTACCAAATCGGTAGCCAAGGCTCTATCAATACAGGCTGATCTCAAGATTTATGCCACTACTTTGGTGGCTGTTGGCCGGTACACATTTCTGACTGAATCACAGCCAAGTCTTTCACTCAGGATCTAAGTACAACTGGCCATATCTAATTGTTATGGAGGATTTCCAAGGGAATATAATGTTATTGTTCAAATTTAATCACGTTTTGTTTCATGACTTTTTTTTGCCTGTTTTCATAAAAAAAACAAATAGAAAGTTTGCCACAATATGTTTAGCACCGTGGGCCTGTGATGGACCATTGGGACTCATTAGTTTCTCTTGGAGATGAGTGTAACCACCCCTAAATGCTCTAGTCTCCAGTTCCTCACAGAGGTAGCAACATTTGCAGACAAACATCACTTGCAGGATTAAAACCCTGGGATGCCTCTTTTTTTCTAACAAGGCTGCGTGTTGTTTATTGGCAAGAGAACCACATGGGTTGAATTTTTTTGTAGTATCCTCTTTTTTACATTTATTTTCTTTTTCTCCCTTTTTCTTTTTCTCTCTTCTCTTTTCTATTGCCATTTTGCATTTGCCCTGAGAGCATGAAACCAAAGTCAATGAGAACCAGGGGTGTATGGGTCCCAGCAGGGGTGAGGGATCAGACCCTCTTCGAGTGTCACATGTGGGGCTGGTTAAATCAGGGTTCAAACCTAAACGTACACGCGCACACACAAACAAATGCATGCATGCTCACACTCTTTCTTAGAAGGGGGCCTCTGAATGTGTCATTTTTTAACCTCATACCATCCATCCAATACTTCCATTATTAGAGCATGGTGGTCATAATGAGAAATACGCTCTGGAAGTACTCAACAATGTACTAATGATGTCATGATGCTATTAGTTTACAGAGAGTGATCAGCAAATCAATCATTTGCTGTCTAAATGTAGGAACATATGTTCTGGAGGCATTTTACATGATTGTCTCTTTGTGTGTGTGTGTGTGTGTGTGTGTGTGTGTGTGTGTGTGTGTGTGTGTGTGTGTGTGTCTGTGTGTGTGTGTGTGTGCACTCTGTACTGACATAATGTGCATGTCCATAATTTCTCTGAATATCTGCACACCCACCTAAAAACTGGCATCTTTTTTTTTCTCCAAGTTTCACCTGATACATTTCTCTCCTCTTGTGTCTGTCCAAATATTTGAGTAGGAGAGACATTTAAAAGAGACCTTGAGAGTGGCACAATAACCCTCCACTTATGTCTCCGTTGGAGAGGAAGAAATAAAAGCGAGAAAAAAAAGAAGCTTTCTCAGGCAGGGGCCTGAACATCTGGAGTGCAGGAAAACACGTAAAGCTACCCTGATTAAAATCACACTTTTCCTCCCGAGCTGTGACAAAATGACACTTAAAAACAGCCAGCCTTAGAATAACACACTCACATATTAGAATAATACAACTTAAGTCGCTCTTTTATTAGATAAGGGTAAGCGCAAATATAACTTGGCTCAGGTTCAGCTGAGGCTGTGATGTCTGTTTAGCCTGCGAGTTACACGGCACCTCAATAGCTAAGCAAGTTTGGTTTTCTTCTCCCCTCTTTAACTAATTTGTTTGTGGACTTTTTCAATTCTCATAATTTTATCATAAACTTGCCTCTTAAACCTTGACCTCCTGAGTTATTGTCGAGTCCTGTGGGCTGAAGTGCAGGCTGGGTGGCCGGGCCAGCGAGGCAGGAAAGAGGAAAAGCTAGACTCTTTGCGATCTGTTTACACAAATGGGAAGCTTTTTGGTGGGAGATAAAAGTTAGGAACAGCATTAAAAGTGCTTTTCCCCTCGTCTCTGGAATCCTCCTCACATCAAACCTTCTCCTGTCACTTTAACAGATGTGTGCTTTAGGAAACTGTAAACCATGTGTGCATTTCAATTTCTGTTACCATCTCATTGCTATAACTCTCCCAGCATCACATTAAAGACTAGAGGACTGTGTTTCTGCTGACAAGCCAAACACAAAACTTTGTAGTGTGTGTAACAAGCAGCACAGTACATGCTGACTTCAGAGGACACATCATTAGGAGCAGGTTTGTCGTCAAATCATGTTAAAAGAGATAGACGGCTGCTGCACATTGACAGATATAGTGAACACCAGCTATGTGGTTGACTACCTGATTCCAAAGAGGCATGTAAAAACCAAGCCCTCTATCTATGACCCACTGTTTGTCCGCGTAAACCTCTATGCTGTAATCCCTTTGGTGTTCAATTAATCCACTCACTACTGTTCCAACTTTGTATTACACACTGATTTGTACAACCCCTCTCGCATAAGCTGCCTGTATCTATGTTAGCTCAGCCCTTGGTTTTTGCAGCCTTTACCATCACCTCCACCACCAAAGAGTCAGACAGACAGAGGGAGAGAGGAAAGCAGGGAGGGAGGGAGGGTCAACATCAAATGTGATGAATGCCTTTCTACGCAAAAGCTGTACGGAATGTCCTTGACTTTAATCAAAACTATTTGTTTTTGGGGCGGCTCGTCTGTTGTCTCATGCGCTCATGTCCACTGATAGCCTGACTTTAATGACACCATAAATCAGGCCAAGTGACGCTGGGGTTTTTGGTAATGTTTCAGGGCCGCTACAGAGATGGCGGTCATTGAGGAGGATGAGGAGGAGGAGAGTGAAGAGTCTGTTGGAATGCCAGATTATGTGGGGGGGTTAACTAGCCCCTTGAGAGAGAAAAAAACTGAGCTATTCCAGAGCCAAGAGAACCAGAGCTAAGCTGTTTTTTTTTTTATATTGCATGAGATAATATGTTAGAGACAAGAGCTACATAGTCATATTTTGTCCTGGATGTTTTTTACATACTGAACAGGGAAAGAAAGAAACAATGAAAACATTCCTCTAAAAAAATATAGTAATGGAAATGCAGCTGATTTGAAATACTGAAATCTTTTCTTTCTCTGTACTCAAATGCCACATGGGTACTTCAGCAGCATCAAAGACTTGGGCCAAAACACTGCTGATAAGCTGTTCTCTGTGGATATGTGAATGCCATGATTCTCTGATGCACATTGCTCATCCGTTGCTGTGATAGTCTGCTCACATAAACACACAAGCCTTCTCTGGGCCAGGATCTAAACAAATCTGACATGATTGATTTGACAGAGGCTATGAGATAACTGTTCATCGGCCAATTCACCATGAATAGAAAGGCCCTGAAACCTTCATACAGTAGGGATGGGCCAAGCTAACACGGCTGTCCATTTTTATGTTTGAATAGAGGGGCAGAAGGCTGAACAGATGTTTAGTGTTTCTAAGGGTCAGTTAGTGTAATTCTACCTCAATTAGCTAGGATTTCAGGCATTATGATGTTCTGTTTTGGGTCGGTGTGAACTTTATCATGTAGAAATCGTTAAGATATGACACAGCGTTGGAACTGAAGTAGGCTGTGGGAGGCTGTAGTAGAGCTGTTGCTCTAAATTTATTACTGTGGTCAGGTCCTTGTAATATATGGAATATATATATACATGCATGGATGGCAAATATAGACATTTTCATGGCACAAATATGCTCCAAAGATCTAATTTACTAATGAGCGTGCAGTTGAAAAAGGAATTATTGCTCAATGAAAACATACATACCTTGTAAAAACAAAGGACTTAATGCATTTCTCTTATCCTTACAGTAAGTGGTGTGTGTGTGTTTTTTTTTTCTTCTCTGTCACAGTCAATGCCAAACTAAGGAGCTGTACATAGATCACAATCACAAGAGCTGTTTGGTTAAATCTCACATTGCCAAGAGAAAGCTATCTAGACAGTGCCTGCCAAAAGGATTGTGCATTTCTAATCCCTAGATGGCTCGTAGCGCAACAAATCTTATCTATCTACATGCTGTCAAAAAAATGTCACTGCCATATCAAATAGAGAAGACGATACCTGAAGGAGAGGTGCTGGAGGGAGGAAAAAGGAGAGGAAATATACAACAATGTGCATTTTCACCAGTACACACACACACACACACACACACACACACACCCACACACACACCCCTACACACCCCTACACATCCCTACACAAATACACTGGAGAGACATGGAGCTGTCGTCAGTTGACAAACAAATGACAGACAAATGACATGTTGGAACACCTCCACCAGGCCTGATAGTAATCGCCCTGTGAGATTGTGCCAATAGCGTATCTTATGGAGAGAGAGAGAGAGAGAGAGAGAGAGAGAGAGAGAGCCAGGCCTGTGTGTCATTTTACACAAACAAAACCTCTGCCAAACACCGGATGTGATTGCTTCCACCGCTGTCAACTGTGTCCAATCTAATCTGTCTGTCAATCTGGGTTGTAGGGAGTCAGGGCATGGTTAAAAGAGGGATGATGGCAAGGAGGAATGCTAAAGTGGAAGAGAAAAGGTGAATTTGTTGCATTGGACAGACGATTTGATTCTGAAGCTGTAACATTGTGTTAACATGTATTCTCCCGATTAACCTGTTTTCTGCTTCATGGTTATAATCTACATGTACAGTGTACTGTAGATAAATCTAGTTGAATAAAAACTTCTTTACTGAGGTGCATGCTCCGTGTTTAGGTGCTTTAAAGATTTTCTAGCATGTCTTTCCTCTGCCCTCAGTGTCATTTTGTTATAGTCACATTTGTATACATGTGCATGTATTTGTGGTGTGTCTGTATATGTATGTGTGTGTGTGTGTGTGTGTGTGTGTGTGTGTGTGTGTGTGTGTGTGTGTGTGTGTGTGTGTGTGTGTGTGTGTGTCACATTGGTGAAGAGGCTGTATTGCACTGTGCATGGTTGGGTGTCATGTATCCAGCAGTGAAGCCGGTGGATAATTGGCATCATGGTCAGACTCTCAGCAGTTGGAGCTGACCTGAGAGCTGCAACAAAGTGAGAGAGAGAGAGAGAGAGAGAGAGAGAGAGAGAGAGAGAGAGCGAGAGCGAGAGAGAGAGAGAGAGAGAGAGAGACTGAGTGTAACCTAATGACAGAAAGACTGAGTACATATATAATACAGGAACAGGAGGGTTGCTTATTTATGTATGAGTCTATGAGTGGGGATATGAATATGATGACGTGTTTGTGTGTGTGTGTTAGTGTGTGTGTGTGTGTGTGTGTGTGTGTGTGTGTGTGTGTGTGTGTGTGTGTGTGTGTGTGTATGTATATGTGTGCGTGCGCACACTTGTGTCTTCATGGGAATGTATCTGCAAGTGTTGCACTATTAGAGCACACACGAGAGTGCACATGCACATATCTTGTATGACTGCAAATGTGTGCGTCAAGAAAAAAAGGTAACATGAAATTAAGAGTGCATGCAAATGCCTGACTTTTATCTTGTTACTTCTTGGGGAAAAAAACAGCAATCATTGCACTTATCTTCAGAATCGTCAATCCTAATCATGCCAAATGTTACTTTTATGCATGATGCATTTATGACTCATTAAAGTGTCATGCTGGGCCATGCTCTGCGACCTTTGTTTTTGTGTGTGTATGTTAGTGTCAGGCTCAGGACCCTGCTGTCGGATACTGTATAATCTGTGCTTTTGCTTCTTCCTTAATTCAATCAAGTCCCTCCCATTGCCGTGGCCTCTTTATTCCAATTCGATTAGTGGGCTAAAGCCATCAAGATTTCCTGGACAAAATGAATGCTTGTATTAATCCTCGCAATTTCCATTTAAAACGTAAGGGCATCGACTTGATTAATAAGGGCTGATGCTGAATAATTACACAGCAAACACAGGGAGGGTTATAGGAAAAGCACAGCTGAGCCTGCCCCCAAACACCCTCTGGGAAACCAGAGGAAGGGGGTCAAAGTAAAGCAATGGCAATGACTGAGGTGATGAATTTCTTAGCTGGGCCCTTATGCAATTAAAGAGCAACGCTTCTATTAATTTGGTTCCCCCAGAGTGGTGACTGGTCAGATGTCTCAGGGTCAAGGGTCAGGGGTCGAGAGCACAGGTCAAGCCAACAACAGTGCAGAATAATAGAGAAAGGAAGAAGAGAGAGGGAGAGAGAGGAGGAAAAATTACACCTAAATCCGATTCCAAAATTAATTTTAAAGGCTGAGGTTGCCTTTAGTTTCAAACATGACCACATTCTGTGCTGGATTCTAACAATAATTTTGTCTAAAAGGTATCCATGTGTGTGAGGTATTCAGGGATCTATGTATGAAAAGAAACATCCAGTGCACATTTAATTGGGAGTGATCAATCGTTGCATGCGGTGTTTGAGCATTCAATAAAGGCCCAATCAATGATGGGGTTGGGCTGGAGGGAGAGAAGACAAACAATGGCAGTGTTCTTTTAACAGATTACAAGTTAACATTTTTTTGTTGGAGATATCGTAAGGCCAGTGCCGCCACCGGTGTAATATTAAACTAGTGATCCATCGTCATCCATTACAAATGTCCCATTGATCTTACCCACATTGACTTTTCCCTCCAGTTCTGGGTGGTGGAGAATGTTTTATCCTGCTCTGTAGTGTGCTTCATGTCCCAATCTATTTATTTTCTAAGAGCATGTGGAAAAAAGGTGTAATAATCATAGCATACTAATTATTTACTTGCAAAACCTCAGTGACCTCAGTACATGTATTGTATTATTTAGAGTTGTGTGTAGGCCTTTTCAGTCTGCAGTGAAAAGATGCAGCATTTGTCTTATCTGAAACGACCTACTGTGCTCAGAGACCTCTCAGGTTTGTCAGTTTAGGTCTCACGGCTGTCTCAGATTTGAGTTAAAATCAGAATGGGATTGAACTTTTGCTTTAGTGGCACCCAGGCTCTGCAATAATCTTCCAGTTAGGATTAGGTCTAATGACACTGTCTCTGTTTTTAAATCTGGCCTCAGAACCTACATTTATTGAATCTCTTCCTTACCTATAATATCATTTTATTGCTTACAACTAACGTGCCCAGCCATGCTTATCCATACATGTATACCATATATTGAACTGAGTCTGTTGAAAATGTTAGGGTCATAACTCAAAGTCAGCACCCACAATCCTTTGATAACTCTTAATAACAGTCTCACTGACCTCACTCTGGATACTCTCATGCTAGGCAGCGAGCACTTCAAAAGAGGTCCAGCGGCCTCAAGGTTAATGCCGTACCAAATAAAGGGAGAAGTTGTTAAAATTAACACTGTGCCAAGGCAGCTCTGTTTCCCTTTAGAATATAGGGAGTCTTGATCCTTTTATGTTTAAGAGAAAGCATTCCCACATGTTTTCAAATGTGGGGAAAATGCTCCAGGGATGGACTGTCATGGCTGCCTCCTGTGCTGCTTCAAAATATTTCTTTGTTAAGTGGCAGCGGAGGAGGAAATGAAGCCTGACACTGTTTTGATACTGAAAACACCATCCGGACTCGCCCTGCCCTAACGATTATCATAGTTCTAAAAAGTGTTGCATGCATGGACGGAAACAATGAGGTGTAACGGACGATAGTTCATACTCAAGGTTTAACTTAATTGCCTTCTTCCTGTTACAGCACCCCCTCATTTCTTCTTCGCTTCCCCTATTTCTTCATGTCTGACTCTCTCGCTTGCTGGCTCTGGCTCTGGTGTTTTTGTTTCTTTTTAATTAATACAAAAAGCATTTTGTTATGGTGGCATTCTATTTTACTTCAGTGAAAATGATTGGTTAATCAGCCTAAGCAATGTTAAAATGTATTGCTTTTTTGAGTGTTTGTGCTTTCTCTGCTTAGCGCCACAAGTGGATAATTACATGAGCATATTTGTGTCTCTATACAAGCTGTTTTAGTGTATGGTGTTTCATTTGCAGACACTGTATTTCATTCTACATGGCTTTATATTTACTAATAGATAAGAAGCACAAAGTGATTTGCCCTTAGCTAATTTCACCAGCTGTTGACAGAAAAGCTCACCCTCAGAGTCTCCCAGCAGTTGAAGTAGAGCAACACAGTGAAAGACAACTAACCCTAATCAAAAAGACAAAACAACATATGCTTATATCCTTGCAGTGTGAGCAGAAGTTCCTCTCTAATACACGGTGCCACAGATGACTGACATTGTTTGGTTTCAGCTGCACTTTTCCCATCTGCCAGCAAATAGGCTGGATTCATTACATGAGGAGTTTTTATGTTTAGACATGTGTGGTGAACATAGATGTTGGCATGTATGTCATGCTTTTGAGAAGTACACATGACTAAAGTATCGATCTTCTCGGTGCTGAGTCCCCTCTTACGATGCAGAGGGCAATCGAGGAAGAACAACCAAGGCTCTCATCCCCTCTCCCCCTGGCCCAGCTTTCTTTGCATTCCATCTCTAACTATTGTTCACAGACACAGATCAGGCACCAAGTGGAACTGCGAAGCCAAGGGACTTGGAGAGGAGGGGGCTAAAAAGGGAAGAGGGGGGTGTCCTAGTGAAGGAGAGAGAGTGATGGAAGGAAGGCAGTATTGAGGAGCTTGTCTCTATCTGGCTGCCTCCTCTTGAAGGCCGACCCGACATAGTCCTAAGCCTGGCTCAAGGGGCTTATGCAGATTCAATGACCTTTTTCCCAGGGACCAGATTTTACACTTAAATTACCATTAGAGCAGCGGTTTCCCTTAAGGGAACCGCAGACCAACCGAACCCCCTTGCAGGGGTTAAAAGCCACGATGCCACTGTGTCCAGGCTGCATGCTAAACGATGTGGAACACATGTAAACTACAGAGCGGCCTCGCCGTTAGCATTGAGTCCCAAACTGAAGGTAAGGGCGCCAGCAAGGATTGGTCATGTATAACACTTCTGGTGGAAATGCCAAAGTGTTTTTGAGATTCATGTGATAATAAGTGGGACATGGTTTGGTACGGTCCATTGATGGCTGTATCATACTGAATTTGAGCAATCTTTTAATAGTAGAACGTGAACTGAAGCAATTTTTTCCCCTCTAAGAGTTTTATTCAGGATAGCTCCACTTACACGTAGTGCTTCGATAGCTCAATAAAACCCATTAAAATGATATAGAAATTTTGCTTCAGTGTTAGACTGCACATTTTGTCATATGCCAACCCTATTTCTTTTAAATCATACTTGAACAAAAGGCATTTGAGACTTCATGGGAGTAGTTTTAGTGCACCGATCATGCTAGCTAAGAAGGACATGAGAGGAAATGGAAAAACAGCAGAGTTCTGCCATTATTACTTCCCTCAAACATAAGAGAATGATGGCACCCCCTCCCACTCACACTGTAACTCTACTACAGGGACACAAGGACATACAAAGTGAACACACACACACACACACACACACACACACACACAATTTCACCGCCTCTTCCTATGGCCGCAGGTTTGTTTGTCTTTAATTCCCTGCTGCGTGAGGGTAATGGGGATTCTGTGACAGCTGTCATTCTGCCGTGACCTCAACGGACTGCAGATCAGTAGTGGCACAATGATTGTCAGGATCAGGTGTGTGCGCATGTCTATGTGTGTAAAGGTGCATGTGTGTGAGAGAGAGAAAGGAGGACAGATGAGGGAGAGTGCATTTGATGTGAAAAAACGGTTAAATACTGAAAGGGACTTCCTCCACTCTAAGACCCCCCAGGCCCAACAGTATGCCACTATGAATATGTCTATTCAGCAGGAGAGTTATTCTGACAGCAGGCCAAAACAAGACTCATACACTCATAGGCTGATGTGACACAGGGCATTAGGAGCTGGAAAGGCATAATCTAAGTCGAGACGGGATGGAGTTTGAAACATTTCCTCCACATATTATAAGCTTTGATGAAGTGAAATATTTGATTAGGCATGAAGTACTTCATTTCAGGCCACAACAGTCAGAAATCGTCCACAGTTACACCCCCATTTCTTTATAATTTTCTTCTGCTTTTACAGTCACTCTGTATGCCAGATTCAACTATTCCCCTATCTTCCCCCTTCTCTCTCCACATTCTCTCTAGTTTATGTTGCATACTGTAGAGGAGCTGTCAGAGAATGTGAAAATAGAAGAAAAAGGTACACATGATAGTGGGAGCAGAGAGCGGTCGACTGCTGCTCTAGGGGTGTTTGGGGTGCAGAGCCAGGGTGGGTAGGAGGGTGCGGAGGGGAAAAAGCAGAGACCAAGAAGGTTCATAGTTGGTGGTGATTCTGCTTATTGACACATAAGACCAGGCTGTGGGGTTGGTGCTCAGTTCACCGGTCCCACTGGGAGAGGGTGTCTGCGGTCGAATTCTTGTGTTAGACCACAGAAACAGCTGCGTGCTAAAATATAGGTGGGAAGAAATAAAAAGAAGTGAGGGTGAGTGGTGGTGGTTGGAGGAAGCAACATCTTCCATCATACTCGCCCTTTCTCCAACTATACCCCACCCTCCGAACATCCTCTCCTTATCATCACACTCTGAGCTGCCCGGGCCATGCTCACCTCTGATAGGACAGGCTGTAGAGTGCTGCACTCCCAGAGTGACGGTGTGTGTGTGTGTGTTTGTGTGTGTGTGTGTGTGTGTGTGTGTGTGTGTGTGTGTGTGTGTTTTAGGGCCCTGCCATTGTGCATGACTCATCCTAATTGGGATTGTCTCTACTCGGCAGCGGATCCTTCTCCTGCTGTTTCAGCCTGTTTAAAGTGATGAACCCGGGATGAGATCAACAGTCGGACACCACAGCTTTTATTGCCTCTGCGTTTGACCTCGTTCTGTCTTCCTCACCTCTGTGTATGTGTAAGTGTGTGTGTGTGTATGCATGTGTGCTTCAAGAGTATATCCTTCAATTCATGAGTGTGTGTGTGAAGTGTGTGTGTGTGTGTGTGTGTGTGTGTGTGTGTGTGTGTGTGTGTGTGCGTGCGTGCGTGCGTGCGTGCGTGCATGTGTGTGGGAACTCAAAGAACAGCACAATTTGTATTGAGGCTGCCTCCCCTCTCTTTCCCTCTCCCCCTCTCACACACACACACACACACACACACACACACACACACACACACACACATTCTCAAACACACACCCTCACCCCTCTAAAACGATTATATGTCAGCAATCCCCACAATTTGGTTCCTGCTAAAGCTGCTGTGAACTCATCGCACCCATCTGGGGAATTATGCAAGCTGTAATGCAGGTCTCACCTGCCAACGCACAGCGCGAGGCCAGCTGGGGGTCTGGCCGTCATGTGATAAGTCTGCCCTGACCAGTTCAAAGCTGATTTGGCCAGGGGCTGATTGCTGGCAGCTAATCATTTTAGCAATACCTAGTAGCAAGGAAGTTAAAGGGAGGTGGTGGAAGAGAATGAGAGGAGTCAGGAAGGGAAGAAGGTGTGGGGAAAGAATGAGAAAAGAGAAAAATTTAATAGATCTTTATTTGTATCCTGCATCTTTCTGCTAGCGTTCTACTGCTAAACTTATGCTGAACTCTGAGATCTTTTTTTTATTTACATTAGCATTTACATTTAGAAGCCCCTTATAGACAGTGACATATTCTTTGGTTGTTTTGGCTTTGTACTTCAGCTTATTGGATTTGGCATGAAACAGTGTGGTTAGAACGCCAACTTCCTTGTTTAAATGTAGGGTGTTTATATCGACATCAGATGAACCGTGTAAGAGATGGTGATTTCTGCATCAAAGTCATTGCTTCGTTTCCAAAACCAGTGTGCTAGAGAGCACCATGCCCAAACAACAAAACATGTCACTTTTCAAATACTTACAGACTGCACTGTATTTTCATCCTCTGTATTTTAGTGTTCTCATGTGTTCTAGAGTGTTCTGCTATGCTATTCTCTCCAGCAGAGGATACATCTGCCAAACTTTTGTAACAACCTTGGAGAATATGGTTTGACCAACTAAATTTGATGCTCCACAAAAGATATATTCTTGGAACAAAATGATGATACATTTCAGTTTCCTGACAAATGCTCAAGGCCACACATCTGAAATGGACAGGACTCGGCACACACAGTTGTTAAAAATGGAGTAGCTTCACACAGTTACCTGAAGAAATCCCCAAACCTTGAATAAACTTTTGTATTGGTTTTGATCATCTTCTGCCAGACTTGTTATTTGGATTTAATTCTTACGTGTGTGTGTGTGTGTGTGTGTGTGTGTGTGTGTGTGTGTGTTTGTTTGTTTGTTTGTGTTGGTCTCTCTCTGATTAAGACATCTTTGTCTGCATATGCTCTTTGGGTCGATGTAAGCAGTGGTCTTGGCAGTGGCCCTCCATCTTCTTATCCCAGCGGGAAGCACTCTGTAGCCAAACCCAACCTGGGCTTCATAGCCTTCGATAAGCCCTCACATGGCACAGGCCAAAGGGCCAGGGAGAGAGAGAGAGAGACACACACACACAGTGAGCAAGAAAGAAAGAAAGAAAGAAAGAAAACCAGTATATATAAAAATATTACATTAGGGTAGTCCGCTTGTGTTTGTGTGTTTTGTTGTTACCTTAGGATTTAAAAGTGGGATTTAGCCCATACAAGGGTTATTCTGTGCTAATGTATATGCACTAAAAACCTCCTCTTTTCCTGTCAATACTTTATTTCTGGCTCCTTCATATATCATACACAAGGCCTTGCCTACCCATGTTGATTTTTTTCTTTGTCCCCCATCATCAGTCGACATAAACACTCAGTATGTCACAGCAGGCTATGCTCCAAACGCCCCCTCAGTGCTTATCTCTACAAAATGTGAATCTGTTATTCTACTGTAATGAAAACCATGTTGGTAACATCTTAACATATTACATTCACTCAAACACACTGTGAAACTCTATCTTACCGCTGTGTCAAAGCTCTTTTTATACTGCGGGAATGTGGGGAGGGGGGGATGTGGTGAAACACAACGTTTTGCCCAAAGCGCAAACTCTACGTGAATGCACACACAGACTACAAGGTTCCTTTATTATTCTTTATTTCTTTCTTTCTTTTTAAGCGGACAATTCAAAAAAGACTGAAAACACAGGAGTATTGTGTGCTTTAATGTTTTGAAACGCTTGTATGTCTCTCTCTTTACGTGTGCAGACTAGCAGCGGTTCAGATTTCTTTAGGCAATTTGTTTCAGGTAACTGGAGCTTTCAACTGCAGTTGAGTGTAGCCTAGGAACTATTAGGGAAAAAAAGAGAATGTTCAAGCTTTTCAAAATGTTGATGGATCCAACATAATGAGCATGTAACTGATCACAAAGATAGACAGATAAGATTTCTTTTTTCTCTTTAGGAACAGTGAACTGCAACGCAGGAGAGAAGGGAGCCCAACACAATGCTAGCCAGCGGTATAGATGTGATGCTAAGGAGGCTCTCAGTAGCACATTGTTATTCACTTACTGCTCCTGTTGGGATAGCTACAGGCTGTATAAGTCTTTTTTCCCCTGCCAGAAATCTTTGAATTCAATCAGTGCACAGTCAGCAGCATACTGTAAGCTCCAAGCAAGAACAGCTAAACATTCAGTTTTGTCAGGATCCTCTTTAAACTGTTTCGACAAGTTCCTGTCTATGCATACGTGTATGTTCATTGTCTGCATTTTAAATCTGTTCAGTTTGACTGTTGTGAATTGGACTTGTATTCCTCATTGGCAAAGTCTATATGATCACCCCCTCACCTTGGTATTTTAAAACACTTTCTGTTGCCTACTGGGACACGGGTACGGTGGTAGAAGAGGGAGGACGAGGCCCCAGGTAAAACATCACTATTTGGTGCATGGATTCCACGGAGGGCATCGGAGAGACAAGAGGTTGGAACATGTTTTTCTAATGCAGACAGCTCTCATTTAGCCTCCAGTCTTCTTGTCGACTGAGACAGTCATTGCACACTGATGTCTCAGGTTTAGAGGACATATGATAATGAGTTTAGACTGACTGACATGTGACTAAAACCATTGGCGGGGCTATAGCTTGGACAGGTAGGCAGCACTTTTTAAACAGACTTTGCCAGCAGTCATGGTTAGGAATAGATCAGGATGTTGGTCCCAGGAGCAGATCTGAGGCTAGGTCTGTCATTGAGGTAATTACGGCCATGGTTACAGTATCTGTAGGAAAGGCTGATCTCAGACCTGTGCCTCTGCCGCTAGCCTTGTGTCACTAGACTGTCCTTGAAGTTTTTACACAATGGTGGTAAAGTTGACCAGCAAAGACTTTGATCATTTCAACATTATAATTCGAAAACAAACATATTCAATTGTTTAATAATAGTCCACTTGTCTCTGGTGTATTTTTATCTTTCACATATTAATAAACCTATCCACAATATATCCGGTTATAGTGCATAGTGGCAAGAAAGTTTAGTTTGGAGGTTTAGTAGGTGCTAATGAACTCTGGACAACTCTGCAGTACTTCACACAATATTGCCCCCCCCCTCATTAAACCTGCCTCGGTCTTTTGGCATAACATATCTTTCCCACAAAATCACCTCTGTGAAATTAAAAATCCAACCAGTGTTGGTACTCTAACATAATAAACCTCCATCATCTTTGCCATGTCAATTAGCTAACTAGCTTCCTTTAACCCCTCAGAGACCAAACAGAACTCTATCTAACCCCTCAGTTTTGCATGTCATTTACAATTTGACTCTCACAGGTTGTCCTGAAGTGCACTGCCTAAACAGACAGATCTTTCTCTCTCTCTCATTCCCTTCCCTTCTTTTTCCCCTCTGAAGTCAAGGGCATGCTTTGAACTCCAACAGATTCACTTTTTTCTGCCCTATCGTCCTTTTCCATTTATTTCTCTCCCACTGCCATCTCTCCATCATTTATAGCCTCATCCCTGTATCCTGCTAATGATACAGATTTCACAGGGTGTCAAAGGCATGTCAGAATTAGACCTCTACATTAATAGCTTGGCCGCTGGCATGGCCACACTTATATCTGCTTGGGCAGGTGGATATAGCTGTTGCAGCCATGTATTCTGTATTTAGAAAGAGACAGGGGGTTGTCCACACGGTGAAGAGATGATAATGACACAGCTGACATGCCAAATCTCTCCATGAAGACTAAAATTGAAATGGTGTGACTGAGTGGCGCTTGTTGAAGACGACATCATTCCTGCATCCCCATACCCACCACATACTACATCTTGAATCACCCCACCACGCTCCGCCGTGATTGATTCTCCGCCCAGGGGCTGTAATCCTTGAACCTCACCCCTGCAGGACCCTGTCTCTCCTCTCCTCTTTCCTCTCTCAACCATACCTTCCCCTAGCATCTGCCAGTTTCCCACCCTTTGGATGGCATCATCAGCTATGACAAGAGAATAAATCTCTGAGCAGCCACCGTCTAGCCTAGCATCTGAGAGGCACCCATGACAGCTCTCAATAAACTCCCCAAGATTGTTTTTTTTTTTTTTTATTCCTCCTTCCTTTTTTAATCTCAGACAGCAGACGTTGGAATCCTGCTGTCAGCATAACGGGGGCATATTAGCAGTGCTGGACCCACCGCTCCCCGACCTGTCCCCTCCCTGTAATTATCCCCAAGCCCCTTTCCCATTAACCTACTCCCTTTGATCCCCACACATACTGATATTATGCAAAACTGCTGAATAGAGACTAGGATAGTGCAAAACAGCACACAGTTACCCATGGTTCTGATTTCCTCACTTATTCTCCTCTTCTTTTACTCTCTATCTCTCTCTATTTATCTGACTCTTTGTCATGGATTAAATTAATTTCAAAGGTGTCTGTGGGGATAGAAAAGGGAGTAAGTAGAGAAGAAGGATAGAGTTGTGGGGAAAGAGAAAATACTAGTTTTGGACATTTTTACAAGCCTTCTAGGATGAATAAGGGGACTTGAAAAAAGTTGCAACAAAAGAACTATTCCTTTTTAGTCCTTCCTTGCATGTATCAAATAAAACGTCTTCATTAGGTCTGGGGCCTAAAAGCAAATATCAGGATCTGCACAATGCTGAAGGTCTGCGACTGACCTTTCTTTGGTTTTAATCATTGCAACTCCTGACAGCTTAATAAGTTGAAGGTGCTGGGTTGCAGCCTAACTTAATAAGGCCCACACCAGAGCCTTGGCCACCTATGATTGCTCCCATAAGTCTTAGCACATCTGGTGCTGTGTCCTTGGGTGAGAGATATTTTCCATAACTTTTCTTATGCTCAGAAGGCGCCATCGCCTTTTATTAAGAATGGGGATGATACAGTGCACAGTGTCTTCACATGGCAGAGCATGTCCACGGGCGTCCGACGTTCATAATGCCATACTGTAGTCACTATTATCCTTTCAAATGACAACTACAGTGCACTTTAGCTCCAGTGCATCACACCGTGCAATGTTTAACTCGTTAAATATTCAGATCATTTATGAGTGTACTTTGTACTGTAAATCACACTACCATATTTACTTCCTCCCTGCTGAAGTATATTGTTAGGTAGAATATATGCCATCCATATTCCATGGTTTATTACTTCTATGGATGAATTACCCACCATTTATGATGCACATAAGGTGTATAATTCTATATGCAGTAAAGTTGGATTTTTATGGAGCTGTAGCTTTTCACCCTCCACTCTCGGCCCACGGAGGAAAAAATGAATCCCTAGCCATATGATAAATATTCTTGTTGCATTAAATTGAGTTGCTAATCTTTTATCATTTGCATTCTTTATGAAAAATAACGCCTCTTTCCTCAGTATTAACATTTGGTTAGCAGATCAAACAACTTGTGATGAAATAACCTTTATTGTAAACAATCTTTATTAAGGTTAACGTTCATGGAAGATTCATTGTATTAACAGTGCTTTTATGTGTGCAATGTAGGTAGTAGTGCTCCAAAGTCATACTTAACAGTAAAGCAAAGAAAATGGTTTTGCAATGTATTTCTGTTGACCTTTACATGAACTCACTATTAAGACTCTAGTGTTTGGATAGGCTAGTTACTGGCCACACTGTCATCTGGGATAAACTCCTTGACATCTCATCATCTCATATTCCTATGATGACATATTTTTTTCACACACTTGACAGCCACACCTTTACACAGCACCTGGTGTTTCAAAATGCTGGTACTGAGCGATACCCCAGTGTTCATTTTGAAAGGCTACATGCTGAGGTGAGCTGCTATCATGAGCAGTCATATTAATAAAGGGGATTGTGACACAGGCAAACCATCAAAGGCCACATCTGGCCACCCACTCATTGTTCTGAGCAGATGCTCATCCACTTTACCTAACATCTTCATTATTGTTCTGACCCAAAAGACAAGTCTGTCTAGCCACTGACTGAGAGGCCATGTGAGCCTTGACAGTCTCCTTGCTGGAATCCTTAGGTTCACCTACCCTCTCTCTGTTGCATACCTGTGGTTTGATCTGTGCCGTGTGTTAGCAGAGAGGCTAATGTAGTAGTTTGAACCCCTGAGCTTACTGCTGGAGATATTTTAATGATCAGCCTTTGTTTGGGGTTCAGGATGCCTCTGTGCGGTCGCCATAGAAGCCATGCCGAGCCCGCAGTTGATTGGGTACCCTTTAAGGTGAAGATGAAAGCCCTTGTGGGAGACACAGGGGGTGGAAAATGGGTGATGTACAAGGGGAGGAGATGAAGTGGAGGTATAGAGACAGCATGGAGACATTAAAAGCAGGCCCTTGCTCGTTTAAATTCACCCATAACAGAGACAGTAGAAATTTAAATGTAAATTGCCTATTAGATTTTCATGTGAAGCATCGCTATCCTCCTTTGTGGCTGCAACGTCCGTTCACTTTTCATAAATATAACAATGAGTAAAGTACAATGCATCCAATGTACTAATATTCTGAAATTCATTGTTCATTGGAGATATATTGAACAGGGGGAAGATAAAGACTGTCACACAAAAACAAAGTTTGTTATATGGACCACATTGTATGTCATGATCCTGAGCAGAAGAAATCACTAGGCAACTCCTCAGTATATTTACATATTACAAAGTGTATTTCAGGGCAGGCTATTTTTCAGCAGAATGTGAAATATATGTTCTCCCCTCTCAGGGAGATATCTAAATATATTTTATTTTTAGTAGACTCTAAGTAATAATATAATTTTCATGTATTTGTATATTACATTTCTCTGTAACATCCCACACAGTTTGTTGATACAAAGAGAGAATGTTCTGCATAGCTCACATGTAAAGATTATATAAATTGGGATAACCATGATGTAGTGTTTTAAGACTGTTTTGCACATTTCACCCCTTGATCATCATTATTTATGACAACTCAACTTAGGAATACTTTTTGGTATTTGTTCTATACCCCCATTGTTCTCTCTGTCTCTGTTCTATCTTGCTATTTTTTTCTCTGTGGTGAGGACCAAATTGAAAGAGTGAGGCGCCAGTTTAAAGGGCAGACTCAGGTCCCTGCCTCCAGGGCTTTTACATCAGCGCTGACAGAAAGCCGTGTGAACCATTGGGAAATGTTTCATCGGTCACGACACATTATGCAGCGGAGTGAGAGCCACATTAAACTTTTCACTTACTCCATCATTGCTTCACTTTTATTGTCCAGCACGCCTGCTGACAAATCTGCAACCCCAGGTCCACTGGAGAGTTTAACAACTCAGAATGTTTCCTTCAATTATTGTAATTCCTTGGGTCTTTGAAATATGAAAATAAATGTTGCCCGTGTTCCTGTAGTTAAGACACGTACATGGACAGTTTATGCCGCCTCTGGGACCGTTACCCCTCATTTCATTTGATGAGAAAAAACAAACACCAGATTGATTTAGGTACTTTTTATGAAACTAAACATTGTGTCAACAGTTCATATGACGTGCACATTCAAACCACTGTTGTACTGATTTAGTGATTGATATCTTTACAACCAGTTTTACACTCATATATAAATGCAATACAGTATATCCACAAAATACAGATATGTAAAGGTTTCTTTCATAAAACAAGTCTTTGCCTTCTTTATGTCATTTTCAATCAAATTACCATATATATATATATATATATATATATATATATATATATATATATATATAAAGAGATAAGGGGTGTGTGTTTGTGTGTGTGTGTGTGTGTGTGTGTGTGCGTGCGTGCATGCGTGTGTGTGTGTGTGTGTGTGTCTTGGCTGCAATGATGTATGTGTGACTAATACTACTAAATAATATTTGTGGTACTTATTTACACTACCGTTCAAAAGTTTGGGGTCACCCAAACAATTTTGTGTTTTCCTGAAAAGTCACACTTATTCACCACCATACGTTGTGAAATGAATAGAAAATAGAGTCAAGACATTGACAAGGTTAGAAATAATGATTTGTATTTGAAATAAGATTTTTTTTACATCAAACTTTGCTTTCGTCAAAGAATCCTCCATTTGCAGCAATTACAGCATTGCAGACCTTTGGCATTCTAGCTGTTAATTTGTTGAGGTAATCTGGAGAAATTGCACCCCACGCTTCCAGAAGCAGCTCCCACAAGTTGGATTGGTTGGATGGGCACTTCTTGCATACCATACGGTCAAGCTGCTCCCACAACAGCTCAATGGGGTTCAGATCTGGTGACTGCGCTGGCCACTCCATTACCGATAGAATACCAGCTGCCTGCTTCTGCTCTTCTTGTTCTTGCACAATTTGGAGGTGTGTTTAGGGTCATTGTCCTGTTGTAGGATGAAATTGGCTCCAATCAAGCGCTGTCCACTGGGTATGGCATGGCGTTGCAAAATGGAGTGATAGCCTTCCTTATTCAGAATCCCTTTTACCCTGTACAAATCTCCCACCTTACCAGCACCAAAGCAACCCCAGACCATCATATTACCTCCACCATGCTTAACAGATGGCGTCAGGCATTCTTCCAGCATCTTTTCATTTGTTCTGAGTCTCACAAACGTTCTTCTTTGTGATCCAAACACCTCAAACTTGGATTCATCCGTCCACAACACTTTTTCCAGTCTTCCTCTGTCCAATGTCTGTGTTCTTTTGCCCATCTTAATCTTTTTCTTTTATTGGCCAGTCTCAGATATGGCTTTTTCTTTGCCACTCTGCCCTGAAGCCCAGAATCCCGCAGCCGCCTCTTCACTGTACATGTTGACACTGGTGTTTTGCGGGTACTATTTAATGAAGATGCCAGTTGGGGACCTGTGAGGCGTCTGTTTCTCAAACTAGAGACTCTAATGTACTTATCTTCTTGCTCAGTTGTGCAACGCAGCCTCCCACTTCTTTTTCTACTCTGGTTAGAGCCTGTTTGTGCTGTCCTCTGAAGGGAGTAGTACACACCGTTGTAGGAAATCTTCAATTTCTTAGCAATGTCTCGCATGGAATAGCCTTCATTTCTAAGGACAAGAATAGACTGTCGAGTTTCAGATGAAAGTTCTCTTTTTCTGGCCATTTTGAGCGTTTAATTGACCCCACAAATGTGATGCTCCAGAAACTCAATCTGCTCAAAGGAAGGTCAGTTTTGTAGCTTCTGTAACGACCTAAACTGTTTTCAGATGTGTGAACATGATTGCACAAGGGTTTTCTAATCATCAATTAGCCTTCTGAGCCAATGTATGGAATGGAACACATTGTACCATTAGAACACTGGAGTGATAGTTGCTGGAAATGGGCCTCCATACACCTATGTACATATTGCACCAAAAACCAGACATTTGCAGCTAGAATAGTCATTTACCACATTAGCAATGTATAGAGTGTATTTCTTCAAAGTTAAGACTAGTTTAAAGTTATCTTCATTGAAACGTACAGTGCTTTTCCTTCAAAAATAAGGACATTTCAATGTGACCCCAAACTTTTGAACGGTAGTGTATATATAATAAGTAATATATATTTGTATATCTGTGCTGTGCAATGCCTGATTGGGTACTGGTATATATATATATATATATATATATATATATATATATATATATATATATGCTATGTTATATTTGGTATGGTATTATGCAATTGGGCATTGTGCAATACAGAAGTTATTGATCACAACATGAGTCAACGGGAAATGGGCAATCATCAAAATTTAGTGCAATACCAGAGGGAGAATGTGTTCTGGATTCTCTTCTCTTCTTCTGTGAATGTGAGGAAAGTTAGGGGGTATTGTGTGAGGTAAATTAGATGTTCATTGAAGCATTGGATAAGATAATGTATGATTATGTTTGTATGTTGGTTAACTATGTTTATTGTGTGTTTATGAAAAATCTGTCACCATTTCGTTTCTCTTGTATGCCCAAGATGAATTCCTCCTATAGGAGACAAAAAAGGCTTATCTTTTCTTATCTTTATCATGCAACAATGTGAAAAGGATGAATCAGTTGTACCTTATGTTATGGTTTGTGCACAAAAAAACATCCATCTCCTGCTCCTTCACTCCATTATTTAGAGCCTTATGAGAAGCGACTGCTTTTACTTCTATCCTGTAGTTTTTAGATTTCTTTCTTACAACATCAAATCCGTTCATCCTTTAGTCAAATACTGATTTGATGTTGTTGTGGAAGCTTGCTGGAGATATGTGGCGAGATCCCCATGGTTCCACACTGGCATGGACAGGATGGTGAGAATGAATTGCAAGGCTTTGGGAGTCTCCTAGTTTTGGGATTGAATCTTTTGGATTTGGCTGTGGAACTGATGGATTTAATATTGACTAGGGGATGTAGGTCTGACTGCAGTGGGTAAGAATCCCCTGTGCCCACTGGATTGGTCACCCTATGAGGATGGCGGTGCTGTGGTGCTCATGGTCTGGTCAACACCATAAACCATTACTTGAGCACATGCACAACAAGGATTTTCATCAGGATTATGTATGTATGGAGCCACCATACTTAATCTCGTGGGAAATGATACAGACATTTAGGCGGACACCAGGATAAACACTCTTATTACATGTCTGCTTTACATTATCATAGCAATTTTGTGTCGAGACTTTTAAAGCTATAAGCTAGAAAATGTAATATTAGTATTTTTTTTAAACTGTGAACAAACAGGGTTGCAGAAACAGGAACCTGGCAGAGTTCTTTCTTTTTAGCTACATGACTGCATTTCTGTGCATGTGCTTTACATTTAATAAAGCAGTTGTATTTCATTGTGGCACATTGTCAGTATGCAATATGGTAAAGGGATAGCTCCCACACCAAGTGAAGATGGCTACCTTTGTCAGTCAGCCCAAACCGGCCTTGATCATGCCATTAACCACCTTGTTATGTGTAAAACCCACAACAGGCATTATATTTGATATCAATCTGAATTTCTCTCTTGCTTTTCAAGGAGAAAATGTTCACAGGGGTCAGCCAAGGGACATAGAGAGAGACACTGAGTGTGTGAGAGGGAGAGAAAGAGCAGAGAAAAGTGGAAGAGAAGGAGATTAGGGGGAAAATAAATGTAACACGGACAAGAGAGCTTTATTAATAGGATTATGGGCTCATAGAATTCGATATATCATTGGTTCGAGAAGGGAGTGAAAATGTCAGGAAATATAGAAAAGTACGGGAGAGAACAAGAATGTGTTTAGAGTAATTTATTGAATGTGCATCACTTGGAGGTGTGAATGTGATTTGGCCAAAATAACTTTTGTATGCCGGAATTGGGTTGACTCAAGGCAGGTAAATGTTTTAGAAAAGACATGCAGGAATGACACGATGGTAACCACAACAGATCATTAAAGTTCATCCCAGTAAATATACTCCAAAAAGGTTATTTAGGGGTTTTATCGAAGGGCTACAGACAAAATCACTTTAATCGCTAAACCTGCTATTGCTTATATGCTACTTCATAAAATGATGTTTATTGATGCTATATAGCCAGTGCCAAGCTGTGACAATTCACTAAAGCTAGACAATAAAAGAGGCCGCCACCTTTAATGGGAGGAGCAGCATTTGCTTGTTGCTAAACACAGCAGTTAACCTCTTTCGCACGCATTAGCAGGACCCGGTGTTAAATCTTATTTCTATTACTTTCCCCACTCCCTTTTATGATAGCTATAGCGCTCTCAAAAAAAAATTGCTATTGCTATTTTGTAATGACCTTTTTCTTGGTTCATTAAGCACAAACATAGACTCGGTGTTGAGAAGATCTAAGCCATTACTGAAGGACTTTACAAAACAATGCAAAGACAGCACTTTATATCTTTTCAATTATTTGTTACTTATATTCACACAATTTTAGAGCCACCACCAACACATTTACTGTACAACGGCTGCAAAGAGAGACAAAGAAACTAAGTAAGACCAACAATACGTAGTGTTTATCACAGTATGGTTTACAAGAAACTGGCAAATTTAGATAAGAAAGGGTCACGAAAAATAGTAATAGGTATTGCATAAATGATGGTTATAAACAGAACGCTATACAGTATGTCAGCGAGAAAGGAAACCCACACACACATTCACAAGGAATCGTTCTGTTGTGTGGTTTAAAATATGGATTTACATTGTAGAGAATGCACCCTACAAACCAGGAGCTGTTATTTTCAGTATTGTTTCATTGACTTTTTAGCTCCAAGAGGTTGCTAAAGTTAGCTGGTTCTGTTTTTACTTCCAGAATCATAGCATGCCAACAGTCCTTAAACATCAATAATCCTGCAGTAGCTATGTGTTGTCACTGCTTTTTCTCTAACCGCTCACATGGCAAAGCCTTTATGTCCCTTCATATAAGAACTTAGTTGTCTGCTGTCATTTATTATCTTGGTGTCATATTATATTTCCCACAGCGGAGACCAGTGGAGATGTGTTCAACAGCTTTCTTGCCCTCTCTTGTGTGATTTGGAATAGTTCCAAAGACTCTTAACATAGTAAAGCACAACTTTCTGAGGCTGCTGCTAAGACGGATTGCTTTCGAAATAATTTCAAACATGAGGAATCACTCCAAATTTTTTTCACTGTATCTGACTTGAGTTGTAATAGCAGGGCAGAATCTATTTTCAGCACAAAGACGGCAAATCAGCTATCGTTTAGTGCACATCTTTTCTAGTGGGTGAGGGGGTGGAGAAAGGTTGAGGTTTTGAATGGCTCATTTTGATGAGCTTTGACAGTAATGCAGCCACATTGGCAAATGTAGCAGATTTCTATGACACCCATGTCATAGGGCTGTGGTTATGCTTCTGCTCGATCATTAGAGAAGACTTCTAAGAGAGACAAGTGAGAATGAGTAATGGTGCTGAAGCGAGCTTGTATAAACATGTCAGGGAGCAGAAAAGTTCTCATGTCATCTAGGTATTTTACTCTCAAAGAGTGACAAACTAAATAGCTAAAATCCCCTGGGCTAAAATCTCCACACTCTACCACATTACAGTATTGGCTTCTAATGCCTTTAAGTACAACGCATTTTGAAGCACTTTACATATCCTTTCTTGCGCAGCCACCTTGTTAGCCACCTATGTTTGTTTTTCCTTCCTCTTCCCGCCCTGTGTTTCTCTGCAGGCATGGAATGGGAAGTGGTGATGAATGAGTGGAAGTTGACTCATTATTAAAGGTGGGAGATGATTAATAAGGACCATGTGTGTTTTCCTCTATAGTGTAAATAAAATATATCATTCATGTAATGCGGGGCTATGCTTGGAGAGTGATTTATGGCGTGTTAAAATGCACAGAGCCAAAGGCTGAAGCCCTCTCAGACACACAGCCATGACAGTGCCCAACCCCGCCGCTTTAACATGGCTTAGAGATCTCCCACTCCCACTCTCGCTATCGCTCTCTGTTTCCTTATCTCGATTTCCGCCATGCTGGATTTATTTGTCTTAGACTTTCAGGAGAGTTCCCAAGATTGTTCTGAGGTCATTCAGAACTAATGATATGAAATGAGACCTCTAAATCCTTATGTTTCAGACTCTAGCCAAGTTATATTTTTTTGTATTTTTGTCATGGATGAGATTAAATTTCTAACCAAAAATTCAGAATGTTTTTTGTTTTTTTTTGGTTTGTTAACAGAAATCAATGTAGCAAAAGACAGGGTAACGTTGCCCAGATTTAGAGAGCATGTACTATGAGGAATCCTTTGCTTTAAAGGGGACCCACTATCCATTCATTTCCAGAAGAAGACACATTGAAGATGCCAGTCTCTTTGGCAGGTGGCCACCACTCCACAGTCAAGGTATTGATTCACTTTAGACCTCACCTTATTTCTCAACTTCAAATCCTGATGGAGTGTCTCTGTTTAAGTGTTCGAGGGTAGACTTCCAACACGACACATCGTACACGGATTATCTCCTCATCAATCTTAGTGTCTGTTTGTGAAGTGTACAATTAGGAAGAGTAGGTTTTCACCCCGTTTTTTTATTTGGCTGCAAAAGCACATATACAGTAAATATACATGTATGAAATTCAACATGTGAGCTTCACGTGTTGTGTACACCACACCACAATTGTGCAGCCTTTGTGAGACCATGAGGGAGGATGAAATTTGAACAAAGCAGCCATTCAGTCTGTTTTGTTTTTTCTCTTGCTGTGTAGTCACTCGCTCTCTTTCTCTTGTTCTGATAACTCTGGTTTCACTTAGCATTTTGGTATTTCTGGTTTATAATATTTCCCCAGCTTTCAAGGCAGTAACATTGTCCTCTTCTTCAACCGTGTTATTGAACGGCATCCATCGTTTTGCCTGTAACATCATAGAAAAGCAGATGGCTATATGTTAGTTTTACAGCTGTGAATATCCTCCCACAAAGTTGTAGAGAGAAAAAGAAAGCTTGGAGAAATGCTATGGTTTAAAAAAAAAAAAGTAAACCTTCTAAACTTTGCTTTCTTTTTTAGAGATTACCTCATGTCTATTTAATTTCTAAATTCCATGTATATTGATTCAGAGAGTATGACTATTTTTTTCATTCAGACCTTTTCGCAATGTACATTGGAATTGGAACGACGTGTGTATTTGATAAAAAATTAGACAACAATTCCTGTCAGAGGCGGAAAGCCTTGCCCTACATCAGCTTACATCAATCGACTGGAACCTAAGATATCTGGAAATTCTATTTCATAAATGTATGTGTGGCTCTGTGTGTGTGTGTGTGTGTGTGTGTGTGTGTGTGTGTGTGTGTGTGTGTGTGTGTGTGTGTGCGCGTGCGTGCCTGTGTGCTTGGGAGTGTGTGTGTGTTTGCATGTATTTCTGTATGTGCATAAACACAGAACATGTGTATGAAAATGTGTGCTTTTGACATCAAAAAAGACTGACAATGGAACCTTGAGCAGCCCCATGCTTCGGTATCCTGCCCATTCCCCGTGGTTCCTGACCTGGGGGAAGGATCTGTCTGTCTTTTGGCAGGCTCCATAACCGCTGCCCTCCCTCACTGCAGTTATCATCACTTCATCTCAAATAGGAAAATATGGGCACCAATGGAGGCTTGCGGCTCACTGAAGCTGTTTTTGGGTTACAGCTATTTCTCCGAATTTCTTTTTAAGTCAGGCCCTTCCAGGCCTACTGGTGGCAGCTGTCTATTCCGCCGTTCACTGGGGGCATGCCCTGGTTTTATGTATGCTGTTGTGGCAGGAGTGATGGTGAGAGAGAGAGATAGGGAACGCGGTAAAGAAAGATCGAGGAGGGGAATAGAAACACTCCCGTTGTGCCACTGTGCCCCAACCTCAGCCAGTGTGACACACTTACCAGCCAACATTCTGCCACCTTGCCCTAAAGCCGCAGGAAAGCAGCGCTCTTCCTCTGAATGGGGGCACAGGGTGCAGAGAGAACCTATTGGAGAAGACTCCTAAATCAGGCTGCCGGGGAGACGGATGTTAATGTGCCGTCTGGAGGTCTTAAAGTACAGAGTTGGAGTCACAGATTCTTGTTGAGTGAGGATACAAGGCAGCGCCTCTCTCATATCCTTTGTTTACACAGCCAGTGGAGTGGGACTACTTTACCTGGACCCACTAAGTTCGCTCACACAAATCCTCCAATATGTACAAGTGCACATAAGAAGCTTAGCCCAGAGAAGGAAATTCAGTCTGCTCTCCTGGCCGTCCCCTGGAAAATGACAAATTAGAGATGTTAAACAGTCTGGTGTGGGTATTACAACTAAAGAAGCATTTTGGAGAGAGTTACGTACAACGGGTTATTACTACAAGCAGCTATGCTATAAGCTCAGGCTTAGGCTTAAGTATTAACTACATCTAATATGCTGAAGTGGAATTGATAACATACAAAAACATACATTGGTTGCCAGTCTTTAGAAATATTTATAATATATAATCATTTCTAGACTTAATTTTGTCATATATGAGATGATTGGCAGTGGTATATTTGTATTTTGGTATTACTCACCGGATCATAGTTCTCCTCCTGCCCCAAAGTTGCCCCTCCTTTTACCAAAACTTATATATACTTGGTACCCAAATACCATAGAGGCACAGTAAGAACCATGTTAAGCTAATATACAGCATGTCCATGGAGTGGGTGTAACTGACACCAATCCCAGTGGGGCAATTACAGGAAATTAATTACCAGGCATTCCTGTATTAATGGTTTATTCCAAAATAAAGCAAGCTAATTTATTCATTTTGACACAGAAAATTGATTCAATGAGGATTATAAAAGCTATTTGCTAAACAAAATGGAAGGGAGGAAGGGAGGAAGGGGATATGAAGTAGGGGTTAAAAAAAGAAAACGTGAAAAATCCTTCGAAATGTGGTAATTAGTGGATGATAATTCCAGTGCTCGCAGTCTGCTTCCCCGCTCATTGTAGGTATTTGACTGTGGTTCTGCAGCCATTTCCCAGCGTCTGCTCAGGTTTCCCTTCCTGTTTACCCTGTACTGGAATCTCCTACTGCCAGAAAAGGAGTGGAATCTCTGCAGAGAGAGAGAGGATGATGAGGAGGGGTGAAGCCCTGTGGGCCTGGGGCCTAAGGGTGAGAAGAGAAAATGGGTGGAGTTGTCAGGGAGAAAATGAGTGGGAGTGGGAGAGACATGGGGTGACAACAAGAGTTGAGTTAACTGAGTGAAATGGGGTGGTGGGATGTAAAGGGAGAGAGAGAGAGAGAGAGCGCTCTTGACAGCCTGAGAAACCTTGAGGTGCCATCTGGCGTGAGGGGGCCAAAGGACAGGACTCACCGACCTTTGACCTAGATCCCTCTTTTAGCAAACATCCCAGTGCTGCAGATTTATGGGCTGCTGAGGAACAATAACTGTCAGAGACCAAAGGCGAAAGCAGGCAGTGTTCCACTATCTTCAGGTGACTAGAGACTGGAAATGAGTCCATACACGGATGTCCAGGATGTGGTGTCTCACTTGTGAGTTTGACCTCACAGTAGCTCAGAAAACTTAGAGCAAGAGAGGAGGGTATTACACATTCCACCTGCATACTTATATGGGATTTTTTTTGTTCTGGCTTGTTAATTTCTTGTTCTGGCTTGTTAATTTCTTGTTCTTGATTCTTATTTCATTAAGTAAAATGGTCAGTGGTTGTCTTAAAGTCAGTTTTTTGCTGCATGGCCACTCGCATTTAAGGTGAACAATTCATTACCAGGGGACGGGGGTAAAGGTTAAGTCAAAGGCCATGAGTTAGGGGGCACAGTCAAGCCTAGTTTGTTTATAGAAAGTAAATAGAAAAAGGTGCTGCGTAGAACCGGGGGCTGTGATTGAGTTGTAAAGGAACAAAAGAAAACAATAATCGATTTTTAGTATTTAAAAAACATTTTCATCTTGTTATTGTCTTTTTGAACATTCAGGGCTGTTTTTGTCTGTGAAACTTTTCTGTTTTCACTCAACTCAGCAGCAGCGTCCCAACAATAATGGCAACCGCTTAGGGACCACTGTGACGGGGATCAATACTCCTTGCTGTGCCTATCTGGACACCCTGTGGCAAAGCACTGCCAAACAACTAATGCCTAATGAATCCCACATCCGACACACACATACACACACATAGACATGCACACAAAACACACTTCTTTACTCAGCTACAGTGAAACAAAAACTACCTTAAAACAAAAGATGAAGAAGAAGAAGAAGAAAACAACACTCACGACAGCCAGCTGTCATTCACTATTCCATTTGATCAGTGCAATGGAGCCCAATACATCTTTTCTTGCTTTTTATTCATTAATTTCATTACTTACTCAATTTCATTCCTCTCCTTTTTCCCTACTTTTTTGCATCTTAAGAGGGGGATGGGCCCAGGCCTGAAAAGACTTTTGTCTTGCTCATTACTCCTGGTTCTGACTGTGTTGCAGGGTGCCCCTGGCACAGGCCCTCCCAGCCTTAGATGCAGGCAGGCTGTCTTGTAGCTAGTTAGCATTCAGAGCAGCCACACTAGCACCCAGCAGACAAGTCTGCCATGGGAGCCGGTACAGGACTGGCTTTCTTAGACAACTTATATTAATGTGGCCAAACAGTCTTGCCAATCCACTGAATGAGGAAAACATGCTTTTTTATTTCCATGTTTGCTCATATTCCTCTCCCATTTACCTCTTACACACACATTAAAACTAAATAATTAGGTCTTAAGAGTATCCACCTGTTGGGAAATACCGATGTTCTTAAATCATATTCAGTTTAGTTATTTATTTAGAGGCAAACAGACAAACATTTGACTCAATGAGAGCCCTTTTTTCAAATGTAGCAACTTTGATCAATAGCGTGCATGTAGTAACATGCACATGTATGTTTTTGCATGGATCTACGTTTGAACTACGTTTTATTGAAGCATTTTCTATTCATACTACATCATGCTAAGCTTAATTAGCTCTGTGTGACTGTATAATGTGCAGGATTCCCATAGATAGCCCAAATAACTTGCCTCTCTTGTTCACCCTTTCTCTGCCTTCCTTTGTGGAATGCGGTGACATCACAAATGCTAATATCTGCTGGCTAGCTTGGCATTTCTTAGTAGGCAGCCCGGAATTCCAGACATTTACTCCTATCGGGAAGCGGCAGGATCAGTAATGCTAACTATGTGGATCATTCTGAGAAGATTGAACCACAGCCGGCATGCCCTTCTAATAATGCTGTGTGTTTCAGCAGTACGTCTCAATCGAGGGCTGCAACAACCCAATGCCTCCATTGTTCCTGCACTCCTTTGTGATGCAGTCAGGAAAAGAAAAAGAAAAAAGTACCAAGCGGGCGTTCAGATTTCATTTCTTTTCTAATGGCATGAATAGATTTCATTGAAGTGCAGCTTGAGTGTGTGCCGCTGCGGCTTGTGGAGCGAGGCCAAAAGCTCAGTGCCCGCGAAAATGCCCTGGCAGGGCATCGTCATTCCAGCACCGAACGGATGTTCTTCATTGAGACAGTGCAGCATCATAGCAACCCAGAGAGATGCATTAAAAATGACAGCAGAGTAGGCAATTTGACATGCACTTCCAGAACAAGACACACAATGGGCTGGTTTCAGCCTTACTGAGGTCAAATGAGGCTGTCTTAACCAAGCAATAGATGCTGTCTTATTCTTTCTTTGTCAAATCAAAAAATGTGAATTCATTCAAATTATGTATCCATGTTTCCACAGACAGGATCACATTTGCGTGAAATGTAACAACTATGCATTATCATTCTCCTCACATATCTTAGTAAGTGCATGGATGTACTGCAGTGGGGCTGTCAGTCTGCCTAATTGCTGTCTACTCTGTACATGCACACATACCAGGGAAGGTATGCTCTGCTCTGGTAATTCTTGTTGGGTGCGTATGCTCATGTAAAGTACAGGCGATTGCCTACCAGTCCATCATCTCATACATCTCTTTACCAGTTGACACATTTCTCTGTGAGCTAGAGGGGCATAGAGAGACTGGCTGCTCTTTAACCCTACTACCCTCTTCAGCATTTCTCCCAGTTGGTTCCAGCACACGCTAACCTCTCCTGTGTAAAAAAAGTGAGAATTGTGTATCACTAAGTAAATTCAGAAAGAAAATAGGGCAAGCATGTGGGTATGTGTGTATTGACAGGAAAATGTGTTTACAGTATGTACAGTAAATGTGTGTATCAGCGTGAGACGACAATCCGGTGAGAATGGGACGGCTGAACGAAAAAAGCAATATTGTCCTGTAGGGCTCAGACAGTCATGAAATTAATCTATTATCTTCCCGTGCAGCTGCCATGTACGATACAAGGTGCTTGACAATTCCCTGTGCCATTGTGACTCCGTGACATTTGCCCATTCACCAAGCTCGCTGACACCAACAGGATCTGGCCTTGCCGCCAAATTAAGGCAACGAGTGGGGAAATGAGAGCAGTGGCATCGGCTAGAAGGAGCCCGAGATGCGGTATAGATTTCCCCTTGTGTTTAAAGACCTGACCTAAGCACCTTGCCCAGGGGCTTTTTATCAGCTGAAGCTGAAAAAACAATGGAGACAGCAATATAGCCACAGCCAGTTGTAATGGTGTGACAAGGCTGAGCTGTCCTTGCACACTTATTCACTCCCCCCCTCCCCTCCCCTCCCATCCCCTCCTCTTCACAACTATCCCTACTCTTCTTTTCCTCCTTCTCTACCAGACTGGGTCCTCTATCTAAAACTCCATCCAGTTGGGAACGGGCAGGCTTTAAATGCCTGTCGCCCAGTGTCATAGAAGCGGCAACACACGGGGTGTCCAGTGTCACAACACAGGCTGGGCCCTGTCAAGGCAAAATGAATTTGTTGTAGGCAGAAAGGTAGAGGGGGAGAGAAAGAGAGCAGAGAAAGGATATATTACGGCGAATGATGAATAACCCGAAGGTGCACAGATACTACACACAAACAATGAAGAGCGGTGAGGTGATGGGTGGAAGCAAAAGAAGAGTTGTAGAGGGGGGTCTGGCCTGGCTGCTGCTGGCTCAGGCTTACGGATAGCGGCTGTCAAAGGAGCAAGGTTTTATTTATTTATTGTTGGTCTGCTTAAGAGATGGTGAAGGTCAGGTTATGTGTCTGCTCCCCAGCTTTGTTATGTGAGCTGGATCAATTTATGAAATATGTCTGTTAACAATGCTCCTGATGTAATCTTTCTCTCTTTCCACACTCCCTTTGCCTTTTCTACAATTTCTCCTCCTGCTGTTGCCACTACTCCTGCAGTGACCATGGTAACCTCATCTCTATAGTTGCTGCTGTTGCAACCGTGTTGTAGGATGAAGAGGTCAACATATAATTTCCTTGAAGAAGTAAATGTTACAAATGTAATTTTCTTCAAGCGATGCTCTGTCAGCTGTGATCGCAGTATCAGTGTGTTTAACAGTTATTTATTGTCTAATAGTATAACAGAGAGGTGAGTTTCTTTTGTAACCATATTGAAAGTGGTGTGTTATATTTCAATTCAACAACACAGGCGTATCCATTATATTCATTCTGAATTGCTGTACTGCAGCATGTGATTGACTACCACCTTTTAAACTAATGTGTTACTGTACATACACTACTGTGCATTGTATTTATGCAATATGCATATTGCATAATTCACATAATTTATGTGCCCCCTATTTGTGTTTGCTTTTAGTATGACAGGTCATTTTCACAGAACGCGATGAACCAAATGGCAGTTTATGCATGTAAAGGGCCCTCCTGATTTGATAGAGCAGCTAGCCAGGGTACTCCGGTAGTATTTCTTCTCTTCTTCTAAATGCATCATCAGTTGTAACATTTTCATTCTCAACTGTCTCTGGCGGGTCATCAGACAACCCTTCACCATAACCAGCATAACCACACCACCCTGTCATACAGTCAAATTGTGTATGTTAAATCTGCCCTGAGCTGGAGCCTAATTCATGCTTAGATACGCGACAGTTTATAAATATACTCAACAAAGTATGGTCTCTGCTGTGTGTTCCATGCTTTCCATAGACAGTGCTTGTTGCTCAGTCTCATCTCATTCAAACTGTCTGGCAGAGCAGACAGACTGTGGCCTGGATCACTGCTGCGCCACCAGGCCCTGCAGCCCTTTTCTTGGTCAGCAAACCAGAGCAGGATCAGTGGGCCATATATCTCTCTATCCATCTCTCCATCCTCATGTTGGAAAGCCCAGCGTTCACAGCTCGGGTCAAACCCCAAAGCATGTCTGATCAGTCTGAAGATACCAACCATGCTGTGTGAGTGGATCCCTTTTTTTACCCCGTGGTTTAACCAGAGCGAGAGAGGATAAGAGCATGTTGTTTGGAACGTGGTCGCACATCTGACTTTAATAAGGTGCTTTGGTGGAGATGGGTCACATTTTGTGTCTTCCCTTAAGTGAACTGAAAGCCACTAGGGCTCAGGGGCAGTTGGGTTGTGGATGTATTTGTGCGTGTGTGTCTTACATGTGGTGTTGTGAAGGGGTGTGGGGGTGGGTAGGAGGGTGACAGGGGGTGAGTAAACAGTTTGTGAAAGAGCAACCAGGAGAAATGCAGGGCAACCGGTTTGTTTTGGATTGCTCGGGGCCCAACAATTCATAGACATGAATTATAAACAGAGAGCGGGAACAACTAATCCCCCCAAATGCAAGATTAAGAAATGAAATGATTCCAAGATGACCTTTAATTACAGAGTGAGGGTGAGTTTGATGGAAAGGGCATATGACATGGGTACTTAACAGTGGGCAAGGGAAACCAAACGTAGAGAGGAAAAACTGGGATGTGGAAAGTCCAACTCTTAATTTGCATTTTGTGAGTGACGTAAATAAGGGCTTTGGAGAGTTCTAACCCGAGAGCCATGACCATGTAATTATCACAACTTAAGGATCAATAATCGCTCATTTGCAGAACAAAGCTACAATCTAACCATCAGTCATCGTTGCTCCCTTCACTTGCATGTGACTGAGTGACTTTGACAACTAAACTGTATGTGCCCAGGTTTTTTTTTTTTTTAAATAGCTTGTCTTTCTTCCTCTAATGTTGCCGCACATTGAGCTCTCCCACGCACACATTACTTTTACGAAATAGTTAAGTGTCGAACATGTGCTCCTTGCCCTGAGTATCAAGAAACTGACACTGATAGAGAATTTATTTGATCCATGAAGTCATATCCCTTCACCCTTATTCAAACTGTGGATTCATCTAAATTCTATGGAATCTACAGCAACACATTTCTCTTTTTCTCTTTCTTTTTTTTTTACCCTCAGAGTTCAGAAGCTTGTAGGTCTTTAATTATGTATAATATTCTTTTGCCCTGTTTTATGGAAACTCCAGACTGGATTCGCTCAAGTCATCGACTTGAAAGTTTGAAAACCTCCAGTGACAAGAATATTAATGTGCCAGCAGTGTCATATCTGTTTCAGCTCATGCATATTCAATGTCCCCCCAGCTCTCCAAGATTTATGTCAGACTTTGCCGGAGTGTAGTTTTCCACCATTGGAGATAATAGCATGCTAAATTGATGTTATCGGGGGCAGGTTTTTTCCCCTCTACTTCTCTCCAGGTCGGGGGGTTGGGAGAGCGGAGAGAGGAGAGAGGAGCAACCCACTTGCCTGACTGCGTTTCAGACCGTTGGCGGATTTAGTGCTCACCTCCACCCACCGGCCTGTTCTGTAGTAGCAGCGCACTGAAAACCTCCATCATAGGGGGAGAGGAGAGCATATTTTGGAAGGAGATTAAGGGGCGATCCTGTGGATTATCTTTTAATTAAGGACGGTTGAGTTGTGCCCACTCTGGTGGAGCAAACGCCCAGCTGCTAATGAAGTTTAAACAGACATACTTTATTTAATTACTGCTAATCGCTGGGGCCCAAAGTCCGACCCTCTTTGATCTGCCTGTCGCACTGTAATCTTCCTGGCAGATACCATCTCCCGTTCTACCCGGATCCCTTTTAGAAGTTGCTACGGGAGGTCCAAGATTAACCATGGGTTAATTGAGACAGCCTGTGTGTGTGTGTGTGTGTGTGTGTGTGTGTGTGTGTGTGTGTGTGTGTGTGTGTGTGTGTGTTGTATGTGACAGAGAGAGATAGAGGGCAGAAAGGGAGAGAGGTAGAGGAAGAGAAGGAGGGAGGATGGGCAGTAGGTTGATTGATGTGTTTGTGGCCTTAGAAGTCATCCTGTTTTCTCTGCCTCTGCTCTCTCTCTCTCTCTCTCTCTCTCTCTCTCTCTCTATTTCTCTCTCTCTCTCCCTCTTTGCCTCTCCCACTATTGTACCCTCTCTCTCTTTCGTGGTCAGTTGTATGCTATTGGTAGTATATACGCTATTGGTCACACATTGCCTGGCTGTTTGACTTTAGGGACACTAGGGGGCCGTAATTATACCTGACCTATGTAAAAAAGTGAAAGGGCTTTTTTTCCTCTCTTCCAGCTCTTGGGACAGACTCATATAAGTCAGATGTAATATTTAGTGAAATATTCCAAAGTATATTTTATTATGAATTTCTAAGTTACATAAGCACACCATTGTCATTGAAAGCCATTCAAGCCTCGATGTCAGATGGATTTCCTTCTTTGTGTTTACCAGGCAAGTCACAATGTGTACCTCCACATACCTTAATCACCCAGTTATCGTTTGCTATTGTTTTACCGAGGCCATTGTCTTAATATAAGTGGCTGGTGAGCAGCTGTTATCTTTGTAAGCGTCACACGGGTCAGCAGGGGCAGCAGAGAGCACAGTAAGGCTGTTTGTGTGTTTGTGTGAGAAGAGGAGGGGGGGGTGTCTTTATCTGACCTGGGGGAGCCATGGCTTCCTGTTAATTGGGTTAGTGCAGCGACCAGGAGCAAACCGTGTGACTGGAGAAAAATACTGTGAGAAAAACCCTAAGAGGCACTTTTGTCTCAACTGAGACATATGGCAGAGGAGCTGTGAGCACACTGAGTCTTCATCTGGAGGGAGCAAATGAAGAGGGTGTGAGAACGACAGAGGCAGAGAGAGAGAGAGAGAGAGATGCATGTTTCCCCTAAATTAATGCGGTATCCCCAAATCAAGTGAAAAAGAGCCAGAGGACACACTTGCTGTGGTAAACTGATCTCCCTATCCGTATCTCTATCTAACATGCGCACACACACACACACACACACACACACACACACACACGCACACGCACACACACACACTCAACATCCTTTGTCTTTCCAACTCTCTCACACCCACCCTCGCCAACATCTCTCTTCAATCCTCACCCTTTCAATATGTTTCTATTTCTTTCCTTCACCCCCGTATTCTTGCCCGCCCGTTCCCATCCTCCACAACTGAAAGGTTGCCAATAAATGAGTGATTTATATTCCGATAAGAGATGTTAACTAAACCGCTGCATGCATATTCATACCTGAAGCTGTTGATTAATGTTGGCTTTACCATAACAGAAAATGTGTATTGTTTTCTTTTTCCATTGTAACATGAACCATAGAGTCAGTAAAGGCCGTTACGTGCCTCATAAAGAGATTTACTGCTTTAATTATACAAAGTAAAATGGCAAAAAATATTCATAGCCCTGCTTAAAACATGGTTAATGGAATTATGCATTGCAATTTGTGAATAATTGAATCTTTCCTTCAGATTGTGACAGAATAGTTAATTTATTAATAGATGTACACAAAGTCGAGTCAAAGCCTCAGCTGGTCCTGCGGGTAGAACTGCTTTCAAGAGAATGAACCCTTGTTAAATAAGTTACAGAACACAGTCCTGCGCAGACATCTGAGTTGCAAACAAACCCTTAAAGACACAAAGGGGAGAGGGAGAGACAGAAAGAGAGCGAAAGTGCGAGCAGTTTCGCAGACACCGAGTGTTAAACACAGTGACGTCTCAGAGGCCCGTCGGTAGAAGAGATGAAATATTAAATGCTTTAGTGTTTATTAACGGGATGAAACAAAGGGCTGCTTCCCTTTGACTTGTGCACATTGACACTTGGCACAGAACAAACAAAATCAAATATGGTATTGATCCATAATGGATGAAAAAGGCAACTTTGAATTAGCAGCATTATTTAAGAATTAGGAAAGGAAAGAGACACAGCACAGGGAGACACATCAAAATGTTGTCAGCTGCCTCGCTGATACACAAGTCTGGTTTGTCATATATGAGTTCAATACGTACATGCTTATCTGATTGTTATGACCAAAATATCATGAAATCAGCATATTTTTCTTGAAAGCAAAATCATTTATTTAGCATATTAAAAAGTTACAAAACATATTTCATGAAAAATTGACCAGTTTGAATGTAAATGCACTGGATGTGTATAACTGTAACAGGGAAATAAATGCAGATGTTTTTGGGGGGAGTTGAGTAAGGACGTGTAATATCACGTAACCTTGGTGACAGTGCTTGATGTAAGCCACTTTGCATGCCTTTCATAGTAAAGCAGGGTCAGGGTGACATTTAATGTTGTTAGCAGTTTAACCCCTCGCCCCTGTCCTTGGGGCCCTGTCATGTCCGAGTGGCACCCCAAATAAGCACTTTTGACACGGGGGCTCCAGGCTTGCGGCCCCTGCCTCCGTTGACAGTTCCTAACAAAGGGCCCCTCTTCCATTGATTGCCCTTTGCTGTTATGCAAATCCAAGAGTCTCACTGCTCCCTAACCCGTAGAGGAAGGTGTGGGGGTTACAGCGAGTAGCTACGTTTGTTTTCTTTTTCTTTTTCTTTTTGGTCAAACGTCTCTGGGCTGTGTCAGAGAAGTTAAAAGTCCTATCCCTGAAGTTCCAGGCGACCTTCTTTGATTCTTTGTCTGCTTCTTCTTCCTTTTCTTTTCTTATTCATCTGCACTTCCCAGAACTTTGTTTCCCCTCTTGTCAGTGTTTCATGGGACAAAATAAAGCAGGCTGACTGTGTATGCAGAGATAAATTTACAGATGAATACATGGAGGAGCACATGCACATGTGCATACCTACACACAAACACCACTATTCACTGCGAGCGCTCTCTCATTCACCCACATATTTAGTCTCACTAGCACACACTTGACACGCAGGAGAATATCCCCTGTAGCCTTTTTTCTTCTGGTTGTGGTTCATATTCTGTGCCCTAATGCCTTCCCCAGCTGTGTGTTTGTGTGTCCCTGGGGAGTCCAGACATAGCTGCTGTACTGACCTGATAACATCTGGGAGTAACTGATGGTTTTGCCCACATGCTCCAGACCCTCAGGACCCCACAGGCGTCCTCGCAAAAGGCCCGTCTCCCTCGGACCCTTTCAACACCTCTTCGACACCCTTCTTAATATAAATTCCAACAGTGAAAATCCAAACATGCTCTGTGTTTTATTAAAAAGTATGCCTCAAGGACTATTTCTCATGATCTTTGAAGTGAAAGTTCTTGTCACCGTGTGTGAGAGACGGACGAGGCAAGGTGAACAAGCAGTGAACCCAGAAGACCGCTTTCCATGTTGTGTTTGATCTGAATCCTCCCTCATCAAGCTCCTTGCAAATGGAATGAGAGCGTGCCTCAAACATTTCCCACAGTAAAACATGAGTCAGCTTTCACTTAAGTTTTTCCCACTTAATAATAAGATACATTAACATTTTAACACATCTGTTAAGTCACATGTTGTGTCAACGTTAATTAAATTGCATGCCTAATTATTTGATACATTCTTGTCAACTTGTCATCCATTTAAAAATTGTAAATATAATGACCCAGAGCGCAAGAGAGAGGGGGAGTGAGGAACTGTTAAAACACAACATTAGACGCTGTTGCTTTTGAGATATTTTATGACTGCCCTAACCTCTGTATGACACAAGGTTATCAAGGCATCAGAGCAGCCTGTCCTGGGATTCCAAGAGATGGCATAACAACTAAGAAGAGAATGTATTTATCCAAGGCTGATGTGATGATGAAGTTTTCTCTGTCCTACAGGAACCTCATTTGCAGAACATTTACATATTGTTACATAAACTGCTGAGAGAGTTGCAGTGAGAGCGAGAGGGGGCGAGGAAGGACATGAAGTTCAGTAGTGTGCCTGTTTTATTGCATGGAGCTGGGATTGCTGCTCTCATACTGTACATACGCAAATCAGATCGGCCTTTAACACTCAAGTTGTATTATTTAAACCCCGGGAACCATATCCCCATACCAGTGTGTATGTATTATGTCTCCTGTGTCATCTCCCTCCATATTTCACATGGAACTTGTGTGAGTGTGTTTTGCATGATGGCCGATAAGGGGGATGTATATGACCCACTCCGTAGGAGGGAAAATAAACAAAAACGGAATGAAGAGGAGGAGGAAGAACAGAGGAGGCGGAGGAGTAATAAAAACAGAAAAGAAGTGTTTCCATGCTAAATCCAGCTGTTTTCCCATGGAAAGGCACTGGTTATCCTACACAGCTTGTTACAATAGAGTGAACGAGCCTGGTGGGATCTGGAATTGACAACTTGTGTCTGCTTAGTTACACTAGTTAATGACCCTAATTATCTTCCTTCTTGCTGTGAACAGTCAATAAACAATTAGCGTGGCATATGGACCCCTAAACTCTGTGTTTTCTATCACCAAGACAATGGGGTGTCCTTCTCCTACAGTGATAGAGTGTCAGTGCAGTCTGATTAAAGTATGTGGGAAACAGTAATCAATGGCTTATCCTAAGACCCTTGAACACTATCCCATCCTTGTAGCCTTTGCTTCTCAGCCTCATAAGCCCTGTTGAATGGAAAGACACCATCCATCGAGTCCATCCATGTTACTTTTATCTCTTGTCCTCTTGGATCACTTGTTAGGAACGAAGAGAGACAAGGTGCTGATTAAGTTGATTTCACCAGGGCTGCAGAGACCCTCAGGTCTTTGGCTAGCCTGTCCAGTGTAAGCCTGCTTTACTACCCTTCTTCCAGGAAGCCAGAACCTTCAACAGCTCTGTCATGTGTTTATGAGTTCTACCTTTAAATAAAGCTTTTTCACCTTGGTGGCAATAGCTAGACAGGAAAAGCTACAGTAGGTAGAGGGAGAAAGAGAAGAGGCAATACCCTTTGAATATGGATGGAGTTCAGGTGAACTACACCTGAACCCTGCCTGTGATGTCTTTATAGAGAGGTGTTTCTGACTTTCTTTTGCTTTTCAGCCACCATCAAAAGTTCAAGAGGCAGTAGTGTTTTGTATTCAAGGGGAAGAGAACCTTTGAAACCTTTGGGATAAAAGAGCTGCATGGTGTCAGTCTGGAAGGTAAAGGAGAAGGAGGGAGGGCTAAGCGGGTGCAGAAGACGGGAAGAAAAGGGTGCACTTTGTTGTGCCGTTTCACAGGACTAATCTGAAATAAGCACTAACCTCCATGGGGAGGAATAATTGATAAATGTTAACAAGAATGGCCAAAGTTCTGCACTTGTGGATGACCTTTGGATTGATATTCAATATTTTAGGAGCTCTGTCAAATTAAATAAGTCTGGAAATAATATATTTTTTTTTAAATCGTATTTGAACATTAATGATTTAGAATAAGAAGAGTTATACATCGTTTACTGAGAGGATGTGATTCTGCTTTCTAAAAAGTGGGAGAAATCTTCATGTGTTTAACAGGAAACTATAGAGCAACAGCAGAGAAAAGTAACAGCCTGCCAGTTTAATAATATTCCTCTTTTCTTGATCATTTCCTCTCCTTTCCATTTCAATATTATTTTGTCGACAGTCTGAAGTGGTAGCTGATGTGAGGGGAAAAAGCACTTTGGAATGTGACACTGTTGTTTTTGGGATGAGTAGGTGCCCATCATCAAACGTTATATTTCTCTTTGTGATCATTTTCTTGTAAAAGGGGTTCAGACCACACTTGGGTTTCATGACATTTCCCCAATCATTTTGTGCTTCTTTAAAATTGAAAAAAAAGCCCAGTAGCACTGTTTTAAATATTTCCCTTTGACTAGAAAAGAAGCGTTGTGATCTCTTGGTACGAACTGTATCCCTGCTAGCAGAGGTTCTGATGCCTCATAATGGCCCTCCATGGATTTGATAAGATTATTGCTTTTCTAACTGTAATGTTTTTACTTTTACTTTTTACTTTTTTTTTACAATGAATACTGTTTTAGTATTCATGATAAAACTAACTGTGTTACTGTTGTTTATGAGCCTATAGTGGCCTATAATCGGCAACCATATATACAGTTCTATGGATTGGAAGTACATTTTCTACTAGTTGTTAAACGTTGTAGCCAATACAATAAATTAATACATTAAGGGTCCTATTTTAACAATCTAAGTGCACGGCTTGAAGCGCATGGCGCAGGTGCGTGTAGAGCGTGTCAAAATTCACTTTTCCTAGTTTGACGGCGGAAAAAAGGGTCTTTGTGCCTGGCGCATGGTTCATAAGGGTTGTACTTAGTGTCTTCATTAATTCATAGGTATGTTTTGGGCGTAACATGCAATAAACCAATCAGAGTGTCATCTCCCATTCCCTTTAAAAGCCAAGCGCATTTGTACATTGACACATTGCTATTATGATGGCGGATTTGCACCGTAATATTTTTATTTTTAATCTTTTGCGTCTGTGTGTGTGCTGCTGCGCTTTCCTGTGTGTAACAAGCATAGTGTGTGCACGATGTGCACGAGCCTAGGCACATTTTACTAATGCGCTCTTAAAATTCAATAAAAAAGCTACACTATTGACTTTAGACCAGGATTTTGTTGGTCAATGGCGCAATCACTTTCTGCAACGGCAAAATCGCAAGATAGGGCCCTAAATCTTTTTTTTTTTTTTTTTAAGTCTGTTTTCACCAATTCTAAAATAAATAAATATATTCAACATACAGTATTTGCTGTTAATACTACACCATAACAAGCAGTTTAAAGTTAGGTAGGTACACCCCTAGGTCACTTTGTACTAGGTGTGGATTTTTTAACGGCCTTTATTTTCAATTGGATACCTTGCAAGCAACAGTGGCTCTTCTTTAAAAGGGGTTTGCATGTTTTTCCCATGAGGAACTTCTTTACAGAGTACTATTGCAATTACAAATCACAGCACTAACAACATTCTACTTAAGTGTCACACCATTACTGGTTGGCTGCTACTTGAAACATGCCTTTTTCTTTGTGCGCAATTAGGCTAACTCAGTGCTTCAGTATAAATGGTAAAATGGTCTGCTCAGGGGATTAACTTAGTCGTGTTGGAGGGTTAGTGAAGGGGTCTGCTTGTGAGAGGGCCTATTGTCCTACCAGGTCACTGATCTCGGGGTTCATATCCACTCAAGGCCAAGACTTTACCCTCCTTCTTTCTCCACTTCAGCAGGCAACAGAATTGGCTGCATTGTGTGATATGAGATGGAAAAGAGTCCACTGCCCCACCCATCCACTTGGGTCTTGGAGTGTGTTTTGAACAGTGATCATCACAACACTGGTTGTGCACATGCACATGCCCACTCGCACAACACACGCACACTAGCGTCCTATCCACACTCAATAACCAAAGGGAAACTCCAGCTGGGAGAGCCATTGATGGCTTCGTAACAGGCTGATTGTTTCCTTAAGGAGAGGGAGGAGCGGGGAGGAGAGAGTGGGCAGGTCACTAACTCCACCCCCAAGCTTTGAGTGGGGCCTAGCAGGTGTAAACATCCAGTACTTCTCTCTTTATAAGTGGGCTGTGGGATCGGGACCCCTAGGCAGTCACGGAGCACTGCCCTGAAGGAATTAAGAAATTAAAAGCGCAGAGAAAAGGTACAGGGATCCAAGAAGGATCACAGGCCAGACGGGATACATGTTAGACTCAGGCCAGGTGTTCTTCTATTATGATATGAGTTCCCTCAGCCCTGCTGTGAGAGGCAGATAACCTCTCTATTGACCACTGAGTCAGAGATCACCTTCCTATAGTACGGCGGCTGTAACAGAACACAACTTAAAGCAGCAGCTGAAATGGGGATAAATAATGGCATTTTCTGGCTCTGGCAACACTTGTCTGTACGGGGAAGCTCCTGTGGTGATTCTAGGGCCCATTCAGATGATGGAAATGCAGCCCTCAATGATTCATCTCCATTTACTTAGCTATGAGTATCCTATCCCTGCCAGTTTGGAAAGCGATATAGCACAGGAGCTTAGCTTGTCCCTGAATGGGGCTCTGTCAGAGAAGTTAGTATAGGTTTGAGACGCTTCTGATGCTTATAATGCATACTCGTTGGGTAACGTTGTTGGGATTATAGAGTAGAAGGAGGCAAATATATCGACCAGCATTCTGTTTATCCGCTGGCTCCACACCCTCCAAACAGAACCCCATTACATAGGCCAGTTTGGAGAGGCTTAACACCTGTTTTTTTTTTTTCATTTCTTTCCCCAGCCCGTATCAACTCATTCTCTCCCTCCTTCTCGCTTACTTTTTGTCTTCCAATGCAAAGAGGATGAAGCTAGGGGAATGAGAAGAGCTCCATTATTGCTGTATTTTCTTTCCAGAGAAACGTTATTTACTAGAAAGATATCATCCTAGCTTTTAATCCTCTTAGCGGTGGATTGCGGTTGTACTTACAGCACCATGCACCTGCTAAACTGCCTTCTCTTAAAGCTGTATAAACACAGCCGTAGGAGCCATTGCCTTCCCAAGCCTAACCCATCAGCTTTTTTTATAAGAGTTGGAGAGAGGGAGAGAGCTCACAAGAAGTTTAGAGGACACAGTATTGATGGGATGATGTTTAAGGCCCCTCTCGCTCTCCCTTCGGATGTGGTCTGACCCCACCTGAAGCCTGTGGTTGTTAGTAGGCAACTTGGAGAGGAACCTCAAGACCGCTAAACAGAGGAGGGCCAGTGTGAAGGAGTGTTTACACGAGGGCTGTGAGCATGCTTCATATCCTCAGTGTGTAAGGTCAGAGAAACAGGGTACTTCACTTTGTCTGTATTACAGAGAGAACATTGTTTATTTTTCTTTCAACAGTGTTTTTGTATACTAATGACATCTGTGTGGTTACATTGAAATAACTTTTAGAACTTTTAAAATATGTGTTCTGTTTTAATCAGTTAAACTGGTTAAAAATTAAATACTTTCTGAGCTTGTGTTTACATGTAGAAAGTTTGAGTTTTTGTCTTTTTTTAATTTCTTTTGACTAATTCCCATTCCTCCTCCTTAGTAAAGGATATTATGTCTATCTGGCACGGCAGCGGCACTGCACTGTGTTAATATTACCTCTACCTTTCTAACAGGGTAACAGACACCACTCATCCACACACTATCGCATGGGAGAGACAGATAAATAGAAAGACAGGAGAGGCAGAAACAGAAAAAGACAGAAACGAAGAAACTGCCCTTTGTGTGTGTGTGTGTGTGTGTACATTGGCTGGGGGTCTTCCACCGCAGGCAAACAATATGGAATTTGAAATATTAGCTGGCGTAGTGATTGAACATGGCTCCCTTATCACTGAGTTGCCAGGTTGGCCTGCTTTAACGATGACTTATCACAGGGCTGAGGAACATGGAGTATATAACAAGATTCTCCGACATGACAAACACTGCCCTGAGGAGACACACACACACACACACACACACATACACACACTGTCAATGACCCCAAACCAGGCCATCCAGGACTGGAAATGGAGGATTCTCCCAGGACTGTTACACAGGTGGAGGTGCATCTGAGAATGGGGAATGTGCATGTTTTTTGCTTATTATGAGATGAGATGCCAAGTAGGATGCACACTGATAAATGTTATAAGTGCAGTGACATTTTCCTGTCCAATAGTATAACAGGAGCATACTATATAATCAAAGTTCTTGATAGGGTTGTTTTTCACTGTCAGTGCTTTTACAATTACTTTGCCAGGTGCTGACATTTCTGGCTTCCATGATCACTTTGTGACCTAAACTCTCTCTTTTGGAACAATACCCAATTACCACACTTTCATGCATTGTCAACTGCTTAGAAATGAGGATTGTGCTACGTGGAACGAAACACAGAGTTCCCAAGCCAAAGAGTTAAATGCCAAAGCAGTATTATTGTACATTAGATTGCAGTTATATTATATTACTAATTTCTCTCTTTCTGTTTAGAAATGAGAAGGCATTTCTAAAAGGCACCAAAAAAATAACGATACACATTAAGTCTGATGGAGAATACAAGATTAAAGAAATCATTTACAGAAAAAAATTGGATCAAGGATTAGGATGTTTCCCTTACTTGCAAGATTTTGCTGCAGGTCAAAGATAAGCTGTGGACAGCACTCTGTGCCTTATGACCCTTCTGTTAGATGCTGACTCTTCTTGCCTTCTCCCTCAGTGGGTGAGAGAGATGGGAGTTGAGGTCAAGCCTAAAGGGATGTGTGTAATCTTTGAGGCACAGAACGATGCTGGTCAGTTGGAAAATGTGTACAATGAACAGTAGGACTGCATCTTAACTATATACTAAGTGTAGATGGGTTGAATAAAAGGATGCTACATTTAAAAACTACTAAAAAAGCCCTCTTAGTGAGCTGTTAGATGCTCAGAGTTGTGCTTCCTTGGTGTGCTGGGTGAAAGAATGGCTGCTCAGAATCTAATGATCTTTGACCTTTGGGCTAAAACAAAAACAGATGCCAGGTGAGGTGACTCATATCCGGCTTTAAATACACTGGTGAGGAATTTTTCACCCTGCTCTCTGCAGTGTTATTGCTTCATCGCTTCCTCCTCCTGTGTTTCTCTACCAGTCTTCCTTAGCCATGTGAAGACCACCCTCTCATATCTTCAGTGTTTCCCCTACTGTCTGTATCCTTCCTCTTTCTCTTTTACAGTCTCTCTCTGGAGTTTTCATTAATTATGTTCCATTGCCAGGAACTTGTTTGCTTTCTCTTTGTGTGTGCATGCATTGCTGGCATTGGAATAGATTTGTTTATAGTTGTGACCCTTGCTGCTTGAAGTCTTAAAGCAGCTCTGCTGTCAAGAGCCCAAACTCTGGCAAGGTCAGCTTATTTCTGTTTACTTTTAGAGCACTATTTACCCTCTGGGGATTTTAAAAGCACTTCTGCAAAACATCACTTCCAGGAAAGATAGAGAAAGAGAGGGAGAGAGAAAGGGAAAGAAAGGTTGAAGAGAGAGAAATGATTTGATAGGATTCTATTATTCCAGTGGTGACACTGGCATGTTATATTGAACCAGGAAATGTGCTATCCTTCTCAAATTGCATTGAAAATTGCAGATGTGTAGTCTCCTGTAGGTAACTGCACTAATATATTGATATCAATATGGTGCATTTACCATAATTGGCCTAATTTACCCACTGCTGCATTACTACTCTGCAAATTACCAACATATCCTAATGCCTTAATACGAAAGCAATGAACAATTTTTAGCATGATAGACCCTGAATGCAAAGCCATGGAGTTGGGATTAACCCATCAATAATCACTATCTGCGTGCCATGCATTTACCCCTGCAGAACTAATGATTAATCTCCCCTATATGGGACTGATCACTATCAGGTTGATGAATGCACCGACCAATCATGTTCCTGCAAACCCCCAGCATGTACATACACCAATAAGTGATGATGAACAGCCTGTATTGTTGGTTATTTATGCTGGCTGTACGAGGGAGTCCCTGCGGTTTCCTATACGGATGCGGTCATATGGTTTTTAATGTCCCTGTGTATTTGTACTTTTTGGCCTGTGTGTGTATGGGTATTGGCTTTGGGGTGTGTAGCATGAAGTGTACCGCTCTATCCCCTGTAGACCAGAGAGAAGTAATGTCTGGTTAACCTCTTATTATGGTTTAGATCCCAGGAACATGAAGTAGGATCTGGATACCTCTTGTTCTGAAATCCCAGTGCAAACATCCTTTCTCCAATGTGTGAGGTTGAGTGAGTGAAAGTTATTATGTGAGTGTGGTTGTGCATGTGTGTGTGTGTGTGTGTGTGTGTGTGTGTGTGTGTGTGTGTGCTTGAAATTGTGTGAACGCAAACCTATATAGACATATTGTGCTCCTCCATGTAAAACGTACTGTATCTGCCCTTGAATGATGGATGTAGATTTTGTCCTTGTTGCTTGTTGTTGTTACTCAGGCTGGGCCTTCGTGTGTTCCATGCTGATGTCCTTGTATAGTCAGGCTTGGGTTTATTTTCTCTGGATCGACAGAGACACCTCCTCTTGAACTTTTATAGCTCCTCTTAGTGATGTGTATCTGAGAGAGTTGACCCCGGTCACCAGGCTTTACGGGCTTCCGCCTGCTTCTCATCCCCGCTGTTTGTTTTTCCTTCGCTTTGCTTTTCATATCATTGCTTTTCACACGTTTACACATGAGCAGAATGACAATGACAGAACAAAAATGTGAAAGATTGTGAGATTTCTGAATATGGCTACAGAAACATATGGGGTTGGGGTGAGGGTTCTCCACCTTAAACTTAATCCATGATACTGTATGTATTCAAACGCACCCTCCCTCAGCTTTGTAGATAATTAAATCACCTCCATACTGTACATACTACATTTTCCTGAGACACAGTAGCAAATGTAGTGTTGAAATAATTGGATTTTATTTTGTATTTTCACAATGTATAAATTTACCCTATATGCATATATTCATTTCCCTGAATAAACAATACAGAGAGTTGGTTGTGGCAAAAAACCAAGGGAACAGTATTTTTGTTTCCCAGGGCTGATTCAGTCTGCGTCAGTTCATAGTGCATAACATAAAACCTAATAAATGCCAAAACCAGTAAAGAGAGCTAGAAAAAGCTAAGTAACGCGAGACCCCACAAACCTAACCCACCCTTCACCTTACAGCAAAAACCCAAAGTGACTCATAGGATACAACATACTCCCAATCCTTTACACCTCTTACCTCTCCCTCACACTCACACAGGTGCCTCTCACAGACCCAGGGTGGGGACCTGTTCACAGTCAGAGCACCAGACCGGGTCTGGGAAGATTGTATCCATATCGCAAAACGGTATTTTAATACAGAGGTCTCCTAATACAAATTTTTGACCAGACACAGGGAGTTGAGAGTCTGTCGACCTAAACTAAAGTGACAGTTATTGGCCCCTCTAGCCCAGAAGAAAAATCTGTTAAGCCATTTCCTGTTGTGTCACATTTCTTGGTGGGGAACGTGTTCCCAGGCATTTGATATGGCCACATTTAACCATGCACTCGTGAGCCCAGTCCATAACTTTCTCTGGTGGAAATTTATAGCTCAGAGCTGCATTATGAGATACTTATACTGTATATATAAGCCACAGAGTACCCCCCTCTCTGTTTTTGTCGTGTCATAAACTGTGACACAAACCCCAAAGAGTTGTCCTTTATATACTTTATGTAACTGCCTCCTTTGTGCCCTGAAAGGGATAAAAGAGACAAATCTCTTTCACTCTTTTTCTAACCAATTGAGGCTTGGATAAAAAACAGCCTCCACCATGTTTAATCAGAGTTGTTATACACACATTTATTAGCTTGTAGACTTGAGCATGCGTTCACGTGTTTGTAATCTCTTGATTTGTGTTTCCGTATCGAGTGGCCGGGGGGCCTGCTGAGCTCCATAAGGAGCATCTTGTGTCTTGGCCTTGGCTTCATCCCACCGCTGCCCACTACTTTCCTTTTTGCGGCTGACTCCTCCATCACTCACAACCCATTCAGAATGCCCTGTTCAGTGCAAAAACTCTCAGTTGTGCAACCCATCTTCAATTCACATCTCAGTTCCCAACACATCTCGGAGCTTCCCCTTAATCAAGGTCAATTGTCCATTCAAAAACTGCCTTGTTCAAACTTGTTTGTCAAATGAAATTAACAGATTCGACTGTTTGCAAGTTTAAGTAACATGTTATGTTATGCGGTGGTTTAATTTTATTATAATAATAATTTCATCATCTTTTCTTTTCTTTTTATACTGTGTGTATGATACATATCTGAGCAACATTTTTTCATAAGCAGATGGTAAACATCTTCAGTCAGTATGCAAACATAATACACAGCACATTGACGCCAAAGCAGGCATGCACTTTAAAACACAAATACATCAACTACACCCAATGGTAGCTTATCAGATCTGTAATAGAAAGCACATGCTTTTTAAAATTTTTTTAAACTTCTTGTTGAGTATTATGCAAGCGCATTGTTTACCCTGTTTAATATTTAGTTTGTTTGGTCCATTCTATCATGCTTGGTTGTTTACCTTACAACAGATTTATTTGTCTTTTTGGTTTTGTGTTTAGGTTTTAATGCATCGCAGCTTCACTGGCACCACGATGTGTAAACCTATTATGAATCCAACTAATCTCTTGCAGCAATTCCAACAAAACAGCTAATTGTGTTTAGATTCTCTGTGACTCAATGAGGTGTATTTGTTTTATTAATTTATGCTTGTGTGGACGATGTGGCCCTGTTTGGATCACTTTTTGGCAGGGTGAGAAGTTACATGGTACTTGCTTACTTGAAAAATAAAAAAAACTCTCAAATATGTACACACATGTATCATATTAATATACACATGTTCCAATGTGTGTTGTTGTAAGATTAGTTTGGTACAGAAAAACATTATAGTTAATATTATATCTGTATAATATATATCTATTTACTTCTATGCAGGTGAGCTGGTATGCTTTGGTAAATGTACCACAAAGACATTTAGTGCCATATTATACAATACACACACACTGATGACCTTCTGAATTGTTAGAGTTTGAGCCTTCACAGTTTCATTATACACGTAAGCACACCAATAGGTAACCTTGTCTTCTGGTTTATTGCATTAAATGAGTAAAGCACTAACGTATTTGTGTTTTCATCAAGGAAATACGAGCCACGTAAGCTTCCATGGGTTAAATGTGTGTGTGTGTGTGTGTGTGTGTGTGTGTGTGTGTGTGTGTGTGTGTGTGTGTGTGTGTGTGTGTGTGTGCGTGAGTGAGTGCACAGACAGATAAAGACATGTGAATGAGGTTGGTTCATGCCAATGTGTTTTAATGTGTTTCTTAAAAAAAGAAACAGACTGAGAGCAATTCTGAGACAAAGGAGGAAACCAACACCAATTGATGATTCAAAGGTTGTGATCAATGACATATTTATGACATTGCGTTGCGGTCCTTAATGTTATGTTTATTATAGTATGGTTTATTTTGACTCTCTAACAAATTTACATCATATTTTTTTCAAATGTTTAATGTTGTGATTTTGGTTCCGAGTCAAATAATATTTTCAGAGAAGCCTCTATATGGGAAACAGACCAGACATACATTTATTTTCAATTATAACCATTTGCAATTGAGGCATGTATGAAGATTTAAGCATTTTTAAAATGTGTAATGCCTAATGAAAAAATTTTTTTACCTTGACCTCTGCAAATCTAATAGCTGGTGTGTGTAAATTTTTATTCTGATTATAAAATAAGTTTCAAGAAAAATACAAAATACCCAAGATCATCAAAGACTTCATCATTTTCTAATTGCCCATCCGTACTGTGTGTGCTTCGCTGTGACCCTCATCATCTCTGCACTGATTTGTACACATTAGTGCCTGTCGGAGCCCCACCCACCACTGGCTAAACAGGGAACACATCCACGCATATACACTGCAATTAGACCCCATCTGAGGAGCATTACCCGTTCCTCCAGTGTTTATACAGGGTCAGTCCTGACAGGAGAAAGTCGGAGGTTCAGATATTATTCTGACACTCACTGTAATGTCCTTCTTTGCATGCTGGCGAACCATGTGTTTTCTCAGGGGTTGAGTATGGTATGACTTGATGTTTAGTTTAATGAATGTCAGTGCTAACTGACAGCTCATGGGATTCACAGATGGATAGGAATGTTGGTTAGAATTTGGTTGTACTTACAATTTGCTTATTTAGTCATTGTGGCATGAGAAATCACATTGGTCACTTACAAATAGTATATGGCGCAACATAGAAAAATGTTTCTTTGATTGGATCCGTTGTGTCATTCCATGTGTCCCCTTGCTCATTAACACATACACCCACTCTTAACATATGGAATGCCTGGCAATGTCTGCCGTAGTAATTTAAAACGTACTATTCCTCGACTAAATGCTACGTGTGACTGTATAGACACAGGTGTTGCCATTGCCGTTACCCGTCTGTCGCTGTGTCTCGTTATTTCACTCAACTGGGGGAGTTAAGTATTAAGGGGTGGAAATAATGTGCTTCTTTTTTTCTCTCTTGTTAAATACCTAACCTAGCATTTTGATAGAAGATAGGAGGAAGGTGAAGGCTGAGAGAGAAGGAGAGGAATTGTGAAAAAGTTGCATTGATTGTACATTGAAGCTGTTGGTAATACTGTATATATAAAAAATAACAATCAATGACCACTTATTGTTTCTCTTTTGTATATCTAAATGCTGTTTGCAGTGTTTGGTCCATTATTCTGTGTGTTAAACGCATTTGTATGGTGGTATGATGCACGATTATGCTAATTGCAAGGGAGAAAGGCATACTGTGTGAGACCTTTATTATACTTGGAGATTAGTGAACCATAATTGTTGTGTAGGGGCTTCCAACTCAGGCTGTGAAATGTGCTGCTTTACATCCCCCATCCATTTTCATTTTTTTTGTCTTTCTGTCTGTTACTTCCCTACTTTTCTCTCCTCCTGTCTCCCTCCACCTATCCTCGACCTGGTTCTTGATCCCTACACTCGGAGCAGATACTTCTGGTTGGATTAATATTTCTCCCACTTTGATGCGAGAACTGTGTTTCACAAAGACAGAGTTAGGATGAGGGGGCGATGGGCAGAGAAAGGATAAGACACAGGGAATGAAAAAAAAGGGATAAAGAGACAGTGAAAAGGAAAGTGAAAAGGTGGCAGAGATGTGAGGGATCTTCACTTGGCAGCCAGATGTATAATCTCATAGTGTGTGTGTGTGTGTGTGTGTGTGTGTGTGTGTGTGTGTGTGTGTGTGTGTGTGTGAGCAATTGTGTGACAGCAATTGTGTGTGATTTTGCACGTGACTGGTTTTAGATCAATGTGTGTATCTGTGTGTGTGTGTGTGTGTGTGTGTGTGTGTGTGTGTGTGTGTGTGTGTGTGTGTGTGTGTGTGTGTGTGTGTGTGTGTGTGTGTGTGTGTAAGGAGGGGGGGGGCTGTTGGCAGCTACCTGGTGCTTCCTCCCGAGGCTGTGTTTGCAGAGGCGTGTTGGCCTTGCAGTGGGCTAGCGGAGGTCAACAAGGGGGTACAGGCCGGGCTGCTGTACCTCATTGGCTCGCAGGCAGGGGCTCTCGCCTTGCCCATTAAGCCAATCACTCACAGCCAGCTGACCCCTGACAGCCTATCAGCTTACTTGGCCTGGAGGCTGAGAGCAAATAGACAAAGGCAGAGGCGTTGGGGAGGGTTACGTTATTGGAAGAGAGCTTGGAAAGAGATGGAGTGAGAGAGACAGGGAAGGAGAATGAGTGTTTAGCATGGTTTCAGCTGAGGAGCCAAAGGTGAGAGCAAGTGGTGGGCGAGAGCGCCCTTAATCTGTGGCTGGCGAGGGCACCAGGAGCCTCCGTACAATAATTACATTAGAGTCAAATGGATTCCTATATCTGAAAGCAACACATTTATGCCCTACAGGAGAATCCCTGGCTAATTGTAATCCTCCAAGACGATGCAAATGCAAGAAGTGCCTACCTTTAAAGTGAAGAGGTTTAGGAGAATGCTTTTGTGTGAATTATTGTTTGTATTAAGTGTGTGTGTGTGTGTGTGTGTGTGTGTGTGTGTATGTGTGTGCACGAGTGTGTGTGTGTGTATGTGTGTGTGTGTGTCTGTCTTGTTTTATAAGTTCTATATTTCTAATGGTTACACAAATAAAAAGAAGCATCTCAAAAGGGAAATTTAATTATTTTTTTTCAATGCACAGTGTGGATATCATTCTGTGCACATCAATATGCGTTCTTGTATTTACATACGTTATGGCTCTTGGCTGCAGTGTATGTTGGCAGCATTGCTTTTAGCATCGCTTGAGGGATAGGTAGATGGTGGAATGGCAGGATGGAGAGATACACTACAGGAGGAATGGATGGATGGAATGAGAGGAGGGGGGTTAGTATATCTAGTGAGCCGAGCCAGGCGCAGCCGGAGGGGAGGAGAGGTTGATCTGTTTAGTGTCCGTCTCCTGCCAGCTTTCACTGGTCATTAAAAGTAGGCTGTTATCAGACAGTGCAGGGAGGACTACCCAACCAGCCAGCACAGTGCTGCGTCTTCAGGTAACAGCTCCTTATCTGTTTGCTGATTGCCTTCACGCTCCCAATCCGTCTGACGTTGGCGTCTCAATCAGTCTTTAAATAATCTGCCTCCTTACGGAGCACAGCGTAAGGAGGTCCGCCTCCATACCTCCATCTCTCTCTCTCTCTCTCTCCCTCTCTCTCTTTCTCTCTCCTGCTCTCTATCTATTCCTTTCCTTGTTGTGTATGAGTTGATTCTGAACATTAATGCAGGAAAGCATTCTGTCTCCTGCACTTAGAGGAAATAAACAAACAAGACTTTAAATCTGCCTGGGTGTGGTGTGCTCCCTAGGAGCATGTGTACTGTGCACAGCCCAATCCCACAGATCTGAACACTCGGCATTGAGCTAAAGAGCCAGCAATGCTGACATTACATTCTGGGCCTTGCCTTCTGAGAGGATACAAACAAGTGCACAATAACAATCGGAATGAAAAAAAGAATTATTTGAAACTATTTGTTTTACAAGTTTTCTATAGTAGCTTGGTTGTTCTTGTTGTTTAGATACTATGAATGTGAGTTTTGTTTCTTTACTATTCGTTTTTAAAATGAATCAATTACAGTATGTCCCTTACATTAAGCTCAACATGTAATATGGCTATACAAAAAATGAATCAGCCAAAAGGAAAAAGTAAATTGCATGTCTTGATTTGGGGCCATTGTATGACTGAAGAGAGAAGATCAACTTTTACCTCAAAGTTATTAAGCACAACTCTAGGGCAGCACTAAGCTGAGCTGGCAAGTCCCGCTGCCAAAAGCATGGCTGACATGCTACACCAAGCCTCCCACTCACCTCCCACCCCAGGCCCACAGTACAGGACCACTACCGCTGTCAACTCCGCAGTAGTTATCTCTCCTACACTCAGAAAGGGAGGAGAAGCAAGTTAGAGGTAGAGATGCAGTGAGGGATAAGTTATTCAGTAACTAACACTGTGAAGAGGGAATGAAGGAAAGAGTGAGATAATGAGGGAGCGAGTGAGTGAGTGAGTGAGTGGGTTAGCGAGTGAGCGAGTGGGTGAGTGAGTGAGCAAGAGCAAGGAATCTCATTCGACACTTCTTTATTTTGACTTTGTAAATGGAAATGGCTTTCCCTACTTGATAGAGCATGCTGATGAATCTGTCGATTTTTACATTATCCTGTTTAACTCCCAGCAACTGTTACTCATATCACTTTTTTTCTTCTCTCTTTATTATGGTAACTCGTCACTTAAAGGCAATGGAGGGAAAAGTAATATGAAAGCTGACTGGGTAAGACTGACTGCAAGAAAGCGCTCCTTTGTTACTCCACCAACACAGAGATGTCTTCGTCTGCCTCCGCAATTCTCCCAACATTATGAGCTGACTCTCTGAGGCAGGACTTGGGGTTCAAGGCATTGCCAGTTCCATAGTCTCGCTTTGTCAGAACCTCCTCTGCTACGGAGGAGGGTCTGGGTAGTCCACACAACATTCCGGGATGGGAGAAAAACATGCTCTGGTTTATTGGCATTTCTTTAAACCAATCACATTGTCTCAGGCGGTCGTACGGAGCAACGGTGCCTCTGCAAAAAAACCTCGGGAAGGAACTTGTTTTGGTGGAACAAGTGTACGTTCAAAAGTTGATTTAGTCGTGCAAAAGATAATTCAGATTGGACAGATAGTCTAGCTAGCTGTCTGGATTTACCCTGCAGAGATCTGAGAAAATGTTAACCATAGTCCTCATAAATCCACCGGGGTTTAAAATTCCAACACAAAGGAAGCCCAAGGCAAGTGGAATCCGGCCTAAATCTGTGATATCCGGCAGAATTTCTGTCGGCAACGCAGCTATCCCGGAAGTGGAACGTCGATGACATTCATTACATTCATATAACATTCAAATCTCAACCATTGGGAACATAGAAGAATGGAAGTCACAATGACTTTAGATGCTTTCCCTATTTTCCCTACTTTTAAAAATGAAATAACTCTACATCATGTTTTAGCAATAAACATACATGCAATATAATCAAACTTTGATATGTACTATTATTTCAGTATTTCTGAAATAGCCAGTCTGCTGTATACTTTGGCCCCATATTAACTTAAGATGCTCCAATACCTCTTTGCCAGGTGCTGTTATGTCCAGAAGCTAGGGTGAACTATCAAAGGATTGTGTCCAGTCTTGTCTCCTGGATGATACTACAGGGACAAATGAAAAGGTCCTACACTTGTCTGTAAGATTGAAATAAAGTTTCATAAGTTTCTAAGGTCTTACTTATCCTTAGTGTTTCTAAGGTCTTACTTATCCTTAGTGTTTCTAAGGTCTTACTTATCCTTAGTGTTTAAGTAAAATGACACAAATGTATGTAAGTTTGAAGTTGGAAATGTTATGTTTTGATTTGTTGGTCAAACCCAAAATTGGAGCTAATTCATAGAAAAGAAATATGCAACATTTTGATAATTGTTTATTCATTTTGGTGAGACAAAAACAAGCTATTTAAGTTTAAACTTGGGCTCTTGCAAATTGTGCTTGACTTTCACTTAATTTGAATCGACCAAACTATTTACAGGAAAAAAATTAATAAATATAAATGAATATTGAAAATAGCAGTTCAATTATGAACCTGGAGTATGATTAGATTTTAGATTTTTTCGTTGTTGTTGACTTCCATCATATTTCTCCACATTTACAGATTACACCTCTTTCACTTCACTTCAGCTCATTTTAAACTATGTAAAAGTGTAGAAGTAATTACACTAATACAATTCTAAGATTTGATTATGGATGCAACATCATATTTACACTGTAATTGTATATAATGTATTGAAGTGTGGTGTTTGATTAGGGTATCTATGATTGACAAATACCTAAACATTATGTTCTAGTATTCTGGTCAGTGGGCAGTAATAGAAAGGTATTTGTTTCAGCAGCTGGTAGCAGCTCCAGTAGATGGTGTAATAGTGACTGTACTCATGGCTCAGAGTGAGTCAGATAAATGAACGTTCCACCTCCGTCACCACTTCACTGCTGATGTCATATGGGATTTTAGACTGTAGGTGACAACCAAGTAATAACTCCTCTATCTCTCCACCTCAATCTCTCCTTTTTTCCTTTGCTTGCTTGCTCGCTCCTTTCCACCTTTACCTAGAAAGCATACTTCCATTCCTCAGTTATCTGTCTCTCTCTGTCTGCCTCTCCAGTCCCTCTCTGTCTCTCCCTCCTCACCCTGCTCTCATCCATGTGATGTGTGATATGTATCATTGGTTAAGACTACTCCAGGCCGGCATGTTGACATTCCCCCGTGCCTCTTCATCTCTCCCTGCAGAGCTGAGTGCTGTTGAGTTGTGTTGATTAATGATATTGATCGCTCCACACACTGCTTGACTTTCAGTAAACGAGGGGAGGGAGAAGAGAGAGAGAGAAATTGGACGGAAAAAATAACTCGCTCACTCACGATACAGTATTTTTTTTTCTTTCCACAATCTCTGTTTCCATGGAAACCATACCATAGGGAAAGTGATGGAGAGAGTATGGATGCATAATAGGAGAGGAAAAAACAGGTCTGGTTTCCAGGTGACGAGGGTGCATGTAAGTTCACTTATCTGTGGCCGTCCGCTGCCAAGTTGGATGTATGTCTGCGGTGAACGATGAGGAAAAGTGTGCAGGTGTCGTCAGCATATACAACAACACATCGATGGGACTAAAAGCAGGATGTCAATATCCTCTTAGGATAGTCTCCTTGACGCCTGATAAGTTGTGTCAATGGCAATGAGGAAGTGCCAATACTTTTTTAAGGAGTGGAGGATCTCACTCTCATAGAGTTAGTCATACGGATAGATGAGTATATAGATGAGGGTGATTAGATGCCATAGTAGGAGAAATTCACTGACTCTGTACCACCGGTAAACAGTATCCAATCTTTTTAGTCATTATTAGTAAGCTCATTAATGGTGTCAGCCATGTGACCTGTTAAGGTTATTTGTGATGAAACAAAATGACATTCAATGTCACCAAGGAGAATTTCCACCACTATGCTAGCTAATGGAGCTTCCTCTCTCCCAGGCCTGACATGACACATGGGGAGAGTCATACCACAACTATGGTGGGGTTTGCAGGCTCCCATGAAAGCTTAACTCCCAGGGAAATGTTTTAAAGCACTGCTCTAAAGTATGTGTGTGCGTGTTCATGATGGTGTGTCAGTGCAGGACAGGATGTAGAGTGTGTGAACCAGGGTCCGTCCCACTGAATCAGCTGGCGTGCAGGAAGAGGGGAAAAATAATAAGCACCAGAGGATATTTGAGTATGCAAAATTTTGTCGCTGTTCTGTGTGACTACGTTGTTTTTTCCTGTATGTATGTGTAGGGGGGGAAGAAAGAAGCGATCTGAGGTACAACCTTTTCCCCATGAGCAATCCCACGCACCCCCTCGGCAAACAAACATAAGCAGACACCCATGTCCATTCTGCTGAGTTAAGTGTAATGGAGCAGGGCATAACCTTTCTAAGGTGTGTCACCAGAGTAATGATGCCTTCAACACCTTTCCGAAACAGGAAACGGTGACAGTGACGCTTCATCATCACATGCCCACACAAACACTGCTTACCCAGTGCCTTTGGTTGCCTGTGAATATTCATGAAACTGAAATTGCTCATTTATTTGAGTATGCACACCTTAAACTGTGTGTGTCTGTATAAGATAAATTGTGCACATTTATGTTTGTGCCTGTTTTTACTCTTATGTGCAAGTGCCTGTTTTGCTTATGCGTGGGTTCTTGGGTGTGCGTGTGCACTACGTGTACTCTTGCTCTCTACTGTCTGGCCTTCTCTTGTTCTCCCAGCTGTCCTAACACTGGTCTGTGTTGACAGTAAACACAGCTGCAGGTCACAGAGGCCCCGCTCTGGTCGGACACGGGGCTCTGAAGGCCAATGGGGGAGAGAGCATACAGGGAGCATGATTGCAGGGAGGGGAAGGTGGTACTACAGAGCACTGAAGAGGAAGAAAAAAAAATAGTTTGGAAGGAGAGAAGACTCTTCTGTGGTCCAGCACGTGCCCCTCTGCTGTTGTTGAGCCTGCCATGAGGAGGTGGAACGGAGGGAGGCAGAGTGCAGAAGGGCAGAGGTAGTGAAAAGTTTCTGTGGTAAAACATGTTACTCGAAAGGCCGGGAGGGGGATGAAGAGAGGGTTATAGAAAAGCAGAAATGGGTGAGAGAGAAGATATCTCTGATTTCAGGCATCGATTTCCATCTCTGATTAGAAAAGGGAGGTGAAAATGAAAGCAGAGGAGGAAATAGGAAGGGATAAGGACTTGAACATTAGGCATTGAAAGGTATGTACACCATGGGGTTCTGACTCATAACACAGCTAACAGCAGACACTAAGTGACCTGAACCCATGTGCTTCATTAAATCTCAATGTCATCAGACTTTCTCCATAATTGTTGATTGGATGTATCTTTACAGATCAATACATTGCGATAAATCATCTATGAGTATATGTTTTAGCAGATGACATTAGCATTGCTAACAGACAGACACACCGCCCTTAGGGTTCCATGACCCTTGTATGCATGATTGATAGATGATGTCTGACCCCGTCTACATGTCGCGGCCCTGGCTGTAAGAGACACGTTGTTTTGGTAACCCACCTATTTCTATGTATACACTCTCTTGTGAGGGTCCTTGCAGAAGGAAGAGGCGAAAATATGTGAGAATATACAGACACATACACAAACACAGTCACACATACACGCACCCCGCTACCATCAGCGCACACCCACACACACTAGCACCGACAAAAAAAAAACATTTGACGTGTTCCTTTCCGGCCCCTAAGGACAGATCAGGCACAGCTGTGACTTGGGAGGTCATGAGGCTTGGAGGGGTCAGACTGAGCAGACTCTGAGAGAGCCCAACGCAGGGTCACAGGTCACTCCCAGCAGCCCTGGCGGTGTGAAAGGTCATGGGTCATAGTCTCACCACGATGCGTCGGCAGGGTAAGGTTTCAAAAGGCGGCTGAGGCCAGTGAGAGGCACAGATTTATAGATACTGAGCCGAGCCCTGGTCCTCAGCCCAAGGTAATTACACAGAATATGAGCATGCCCGTTGAGGCTTGGCCGCCATATTTCATTTCCACCCTGAGCCCCTGTAGACTGAAATAATACATGAGATAGCCAGGGAGAGACAAGAGGCGAGACCAGGGGGCAGAGAAAGGAAGATCCATTTATGCAAGGGAAGATGGAAGAGATGGAACGTGGCAGATAGAGAAACAGAGAAAAGAAGAGAAGAGGGAACGAGTGTAAGAGTGAATGCCCAAGTTAGTCAGAGTGAGAGAGAGAGTGAGCGCGAGGACAGAGTAGAAGCAAAGGCAAAGGGTCATATTTGTTACTAAACAAAACTCCATTCTTAGCAACAAGACCTTTGACGTCAAATTCCAGTAAGACAGGGAGAAGGTCACTGGGATCATCCCCGGGGAACGCCGGGAGCCGGAATGACACGAAGCATGGACAGCAGGGAGTGACAGCCTCGCGAGAGGAGAGGAGCATAGGAACAGATGGAGCGAGGGAGGGGAGTGAAAGAAAAGAAGAGCCCAGAAATTAGATTAGTTTAGAAAGTGAAGTTGTGATGCAGCGTGCTTGATATCCTGCTCAGAGCAGTTTCCCGTGAGAACCTGATCGGACCACTGCGGGCTCAGCAAGACAGTTCAAACATATTTACCCCTCGTCGGAAGGTACAAATTAAATTAGGCTCTTCCACAAAGAGGAGATGCTTTCCCCTTCTGTTCTGATGTCATGGTAGTGGGGCGTTATAGAGTGGGGGTCGGCCCTCTCTGGCCTGCATGCATTTATCTTAGAGGCCATTCATCTTCCAAATACCCCCCACCCCCACCCCCACCCAACCCCCTCTGCCGATCTGCTTTTCGAGATCCTTCTGTCCCATTTGCAAAACACTGTATCAAAGTCTTTCTCTGTCTAGTTACCCACAGGCATACACAAACACAGACTACAACGGACGAAATTCAGGGACAGGTCACCGTTCTGTCCTCTTCTTAGCACTTGCTCTGTTATCCCCCTTTCTCTCATCTTACGTCCCCCTGCCTCCCCCTTCTTCTTATCCTGTGTAATTTGAAAAGAGTACATCTGTGGAGCAACTGGGAATGACCGTTCTTTTGTTTCTGCCTTAACAATGCCATAGAATGTTTTATTAGAGATCATTACAGTAATTGCTTCATAATTGCATCGACTTTAGCCTTGGCTGCAGCCGATTCTCTGAGTACATCCAGTCCCTGTCACAGACTTTGCACAGCAGCGTGTGACCTTAGACCAGGAAGCAGGAGGGTCGCTGTCACTTAGCCTTTGGCAAGCCTGGCAGCGCTACGGCATTCCTATACCAGGGAGGAAAACTTATATGCATTTCTCATTTTCTCTTCCTGCTCGTTAATCTTTCTTACATTTCTTTATTCTCATTTCTCCCTCGCTTGTTCTGTTTCTATATTGTGTTGGCGGATCATAAATGTTTCATAAAAGGACAGTACAGGGAGGCCTTCACACTCCACCCTCTGGTCCTGTATTTATAGAAAGCAGCATCTGCTTCCAATGCTGCTGATTTCTTTTGGAAAGCAAGGAAGATTTTAATGACTCAACCGAGCATTTCGATGAAGGTTCATACAGAGCGCTTCAGGAGTTAGAAAACTTGTTGAATTCATGAATCAACTCCATCAGGTTTCTTTATCTTGTGCTTCATTACACGTGTGTCCCCCCTTGCCCTTTTTCTAAGCGCTTATCTAGCCCTAACTTAACTCTCCCTCAGAGACAAACTCAACCACCACTGTGATACTCCGACTGAAAAAAAATCCTTGAGAATTGTACAGACAGACAATAAATCAATCCATTATTTACGAGTGAACTCATTCAGAAAGGAAGCATATGTAATCTACTCATCCATGCTGAGGGGATGCTGAGCGAGAGAGGAGGAGAGGAAGAGAAGGAGAAATGGGGTGTGTTCAGGGACGAGGCAGGCGGCCAGCTGAGAAAGAATTCTGTTTCTGTTTTTAACTCCCTACAGAGAGGTGGGAACCAGTAAACAAACAAACCAAGTGAGAAAATGTTTCTTTCTTTAATGACAAAGAGAGTGGCTGAGAAAGAAAAGGCAGGGAAAAAGGGATGCCCTCTGCCCTGATCGTATGCAGGCCAGCGGCCTCACAAAGGCACAGGGGGCATACACACAGATGGTAAACAAAGCCATTGTTTACTGTTTTGTTTTTTATTATGTTGGGAGAGATTAGTAGTTATTGATTTTTCTCAGTCAGGGCCAGGAAGAGTGGAGGCAAGTGGTAAACGTTCCCATCAGTCGCCGTGTTCACACATAGACACACACACACACACACACACACACACATACAGAAAGAAACACCCTCGCCCCTTCACCGTACCCCACTACCATTGAGTCTGTCACGCCCCTGTCAGTTCCTATAACAGTGTGTCTACCTGAAGTATGGAGATGAGGCCTTTGTGGTCCCCTGTCCCAGCCTAGATGCCCATTCTTGTGGGCTCAGGTCTATTATGGCCTGAGCCCGGGGCGGATCTCCTGCACTCCACGCACACACACACACACACACACACACACACACACACACACACACACACACACACACTCACACACAGCACTCCTAGGGTCATAGCCTTTCAACCTCAGGGGCTCGACTTCTGCCACCACAGCCTGACAAATCACCCCGCAACACACACAAAAAGCGCTAGGGCCCCAGCGTGAGAGGGGTTCCAAGCAGCTCCTCCAATCTGCGCTCTGTTACAAGCAACGCCAGCGAGCTGCTATTACCCTGCTCCCACTGGATTTGGACAAAGGGGAGGAAAGAAGATGAGGGGAAAGAGAGTGGAAAAAAAGGGAAAGGGAGAGATGGGAAAGGAGAAAGAGATGGGAGGAAGAAAGAGACATTTAGTTTCTTTCATTCGTTGGACTATGATAAATGGCCTGGCCTTTAGCTTGTCTGTGCTCCCCCAGCGCTCTCTCTGGGCCTCCCCTGACAAGAGGGTCTTTGAGGGAGAACGGACCCCACAAATATTGCTCTTTGTCCCAGACAGAGCACAGCCAAGACCCCAATGCTCTGACTTTAATCAAGTAAAACCAGCAAAGCAAGGGTCTGCTTTTATGTTCAAGTCAATCACTTTGTTTGTGTGCGAATGTACTACTAAGCACTGTGTGTGTGTGTGTGTGTGTGTGTGTGTGTGTGTGTGTGTGTGTGTGTGTGTGTGTGTGTGTGTGTGTGTGTGTGTGTGTGTGTGAGGAGACAGAAGAGACAGGGGGAGAAGTCTAGGAGGACTGAAGAAAAGTCAGCACACCACATTACACTGGCACTATTACTCCTTTAAAGACATTCAGAGCTTTGCCTTAGGGGTACGTGGGTAGATTTGGGGAAATCTGAATTCAGATACACCCCAAAGGCACATTACAAACTGACTCAGCGATCAAAACAACTTGAAAAGTTCACCTCTAACAAGGGGAGGTCTAGGCAAGACAAAAGTGTCTGGAAAAAACAATTTTTTTTCATACATATTGTTAAATTAAGTGCACCTCAGTTTTACATAGCTGCACTTGTTCATAATCAATCTCAGTATTTATTTAGTATTCAGCTATACAGTAGTTGCAACTATGTTTTAATGTGTTTCAATGCTTATGTTTACTGTGACTATGTGGCCAACTAATAAAATACACAGTGTATCAGGTGAATTGCAATGAGCCCACAAAGGCAAATTATTAATTTAGGAAATTAAGGCCAACTTAATGGATTGCAAAACCTGATTAGCAAGGTTGACAAAAAAATTCTAAAAATGCTAGAGTAAACGGCGTTAGTGTCAAAGATAGAAGTTTACGTTGCTTAAAGGAAGGCCTACTGGCAGCGAGGGAATTACACCATCTGTAAAATGAATGCTGAGGTTTGTGAGGGGGAAAACTGGGTAAGGCTGTTCTTATCTGTAGTCTCACAACAGTAGGATAAGTATGTATGTGTACGTAAGTGTCTGTAATGGTGTGTTTAGAAGATTGTGTAATAAAGAGTTTGTGTCAAATTGAGTGTTTTTCGGGGCTGTATGGAGTCGTGGGTAGAGAGTGGAGGTTATGGAGCTTTTTGCCTTTTGTCAACACTTAAAATTCATTTCTAAAAGCCGTCCTTCTCCTTTTACACTTCCTCTTCCTTCAATGTCACAGACGCCTAGTGTCATTCTTTTGCCTGTAGCCATTCTGGAGAGATGGATCAGGGTTTAAACTTTGTTCATCTCGTTGGTTATTGATTCAAGTCAACATATACTGTGTGTGTGTGTGTTTACACATGCATTTCTGTTTGCACATGAATAGGTTCAATAGGCCTCATTTATGAAACGTGCGTACGACCTAAAACAGGCGAAGGACGAGCGTACGGCGATTCCTACGAAAAGCTCGGCATTTATCAATTTGAATGTGAGCGTAGGCTGGCTCTGACTGAAAAATAAATAAATAAATAAAAACACTGCATAAACTCTGCTACCGTGTGTTTATTTAAATATAGGTACACTTACATGTAGTCCTAAGAGATTATAATATAAGCCTATATATTACTATTAGGAGTATACATAAAGTATGTCAAGGATGTTTAAATTAAATAAACTTCAGCTGGAGTGGGGTTTAATACAGCAACACTGTTGACCGCATCAGTTATCTCTTTCTATTCTGCATTCTTCCTACAGCCTATTACCAGTTTTTAGGCTGCCAAATAGAACACACGTTACTGCAAATTAAACTGAGATCTCAGGGTTTCAATCTCCACCTCTGAAAAGTGCCGCGTCTTAGCCGGATAGTATAGATAGTAGGGGCGAGGCCTCAAAACCAATAATACATTTGGGCGATATTATTTAAATTATTATCATTTTCAGCCGCTACAATTATCAATGTACGACCATTTTTACGCTCTGATTGGTGTGATACGAATGTTTCATGAATCCCACGTGAAGCCTGTCGTAAAAAGGATTGCTGCACTCATATCTGCGCTGGTTTCTATGCTGATGATAAATAAGGGCCATTGTGTGTATTTTCATACACACATCCACGTGTGTGCGGCGAGGGCAAACCTCAGTGCCACGGTGCCATAATCCCCGCCCTTGCCCAGTGGCCCAGATTAAATCCAGGCTTTGATCCACCCCCTAATCTGAGTTTACAGGCTCTGGGCTGAGGGTGGGTGCTCTACTCTGCCTGCCAGCTAGATTCTGCTTGCTTCTTTCCTTACTCCCTTGTCTGTCTGCTTCCTTGCTGCCCCCCCACTGAGGAGCTGGCAATTGAAATCAGCTTTAGAGTTGCTTAATACAGAAGCAGGCTGAATTAGGCTCTTTAATGCCTGTCATGGTCGGAGATTATATCAATGGCTCTTTTTGTCATTGCTACATTGCTGTCAATGGAGAAGCAGCAAGACTTCCAGACTTGACAAAGGATACATTTTTAGATTTGGTTGTAGTTTCTTTTCCCTTCTCTCTCTCTGCACTTAAAACATGCACGCACGCCATACAGTACATCTGTAAAGTTGCACACACACACAAGCATTCACATAAATAAAGAACCTGTGCTGAACATGTGTTGCTTGTTTGCGTTGAGCTGTAGCTTCACCAGGCTATCGAGTGATTTTACATTTTGTGATTGTAAAATCAACTTCAGTGGCAACCTCTTTTGAAGTGCAGTGTGGTTCATTCGTTCAGGGTCAAACACATACATAGTCTCAATTGGAAACAAAAACCAGAGTCTTGGCTGCGCTTTAATGCTACAGTGAGTTTGATTTACTGCCCATCTGCAACTGCACAAACACTCTTTGACTAGGCCCGGACAAAATGAATAAGAAAGCAAGAGACTCACTGTCGTTAACCAATTTACCAGTTTATATAAACAAGCCCATGGATGATTAGAATAGGGTCTTCCTAAAGTAATAGTTTACAACAAGGCACATTAAAAATAATTAGCCCTAACACAATAAAGTTGTAGGAATTTCAGAGCCACAAGACGGGGCTGAGTATCAGACCTAATGCTTGATGTGCTGCTCCGTGTTAGCTGCTAACATTTGGGCTTAACCAAGCTCAGTAAATGTCCACACTTATGGAGATAATTGACAGAATGGCAGTATTACATGCATTGTTACACAGTGTGGTGCAATTACATGTTGTTGTCGCAGCTAAGGAAGCAATTAAAAAATGGGGGAATATGCAGTATATTAGCTGATGATATACTTTTAAATTAGCATGGCGCACTTACCCACTTACAAACACATGCCCACACACACTGTTCATCTCAGCAGAGTAAAGAAGGTCACATTTCCTCACCTGGCGTGAAATTAGTTTATGTTGAATTTAATAAAAATGGACACAGCAGAGAGGGAATGAAACTGAGAGGTAGAAAACAACATGTGGAAACATGTCAAGGTTTATTTCAGAAAACCTCTTTTGCACTTGTACTACCCAAAGTAAGTCCACTGCTTGGTGAAGAGAACACTGCGTACCACAGTGTATCTGTAGTATCAGTCTGACACACTCCTCATGTCAGTGCTGAGCTTTAAACACCACTCTTACTTTTCCCTCTGCTCCTCTGAATACAACCACATCCCACACATGTACACTTCAATGTGGAACACAGACAGGTGCAGGAACAAGCTGACTGACCAACACACACTCACTCACTCACACATACACACACACACACACACACACACACACACACACACACACACACACACTGCACTCTGCTCCACTCTTCTCAGTCAGATGTGAATCTAATTCAGCAGCAGGGGATAGGAACAGTGGGGGTAATACCTGAAACACTCCACTTCTCATTTACTGGTAGTTTGGAAATCCTCCCCACCTGCCGGTTGGAGTGTGTTCACATACAAGCATGCACAAGTAATGTGCATACACTGGTAAATGTGGTACTTTTGAAAATGAGGGATGTCATCTACTGTACCTTAGGAAAGCCCATGGAAGTCATGAGTTATTTGTCTTGCTTATTGGCAGAGGTTGACCAATTAACGCCCCAGTGCTAGGTCCAGATCACTGGCTCTCTGAATGGTGGTGTAGTGTGAAATGTGCCATAAATCCAGGGCACGGCCCACAGCACATAAGGGTGGCAGAAAGGTCTGGCAGAGGGTTTCTCTCACATGGATGAATGGCAAAGCAGGGTTCACAGGGCCCGGATGGCTGATCCAATTAAGTGCTGCCTTTTGATAAGCTTTGCTTAAATTTTGTCAAATTTGTTAAATTTGAACAAGACTGTTTGCTAATGTGGGACACAATGTGATAAAGAATGGCTTAATATCAAGAGCGGAAATGATCACACACATTTTAGGAGTAGTTTTCCCCCTAAAGTTTTAGATCAGAGCAGTATGATTGCTGAGGGAAGTCCCCTTTGTCGTCTCATGTGAGTGACGAGCCTTAGATCCTTGAATGTATTCTCAAGTGTTCTCAAACAATCACTTACTAGGTATCTGAGGCAGGTCAAGGGGTTGCTGGCCCCTCTAGGTGCTCCCTGATAAGAGAATAATTAGGATTAGCTACAGGTACGTGGAGAATAAAGAGTCCAAAAGGTTAAAGAGGAGTGAAAGGTCAGTTAGAGAAAAGTCTATTTGGTGTCATGTTGCTCTCTGTGGATTTTTGTGAGTTGTGGCGTAATCTTGGCCTATATTTACTGACTTCTTCAGAATGAAATCGGATTAAAACAAGGTATTTAATATTGATGATTTACATCTGTCAGTTAGCACGCTCATCCCCCGATTGACATGTCAGCTGCTCACCCGTGACCTAGATCACAACAGTTGTAGGACCTCCAAGCCTGTTTAAGAGCAGATAGATCATGGTCTAATAAGCTGGGCATCTCCCCAACTTACATGGCATTAAAAATAGGGGGCCTAGACTCTCTTCACTAACACCTCTAAGCACCCCATCATTGACACATAGTAATATGACTCTGAATGCGAATGTGTCTGCCCAAGAGGACTCGGACGGGTGTGAAGGTTGTCTATAATGCCAACGGCACCTCATTCTAAGCCCCGCCTCTGAACTTGGCTGACTGGTGGAGGTCTTTTAGAAAAGGTTGACCTGAGGTTCCCTCCTCTTCCTCCTCCTTTTCACTGGAATAAGAATTGTGTCTAAATGACTTGGCATGGGAAGGATGTAAATGAACGCTGGGGGTTGTTGTGCTCACATCCAGCCAAGGTCAGGCATCCAGCTGTCAGCTCATGTTTGGGACTAATCGTTTATGTGCCTGCACCACTCTGCGCCTGTTCCCTCATTCTCTCTGTGTCTGTCACACACCTCTCCCTCTCTCTTTAACTCAATGTCCTGCCTTTTATCACTCCACTCTTTTTTGCATCTGTCCTATGCATCCTTCACATTTCACATCCTTTTATTCCGTCCTTTCACCAAAGACAGTAGTGACACGAGACTAGTGTCATTACTTGTTATCCAATGGATAATGACTTGTGCTGCAAGAGGGGGGTGGGATTAAGTATGATGATGTGGTCACCTTGGAATAACTCCAGACATGTTAACATGCATTAACATTAACATTTCTGTTTACATTGTTAACATTAGTAAATCAGTAGGTTACATTAATAGTTTTTCATTTACAACACAACTACAGTATACAGTATATCTATATTTGAAAAAAAAAAAGTATTGTCCCTGTAGTTTGGACTTTGTACACCAGTCACATGTCCCATACTTTTCAATTCAGTGTGGAATTTTCTGTATATTTTTGTGTCTAACATAGATATGCCAATAAACATATTTACATGCTTTAGTATTGAGTTGTTTTTGTAGAAAAAGATTAATGAATGGCTGTCTGAGATAAGAAAAAAATAAAAGTAAATACAACACTCCATACATGCATTTTATCATATCTCTTGGATCATTTTCATGACCCCCCACTCTCCCATCTTGGCCTTAGACTACCACGGCCATGGCCGCTGTCTTTCCGCTTAAAAATGTGGCAGGTTGCAGAGTTCAAGTCCTTCGAAATGTGAATCGAAACAGCTGCCCCTAATCACTAGCACAAGCTGGGCTTAAGGGCCTCTCAGTTTCACCTCTCATCTGCCTGGAATTTTGAATTTCCTGAGTGGAGATCAAATGGCAGCCCGAGTCAGTGAGACCTTTGATATATGGACACCCATCTCGCGAGGGCCTTCTGCAATGGGATTTACGCTTGACAACACACTCGGTGTCACCTCCGCTCCCGGCGGACGCTCTGCAACCCCTGGAAACATTGGGCCCCTTTGACGGGACAGCAGAGCCCCCCCCCCCAGAGTGCCCAGCAGTTATTTATTAAATTTGTTGTGCCCACCGTGGTATGGTTTCAGAAGGCCACTTAGTTTTGGATTGCACTCTGGATTTTTCAATTATGTGGTTCATTTCACCTGCTTGTGTTCCTTTACCCCCCAGGATCAAGGGCACGAGAGATCACATTTAATTATTTCAAAACAAGAAGTCTCAACCGGACCCCCGCAGATCCATAACATCATGTTCCTTATCTATTGCTACATCACCATAACTTTAAACAAGCACTTTTTGGTCCATTAAAAAAAAAAAAAAAGAAACTGAAAACTTCCTCTGTCTCCGATCACCACATTACTCATGTCAATAAGGAAATTTGTCTACCTATAAGGAGGGTAAATAACAGGGCAGAATAAGGGATTTCCAGAATTCCCCGCTTGTTGGCTCTCATATGGAGCACATTAGTGGCCACTTTGATTGACAGGTGCTCCTGTGTGTAGCCAGAGGGAAAGGCAAAGAGAAATGGGAGATGATTATATCCCAGGTAATAAGTGTCGGCTGTCCACAGCAGGCATAAAGATGCTATCTGGAGTGGCTGTGACCCATGGATTAAAGGATGTTAGTGGGTTAGCCACTACGCTGAACTGCATTCGTGTGCACATTCAGTATTATCTTTGTGTGTGTGGGGACATATGCATCAATGCATGTGTGTGGCAGAGATCTTCCATCTATACGTAGACATGTTGTTAAATGTTCAAACAATAGCAGCACTGAATTGTCCCAACTTTGTTAACATTAGTTTGTAGCCAATACAATGGAAAATGACACAATAAAACTGTTAAAAAAAGACAAAAACACCTGTTATGGCTAACTATGTATCATACAAAAAAGTGTGGTACTTGTGTTGTCCTCAGAGCCTATTTTTTGCTACCTAATAGCTCTATTAATGCCATAAATCTCCATAGACATGACTGATGTCCTAATGGCTCACAGGTGCAATGTTAAATACTATCTTCGTTAATCTTGTAATGCGAAATTAACTATGGGAATTTTTAAGACTTACTTTGTGTACTGCATTATACAGGAAGGTGTTAAATATTCACCTCTCTGTCAAATAAATGGAGTTTAATGTTTTTTTTGTTTTTTTAAGCTTTCCACACTTTTCTTAACCTTTCATATAATCTTAATTTGGTACTGTTGTTTACCAAAAAATAATCCCTTTAATTCCTTTGCTGGCTTTTAAAGTTAATAACTCAAAATCAGTTGATTCTACGACAAAAGTTTTTGCAATGGTTCTATTTTCTATTTTCTTTTGTTTGCGTTGATTTGGTTAATGGGAGCCAAATGATGCTTCGGACAGGATGAAAATGGCCCTTCACAATGTCTTCAAGAGCTTTGTGATTTAGGAGCTTTGTTTTTCTAAGAGTCTCACATCATTAAAATAATTCATTGCCAATGAACATTGGAGGCTCCACAATGAATTAGATGGCTTGTTTGCATTCTTATAAAGACCAAAAGAGGTGTGGGGTTGAGTGAGAAAATGTGCAAGCGAGAGACTTTAAAAGTGAAATGGCTTCATGGTTAAAACCACAGGGGAGACAGAAATCCTGGGACCCCACTGGATTATCAGAATTTATTCCCTGCAGCATACTGGGAGTATGTGTGTGTGTTCTCAGGGCGTGGCAGAAGTGATAGCAACGCCATAGAGAACACTAGGGAGAAGCCAGGCTGAGTATTTATTTTATTTTTTTAAACTTCAGTTTTTCTCAATCTGCTAATTACATAAATCAGGGTAATGCAGAGTATTGTTATTGAAACAAAAGTGTTCAGAGGGTGCACAAGGACTACCCCCTGACCCTGGAGTGTGGGACCCCACCTGACCTCAAGACTAGAGTTCAAACTGTCAATCGAAGGTCACTGGCAGAACGGGGGTGGGGGCGTGCTTAGTGTGTGATGGTGTGCCAGAGGGTGTAGATTGTAAAGCTTGTGTATGTGTGAAGGCTACAGCGGACGTTGGCTCTGATCCCCAATTAATGCTTAGAGTGAATGACCTACAGGTCCCCGATTGGCAAACAGTGTTCTCTTACATCACACCTCTGCAACACACACACACACACACACACACATATTCACACATTCCCTGTCAGAAATATACAGTATACATAGTTTCCCACTTTGCACATAGCAGAAGACAGTGAGTTTACATGTACCACATCCACTGACTAACCCTACTCCTACTGTATGCTTATCTGTCTCTCTCTCTCCCTCCTCTTTTATCTCTGTTATTATCCTATCTTTCTTGCCATTCATTCGTCTCTCCTGTCCTAGCCACCAGGCTGGCTATCTATCCTTCTAATGAGCTCCACCGACTCTTCTAAACAGTTGTCAAACAATCCTCACACAGCCATCACTTTTACTGGGCTCAAGCTAAGGCATAATCAGCAGCAGCCTCATGGCAACCTGCCGGGATAAGGAGAGCAAGAGAAACTGTGGCTTAAACCTTTTAGCACTATAATGGGTGTTGGGTGACCAGATCACAAGTGGGATATATATGCTGTTGAATCCAACAAGTAACTGAGATCTGACTAGTCTAGCCTCAAGTAATATTGTCCCTAACTGAGTCAGAAATCTACTGAAATTGACACAGTAATCCCTTTTTCGTAGCTGGTCTGATAAGTAATAATAAGCAATGGTCTCAGTTTCCAAAGAATAAAATCAAATGTGAACAGAGGACCTAAATCTAATCACGTGCGGTCACTCAAGATGTTTTTGAGATATTTATTGATGTCAGGTACAAACTGCAATCTGTCTCAGCAGTATCTAGACACAATCTAGATTTTCTTTTCTGAATACGAGAATCTAGGTCTGAACAGAGATGGCAGACACTGACATGTGTTAAGAATCATCAATCATCAAGGTGTAAGAAGGACAGAGAGAGATTTTAACCGCAAGCAGTGGGTGAGAAACTATAGAGCGCTATCACCTCCCCCTAATTTTTCCAACCTTGTCCTTCTTGAGGCCTTGTGAACATCACTCACAGTGTCTGTACAAGCCAAGCACCCAGTTCATCAGAAACACCTTCCCTGGCCCCAAACCTGACCCGTTCTCTCCTGGGGTCAGGATAACAGGCTGCAGGGCTAACACATTGGATGAGAAATGGACCGGAGACTGTGGCGTATGTGTGTGTCCATGTGTGTGTGTGTGTGCATTTGGAATATATGTTTCAGTGTGTATAATGTGTATGTCTAGCCTGTCAGAGGGGGCCTGTGGAGGTTACACAAACACAGAGGAGGGTTATTTATACTTCCAGGAAATTATGGTGGTTTCTGTCAGATCTGGCCCACTCTCGCCTGATCTGGCTTGGTCTTGGTCTAGTCTTAACCTATTTCCAGCCCACGCAGAGCCAGTGATACACAGCAAAGACGAATTGTGCTAATATGGCTGTCAGTGACAACCCCGTGGCCAAACTCTGTCAGTCTACAGCTCTGAGCCCACCTCCACAGATGGTCCAGCAGTACTTAAGAATTCACCCCCAGGGTTTTACTGCTCTGCTGTATGGAGGACTGTCACAGCACACAGAGCATGTGGTTTAGATATGGGAACAGCATCCTCCAAGAGCTCTCATGGCCTGGCACAATGAGATTTCTCCACCCCCAGTAAAAGAAAAGACAACTGGGCCTGCCCTGTTTTATAACAGGATGCAGGTCCTACCACCCGAAGAAGTTGTAGATGCTGATACGCGCTTTTGCACAACATGATTCAATAATTTTCATTTAAGCTTTTCATTTCTTTAAGTCAGAACTTTGATTCACTTTGTGTTACTGGCTCTGTGGTTGTATAACATGCTAATACGACTTCATTTTCCATGTACTTAGTCAGTCAGCTAGTCAACATTTCAGGCAACCAGCCAGTCAGAGGATAGTGATTTACTGTCCTGCATCCAGAGAATGGAAACCTGCTGTTACCTCTCGTTCAGCCGGCCACCCCTTTACTCTAAATGAGGCAAAAAAAGGCACACATCCACAAATCAGCCTGTACTAATTTGTTTATTGCCCTCGCTCTGGCTGCTGCACCTCCTCTTTCACCCACCCTCTCACCACCTCTCCATACGCTCTCTCTCTCTCTCTCTCTCTCTCTCTCTCTGTGTTGTATTGATCTCCCAGCTAAAAATGAGTGTTACAGGGTGTGTTAGGTCTTCAGAAAGAGGCTGTCATGTGCATTAATGCATGTATAGGGAGTGGGTGTAAAACGTCCCTGAGGCATGGCGCCCATCTGAGAAAATTGAACACATCCAGTGACAGTCCTGTTTTGTCTTGTTTTACACTGGTGACGCAGAAGCAACAACAGTTGAGTTGTAATAGTCTTCGAGGTCAAAGCACTCGCTCAGTGTGCACACGTAGTGAGCGCGTGCATCTGTGGCAGTCTCACACATCCCGCTGTGTGTGTATGTAATGTATATTGGTGAAGTAAGTGATAAACTTGGGCTGATGGCATCTGGATAGATGCCAGGGTGAGTCATAAACAAGCAGGGGGTTGATTTTAAGGGTGAGGGGGCGAGGGGAGGGGAAGGAGGGGTGCACCACCGAGTGTGTCTGTCCTGGCAGGTCCCCTGCTCAAATTCCACTGATACGACTTTAATCAGGCCTAATCTGCTTATCGGCCTCCCGGGGCACTGATCAGCCTAAAGTGCTTAACGGAATGCAGGGACCCATAAGATGCTGCCACTCGAAAGCATAAAGTGGGTTGTTGCTGAGGTTTTTTTTACTTAATGTGATTAATTAAAACAAACTATAATGAAAGGAGTTCCTTTACCTCTGTGCCTTTTTCTTACTCCTTCACCATTTTCTGTCCCACTTGCTCGTGGAGCATCATGACTTGATGTGACACACACAAACCTGTGGGTTTCTTGTAGTTAGTATGTACTTTCTGAGTGTTTCACTATAAGCCAATAAGCCCTCTTTTCACCTTTTATCTGCATATATTTGGTCATCTATCTGCATTGTTACAGTACACTGGACAACTTCACACTTGCACAAAATAATCCCTAAAACCTAAAAAGGGAAAAAGATAGCACATAACTATCCATACTGTAACAGCTAATCACACTAGACTGCAGAAGTTCACTCTGCAGAACATTTAAGAGGCAAGATAGGCCAATTCTGTTGTTTGCTGCAGTTGTGAAGACTAATAGAATAATTGACTTGATCTTGTAATGGGGGTTAAGAGACATAACCTCAGCTAATGAAAAACGGAGACAAATTTGTTCACGATAATGAATTTTGTTCAAACAAAGCATGTAAGGGAGCATTGTCTGTGTTGTAAAAGAAAAGGAAAAGCTGTTTGAGGAAATTGTGCTCTGTATCTTATTCTTCTTAATACACCTGACACTGTGTGATAAGGTGAATGTGATGCTAGATGAGTTCACGGGCCGTGTCATGGCACTTGTCACCTGTGCCACCTTGTGATCATATATTATCAGATTAATGCTGATGCTTCATGTGGGCTATCCTCAATTGCATTTGATTCACAAGATCAGTGGGGTCGCTATTGAGGTGGAAGTGCTCTGACCTCCACAATGTCTGATTCATTTACACACAATAAAACTGGATTTGCTCTGGCTGCTGCCATTTCTCTGAGTTCATATTTTCATGTACCTCTGCAACCCACTCAGTTTCTGTTGTTGCCTCGCCTTGTCCCAGTGTGTCCTCTGCCAATCTATTTCTTGCTCCCATTGACCTTTCATTCCCCTCATACATGTCTCCTCTCAGAGGACAAGCCCTTGCATGGAAGTCCTCCTCATGTTCAATGTGATCAATACAAAGGGCAGAGACCTTGCACACAAACTCCCCCGCCGACTAAACGAGAAGGATTAAAGGCTGGAGAGACTGTGTGGTGGGTGCAAGTACGTGTTTATGCATGTTTGTGAGTGTGTGTGCGTGCTCATGTCCTTGTGTCTGGAGCGCATGTGTGTATGGCTGTGTGTAAGTGCTCGGGAGAGAACAACACATTCTAAAACTTGTAAATAAATGGTGTTGTGATCGTTGCAGGGTGGGTCGAGTAAGCTCAGAGTTCATGACCCCAGTCTGTGTCACAGCAAAAGGTCCATGCAGGTCACACAAACGCTCACACACACACACACACACACACACACACACACACACACACACACACACACACACACACACACACTGCTATTTAACCTAAGGAGAGGAGAGAGCGGAACTGTGTGGAAAAGGCAGAGAGAAGGATTAACAAAGATAGGCAGCGCTAGCAGCTGGTTGGCCATCCGGATGGTGAGGTATTAATAGAAACTCGTACTCAGCCAGCACTCTCCTTCAAAATAGATGCTTATTTCCCCAACCCTGACAGCCTTTGTTGGTTGGATGGAGGTACAACTTAGGAGGGCTAAGTGGTGGACAAAGGTTAACAGGTGCAGAGGTGAAAATCAGATCCAAGAACAAAAGCCTTGTCCAATTGTTGTCGGTCTCCTGCTGTTGAAATGTAGGTGACCACTGACAGCTGTCCTCTTTTTCAACTGAAAAGTAAATGCACGCTCAAGAACATTTAATGCAACATTTTAAATTTTACTCATTAAAGTATAAACCTTCTAAAAATGGTCTGGACATCAAAACACTACAATAATATAATTTATTTTTCTTCACTTCCAACACTTCTTTCCCATCTCCATCACCTCATGGCCCATTAAGGGGCAGTGAATCGGCTGACTCTGCCCTCTCCCTGCCCTCTCTGTTTGTCACTGAGTGGGGGTCCAGCCCTCTCCACTGGGCTTATCACAGGTCAACGTGCATCAAGGGCCACACATTTACACACACACACACACACACACACACACACACACACACACACACACACACACACACACACAGGTGGACACTTTTTAGCATAACTCTTCAGTGCTATAGCATAGACCTTGCCACAGGAGGCCTGGTGTGTCACTGTGTGCATTTACAAACAGATAAAGCACAAACACACTGAAACACACACACAAACATTCTTTCCCTATCTCACTGCAACACAAACACACACACACACACACACACACACACACACACACACACACACATTTCCCATTTCCCTTGCCCTCCGTAACCCAACATACACTCTCCCAACTCCCACCTCTCTTGTCACCTCCCATCTCCCAGACCAAGGTCAGCTGTCCAGGCCTGCGGCTCTTGATGTAGAGGCTTTGACCCAACATGGCCACCTCTGTCTCTCCAGAGAGATTAACACAAGGCAGGGACAGAGAAACGGAGGTCCGCGTGGCTCCATGTTATCCCAGCCTCACTCTCTGTCTCTACTCTCACTTCTCATTCTGTCTCAGATAACTCCTCACGTCTGCAGACTAGGGACCAGGAAGAGCCGCAAATTGAATATGTCTGCCAGGCAGATCTGTGAAGACTCATGGGGGATGTTAGCGAGAGAAAGCAGACTGTAAGTGTCCACGTTGTGTCACTCAGGCAACATACGTAAAGGGATGTGAAAGAGAAAGATAAGCGGGGGTTTGTTATCCTTCTTTTGGTTTGTGTTTCTGTCACACCTTTTTTATTAAAATGAAATGTACTTGTGTTGTGAGATAGTGCAGCAAAGGAACACTGCGGCATCTTTACAACAGGGTGAATACAACATCCAGTGAAATCACTGAAAAGGTGTTGGTTGTAGTGGTACTCTTGGGGATCTTAAACGCTTCCATGTTGTCTTTGTTTTCCCATTGCCCATTCCATTCCTTTGCTTGATTCCGCCTCATTATTTCTTATGTTGGATGAGGCTGAGGGGTAGCTGCCCCGGCAGTCGAAAGGTTAAACCAAGTGCTGCGACTGTCAGGCTGAGTGAAACCAACTGGTGCTCGGCTATCAGAAGATAATCAAGGCTAATAGGTACATAATGGCTAACAGTGGGGCCGCACTCGCAGGCAGATGCATCATGGGGGACGGAACGCAGACAGCGTGACCTCGCATTCCCTCACTGCTTCAGAGTCATCAGGCGGAAAAAGCCAGACACCAGGAATTTTACCCCTGCTTTGCCCTGGGATTACACACAGCAGAGTCGCATCGATTGTAATATGCTCAAAGTTTGCCGTTTGTCCTTTTTCCCTTTTTCTGTTTATCTTTTTTATTGTTAATTTGAAGTTTAAACTTTGCAGAGTCTATCAATTAATGGGCCGTGAAGTGAACTGCCGTTGGGAATGACGTCACCACACTGGACTGTGAACAGTGAAAGCATTATTCAGCATTAGTGTATTCAGCGGGGATTTGTGTGGATCTCAGTGAGTTATAGTTCCTGTAGCATATGCTTTCACTTTTGTCTAAACCAACAAACAGAATGTTTGTGTAACTGATGGTCAAAGTGCCCAAGGTCCTAAAGGACACTTTGTTCTGAACATTGAAGATTAATGGGCCTGTGAAGCAAAGAGGATGAAGAAAAGACGTCATGAGCCAGAGTACTGTGGTAAAGTGAATAGGAGAAACAACTATCCACTATCTTCAACAGCAAATTAAAAACCACATCTAGAGACACATTTTGAATTGCGCAGAGATTGATCGAATATAAATAACAATGCAGCCCTCCACACCTCCACATATTGACCGCACATTCTCCATGAATACATTATATAAAAAAGACATTCACATAAGCGTGACACTCTGACCTACCCAGCAAAGAGTTAACATACTCTAAATTGATGCAATTGAGCAGAAAGGGTCACAGGATCATGTGTTAACGAATGTACACATGCTCGGTTCTCAGCGCTCTGCGAAGCATCCAGCCAACACTTCCCCTCTGACAGCACTCGGTTGCCCTGGACTCCTCTCCAAAGACTCTCTCTGTAAACAAAGCCTGCTTTTGTTAAGGCCCAGTGCGTCAGAACCATCATCTCCAGAGGGAAAGAGGGATATGTAGGAGAGATGTAGGGGTGGGTGGAGAGAGTTAGACACACAGGGAGAGAGAGAAGGAAAGTGTTAAGGTGGGGCTGAAGGGCAGGGGAACTGAGACAGAGGCCTGGGTAATTGCAGCACAATGGAGATTGTGTTTGATCTCTGAGGTGTCCAGGCCTATTTAGTGGGGAATGTGCCAGGCTGAGGAATGTTGTAGCTCTGAAAGACTGAGTTTATCAGGAGTTCAGCAAGTGAGAACAAGAGGGGAGGAGGGGGGTGGTTGTAGTTTGAGAGATAGAGACAGAGGAGAGAGAGAGAGAGAGAGAGAGAGAGAGAGAGAGAGGGACAGAGAGCTTAACCAGGCTGCCTTTTCATTATTGGCTAATTAAGTCTTTAAAGCCTCTGAGAACTGCACTGTACACACTGTTCGCACATGTTGTATGTATTCTATCATGCCTCTCTCTCTCTCTCTCTCTCTCTCTCTCTCTCTCTCTCTCTCTCTCTCTCTCGAACTGAAGTGAGAAAGGCCAGTCTGATATGTGGTGCAGTGCAGCAGCAGCCTCCTGATAGCAGGGCTAAACTGCTGGAGAGCAGAGAGTGCCCGCACAGAGCAGAAGGCTCTTTGAACTCTGTCTGTACTCTCTGCTGCAGAGCTTGAACTGGGTTAATCGCTATTAATATTTAACATGCTGCCAAAGTTCCAGCCCAGAAAACTATATCAAAGCCAAGAGCTCCATCCAGCAGAGCCCTTTCAGTACTCTTCTGTAGCAAGCTGACTGGCATAAACACACCGAAGCTGCCGACATGAGACTTGATAGAGTTATTTAATTCTTTTATAGATAAAGGAGGGGATTCTTTGCATTAGCAATATCAATTTCAATCCATTTCCATTTAAATTATTTTTTTTTGTTTAATTGTTTTCTTTATTGTATGGACTATCAAATCAGAATCAAGATCCGGCTCATATATTTGTATTCTATTTGGAGTTGTCATGTAACACTTTTAGTTACCAGCATGTAACATTATGAAATACAATATATCAATACATAAGATACATTATCCTTGACAAGGATGAAAAGGGAGCAACTAGGTTTACTATGTAATCAGAAGTGTAGGGAGGGTGGGGTCGGTTATGAAACAACTTGAGGTCACCAGGGGGCTGCTGTTCTGTTGCTGCTGCTCATCTCTCTTTCTGTCTGTTCTGTCAGCTCACAAACTGGATTATTTCATCAGAGTTCAAGCCTCTATTGCCTCTGCCACTGCAGTCTTTTTCACTCTCTGCCCTCCCCTTTACATCTCTCTCTCTCTCTCTCTCTCTCTCTCTCTCTCTCTCTCTGCTCCCAGCGCCAGGACCTCAAACAGCATGGTTAAATACCCAGGCCAATGTGTCGCTCTTCAAAGAGACTCAGGTAGTAGATATGCTGGCAACAGGCCAGGATCAAAATGAAGAGTTATTGTAGAGCATTGTGGCTGCACTTCACGTGGACCTCAGTCGAACCATATTAAGGGGCCCCACCTGGGCCCAAACCTTCCCACAAGGCAGCTGAAATATAGGCCCTAAGTCCCATTTCGCCCCCTCTGAAAACCCCTCTAATACCACGCAGGGACCCATTTTTATTTAACTTCATAAATCAGGCCAGCAAGACGAGGAAGTTCAATTGGCGTAAAAGAGCTTATGTTAGCGTTAGCCCCTGTCGTAAAGTTCCTTCTCTCAGTGTGCCTGCCTCCGTTGTTCACCTACAGCAAAAACAACAGAAACCAAAGCACTTTTTAAATGGTCAGAATTAGCTTTGATTACTTAAGATTTAGAAAATGAGTGGCTGTTTGTTGCCACAAGCCCTGCCTGATAAAATATTAAAGCACAGCTGAAGGGAGAGCTTTGTAGAAGACAAAAGCTGGAAGCAATTTGTGTAACTTCCAAATTAAAGTTATTCAGCACCAAGGGTAATTTAATTACCATTCTTTAAATGTTTGAATGACTTTGACCCTTGGAGTACTCACAGGTCATGCAGGTGTATTTACTTTAGCTAATTCAGAATCAGTAACATGAAACAAAGTCCCAAATCAAACAGGCCTCCTCCTTGAATATCTAGTTACCAAGAACCAGCTCTGTGTTTAGAAATAAAATTAATATCAACCATGTCATTAGGCCTGTTTTCTCAAAACCTTGAACTCTCCCTTAAGCCCCTACCTATTCCCCAGAGCAACCATCTCAGTGATGTGCTTGACAAGAGAAAGACAAAAACAAGAAGAAATCTAGACAATGAAAAGCATGGAGAAAGACATAAACGCCAGATGAGAAAAGCTGACAGCGTTTCCCAGGATGCACCTTTCTCAGCATGGCTCATGAATGGAAACAGGTGTGTGTGATTGTGCGGTGGGTCTTGAAGATTCTGGCCTATGTGGCATGTCTACTGCCTAGGTGATATGGGTCAATGGAGCACATCTGGTACTAGTCACAAAAGAGTGCACACGTCCATGGCCCTCAGACACCCCACCAGGTGAGTAGAGAGAGAGAGAGAGAGAGAGAGAGAGAGAGAGAGAGAGCAAGGAAACATCTGGGTTCTTTCTTTCTCTTTCACACACACATATACACTCATACATTATGCTTTTTCGGGGTTGCTTGGGTTCCTCCAGGTGCATCTGGACTTGGATAGACAGGAACAGGAGTTTGTGTATGTATGTGTTTGGGGGGAAGGGGTTGATTGACAGCCTTGAACCACAATGTTCCCTGTGCCGGGTGAGTAACTCTCACATCATGCTCACTTTCTCTTTTTGCTCTTTTGTGTCTTCCAAGGGTTTTTCCCCTATTTTGTCTCTGCTCCCTAGTCTTCCCTTATTTGCTGGTGTTCTGGAACAGACTAATTCCTGTTTTGGAAAAAAAAAGCATATATTTTCTGGTGATCTAAACAATCTAAACAAGATTTTGTTTGCTGTGCATATAAATTAAAATAACAACCCACTACATTCATTGTGTCAAATGCTGGAACCTCATGAGTCATGCAGTAATACAGAGCAAGAGATGGATCCATTGGACAGAAAGGACACATGCGCCTACACACACTCAGACAGACACATGCGCACACTGTTAGACAGCAAGTCTATTTTTTGGCACTACTCCAGAACCGAAGAGTACTTGATACATTCTGGTAATGATGGGGTAAAACTGTATATACTGTAAGTATAAGAGATGCAGTATCGAATTCTGATGCTGGGATTTTTCAGCACTGACAGCTCTCTCAGTCTCTCTCTCTCTCTCTCTCTCTCTCTCTCGCTTTCTAGCCCACTTACCTCACTTCACCCACTACCTCACCACATGCCCAAGGCAACAGCAATAAACATGATTGGCCCTTCACACAAACGGAGGAGGGCCATCATCTGGACAGGCATGACAAGGGGCAAGTGAAATTGATTTCAAGTGTATCGGCCTGTGTGGGTAAATGTTTGTGCACTTTAGACTGTGTGTGTGTGTGTGTGTGTGTGTGTGTGTGTGCACGCGTGTGCGCGTTTGCGTGTTGCATAGAGTACAGATTATTTTACTAAGTTTGAGCAGTGTGACGAATATGGGAAGTGATGGCATGTAGAACAGAGTGTTTCCTTCCTTCACTTTTAACAGTGGCTAAGGAAACAAATACAGGTCCCCTCTTTTTGCTCACTTTATCCAAACAAAGAGCCATGTGTCATAGATGTAAATGTGTTTGCTAGTCACTGTGTGGGCCTTCATGATAGCCTCAGTGTCTGTTGTAGAACATTACATTTCACACTAGGACAGCATAACAAGAGAGAAATGTCTAAAAACCCTGTCAAACAGTATTAGTGAAACCACTTGATACAGATAAAACAAAAACTGAAACTAATTTGAATCTTTTAAAGACTGTAAAGTGGCAATCTGCATGGTACCATGTTTGTTTCTGTATAGCTTGTATGCTAGATGTTTGATGTCCAGGTTGATATTTTTAAATGTCTGGTTTTGACCAACAGGTATTCAAAATTTGTAGAAAAGTAAGAAATCAGAAAATTCTTACTTTTCAGGAGCGGATACAACTCAAATTTTGCCACTTTTGTCTAGGAAATTAATTGAAAGATCATTCCATTGTTAGAATTGTTGCTGCTTAATTTTTTTTAAATTTTTCAAACATTTCACAATGTTCATGATTTACTTTACTTTTAACGTGATTCTGTTTTAATTTTAGATTTAAAATGAGTGGAGGCTGCCTCTATTGCAACACTTATTCAACATCAAAATGGTTCATGAGTATGTTGGAAATGTATGAATGTATTCATATATGGTGCTCAAAAGTTTACATACACATGCTTAAGTTGACTAACATGCCTAAATTAAAAATGAGGGGACACCAATTTTCTTTGTGAATGAATAACGTATTGTGTTCTTATGGTGATTCAGGATATTATGCATCTGATGGCCTTTAGAATTAAAATAGCCCCACATCATCACATACTCTTCACCATGCTTAGAGATAGGCATGGGATACTTTCTATAAAATCATCTCTCAATGCAAATCAAACCAGGTATTAGTCTAACTGAAATAAAACCATGCCTATCTCTAAGCATGGTGAAGAGTATGTGATGATGTGGGGCTATTTTAATTCTAAAGGCCAAGGAAACTTTATCAGGATGCATAATATCCTGAATCCAGAAATAACTGGCCTTAATAATAAAAATCTGCCTGCCTATGGGAATTTAACATAGGGTATGTATACTTATGACCTGTATTTTAAATAAGAACATTTATTTATTTACAATACGTTATTCATTCACAAAGAAAATTGGTGTCCTTAGGTTGGATTTTACCTCATTTTAATTTAGGTATTAAAATAAATTTCCAAAACATGATTTTATTCTCTTTTAGTCAACTTAAGCATGTGTATGTAAACTTTTGAGCACCACTGTATGATGTAAAGTGCATTTGGGGTCCTTGCTTTTGTTTGTGACGATGGCAAAGAATGTGTTGTTTTTGTGAGTACACGTGTGTGACAGAGAGACAACAACACAGAAAGAGGGAGGGCGATTGAGTGTGTCCTCAGGTGGCCCATCTGGCCTGTGTGTGTGTGTGTGTGTGTGTGTGTGTGTGTGTGTGTGTTTGTGTGTGTGTGTGTGTGTGTCATGCTGTAATGCCACTGTGTGAAGTGAGGCAACTACATACAATGGCTGTAACCCTCACATCTAAGCACAAAATCCAGACCAAACTAACAAAACATCATCTGCAACAATTTTAATGGTCACTGACAGAAATGCATCACGATTTAAAACCTTCATCCTCCGTTCTAGATTTAATCCTATTCTTGCAACCGGAACCTATCCCAAAAAAAAAAATTTAAGTCTATAATTCCTATAATTACCTTAATGGCTTGCTTTTTTGTTGTTTTCTGTTTTCAGTCATCTAGCTGTGCTTCTAGGTTAAGATGATCTAACTGTGTGTGGTTTCTGTGTGTAGGGGTAGCCTTGTGACCAGAGTTACAATTGTTCATCCACAGCTATGGACTGTGGCCCAGAAAGAAAGCCCACACACAGTCAGCAAGCTATGATCCCACTTGGATACAATCCAAATGATTGTACATACAAGTCAGCCTGATTTGTGCCGCAGTACCATCCGGTCTTGTAAATTCATACATCCTTCAGGGCTGCTCAGTTTGTTGAAATGAGCTATAGACATGCAAACGACTACCATAGTGTTTAAGAAAATGCTAAATTGATAAACATGTTTCTATAGTATCATAGCCTCTTTAATTCACAAATGTTAATTTAAAATGAGCCTCGTTAAAGATGCATAGTTCAACTGCTTCTTTTTGTCCCTCAGTCATCCGAGGAATTGCATGCAGTCACAGATGATGATGATGCTGCTGTTGTGAGTAGTTGATTTCTCTGGGAAGCCATTAGTGTTGTTTGTCTACGCAGAGCAGCGCCAGGTTACTGGACCCCTTCTTCCTAACAGTTGGTTCATATCGGCAGACCGTCAGGGTGCTTAACTAGGAACAGGAAAATGAGTTGCCCTCCGTGGATTCCTTACAAATTACAGAACATGTTTTGCTTATACTTTTTACTCTTGTAAAAGCTTGCAAATGTGTCTTTAGAGACTCAATTCAATCACCTGACCCTGAAAAGTGAGTTCTGAAGCTCTGAATGGAAGTTAATCAATTATAAGGTTAAGTACCTTTTGCCTGCATGAGAATGCTAAATATTCCTGTTCAACTGTGTATCAGTATACAAAGAGATATTCTGTGAGTGATGGAAAACAAACGAATTGCAGAATCCTGTTGAGTTAAGTAGAGCAGAAGGTGGAGGAGTGTAAGGAACTTTGGATTTTGCCGTGCCAACTCTGGAGCAATGAAAGCTAGGAATTGGGAGTGGAAGCAGCCAGGAAAAGAAAGAGAGAGGAGCATAAATCCTCCTTTTTCTCACAGCTGCTGGAAAAGGGTCTAAAAAGGTGCCGTCCAAACACAACACTTGGAAATCCCCAGACACTTTACATAGAGTTTATACGCCATGCACTGGTCAGGCCTCTCTAGCAGATCTTTGTAACACTTTAATACTGCTTAAGCAAAGGAAACATGTTTGCATCATGACATCATGTTATAGGAATCTTATACGCATAAGGCACAAAAAATATTATATTAGTGACCCTCATTCCTGGCCACTCTTGATTGTTTTATAAGCAGTCAGCATTGCTGGTGAGAAAGCATTCTGCATGTCTGCTGCCTGGATATTTTGTCACACCTAAATGAGACTGCACTAATGCTACAGATTGGTATGTGGTACTTAATCATTTTTAATCAGAGGTTTGTGTGTGTTGTGTCAGAAGGTTGTCTCTCTCTGTGTCTATTAATTTCCTTGTTGCTATGGTTTTGTTCTATGTGTGTGTGTGTGTGTGTGTGTGTGTGTGTGTGTGTGTGTGTGTGTGTGTGTGTGTGTGTGTGTGTGTGTGTGTGTGTGTGTGTGTGCATGCATGCATGCGTGCATGCGTGCGTGGGTGTGGGTGTGTGGTATGTGTGTGTCCTTGTTCAGAATGTGTTAACAAACCCTGACCTTTGAGGTAAGGAAACAGATAGTGTCCCAGAATGTTCCACCCAGCCAAGGTCCTCCTCACCTCGGAAGTAATCCTTCTTGCTTTCATGCTGCTTGCATGCTTACCATTTAAGAAAACACACACATTGTTAAAAAATGCACACAAATCCACTCAACAAACAACATACATACACTCACGTGCCTACACCATCCTTCCTACTGTAATTACTATTATAAGAAGGTTATTGGACTCCTCTGACATGTTTACTGACTGTTGTCACTGTACAATATGGTTTTGGCCAAAAGGACCTTGCTGTGAACCTTTGAACCCCTCCCACAAAAAACAGCAATACTACTTTGCTGTGATGCTGTTCAATGTTACCTTTAAGCTGTCAGTAAGTAGGATTTTGGAAAATAATGCCCTTATGCAGGCTGTTTACACAAGATCCCTGCCATACCAGCTACACTCTTGCCGCCTCAGCCCCCCTCCTGCCTCAAATCACATTTAAAAGGGCTAGTTTGATCCCACGCCAGCAAAAGCATACACTTGCGATGACCTTGGTTGAATTTAATGGGGGTTAAAGAAGTTTTCACATTGGCAGTGTGCACATTAATAGTTTGTCTGGCGGATTTGGTAAATTGGATAAGACGGAAGTGGAGTCAAAGTGTCCGATTAATTGGGTCTACAACCCCCCACACACCCCTTCCCCCTTTGCTTGCATAACCCTGCACAATCCTTAGCATCCTATCCAGGTTCACCTTGGGGTACTTGTGTGTAAGTAAGGACTTTTGTGGTGTGTGTGTGTGTGTGTGTGTGTGTGTGTGTGTGTGTGCGCGCGCGTGCGTGTGTCTGTACATGGGTACTGTAAGTATGTTCAACATGTATCTGTGGGAACTAAATGCAGAGACTGAGTGAAAAGTAAAGCATGAAGTGGGAGGTGGACGAGAGGTAAGTGAACATTGGTGGAATGAGGGGGCGTAAAGTAAGTGTGAAGCAACTAAAAGGGCTCTGAATCAATAAAGCTCTGTAAAAGTTACAGTGAATTGCAAAAAGTTTGAAATTGTAAAAATGTGGGAAAGAGCAAGATGGTCATTAAACTACTCTTAGTATGTTCTGCTGGGGTTTAAAAAATTAATTTATTATTTCTCACTGTATAATTCCTGCATGTGTTGATTTATATTTATGTATTTTTTTATTTAATATATCTTATTTTCCCCTGTCATTTATTTATGAATTTATTGTTTTGTTCCACATTTTACTGGATTTTGTTGGATTAACATCGCTCATAGTCTATTAAACATTTTCCAGATATGGCAATGCCAGCTTCTATAATGTTATTTGTGTCTTTACAGCCACCAGACTGTAATATATGTGATAATAGCATGAGATGTAGCATCATAATGTGAGCCAAACAAGTCTAGTAATCCACTGTAATTGGTTGGATTTTTGCAGTGAGTCAACCTCTCTGTCTGCCTGCTTCTGTGCCTTTGATAATCCAATTTACATTTCTTTAATCTTTACCCTCTGCGTTTAGCAAATTAATTAAATATTGACAAGGAATCCAGGGAAACCACAGAAAAACAGAATGTCACAGCTAAACTGATTACTTCCACGACAGAGGTAAGAGAGAGACAGAGAGAGATGTATGGTCCACCTCATGCACTATAATGATAAAAGACCATAGACAATGGCTAAATCCTGAAACCAGATGAACAAGTGTGCAGATTGAATGCTGTCTTTGCCAACGCTGTCTTTCAATAGCATTACTCTGTGGCCATTTTTCAATCATTTCCCCACTAACCCAACATAATAATGATAACACTGTCTTTCTGAGTGTTTTCCTCCAAGAGAAAATCCCATTTCCCTTCCTGAAAGCCAACGCACCGTCTGTCACCAGAGCGCTGATAATGAAATGGTAAGGAAAACATTCATAGGATCATACACACAAAGGAAAAGCTGACATGTTGTAGGAGAAGATTTGAGTAGGTCCATGCAGGCTGAAGATGTTTCATTCCTCATGGTAACCTAACTTTGACCCTTGCCTTTTTTTTCACAAGCGTAAGTGGACAATGTGTGTGTGTGTGTGTGTGTGTGTGTGTGTGTGTGTGTGTGTGTGTGTGTGTGTGTGTGTGTGTGTGTGTGTGTGTGTGTGTGTGTGTGTGTGTGTGTGTGTGTGTGTGTGTGTGAGTGTGTATGTGTGCAAGGTGGCAATATGCGCACGTTGGGCCGGGAAATATATTTCCTTTTTTTGTGTTGCAATTTCTGAGGTCTATGGTTAACTGCTCCTCACATCTCTGCAGGTTAAATCCAGACAGCTAGCTCGACCATCTGTCCAGTCTGAGTTTTCTCTTGCATGACTAAAACAACTTTTGAACGTATACATTTTGCCAAACCAAGTTCCTTCCCAAGGCTATTTTGCAGCAACTCCATGTGGAGCACCCAAGAAGATTGTGACTGTTTTAAAGAAATGCCAATAAACCAGGTCTGGCAATGCAATATTATGTGACATGAGACTAGATATTGTGTTAGATTTAATCTTAGTTTTTGGATATCATTATATAGTCTTTTCCTGGTTTTTAAGGCTGCATCATAGTAGAGGGATGTCATTTTCTAATTTTACGAGATTGTTCTAGCCTTTAACCACGTCATTACAGTTGTTAATTGTTGTAAATTGTAACTGTTGCACAAATTGTCCACACCACAATATCGTCGCAATATTGTCATCGAAAGATTTGGTCAGTAATATTGTGATGTTGGATTTTCTCCATATCGCCCAGCCCTCTGTGGACGTACATTCACTTACAGTATTTTTATTTCTACCAGCCCGTTTGGTATTCGTGTGTGTGCTTGAGCATGCACCCGCTCATGTCTTTGTACAAGCATGTCTGAGATTGTGTTTATGTCTGTGTATTTGGGGGAATCAACAGACACAGTGACGATAGAGTTGATTTTATTAGGGATAAGATTAGGGTCGTCTTGCATTAAGCTTGCTGTGGTGTGATTATTCTGATCTGTCCCTTGGAGTTTCTTACTTCAGAGAGACAGCTGGCCCAGTAACATGATCCAGACCACCAACAACCCTCTTACTACTTCACAGCCAAGTCAAAGCTCAGGCCAAGGACTAGAGCTGATTCAGAATGACTAAAGACACACACACACACACACACACACACACACACACACACACACACAAAAACTTTGTTATGGTTGTCCATTGTGTCTGATGATGACCTTCTTTCATTTATGAGATTTTTGATAAACACACACACACACACACACACACACACACACACACAAACACTTCTCCTCCCTTACAGTAAGTATATGTAATAATAACAAAAATAATAAAAGACCTTAACTACCCGAACCACATAGGGTAGTATGCAGTTCTTCCTTCAATAGAGAGCAAAAAAAACATTTTTTCCAAAACGAGGAAGAAAGAAAGGCATGCATAGCCGAGAATGAGTGTGGAGGTGTAAGGAAAAGCCCTCTGGCTGGGAGAGGTAGGAGAGCCGTGAGTAGTGGGAATCGAGGGGAGCTGATTCTCACCATCATCATGTGGCTGAACCAAATTCCCTCTCTCCTCTCCTTTCCTCTCCTGCTCTCTGTGAGGAGTGAGTTTGGCCTGGGGCCAAATGTTCAGATATGGGTGCTAGTGATTGGTTTGCTGCCAACGGTGGCAAAGGTCAAGCTGCTCTGTGCTCTTTGTTGTTGTTTCCTCAGAGTCACTGTTGTATTCTGTTCTCCACAGCAATCCCATGTTTCGTTATTACCACTGCAGGTGGGAACGGTGCTGTGAGATGGTTGTTTCCATTTTTAAGCTTGTTTTTAGTTACTTTATTACACTTGTTTTGCTTATACTATAGTCTACTTTATGTGTACTCTGTTCCCAGTGGGAAGCTGTTTGAATTGCCACTTAATATCTGTATTAAGAAATAACAGTGTTTCACAGAGCCTTACACTAGGTGTGTTCAGATTAAGGCGTTATCAGTTTGCTGCCAGAAAGAGCAAAACATGGCTTTGCTGATTAAAAATTAGGGGAACTAATTAGTCTTAAGGACAGTCCCACGTGAAACAATGAGCAATAAAAAGATATTATCAGGCTATGTCATCAATTATTAACTTTATGGAAAAAGAAGACAAAGAAAAAACAGATCCCCAAATTTACTTTCTTCAGAGAGAATAAATGTTCACCCCAATGGATCACAAGCACAAAAGTTTAGAGTTTAGAGTAGCTTGACCTAATTCACTCCTCAATGGCATGTAACTGTAAAATATTTATGTTGATATGCCAAGTAAGGTAGCTTGTTTTCATCAAGAATAATAAAACAAGATACAGCTTAATTGATCCCCAGTTCGGTTGTTGCAGCAGAAAAAACATACAAATAATAAGTATAGAAAGAAACATATAGAAATAATAAGTACAGTACATGAACTAAAAAAGATAGAATAAAAAGTATAAACTATAAACTATACAAAGCATTTTGGGACAGATGACGTGATAAGGTCCGTGGTGCTGATAAAGTGTCAGAGGTGTGATTAATAGCAGCAGTATTACCCTATTGCAAGGGTCAATGAAAACATATTAACATGGAATAGTATATTATGGTACATTATGAAATAGTGAGGGAAAATGAGACAAACTAAATGTGCAGTAGTGTTAAAATATAGTATAGAATAAATAACACATGGTTATAGTCTTGATCAACGTAAGTACATTTCCAGGATAATTTTCTAAATCTGATTTTCCAGATGTCCCTTACCTTCTGCTCTCTGTGTGTTGTCGTTCTTAAACTCTGTTCGCTTAAGGGAAAAACATCAAACGTCAAGCTAGCAAGCTACACACTAAAAATGGCATGTTTTGAAGAAAATTTGGATTGTGCAATAAGCCAGGCCTACTTGGTTCTTTCAGAAAATGATTGTAAAGATTTACAAGGAATACGGTAGATGATATTTACAATCCAACTGGGATGTTTTGGGACCGGTTGGAGTGCAAGGACAAAGTACGAAACGGAGATACACTGTTATAATTTACATTTGACCATGTTTCCAGCTAATTGAAAAAGCTCCCGTTACTATATTGTGTCATGTTACTATATACAGTTATTTTATGTATTTTTTTCTCGTGCAGTGTGCAAATGTGCCACCAAAACAAGTCACTTCCAGAGACTATTTTGAAAAGCCACCGTTACTGCATCACAAGCTTAGCACGGCAGATGATTGTGATTGGTTTAAAGAAATGCAAACAACCAAGAGTGTTTTTTTTCTCCTATCCCAGAATGAATGTGTAGTGCAGCCAGACCTTACTCCACGGCACTGTAGAAATAGTGAGGGTGTCCACAGTATGGTCTGGCAATGCAAGACTATGGTAATCGTAATAATATAGTATGAATGATCATATCTCATGTAATCTTAGAAGGATAAAATTAGCTTCTTGGAGGGGTTTGGTGTGAGTGGAAACTGAGACCTGTTATTATTATATAACGTAACGTAGTGCATATATTTTACAAAACTACATTTCTACATCAGTGCTAATGAGACCCCCATATGTCCTATTCCAACCTCTGTGGTCAGTCATAAACATTGTTGGGAATGTTTGTGCAAAAGAAATAATGCATCTTATGATGAACCTGTATGATATGATGCAGTTGGAGAAAAAGATGTTGTAATAAGTAGCACAATGAGAGAAGAATACAAGTCAGTGCTGCCTAATTTAGCTAGAAAAGCGGGGTGCCAACTGTAAAAAGGATTGCTTCTGTCTAGAAGGGATCTTCTTTGTTGTCAAAGATATGTTTGTAAGTGTAACAAGTATTCCGAGTGCTAACAAATTGATGCTGTCTCTCAACTGCCAGAAACAAAAAGTGATCATTATCAATTAATTATGAATTTGTAGATTATACAAGCAGTGTTGGATGCTGAATAAATATGCTTCATTTAGCCATGTTTGGAAATGTACATACTTTACGTAACTGCATATTAGTGTTTGGTAAACCATTTAAACCATGTTGTTTTAAAACTGCAGACAACGAGTACCGGCTCGAACTGTATCAGTGTTATATAAAATAAGTGTTGGTTTGACCATGTTAGTTGGTTGTCTTTCTCCAACTTTGCAACTTTACACTATTTGTGTAACTGTCTCACAGTCTGCAGTGTGTATGTCCTTATTTTAGCCCGGAGGTTTGTGCTTTTCATCCCCTGCCCTCTTTCTCCTGAGAGGTGAACCAAGCACTCTTTAAGACTGATACTGTGTGTCAACAGTATAGACAGAGCTTCTCTAGCCTGCAGGACTCTTCATTTTCCATCATGTTTTGCACAACACAGTGTGTGTGTGTGTGTGTGTGTGTGTGTGTGTGTGTGTGTGTGTGTGTGTGTGTGTGTGTGTGTGTGTGTGTGTGTGTGTGTGTCTGTGCATTGGTTTTAAAAAGGTGGTTAATATAAGAAAATGGTTGAGGTTTACAGAATAACCATGGCAACCATTATTTACAGTATTAGTGTAACTGTTATTCTGTCATAATTACGAGTTTTGAATGCTTTTCATCAATTCAGGTGTTTGACTTGGCATTCAAATGTGCATGAAATATAATTTTACCAGGGATTGAAATTTTGGTATGACGGCTGTCCTGAACCACATTTCATCGAAGTGACTTCGCCGCTCTTTGGCTCGACTTCACCATCAATATATTCTGTCTGCTCAGCTGAAACTTTTCCTAAAATTTCCCCACTCTCCTGCCATTCCTCCACACTACTATACTTTCCTCTTTACCTCTACTCCTCCCCTCTTTCCATTCCATTCTATTATCGCCTTTCCATCCTCCACTATTTCCATATTGGCCTTTTTGGGTCTCATAACCCAGTTGCTTTTCTTCATAGAGTCTGGAAAGGCGCTTGAGCAGTGAATAATTCTGAACATGATAAATCCCACCTTAAATCCAGCCATGAGACTCCAACAGGGTTCCACATGTAATTCTAAGCCCTATTATAGGGCCACTAATGCCGGTTGAGGATGGCGAATCACGGCACAGCCTGCAGCCATGTAAGAATTAGAAATAAATATGCATCGGTACCAGATAAATATAGCAAGCGGCAAATCTGCCGTGAGACTGTGTGTGTGTGTGAGAGAGAAGCCACAATTTGCAAGCGATGAGACGAATTCGCAACAGCTCTCTGGGTAATTGATGGATTAAATTCAGTGGCTAAGGGGTTGTAGTTAATGTGCGCCATAATTTAGGAAAAGGAAAGCTCAATAACATTTTTTGGTCCGTATTCAAGGAAATGCGTTTCGCTGTCATGTCTGAACACCTCATTTTAGGGCTTGTATTAGGTGTCTCAAGGGTGGCAATTGAGGTCTCTATCATTGGTGTTTATCTATCTGTTTATTGACTGTGGAATTACTTGAGGACTAAATGCTGGTAAGCTAGCCAGGGTTGAGCTTCAGCTCTGGGTTTTTTCTGCATATGGCTCCTTTGAAGTCATAAGTATAAGTGTAATATTATTTTATTGAGCTCCAACCAGACAAAGTCTGTATGCCTGTTTCCTAGAGCTGCACTAGCTGCTTATATCTGTGGTCCACGAGCTGCTCTCCTCCCACTCTCTGGCAAATAGCAGAGTTACTTAAATTCACTCCATTCACTGTATAAAGTCTCCCTATAAATCAGGTAGCCATCCAATCAGAATGCAGGATTAGGGAAGTAGATTCATAATTGAACCTAGTGCTCACTGAGTCTACCACCATAATTTACATGGCTTACACACCATTGTCTGTTGCCTGTTACACACATTTGATAGCGTCTGGAAAATCTTTGCACCTCATATTTTTCATTTTTCAAGGGTAGAAAATGGGCTAAAATGGAATTTACAAGACATCTTCTTTAATTCAGTTGTGTTTTCCAAAGTCTGGTAGGATATTTCCAGGGATGTCTGTGTGTGTGTTTGCAAAACAAAATATCAGCATGTCATATATAATCTGATTTAGGAGCAGGGTTACAGTATGTAGGTAAGCTAATACCTGTGGTTATTCAAGATTGTGTGTTATGCAGTGTCATCACCTCTCTCAACACCACATGTATAAAATGTCAGCCCTTTAGGCCTAACCTTATGGGAGCTATTAGTTTGTGGTGTCATTAGTGTCCCTGAACCTCTCCAAAACCTCTTCAAGTGACCAAATTGAGCCATTTGCTTTTACTCACTTTTTTGACATTAGAAAAAAACATACTAAAGCATTCAGATGACTATATAATGTATATATATATATATATATATATATATATATATATATATATATATATATATATATATATATATATATATATATATATATATATATATATATATATATGTTTCTTTAGGCAAACATTGTTGATCATCTTTTTCTCTCAAAACACATTGAAAGCTGACTGTGGAAGGAGAGACTTAGCTCTGTTATGCGGGCATTTGTTCCGATGTTATAGACCGTTGGAAAGGGAATTTGATTGGCTAGAATTGTTTCGATTGACATGTTGATTGCCAATGATAGCTCATCATACCAAAACAGCTTGTTCTACGGCTGCGCAACAACATGAGGGAGCCCATTGGCCTTACACACTGGGAGCACTTGCTAAACTTCAGGGGTGAAAACTAAACAGAAAAGAGTAGGGATACTTTTATATTATAGGCAGCAATACAACGAAACAAGTATACCCAACAACACAGGGCATTTATATGCCGGTGAATGACATCAATAAAGTAAAGGGTAACAGACCATTTATCAGTATACACCACAGCTGTTGGCTGTGTTATTGGCATTACAGTGGATATTGGAGAAGGAAATACTCAAAACTGTTATTGCTACTGACAGTTTTTCAGCACTATCTAGCATTAGATCAAGCAGATCATCATTTAGAACAGATATGGTCAATTAAATATTTCTTACAATGTACAGAATTCAAATTTAGGGCATATTCAAGCATAAGTTTCATTTGGGTTCCTGTCCATATTGGTGTGGGGGGAAATGACCAGGTGGATATTCTGGCAAAACAAGCACTCAAGATTACATTTGTATACCTACAGGTTCCACTAAGCAAAGCTAAAGTCAAAACATTTATCATGAAATATTCACAAATGACATGGCAGGAGTATTGGGACATTAGCAAAAAAGGAAGGCATCATTACAATTTACGAAGATATGTTGGTGATGGGAGGAAGATCGGTTTTAAACGTAGGGAAGAAAATATCATTACTCCTCTCAGAATTGGTCATACAGGTTTTAATTATTTATTACATAAAAGACGCAAACATTCTACTGGATAATGCACATAATACAATACCCAGAGAGACCACCTTTTTTAGAAACTTCATAAGGCAGACAACCACATATATATATATATATATATATATATATATATATATATATATATATATATATATATGTGTGTGTGTGTGTGTGTGTGTGTATATGTGTGTGTGTGTGTGTGTGTGTATATATATATATATGTGTGTGTGTGTGTGTGTATATATATATATATGTGTACCTTTTAGCTGGTTTGCCAACCGCCAATAAACCATAAAGAATAATAAGAAGAACAGTGGGCAGGAAGTATTATTATGCTCAGAACAAGTTTGGAATCTGTTCTTTTACAAACTAAGCTAGCAGACTGTTAGCAATGGACTCCTTTCCACACTAACTTGGATTAATTGTGATTAAAAACAATAAATTTTGAATGGTTTAAATAGTGGACACTTACGGACTAGAGGACAATAAATAAGCAAGGAATAAGCCCAGATTTAGTGTTTACAACCAGCTAACAGGTAGGGGGAAATCGGCATGTTTTCTAGCTCTTTGTTTATCATTCTTGTAAGTCTAGCTATATGCTATATGCTAAGCTATATGACCTGAACGGTTGACTTATGGAGATTCTAACCAATCTAACAATGTGTACCATGTCCTTATTGACGAACATTTGCATTGTAATGCTTAACGTGAAACAGAACTAACATAACATAGCAGGTCGCCAGCGACCCTCAAACACACTGGGGACTCAGCGGCAAAAGGCTGATGTAGCTGAATGTTGAGATTTTTTTGTAAGGAGCAATACCAACACTCACTCATGTCCCTCAGCTGAACAATTATTTTCTCTCAAAGTGAAGTCTCACTTTTTTATTTACCTAATCTGATTTTTAAAAGTTCAATCAACAATAGAGTTTGGGAAGGGACAATCACATGGTCTGAAATGTTCTTAACTAACAAGAATCATGTATTCTTTTCTCTGTGATGCTGCTTTTATTTCCTTATCAGTCTTGTTTGACTCACTTGTTGGTCAATTGCTATAAAAATGCTTACTAATACATACTTTTTTTTCTCTCTTATCACGACCTATCCAAAACATTTCTTAAACCATGTCAGAACTTGTTTAGACAACCTACTTACAGAAAAACAGAAGTAGAACAAATATCTATAATCAGGTATCAGAAACAGAGACTGCTCAACGTGCACTGTAAGGTATTGAATCTCAGATGTTTCATGATGTGTCTATTTGCAGCCACTCTCCTTTGTATAAACTTTCTTTTTGTGCAGAGGCTTTACTTTTAAGTATATCCAACTTCGAACTAAGAAGTCGATACATCAGATCAAGGTCACATTGGGTTACTATAAAAATAGACCCTTTTTTCAAATTGAAAATAAGAGAAAGATAAAGAGAGCAAAAAAAAAAAAATTAAATGAAATGTTTATAAGGCACAAAGGCTTTATTGATATTCATCTAGTCACTTTTAACATTGGTGATCATACTACTCCAGTGTAACACCCAGTGGACTCATCACTTGTTGCATTAACCTGCGGGTGCTTATTACACCCTGCAGGGTGCCATCCCCACCATGGCAGTCACACTTTAATTAAGTATTTTGTTGTATTAGAGACTTCAGTTTAAACTTGAATCATCTTATTAGGTCATTCCTCCCTCTGTGTTTTGACAGGAAGATGCTGCAGCGTTTCTTTTTTCTTGATCTGAAGGCATATGCTAGTTTTTGTTCCCTTACAGTGGAGTATGGCACTATGACATGGTATTTGAAAAACCCTGGTTTTGTTGACTTATTAATTGCTTGTGTCTTTCTAACTGAGTAGTGTGGCGATGACACGGCATGCTGGGATATTCTTTTTAGATGGTGATATCGGTTGCGGTGGGAGGTAGTGGGTGGAGGGGTTCTTCTTAACTTCTCTCTCCCTCTCTTCCCTCGCACTCCTCCCTCAGCTCATCAGTTCATCAGGCTTCTCCGTGGAACACTTAGCCCTGAGGAGAAGCCGTGGGTGGAGGTCTGTAACTTTTGATGAATGAATACATCTCTGACTCACTCCTCTTTTATGTGACTGTTTAATCTTCTCTCTCTCTCTCTCTCTCTCTCTCTCTCTCTCTCTCTATTTCTTTCTCCGTCTCTCGTTTGCTTCCTCTCTGAACCTCTTTCCCTCTCTTTCTGGCCTCTGCTCCTCGCCCAAGACAGTGGTTGCTGTTTTAATTGGATTGTGCTGAACTCTGGCTCTCTGTTGCATCTCTTATGATCATCTCGGAGACTCTTTGACTCAGACTTCCTGTGAAGTTCTTCTTTGTAGCATTGTATGAACTTTGCTATCAGTCAGAAAATCATCTCAACTCCAGGTTTTTCCAGGTACACTGTGTAGATGAGATTATCAATTATTTATAAAGTTTTCTGTTACACAGACCAGAAGTGGGTTAGCGTACAGGCAGTCCTGAACACAAAATTGGGAATATGAATATGTTTACAACAAATCCAGACTTTACCTCAGGTTCACGGTCTACAGAGCCAACTGAGACTTAGTCAACCAGAGACAAACGGGCTGCCTCTTGGATCCTCTACCCACACAGGGCTCACATCCTTGGGCTTGCCCCGATGCATCCACCCTCTTGCCTCTTCCCTCCCCTCTGCTCTCCTTTTCCCCAACCTCCCTGAGCTCGATTGAGGACGATGATTAAGACATCAAAAGCTGTGCCTCAGTGTAGATCAAAACTCAGGGCTGACGGGCGAGAGCCTGATCCCACATAGACTTCCGCTGCATCCCCACAGCCGGAGATTTGCCATTCCCAGCAGCCCTCCTGCTCCACTCCATTAGTATCTCCATGCCAATCTGAGGATCCCCGGGGTTTGACATGTAGCCTAGGATGAGTCAGGGCTGTGCAATCAATCCCATCCATGGAGAGGCAGGTGCTTTAGTGGTGAGCCACAGTGGTGTGTGTGTGTGTGGGGGCATATGCATGTGTGTGTTTGTGTGCGCATGTGTTTATCATAGCTCAAGGCCCTTCTTCACCCCCACTGTTTTATCATCCCCAACACTGAACAGCAGTAGCCCATCACACCACCTCTATCTCCTTTTCTCTCCTTTCTCTTTCTCTTTTACTCTCACTCTCTCCCTCGAGGGGCTTTAGTTCATGTGATTCCACGCTCCAGCTTTAGCTCAACTTTGCCACTTGGCAGTCTCGGAAGATTTTTTTCCTGCTTGTCTCTCGTTTTACTCCTGCTGTTAAAGTGATGATAAAGAGTAAAGAAAATACTTACAGGATCACGAGGAGGGACTTTTTCCTGCATGTAAAATGAAGTGCTTCATGTTCCATCAGAGCAACGTCAGTGGAAAAGGGTTAGAGCCAGTCAGAGTTGGTGAGGACAAATTGTGGGGAAAAAAATGAATAAACGTGGTTCCAATCCAGGCATGGAAATAATTGGAGTAGTTCTAGCAGAGGGAAGGGGGGGTTAATAATAATCATCTCAATACAAAAAGGAGGTTTATGAAATGTTTTGTTATTAGTTTTACCCAACATAGAGATGCCACTGAGCTAAGAACACACACTGCGCAAGTAGTGTTATGATTCCCCGTAAACTGGCTGGTAATCTTTTCCATGTTCACTGGAATTTGGTGCTGATGTCATGGTTGGTACAGGCAGCAGCACAATGATTGAATTTGATGGAAACACAACCTATGAATAGTCTTTCCATGCCTGAGGGACACAGAAGAATATGCACCACACAAACATTCATGTCAAATGTACACACAGAGACACTATACAGTAAAGACACAAGCAGGACAGACACATTATTTACAGATGACAATGTTAGAATCAGCCTTAATTAATTTTCACTTATCAGTTGAGGTCTGTGCCACTCTTCACATTGGTGGCTGAGTTACAGTCAGCTGAGCAGCCACTAGGTCATTCAGTTTTAGCCAGTCAACCAGTGAGTCAGGCCCTGGGGCTAGGCTCATTAAGGCAGGAGAGTCCCCTACTATCCGTCCCTCCCGCTATGCACCTAAGGGCCAGCCCCCTCCCTGTCAACTCCCTGCCTTTAATTGAGTTCTCACTTCTCTTTATTTTACTGTCAGCATTATACCCCTCTCATTGTTATCCCCCTCTCCATACCCTTTCTTGAGCCCATCTCCTCCCTTTCCTTTACTGCTGCTACCACCAACACTTTTTTGGTATTTCAGAGAGTAAGCACTTTCTCCATATTAAGATGTGAAATTCATTTTGACACTGGGCTGGAAATAGAGTGGAACCGGCAATATGCCCCTATCTGTTCCTTCCTCTCCTCTCCCTCCTTCCCTCTTCTCCCCTCCGCCTCATCCTCCCCTATCTCTCTCTCTCTCCCCCTCTCCCTCCCTCTCTCTCTCTCTCTCTTTCTCTATTTTCCCCATGTCTTTTTTTTTCTTCTTCAATCCATGGATCCACTCTCCCACCTCACTTTCTTAAATCACCTAGAAAGTATCCTGCGAGGTGTAGGCCCGCTTTCCCTAAATTATATTTTTTTAAAGGATGGCATAGAAGAAAGGGTGTAATCCTTTGCACCTCTTTCTCAGGATTTGGATCTATTAAGAGGGCAAGAAAGAGATCAAATAAGGAATGCAGACAGAAAAGGACAGATTAAGAAAGAATCAGAGCAAAAGAGACAAAAGTATACAGTGTGAAATAAATGAGGGCTAAAGATGACAAGTGTTAATATATTGAAAGAATCAGTGGTGTCAGTGGTGTCTTTTATAATGTTTCAGTGAATCTGTTTGATAATGTAACCTAATGTAGTTGAGGGAAGAGATACAGTGGATATGTGGATTGCATTAAGACAATTGTATGGTTAACCATATCCCTGAGCCGGCCAGTGTCCACAAGTTACAGTGTAGCAGGGGTAGCAGAGACATGAAGATGATTAGACTGACTGTTACATCTGGCCACTAGCCCAGAGCTAAATCACATAGTTGAATAGCTGTGTGACCGCATGGCTGTAAAGCCTGGTCTGCCACGCTCTCCATGAGATGATATGATGCAACCGGATAAAGAGCAGAGTGAGGCTGTGTGAATACGCATAAATGCACTTTAGCCAAGCAGTGGCTTTTCTTACATGATTTTTCATCATGGCTAAATAGTTGTTTTCCCCCCAGGGACATTAGTGTCAAGGGATCGTAACGATATCCTTATTACCCAGCTGGATTTGAGCCTTAAGGGGTATCTTGGCCTTAAAATCACCTCTGTACACACAACAAATAGAGTGAATGCACATGCATGCAGATGCAGGTGTGCACTGGTGCAGACAGATACAAACATACACATATGCTTGAATAGACTCGGAGGATGCACATACAGCCCCTACCACATACAGCCCCTACCTTGCATAAATATATTTTATTACTGGATTGATAGACATGGCTGTGTTCCATTGTAAAACATTGGAAATGGCCATGCATGTGCCTTTTTGTGCTCATGAACATGCATGCATTTATGTGATATGCAGGCCGACGGTGCACCGACATGTTCTTGTTTGCATGAGTTCTACGGTCTTTGTTTGTATTTATTTTGTGTGAGGTTTCTAATAATGTGTATACAGCAGGGTGTATTTCTCTGTATTTCGGTATATTTAACTCTATCCCCTGTAGCAACCGTCTTTACGGCTCATGACACTCACCCATACTCACTGATAAGGTCTAATGAGAATCTCAGTCTGTCTGACATAGCTGAATAAGGACAAGTCATCCTCAGTACAATGCAAAGAGGAATGTGGACTACACACACATACACGTATGTAACCCCCCCCCCAGTTTTTCATTTGTATAACAACTGATAAAAATATGCGCAACCTTATAAACACACATAAACTCTTTCTCTCACACACATGTTCACACATAAAAAGCCTCCCGAGCATGGCACGCCAAGTACTCCAATTTAATTTGTAATCTAATAAATCTAAAAAAGCAATCAGTGACATCCAATGGCTATTCAACTTAACCCCCTTGCCCTGTCTGACTAGACTGACTTAATTGTCCTGTAATGTGGTCGAGAGGGCAAGGGAGAGAGGGAGCGAGGCGGAGAGCAGAGGGTCAGGGCCCATCTCTTCACCGAAAATAGCCTCTAAATGTGCAAGGCAAGGCTCCCATTATTAGGCCTTCCAAGTTGACAGGGAGGTGGCCAAGGCCTGTTTACATTCGCCAGTGATATTTGGAATGAGGGACCGTAGAGAGAGAGTGAGGATAGGGAGAGGAAGGCACAGAAAGGAGGGGAGAGGAAATAAATTACCAGTATGGTCCAGGAAGTGTGAGGCAGGTAATTGCAGTTGACAGTCCAGTCTGCCACACAGTTAATTTGAGCCTGAGCCCAGGTCCCTTCCACTATAGCGCACCATACTTTTACACAGCACAATCTGTCTGCATAGGTACATGCTCAGACACCATCTCTGGCTCTCTCTTTATTTCTCTCCTTCTCTGTCAGTAGAATTATGACGTAAGCAAGATATAAGCAGTCATGTCTCTCCTGGTAGGTGCACACTTCATGTCCTTATTTTTCATATAGTTAATTTTCCGCTGAGAAATATTGAATTTTGGCAGTGTACCTGTCAGTGATAGGGCGTCATCTTTAACTCCCTCTGACAGGTAGACCATTATATCTGCGAAGGAAAATAATCCCTCTCTACTTTAAGACCGGCAAATTTCAACCCTTTGGTTGGTGATTGCAGAAGAGCAGGAAAGAAAGGCCTCTTACCTAAATCTGCTCTGATCGGTTAATGAAAGACATTATTTAGAAAGCTGATTGCTTTTTCAAAGGGAACATACAGTACGGGTGTTTACCTTCAGTTACTTTGAGAATCCATTTTGGTGAACCTGACTGGGCATACATGGATACACATACTACATCAGTATCAGTATTTATTCATTACGTACAGATTTTGATCTTCCTAACTTGAATTTTGATCTTCCTAACTTGAATTTTTTGAAACAGAAATGGTTCTTTTTTGTGTTTTTGTGTTTGTGGACAGAAAACCAGAAACAAAGCACAACCAAGTCTTTCACTTTTTATTTAATATCAACAATAAACTTCAATTAAACCACTAAGTTTGGCATCAACATAGCTGGTCATCAGATCTACATTTAGTGTTGATTTCTTAACAAAATATTGTGTTTTTTTTTGTTTTTGTAAACAGAGCAATGACATACTCTTATCTCCTCTAACATGTGCTGCAGTTGAGGATCTAGCTCAAATCAATCCTGATTTCACTCTGCTGTCCTCAGTGTTAAGGTTGGGAATGCCCAGTGGCCCCTCAGTTTACTATACCACGGCTGACATCAACCCCTCTGGTCCCACATCCCTGCAACCACTTGACATTTCTATCGACATTTCCCACAGTGCTCTCACATTAAAGGGCGTGACATTTCATTTGCACACGATGTTGATTAAAATACACCCTTATGCCATTTTTGTACCCTCTACTTTGGGAAATTGAGAAGAGATGAGGGAATAAATAGAAGATCGGCTGATTGAGGGAATTATGAAAAGGCCCTATGTTGGTGTTATGTAAAGACCGGAAGATAAGAGTGGGACGAAATTTTCCATTATGAAATCGGACCACATATTAAATGATTACTATTAAGTTAAAAGAAAGGAATGGACTATGACAACAATTTGTATTTATTTCATTGAGACACATATTGATTTCAGCCATTTCTTTCATGAGCATTTGACAGCATTCCTCTTTGCAATATTTCTTAATACGTATAAAATTTTAATCAACCCAAATTCAGTCTGAGTCCGTCAGTGGCAGGTCACATTTACGTCTGTGTCAGGCCACCTGCACGGTGCTGCTGTCTACTGATGTGTTAGCCCCAGCTGGACTTGTATGATCTGACTGCAGGCCAGGTCTCACCTGCCAGCTCCTATCGGCTCCTCCACTTGTACACTGGCCCGGGGCCTGTCACTGATGGGCAGCCTGCCGTCCGGTCTAAACGGCTGGCTTTCAAAGACAATCACTGACGTCTATTCATCTCTGCCTGAAACAGCATCTGACAAGACATTGGCTGTGTATTTCCCTACTCAGTTCATGTTTCCTCTTTGTCGGTCGTAGAGCTTAGCTTAGATGTTTCTAAGCATTGCATGGAAATGGATGACACAGGAATTATTACAAAGATGACAGTATTAGAATTGAATTTAAAATGGAACATTTACCTTGAGAGAGACTAGCGCTGACCTGTGTGTCAAATCATCTTCACTGCACAACTGTTAAAGCGCCATAACATCTGTAACTCAATTATATTAAATTAGCACAAAGGGAAATGTATAGCCAAAAATAGGCATTTATGGTATACTTGTATCCCCTAGCAGCCAATAGGAATCCAGAAAAGAGTAACATAGTAACCTAATTAAAAGCAGTTGATATAATATCCAATGACCGCTCAGCTGTTAAACTAGGAGAGGTGCAGAGGTTAATCATAGCCTGTGAGCAGCTTCATGTAATAGAACCATAATTTGATAATTAGTTAATTTTTACTCAAACTTATCTGTGTCAATAAAAAATATAGCCAACCATACACATGCCTTGGCCTGATCCAATATATCACACTAGACATAACAGCCACTATTCATGTTCCATGCTGACCTGGTTAGCACCAGGAACATGTAAAGGCGCTGCAATAATGAGTGTCTACCATTGCTACAAGGTGTTTGATCACTATTATGCCATACAGATAAGCTAATTTAGCAGCCATTATAAGCTGGTTGCCCTTCCACCTTGGTAGTATTTCTGTAATTACTGTAGTGACAGCATTGTCCCACATGGTTACATTATTATAGCCCAAGAGGTATATAAAGAGTGGTGCAGTTATTAGCATACCTTTTTGTCATAAGCACATTCAGTAACCTACAAAATGGCTTTATTCTCTCAGATAAATTAATGATGTGACTGATGTGAGAAATATTACTTCTAAATATTCTGCAAACGACCAGAATATATCTTTCTACAAATAACCCTTTTTTAAGGTTTCACTTGAGAAGTTGATCCCAGTTTCTTATATTCTCTCCCTCTAATGATCTGCTGCATTTTGCAGCACACTATTGCAGTTTTCAGAAAAGAATGTGCTCCAGCAGCAATCCTACCAGCAGCTGGCCACAGTTACAGTGCAGATATCATAGACTGCCATCGAGTTATGGAGATGACAGTTATATCATCAACTCCATCAGCCCTCCTCAGTGAAACAATTTGCAGTGTCTACAGGGGCAGACACAAACAAACCGTTTTCCTTTCCCAAGCATTCAGGCTGCAAGGGTCTCTCCCAGCGCGAGGTGAGGACAGCAGGCATACAGAGAAATGGATAGAGAGAGATAGAATTGGAACACATGGAAGCAGGTGAGAGAGAGAGAGAGAGAGAGAGAAAGCTAATGAGAGAGATGGAAAGACAAAAGTGGGATAGAGAGAGAGAGAGAGAGAGAGAGAGAGAGAGAGGAGAAGCAAGCCTAAATTGGGAATCTATTACTGAGGCATGGGTAGAGCAGCCTCTCTCTGTCTCCCGTAAACACACAGAAATGTGTTCAAGTGCAGGGGCTTTATAAGTTTCCCCTTCTCCAGAGTAATGTGCTTTGAATGGCTGGTAAAATGGGACTGGGAGAATTTCATTCCCGCTGCCTCCCCAGGCGACTCACCTTTGGCCCACCGATGATATGAGCCCTTTTCTATTTTTTTCCACTTTTACTCTCCCTCGTTCCCTCTTTCCATCTAGCCGACTGATGGAGAGGGGGAGAAATAAATGGAGAGCAGTGGCACAGCAGGGGATGGAGGGGTGGAAGTGTAGAGGGAGAGGCACAGGGGGAAGAGGATTGGGGAACAGGGCTTATTTATTTAGTGGAATGAGGCAGGTGCGTTATCCACAGCTCAGATTAGCTCATCTGTTTATGCTAAATGCCACACCATGGGAAGCACGGTGGTGTCACAGGAAGTAGAGAAACCCATTTTTCTCCCCGTCTGCTGCTCACACCGATTGCTGGATCTGTTCTTTTCACCTGTCAGACCTTTACTGGGATTCACATATTAGATAAAGTCAACAGATTATTGGCTTTGCTTTTCACTTACCTTTGTAGATCTTGTCACCTAATAATTTAGCACACTGATACATTTGTTTCTTGTATTGCTTGATTCAATTACATGTCAGGACATTGTTTTTTTTCCCTCTCATTTGATTTAAAACCAAATGCGGCTGAGGTAGTGGTTTTTGAGCCACTCGGGGGTCCTTGTACACCCAAATGAGTTGACTTAGATGAAAGCATGTTTAAGTCCCGCTTTGGCCCCTATACTAACATGAAGTCATGAAGCCCAGGGTGTTGGGTCTCTCAGCACCTACTTAGAAATGACTAATGCATTTTAGGGCATGGTAACATTAGATGTTAAAAACATTATAGCAACAGAAAAACATTGGTCCAGTTCATGCTTTGGGATAAGCTATCCTTTGGATGTGTATGTTGTTGCTCGCCCCCTTTTATGGTAAAACTGCAGTTTGGAGAATAGGTACCCTGTTACAGGTTGGACCCTAGATCATGTTCACATCATATTTTACAAGGCCTAACTCAAGCTAAGTATATACTGTGAAATGACGTTTGTCAGTGTGATTTCTGTGTTAGAGAAAGATGTTAGAGGTTTTATATGAAGGGAACTATCCACTTAAGTTACATTTTAACAATCTTTACTAAGAATTGCTTGTATGACTATAAGTGATTTCTTATAAAGAGGACACCATTAAAAGATTGTATATCAAACACTATACAGTAGGTTAACAGAAAATGTTTATTTATGCTTTCTGTAACCTTTTGCTCTCATCACCGTCAGTCAATTTGCTCACAGGTAAAAAGATAAACATGGCAATTGGTGTATTGATTGGCACAGATGTAGTGATATGAACAAGTCTATTTTACATTTCAGTGCCTGTTTGCATTATATAAACGATTTTCAAATATTAGAGTGAGCAAAAGGAAATAAAAAGCGACGGTGAAAGAAATATTACACCTGTTCTTTGAGTTGTGTATTCAATGGTACAAGGAGGTCATATTCTCCTCCATTAGCCCTGAACCTGTTCATTACTGCGTGATGTCTCCGCTGCTCCAAACTATAAGGAGAACTTGGCCAGGCCGCAACCTTTCACCTCTTTGTCCTCATGCAGAAAATCTTCTTGATAAGACATCTAATAGCTGAAGCATTATCGTGTATGTGTGTGTGTCCACCTTGTGCATAGCATGTGAGAGTGTCACAACCTCTGCAGGTGCAGTTCCCACCTACATCTTCTTTCCATCGTGTTGTTTGATTCACTGAGCTGTGAGGCTGTTGCTGGGTGAGGAGTTTTTCTGCCATTTAAAATGCCTCCACGGCCGCATTTCCCCTGTTATTAAAATTTGATCTGAGGGATCTGATGACAAGTGGACACCTCTAGGTATGTTTGTTTACACTTGGCAGAAAAATGTGTCTCCAAATGCATCCTGAGTAGTCTTGCATTGCCAGACCTTCATTCACAGCGCTGCGGAGGAGGGTCTTGCTTGTCCACACAGCATTCCAGGATACGAGAAAAACATGCTCTATAATGGCATTTCTTAAAACCAATCACAATCGTCCTGGCAGCGCTAAGCGTTGGCTGCAATAGCGGTGCAAAATAGCCTTGGGAAGGAATTATTGTATTATTGTATTGAATTGTTTCATGTGCTCATTCAAAAGTTGTTTTAGTCGTGCAAGAGAAAACTCAGATTGGACAGATAGTCTAGCTAGCTGTCTGATTTACCCTGCAGAGATCTGAGGAGCACCATAGTTAACCGGAATTTAGAATGCCATGACAAAGCTAATGCTGGTGAAGACCCAGCATTTCCTGATTTGCGGCTTCACAATGAAAGCTTTTGAATAACAAAATAACAGGGTACTTTTATTATGAAGAATTCATAGGAAATAAAACCGTTCCTCCGTTTCACAGCTGCACCTTTGACCAACTAGGCTTGCCGGTTACTAATTAGCTCCAGCGCTGACACAGTGCTGTGGAAATAGGTCTGGCAGTCTGAGACTGCTGAATAGCAAAATGAGAAGTTGTGACGTAAGAACAGGAATGTCTGTAATAATATCCACATATTCCTGATATTCGGGGCATTTTATGAACCTAAAACTAAGGTTATTGTGTACCAGCGGCTGTCTTTTCCAGGCAACAACAGGGCACAGACCTCCAGACAGCCAGGGATATAAGAGCAGACAGCACAGGAACAAAAACATGCCAAGTCTTTGACAGTATGATAAAAACATTCAAAACACATGATTCACTCTCAGTGGTTTCTGTGACATGAGAAATACTTTTGAATGAGCATGTACAGTGGTGCTCTGTGTTGACTAAAAGAGGAATGAGAGGTAATCCAACCTTTTGTGAATGAATAACGCTTATTTAAAATACAGTCATAAGTATCATGTTAAATTCCCATAGAGGCAGGCAGATTATTAGTAGGATTCAGGATATTATGCATCCTGATAATGTGCCCCACATCATCACATACTCTTCACCATGCTTAGAGATAGGCCTTTCTATAAAATCATCTCTCAATGCAAATCAAACCAGGTATTAGTCTAACTGAAATAAAACCATGCCTATCTCTAAGCATGGTGAAGAGTATGTGATGATGTGGGGCTATTTTAATTCTAAAGGCCAAGGGAACTTTATCAGGATGCATAATATCCTGAATCAGGAAATAACTGGCCTTTACTGCCTGCCTCTATGGGAATTTAACATCATGACCCTGTATTTTAAATAAGGTCAACTGCATGTAAACTTTTGAGCACCACTGTAGTTCTGCTCACAGTTAAGTAGGTAGTCCATAATGTGGCCCACGGCTAAAAGAGTGTGGCCATATGTGACCCACACAAACTCAGAATTTGGTCTGAGTAATCAGACTTAAATGTGTCCTCAATGCGCCTGGGTGCATTCCCACTTGTACCTAGAGCTGTCCACTTGTGATTGGATCACTCAGATCAGATTTTAATACCAGGTGGAAATGGGGTACCTGATGGAACCATTCACTCTTCCTGTGGTGAGAGTAAATGGAGCAGCCTTTCACAAACAATAATTCCTTGAGGGACCCTTTCTTTCCTTCTCCTCCTCACCTGTGAGCACTGGCTTTTCATTTGTTTTATTTACATAGCAGCCTTTATGAGCTTTCATCAGCGGGTCTGCTTATATGGGAAACTAATGGCTTTGCTGAGCTATAATTTGAAAATGTGTGTGCATGCTTGTTTGTGTGCATTTGTGCATTCATCCATATATTTTATGTGGGTATATCCACCCATAGCTTTGTATCTGTGTGTGTGGGTGGGTGTGTGCTGTCTATCTTGAGAGAGAAAATCTCTTCTTATGAAGGCATGTCTTTTTTTGTCTATATAACCCTCCATTTCGCTTTTCACTATCTCCTTCCTTTTATTCTCGACCTTTTCTCGCCATCTGTGCCTCTGTTTTCATTACTACATTGCTCATTGATTATCCATCATCACTAAGGCACCACTATAAGTTATGCTGGCTAAATACCAGTCTTCAATTTTGTTTGAGAGTCTTTCTACTAAATGGTTTTATGTAACACTGCTATGTGTCTGTGTCTCTGTTTTCCTGTGTGGTTAAAAGTTTGTATTTTACAGCCTATTATGTTTTTATATTGGTCATAATATGTTGCCAATTTCTTGAGAAAGACCTGGCAGCAGACAAGATGGCAGACTAATGATACTACAACCACAATGATCATTCATATACAGAAAATTACATTGCAACAGGTGAAAGTGGTTCTTTGCAGTTTCTGACTCTGATGCTTCTTTCCTTTTCTTTTTTGTTATTATAAATTCATTGCTGCAAAAATAGCCCATGAAAGTAGGAATAATTATCTCACATTATTCATTCATGCATTAATATGAATTATTATTATAAGTTATTGGTTATTGGTTGTTGGTTTTAAGTTCAGACACAGTGGTGTTTGTATGTGCAGGGATGTCGGTGCGTGTGTGTAGGCCTAGTTGTTGCTCGTACTGAAATTAATAGACAGACAGACAGAGAAACTTGTCATGGCCTGCCTCCATTCACCCTGGCGCCTGGCCTGAGCTATCTTCTAACGTTACCTGCACCCAAACCAAAGTTTGACCAAGTGAGTGCTAGCAACTTAGCTGCAACTATCGTTATTCGAGATGTCAAAAAAGTTATGCATCAAAGACAATTACCAGATATGCCAATAGAAGCGCACATATTACAAATGTACAAGTTTGGCAAAGTATGATTGCCAGACCTTTTCCATTACGTATACACTACCGTCAAAATTCTGGGGTCACTTAGACGTTTTCATTGCACTCCATTATAGACAGAATGCCAGCTGAGATCAGTTGCATGTTTTTTTTGTTTTTTTAAAATTATATCAGATTAATGAACAGAATGTGCCTTTGGAACATTGGATGAATGGTTGTTGATAATGGGCAATGTAGATATTGCATTAAATATTTGTACAGGCCTCGCGTGCCTCCAGCCCATTAGCAAGCCGCCAGCCCTCTAGCGAGCGAGCAAGATAACTAATTACCCGACCGCCCACCCAATAAGTTGCGTAAATATAACTTAATGTTTCATCCACACATTCTTGTCACAACGTAGGAAATCCGAGTGCTCTCACCAGATGAGTGACAACTTTGTGCGACTCATTATCTGTAACAATAACCAGTGGCGCAAGAAGACATGTTGGGTGGAATTAGCAAGCTAACCTGCAGAGATAGAGGATACCCTCTACATTGTTACAGATTTTAACAGGAATTTTGATGTAGCTACTCATTCATGTAATCATGTGGCAATCATAACTAGCAGGGTCAGCAGGAGTGCTTGCATAAGTGTTTGATTATGGTATGGTTTTGCTAAGGCCCATTGTTTTGGATATACACTCAGCTATCAAATATGAGTTAAAAATGCAGGTGTCTACCTACTTTGACCCATGCAGTGCATGTTGAGCTTCAGTCTCGTAAATCATATTTTTAATGTAGGTTGTAGATTTCAAGTAATTAAAGTGCATATATTATGCTCATTTTCAGGTTCATAATTGTATTTAGAGGTTGTACCAGAATAGGTTTGCATGGTTTAATTTTCAAAAAGAATCATCTTTTTGTTGTACTGCAACATTGCTGCAGCTTCTCTTTTCACCCTGTGTGTTGTGCTCTCTGTTTTAGCTACCGAGTGAGGCATCACAGTTTTATTCCATCTTTGTTGGGAGTTGCACATGCGCAGTACCTAGGTAAGGACTACTAGCCAGTCAGAAGCAGAGTTTGAGGGCGTGCCACACTAGCAGCTAGGCGAGCTTCATAACGTGTGTTACAAAGTGACGCACATTTGTCACGGAAGTAAATGCTATACTACAACAGAGCTGTTTGGAGCAGTTTGTGAACAGTGTTTTCTGTTGGAGATAGTAAGTCTCTTTAGGGTGGACTTTGGGCTTTTTCACTTTGTAAACCTATTACATTCACAAAAAAGATATATAACACGATGAAGGAAAGGGAAAAAGCCAAAACACATAACATGAGCATTTAAGTTTAACAGTACAAAACAAATCAGAAAAGAATTGTTCTGGCTTCACTTGTTGTTATTCACATATTTTACTTTAATTTGCAAGTTAATAGAAAAAAATGGTTCTACATTTTTAAGAAGTTCAAAAGCCCTAATGTTACGTAACTTCCTATATACAAACAACCAACCATCGTGGTTGACGTCCAGCAAGGTTTTCTTCAATTTCTTTGATTTATGGAATGTCAGTTCACCATGTTTTCATATATGGTTATTTTACAGTTTACAGTTAACTCAGCAAGCAGCACAGAAATAAACAGACACATTTATGTTGTGGGAGAAATAACACTTCCACCACCTTTGCTCCCTTCTCTCCCTGTTTAACACCCTCTGTGCCCCCCTTGGGCTAAACAGAAATAGGTCCAGCTTAGGGCCATAATTGGTCTTGATCCTTCGGCTGCAAGGCATATTCCAGCGGTGGGTCTGGATGGGGCGCTTGTTATGTGTGAAAAGGTGGCAGGGGAATGCCTGGCTAGTAATTAACAGAGTGCAAGGGACTGTGGAGGAGGAAATTTAAAAGTGAATGGGGGAGGCCAGTTCATTCTGTGGCTCTGCTCTGCCTCTCTCTCCGCCTCCTCTGTTTCTCATCTATTCAGTCTCGCCCGTTAGTGGAGCTGATGGGTTTATAGAGATTTTCACACTTTTGGAAGTCTGGCTGGCATTGTGAATTTGTTTTTCACTTGCTCCCCATTTCGCGCCCCTTTGCCCCTTAGCCCCGCCACACACAAACATGCTCCCCAGCGTCATTTGTTTTTCACTCAAGCGCTGTCTCGTTCACTCAGTTTCATTTGGTTTTTCATTTTTAATGAGCATGGCCATTGGAATAATCCTGCCAAATAAAGGAAGAACAAGAAAGGCAAATATCAAAAATTTGCATCCATACTTATAATAATAGCATTAATAATAAAATGATATACAACTTTATTACACTAAAGTAACAATCTGATCTTCAGTATAGCATACATGTAAAGGGTTGTTCATTATATGTTTTACAGATATTCTGTTACCTGAACATCAGGGAAACTATAGCATGTTAAGTTTTATGGGATGATGTTCCTTTGCCATTGGCAATCCTGAACTTTTCTTGATTATGCAGTGAAGAAAATTTACTTTTATTGTCATGTTCATCAGCAGAAGACTCTAACTGTAGAGGAAGAAGCATATCTCTGACTATGGTGACCGCATCTTCACTCGTCTCTGGCTAGCCATATCTTACTGTGTCATTCTGACAGACTGAAGGACTCACTCACTCACCCACTCAATCACTCATGATCTCACTCGGCAAAGAGTTAAGTCTCTGTCCTGTATAGATTTAGTCTACAGTGTTTCCCATGGCTGAACTGTCTAAACAAAGAGAATAATTGAATATACTGGAGCGCAGAACACATAAATAGCACAATAACATTGTGGAATGATGGATGTGATACAGTTATGATACAAACAAGTGTGTGCATTTGTGACCCCTTGTGAATAGTAAGCTTATTTTTGCTTTTTCAAAAGTTGCTGAGTTATCGCTTGAGAGCCTACATATGTTGTCTATAGTAGGCAATGGACAACAGACACACAAATACACAGAAACTCTCTACACACATAAACATGTTTCCCCTTAACTACATAGTTTTTTTCACTCAGTTGCTTGCAAACCAAGTGCTTATTTCTTTTTAATTAAAAAAGCTTTATTGGCAAGCAAATTCATAAACAAAATTGCAAATAGCAATGAAGTACAAGGCTGTTAAATATTAGCATATTAGTAATGCATGTTTCTCTAAGCTTACATTGTTCAGGACATCTGTAAAAACTCCAACAACAACTCTTGTTGTCATGTTGGCTTCTTGTGAAAAATACATTTGGAGGTATTTGTTTGCTTACACATCTGAAATATAAAATAATCTGTATTTACTGCCTTCAGCTACAAACTTAATTTATATCCACTGCATACCTTTGACTGAAACGTTAACAAAATAGTGTGCATTCTGGTGCAATTGTGTGCGTGTGTAATAGTATTATGTAAGCCAGACAGCAACAAATTGCTGTTTGTGTCTGTTTTCCCTCTAGATACTGTACACTAGAGTTGTAGTATGCCAGTAATTCCAAAAGCCCTCTCCTCTGCAGCCAGACCAGGTCCAGACTAAACACGTTTGTTTGAGAAGCCTGTTTACACTGTTTAGGCAGACAGACAGACAGGAAGTGGGCTAAGCGATGAGAAGCTCCCCAACAGCCCCAGAGATAAATGGACGCGTTGCTAAATGAAGGAAGGAGAGGCCTCAAATGAGCCATTGCAGGGAAGTACCCGTTATGGGATTTGAAACACTTTCCCAAGGTGTATGTGTGTACAAAAAATAGAGAGAGAGTGTGTGTGTGTGTGTGTGTGTGTGTGTGTGTGTGTGTGTGTGTGTGTGTGTGTGTGTGTGTGTGTGTTTTGATATGTCTGTTCATGTGCAAGCATGTGTCTGCTTGTGGGGTTCTGGGGGTAACAGGTGGGAGGTATGCCATGTCCTGGTTAACAAGAGTGTTATTGTGTTGTTCTGTCCTGCATGGCTGACCGTCAGCTGTGCGGGGTCATCCTCCTTCCCCCTTAACCCCGGAACACTAACACGCCAGCTACGCATGCCCGCACACACATAACACACACACACTTTTCAGACTCACACATACGGACTCAAGGACACACCCAATCACGCACACACAAACAGGTTCTGTTATGCATCAGCTGGTGGCCTATAATTGAAATGGGACATGATCAGTGATATTTGGTGGCCCGATGCACCCCAGTGAAGAGGCATCTGCTCTCTTTTTTCCCTGCCACAGAGCTTTTCAAGGCTACAGCCAGCGTGAGACATGGCTTGAGAGGTTCACACACACACACACACACACACACACACACACACACGCACACGCACACACATACACACACACACACACTACCCCTCCCTGCTGCACACGTACACATAGCTTCCCTAAGTCACTCACACACAGTGCCCTGGGGCTCTTTTGCAGTTCTGTAACACTAGCCAATGACAATACTCCCTCAACTGCTTGGCTGTTTACTTTCTGAAAGAGTTAAAGCCTCCCACTTAAAGGATTACCTTACGCTGCCCTGAACCCCCTGCCCTCCCTGCCCTGTGCTCTCACTTTAGCACAACATTCACACACACATTTACACACAGATGCAGGCCTGTGCATATATGCACATCCACAGACACATGAATGAACACACAAGTCCAATGCCGGTCTGACAGCCACACAAAGACAGGGAAAAAAACAAAACGCAGTAGTCCACTGATGCAGAACTTTGTCCCAGCTCTACTTTAATCTCTTCTTCTCTCTACCTGCCACTGGCTTTTTTTACCAGGACAATAAAGAGCTGTCAGGAATCACACATCCCTCTGGTCAGTTCTTCATTAATTTAACCAAGAGGTTGAATTTTATTTTGCTGTTATGCAGCGTGCCATTTCACATCAACTCCCTGTACTTTCACTGCCATATATCTTTTACATTACTTGTTTTTTCATTTAAACTCAAGAATTTTTTTAAATTTTGGTAACACTTTCTGGAGGTGATGTCTATAATGCATTATAAGCACATTCATAAGATATTATAATGCATCTATAAGGCTTTATAAAACTCTTTATAAATGGTAATAATCATACATGACTAATAAAGTTTATAAAGTTTTATAAGTGGTGGACATAATGTATTGTAAGTTCAACATTCATAATGCTCTTTACCTTCATAGCAAAGTTTTTAGACAATGCATTATTGCAATTAATGCAACTACCATAACTTAAGATATTTATAAAGACACAGAGAACTGCTTTTACTTATAAGAGATTATAAATTCTAAGTTTCTGAAATTAATAATGACGTACAAACATCAATAATACACTACAGCATGACTTTGTGAGCTTTGAGAAAAGTGACACATACACTGGAGCAGTTTTCTACGTGTGTTTATAACTAGCTAATGTTATGGTAGTTATAATGTGCTGTATAACCATAGACTGTATAATACTATGTATATGTTCAAAGCATCCGGTTTGGCAAAGTGCTGCAAATGCGGAAGTGCCTTAAACCTGCATTGTATCTGAATTCCAGCAGGGGGCGAAACGTGCGGTTGCAAAAGGAAGTCGGTTTCTGTAGAAGTCTATGAGATAGTGACCCACTTCTCACTCCTCCTTCATTCCTCCCTCTATTCTAAAATCGTCACATCCACAACCAGGATGGCTATGCCCGTAACTGCCAACCCAACGACTCATAGCAGATCTTCACAAACCAATGGGTGACGTCACACATGCTCTGTCCATTAATATTATACAGTCTATGTTTGTAAGCCAGGACTCCAAGTCACTTTGACATGGAGGTAAAAAGCATAATGAATGCGGAACTTATATTGCATTATGTCCATCACATATAATTAGCATTGTTAAGTTGTCATGCATGATAGATAGATAGATAGATAGATAGATAGATAGATAGATAGATAGATAGATAGATAGATAGATAGATAGATAGATAGATAGATAGATAGATAGATAGATAGATAGATAGATAGATATTTATTGATCCAAAGAAAAATTGGCACACGTACACCATTCACACAACACAGAATATAAATATAAATGAGATACTAGGAAAAATATACATACATACAATATACATGAAATAATAATAATAGGAATAAAATAAAAAAACAAATAAATGAATATATACAGGATGGGAAAACCAAAATGTGCAACTGCTTAAATAATATGCTAAAATGTATGGCAAATGTAAATAAACCAACAGCAGTACAGTAGTGTGGTGTCTAAAAAGTCTTATCTAGCACCCAGTGATGACATGTTAAAAAGTGTTATTACCTGTGGTAGGAAGGATTTTCTGTAGCGGTCCGTGCAGCATTGAAGCTGTCGGAGTCTCTTTGAGAAGGAGCTCCTCTGTTGGACCAGTGTGGGGTGGAGAGGGTGGTCTGGGTTATCCATGATAGATAACAGTTTGTTCAATGACCTCCTCTCCACCACAGCTTCAAATGTGTCCTGTTTGCATGATAATGAAATCATGAGTTTAATAAAGCATCATACATGCATTATAATGTCTTATGAGAGTTATTATAATGCATTATAAACATGGCCTTCGGAAAAAAGTGTTTCTATGACATTGATTTAGTCCTGCAATGTGATCTGAAGGTCTCATGGTAATTCAGGGAGTGGAGTCCCACCACTCTTACTCTCTCTTTCTGCACTCTGAAGTGAAGCTCAAGTGGTCTGACACTCTCCAACTTTTTTACAAAGCACCCCTTCCTGGGTTGGGCGGAGCAATCTAAGAGCAGAGGCGGGGACGGGGAGTCGTAACTGATGGACTTGTTTACTAACAGTCCTGTGCTGCTTCTTGTAAGGCACTGTATGGCTCTCTGTATGAATCATTGTGTTCGAAGCAAAGGGTAAGACGTGGAGTGATAAGGCCAGAGGCGTGTCAGTAGCCACTTGCTGACTTAGCATTTGTGTGTGTGTTGGTTTGTACGGGCAGGTGTGTGCTCTGAAGCCGTGTCCATCGACACATTCTCAGAGCCTGTTGCGTGCTAGAATGCCCTTTGTATTAAGAATTTCTATCATTTATGAGCTACGTGCTGGTCTGTTGTCAGGGGGTTGTTACTCTTATCTACTCTAGTAGCCTCTTGTCTCCTGGCTGAACAAAAGCCACATAAAGGTCTGGCGGATTCAGGCTGTGAGGCCGTCCAGTACCCTCTTAATTATGGCTCTCATAAGGCAGGAAATGCCAGGCTTATGGGGGTAGCAGGCTCAGCACTGTGGCACGGAGATGTCTGTTTTGCTCTAATCCACCTCCTTGGATAAACATTCAACAGGGATTGAGCCACTTTGCACATCTATTTGTAGCAACACAGTGGGGACTACATTGATACAGATGGACGAAGATACCCTAATATTTGCTCTGTCAAACAGTGACATGTTTATAATATCACATTATCAGTCAACTTTTGCATCATTCACACAGGTAGTGTGCATTTTATTTTACATGACCCATGCTATTCTTTTAGCACACATTTGGCATACTTTACTTACTTTAAAACACACATCCATCTAGGCACCAGCACACAGTTGCACAAAGTCACTCACACACACCTACTGTGGGAGGCCCCCTAAATTAACATAATGTCATGCCTGCCCTTGGAGAATCCAGTAGACAGCTGACTACTGGAGCTTATGAGAATGCTCAGTTGTCAAGAGGGAAGAATTTACATGAAGGTCCAGCTTCTAGTTTATGTGCTATGAATGATCCCCACGTGCCAGCCACTGCACATGGTATGTGCATGTGTGTGATCTGGGGTTACGTTTGTGTAATAGTGTAACATGTGTGCTTATGGCACTTTTTAACCATGTATGAGGGTGTTTATGAGTCCTGTCTCCTTCTGTGTTTGTCTGTTTGTGTCTCTGTGTTATATTTATGTATCTGTTGCATAATCGAGCACCCTTTATACTGCCTTTTCAAGTGAGTGTGTGCGTGTGACAAAAGGAAGACAAACGACAGCCAAAGAAAGCCTGATCCCGCAAGGACTCAACAATCTGTAAGATGTTGCTTTTCTGACCTTGTGCGATATGTGAACACACAACCTGTTCAGAGTTTAGCTACTGCAGCATGAGGAAATATGGAGTGGAAACTTTTCAAATAATGGTATTTGTCAAGTAGGTAATCCATTGTACTGTCTTCTTTAGAGGTCACTGCATGGACCGTGTAAGACCCTGCCTTTCTTCCCCTTTGTAACTGGCCAGAGTGACATTTGAGATATTCATACTATCCATTTGAAAATGTAAAAGGAAAACCTGGGAAATATTTGTATTTGACGTTAAAGAGTTAAATTACTGCATCTCATGATCCAGCAGGATTTGGAATAAATTCAGCTGGCCAAGAGTCATTTATTGCAACATAGTTGTGAAGCTAAATCTTAAGCCAAAAGCTGAAAACAAATACACATTTACTATCAGTATTTGTTTTTTAAAGAACAGGCCTAATATATGGTAGCAACAGATATGCCCAAAGGCCATGCTGTCACAGGCGATATGTTTTGTTCCAGGGTCACTTATTTTCCAAGAGGTGTGTGAAATAGCACTGACCCTACAAAACCCCTGGCACTGAAGTATGGCATGTCACAGGCCAGGGCTATAACATGGAACACACACACACACACACACACACACACACACACACACACACCTTGCATATCAACAGGTGGCTACTGTGGATGGTGCACGTGTTGTGTGAGAGTCCCATTCATGGACACACTGCTACTTATCACATAAACCCTGAAACACTGGACATTCCCCAAGAATATAAGTCAAAAGTTTAGCAAACAGTATTTGAATGAAACTGTAAATATATTTGTAGTAAATGCAGGGTTTGTTAATAGCCAACATTGTACATTGCTTAGAAACATTGCTCAAACTGTATTTTTGTCTCGATAATTAAGTTATTTCCTGGAGCATCGCCTGATGAACGAGCACAATGCTCTTCCAGAATTGGAGTTATGGAGGAAGGTTGGAGGTTTTTATATGTTGTCATAACAAGGTCATAATGTTTACTCAATGAAATGGCCTTCCCAGAATGACTGGGGATTCCAAGAAGCTTCCCTTTTGCAAGTCTTTGCCATTTCATCAGTTACTGACCACTAGCTTCCCATGTCACTGTCCCTCTTCCAGTGTCTCTGTAGGCATTGCATATCTACTTGCAATGCATGGCAGACATTAAGGCAGACAATAGAGTGATAGATCGAGAATTTTCCTATTAAGTTATATTTGAAAATTATCTAACCTGAGTCCGACCCAAGCCTGAAGCCGCAAAAAAACAGTCCCAACCCAAACCGAGCCTGGAAAGGGTCAGGGTTTTTTTTCGGTCAGGTTTGTCCCAGAGGACAATACGGCTAGGTACATAGATGAGTTAAATGACCTTTCGTAAGTTATGAGTCAGTCCTCATACAAGCGCAACCCTCCCATTCCCCCAACCACCTCCACTTTACCTAGTGACTCAACTTCCCACCTCACTCCGTCTTTCTTACCCTCACTTCACCCAACTGTCTCAACTGTGCCTCCCTTCAGACAACAGGCCATTTCCGCTCTCTTCCCTACTCAACAAATATGTTCTTTGGAGCCTTTCCCAGAATACTTTGGCATGCACCCATGCCCACTCCCAATCTGCTCCCTTGCTTGACACCGATCCAGAGGACAGCAAGGGGGCAGTGAAGGTGACGTGGGGTACACCCATATAGTTACTGTGCAGTCATGGCGCAACAAACCCTTGAGAAAGAAATAGAGACAAGGAAGGAGGAAAAAAAGTGAGGGAGGTAGAGAGATTTACGTCATGCCCTCTTCAGTGTAACATGGCATTACTGTTTGGACGTGGGGTTTTTGCCCCTGCTGAAAAATATCCACCCTTGGTCTCTTTGATGGAAAATGTGACTCTGCCTAACCATCGCTGTGATCTCATGAACAAGTGATGAGAGGCTGGATGAGAGAGAGATGAGAGCACGATGGGAAGGGGTGAGAGAGGAATCAGAGACAGATGGGTTGGGGAGGTGGAAGTGGAGGGTGAGACAGGGAGGGAGAGAGAAATATGGTGAGGATAGGACATTATGGGTCAGCATGTGACTCATCTTTGGTCTTACGCTCATGAACCCATAAACAGTGATGTTCTCAAATGGAAACGCATTTGGAGTTGGGAGACATTTTGTCTTGATTGTTTAAAGTTAAAGCTGTTGTACCTAATGCTCTAACAAAAGACACAAGTTTAAAGAGTTAAAAACAGAGCTTTTGTAATCAGACAAAGAGAGGTAATGATGTGTGTATGAGTTCCAATACCCTTCGAATGTGCTGTTTCAGTGTAGTTTACTTCAGAGACTTAAAGGAAAATTCCAGTCGATTTCAACATGTAGCTCTTATACTGCGAGTGCTTCGGAGCCATCTACAAACTACAACACCGAAGAGAGATACAAGCATATTTTCAAAAATAAGTAATAAGTAAGTGCTGTAGTTCTACTAGCAGGAGACAAGTCATAATTTCGTTAAATTTGGAGACACTACTTTATGTAATCATTAAATTAATAGCCTACATATTTTAGTTTTATCTCTTTTCTGTGTTGTAATTTGTAGACAATCCCTAAGCTCTCTAACTGCCGTCTCAACACAGGTACTAAACACAGCTGAATTAGCACAGATTTCATGCATTTCTTTCACATCTACAGCAGTCAGATTCACTGTGTTCACACGGACTAAATCATTGCCCATGGGTAGGCACTTTTCATGACTTTTTGAACATGCTAAGAGGCTAAAACACATTTAAAACTTGCCCTGTTTAAGCCTGTTGGGTGCTAACTCTTGCAGGAGGATAACACGATGTAGGCAGCATTGATTGTTATCATTTTTCTCTCTACTGACAGCACTCCAAATTTATAAACAACAGAGCTACGTGTTGAAATTGACAGGAATTCTCCTTTAATACAGGGGCCATTGTTTCTTTCCACTTGTGCACACCTTCAGAATCATTTAGTTAACATTTATCATTATCATTCAACTGTCACCCATTTACTAAACGAGTTACAAGTAGTTGACATTAATCAGAAGTATACTTTAAAGGGTGTTCCTCAGCAAACTTCTCCTTTCATTGCCCCTGACTCCATATTTTCATCCCTCTCTTAGTTCATCAGCCCCCTGTTTGTCCTCTCATCCTCCCTCACACACACCACTTTAAAACTGCTTTCTAAGGCTTGAGCAATCTCCCGGTAATAGTGTTTTTAAGTGGCCTGTTTGCATAGAGGGTCTACGGAGAGAGAGCCTGTGATCGAGCCAGTGACTAAGTGGGGCTTGTTACAGTGACTGAGCTCATATTCAGAGGCCAGTCATCCACTGGGGGACTGGCTGCTACTGTAGTCTGGCTGTGGTCTCCGAGCTATCACCAGCCAACACAGTTGTAGCAGTCTCCTGTAATGCGACACATGGGGATTTTTCAAAGCGTGACGGCTATGAAGCATACTTGTACCATGTATACTATTTGCAGCAGTTAATGCGGTGTGTGTGTGCGTGTGTGTGTGTGCGTGTGTGTGTGTGTGCGTGTGTGTGCGTGTGTGTGCATGTGTGTGTATGTGTAAGTGTGTGTGCGCACGCATTTCTGTCTGTCCCTGGGTGTGTGTGAGAAATAGCACTTTTTTTTGTCTGCATGTGTGTGTTAAATGTATGCACACACATTTGTGGTCGCATAGTAAACATCCTTTCTCTGATTTGGTTGTTACCACAATAAGTCCACCTGAGTGCCCCTAAATAATTATTAGTCCTCTCCCTTCATCTCTGCTTTAGATTTCTTTTTATGGTTTCTTTCAAATTTTTAGTGAAGTTATTTGCTTTTACTTGGCCATTGATAAAAGCTCCATTAAAGCAGAGTGACTTTGATGCAGAGGAGAGGAACCCTTGGCAATGAGCCTTGATGAGACAGCCAGCCGGCCAGCCAGCCAGGTTTTCATTAGATGAATGCTGTGTGGGACTCAAGCCAGATAAAATGGGCGCCAACATACTGGAGCCAACCAATATAGTTATAGCAAGGTGCTCTCTATTTTACTTCCTCTACGTCACTGTCTGTCTTTGTCGAAATCACTGTCTGTGTCTCCATCTCCATCTCTCTCTGTATAAGAGAGAGAGGGTAAGGCTAGCCCGAACAGCTTCCATGCCCTTTGCAAATCAACATACCCACAGCAGTGATTTCCATAAAGATGTCTTGGCCCAGCTTTGCTTAAGAATAGGTCGACTGAAATAGGTAGCTTAGTGGTAAATGTCAGAGAGAGATCCAAGAGGCAGAGAAACAGCATGAGAGAGGAGTGTTAAAAGAGAGAAAAGGTGCAAAGACATGGCATGCAAAACTATGAAAGGTTCCTGACTAAATTGCAGCTGTTGACATAACCATAAGATTTGAAGTACACACTTGCAGTCAACAGCTATTCTTAAACAGTTTTTGGATTTATATTTATTATATTTGCTGCACAGAATATGTTCTGCTGTCCATTTGCTGGACGGTCAGTTTATGTAAGAGCCGATTGTCCTGCATTAGATGCAGTTTGCCAGAATTATATATATCTGTACTTGTCAGAGGGAATAACATACTAAATAAGAAGGACATTCAACATCAAGCCTCTTAAATGACAAATTAAAAATATTAACATCCTTGCTTAAACAGAGCCAGACTTTCAAGAATTTCTGACGTGCATGCTTGTGCATTAGCAAAGGTCAGTGCACAGACTCTATGAAGGGCAGCTGTGTTATTCCAAGGCCAGTCTTTAGCTAGTCGTTATCATTTTGCCCCCAGACCATGTAGGATGCCCTGCATTCCCACAGATAATAATAGCTGTAGAGAGATGTGTTGAAGAGTACAGCTGGGCCATGACTTTTCGCGTCCGTCTGGTGACCGGTGGCCGCACGCCATTTAAAATGACATCCTGGCAGTCTGCACAAGGCTGCTGTTTTGCATAGACATGATTTTGAGAAGATTAAAAACATTAAACATGTAATTTGAAATGAGTTCATGTGTGACAAAAAGTAGTAATTGTCATTTGGCATCACATCTGCCTTGTGCCAGAAATACTGTGATGAAAAATCCACAAAATCTACAATGTTAGTTAATGACATATTGCCTGACAGCACTGAGATAATACTGCATGGACATAAAATTAAAAAAGGTGTCATTTACCGGTCACTCCTGTGGGACTGCTTATTAGGCCTTTAATGTTCAGCTATTTTGGATCTTGCATTCCTTTATAGGGGCCCCTCGTCCTTAGCTTGTCAAAGACATGACCCCAAGGACTAAATGATCCAGACACAGTAGCATCTATTCACCTATTTGGTTTATACACCAATGTAGCGTGTATGTGTGTTCATACCTGCGCGAATGCTCACTCTTACAGTATATGTGTTCAAGCAGTAGATATTATGAATATTTACAACATCTACCTGTATGTTGAGTGAGCCTGTTTGTGTGCATCTGTGTATTTGGCATGGCAAATCCTCTCACTGATTGTTTTAACTTCTGTTTGTGTGTGTGTGTGTGTGTGTGTGTGTGTGTGTGTGTGTGTGTGTGTGTGTGTGTGTGTGTGTGTGTGTGTGTGTGTGTGATGCGATAGATACAGTAGCTGATATCTATCGGGGCGTTAAGCTGATTAGTGTGAACTGTGGCCAGGTTCATTTGCATACGTTTCTTATCTCATTAGATTGGTATCAGCCTCTCTCACCATGCAAGGCCTCGACCGGGATGTCTTCGTACCTCGCTCTGTAAGCACACACACACAAACACAATCACCCCTGATGCCGCTGGCTAACAACAACACTAATGTGTAACACCAGCCAAGAAGTGCTGGCTCCTCATCTCCTCTTGTCACTAGCACTACTACACCGCTGTCACGGAAACACATCATGTCTTCTCCTCGGGCTCTCCGTGTCCCTGGTCTTATCAAGGTCATTAACTTCTCTTGCTACCGTTTTACACCCTCACCCTTTTTTCCTTTGTTTATCTAAAAAATACTGAATCTCTGTGTAATTTCAAAAGAAGTTCAAGATTTTGCATAGTAAATTACTACCGATTATAAAAAAAAAAGGTTGCTTTATAGATGTATCTAGACTATTCTAAGAGGACTACTGAATTGCCAAACTAATCCATTAAGTTCAGTTTAGATCATTCCAAATAATGATTGCTTTCATGAGGACATAAAATAAAGTCAGACTTTATTTACTCGGACATCTCACTCATTAACCATCCATGTGGCAGCCAGTCTGTAGGAACAAATGGTGACTGTATCATTTATAGGGATGCTAATTTGTATTTTCTTTCTGAACGATAGCTAACCCTCGTTAACCGATCATTAACCATTCAACGACAAGCAGGCAACAGAGTCCGAGTTCATCCATCCAATACTCCCGGACATATTTTCGGCACTTCACATCTGCGGACAACTGTGGACTTGTACCAGTCGCGTAGCCACAATGCTGCGTGCATTGTCGTGGACACATGAAGACACTTTCCTAAAACCGCTTGACCGTCCGTTTGACCAACACAAGTCAAGCATTTGTCCGCAGAGCAAATATCCAAGCTCGTCTACAACGCATCCACCTGTGAGGTTGGCAGCTGTGTGTCCGCCTGGCACACTTTGTGTGTAGGATGGCCGATGTAAATCTCCAGTCCTAATCCATATAGTGGCATGTGTCAGGTAGCTCTCTGCTGTGAGCGCTATTCAGCAGCGCGCCACAAACTCAGCAGAAAAAAAGAGTTTAAAATACAACTCGCTAGTTAGCACTAGCAATGACTTAACTGATGGTATTAAGCAGTCAACATTTTTATTAATGCTGAGTATCATGGAGCTTTAAGGTTTATTTCAAATTGCAGACCACTCACTCATCACTGCACATTTTACTCCACAGTGAATATGCCCGTTACATATCCAATTTTCTTTCTTTTAAACAGAGTACTTATGGTTTGCGGTCCCAGAACATTATTTCATTGAATGTACCTCAAGCCCGGACAGAGTTGTTCAAAAAGGCTTTCATTATGTTTGTTGCAACTTCTACTTGGAATGACCTACAGAAAACACTCACACTACAGTGTCTAATTTCATGTTAAAACCTTAGAATATGAGTCCATTCACACGTTCAAATGTTTTAATTAATGGCACTTTTATTTAATTGAAATTGACTTGAGTTGTCTTTGCCTCTTTGTGTTTGTTTTGTGACTGTAAATTGTTTTTAGGTCTCTCTTGAAAAAGAGATTTTACATCTCAATGAGACTAACCTGGTTAAATAAAGGTTAAATAAAAAAAATATATGTTGTGATATATATGGTTAATGGTTAAATCGTTAATAATTAACATCCCTAATCATTTACTTTCCCATAAATGGCCTTTGCCTTGTGTTTTGGAAAACATGTTAATCTTGTCTATTGAATGCCCATGGACATTTATTGAAGAACACGCTGACCATTAGACTATCAAAAACTCATGCATCAGGATGACTCTTTATGAGTACTGCACTCTTGACATGTTTATTGACATGTTAACCGTCTTTTGCCATGCGCAAAAATAAGACAACAACTACTTCCTGTGAGATTAATAGTTTCACATTTCAACATGAAACAATCCTTCAGCTCGTGTCATAGTGGCAGCCTTGTGACTTTGAATCATTTGAAGAGAGTCCAGCTTTCACTAACTACCACTTGTGTGGTTTTGTCAGCCTACGCTGATGTTTAAAGATGCATCTCCCAATGCTACTAGATCACTTTTTATTTACTATCATGCCTTACATACCAGGGACAACATTAACACTTTGTTTTATGAGTTCTGTCAATGCCGCCCTGCCTGTGGAAAAAACAGTTCATTGTTCTCATTTATCTATCAAGTGCTTGTCCGCCTTGAGTGAGTGGACCCGCACCAAGTGCTTGTATCATTACTGTTCAGTTATCTTCTGTCCATATTTCCAATTTCAGGCTGGACCAAGGATACTGATGGAGACCTACTTTATATCATTATCTGGGCAGCCAGTGGAGACATAGAGAGGTCATATTCATTTTTAGAGTTAATAATGCAAGCTACAGTGTGCTGAGGATAGCATATGTCTTCCAATAAAAAAATTAGTATAGCTGAATTCATAAACAAGGCACAATTAAAGTGTGATGAGTAGAAGGAGATCTTAGCTGTGGTCTTAGTATTAGCAACTGATACAATAGGGAGAGAAAATCACCTTATCACTTTTCTTCCATCAAAGAATACAGAGCATTTAAAACGGTTCGTGACAAGTTTAAGCACGTTCACCTTATGAATGGGAAGAAAAGAACATGAGATAAGAGTATTAGTGGGGGGAGCAGAATAGTTAATTGGCTTAGAGCAATTTTCACAATAACCTTAGTATTCTCGTAATATTTCCCCAAGTGTTGTTTATCAGTTTTATGTCATTGTTTGCACCATAATTTGTGTGAAGAACAAAGTGAGCACAAGATCGAATGTGATCTGAATTCTGTATGCATTGTCTGATTATCAAAACCATGTTACTCTTTATTTGCAACCAGAATGTCTGCTAACAGTACAAAATATGTTGTCAAGCTAATTTATTTTGCAAGTCACTCAATCTGATGGACTTCAAACAATTATATATAACAATATATAACAATTATGTCATTATATCATACGTGACCTTGACCTGATGGTTGCTGTGTTGTCTGGTCTCCTGCCCTTCACTCAGTTTGAGCCAAACAAACTGAACACTGTATAAGGCCAGTACCATGTGGGACATTACTGAAAGGAACACCGTGTTAGACAATCAATCTTTAAATGCTGTCACACAGCTGGTGTCAAAGGGGTTCAATGTACTCCTCAGCGGTGGAAAGTAACTAAGTTCAGTAAGTCACGTACAAGTACAATTTTGAGGTTCTTATACTTTACTTGAATATTTCCATTTTCCGCTACTTTATACTTCTACTGCATTACATTTTACAGGTAAATAATGCACTCTTTACTTCACCACATGTATTTAAAAGCTTAGTTTACAGATTCATCATTAAGAGAAAATATAGTCAACTTGATGACGATGATGATGATGATGATGATGATGATAATGATGATGATGATGATGATTGATGCTGTATTTGTATGGATTAAACTACCTAGCCTTAAATAAAGTAATAAAATTAGCTTCACCTTTGCAAAATGCAACATTCAAGTGGTAAACACGTTAATGCATCAAAAACTGTAATTCCATAATATAAGTCTATTACCCCAATGGGCCATTTTGCAAAATATGCACTTTTACTTTGTAGAATATGTTGATGCTGGTACTTTTGCTCATTTACTTGAGTAGTATTTTGCATGCAGACCTTTTACTTGTAACAGAGTATTTCTACACTGTAGGATTACTACATTTGCTTCAGTAAAAGATCTGAGTACTTCTTTTACCGCTGCATGTCCTTGCCACACCATGGATTTGAATCTGGAGCATGTGAATGTATCGTCTCTGACAGGAATAGCTTTAAAAATGTAATTTCTGCACAGTTAATGTTTGGCTTTGGGACTTTTACACTGTGACATTTTCATATGGCACATTAAAATAGTTTCACAGCAATATTAGATTAAGATAATAATGTTATGGTTTCTGTAGTAATTTACCACCAAAGACTAAACAACCGCCCCAATTTGGTGATAGCTTTTTCTGTTACTTCAACTTAATTTTACACAGTTTTACAACATAACCACAAAGTGATGAATCAGTCTAGCCATCAGTCATGTTGGCCACTTCTGATGTGATGGAAGTAAAACAGGGTGCCCAGGTTTTGTCACAAGACAGTCCAACAGTTTACCTTTTAGTTATTTTTTTTGTGCTGTTACTGTTGTGCTGATGTACCTCCTCAGCGATGAAAGGAGTACATATACATGCCTGCGGGTTAACTGTTAGTAGAAGTTAGTGGAGAAAAGAGAGCTGCAGAGACAGCCCCTCACATCTCTGTTCCCTTCAAGAAGCTAATGCTTTATTTATAACACTGCACCCCCCAGGTGCACACCTCAGGTCCCTGCACAGCCCCTTCTCTTCCCCACAGGTATACGCTGCGCCTCTGCCTCGTACTTCGCTACCTAGCGCACCTTGACATGCCTTTCCTTTCAACATCCCACTCCTGCGGCTCCATATGAGAAGTTGAGGAGATAGATACAAAGACTTGGTGTGACGCACATACAATCTGCAGACTGAAGCGGTTTCACAGCCATGGTCTCCGATGTCTCGCTGCAGTTCTCTCGTGTGTTGGAGAGAAAGAACTGAATCCCCTATCCTCCAGCCCTGCTCACTCCCACCGAGCCGAAGAAACGCCACAGAGGAGAAAGAGAGGGGAAAAAGAAATATGGAAGAACACTAAGAATGAAGAAGTAGCATCGGAAGGGAGGTGAACTGAGAAGACAAAGACGTGGGAGGGGGGTTAGAGGAGAAAGGAGAGATTGAAGAAAGCATGATAAAGAGCTAGGAAATAGTGTCTCGCTCTTTTTAAACTTAGAGATGCTCAATCCCTTCTTCTCACTCCAACCTGCATTTCTGGGTCACTAGAGACATTTAAACTGCACTTATAATTAACAGCTATTTTTAAACAGGGAGGGAGAAGTGGAGCGGTGGCGAGGTACAAAAGCATTAAAATTGCCCCAGATTCGCTATTGAATAGGACACATCAAGGCAATATGCTGGCAGATCAAAGTGAGCGGAGAGAAAGGAGACAGGGCCGATCAGTGGGGATAAATTGTTCCCTTTATAATGGCATAAGAATAGACCTCTTTGCAGCTGAAACAATTTAATAACTGCATTCATTACTTATGTCCAGTCTGTCTCTCTGTCTGTCTGCTGCACAATGTGCAACTGCCTTTGCCATGCACTACCTCTCTTTGTCTCTCTTCCCCCTATCTCTTTGTGTTCCAAACTTATCACCTCATTCCTTCTCTTTCTTTACATCTTTCAGTCCTCCTTTTGTCTCTTCCTACCTCTAACCACCCTCCACCGAGTCTAGCATCCTCCACCTTTACTTTATCCTTTCAGCCATCGTCTTGCCACTACTCCTGCATGCTCCAGCAGCAGCTACAGCAGCAGAGGTTCCACTGTGCCGATGTGCTGCAGGCCCCACAATGAAGATGTGCAATGTCTGACACTCTTGGAATGAGAGCCCTAATAGAAGGGGAAGCGGTTATCACAGAGCTCCCCCAGGACCAGCCTCTGTGTGCCTGACGCTAATTATGGCGCATGCAAATGAATGTGCAGCATTAAAGTCAGGAGGACTGCCTGACTCTGTGTGTAGAGGGGTTTTGTGTCAGTGTGTGGCTTTGTTTGTGTGTGTGTGTGTGTGTGTGTGTGTGTGTGTGTGTGTGTGTGTGTGTGTGTGTGTGTGTGTGTGTGTGTGTGTGTGTGTGTGTGTGTGTGTGTGTGAGAGTGAGAGAGAGAGAGAGAGCTTGTTTGAATACTCAAAAGTGTGTGTGTCTGCACAGCAGGAACAAACCACCAGGCCAATCCCCTTTTACCTTTTCACTCCCACACTGGTTTAGATACTTACACTGATTCATTCTTTATTCTTTTATTCATTAGTATAGACTCAAGGAGCAGCCCATGCATTAAGGATTAGGATGAAGAAACAGGCAATAACACAATCTCTCTTTCGTCTCTCTCTTTAGCTTTCTCTCTCTCTCTCTCTCTCTCTCTCTCTCTCTCTATTTATCTATCTATCTATCTATCTATCTATCTATCTATCTATCTATCTATCTATCTATCTATCTATCTATCTATCTATCTATCTCTCTCTTGCACAAATGTGAGGTTGAGCACAGAGAAACTCACAGAAGGATTCCTATAAATACATCTCCCTCACATTCACCAGCAACCTCTCCAAGAGGGTGTCTTCATTAAAACCATTTTGTCTTCCCTTGGAAGACAAAATGGACACATGTACGCTCATGTATTTTTACTTATTTGTATGTGCACAAACTCAGTACATGTACAGATACGTTTATGAGTGTGTTTTGTATATGTTTATATATATATATATATATATATATCCCCATTGTGTTTGTATGTGTTAATTTGGGAGAGTTTATACACATTTAATTGTATTTTCCTATTTCAGCATGTGTTTGCACAGGCACTTTTATGTGACAACCCCTATCTGTTTTCCTATCATTTTGTGTGAATAAATATGTATAAATGTGTGTGTGTGTGTGTGTGTGTGTGTGTGTGTGTGTGTGTGTGTGTGTGTGTGTGTGTGTGTAGTATATGTATTATATATGTTGGCCATCTTATCTCCCCATTAGCCTCTTGTGCCCTGACCAGTATTCCCTCTCTCCCGTTTCTGCTTTCTCTAATGGGTAATTTAGCCATGCTCGCCTGACATCTAGCCTATTCCTAGTTTAGTTGCCATGGCTACACAGGCCTATGGATTGCTCTCTTGCTCCCCTGGCCTTGCTGTGGATGCTATAGATGTCTCAACTATTAGAGGGCAGAACTGCTAAACACAGAGCACACACAACCTCTCTCACACACACACACACACATACACACTCTGTGTGGACCATGCAGATAAACAATTAAGCACTCCGGTAGGAATATAGATTAATCTCTTAGCAGAATAGAATCTCTGACTCGGATAAGCACTGAAATTGACAGTAATCGTGAAGGTCATAGCAATGATGACAGGTTAAAAAATAATAATGAATGCAATTTTAAAAACATTTTTTTTGTTCATCATCCTTGCGTTGGACCAGAATAATTCTCTCAGTTAGAAGTTCAAGGTATAACAAGTGATTTGATTGATAAGGTAGTAATCAGACACAGTGGAAGAAATCATGTCCGTTAATAGCAAGTCATGTTCTACACCTCAATGCATCTTCCCAGGACAAGCGCATTGAACTGACTGAAGCATAATTATTTTGCAAGATGATAAGACAATACTATAAATATGAGTGGTCTCATTTGAATTTCCTTTATTGGCGTGGTAGGTTACTGTTAGCATCATAGTTTTTTTTACTGCGCTGTGTCTTTTACAGGGCTTTATCGTCTTTATTTCCCTGTTATGACAGATATGTGAACCACCTTTAGAGGCCAAGCTAGATGTGTCTAAGTGGAATCAGTGTGTGTGTGTGTGTGAAAAGTTTGTACTCCTGTTCACAAGAAACTCATAATATAATTTGTCATCAATTTTGTGAGCTCATTGTATTAGATGCAGTGCCATATGCCAGAGCTGCATTCTACAAACGTTACACAACATAGCACATGGAAGAATAAGGCTTGCAGGCGGGCGGGAAAACAGTAGCTCTGGATTTGGTCTCTCTTCCTCATGTATTTTGCAGGACTTGCAAGTTGGAGTTTGAGGGTTGTAGCAAGGGGCTTCGGGGTTAAAACAAACAAACGTGCTTGGAGTTTCATGCTTTTGCAGAATATTTTTGCAGAAGATTTTGCTGTCTTTGAAGGTTTCACTATTGAGAGCAAAGGAGAGGGAAAGGCAAACGGGTATAGAGAGAGTCAGGATTGGGAGAGCAGCGAGGGAAGGAGAACAAGTTATAGAAGAGTGAAGCCCTTGAGTTGAAACTGTGCCTGCCTGGGCCTACAGAGAGCAGATGACAGTAGCTTTGGTTTCTTTTGCGGAGCTCACAGTACTTTTGCCTTACATAACCCCTCCCATTGTGCTTTTTCAATTATTTGGGGAGAAATTTTAAGTATGCACTTTAAAAGTTAATGCTTTTATGTGTTCCAAAGTAGGGGGAAGAGAGGGGGCGCATCACAGATCACACATAAACGAAACAATTCTGACAAGTTTTCAGAATATCGACAATTATAATATTCTATAAGGTATATCAGCAGAGTTTAACTGTGTGCAGCAGTGTTTTGGCAAAGAGAGAGGGAAGATAGATCCTGAGAGAGACATATAGCATTGTAAAAGCAGTGCAAACTCAGACGTTCTTATTTTTACCCCACCCCCATCCCAGATTCCCTTAAGGTGCCCCCCCCCCCCCTCCTCTTGCTTCAATGTGAGGTTAAAGCGCACCTTCCAACTAAAGGGCTCTGGGGTCACGCATCTGCATGTGAAATTTGAACCCGCTGACATTCCAGGGCAGCCCTAAGCCGTGCAGTCCTTTTGTTCACTAGGGTGCCAGTGTCAGGCCTAACAAGCCCGGCGAGTGGAAGACAGGGATAGAGGGTGGTGTATTATGGATGCCCTCTGCAATGATCCGTTTTCACAAATGCCAAAGTAGGTGAAAAGAAAAGTTTGAAATTTTTTCAAAATGGTAACACGGATACTGGCTGTAACATCAAATGACGTTGCTTTGAGTATGTTAAGTTGGTAACGTATGGAGGGGTTAGGGGGGTCTATTTATTGAATTAGGTCATGGCAACATGAAAAAACAGTCAAGTTTCCTTGACAACAGTGCAGACGTTAGTGACTGCAAGACCAGTGTTGGCACCATAATTGTTTACATTCAAATTAGTTTAAAAAAAGGAAACTAAATGTACAATCTGAAATACAATTTTTTTGATTTTGATTAAACTTGGTGTGTTTAACCTTTTAACGGAAGGCTTTCAGGCAGACCTCAGTGGACATGCAAGCTCTTTTAAAACAGGCAGAACTCAGAGGTGCTATGACAGGGTTGGGGTCCTTTTCAGCCTGTGAATTAAGTTCTGAGGCACAAAGGGCAGCTATTCACCAGGCAGTGATGGACTTCACACTAGACTCCATGTCCTCGCAGGCAGAGAGAGAGAGAGAGAGAGAGAGAGAAAGAAACAAAGTTGTGAGGAAGTATAAAACAGAGACAATGCTCAGTAGTGGTATGGACTAATAAACATTTCACAGTAGAAAGTAGTAATTAAGTTGATCGATGTGACCGCAGGTATTCCTAGAAATGCTCCCATTGTTTGTTTTTTGAAAAAAGTAACATTCAGGAACAGATAATGGCTCTTCGGCAGATGATTTGATACACATCATTTAGAAAAAACTATTAGCCAACAGGTGTTGGGGTACACAAATTTTAAAGCATTTACAAAAACATCTAATACACAGAACCTTTCTATGGTACAGAATACAGCAAGGTATTCATTACCCTAAATACTACACATCTGATGAACTAATCTCCGAGCAATAAGAACAATTTCACAAAAATACTCATTCATCTGCATTGTTTTGCTGACTACATTTTTTTGCTTTTATTTCCAGATTTACAAACAGTATGTTTATATACTAAGTATAAGTATACTAAGTATATTTATATACTAAATATAAGTATTTATAAACCTAACTCTGTTAGATTTATAAATCTAATACTTTTTGGAGCAAAAAACTGATTGCTATCGTGTCTTCTTTGCAGTTTTGATGTTGAGTTTGTCACACTTTAAAGAAATCTATTGCCACTTGGCCACTTTTAATAAGTCCAAAAGGTCCGTACACGGCATTGCCAAACATCTAAGAGGTTGTACCCACGCACACTTACACACATACAGTATGACACCATGTAAAAACATGCACAGCACTTTTCACCGCACACTTTTACTTAATCTAACATATTGTAAGTGGAGCCTTACTCTCCCATCCCGCATTCCTTCCCCTGGGGAGCCTGGTGCTGTGTGAGTGATTCAGTTAGTGCTACTACATTAGAGCTGTCCATCCATCCGGTCTGCTTTTCCAAACACATCCATCCCAGTCCTAGTTAAAACACTGGGGGATCTCCTCCTCTCCACCTCCACCCCCCCAAAGTCTTTTATGATGCCCATAAAATGGAAGAGTGCAGCTTTACTTGAACTAATAATATCTGAGCTTACAGGGCCGTGATTGATGATCTTTAAAGCCAGCCCGATCGGTCTCATCTTTCTTCAGATTTTTATCACTGACTTGTTTGCAGTCATGTGCAATCACAGGCACCGGGAGAGGTAACAAGTGCTTGATGTATGATGCTTGAGCCACTTTTGTCAGCTGCGCATTTCCCTTCTCTCCCTCTGCTTTTGTTTTTTTTTCTTTTTCTTTTCTATTTTAACCCCAGGTTTCTATTTGTTGCCTCTCTTGAATTGTTTGACTGTTGGTTTTACTGTGTTCTCTCTGTCCTTCTCCCTCTTTCTTTTTTTCAGATGGTGGGAATGTCTTCTCCTGGGGGATGGGGCAAGAGGTGAGCCAAACATTTTTCCACTTTTGGCCCTGCCAGGAGAGGCAGACTTAGAACAACACTGGACTGAAGGCTTTTCTATATCACACAAGTGTTTGCTCTCTTTCACATACACACTCAAATGGCTTCCATACTCAAGAAATTTTGAGAAGATATTTTTTTGTTCCAGAGTGGAGATTAAAAGATTTCTGGGGGGAGGCCTCCTTTCGAGCACTTAATATCCTTGATGGTGTGCCAAGAACGCACATCTTTTTAAATTCTATAAATCACCTTTATGGGATCTGCTGTTTGTCCATTTTAACTCCTCTGCTTCACGTGGAAAGAGTAGGAACTCCTCTACTGTCTTTAATGTATGTGCATGCCTCTTTGAATGTGCATAGCCAGAAGAGAGAGAGAGAGACAGAGAGAGAAAGAGAGAGAGAGAGAGAGAGAGAGAGAGTGTGTGTGTGTGTGTGTGTGTGTGTGTGTGTGTGTGTGTGTGAGAGAGCTCTGTCCTGTCTTTCCTCCTCTGTTAGATAAAGAATCCCACCTGTCACCAAGGATTGTTCTGGCCTTTCATTTTAGACGTTCTTTAAAGAGCCGCATCATTACACAGCCCTCAGACAGAGCCCAGAAAGTGTAAAACCTAGGCCCACCTCAATCCCTCTGTTCCTCCCTCTCTCTCTCTCTCTCTCTCTCTCTCTCTCTCTCTCTGATTCTTTTTCCTCCCGGCTTTGCTGTTTATCTGCGAGGTTGTTTGAAACCACGGCCAAAATGTGATCACTTTTACAATGTGACAGTGAGGATGACGCTTTGCCAGGACAGTGAAACAAACAAGTAGGTGAAGGTTAGAGAGACAGGGGGGGCAATGAAAATGTTAGACATCAGTTGTTATGAGCTTTGTCGTGGCCTTGGCCACACTGCGCGCTATTACAGGCTGGCTTGTAGTCTAACTAGACTCGTTGGATTTTCATAGGCGCTCTCGCATCTATATATCTCTATGTTAGTCTCTGCAAGGGCACCGTCTCTTTCTCTCCCTCCCCTCATCATGTTCTCTCTTTCTCCTGTTCCTCCATCGCTCCTATCTCCCTGCCCTCTCTCTCTCCTCTGTCTTGGAGCCATTCTGATGATTGATTGTTTCTCTGTGCAGTCTGACAGGATGTAGCACACTCTCGGCCCCAGGGGCCCTGAGCAGACTGCACCACCTGATTAAGACTCCTCCTGTAATCAGCTGCACAGTGCCACACCGAAACTACTCCAGTCAACACGTAAAAAATAAGAAAGGTTCCACCTCCTGAAAGATAACACTTTGTTTGTCGCTGGAGAAGAAGTGAGACGAGGGGCCATCTTGAACTAACCCTAACCCTTTTTTTTTTTTTTTAACTGAGCTGATACCTTTCTCTAGGGCTTAAAGGCTTGTATGTATCAGTAGAAGCAGAAAAAGTAGAAAAGCAAAAGGTCTTAAACCTAATAAAGTTTTCCGCTGCCTTACCAAGGTAAACCCAAGCAGTTCTAACCCTATTACGGCTGGTAATAGGGTTGCAGATAGAAATCTCATTGTTTTCCTCCTATTGAAACTAAAAGACGGACGGCCTGCACGGTATCACATGATTGAGGTGGGAAGGAATTTGAATGAAGTCAGAGAGTGCGTGCAACAACCAGAATCAATATGGTAATACCATAACGGGTAGCAAATAAGTGTCAAAGGATGCACAAGGAAAAAACTTAGTATGTCAGACCTTTTTGTAGAGTGAACAATTTCTTTTATGTTTATTACAAACATAAAACAATGTCAAATGTTTATTTCTAAATAGGTATCACTACCATTGTGGGCTATTGAATTAACCAGTAAGCCAGTTTAACTGATGCCATCATCCCAATTGCATTTGAGTCATGTCTCGATTCCTAATGTCAGCTGTGTGATAACAGGGTCAACTGACTGCTAAAGTTGTGTCAGGGAGTTCAACTGACCAGAGACCTGAATTGAACATAACATCCAATAGACTTCTAATGCAAGCTCTAAGCAGCCTAAATAATGAGGTAGACAAAATGGAAAGGAAACTTCCCTCTTATACAATGCAGGCTGTGCAGAGATGAGCTACAGATTACATTATATCTGCATTACCAATGAATTGTAAAACTACAAAACAAAACTCTTCCTGGAAAAAAAAAATTGAGGATTACGACAGTAAAATGGAGAGTGTAGTGTCTGATTGTTTTTCAACAAACGAGTGACCCAAACATATGAAACTGAAACAACATAAAACTGAGCATGCATTGCATGCCTGACATAGAACTAAAGCACCAACACCTCCATATTTTTGTCCAATGTTGTTGCTTTTTTCTTACGTGAAATGCATTTTTATAAAGTGATAGTGTCTACAATGTGTTTATGAATGTCTGAGGTATGGCTTCAGATCAGTGTGGCTAGTCAGTCTGTCGATTGCAATCCAGTCTGTAATGTAATAATGGGGAGGGGGGGGGACTCATCAGGGATGGTAAATAATAAGTGAGCTGGCCAGTTGGTGCTGGAAACCCCCGGGCCTGGTTCCAACACAGTTCAGGCCTCATTGAACTGGGGCTGTTCCAAATTGATGCTAATATGGTCTAGGCTGCTACAGTAGAGTAAAACGAGTGTTATTGATACCACAGAGCTACAGTTCTTCCTCTGTGTGAAAGAAGAGAACATGAACTTGAGAATGAGGAAATTAAAAAAACGTGTTTGTGCCTGTGTTTAGGAGCATGTGCATGATTGCATTTGTATGTGATCTGAAATGTATGTGTGCGTAGTGTAAGCATCGTTGCCTGTGGGTGTGTTGGGTATTTTGCCATGCTCACATTTATATCTGTCTATGCTTTCCCTTTCCCTTCCCGCTGATGCCATCAGTACACCAGTCGTGACTGATGACAGTCGTTGCCACAGTCTGATGCTCTGCTGCTTAATGTCCTTTTTGTTTATTAATTAACTGCAGGACATATATGCTGAGAGACACCTATTGATTCTACTTCTGCATTAATTGATTTTGTGCTTCACTAATCATATTGTTGCTGCTAGATCATTACTAGGCCTCTGTGCTCTCGTTGTGTTGGAGGATTGTGGGTTGATATACTGTGCTGTTCTTAGTTTTGTGAGTGAAGTGTTGAGTGCAGTTTGTCATTGTACATACAATATCTTTCTATTTGTATTATGTGATAGCGTATTGAGAAAAAGACAAAAGGGGAAAGTCACAAGTAAGTCCTGACAATCAAGGTCCAAGTTTTAACTTTAAGTTTCAAGTCCTCAAGCAGTCATAATGCATTCTTCATCAAAATGAATGCCTTTTCCAAATGTAAACACCGCAGCAATAGTTAGTAGTATATATTCAATACATTGGTTTGAAAGCAAGTGCCACTGAAGTAAAGAAATCATAACAAAATTATGAAAACATAAGCTGGATTTTGAAATAAAATAAAATCTGGATACATGGAGAAAAGGTTCACCTGGATTACATTGTAGAAAAAAAGCAGAAGAACTCTGACAGCTAAGAAAAGTCGAGAGCGTCCTCTGATATAAAACACTACTCTTCTCATCATTGAAACAAACAGATTCCAGTGTTTGTGTACACGTATTTGACTGCCAGAGGTTCCCTAGTGAGTCTGACCGGGGGTTACAGTGTAACCAAAGCGTCTGTCTCCTGCTCACCACCCAGATCAGCCGGTTCAGCTTCACTGGGCCCAGTTGTCTTGGTTTCATACTGACGACTGTCTGGAAAAGGTCTGTCTGGGGTTCAAGTACATTAAAGTCATCCGCTCCCCTCCCTCTGAGCACCAACACAGATGGCTCCAGATGCAGCTGGCACAGCATGGAGCAGCACCTGACAGTGCTCATTCACTAAGACACACATACACAAATACACACATACAAGTATAAACACATGCAGACACACAAACACGTGCACAAACTCCGTTATGGACACATCTGCTCACTTACTGTACCTAAATGTAAGTCAAATTGTGCACACACACACACACAACCACACAAACACACACACACACACACCAATGGAAGCACATACACTCACACTTATAAACACATAAACACACACACACTCACAGCAGGAACATATGCTGCCACGCATCTACAAATCCTCACAGTAGCGCACATACGAATAAGCAATTAAAGACCCCGATTACTGCGTGGCGCACACACACACACATACACTCAAATGTAAACCCACACATATTGTGCTCACTTTCAAACATATGCCAGGGCATGCCGGTGTGCACATGAGCACAGTGCAGAAAGCCCTTCATCTCTGCAGAAGCGAACAGGAAAGAGAGGAGCAGGACAGCTGAGAGAAGTCAAATTGAGCAGCCTCACCATTTGTAACAGAGAAAGAGATGTAAATTGAGGACAACACATTCTGTTGTACTGCGCAAGATGCTATGGTTATTAAGCCTTTGTTTCAGAATAAAGTTTTTAAACAGACCAGCTCTGCAATGTGGGATTGCATTGCCAGGCAGTTGTTCATGATGGCAAATGAAACATGAAACACAGTAGATTTTTGGCCGGTAGATTTTTTTTTGTTAAACAGTATTTCTTCCTGAGTGACAGCCATTTGAGCCAAGATGAATTGCCAGTTATTGGTGTCATATATAACCTTATACAGCAGATATTATAGCAGAGCTTTACAGAGCTACACTTAAATTATGATACTCCGCATGTAGTGTACAAGTCCTTTTAGACAAATTTAACAACCATGTTTACATTCAGGAATGGCAGGGCAGCATGAACTTGGATGAAATGATAGATCTGATTTTCTTGCCAAAGCCACACAAAACGGGAAAATTGTTCTTTCCCCAAAATTGAAATACCACCAAGGCATGTGTTATTTAACTGTGATATCTATGAGTAATGAAATCATCGGGATTAAACTTTTATTTAATCCTGTGACTGACAGTGTATCATTGTTTCGCTTGCAGGGACAGCTTGGACTTGGAGAGGGCGGGATTCATATCTCCACTCCTTGTCTTCTCAGCTATTCTCAGCTCACTGAGGTCACACAAATACAAGCAGGGGACAGCTACAGTGCAGCCATCACAGGTGAGCCTAGTCTCATTTTGTCAGACCTTCCTCCACAGAGCTGCGGAGGAGGGTCTGGCCAGTCCACACAACATTCCATGTTTGGAGAAAAACATGCTCTTGTCTATTGGCATTTCTTTAAACCAATCACAATCGTCATGGGCGGCGCTATCCGCTGGACGGAGCCCCGGTGCCGCTGCAAAATAGACCCAGGAAGGAACTTGTTTTGGTGGAACCTGCGTACGTTCAAAGTTGTTTTAGAAGTGCAACAGAAAACTCAGATTGGACAGATAGTCTAGCTAGCTGTCTGAATTTACCCTGCAGAGGTCTGAGGAGCAGTTGACCATAGTCCTCAGAAATCCACTGGAGTTTAAAATTCCATCACAAAGAAAGAGGAAGGTAACGGACATCCGGACAAAAAGAGAGCATTTGGCAGAATTTCCAGCGGTACCGGACCAATCCCGGAAGTGGAACGTTGTAGATCTAGACTACAGGTAAGCCAAACCTGCTGTGGTGGCCCATGTAGAGGTTAAAATTTCTCCCTCAACTGAATCATTTTAGCCTAAAACTGGTACAGTTAAATAAAACAGCTTAACTCAAACCTTTAAATAGCAAATTGTCACTGCAGATATCTTTCATAGTGATCTTTTTAAAATAAGTCCTGCAAAGTTGTATTCACTCTACACAATATAATAACAACTTTATAACTTGAAAACCTTATTTTCCCAGCAGTATCCCTCACTGTGGCTTTCAGCCATGCACATTTTTCATCTACATCATTTCATTGACTTTTAATTAACACTACAAGGATTCAGTGTCCTCAAATGGAATCACTCGGAGCACAAATTCAACCTCATTAGCTCTCAATATCTCTTAAACCAAGCAACATTGTGCAATACTGCACCCGGTTTAAGTGTTATATGATAGATGATGAACATAATGAATTGATTTTAAGTTTAGCCAGCTATCCCCTAAACTACCCTGCTAAGATCTCAGACTATCCCTGTAGCTACTTTGTTATTAATAAGACTGAGAGATAAGGAGGCCCACCATCCCTCTACAACAACTTGTTTTGCAGTCTTTCCTGTAATTTATAAAAAGTCAAACTCAGAGCTCTTTGCTAACTAAATTTAAAAACCGTATCCAATTGTCCCCTTTTTACCTTTTTCTCTCTATATCCTCAAACTTGTATGATTTTCAACAATCTCATTCATCTCCCCTCTGCTCCATAGAGAATCACTGAACTGCCACAAAACTACTTCTAATACGTTTACACCACTACAAAGTGTCAGGCAACTACTTCTCCTTCAATTGCTGCTTGCCTTCTGCCAGACAGCTGGAATTAAAGAATTAAATTAAAGAATCAGCCACTTAAAGAGAAAAGGCATTGCACTTGTTTCAAGACGAGGGCACATTTACAGCCTCCTCGCTGTACTGCAATATTCCGTTAAAAGAATTGCTGAACAGAGACGTCTGCTGGCTCTGTTCGCTTGAAATGCCACCGGTTTATTAAATGAACTGCAGTCAACATGTTAAGTCTATTCCCATTTGAATTCTTGGCGCATTGAAGACTATTTGGAGGCCCTATCTGCCGGTGTTACAGTTATGTTTTTTAGGTGATCTATAAAATGTTATTATTTAAAACAAGCACTTTATGGATTGCTTACGAGGCATGCTTAGCACATGATTGAGCTGACCTTTCACAGACAGTCGTTCTTTGGGAAAACATCAGCCTTAACCTTTTTAGGCTGGATTACCCTGCCAGCATCTCTGTTTGTGTGTGTGTTTGTGTGCTTGTCAGTATGTGTGTGTGTGTGTGTGTGTGTGTGTGTGTGTGTGTGTGTACTTGTTCTAAAACGTCATCTAGCAATGCCTGTCTAGAATGTTTTTATAAGGTTTGGGTCGCTGAAATGAAAAAAATACATTACTGATTGATAGGGTATCAACTTGTGTGTGTGTGTGTGTGTGTGTGTGTGTGTGTGTGTGTGTGTGTGTGTGTGTGTGTGTGTGTGTGTGTGTGTGTGTGTCTGTGTGTGTGTGTGTGTGTGTGTGTGTCTGTGTGTGTGTCTGTGTGTGCCACATGCCATGGCTTGATGCAGAATAGAGATTGATGGAGGCTTGCCGTGAGGAGGATACTCAGTTATCTCCTTGTAATTAAAATCCACCTCATAAAGATTATTGACTCCCCCACCACACAAACCAGCATGCTCCCTTGCTTGGCAGGGTCTGCAAAGCGCTTCTTAAAAAATGAAAAATAGCATATTAAGCAGCACATATTTCCCATTTATGCGGAACATTTAGATGTGGTTAAGTTATCGTAATGTGCAATAAAACCTGGATGTGAAATTTGTAATCCACTTTGGAAAATTGCTTACTATATTGCTTTAACATCCCCTGAAAGAGCTTTTGAGATGTGTGTGCCAGGTTTATTGTATGCCATAATTTAAAAGTCCTCATTGCAGGCAGTAAATATAAATTTATTAGTGGCAGGTTTAAATAGGCAGACTGAGGTAGCATGAGCGAGTGGATGCTTGAGTGTTTGTGTGTGTGTGTGTGTGTGTGTGTGTGTGTGTGTGTGTGTGTGTGTGTGTGTGTGTGTGTGTGTGTGTGTGCGCATGTGTGTGTATCTTTGATAAGTGCCAACTGAGAATGTGCTCCCTTTGCTCTGCACGCCACAAAGACAGGTGAGTGGGTGTAGGTGTGTGGTGTGGGTGGGGTTACTGTCTCAATAAAGTGCTGTACATCAACTCAATATTCCAAACTAAACCAAACTGACAAGGATGTACATGTTAGTTCCCTTTGACAGTTTCTAATTGGGGGTCAGTGTTTCTTTTTGAATTAGCATCGAGCTGATTTGTGGTAGAATGTGGCCTGGTTTCCTCCTAGCCACTAAATGGGCAGAACCACTTCTGACACTTAGCTGTGTTATTCCAGCATAAAAACAGCTACAACAAAATGTGTGTGAACAGTCCAATGTGAATATGATCAGGAACCTACAATCACAATCTGGCAATACATGAAGATCATACCAACACATCCTCGTATGGTTCAAATGTATTTCCCATAGTTGAGATAAAAGTTTTGACATAAAATATGTTGACATTGTATGTATTTCTAATGTATCTGTCTGATCATTTGGCCCTTTTGTTCTTAACTCCAGCAGGTGGAGAGCTGCTTCTCTGGGGTCAGATCCCCTGTGTGTCCCGGTTCAGTGATCATCCAGATCTTAAAAGCTCTGGACCCCACAGCCTGTTCCACTGTCAGGCAGAAAGGTATATATGAGAAAGACGGACCAATTGTTTTCTCAAGGAGATGAAAGCCCCAGGATGTTCTGGGTGCATACGTTTTAGCTGGATATGCATAAATTCTTAAAGCGTCCACATTGAATCACATATGATTGAAAGCTGATACTGCAGTGCTTTCTGTGTTTTTAAAGTTCAAAGTATGTAGCACTTCTGAACACAACCCAATCAATGATGTCACAGCAGAATATCACAGCTGATGGTATAACCAGAAATGCAATATACCAGAATTAAATAAGAGAATCTCATCAAATTGAGCCTTAAAACGTCTTGCAGACTGGAAAGCAGTGAATCATTAATGGTAACCTCATCTTGCACAACAAAACAAAGATTTTATTCATTCTCTAATAATGTCCCATTCAATTCAGCAAAAATGCCAAAAATCTTGTTGCAGGGCAACTTTGCGGAAAAGCTGATACCACATATGGGCTTTGAAATTTTGCACTGCTTTGAAGTCTAAAAACCATTTTCATTTTATGCAGGTGTGTGATGTGGCCTGTGGTACCTGGCATATGATGGCCCTCACCACAAGTGAGTATCTCATCATCATCATCATCTATCCTGAACATAAATGTTCATATTTCTCTGGCTAATTGTTTTTAGGGCAATGAAAGTGCTTCACCTGAGGCAAAACAGTCAAATTCAGATTTTGCATCTTATTACTCGCCCATTTTCCCTCCACACTCCCTTCTCTTCCCGCCTCCTCAAAGCCCCTCCTTACTCACTTTCTCACTCATCAAACCATAATTCACTTCAGAGGGAAGCATCATTAATGCACAGTAGGACACAGCAGCTTGATGTGTGCTAATTATATTGTGTGTTTTACACGCTGGATGACTTTTGCTTAGTCAGTGATGAGCTCAGTCTCTGGTAATTGTTTTTTGGTTGTGATGAGTTTATAAAAGCCTGTGTGTGTGTGTGTGTGTGTGTGTGTGTGTGTGTGTGTGTGTGTGTGTGTGTGTGTGTGTGTGTGTGTGCGTGTATCTGGGCATGCAACGTATGTGTGTGTTTGTCCGTGCATGTACTGCACGTGTGTGTGTAAACTTTTGAATGGTGAAAGCAAGCATATCCTCACATTTATATGTGTTGCTTATGCATGTGTAGTCTTGCATTAAAGCTGTGTGTATACAACATACACTGTTTTTATAAGTAGCCAGGAAGACAAGATTATTCCACCGCTGCACACATCACACGCCTCTGTGAACTTAATAATGATTACCAAAATCTCAAGATCATTCTGACACTTTAAACCTCTATGCAACTCAATTCCACACAAAACTTTGACATGCACCGTCAACCATGGCACTGCACTTCATGACTTGCTTGCATTCTTTACAACCCATGTGATCCTTTATAGTGCATTACTCAGTGCTGTTGCTAGAAATGCTGCTTAGCCTTTGGCTAATCACGCTGATTGGAGGTGTCCTTTGGCTCACCTGGGGGCTTCCAATCCTATTAGGCCAACCGTCCTGAGCCTAGCAGAACCAGCAGCTGCTCGTGTTTGATCACTGGTGCTTAGAGCCCACACTTGTCCTCTTACTGTATGTTGGTATTAAGGCATGGAGGAGAGGAGAGGCAGGGTGGGGTTAGGTGGTGGGGTGGTGGTGGTGGTGGTGGGGGGTTAAAGTGTGATCTCCTTAACTCTCTAGGGGGGCAGAGGGGAGTTTGGAGCCTCACCTCCCTCACTGACACTCCTCCGCTCCCCCAACTGGATCTGTTCTTTAAACTTCTGATGTCAGTTGAAAGGCGGAACATTGAAGATGTTTCCAAGCAAAAGGGAATAAAAATGGAGGGAATGGAAGAATGAAAGATTGAGAGAGTTGGACTAAAATGAGATAGAGGGAGTATGTTGTCTTTTTACCTTTTAAAGAATATATTTGAGGGTGTGGTTGTTTAGAGGATCGCTAAAATTCTCTCCCACATCCCTCTGGTCTTCATTTTCCGTTCTTCATTTCCATCTATGGAAGCACGACAGGTCTATCATCTCTTTGGAAGTCAATACACCAGATCCCATCAGGCCTGTCACCTTTCACCCTCTTCCTGTCTTTACCACCCACTCCTCCCTATCACTTGATTCTCCCAACCTTCTTCTTCAGGGGTGTAGCATAACATTCTGGGCCCTCTAGAAAGGCATTCTCTATGGGCCCCTCCCCACTTCCATAGCTATTCATTCCAGCATCTTTCTGGGCCCTCCTCACATGAGGGCCCTGGATACTCAGTCCCCTTTCCACCTTCAGTCCAACACCTCTGTTCCTCCTGGCTGCTATTTTTCCTCACTGCATACCTATCATTATATCGCTCTTGTGGCTCTCCTTCTTCCTCCCCTTTTTGCACCCTCCTTCTTCTCCCCCAGGCCAAGAGCACCCAAGAAGAGCCATGTGTTTCCAAAGTGGACTGGATGGGAAATCGAAGCAGGGCTTCTGTGTTTATCAAGCCACAGCTCCGTCACCTTGCTCCTACTCCCGTCTGGAGGCCTGGGCAAATTGGTGACAGCAGCAACAACCCTGCAGCACACATGCCTCCTTTTTCCCATGTGCACAACCACACACACGCGCACACAAACACACACACACACACACACACACAGCATATCACCTTGGCCTGTTTAGTTTTATTGCTGGTGTCAGGTGAGGAGGTGGAGGTGGGAGTGCTGTCTAATGTTCACCTCTCACACACACACACACACACACAGTCATTTCCACCCCTGCCGACACCTTGGCTAACAAGACCTGTGAACCGCAGTGACAGAACTCCGAAAGTTGTCAGAGTCCCAGTCATTTAATGCCAAGACCCGGCCCCAGCTCTAACCCAACAGGGTTTCTGTATGCACACCAGGCTGCACAGTGATATACTGAACACAAGTCTACTGAATACTACTGCTTCTCCAGGTTCATATTGTTTAAGTCAAACCTTTACTGCAGTCATTTACTGTAATTATTTCTATAAAATACTGCATTACTTGCATTTGAGTAATATTGGAGTTATCTGAGGTGGAAGTGGAGATGAAGTGTGTGTCTGATGGGACATGGTTTAGTTTTACTTTACCCTCATTATGTTGATCTGCACCCTTACACATGACTTCTTTCATCCATAAATGTTTGAATGTATGCTATTAGTCTTGTCTGTCTACTTGCCTGTGTAACAGTACAGTTTAGTGTCTGTAAACGTGCTGCATCTACGAGCATGTTTTATCTGAGGCAGCTGGAGTCATTACAAGCAGTTTTGCATGGACCACTGCCCCTTTTGCTGCATGTGTACAGGATGCTCTATTTTGTTTTGCTGTGATCACATAAGTGGAGGAAAAAGGAGAGTTGACTGGGTTAAAGCCCTACATGGCCCTGCTACCTTGGAAATGAACTGCACAAACAATGCCTGGCCATTGTACCTAAGCGCTTACAACGATGCCATTTAAGAGAGTATTGATTCACCCAGTGCAGGGTCAATCATTGGATCAATGGTGAGTGGGTTGGTCAGCTGGAAGGTTGGTTGACTGCATGAATGAATGAATGAATGGATTGTTGGATAAAGGATGGATGTATACATGGATGTATCCAGAATACAAAAGGAGGAGACAGAAGTGTCAAGTCTGTCCAAACATAAACTTGTGTGGGTCTGAAGATTTCAGTTATTAGCGCTCTTTTGTGAAAGATTGTGTCCAGTCTGTCTTGCATAGCTCTCAGACATCGCTGTCATTCAGCACACACTGAGATTTACTGTAAGTTAATTTAATCGTCTCAAAGAAACATCTCTTTAAGTGAAGTCATTTAATTCAACAACAAACAAACTGTAGTTGTTGCTGTAATTGTTACTGAGGTGGGCATATAGCACTTAGTTATAACCAGTATGTACAGAAGACGGAAGCCTACTACTACCTAATGTAGTTATACCTAATGGTTTCTATAAATATAGCCAAGCTTAAATTGACTTTGCTCAAGGAGTACACTGTAAATGTGTATATGTGTGTGTGTATATATATATATATATATATATATATATATATATATATATATATATATATATATATATATATATATATATATATACATATAAAGAGTCATTGTCATTAGCATGTTCATAGATTCTTGTGATGTGTTTACACCAGGGTTGATTGACCTAGTTACCCAGCCCCTAGCAACACAATATGGAGAAATGTAACACAATGCAACACAAGGGAGAGGTGTAGCCTTCTTTATTATTCTTACATGTGACAAACATGTGCGTGAAAACACACACACACACACATACACACACACAGCAGTGGGGCTCACAGAGGTCGTGCCTTGTGACAAAGTGAAAAAGGAGAGAGAGCTTATTTAAAATTCTGTAAGAGATGTCAATTGTGCCCTCTGCATATTTCTATGGAACATTTGTAAATAGATCCTTTGTAAATAGCTTCTCTCTTGCCAATCACTCTGTCTGCTCTCTGCACAGCAGCATTAAAAATTGATCCTTAGCCGCACCAGGGTGAAATGCTAACATTGCTGCCAAATGACTGATTAAAAAGAAAAACCTTTAATCTTTGCTTAAAAGTGTCTACTGCCTTGGCATGCCTTTCCCCTGTGCTCCTCTATCTTCCAAGGCTGTGAAGGGAAGGAGGGGGTCGCCGTGGGGGAAACGGGGTCACGCTTCATGTAGAGGCAGCGCTGTACAGTGATATAGCTCTAGAGGTGAGGGATAAGAGCAGATCTGGGAAACGACATGCATTGCTCTCTTCTGACTTTAACCTTAAGCCAAAGGTTAAAAATGCATCTGAACATTACACAAGAGGGGGGTGGATGTGTTGGCAGTCCTTCTAATGTCTTGCAAAAAAATAGCAGCTTTTTATTCAACTTAACCATGCAAGTAAAGAACAATCAGCAGATAGTTTGAAAAGCCTTCAGCTTACTCAGTTGCGCAATAGAAATAAACACAGACTCTCTCTAAACGATGTGTATGTAGTGACATGGCAACTGAAGTCAGTAATGAGATAAAGAAGCATGAGCAAAAGATCGGATTAAAGGAGACAAAAAAAGTGTTTATTGGAGGTGCTGAGATGTGTGCTTGTGTTTCAGCAAGCAGAGAGAAGAATAGTGAATGTGCTCACTCAGAAACTGAAGCTGGCTTCAGAGACCTTGTCATCAATCCCCTGCCGAAGGAGCACACCAAGAAAGAAAACACAGTGCAAGTAAGAAAAACATTCCTCCTCTTTCTTGCTCTACAGCCCTTTTATTGACTTACTTCCATACTGTATAGCTCAATATGTAACTAACTTGCTAACTCAACAGCTCCCTAACTCTTACAGTGAATCGCTCCTGGTTGATATCTTCTTCTTCCATGCTCCCTGTCTGCCTTGTTGACATCCTTATTCCCATGCATTCATTGTTTGCTTCTCAAATCCTCTTTCATTCATTGTTTCAGGTTCCTTATACATGCTGTAAATCAGCATATCAGTAATGAATGATACAACATAACAAAATTGCGCTTGAGTAAACAGCACAGCCCTTAAAGCATTAGTTGGCAAATATATTTACTCATCTCTGTGAATATCAGTGAGGACCACTAAACTGTCACCTAGAGCACACACACACACACACACACACACACACACACACACCATGTACACCACATACACACAAACACACACACAAGCTCCCGCCCCTACCCATCTCTCTGTCATTCAGGTGTTTACTGTCATTCATACTGAGGGTTTTTGTATAATCCTCTCACCACACCTGAGTGCTCCCCACTCAGTGTCACTGGATTTATCCCCCACGCCCCCCTCCTCTCTCTCTCTATCTCTCTCTCACTTCTTCCCCTCTCCTCCAGTGCACAGCCTTTTTCATTTTTCATTACATCCATTCTTTTACACACATTGTCATTTCTTATGTAAATAACCATAGATAAAAAGACAGTAACAGACATTTTTAGATTTACACACACCACTCGGCGCGTATGTTTTCAGTCATCCCCTCTCATCAGCCAGTTTGTTTGTAGAAGTGTCTTTGCCTGCAGCCATAAATTAGGGGTTGTGATTTAACTCATTGAGACAACAGAGAAATACAACGAAACATGAATAAAACAAATGATGTGGAGAAGGTGAGGGAGAGAGAGAGACAAGAGGAGGGTGAACTGAAGGCAAAAATGGGCCAGGATGTATTTCTGCTCTACTTTCACTTGGGGAAGGCTTCATTAAGAAGTATTTTTTCCAGAGCATGGTGGAACCTATGTGTGTGCACATGCATGTGCATGTGCATGCACAGGAGTGTGCGTATATATTCACAGGTTAATGCGGGAGATTGTGTCGATGCACATGCACATTCATGCATACATTTGCGCATGCCCATAAAATGATTTGTGTGTTCAGTGAGAGAGGTCTCTTAAATTATTTACTCTCAGAACTCTCTAATTGGTATCAAGTTTTTAAATGGGGTCAAATGTTGCGGTGCAGTTTTATGCAGCTTTTCTCTTGCCTTAAGTCTGTATCATTACATCTGGTTCTCTGCTGTCAGACCAGACAAATGTGCTGAAGCAGAGGAGGGAATGTAGTTGTATTACTGTGTTAGTCCATCTACTTATGTCTATTACATAGAAAACATTCTAGAAGAGTCTGGTGAGTTGTAAACATCAAACAGTGGTGCACACACACACACACACACACACACACACACACACAGCCTAAGGCAGCACACAGAGCTGGTATTAGATATAAGCCCCCTAATAAAGCCAATTAGAATAACACTTTGCTCTGATGAAGGCAACTTTACTAGGGAATATTTCTCACCTCCACACATACACATGCAAGCATGCAACATGCATACACACATATATGCATTCCAGATGTACCACTGGAGACTGGAGTGGATGTCTTGTTACATTGCCAAATGCAATTTCCTTATTTTAGACTTTAGATACAGTAAGTCCAGTTTAATCAATTATTCATAAAAAAGTAATTTCCTTACTTTACTCGAGCAAAAGTAAATTGTTACATTACTCATTGTATTTCTTTTGTTTCTTAGCACAGCTCTGTATATGATCCCATTTAAACATCTCCTGTATTTGTATGTGGAAGTAAATAAGGAGACAATGTGTCTTAATATACTGTCATTCGTATACAGTACATCCTTTGTAGGGATTTACTGACCATCAACAACTAGCTCACTGTAGCCCCTGTGACTGCACACAGCAGAGGTCCTGTCCTCACAGTCAAGCTGTGGTGTTCACACACTCTCAAACACAATCCAAAATATAAATTGGAAATCTTTTGGAGTTAACAGGAGGCACAATTCGTGCAGTTATGCATACATTTTTGCCCAACACCAAGTATATTGCACCGTCTGCCCAGAAAATTAAATTTTAGTTCAGTTTTCTTGACAAAGTAGAGGTTCTCATATTCTCATTTGAAGTGAATCATTTAGGAGTTCCGAAATTAGCACATGGTTGCAGTTTATTACAAATTATATCCTTTGATGTAGCTAAATACCTAATTTGAAATGTTTCTGTTGTCCTATCTATTCACTTTGACTATACATTTGAGCTACCTGTGTCACTTTAGGAACAACCTAAATAGATATTGTGTATTGCCATGACAGGACTCCGGGCAGGTTCAACACAAGTTGCTTCAATGTCTGGAGAGACCAGAGGGTTATGAGGAGCACAAGAAGGGTGAAGAAAGTGAGAGTGCAGAGGAAGAAGAAAGTCTAAACAAAGAAAAGGGAGATGAAGCATTACACGATTCAGCATTTGCCATTGCCAGGTCCGCAACTGGGATGGACAGGAGAGGAAATGGCCAAATATCAATCAGATCCGACCAAGAGGATGAGAGGGAGAGTTGCAGGACAGCAGCATCATGGGAGCTAAGGAAAGAACCATGCAGAAGCAGAGACGTTGTATTCACCACTTTGCACCTGTTACCCAGGTCAGAAGGAGAGCAAAACAGGCCCACTGCCAGCAGCTTACCCCGGATACTGACAGGACATCAAGCTCATAGCAAGGTTTTAGATGAGGTTCGGATGGTGAGTGTAACAGTGTGTGGTTGTCCCAAAGACCAAATCCAAATGATCCACCATGTTGCTAGTATGTTTCACGTATGTCTTCAAAAGACCACAAACATCTGGCTTTGCACACATTTAATCTTATTTATTTTTCTTTATCTTATTTGTCTCTTTAAGTACAATACATTGCTTTTGTTAGGTAGTTAGAAAGTAGAGAGTGAATGGAAACATCTGGATGACCTGGTGATGTCACTGGGCTGCTGGCCCTTAACCCTTTATTTGTTATACTATGAATTTTCCTCCTACAACATGCCTGAGAGAGCTAAGTGATTTTGTACTTTGAGAGGCAGTATTACATCACTTTGGCTGGGATTAAAGAAGCAAGTATACATTAACTGGTTGGCAGGCTTGAGGTGTGACTTTAGTAATGGACTGCTGCAAGATCAGTAATTTAATAAACAGTAAGCAGTTAACAATGAAGTGTAAAAGTGTTTATATTATGGAGACAGATTAAATGAAGATAAAGAAATTGTCTTCCAAAAGAACATTGATATGATCTTCATGTATTTCCACATCTAGATGTGTACTGTATATGTACTTTTCCTTTTTACTGCAAACATTTACTATCATAGCATCAAGTAATTAACCTAGGAACTTGAAAGCAGATTCAGGGACTAAGTAAACAGTGTACATTATTTCATTGTCTTTGTCTCAACAGGTGAGATCTACACATCTGACTGAATTGGTCCACAGATCTGGAAGTGACAGCAGCATTTTGCAGAGTCCCAGGCTCAGACCCAAACCCACACCTCCTGGGACAGTTCGAGGTAGCCTTTTTTCACCGTCCAAGAATTAGACCACACACTGGCCTCAAGTGTCCGATGGACAATTCTTCACCCGGTCTGAGCCCTGGGCAGCAACCTCGGATGTCCCCCCCTTTTATCCATCTGGGGGCATGAGTGTTAACTTCTCTATCTCCAACTCCTTCCGCTTTTGAAGTATTCAGGTACTGTCCTACACACAGAAGGGCTCTATTTTCCCTTGGCATTTTCGGAAGATTCTATAAGAATTCACAGATCCTGTTCTATCCAACCCTAAAATGTATCTGATGTTTTAATGTTTGAAAGATGTAGCCACCCAACCACCCAAATAATACACAGCTCATCCATAAAGTCATCAGCGTGAAAAGCATTTTTACCCAATAGCCTTGAGGAATGACAGGCTATGAAGAGAACATGGACACTCTTTTATCTACTTGATAATGCTTTGCTGTACACCACTTACAATGTTAAACACTTTTGGCTCCAAAGTGACTGACAAACAGCCTCTTTTACTTTGTAAGAGCTCTCTAAAACAGACTCCAGATCAACACTAATGTGCTCCACTTTGCCTCACACTGTGATTTGGCAAATATACTCTTACAAACCTTCTCAGTCAACAACACTCCTAAACCTTGACCTCATCTGAAAGCATTAGACTTTGGTCTTACAGTCAAAGTTGTGTGTAGGAGCTGCAGAGTCCTTGAATCAGCACATTTAAACAGGGTTGAGTTTTTTTTTTTTACCCTATGTACTACTGCGTACTACTGAGACGCATTTCTTTTTAATATCTTACAGTATGTTGTTTATTAAAGACAAAACGCCCTCTCCAATCTTGGCCTCATGTAAGACATTTCACGGTGAAGTGTTTTCATGGCTGCCTCTGCAGTATGAGTCACATGTGCCTGCTGCTGTGGCTCTTTTGAGTGTAAGTGGAAATTGAGTTGTTGCAGAGATAATACTATATGATGAGGCTTCTCAAATAAGTAGGATTATAACAGCTTCTTTTGAGTCTGCTCTGGGTTTTTTAATGTTTTTTAGTGAGATTTCCTCCTTGCACACTGTATACAAACTGGTCCTGTGCCACAGTGCAGATCACACCTACATGATAATTCCTATTCTTATAATTGGAGCATATGATTTTATATTTTCATTATCTACAGTGCGTTCAATTAAAAGAACCTTTTGTCAATAACTTGCCACTGTGTAACACATTGGCAGTGTTTGGTTAGAGACACGCCACTTGCCATGTGAAAAATGATTTCTTAGAAATATTACTTTTTAATACCAAGTAATGCAGTAATACTTAATATTTAATCACTTTAATCATGGATTTTACAATACAATTGTACGAACATTTTCAATCAGTGTGTGTAAGTTATGAGTCATGTTTAAATATTGAATAGATTTGCTGTTATTTCTGTTTGCTTTCATCACACTCGTCGTTTCACCTGGACTTAAAGAATACATATGGACATCAAGACTATTCATTACCTTGGTCCAAGTGTTTAAAATGGAAATAGGTAACTAATGTTGATATTGCAAACTTTAGCAAAGGTATTTCAAAGGGTATTGAATTTCTGCTCCAGGAAAGTGATGAGATAAAAAAAAAAAATCATGCGTTTGAATTGAGTCTCTGAGATTTGCTTTTGTGATTACCAAACCCAACACTGACTACACACAGGCATGCAATAGTAATGGCATTGAGACATTCACCCTCATCCCAGCCCATTGCCTCCTACACTCCCTATGGTTTGTTTTTGTGTGTGTGAGTAAGTGTTGGTTGTGTGTATCACGTCTTTGCCCTGCAAGACTCCTGCCAATCGATTCAAGGTGAGACCTGTCGATTAAACACCCTGAGCCGTGCTCTCTACCTAACCCCAGGGCGATTCAATCTCACCCTACACACACATGCACACAACCGTACACAAACACACGCATGCATACACACCCACCTCACCTGTCATCCATCGATATCTCCATCTGGACCTGTATTGATCCCTTCCATCCATCCTCTTCACCACATGCAGTGCAACATCAGGGCCAAGACGACATCCATGCAGGTTTAATTTCTGACAGATTTACAATAAAGCTCAAGTTATTATTTAACTCTTCCAGCCGCAGTGTGCTCTTTGATTTAGCACCCTGGGAGAGGATGAGTTACAGCTGACACGGAGAATCTGCCGGGGCTGGAATGGTAGGCACCCGGTTCATAACTCAGCAGCCGAATGTGTAGTTAGTCAATCACTTGATCTGTAATCACAAATGCTGCCAGAAATTACATGAGTGATGAGCTGTAATAAAAGCACTTACTTTTCCTGCTCTGTCTCTTAAGTGTTATTGGCAGACCCTTCTCTCCCAGGAGGCCGTGGCTGTGAAACAAAATCCCGATATAAACTGCCTCATTGGTCCCTGCCTCACGCTCTTGCTCTCTCTCTGGTGTACTGTGTGTGTGTGTGTGTGTGTGTGTGTGTGTGTGTGTGTGTGTGTGTGTGTGTGTGTGTGTGTGTGTGTGTGTGTGTGTGTGTGTGTGTGTGTGTGTGTGTGTGTGTTTAAATGCAGAGTGCTTCTACTACAGTGTAATACAAAGCTCTTTTTGACACGCTTTTTTCCACTCTTGGATTGCCTTGCCTCAGGACAAATGATCCTCACTCCAGTAAAGACAGTCATCCGCGTCTCTGTCATTTATAATCTCTAATGTCTTCAGAGGTGCAAGGAAACACAACTCACCAACAATGAAAGTTTCTAAACAGACCTGGTTGTTTTAATTGGCCAGTAAAACACATCATATAAATTTAGGTTTAAATGTGTTGCTATGCAGTAGTCTGTTGCTGCTGTTAAAACTTTCCCTGCCTGACTCATCTCAGCAGAGATGTCCTGATGAGTTATGGTACATCACAGATGTGACCTTATGTACAGGTAATCAAACAACTCAGGGCCACGACACAAACCTTTCTTCGACTGTCTGGGACTCCCAGCTCATAGCCTTTGGCAGGAGGTCATGCGTGACAGTTTTATTGATACAGACCTCTGTAATAATTACACAGGGTCTTGCATGCACTATTGATCAGGCCTATTGATAAAATCGTATTTTACTGTAAAGGTCTGTTGATTTGATGCATTACAGCATAAATCTCTTCTCACAAGCAGCTTATTTGGAACTCCTATTGCTGAGGGATGGATGCTACTGCAGATAAACACACACACATATACAGACACAACTGTTTATATCCATTGTTTAAATTGGGTAGTAACAGACACAGGTTAAAGACAGACAGAGATGTAATGATATCCATATCTTTAGTCCATTCATATAAATATACGATCACATAGAGAAGACAAGTGGGTCTGCTATCCAGCCCAGCTCATATCATGTGATATATAAGCGAGAGTGTTTATGGAGTCACTGCTCCATCTTATCATGATTTGTATTGTCAGCAGGGGCTGAATCTGCATGGTGCTAATAGATTCTGATGTGGTTCAAATGCCCCGTAGTGAATGGAAAATAGAGATGAATGTGACGGATCATACAGAACTTGTCCTGTATATAAACGGCCTTCAGAACTGTTGTTCTCTCACAGGGAGGGAGGGAAGGATAGATGGTAGAATGGCTGGCTTGTAGGAAAATGTCAACGCTGGTATTAAAATGGTAAAAGTCTGATCCTCAAAGCTAACCTCTGCAGTTGACGCAATGAAATTTATATGAATTCCAGAAGAGAAACATTCTATACCTCGGCTACTGCAGGTTTTCTGGTGTTAAAGAGGTTTTTGTCATATTGTAGCTGAAATACAGATTAATGCAGAACTAAACAGAAAGTGTCAGGTAATATACACTGTTACCTATGGTGTCGCGCATTATCACCCTTTGATCCTCCCATGGAAAAAAACATAGCATGTGTAATAAAGGAAAAGAGCAAATTTATTGCTATTGGAGGAAAGGAAAATTGGTCTTTACGGTTCAGGTTAAAAAGCAGCTTACTAGACCATGTTTCCGCTTTGGCCGGCAGTTGAAAAGCATATTTTCTTTTTGGACTTTTCTCTGGCTGGATTCTGAACCACTTGGGGGTAGTTTGCAAAGGCTGTGGTGCACCAGTGACAAGCTGGTTTTCACATTTAAGGAGCCAAGGGGACATGGGGAACATGTCCATGTTCAAGAGACCTAGAAAAACCTAAAAGCCAGGATATAGAGTTAATCGCTGTCCCAGTCAAGACCCCCCCGAGCTGCTGCTCCTGCAAAATGCTGGCTGCAGCAAAGGAATGTTGTCCTGCAGAGGACAGAGGAGGGAGAATTGACTTTATTAAATAGTGACGTACTTTATAAGCATAAAACATGCTCCATTCTGAGCTCCTTTAAATGCCCTGAAATTCTGATGAAAGTCACAGTGTAAACGTAGTAGTGTAGTTTTAAAAAAATCTCATGCAAACCAAATGCAGCCCATTAAAAGAGAATAACATAGTATAACATAGTACAGCAGCCTAGATATAAATAGCAGTGGGAGGATAGTATTTTTTATAGCCCATTTTGTCACATAACAGATAAAACAATTCCATATTCTTCTCAGTATTTTGCGATCAATTCAGGAACTTCCTTCTGTAGTGTATGATTGATACAGTATGGAATCTATCCATAGCATACCGCTGACTTTGAACATACTCACTACTTTTGTACCACAGCTGTTTGAAATGCTAACACAGAGCGTGTGAAATAGTGTGTTCCCCAGAGCTGGAGGGAGGAGGCAGAGCAAGACAAAGGCAGTTTTTAATCTGAGCAGTAAGCATACAGTGGCGATTCACTGCGACATGGTGATTGATATGAGTGAGTAGTGTATTTACCGAGTCGGACGGGATAGGAGAAAGAGAGTGTTTTCTTCCCATCCGTACGCTTATCTCCCTCCATAAATCACTGCCAATGGGATGCATAAATGTGCATGAGCAAACGTTGTATTGTCCAGACTCAGGCAATTCCACTTTGACCTTTACATTTGGCATTGGTCACTGGTAAATGCATGCCACAACCTTCCCTGACTTTGGGCTATTCATATTTAATAGCTATAAGCGTGATGGTTCATCACACAACATATAACCTACCAAACAACATGTCATGCCATAATGTTTGTCACTTTCTCTGTCTATTAAAAGATTGTATAAATAAAGAGAAGATATGATCTTTTTTGTCCTTCTCGTCCTTATAGCTCTGATTCCATTACTTCTTTCCCAGTGGCACACTATGATGGGCTTTGTCCATCCTAACCTTTGACTCCTGCCAGTGCTTTAAAGGTTCTGCACTTTGCCCTCTCCCATTTGACCTGTCTGAAGTATACCTTTATAATTGCCTCTGTCGCTATCAAATGCACATATAAGAGGGTGCAGGGGCAGGGGGCAAAAGTCTGTCCAGTAACCTTTTGGCCTCTTGTTCATCCATTCTGCTCAAAGCAAGTATGTCAGGCTTCATCCCCCTACCCACAATCCCATACTGTATTAGTCTGCATGTCGGAGTTATTGATGGCATTGTGGAAATATTTTATTGGTCCGTCATGACCTTTGACTGGGGCAATGCAAACACTAACCCCCCTAAAGCTTCCTATCGACATTGATATATATATATGATCAGATGGCTAATAGAAGTATAGATTTAGAGTGGCTGAAGACCTAGTCATTTGTATTTTAACACCATAAGGTCAGCATCGCTTTTTCTACTATTCATGTATAGGATCACTTGGCAAAACAAATATTGAGTTTGTTATAATCTAACCTATCCAGTGATGCACATACAAGACATACTGGAATTATGGACAGTAAACCCCCAAAAACGTATAAAGGAATAATAACAAAAAATGTGAGTCTTTAAAAGTCTTCCGAATGGTAAATTCTTTTCTCATACCATCCTGTCATCTCCCTTTATTCCACATACTGCAAGTTTCTTTATCAAAGGAAGTGTAGCTTGCATTGAAGCACCCACAATTAAGTTAAGCCCAACCACAGCTAGACAATTACCTACCAACTAACCTTTTCTGGAGGCACTTAAGAATGTAAGGACCCCTGAGGATAAATGTGCCCTGAGTAGAACAAGCACTTAAACAGGCCAGGGATGGAGGATGTGAGGTATGAGAATGCATGGGTAGAGAAAGGGTGACAATAAGGGAGAAAAAAGGATAGAAATAGAGAAATGGACAGTATCATGGTGAGATTACCTAATCCTCTGTCTGAGAGCAGTATTTGAAGGACCTGGTGGTGTCAGACATGCAGGGGCTTTGTGGAGGTTTACCCAGGAGAGGCCAGCTCAGCTGGGGGATCTAGTACAACACCAGTGTGACCAGTGCTCTCTCCCCAAGCACAAACTTCAGCCCATGGCTTTGTAAACACGGTTAAATTGATTGCGGGGAGCTGATGAGATTTCCCTGCAGCCTGGGTCATTATCACATTGTGCACCAGCTCTAACTCACTCGTACAGAGCCCTATATGGATTGTCACTCTGGTTTATGCTGTCATTTTTAATGTAAGTGACAGTGTTTTCTGTCAAACATTAATATATCCATCAGGTTGTGTATGATAAGTATGGTGGCAGAAATTTCAATTGTGCCATGAATTTAATGATATAAATTGAAAAAGGTGACTTGTATTTAATTCCATAATGCTTGGTGTAGCATTTTTAAGCACTGATCAGGGTGTTATAGTCTACCCTGCTGCGCAACAGGGTGAGTTTCAGCACTGTATGATATCTGATCCCAAAAACCCTGCAGGGCAGCCACAGCAAATCAACAATGGATTAATGGATCTGGTTCTGCTCGTAAATCTCTGTGGGATTGGAAAGCGTTCGAGGACAGTCAGCCTGTAGTGGTGTGCTTAATGTTACAGGCAGTTTGGGTTTCCCATCGTTCAAAGCAGTGACAGGGTAGAAAGGATGTGGCAGCATCTTATGTCAGCATTAAATCAGTGAATGTCAGGAATGCTGGATTGTCAGTCTGCAATGCTGAGAGTTGTGCCAACACTGATTCATTGGTACAGATTTGTTTCTAAATAACTGCAATGCTTTTCCATATCTCTCAATGTACAGTAAAAGAACGTCATGCATTACACAGAAAATAAGATGTGTTGTTCAGACATGCCCTAATTCAGGGATGTCAGTACAGCCCTTCAACTTTAGAGTAGTGCGGTAAGGCCTTGCCATAGATCACTGTGGTTAACAGTTAGCTGTTTCTGCAGGTGTGTAGGGAATGGCAGTAACTGCTTCCATTACTGGAGAGAATGGCCCAACTCCCACAGCCCCCTCCAGACAGCACTGTCATTACCCATCCATTGTGAGACCTGAGAGGGAGCTGTAAGTATGGCAGACTTATGGCTTTGTTAGAGGGACTGGATGGTCTCTTCTGTCTCAGCACAGGATAAGGAGGGATGGTGGTATGGAAGGATAGCCAGATAGAGTGATAGAGATGGAGGATGAGGATGAATCGAACACTCCCTGATACGCCACCACCACCACTCCCTGGTGTGCTTGTGAGTGGAGTGCAGGCTAGAGGGCGGGGAGGGTTATTTGGTGCTATTTTTACAAGAAACGGGTTGATTTGTCTTAGACCATTACCGTCTATTACAGCTGCGAGTCTTGGGGAAAAGGTGGGAAGCGGCAGACGCTGGCATTCTGCCTAAAGAGAAATCAATGAAACAAATTAATCCTTCGCAGGCTGCGGTGACACAGTAATCCATCATTCAGGGGGCGCTTTTACACACTGAATCAGGGAGCGAGGCAGGGAGGTGGAGGGATTGGGGGTTGGTGGGTGCGTGTTGGGTGAGGAGGAGTGGGGTAGGGGGGAGCAAGACTGAGGCTCTGGGGGACAGGGGCAGACATCCACGCTCCAGTAACACTGGGGCAACGGTGGGTGGTGGCAGGGAATCAAGTGGCTCTGAGCCCTTCCTTTACATCCTTGAGCTGCCTGTGGACATACAGAGCAGGAGGAGGAGGAAAGGGACGTAAACACAATCAGCTGAAATGCACCATGGACATGGCCATGATTACACACACACACCTACACATATTTTCCCTGTTGCCTGTCGCTTGCTGTCTACTTAAACCCCACCAAGCTGATGGCTAATGATGATGAGAATGATAGGAGAGCTTTATTATTTATTTACACTGGGTATACAGGCAGCCAACTGGTTCATTAATGCGTGGACATACCCTGGATGTGAAAAAATGGAGGGAGAAAGAGAAAGACATCAGGAAGCAGTAACGTACATATATTGTATATTAAAACTACAAATTATACTCTTCACCATTTTATCAGCACCACTTAACTGTATGGTATTGCATTGTTTCGGTTTAATTGCAGATTTGTGTGCATTGTCCATGTGATGACATATTATTAAGAAGTGTACATCATCATAGCAACAGCCCTGGGTCTAATCCACATCCACAGATGTACACAACACTCCCTGCCCTCTGCCTAGGAAGGCAAAACACACAACCCACCATTTTACTATTCAAAGCAGAGAGCCGTATACATGCACCAAGATTCGCTACTGTGATGTATCAGTGCACAGCCAATTAGAACTCAGATCTATCCATGTGACTGAGTCATGTGATCAGCTGCCCCTGTGAGGAAACAGTCCTGTCCAGGCCAAGATCCATGTGAAGCAGCTGTACCCTCTGATGAATCACAAAACATCCAACATCAAATGATATCACAATTCAACCGGGAGTAAAGAGAAAAAAACACACATATCGGGATTGATGTGTTTTTATTAACATCTTTGCTGTGTTGCATTGCCTTTTTGTGATATTACATCATTATGAAAGCAAGTTCAAGAGCATGATCCACACAGTGTTACAGTATCAACCGGCTTTGTTGGTCTCCAGGCTCCTCTATGGCGCTACGGTTGCTCTGCTGACGTTCATTGATGGCGACTGTGTGTGTGTGTGTGTGTGTGTGTGTGTGTGTGTGTGTGTGTGTGTGTGTGTGTGTGTGTGTGTGTGTGTGTGTGTGTGTGTGTGTGTGTGTGTGTGTGTGTGTGTTTTTACAGCAGTGACTTGAGCTCTGATGGAGGGTGGTGATGCTTAGGAAGCCGGGGTCATTCCATGAAAAAAAGTTAATGCAGAAATACAACAGGCAGAACCATTATTTGCCGTGTCATTGTAATAGCGGGTGCCACTTACCTTAACCAGCTTCCCGAAGAGGGATACCAATAGCCCCCCTTTTCCCCCTAAAGACACAGGTGGTATCATTCTGTGGAACGGCATGTTAGAAAATCAGAGAAAATAGTGGGTGGAAGAAAAAGGGAGGGGGGGAGTCTGAGATTGGGCAGGTTGGTGCAGCAGAGAGGAATTGGTAAAGGGAGCAGGAATGGTCAGAGAGTGGAGAGAAGGCAAACAGGGAAGGAGGGAGGGGCAGGGGAAGAAGTGAAAGGATGGAAAAATGTGGGGATATTGCAGCAGAGCGGATGTTGTGAGGGAGGCAGAGTGAGAAATGTTGCCGGAAATGCTGGAGCCAGCAGCGTGTGTAAAAAAACCCACACTGCAACATTTCTCATCCTTGACATCACTGACAGGCTTTTCAAACACACACACAGTACGCTTTCAAAGTGCAGGGTTGTAATATCCAAATCTTTACCACAGCTTCTCCTCTAAGATTGTACTCTTTTTGTTTTCTCCCCTTCTGTAAACAAGGCAGATGTTGGGGATATTAAATATAACCAATGTCGTAATTCTTAATTTGAAGGGTGTGTGTGCTTTAAGATTCCCACAGCAAATTCAATGAAACATGTCTGTTTGTAATGAGAACTCTCTCTGACTCTCTCTTAGTCGTGGGGGAGACATACTGAGAGGAGTTAAGGGGTGAGGAATGACGGATATGAGGAGAGGGGAGGAGGAGGACAGAAGATTGTTGTGGAATGTTTGCCGTTCTGGCCAGAACTCGACCATCTCATTTGTCAGGGCTTGACCCCAACTGTGGGGTCAAAGGTCAAAGGGAACATCTGAGGGAAACTGACTCGGCTATCACACACACACACACACACACACACACACAGACACACACACACACAGTCAAGTAAACACAAATATGTGTCTCTCCTTTAGCACACTCACACATAATTCAAGCTCAGCACAGTACATCTGTGTATATCATCGTTAATATCCATCCTAGTCTTATTTGTTTTATTAATACTGAGTGTTATGGTGACCTCTAGCTATTAAAAGAGCAGCTGCCAGTTTCTCAAAAAGCATACTATGGGATTTTTCCAAAACAAATCATTGAGAAGGAATTTGAGTTCTGGGATGCTTGGATTCATTTCTGAGCAGAAAAGCTTTGGATAATACTTGATAAACACACACTTTAGTAATGTACTTAGTGAAAAAACAATCTAAACTGAGCAATAAAATACAGAAAGAGCAGTCTCTTAAAATCTATTCCGAGAGTGACTATTAATTTACAGTTAATGTAATATTTACCACATATTTGATTCAGTACAATGAGCCTCTCAGTGCAAGTCTGTCATGTCAAGTGAGCCCAACGCTCATGCTAAGCAGTGGTATCACCGTCACCATCCACTCGCCCTAAATTACATTTCAACCCAGTGTCTGTCCTTGCACCACACCGACCATCCCGCTGTGTTTCCAAACGCCTGGCCATCGTGTTGCTCTCTGCCTGCGAGGAGACACAACACAAACTCAGTTACAAAAGGGCAAGGTTAGCTCCACCGAATCACACAAACTCTCTGCTTCAAGTTTCACAGTGAGGATAAAGCTGGCAGTGACAGTGTGTGTGGCCCACTTCAGTGATCACTGGACACCTGTGAGTCACCTTCAGTAACAGTAAGACAGAAGCCACACCTTGCACATTATAAATGGTAGCTCGAGTTACTGTTGAGTTTTATTAATATGCAAATGATGATTGGCATTCTAAACAGTTCTGTATCTATGTTCGTCTGTGTTTGCTCTCTTCTACACCCCCTGTTAGGAAATACATTGTTAATTTTTGTGCTTTAAAATGCAGCTCTCTATCTCCCTCTTTTTCTACTCTAAAAGGAGACAGGTAGCACAGCAGCTGATATTCATGGCTTTTAAGAAGGATCTTAAATCTTACACCTTTGTCATTCTTTGGCTGGAGACATCAAACAGGTGCTATGAATAATTTATCTTAAGAATTTCACATTGATAAGGTCACAATCTGCCAGGTCTGGACACTAAGCACAGGCCACCTTCACTTCACTGTCTTTTTACACACATGCCAACACCAGACACACACTCTCAAACAAACAAAAAAAGTTAAGAGCGTTTTGTCGATGTGTGTGGGTGTGTGAGAGAAAGGGCTATATTTTGTTTTAAATATTATTTTGTGTGTGTGTGTGTGTGTGTGTGTGTGTGTGTGTGTGTGTGTGTGTGTGTGTGTGTGTGTGTGTGTGTATCTTTGATAAGTGCCAACTGAGAGAGTGAGTGTTTTCAATGAGAAATGTGTGATTAAAACACAATTGCTGTGTTATATTTTAGCATAATAAGTAATATGTCACAGATGTTTAGGAGGGTTGGAATTAGTAAAAGTAAAACTTTGATTGCAGCTTCATATATATATATATATATATATATATATATATATATATATATATATATATATATATATTTTCCAAATGTAAATAAATAAAGATGTGTTTCTCTCAAACTGCCTCTGGGAATTTGTGAGGAAATAATGTTGTTGTTGTTTTCTCTGTACTGATGTAAAGGAGACGAGTGTGCTAAGTCATTCTCAGCTCCAGCATGCTGATGGTTCAGCTACACTACATTTCTAATTAAGCTCCTGCTGTGTGTTGGTTTTGAGGCGGGAAATTCGAGAAAAAATAATGCAGATGCTGATGTGATGCCACTCATTTAGTTACAAACAAAAAGTTAAGTAACCAAAAAAGTTCAACCAAATGGGGGAAATCTGACCCAGTGTTAGTAATCCTCGCAAGGCATCATAACCAACAGTGTAAACATCATTCTGTCACCAAAAAAAACAACTAATTTGTTATCCTCGCGAATCTTCGCACAGTTTCATATTGATGTTAATTTACTCAGCATTAATATGAATGGGTAAACTATTTTTAGATGGTTCCACCAGCCACTACACCACTACGACAGTGACAGGACACTTATGAACGGCGAGCTTTTTTTGTCTCCCCCTTTGAAAGCACACAGGGAATCGCTCCTCTTCTCTGTTGACCCCCCACCCCCCTCCTCTTCCTCTTCCCTACTCTGTCTCTCTCTGTCTCTCTGTCTCTCTCTCTCTCTCTCTCTCTCTCTCTCTCTCATTGTTCACTCCTCTAATAATCGCAATAGCCTACTTCTTAAAATTGTTTTGCACTCTTCTGTGTCGGAGGGTAATCTCGCTCTTTTGTCGCTGAGCTATATTTCTACTGTGTTGTCGGATAATGTGAGGATGGGATGAAAGGTAATCTGCGTGCAGAATTCCTAAAGCTCCCTTATCCTTGTTGAATTTCTCAAGAATTCCACCTTTGCCCTCCGGTTTCCCTGAAATAAATTACTTTAAGGTTGAGATGCCTTCACGCTCCCCCGTTTGAGTCCCGGTTTTTTGTTTTGCCTTCTTTAAACGCAGTCAAACATGTATTATATCTTATTTTAATTCACTTTATTCCTTTAGGCTGCGGCGCTGCCAGGATATGTGACATGCACTTTGGGAGGAAGAATAAATGATTTCTCAAACTTGCAAAGAAATAGAAGCCACATTGTTAAAAGAGTGTTGTGTTGATCATTTATGATTACAATGCTGCATTATGTTGACACAGTAATATAAACAGGCCGTGTTAAAACCTAACTACCGACCAGTGATAAGACAGTTATCCGTGGCAGTTCATTTTCTGTTCTGCTTAGTTTACTCTGTGTGTTTCGGCTTAGCTGCTGATTGATATACGCTGGGCTTTCCTTCACAGTGGATCCCTAAGAAGTACACACGCTGTTGAAAATCTGGTTCTCTTCATCTAGCTTCTGGTACTTAAAGTTTGGTTTTTTGGTGTACTACAAAATTACAGTGTTTGCACTGTGGAACCACGAGGGTTTGGGTGCTAATGGATTTATAATCTCCGTCTCTGGGACCATCCAAAGTAATTAGCACATGTGCTCTAAAGAAATGATGGTTAGTGAGCAATAAAGCCATTGCCCATAGCTTAAACTGACAGTCGCTCTAACTTAACTCCAACCTCAAGCCTAATTGGGAAAGTCATTGCAGTTATTGTCCTCAATTATAGTCTGGGATGCAAAAACCCTGGAAAGGGACTCCTATTCATCACGTCTGAATCTGAAGGATCTCAAATCTTTGGGGAGATTAAAAATAATGAGGAAATAGACAATAATGTCTACATACAAACTAGGATGATTCAAAGTGTGGGGTAATGTATTTTTACAGCTTAAGTCATTTTAGGGCAAAAAGTTTAAATGAAATTAAGTATATATATATATATATATATATATATATATATATATATATATATATATATATATATATATATATTCTGAATATAGCCTCGACTGCTGTTTGCATCTGTCGGTTTTAAACTTGCCCTGTTTTGGGGAGACCCTTTTCAGTTTCAGTAATAATTCATCGCCACGCTGCCTGTTAAATGCGTCGGTCTTAAATGGCTGTAGCCTATAGGCTCAACGGTATTTCCACTATTTCTCACGAATGGCCTTTCCATTAAGAGCGATTAGATTATGTCTATTGAAAGTTGCTGATCCATAGAAGAAAAAAAAGACAGCGGATAAAAGGCGATTTCAAGTGACCTTCTCGTCCCTTTCACACCAATCTGAGCCCCCAGAATAATTTGGGGATCAGATTTGGACAAAAGACGACCCCCTCTTTTCAACACACAACCACTCAAAGCAACAAAACCTCCAAGTTAAACATAAGAATGAGTTTTATTTTTTTATTTTTTTAAATTAGGACTATAAATACTATAAAATATGAGTGTTGGTGTTTATAGTATGTTCAGCACAGTGCGCACCGTGAAACCTTTTCCTTCTTCTTTTCACCCCCAGTTCCATTTTATACGTAAAGCTGAAGCTTTAGAGGTGTTGAGAAAAGTTACACTCACTTCACTGTAGCAACTAGGTTGTCACATATAAAACCGTGTGAAATCACTGTTGTTTCAAACTGGTCAAAGGCATTAATGTTATTTTATATGTGCTGATGTTAGCGTGATTAAAAAAGAAATTCGCAGCATCAGAAATCAATATGCCACTGCAAAGTTACTATTTCCACAAGGCAAATAATCCGGATGCAAAAGCAAATTATACTCAAAACATATGGTTGAAAGATAGATAAGGGACTAAATACATGTATTAACTTAATGTATTATCCATGTGGCATATGTTGTATGAGATAGTGAACATCTACATCTTGTTTTTGCTCTAATGCAATATGTAAAACACATGTAACCCTAATGTTAGTGAACTCATATGGTCGGAAAATTTAACGATATATACATTTCTACAAATTAATCTCCACAGAATAACATAGGAAACCGTGTAACTCACTAAATCTCATTTTTAATGAAAACAACTTTAGTGACAAACTTTTCCTTAATACACAGAAGCACAATCGAACCACTGTAATGTCATTTTAAAGGTTTGGAGCTGCATCTTATTTTAACACATGCTCCATTTGACTATTAATCAGTGTCTATTATTCCAACAAACAGACAGGACCCAACATGGAGTTGTGTAACTACGCTCTAGGTGTCCATCACTTCATTAGTTTTGGTTGTTTAATCATTTTATTTTTGCAGGCAGTCGCAGGGATCAGCATCATGGATGTGGCCCTTTAGCCCGGCGTCCAGAAACATAACAGTGGTGTGCACACAGGAGGCGTCTTTCAGCAGAGGCCCCCTGGAAAAGCGAATCAACCTCTAAATCCATGTCTGGCTATATGCTTTGCTTGTAACCCTGGTGTACTCCTACACAGTCAATAATAACACATCCTCGTCCATTTCTAAATCCCTACATTCATTTGCATCGTTTTAAAGGCTCTAAACGGGTCCTTACAGTCGTGTGTTGTTTTATTGGGGGCCTTGCACTTATGACCCCAGGGTCTTCCCAACTGATCGTTGTGCTTGTTGGTTTCAGCTGTTTGGAAGCATTATTTCTGAGTTTAAAAACGTCCTACTGTATCTGTATCAAAAGAGCATCAGTTATTGATTATCACAGATATGGCAAAACTGTTATGTGCTCTGTATACCTATACATGTTAAGAAATAGGTTCCTTTGACCAAGCCATAATACAGGAGGGGGGATTATTCAATTTTGATTAAAAATAGAAAAAGTCAGATAGAATTTAAATATTCCAAGATCCCTAATTATCTGTTGCAGAGCAAAGCATGAGATTACAGTAAGGCGGATGCTAATGCGCAAATGCAGCCATTACCTGAAAGACATGTTTAATAATAATGTGATTATGTAAGTCTTTACACGTTTTCTATCATTTAACAGATTAGTCATATTTTGCTGTCCAAATAAGAAAAGGTAGAATACTTAGAGAATTGTAAATGAAAAAATAAATGTTTCTTGGCTCACGAATGATTGATTAGTGTGAACTTTATGCACCCATGAGAAGATAAGAAGCTAAATGTTGTTATGTAAGGATATTTTCCAAACTGATTGACGTGCAGTTTGTCCTAGAATGAGCGAGCCTGGCCTACCGTACTACATCATTTATTTTAAATCAGTTTTCATTGCAATCCCTTTACATCAATAATGCTGCTTTGATAAATCCCATTGTATGTCATCTTACATTTCCTCGCTGCACTCTTTCCTCACATTCAACGTGTTCTTGCCGGTGCATGAGATTTTACGCCAATCTGTAATATTTGCATCTGACAGTATTGTGGCTAAACAGCCTAAAATATGGGAAACGGTTGGTCTCCTTGATCAGCCTTTTAATCCGGTGATACTATCGCTGAGACAAACAGCCTGCTATCGATCTTTTCATTATGTGCTCAAACAACAAATAGCCTTGCAGGTGAGGGACGGGACGTGCAAAAAAAAGGCTCATATGTCCAGCGGTAGTACAAGCAGCCTGTAATAACTATCTGATTTACAAATCAGTGAGGACAGCTGGAAAACGAGTCTTCTAATCGGTGATGATGTGAAGAGAAGATGCGACTGTCCAGTATTTAAAAAGTTGGGACTCGGACACATGGTTTGAAGTTAACGGTCCTGTGGCGTGAGACAGATAATTCAGTCTTGCATTCAGAGCCATGCGTGTTTAACGTAGGAGAAGTAAGAAATAAAAATTGTACTTGCCTTATCGGTAGCTCCAGGTAGAAATCTGCTCGTCTACTGGTAACCGCCGTGGTTGGTGCTTCTTCATTTAATGCCCTGCTGTCCACTTTCTCCTTTTTCTCTCGCCGTTTCCCAGTTTTCTATTAGAGCCCCTACCCTGCTCCCATTCGCTGCCCCTCTCACTCTCCTCTTCTCCTGCGGAGCCCCTTTCCAATCTGTGGAGTTAAATCTTAATGATACACTTACAGAAAAAATTCTTTGTCCGATTTAATCTTATTGGTTTCACCTTTTCAAAGAGCTAGAGATATGGCCGGGGAGTTTCAGTGGAGTGTCCGAGACAGGGACGGGAGAGAGAGCTCTTGTTGAATACTTAGAAAACAACCCATCCCTCCTGTGTTTCCAAAGGTGGCACTTGCATATTTACGCTCCGTTATATCTGCTAATATATTTGTGTGGCTAAAGATCTTCATACAACAACTTTAGTTTATTTGTATTAAATCATAATTTGATGTATTAGAAATGCTTATTCTTTTCCAACATGGTGTATTACCATGTTTTTGAAATGATTTACGCACATTGTTTTGACTTTATGTTTCATCTAAATCACATACACTCAAAACACTAGCGCACTTTTGGGACTATTATTATTGTTTTGTAATATAATTTATATTTATTATTGGTTTTTGAAAGTTTTTTTTTTCTCCGCTATACAACCTTACCACCAAAAAGGTTGTACTTTGGAGAAAGTAAAAATAAAAAAAAAAAAGGATAAGACGAGAGGAAATGATACGCAAATTTGGGGCTTATTTTATTTTTTAAATCAACTTTTAAGTTTAAAAATTCATGTTTGGTGACTAGTGCATACATTAATATGGAGGTTGTAATTGTACAATGTACGCTAGATGGCAGCGCGATCCAGACATTTTTGAGTTGAGAGGTAGTAAGCCTGCAGAAACCCTGATACAAAAAGCCAGAATCCCCATGCAGATTCCCAGCAACTTCACATGATTTAGAATTACTGTCATTATTAAGACATAATGTGACACCAGCTTTGTGATTGTGGAGACTACAGGACCTCGGTAATTATTGAATATTGCTTATTGCTCCGTCTAATTTTAGAGATTTTCGGCCGCTGGCACGACATCCCGTTTGTATAACAGTTTTATTCATCATTCCCCCCATTGACATTTTCCTCCCTTTTATAAGCTCGTTTTGACTAAATTGTAAGTTTTAATCAGCGAGACTGTGCCGATTACAGACGAGGATGTACCGCAATGCGCATGCCAAAGACAAAACAACGTGTGAAAATATAAATCCGCTTCAAACGAATCATGCATTCCGTTAATTTTATAATAAAGATACGAATCCAAGACAAACCATTTTGAAACTTTGGGGAATTTTTGAACCAGAGTGCCCCTTTTCGTCGCTGCGCACAGTTTTTGGTTTATTTGTCGTGCGTAAAAGCTTTGTCCCCCCCTTGCCTTTACCCCGCTTTTTCTGCTATTCTATTCAGGGTTTCTTCCTCTTTTTGGTGACAATAGACGGCCCATACTAATCAGGTTTCAAAGTAAATAGCAGCGCGGGGCGAGCTCAATGTAAATTGTGCCTGTCAGAGCCCCCCAGTTCCTCCAGCCGTAGATTGCAACACTGCAAAAAATATCCATCCCCTGACATTAGTCAGTTCCGTATTGAGTCTGGAAATCTTGGATTTACCAAAACAGGAGACTGAATCTTCCATCGGGGCAAGATGCTTCCACTAGTTTCCAATGCCAATCGAGCCATCACTGTAAATGTTATCACATCCATTGTTCATTTCTAAAGGAATCCCCCTGCATATTCTGCTTTATTTCATGATATTGACTCCTAAATATGCTACAAACAACTTGGACTGCGATTGTAAACAAGCGGAATTCTGTAAACTGCACTTGCATTTTTTCTACTGTGTTTTCAGAAAAAAAATATCTAACACTTCAAGATTTGAACACGAGACCCAATGACTTATCGAGATGGACATTTTTTGCAGTAAATGAACGGAGGGGGACTCTAACCAATGGAGAGAAAGAGAGGGCTTGGCTATAACCTTAGCCTCCCATTTTCTCTCTCCCTATCTCCCCCCTCTCCTCCTCTCCTCCTCCTCTATGCAGGGCTCTGGCCAGTCAGTCGCCTTTGATTATCAGTCTCCAGCAGCCCCTCTCTTGGCTCCTTGACATGAGCACCATATAAGGCGCAGCGATCTCCATAGAAACGTGTCAGTTTCAATAGTAGTGTCAAAGTTCACTATATACAGACATTCGCGCAGATCCCCCGTTTCGGAAACATTGCTCTGCTGGTCCTCCCGTTTAAGCGCATTCATTTTTGGGTCTCTCCTTCTTCTTGCATATTCTATTAGTTGTTGGTATTGGTCTTCTTTTTTATCTTTTCTCTTCGTATCTCCATTCCTCCTGCTGGAGCGAGGTGAAACTATACATGGGCACTTCATTCGGCGACGCGGTTTTCTTTCGCTGCTGGGCGAGATGATGAGCTTTATTTAGTATATAGATGTAAAAATCCGGCTCTTCAGTTTTTCCTCCCCTCCTATACGGCGAAGACGGGAGTGTAAAGGAGCAAGGGGAAGAAAAGAGAAAGGAATTTATCTCCGCAGCACTTTGGATCGCGTGTCTTTCCAGCAAAAGGTTTTTTTTACTCGTTCCTGCGTCCATCTGAATCGCTCCTGCCTTTCCTTTGTGGCTATTTTATATCAAACTGCAATTTGTTACGACTGGACTCTTGTTTTCCTTCAAGATAGGGATTCCTGAATGGCTGGCTGCAATTTACCTTGGAACTGGCCTCCCGACACTTGCATATCCTGATCGGGTGCATATTCAATCGCCCCCTGTATTTTGAATGTATTGATCGCGTTGTACTCTCCTTCTTACCCCATATGAGATTGCGTGTTCCGATTTGACTTTGCACTGCCCCGTCTTTTCAGATCTCATTTTTTCTCCTGTACGCTACATAAACACCGGCGATCATTTCGCTTTATAGCACTTTCAGGGGCCGAGATATGGCAATGGTAGTTAGCGTCTGGAGAGATCCGCAGGAAGACGTGGCCGGAGGACCTCCGAGCGGCCCCAACCCAGCAGCGCAGCCGGCGAGGGAGCAGCAGCAGGCGGCGTCGGCGGCGCCGCACACTCCGCAGACCCCCAGCCAGCCGGGACCCCCGTCCACACCGGGGACCGCTGGGGAAAAGGGGAGTCAAAATTCTGGACAGAGTCAGCAGCATATTGAATGTGTGGTTTGCGGAGACAAATCGAGCGGCAAACACTATGGCCAGTTCACCTGCGAGGGATGCAAAAGTTTCTTCAAGAGGAGTGTACGGAGGAACTTAACATACTCATGTCGTGCCAATAGGAACTGTCCCATTGACCAGCACCACCGAAATCAGTGCCAATACTGCCGGCTGAAGAAATGTTTAAAAGTGGGAATGCGGCGGGAAGGTGAATATGCTTTTTTAAAGCCACTCATGATTACGCATCCTAGTAGCAGACGAACAGGGCTGCCATGTTGCATTAAGGTCACAGGCATATGGCTGGGCATACTGCAGTCTCCATCCATGTTTTTAGGGATGTTTGCATGGATAATTAGTCTTTCTGCCATGTAGGAGAGGTAAAAGGCCAGTGCAGCTATGTTTGTGAATGCAGGTCGCCTGAACAAAGCAGCTCGTCTAGCTGACCCTTTTATTATGTTTTTCATGCAGTCTAAATTGTACTATTATCAAGCTAAGGCAGTCGGTCTTACAGGCCCTTTTTAACGTAGACTATAGGTTTAGAGCAGAAGAGAGGGCCGTGTGTGTGTGTGTGTGTGTGTGTGTGTGTGTGTGTGTGTGTGTGTGTGTGTGTGTGTGTGTGTGTGTGTGTGCAAGGCTATTAGTCCCTTCCCCAAGTATGTGCAGTTTACTAATTTATAATCGTACTGTAGGGTTTGTAATCTGTGTGTGAATGTAGAATGAACACAAACCCACGTCTCTCTCTAGCTCCTCATGCTGACTAGACAGCTGAGCCACACTGAATAATGCCGCTAAAGTTGTTCATGGCTCATTGTTTTGCCTGGTGCATTACAGGCCGTATAACTTTCCTCTGTACGTCAAGTGTTTAATTCCAATTCATGCAAACATCCCTTATTTAAAATTGACTATTTGCAGTATAAACTACAAGCCCTGATTTACATTAATATTTTATTTTTTAAATATTAAACAATAGCTCAATTCATTTTATTCCCAGTTGATCTTTTGATGTGAGTAAAATAAGTGGATGTGATTGCATTAAACTGTAATTATCAGTCATATATGTAATACGTTTGCCCACAATGAATAATTATTAATATAAACAAAACCCCACGTAAATATAATGGTAAAGTAATCAGTGGAGACTGCTGCATGCAAAATGCAAATACGCCTGAAAATACTTACTTAAATACTAATGTACTTTAGTTTACCAGAAAAATGTGTGTGTTTACTGTATAAAAGAGATTGTATTTTCATTTTGCATACAGCCCATGTGGCGTGCTAAATACAAATGCAAGCAGTGTGAAGGTTAGGGAACACAGCACATCTGTTTTGATGAGATGTCTATGCTGTTAACGTATTAATTTGCTCTTACAAACGGTATTAGTCAATATGTTTAGAAAATTTATATTTGTTTTGAATTTAGATTTCAGTACATGCCGTTTTACTGGGGAGAAACACACTAGCTGTAGCTTGCTTTACGGTTGTACTGCTCACGAACAATGTTTATCAGTCCGGGATGCACATTTCCTCTTTTTCTCTCTCTTTTTGTTAGCGGTTCAGCGAGGACGAATGCCTCCAACTCAGCCCAACCCAGGCCAGTACGCGCTGACGAACGGGGACCCTCTGAATGGCCATTGCTATCTGTCCGGATACATCTCGTTATTGCTGCGGGCCGAGCCTTACCCGACGTCCCGGTACGGCAGCCAGTGCATGCAGCCCAACAATATCATGGGCATCGAGAACATCTGCGAGCTGGCGGCTCGCTTGCTCTTCAGCGCCGTGGAGTGGGCAAGAAACATCCCTTTCTTTCCCGACCTGCAGATCACCGACCAGGTGTCCCTTCTCAGGCTGACGTGGAGCGAGTTGTTTGTGCTTAACGCCGCCCAGTGCTCCATGCCTCTGCATGTGGCCCCTCTGCTCGCCGCGGCGGGCCTCCACGCCTCCCCGATGTCCGCGGACCGCGTCGTGGCTTTCATGGATCACATCCGGATCTTCCAGGAGCAAGTGGAGAAGCTTAAGACCCTGCATGTAGACTCGGCAGAGTACAGCTGTCTCAAGGCCATCGTGCTTTTTACATCAGGTGGGTGTCCGACATGTCACATAGGAACACTACACACTATAATCAAATGGGGCCTAGTTGCAGTAATGTTACATGGGAGCGAGGCTCCAAACACTGTGGCACCGTGAATATGGCTGTAGTATGGGCTGGTCACAAATCTACGAGAGTAGAGTTTACGAGATGTTTGTGTTACCGATGGAATAGCTATTATGTCAACAGCTTGCTACATATCCACTTACATACATTCCCATGTCAATTGTAGCCGCAACAAAAAACGTGTAAACAAACCCAGATTGAGTGAGCGCATCAAGTTATTGTAGTGTAACACTCAGTTCAGTACGCTTTAGTATATATATATATATATATATATATATATATATATATATATATATATATATATATATATATATATATATATATGTGTGTGTGTGTGTGTGTGTGTGTGTGTGTGTGTGTGTCTTCTCGTGATCTTATATATAAATATTTTATAATTGTTGAGTTTGAACACGTCTGAGCCGAGAGCGACCTTATAGGTTCTTTTTGGAACAGGTGTCAAATAATCTATCGTAAAGTTGAAATAGTCTATCACTGTGTGATATATGACAGCTGATGCATTAATGAGCGTTAGTGCATGCTTTTATCCTTGTTTTGCGTGCACAAACACATGTCTTGGGGGGCAGGAAATAATCCTTAGCAGACTGAGATCAAAAAAAGATGATGGAAGTTGACTCATATGTCAGTGCATCGCTTTTGTAGGACTCAGAGCAGCACTGCTGTATAGATTGTTGTTAGATTAATCTTAGCTGACCTATTCATTTATCTAAACTTATTGAGGATAGTTTCTCTTGTCGCACACACTTTAAAAAGTCATCAACAGCTATTTCCAAAAGTAACCTACATTGTTGATAACTTAATTGATTGCTGACTGGGGCAAGGTCCTAAAAGGTCCTCATTTACTGTCGGTGCGTAATTTAGATGCTATTTTGGAGTTAGTTGTGTACGCGTGGTGCCATTAGGCCTGTTATGTCAAGGGAGTCCGGTGATGATTGGAAGGAAAGGGAAAGTCTAAACTCATTTACAGGCCCCAAACTACTTTAGAACTTACCTCAAAGTTTTGACCTCATTGTCTCATATTTGGCCCATTTCAAAATTATGTAACACACTTGTACTTATCCTATAATTGGACACGTTCGTAATAAAATATTCAGTTTTACTGTAATTTTCAGATTTGGAGTTGTATTGAAATAATCCCCCCTTTCATTATGCCTATAAAGCGTCACAACTCCATTTTATATGAAGTAGTCACACTTATCTTCAAGCATATTTCAATAATTAGTATTTATTATTTACTTAACGTCACAGGGATGTACAGCTACATATATACATTGCCTTTACTGTTTCTGTATTTTATTATATTATATTATGTTGTATTATAGTATTGAGATATTCTCTAACACCATATTAAAATGTTATGTAATCAATGCTTATAAAGCAATAATACCAATTTATAATTAGAATCTAAATTATCCAAAGTTTTAATTCTCACCAAACTTGTAAAAAGGAACTTAGAGATTGTATTCCATGCTACTAAACCACCTTCAACATTATATTTCCCTTTTTTGGCGAATATTACCATAAATGTTTATTTTTAGTTAGAGAACTTTCTATATTTCTATATTTTCAGTTTCAGAAGCCATAATAATTAGTTTTAAGGTTTGGGGTTTGGCAACGAATTTGACACGCTACAATTTGAAGAAACACTGAGAGATAAATATATGTTTTAACACAAATAAATACATACTTTGCCTGTGTTGTGACATCCTGTTAGATTAAATTTTCCGTGTGCAGTGACATTTGGCTATATTTTCTATTGCACGGCGTGTCAGTCTTTCCCATATAACCCAGAGAAACTTCATACACACATTAACATCCTCCATGTTTTCCAACAGATCTTTTAGTTAGTCTGATAGGCTACAATTGGTGTTGGCTATAACAAGTCATGTGGCACCTTGCCAAGACCAGCGTGGATTGTTTGCCTTTAATAACACCAGACTTGTCAGTATTTGATGCATAAATAATGGTGGCCAGGCTAAACCATTCAGATCAGGATCATTGTCTTACATGAAGTCCGTATCCACGTGTGCACGATGCAGTGTGTGCCTTTGCTAATCTACCACAGAAATAGTCGTTTGCGAATCTGGAAGCTATCTGCTCCCATGTCTCAGTCTATTGAGGCAGTGGGGTGCAGGGTTGCAGGCAGGCCTAATGGAGAACTGTGGGGTGTCTTTGACCAGCTTTCTCTTGACGCATACATTTACCCTATACCCTGTAATACCTCGAACTCCCTATAATACCTCGAACTCCCCATATCTCTGCATTGCAATCTTCAAGTATTATATTTTACCAGAAATTTCCCAATGTAATTAATTTCAACCTTATTGATCGCAGTATATTTTAAAAGGGACACTCAGCGATAATCCAAAGGGATTTGCATACGTGGGGCTTTGACCGGCCGGACTAAGGTCACAGTAAATCACCCCGAGATCTCAGCATTGCCCTCTGGTTCATAAGGTTATTGTGTCTGGCCATAGTGAGTTATAGCACCGCGGAATCACGACTAGGCTTAAAAGCCTCTGTCTTGTGTTTTATGTATTAGTGCTTGAAAACTAAAGCTGTCTTTCTTGTGTAGCACAGCTCAATACAGAATCTTTTGAGGACAGCCTAGACTCCATGTGGGACCATATATGCCAGCGGTTATGCTGCTTGCGTTTACAGCAGTTAATAGAACACGCCTGCTTGGGTTGTGTGAAAAAACACTGCTCTTTATAACGGGCTAAAACGTCGTACGACACTAACAAGCCTTATATGATTTTGTCTATACTGAATCGTGGCTGTACAGGGCTGCATAACCCACCAATGAGCACCGAAACACGCGTCTCGCCTGCGTTGTTGCACAGGCTCATTTTGTGACAGTTTATGTCGCTTCTGCGTGACTATTGACTTCACCTCCTCTAATAAATGTGATTGCTTCCAGCGGCCTGTCCTATAGGCTCCATCGAAAAACAGGCCAAGAGTAGTCTGTGGAGAGAAGAGCGGCGAAATGACTTAACAGCTTACTGCAGAGTAATTAGGTCACATTACATCCAGTATAATTTCAGATTCATCAGTGCCGTTTATGTTTCCTTATACTTGAATCCCCTGAGTCCAGACATCAAGAGCAGTGGCCTTCATACCCTACCTTTCGCCTTTGCTCCGTTGCCCCATCAGTTCTTCCTCAACACATTAACAACACTGCTTTCATGACATTTAAGTCTATATTCTTGTTGATTGTTGTAAGAGCAGGCAGAGATATCCTCCACTGACTAGTGCATCCCCTACTCCAGCAGCAAGCCCCTTGTTTATTCTGTATGACAGTCCCACTCGCTCAGCGTGATGTAGCATGTTTGGCCAAGCTGTTTGTTCATTCCACATTGTCAATAACACGTAAAAGGCTGATGTTGAATGATAACCAGAGTGCGTCTGCTGGACATAAATTGGGTATGGCAAGGTCTGCACTTGCCAAAGCCAAGCCTACATAAGGCTAAAATTGTCCATGTGCTTTTGTGTTGATATTTTGCACAGAACATATAAAGCGAAATTGTCAGCAGTGTAATTCATTTAAAATATATATATAATGGAAAAGTAATATGTGTATTTACATTTTCTGCAAGCTTGGTGACCTGAGAGTCTGATTTCATTATATAATATTTTAAAACTGTATATGGTAGCCAAAACATATTGTTTCACTGCGACATGTTAAGGGATTTCTTTCACAATATGTTGTACCTTGAGGTATTTGAGACGTGACGAGCCTAACCACAGTGTTTTGATGTGTGTTTCTCAGACGCTTGCGGCCTGTCGGATGCTGCTCACATCGAGAGCCTACAGGAGAAATCCCAGTGCGCCCTGGAGGAGTACGTGAGGAGCCAGTACCCGAACCAGCCCAGCCGCTTTGGGAAGCTCCTGCTGCGGCTGCCCTCTCTGCGCACCGTCTCATCGTCGGTAATCGAGCAGCTGTTCTTCGTCCGCTTGGTAGGTAAAACTCCTATTGAAACCCTCATCAGGGATATGCTATTATCCGGGAGCAGCTTCAACTGGCCTTACATGTCCATCCAATGATCCTAATATGAAAGTGGAAAAAAGAGGAAAAAAGGACCAAAATTCTGCACCCCTCACCCCATCCTCCTCCAAGAAGACTATATATAGGACCTTTTCTGAGAAACTTGGAAGACATTACTTTTTTTCTGTCTTCTGGGACTGAGATGGAATACATTATGTACAGAAAAATATTGGAACTGGACTTTACACCTGTGTAAATCCACCCTCATCGTCAAGAACAATACTCTTCATTTTGTAAAATACTAGTCTTTATTTTCTTTTTTTTGTAAAAAATACAAATAAAATGAAAAACATCATATGCGCAGTAAGAAAAAAAGAATCAAGACTTAGCGGGAAAATAATGTTTCCAAGCAATTATAAGAATTGTCCTGTGTCTATGTACCTCTCTGTTTTGTATTTTTTCTGGTTCTAAACCAGGGTTTCTGTGATTCTATACTAATAATTTTTTGATATAACCTTTTGCTTCTTATAATGAGTGCGATATATGTTGTCGAAGCTATGTTCTCCAAGAATTAAAATTGAAGTGAGAATTTAAAAACAGAAAAATAAAGAAATTTAGACAAATAAGAAACAGTCTAATCGCTATGACAATATCACCACTGATGGTTGAACTTTTTCCCCAATTGATACGATGGACCTGCAACAGCAGCAAACTGACCTCCAGGACATTTTTACTGAGAGGACGTCTGGGGCGCCTTTCCCCGGGCCATGAGTGCGTGTGGAGTCGATCATCAGTCAAAGAGGAGAGACATGAAAATCAAAAGCACTTTTAATATATCATTTCAAATACATTTTGTTTGTTTCGTCTTGAAAATTTTCATTGTTTCTTGAATTTTATTGGTTGTTGCCTTCAATTTGCTTACTCCATGATGCAGCTTTTTGCAGAAGGGTCGGTTGATGAAGTTGTGTGATGGTGACTGTACTATTAAAAAAAGAAATAGGCAACAATGTCTCATTCTCAAGCATTTTCCTGGAAGCAAATGTCTAGATTCTCGGTCTAATTTTATATCATCTGAGGGGATCTGTTGTCTCTGTGCGCTCCTGGTTCCAATAAGTAAAGCGCAAGTGTAGCATACAGTTACTGAGTCATTGTCTTGTACCGAAACATATAATTGTGAATACACTGGTTAATTCTATCACACCTATACCACTAAAAAACGGGGTGATACACGGGATTACGTGTGGTAATTACACGACATCCTGCATTTTAACTGACCCACTGACATAACTGGCAATGCTAACACAAAGGAGGGGAGGCTATAGCTATACGTGAGGAACTACAGCAGTGAGCTCTCTGCCAGCCTGTGAGCGCATTAATGTTTCATATTTTTCCCAGATAGCAAGGGAAGCCTGCGCACCACACAGAGCCACCTTTATCCTGCCTCATGTGGTTTAATCAAGGTGATTCTTCACAAACCAAACAATATTCCCCTCACCCCCGTTCTTAAAAAAAACTCTGCCTTGATAGTGAATGCCTCAATATTGATGTGGGCGTGGCAAAAGGATAGGCCCCGCTGCAAAGCTGCTGTGATATGCGTGATCAATCTGGAAAATGTATTTTACAGCATGTAAGCCAGTCGATAGGAACACCGAGTGTGATGCATTTTGTAGGAAAAGAGAGGAGGAAGAAGAAAGAAAGAAAGAAAGAAAGAAAAAGAAAGAAAGAAAGAAAGAAAGAAAGAAAGAAAGAAAGAAAGAAAGAAAGAGAGGGGTGGAGAGACTGTGGAGCCAGTGCAGAGACAAATGTGAGGGGAAACGTGTGAGAAGGAAAGCAAGCTGTGTGTGTGTGTGTGTGTGTGTGTGTGTGTGTGTGTGTGTGTGTGTGTGTGTGTGTGTGTGTGTGTGTGTGTGTGTGTGTGTGTGTGTGTGTGAGAGAGAGAGAGAGAGAGACAGACAGATACAGATGTGGCCTCGGTTTGCCTGATACATTCAGAGTGTAATGAGTACATCAATAAGTCCTCAATGTGTTAGATGGGTTACATAGAGTTTCTGTCCTGACATTGGTCTGTCTCTGTATGTGCGTTTTGTCTCCATATGCTCCACAAATGACACAGGAAGGCCAGTTATGGACCTGGATCAACCCTTACTGTCAATACAGCGTTACACTCGCACTTAGAGTGGTAAAATGTTATATATTGGAAAGCGTTATGAAGAAGAAAATGGGGTTTGGGTGTGACAATTATTACATTTGCCTGTAAGTCCACCCCCTCCTTCATCATCAGACGTGTTGCTTGTGTGCCATATTGCCCACATTTCATCTGCTGAGGGACAGAAGGACAGGAGCTGTACTGCGTGTAGCACGTTGCAATGTCTGAATTTGATATCGCCATATTTGTTATCTGCCTTATAGGATTGGGGGAGGGGTATTCGTGCCAGTGGGTTATTTGTTTGTATTGCCTGTCTCGTTCAAAGGCTACAATATTAAGGTATTAATTAGCTCGCGCTCGTGCTGGAATGATGCTATAGGTTGTGCTTTAGGCTGTCCTTAAATGCTCTCTCAAAGGGATACAGTTTTCATTCTCATGATTAATGTCTGTTCAGGCATATTGTACCTATTAGCTCCCAATCGACCTGTCTGGGTCAGTTGTCAGACGCCTTGATGCTGCCTAAACTACTGTACAAACATAAATGTGATATGTCTTCAGGTTATCGTTTTTTCCTTATTGTGGATATGATTCTCATACAGCTTTAGGTCAGGGGAAAGTTGCAGAATAATCAGCTGATGGGACCTTTCCTTTCTGCTTTTAAACAAAAATAAACAAAATATACACATTTTTACACAATCCCTAAAACGCAGCCTTAACATCAGATGAAGCACTAGAATTATTTAGCGTGTTTGTCTTTAATCGGTGTGTTTTTGGAATATAATCCAGAGGATCGAAGTTTAGGAAGGCTACATGTGAGAATAAATATTTGTTCTTCAAAGAGAATGAATATGGCTTCACCATGGCCATCACAACAGCCCAGGTCGTTTTTGTTTTATGTAGCTCTGGACTAAATTGTTTGTTAGGTTATTAAACGCAGCTTTCACCTGGTTGGCTCCACATAATGTATTCTAAATCCCTATCTTTTATCCTCTTTCTGAGAGCAATCGGTTGTACAATTGTTACACTACAGGCTATATAAAGCAATAGTTAAAAAAACAGATGAAATGTTGGCATGTGTTCCTAATTAACGTTTCTGTAAAGGCAATACAAGCCAAGCACATGAGGATTCTAGGAAAAGTGATATTTTGTCTTTAGGCTATGGACTATTTTTTGACTCTTTGACGAAGCTCAAATTAGTATATTATGCAACACTTCAAATATTGAAATAATAAGCTTTAAATAGCAGCTATATTTATTATAGACATTTAGCACCAAGTTCCTTATAATCTGCAGTGATGACAACATTATTAGTACTTATATTTAATTAAATAAAAGCAAAGTGCACTAAGGGAGAAGTAAATGCGTCAGATTGGACTTAAGCTGCGGTGGGTAAGAGAGATGGATATGTGGCACACTATGGGCCCCATTTGTGTCTCTGTAATTTCGGAAACTCTGGTTACCAAAGTGTTACTACAAAATGAGTTAAATAACCATTTACCTTTGTCTGGTTTCATTCATCAAACCACAAGTGGAGGACTCCTAACACGGGGGGCTATTTGTTTGCTTTACACAAGCAGCTGGGTGCGATTTCACGTTTGAGATATCTGTCTGAAAGCGAAACATTTATTATCCTAAGTTGTCAGCGAACCTATTTCTTCAAAACCCTCAATGCAAGCCAATGGTTTTATGCAGCAGTGGAAACGTCCTATTGGCGTCACACGTCACTTCATTTCACTTATAGGAGCCTAGTTTTCCCGCTCACATTTGACAAATACTGTTGTTTGAGACAATAACAATTTCCAAATAGCGGCTCCGTGTATGAATGGGGGGCCCTGTGAAGTATGACACGGCTTATTTCTCATTTTGTTTTGTGCGGAAAAATGATGACAACACCGGACAACAAGTGCTTGCCGTGTCTTCCACGCACCTTAGTCGCACGAGCTTGCAAAATGGCTGTTAACGGAACAGTGAGGACCAATGTCTAAAATTAAATGGATTCCCGTGAGATGTTTGCACAAAATCTCAGCAATCAATCCGAGTTTCTTGTTGTATTGACTGTACACATAATGAATTGAGACACATCTTGTTATTACAATGTGCTGTCGCGAGATCTGTTCGCGGACCTCACAGGCAACCTTTAAGCCATGGATCAAACCAAGCCCTACGGGGTATAAAATATCCCTAGTTGTGAATGTAACATAAGGGGGACACCTCCCGGGGACGCCTCCCTGCGCCTATGTGTGTGTGCGTGCGCGCTCATGTGTGTGCGTGTGTAGGCAATGGAAGCATTGTTATGTCTGTGTGAGGTTTCTCTAAATGGATGTGTGCGGGGGCGTTCTTTTGCATGCCCGTGCGTAAAAGTGTGTATCTACCAGCGTGCGTACGCGTGTGCGTGCGCGCTACTGGCCAAGAGAGAGAGAGAGAGAGAGAGAGAGAGAGAGAGAGAGAGAGGTGGTTGTGAGAAAGCACGGATCGCTGTGTAAGCGGATCCCTTTGTGTTGATTTAGGAAGACGTTTGCTGTATATAACGTTCAAGGCTGATAATATCATTGCCTGGCCAGATAAATAAAGCATTGGCCAAAACCATCGGGTCAGCTATCGATCCGCTTTTTCTCCCTGAGAGAGAGGGGGGAGAGGGAGGGAGGGTGTGGACAGGAGGAGGGGGTGGAGAAGGAGAGGGAGAGAAAAGGAGAGAGAAAGGGAGAGAGACCTCACTCATTAGCATTCCACAGCCATGGACTAAACGCTGACAACTAACAGAGATATCCAGCTCTACACCACTGCATGCTCCCCCTTTTGTCTTCTTCCCTTGGCCCTTCATTTCCAGCGGACAGATCTCTCGTCACAGCCAACACATTTTTATTTATGCCTTCTCCACTCTTTTTGCACGAATGGACCCCGTGCACAAGAGAGAAAACCTTCTAGCAAAGCAAAGAAAAAGAGGGGAGAGTGATGTTGTAAAAGCTGTGCAGAAGTGACAGCGCTAAGCACACTCGCTTGAATGATATACAATTGTGTGTGACTTGACAAAATAGACGTGGGATACGTTTTTAATTGTAATCTTAATTGTTATTATTTAGACATTTCAGGACTAAAAAAAATCTACAGCATGCGTATTTCATTTTGAGAAGGTAATAATAATTACAATAATTCAATAATAGGTCAATATTCCTCCACTTTTAGGACGTTTGGTTCCATTTAGTGTCTCTAATGGAGAAAATGTTCCACCTTTGAAAAGTGTGTCCAATAGTTTTCTATTAAAGCTGTCAACATAATCTGTAGGCTAAAATAAACACACAGATTAATAACGCTGTCGGTGCAAATACACTAAATTCAAATTCTCTGAACCATGAAAAGTTCAAGTTGTGTTTTTTTCCATTAATAAATACATTATTTTAAGTTATACTATTTTAAGAAAGTAAAATATATGTTTGAATTCAAACTTTAAAGATCTGAGTGAGTGATACAGGGACGATGACATTATTAGACAAGCTCCTTTTTTCAGATGACTATATCTTAATATGCATTCAAGCCTTGCCCAACAATGACAGCTGTTCATCTGATAGTAACTTCTTTCCAAGTTTTCTCCCCTCCCACCCCGGGGCCCCCGGTCTCTGTCTTGCTTTGTTGTTTTAAAATATGCATGTCTCTCCGGAATGCCAGTCACGGGTCCAAACTTTGTGTGTCCCAACCTCCCACATGATGAAATGATCCTTTTAAAGCGGGCTCAATATGTCTCAATCTGCACTCCTCTTCCCTCGCTAAAGCTTCTGGGTTCGGGACACAGCCCAGAAATATATTAATTAAAGCGCACTCCTATACAAACTTTTCAGCACTGGGGAAGAAGTGGCTAGATCAAGTCAAGCTCTGTCAACGACGGATGGATGAAGATTCACGGCAGGAAAAAAAAAAAGTAAGGCTCATTTTGACGCTCTCTCTCCCTCTGTCTCTCCTTCTCCTTCACTCTTTCTCTCTCTCTCTATTTCCTCAGTGTGTGTGTGTGTGTGTGTGTGTGTGTGTGTGTGTGCGCGCGCTTGTGTGTTTTGCACAGTGTTCTTGTGTGTTCCTCGGACTGAAACGGATAAAGCCAGGGGGAGTGAGTGAGAAAGAGAGAGAGAAGTGTGAGAGAAAGGGGAGGAGGGATATATACGTAAAAAGTGAAAGAGTGTGTGTGTGTGTGTGTGTGTGTGTGTGTGTGTGTTTGTGTTTGTGTGCGCGCGCGCGCTTGTCATCACTAAGGAAATCAACACGTGGCATTAAACTAAAAAGTGCACGTTTTCTGATTGCACTCTGTAGTAGCCTGTATATGGACACATGTTTACACAAATAGAGGTGTTTACTTGTTTGGGCGCGCGTGTGAGCACATATACATGTTGTGCGGAATAGATCCTACTATTGGAAAAAAAAAAAGAAGAAAAAAAGACCCGGATGGTTGGAAAGGAAATGCTTGGTTTAAAGGGGAAAAGTGTGAATTGGATGTAACAGAGCGTTTGCAGCTCAAGAGGAACTCCTAATTCATTCTGTCAAGTTTGAGAGGATGTGTGTATGTTTCTCAGCTGCAAAGTGATCCCATTTTAAAAGACAAAGCGTCTCAAAACCAACTCATGCTAATAATTAGCTTTTACATGAATGGATTTTAGGGGAAAGGTGGAGTTGAAACCAGTTAACCTGTTGCTCATGGTCCAAACATAACAGCAACCGCAAAACTCTGATAGAATCACATGAGCCCCGCAGCATATCATCCTATAATAATCCACCCTCTCTAAAAATGTAAACAGAACAACACTGGGAGATCTACACAGGCAAACTGAATTTAATTACTGTGTTCATGTATTACATTCAGACACGTTTTGATAGACATCCCAACAGTCTGATTATGTCAACATATGGGAGGCCATGCAGGAAGGCCCGGGCTTACATACCTGATAACGCCTGGGCTTTTCAGTAATATTTACGGCTTCTCTGTCTAATACACTCCAGATGGTGTGTGACTGTGCCACCGCAGTCAGCGAACTCCTCAATTTTTACTCAGCAGCATTTTGTTAAAATGACATCAATGCTGAGACAGTATTTATTGGTGACCCATTTTTGCTATATTATATGCAAAAAATAAAAGAATAAAAAAAGAAAGGGAGAAAAAAAAGTTTTGCCCACTAGTGAGCTCTGCTTCATGTGCATTTTTTAACCTGCTCTGAAGTTTACTTTTAAGTAACAAAAATACATAAATAAATAAATAAATAAAGTAAAGGACTCTAACAGCCCCCACTTCATGGTTTGATGGATTAATATGTTATGAAGACAAAACACACAGGCCGCATTCATGCCTGACCAATCTTTGTTGTAGCCTGTGCGTTTTTTTCCGCCAATCACTCAGGCAGAATAATGCTTGTAAAGATATAATCCACTGAGCCTATACCCTCTGTAGTCCTTTGCTATATTATCCACTGACAATGAATTGGCAAGCTTTTTAGCAGGTATCCAACCTCTCCACTAAACACATGCGAATGCCATTAGCCAAGTATTTGGGTAGTAGACCCATTCCGTTCACATTTTATTACTGATAGGTTTACTATGACATGATAAAAGCCTGTGTGTCTGCGGTAGAATCAATGTAGTGTTTATTCCTTAATGTATTTTTGCAGATACTCATAAAATTGTTGTCGGAAAATCACAGAAAAAAAAATCATATAAACAAATGTGATTAGTTTACGAACTAAAGCGTGACAAATATGTATCTGCAACACTATCTATCTATCTATCTATCTATCTATCTATCTATCTATATATCTATCTATCTATCTAAGTAACTGTTGTGTGTGTTGTGTTATGGGTTGTTTTACTGTCAAAGTTACAGCTCATATTGTTGGTATCTGTGTTTACCTGGATTGCTCAGAGAGCCTGCTGTAGGTCTATTATGATTGACTGAAACGATGCATTGAAGGGTATTTTTCATCTATGCCACGGGGAACCGCTCTTTACAGTGGTAAGGTTTCCCATTGACTCCCTGTAGTCTCCGTGGTTGATGCTCTCTCTCTCTCTCTCTCTCTCTCTCTCTCTCTCTCTCTCTCTCTCTCAGCCACCTCAGAGGACATGCGGCATGTTGATAAATACATGTCTTTTTTCCATCTTACTCAGCACCATCCATCAAATTTGTATGTCCACGTTACACTGCTGTGCTTAAGGGAGGGAGGGAGTGCCAGCAGTCGCGCAGAAACACACTCTAAATCGTCAACAAGGGATTCATTGCTCTCTCTACATACTAAATAATTACTTGGTCATTCGAGCTGTGTTTTGGTCACGTCAACGTGCTGAATTGTCTTGAGTCAGGCAGTGCCAGGGTTATGCTGTTTGGAGATTTAGAAGAAGTCTGTTGCTGTGCTCTGTGGGTTAATAACCTCTTCACGCACTATCACTACTGTGTTTTGTTCCTAGTAATACGTTGGATAGAGTATTTTTCTGGGTTGCCCACGGCTTGGACCACACTACAGAAGACCAGTCGCCCTGTGGTTGCAAACTCTTTGTGGCCCCACATACCGCCGCTGTGATTATAGAAGTGCCTCCTCTCCCTTGTTAAAGGAGCAAAGCTCTAATCTAGCCTCTGTGTCGCCCCCAAAGCCAGCGTGCTATAGTGAAAATGCGCGTGCGTGTGCGCGAGCGCGTGTGTGGGGAAGGGGTAGTGGGGGTCGCTCGGAGCGAGAGAAGAGGGGAAGGGTAGGAGAGAGGGAGAGCAAAAAGGAGGGGGGTTATAACGGAGTGGCCCTTTCCTTCTTTGAGTGACACGACCCCTCTCTTCTCTTCAAAGGCCATGCAGAAATAAACGCATCTCATTTGAATGGCGATGTTTCTTGGTGGTATTTCACAGCCAATATTTCTGGAATAGGAATGTGTATTTTTTTCTGCAGTATTGAATGCCGGGATGGTTCTGGTGGTGGGGTATTCAATATTCTCATCTCTCCACATGCAGCATTCTGCGGCCAGTGTGGTATTTTGCCCATGACTACACCAGCAACACCACCCCCTCCACTCCTGCACCCCCACACCCCGTCCAAATTCATTTGCATCCGCTGATGATATCAGTAAAGAATTGCTGGCACCGTATGAGGCAGGGTGGGGGAAGAAGGCTTGTTTGGATAAAACTGGACCGCAGAGTGGACACGGCCCTAAAGGTCAGTCGCCCATTCATGTCAAGGTGGCAGGGGGTGTGTGTGTTGAGGGGGTGGGCATGGGATTGCCAAAGAGGCTTATTTGAAAGCGGGCGTATATTTGAGGCAAGAGAATGAAAAGAAGTGGACCACAACGCTCGCCATACTTCAAATACGCCCCGTCACATCTTCACTCTTTGCTTTCAGGTGGCGGGTATATAAGGAAGGTGGGGTCTCAGTGTGGCATGCCCTGCAGAACATGCAGCCGAAAATAAAACCTGTGGACGACAAAGTGGATCATAGAGGTTTAGGTGCACAAAAGAAGGGGTGTCCAATGTTCTCCTTTAGTGGTTTCCTTTTAAATTGTGCGAATAAAATACTGGATTAATTCAAGGCAAGTGTGGTTGTCAGAAAGGTCCTTTAATGCTGCTAAAGTGGAGCATTTCATGTAATCTCGCGAGGTTGGGTACAACACCATAATGCTGAAGAAATAGGAAACCTTATGAAAAGACTCTTTATAGCACCAAAATAAGGCTTTGCCATGAGAAAAGAAAAAGAAAAAACTGGAAAAGTATGACTATAATATTATGTATGCCGTACATTGCAACTTACACTATCACATGCAGCGGTCTTGGAATGAAGAAAAACACAGACAGTGTTGTAGTATAGTAATATTTAAATTATTATCTATTTATATAAGGAGAGTTCTATTTGAAATAAATCCATTTTTTTTGTGTGTAATACAGCACATATGAAGTCCTTATCACTGCATAGAAGACCATTTAAACAACATCACATAATAGACCAGACGTTATAAAACTGCAATTGTATTTTCCATTAATTAATAAATCAATTAATGTACCCTCCTGCCGTGCATATACCCCAATTTACTTCGAGGGCACAGTCGCCATCTATCGTGCGCGTTAACACACACACACACACACACACACACACACACACACACACACACACACACACACTCTTATCAGTTCATCATTATGTATATAAAAAAATTAGGAGAGGTTTCTAAAACTAGTGGTCTAGTTATGAGTGCCCATGCAGTCTAAACTTTATTTTCAGTGTGGAGGCTTGGGGGATTATTTGACGCCTTAACCGAGCAAAAATTGTCACAAATTGCTGGTTGTCGAGGGGCGAATGACAAGATAAAGAATATGAGAATTTTTGCCCCTGACACCTCGGTTCATATATCATTGCAGAAGCCGGCCAATCACTCACATGTTGTCTTTAGTATTATTACACTTCAATATCATGTTTAAGTCATGTGTCAAAATTGAAGGATTTATTTTACCTATCCAACCTTCAGAGCAAACATATTGATATCTGCTAATTATATTGTAATTGTATCTAGAATTATACAATACTTTCAGTTTACACTACCTATTGATTAATATAACATGCACTTTTTTAAACCTTTTTGGTTATAATGTGAACTAAGAAAAACAATAACATGAATATTCCGCCGGTTGAGTGAAGTACAGTGCAGCTCGATCATTTTTTGATATATAGCTCTGCATTGATTGCTGGACTAATAGTGCTTGTGCCCCTATACTCGCGCCCAGGCTTTTACCACTGCTATCATTATTAGGCTACTCATCATTATTACAGCTCCTACTGCATGTGGCTATACTGCTATTGCACCATCATTACCAGCAATGATGTTACAAGGGTAGACGACTTAGTTCTGTCTTTGTATATGAAATAATGGCTGCGGTGTATAATGAGTAGGGGAGATTACTGCGTGGGTGAGGATGCAAGTGTTGGAGGCATACTACTAACCATTTGCACACATAATTCACATTTTTTCTTTTCTTTTTTCTTTGGTCACATCCCACCCCTTAACACCTCTCAGTAGATGTAGAACATATGTTTGCTTTTGCCATGTTGATTTTAGGGGGAGTCACCTGCCGCTCTTCCCCTCCCTCACCCACTTTAACATTAAAAGTTCTCCCATTTTCACCTGACCACTGATCAGCTGGTTGTCTATCTTGACCCCTCGGATGCTCATTAAAATGTAATCTGGTGGAAGAAAAAAAGAAGGCAGCAGACATAACACTATCAGTAATTAATCGATTTTAGCTGGATTATATTAATCTTGTACAAACGGCAAAGTACACAAGATACACAAAGTGAGAGCGCTAAACCGCGGCGCTTTGTTGTGGCGTCCCTCCGCGCCTCTGTGTGCTATGTGCGTAAAGACAGCCTCTCCGTCTCAGACCCTCAGTGCTGTTATTGTTTCTACCTTTGTTTGCTAGATGGCGCTCTGAGTTGTGGGACCATCTGACACAAGAACCGCCTCACAGCCCCTCTTTCTCTCTCTCTCTCTCTCTCTCTCTCTCTCTCTCAGCTTTGCTCTCAGCCCCCAGTCCAACGCGCAGCACAGAGCAGCTTTTCCAGGGCCATTTTTTAGGACAGGACTTTCAGCAGCTGCAAACGACTCGAATGCAAACTACACCGCTGCGGATAGTGTGGGACTTTTCTAATTGCATTATCCTATGTCGCCTGACATTTCTGTTAGATTTGTTAAGCTGCGAGGAATCACATCGATTAAAACCAGCGATCAGCAATGCATTTAATGTAAACTGACAGCAACACACACTATCGCACAATATTTGAGCTTTAGATAATTAATAGTTTGTTTAAGCGATGTAACGTTGCAGAATATATACACTAATTCATATTTAAATTATGTTGAAAGAAACAAAAGGACTCTATTATCCATGTTCAAATAAATGACTACTTATTAATTTAAGTAAAGACAGGCATTCTTAATCTGACGCTGCAACAGATAATTAAATTCGACTTTACAGTCAATCTTTACAGCTGATATTTTTAGCAATTTGGCTTTGCAGAATTGTTTTTTAACGGATTTTTTTTTAAATTTTAACTGAACTGTTTAAGTGTCTCTGAGAAAGACTGTTCTAGCTGTAGTAACCCCAAAAAAAGGCGTATTGTTTATGTTAAAAACTATAAAAATGAACGAAAATGTATGTACGTGTAATTTAGAAATTATTATGCTTTTTTTTAACAATCCAACATCATCTGTCCAATTTTATAATCTGTTTAAGACTGGTTGGACCCGAGAAGAAAAAAAGGTCCATTGTATTGTTTGCTGAGTGGCCCACTCTGCTCTAAGATATACGGCTGCAGTTACACTTTCACTAAATCGCGGCTTGTCGGTGTCTGACGTTGATGAATGTGTCGGAGACTTGGAGGGCCTTTTACAGCTGTCTTAAAAGCGCCGTGGACCCAGACCAGCCACAAACAGATCAGGTGCTGGGGCCTTAATACGGCAGTCAATGACAAAGAAACACGCACTTTACACACATTTGGAAAGAGCCACTTGCAATGAAAAGTAAACTCTGCTAACGCTATTTTTTGAAATCGAGCAACCTTTTCACTTTGACAGTTGTGATGTAAATTGAAATGAATATCAAATTATGTCAATTGTTTCATGATGTGGTCGTTTAAAGGAATAAGAGTGCAATGATGAATCTTTTTATGAAGCTGACATTGTTTTTTAGTTTATGTTGTGTTGATCACCAATTGCGAACCATCGTTTAATTTGCCGACAGATCACTTGACAGATCCAGAGAATGGATTTCCTCTTACGTGACTGAAGATGAACACAGTACAAGTGCAGCCCATATGGGCTGTGAATGTTGATTTTGGATTGTGTCCTCACTGTGTCTCCATCTATTCCTCTTATGTAGACATTTGAATATACAAATGTAAACTACACTGTTATAACGTAGAGCTAATTGTAAAATTAAATGGGAATTAAAAGCTGATTCTTTTTGGAGTATGATAAATAGTATATAGTATAAGTTGATCCTTATGATGACAAGAGAATGGTGTATTTTATATGGCATTAGATGAAGTGCTCAGGAACTCTTATGCCTTTTACAGCGGACAGATGTGAAGAGGAGAGCTTTAAAAGTTACAGGGACCTTCTAGTTTACAGAACAGGAGTTTTATTGTTGATTGAGCTGTATTATCCATTTGTCCTACACACTCCCTCCACACACACACACACACACACACACACACAGTCCAACTTCCTCCCCATTGGATCCTGAGTGGCACAGCAGGTACTGTATACGGGGTTTCTCCACCTGCAGCCCCCCAGAATACACAAACCCAAGCTTCACCTCATTCCCTCCAAATCCAGGTCTTCTCTTGCTGCTATTTACACAAGTTGGCCTACACTTTGCTAACATATTATTAGCGAGGGGAGGGAGAGAGGGAAGTAGCATTTCTATTATTTTTTGGAACAATGGGAATAGGGCCCGTCATACATTTTGAGTGTTTGAGTAAGGCTCTCTTGGTATTTGTTTTCTTCGACTTAACAAGCCATCATCTCGCACATGCATATAGAATTGGAATTGCTCAGAGATCCCGCAGGCAAAGGGCGGGTTGCGGGTTCAATTAAGGTGGAATAATGCATGGGGACAAAGCGTATGATGACCTCGATTGAAATTGATCAGAAAACGCACTCACCAAAAAAAACACACACACAGAGTAGCCTCTTTGTTTTGACTCAATGTTGCCTCTTTGTGTCTGCACTGACGCCATATCTGCCTCTCTGAAATCGCAAGCTACTTTCATTTTGGAAATAATTTCCAACGCCTGAATATAAAGCTAAGAATTTAATACCACCCAACCTATGTCTAGACTAATTCACTCATTTTTTTGACATTTCTTTCTTTCCTTCCTTAATCGAATTTGCCACATTTAAGCTGGCGTGTGGATTTTGAGGCATAAGCAGCCATTTGGGCTCCAACCATGGAATGACAGAGAATAGGAAGGTTTGTCATAATTTCATAAGTAGAAAACAAGATATTTCACCGCCGCAGTGGGATTTTAACGAATTAAAATATCTCACTGCTTGCCTGTGATAAAACGGTACAGGATTGAGAGGCGCTCGCTTGTTAAGTAACTTGCTGTCAGTATAGTTAGCAGTGCTCTGATATGGACGGTGGCTGCAGAGCTCCATCTCTTGGGGTTTTAATTAACAAGCTGTCTCAAAGCTGTAGAGCTCCATCAAACAGTCTCTCTCTCTCTCTCTCTCTCTCTCTCTCTCTCTCTCTCTCTCTCTCATCACTAAATCCTCCTCCCGTCAGTGCCTTGGGTTCTCTCTCAAACTTTAGAAATTCTGGTTCACAAATCAACTTGTTACCACAATATGTGCACCAGCTGATAGGGTGTAACTACTCTGAGAAGATTTGCAAAATATAAATTACTTGTTTTCTCTTTTGCTTAGCATCTATTTACTCGCACTGCTACACACGTTTATTCACCAGACGTCCACATACTGTATATATTCTGTTGGGTTTGACTTCAAGGATGACTGGTGCATGAAGAACTGTTGCTTTTCTCTGAAGCTGGAGTGATAGACAGATGACTTTTATAGTCTGTTAAAGTGGATGGAATATTTCAATTTGCTTCACAAATGTTACATTATGCACCTTTAACCTGCAAAACATGCTCTGAGTGATTTTTAAGCATACTCAAATATGAGATATAGTCATTAGAAAAAGGCAGTAGTGGAATGTAAGGGAATATTTTAGTAAAGTCTTAAGATTTTACATACAAAACTAGAATAGGTTTTTAAAATATGATGCACAGTTAAAGATGAAACAACCCAATAGTGTATAAAATGGTTAAATTGAGCTCCACATCAACCAACTACACATTTATACATCAGATATAATGATGGAGTAATATAATAGTAACACTCACAGGGGGAATCTTTCTGAATTATGAGTACTTTTACTTTTACAATTTGAGTACATGTAGCTAACAATGCTCATGTACTGTTACTTATATTACATTTTCAATGCAGGACTTCTACTTTCAAGGGCGTGTTTTTGTTTTGCAGTATTGCTACTTTTATTGAAGGATCTGAATACTTTCTCCACTACCTGGAAAGGTTGATTTCCAGAAAAGTGACCCTCAGTTTTTATTTCTCCAGGCTAAATATGGCCAGTCTGAAATCCACTTGTAAGAATGAAATGAAGGTGACTAACACACTGAAGGAAATCAAACAAGGACTGCTGGGTCCTTTAAGGATGAAAAAACATAAAATAAAGTATTTGTGTGTGTGTGTGTGTGTGTGTGTGTGTGTGTGTGTGTGTGTGTGTGTGTGTGTGTGTGTGTGTGTGTGTGTGTGTGTGTGTGTGTGTGTGTGTGTGTGTGTGTGTGTGTGAGACTGAGCAATGTTTACATAGGCGGTCACCGCTGCAGCCAATGTAAACCGCCAACCTCCTCTTGATTTACCACAGTATTACAGTAAGCACTGGCTTTAAATGAGATGTGTCTCTGGTAAAAGAAGCAGATATCTCTCTCTCTCTCTCTCTCTCTCTCTGTCTCTCTCAGCCTATAGTAACCTTGGTGCTGGGCTCCCACCGTTGCCCAGACGGGGGTAATTTGATAGCAAGGCAAGGTCAAGACAGTGCGCTGTCCATGGTGCTGCGGCGGGGCAGGCTGGATGTTATCATCAAATTAGACAGGACAAGTTTCAAATCGATGCCACCCCCGGATGTCTAGAGACCGCCAGCAGTCGGAGTTAAAGTCCTAACAAGTCCCCCCCCTGACAGGTCAACACCTCAACACAAACACACAGCACTGATGCTGCAGTCTACAGGTCAGCAGCGCTGTGTTGGCGAGATAAGCACCAATCTCATTGAAGGCTCTAAGTGAAATATAGCTTTAGGTCTACTGTTATTCCACGGGCTCTGCTCGGGACTCGGCCAGCTGAGGCTGGATGTCGTGATGTTATAAAGATTTTTTTCTACAGTATACTTGAAGTTCTTGTGCTAATTCTTTTGCTTTTTACGGTCTTAATGTATCGGTTTGTGAGGAATGTCAAGACCCCCCCTGCAGACACTCTCATTTACACACACACAGACACACACACACACACACACACACACACACACACACACGCACACACACACACACACACACACACATCTACGTTTGTAATACAATCCATGCACATACGGAAGGTCGAAAGTTTAGGTAAAAGCATGAGTTTTGGGTTAATTTAAACTGCTATTAAAATGCTATACATATTTATAATACATATAGTTATGGACCAAAAGGTTGCATGGTCAGTAGCATAAACAATGTGCTTTTCATCTTGACAAGATCAAAGAGGATGTTTTATGGATCTTTTTTATCCATAAAATGCTTATTATTTTAACTTATTTTCTATGCACTCCAGTTGCCTGAAATGAGCTGCATTTAATTTGTTACAGATTCTGCAGAGCATAGAAAATAATCTTTATTTTAATTGGATACTTTTTTTTAAATACGAGAGTGAAATAGTTGTTCCTAAAAATAAAATGTCCCTTTTTACCTGCAATGTATACGTTCTGCTTTAAATTATCTACATTGAAAATAATTTAAAAATGTATCTCAATGTAATCCAACTATATATTTCTTTGTTTTTATTTGACTAAATATATAATATACTAAAAAAATAAACCTATGTCAACATTGTTCGAATTATGAAAAAATGGAAAGTTGCACTTAATAGATGCATTGTATGTGTTATCCACAGAATAAATGGCATTAGTAACAATCCATTTGTGAAAGATCAGAAGAATATGGGTTGAGAGGGGATCTCAAAGAGAAGGGAAGAGGGCCCTGATTAGAGCTGCTGCCAATCTGTCACCGCCGGACAGCTTTTGCTGCAGGGATAAACAGCAATAAAGTAGGCTTGGCCGCTGTGTTGTTAACTTCACACACTATCACACGCGCACAGCGCGCCACCGGAGGAGCAGGTAAATTCACTCAACACCTCACAGGGCCCCGCTCGCCAATCATCGTCTCTGTCTCCTTCCCTGCATGTCAAACTAGCCCTTCCTCCGTCAAACTCTCCTCTTTTCATCCTGCCTGCTGACTCAGGTAGCAAACACAATGAGGACCTTAGCGACAAGAAAGAAAGCTATTCAACCGGATGGAGAGATTGTGGACAAAAGAGAGAGAGAGAGAGAGAGAGAGAGAGCGAGAGAGAGAGAGAAACGTTATATTTGAATGGCTGATAAAGAAATGAAATAGATGGGAACAAAGTGTAAGCAGGTGGGATGGGAAGGAGGGATTATGCATCAGAGAGCAGGCTGCAAGGTGACTGCAGTCCCTTTAATAACACTAGTGTATTAACTCGGTTAATCACGGGGATTCAAAATGAACCCAACTTCACTTAAGGGGTCTTGCAAACCATGAAATGCACATCAAAAACATACACCTGCCAATCCCAGCACCTATTTCTGCAAGCCCTCCCCCCCCTCCTCTATGCTTCCGAGCTGTCTGTCATGGTGTGGCCTGGCTAATTTGAGATCATTGGATGGCAATAATTTCATTTAGACCTTCATCTCTTTTTGGGCTGGATGTAATGAGGATGCAGGGTGCTGCCAGTGAAAGGCCGCTCCCACAGTAATAATAACTTGGATCTTATTCTTACCCCACGCACTGCCGTGTTTATCCTCGGAGGGCCTCGTCCACATGATGAAACTCATCTATAATGTGTGATTTAATATCGGGTTGCACTCTTTCTTCCTTTTTTTTATCAGAGATTTTAAACCCAAAAGAGAGAAGACGGCTGGCTATAGTGGGGTTTAGTTCAGGAGCTACACTGCAAAAATAGGCTACTTGTTTTAACACACGTCTATATTGAAGTCAGAGTTAAATTGTCTTTTTTTTTTTTTTACACGATTTCAAAATATATTTTATTAAAATAAAACTGGAAATATTACCTATACAGTACATTTGACACTGTCAGATGTTATAAGTTTGCACGTTTTCAAGAAAACACGTTTAAAGAGAAAATATGTGGCTGATGATTCTTTAAAGGGCTACATTTTTTTTGCAGTGTAAGTCAAGGCCTTTTCTCTAACCGCCAACTAATCGATATCTCACCAAGTCCAATGCGATATTGATTTAGGGAGGATTGTACTTTGAGGATTTCTGGAAATACCTCATTATTTCGTTGCTTTAAGGGCAAGAAAATATTGTTTCATTTACATTTTTCATTTAAATAAGACTGTGCACTTAATTGTATGCTCATGGATGACAATTCACTTCTGGTCGTGATGGGGGGGCTGGGGGTTAGTACTAATACAATGGTTTGTTATTTGTTCCCTACAAAATGGGCTATGAGCCACTTTCAGATGTAATTCCACTTTCTCTTTTCAGATAAACTCTCAGTAAACTTTGAGAAAGCTATAAATACAATTCCATGAATACTATTCTTTTATGTTTTCGTTTAAAATTATTTTATGCTTCGTCTTCACCACACTCACTTTCTTTTTCGATTGATATTTTTTGTGTAATTGTAATTATATACATTTAAATATTGTTCAACAGCCTCGTTTATAATATCGGATTATTCAGGTTAAGAATTCATAAAAAAAAAATCAGTTTAATAAAATGTATTCATTTGGTTACCTGTTACGATGTAGCACATTAGTTTATTACAGTACATTTAGATTCTAAAATAGAGAATACATGGTCAGATGTAGATAATTTATAATACCACATAATTTATTATAATATTTTAGTGCAGTTATTAGGTCGGTATTATTATGATTTTATGTAGACATGTCAACACAGGAAAAAAAAGTTTCTGGACAATTTCTTTTAATTTATGATCAATCATTGGTCTTCTGTTTACCAACACTATTTATATTTTAATCGATGGGATAGAATGAAAAATATGCATGTAACTCAAATATACAATATACACTCTGGGATTGTTTACAGGTGAGTCTGAGAACCTAAATAATGAAGAAATACCGGGAGACGTTACGCATAACGAGAAAAGTTTTTTTTATTTTGGCCAAGTGTGCACAACTTAGAAAAGGTCACGAGAACACGCATAGACACATGCGTAATTAAAAATGGCATTTGTCAATGTGATATTTGAAATTTGACAAATTACAGCGTGCTAAATAACACATTATTGGTGTTAAGTTTTCCGATATCCAGTGGCATTTTACAGCCTGAGAAAGGCCCCGATCACAGGCCTACCTAGAGCCCCCTCATCCGGGCTGCCATTCATCAAGACAAAATGACCAATTTTCACCAGTAAGCCGCCGGTGGCCGGTTAAACTGGGCCAATGAGCGGTGTTATACTTCCTTTCCTGCCTCCTTCATCACTGCTTGCCTAACACTGCGTCCCTGAAATCATCAGAGTATAGCTCCAAATCTTAAAAGTCAGAGCCCATTCTTCAAATGTATTGCATTTCAGAGGGTGATTTTTACTGCAGGAGTCTTTAGGCCAGCAGAGTATCAGAGGAGGTGTAATTGAGGGGGCGGTGAGGGGATGGAGTAGCGGTCCGCCTGAAAGCTGCCATTAAAGCCAAATGGACTGAACACCGTAAAACGGCTCTGCCAACAGCTGTCCCACAATCGAATCTTATATGCCACGCACCACACACACACATTAGGCCATGCTGCTGATGTAGTGGCACTTGGAAGTATTAGACAGCAAAGCCGAGAAAAGAAAATATCAAGGAATAACCACACGAATATCCCGGTAATATTTGTATTATGTTACTATAGGACTTCAGCCTGGCGGTGCTTCTTGGTGATTTGGGTCTCTAAAGGAGTTTTTCACCTCTCTACAAGCCTTGCTCTTCTTATAATAACCTGGGAATTGCAATTTTTACTGGGATAGTCGATTTGCGTTGAATATTTCCACACATTATGGTTTTCACAAGAGCCCCAAGACAGGTGAGAGCAAAGGCTGAGAAATAACGGGTCACTCATATGGTTCTGTGTGTGTGTGTGTGTGTGTGTGTGTGTGTGTGTGTGTGTGTGTGTGTGTGTGTGTGTGTGTGTGTGTGTGTGTGTGTGTGTGTGTGTGTGTGTGTGTGTGTGTGTGTGTGTGTGTGTGTGTGTGTGTGTGTGTGTGTGCGTGAGCGTGAGCGTGAGCGTGAGCGTGAGGAGAGGAAGCTCAGGATATCATTACACAAGTTTACACAGTTCCCTTCTTGCGTGGATTTGCTTAAAAACTGTTAATGGTAGTTCATCAGTCCACAATGGTGTTTTTTTCGCTGTTGTGCATAATTTATATATATTTTTAATATATATGTGTGTGTATATTTTATGAATCAAATGATTCATATAATTAAACAGATAGAAATTAAAGAATACATCTGCATGTTTCTGTTGCATCCCTTAAGAGGGCCCAGCACTCCCCACTTGGTGCAACACCTGTTCCCAGACGCGCATCTCTCAGCAGAGCTGCACCTTCCTCGCCCTTCAGAATAAAGCCCAGTCACACACTTTAAATGTGATGTCTGCGGCCCCAAGTACGTCTACGACTCCTTATTAGAGCAGAGGAGAGAGGCGATTGAAGAGGAGTTGTTTCCACTGGATTAAATGGTTTCTCTGCAAGTCAATGAATATGTAATGATGTCTCACGAAACCGGCCAGTGAGTTCTGTGCTCTTATACACAGGCCCTACTTTATCAAAGACCTCTTCTGCTGAGGAAAACCACAGTATAGAGCTGGGCCAGAGAAAAGAGGGGCAGAATAGGGCAAGAGAAGAAGGGATACAATCTTGAATGCACCTCCAAGCTCAAGCCAGACATTCTCCCTCAGTCAATAGACGATAAAGTGTTTGCTCACGTAGAGAGAAAGAGAGAGAGAGAGAGAGAGAGAAGGAGAGAGAGAGAGAGAGAGAGAGAAAGAGAGACTTTCTTTAAGCAAGGGTGGGGGGTGAATTTACATTTTTTAAACCGCTTTAGAAATATTGTTTCTGATGAGCAGTCATGTCAATAAAGTAATTGAATTGAATTGATAGAGAAGGGGCGAGATGGAGAGAAAGAGAGTTCCTCCACCATGATTGTTAAAGATATTTCGCCCTTAGTATACCCGATAAAACATTGATTGTTGCAGTTAGTTGACCCGTAACATTTGGGGGTTAGTTTTCCCTTCTGAGCTGAGCATATAATTATGCAAATAGTGATCTGACAGTGATCCGCTGGAGGAGTGCTGAAGGAGAGAGTGTGTGTGTGTGTGTGTGTGTGTGTGTGTGTGTGTGTGTGTGTGCGTGTGTGTGTGTGAGGGGGGCTGTCAGAGAGGTGACATTCCAACTTTGCCTAACGCCTGGTTCTGTTGGAAAGAGTTGATCTTCTGCGGCGATGGCGTGCATATCAGAGTGGGTCAGAGCAAGCAAGCGTGACAACAACTCTCTTAAAGTTAAAATTAAAATACCAGGTTGTGGCAGCACAGGGGTCCCCCCGACTTTTTCTTGTCAAAGGCCCGACCCACCTCCCCCCCCCCCATTCGCGATGATTTCATCCTAAAGCTCCGCAGCTGATGCTATTTTCTGTATATATGATTCAGTGTGTAGCTGTCTGGGCGACTATAGCTAGGAGAATGGAAGCTATAATCAAATCAGTCATACATATTGTCCATTCACACGCTGTGCTAACTTCTAGCGAGTAGACAGAGAGACGTATCAGAGTATTTCTCGTCTGGTTTACGAGGAACCACAGAGAAGAGCCTAAACTTGCACCCCGTAGACATGAAGAGATCATCGCTGTCTTTAGAAGTGCGGAGACAGCTACATGTGACAAAGTGATGCATGAGTGGTCAATGTGAATGCACAGGGCCCTCAGAGAGTCACTTAAAGATAAATGGGACATAGCCAAATGCTACAGGAATCACAAGATCACAGATGAGCAAATTTAGAAACTCAAAAACTCGACGTTTTTTTTTCCTGTATTGAAATGACATAAACTTACTTCACACAACTTTTAATGTTGTCATATAGGCTAATCGGTAAAGTAGACTTACTAGATAGTGAACATGTCTGAAGGCATGCAATAATTCCTGGCGGACTATCTAATTCAGTTCGCTGTGTATTAGTCGTCTGCCTTGATGATCACTGACTGGAGGTCATCATTTACGGAGCCACTACATCATTGCTTTGGACAGAAGGCAGGTTATTTAATTAAACTCCGAAAATGCGCACTAACACAAGGCTACAAGAGACTTTCTTTCTCATTAACACAGAATTGTTAAATTAGTCTTCTCCTTTTAAGTTCTGAAAACACTTTTAAGACAGAAAGTTGAGTAGGCTATCGCGCGCGCGTGTGTGCGTGCGTGTGTGTGTGTGTGTGTGTGTGTGTGTGTGTGTGTGTATACGCGATTGAACGCCTCTCTTTAATCAGCGGCCTGACACGGTGTGAGGGGGACTCGCCTGGTTCCACTTGTTGTTCAGGGGTTAATGGAAAAGATTTCTAAAGATTTATTGAGGGGGCGTTTAATGACCTGATCGGTTTCACCGTGTGAAAACAAATGATGCTGTAAAACCTCGCTGAGTTGGGGGTCACTTTGGCAAAAGTAATGACCAAAAAGAGTGGAATTACTGTGTATAGTTTGTTTTCCTTTTTAAAACAATTACTTACTCACTAACGATGCAATCCCTTCACCGATATTGCGCTGTTTCAGAACCTGATCTATAGCCCGACAGGACATGTTTTAAAATGTCAAACTTTTATCTTCCGCTTAAGTTTAAAAAAAACAACACTGAAGTAAAGGGACATTGGTGGTTTAGCCTGCTCAGAAACATGACAAAAGGCACTTAGCAATTATGTGGCAGCAAATGAATGAGTTGGTCTTCCTTCTCGGTTAGATTACATTGAAGTCATGCGAGATGATGACTCAGGTCATTTTTGTCTAGGTGCTCGACTTTCTCATCCCTCTGCACTCGCTGTAACACTTTCGGACACATCTCTCCTAGTCCTCGGTTCCAGCGCACTGGACTTCCTGGTGTTGCGGATTTCTTTTTCCACACATTGCTCTAACGTGCGCTACTCTGCACCGGCATCAGCGCATGCTTCTGCAAAAAAACACGAGGGAATAAAAAGCAAAACGAAATAAAAATCTATAATAAAATAGGAACATATGTACAGTTTAAAAAGCAGTTGCAAAAGTTCGTTTTATTAGCTTTCGACAGGTTTAATAGGTGAATTACAAAAATTAAATCAACTTAAAAAATATTTCTTAAGACAGTCGTTTAAAAGCAAAATGGATCAAAGGGAGAATGAGAAAAACACATTTGAGAATATAAGAAATATGTGTGACCAGGCTGGACACTCGCAGTTATATGAAACCCAAAGGCTTATGCGATATAACAAAAATAGTACAATATACCATAAACTAGCAACAGTCTTCAAGAGCAATTGTCACAATGAGTCCTCTTTTATTTGCAGACTGTGTTTTAGATTTAGGCTGATCTAACATCTTTAAGTTCATTCACATATGGCTTGCAGGATATTATTAAAAAAACAGGGAACAGAGTCTTGTTTATTCCTAAGGCAACAATATACAAATTATGGAGTGAAAAAATGAACTGACTGTAGCTGTAAAGCAGAAAGATGAGCAATGGTATCTTGAAACGAAACTCATCAAATCAAATAATAAGCTAACTTCTTTGCTTTGAGATCTGAATCAAATTAAAAGGAAATTAGGCCTGCAACCATCAGCTACAGTTGTCTCATTACAGCAGAGAGATAATCCACGAAAGCCTTCAACCATAAACACAGTGGCAGGAGAGGCAGGATTTCACAGTGTAAAAGTTAAACAATGGGAACTATTTCAAGTCAAAAAAAAAAGAAAAGGTATACATTTCAGAATGTGTCTAAGGTATCATAAGATTTAGGATCCGGTTTGAGTTTTTACTAATGTCATGACACATTAGAAATGTATTCCATTAAGCCTCGAGTGGTTTATAAAGCACACCAGCCATTTTTTTTTCTTCTCATGCTTGTGTCACAGAGTCAGATTATGTGCCGCTGAGCAGGCAGCTGACTTTGTCACTTCTAAGCACACAAGAAGAGAACTTCTGTGGGAGGAAAAAGGGTAAAAAATAGATGTGTTACATTTCTCCAGCATCTAAGGAAATATCATTCAGGCTTAGAATAATATTGAAATCTTGGATTTCCTGACACGTGTAAGGCGATATATTGAGACTTTATGAGTGTTGTGAGCTGACTTCTGGCTCCTGTTAAAATGAGATATCCCTCAAACCCATTTTGATGCTTGACTTTAAGTAATTTTAAATATGCTCACTGCCCGGAATTTTCCATATTCAGCACAGGTTGTGTTTGTTTTATTTGTTTCATCATATTCAATCATCCGGAGACATCAATTTCAAGAATATCAAATTGAGAAAAAAAGATATATATATTTATAACAAACACAGAAAGATAGACTCTCCACACTTTTGCAAATCAATCCTACATATATTCTAAAGCAAAAACCTACAGCTCAAGTATTGGCTTAATATAAAAGAAATCAAATAGGAATATGTGTATGAGACATTGCATGCAAATTTTGCTCAAAGGTACAAAAAGATATCTCTTATTATAAGCACTGCATTCCCAGAAATATATGGCACGGGTTTGAACGACATTTTACACAATGTTGAATAGGAAACGTCTGGTTTAAAATCTGACTGCATGTGCAGAGAAGTTAGAGAATGAAGAAGTACAAACAATACCCTTAGTTAAAAAAGAAAGAAAAGGTCACCATTTAAGAGGAAAAAAAGCATTTGTGGTGGGAGGAAGATGGGCACTGATCAGGTTGAAATGATGTTAAACCTAAAAAAAGATAGCATACAGCTGATTTCGGCGTAAGCAGTCCAGGCTTTAGGACCATGGAGGGAGAGGGAAAGGAGGGAGACACTGAGCAGTGCAGACTTGAGGGCAGGCGGGGCATTAGCTCAGTTCAGGCTGATGTCAGGACAATTAGAGGTGCACCACAGCGCATTGTGCACAGCGCCTGTCAGCCTTAATCTCTGCTGCTGTGGCCCGTACCCGCAGCCAGGCCACAGCCCACGGGAAGCGCTAACACTCAGGCCCATATTGCTTTGACAGTTGCGCTCATCTAGAAGTAATGCAAAACGTTATTGTGATGTATACATGGTGACCCTGTACTCTTGTCTTTTACAACAACAAGGCCCTGTGTGTGCACCGCCAGGGAGGCCTGGAAGGGAGAAATGACACTCAGGAAGAAGATGGAGGAGAGGAAGACCGAGGGAGTTTGGAGAGGGGAAAAAAAGTGCAGAGAGGATCTGGAACCTTAGCTTCCCTTAGCACCCCCCCCCTTCATTGTCACCCCCCTCCCGCTCCTCTTGTTAATTTTTGTCAGTCGTTTACAAATCTTGGTGTTTGTTTTTGAGGGAGCTGCTGCGCGTGGTGACAGTGTTGGAAGTCTCTTCCGCCTCCTCATCCTCTTTCGCCTCCAGGACCTTACTGAAGAACCTGAAGATGGTGTTGAAACTCATCCAGGAGGTCAGCTCATGCCGCTCTGTGCCTACATATAAAAGACACAAAAACAAACATACAAATGACTTGCTTACTGTAAATCTGTAGGGTTAAAAAGAGCATGATGGATATTCTGACATAATTACACATGGAGCTCTGGATGCTATACACCTACTGTGGCCACACAAAAGGTAAAAAAAAAAAAAAGCTAATGTTTAAAAACTTTAGTCCTGTAAGGCTCGCTACTCCCACAATGCATTGCATGGCTCCATGAATGCCTAAGGCCTTATTATGCATGAGAGCCATGACAGCCTATGACCTATTAGTCCAATGGGACAGCCCTTAATATGTCATCCAAGTGGATACCTGATAATCAACACCACTGCACGTTCCTCTTTCCATCCCAGGCTTTCCAACAAAACCAGAGTTATGGACAATGGGGGCACTAAGCAAAACCAGTGGAGCGGTAGTCATTCATTCTAAAGGGCTGATTGAGGATCGGTAATACAGAAGCGGGAGAGAGGTAACTAATAAGCATATCAAGTGGGCTGGCGGTGGTGGGGGGAGGAAGCAGTGCTGGGTTTCCCTCTGACCTCCTCCAGGTTAGCCAGTTCCCAAGTTGGGGTCACACTGGAGCATGAAATCTGGCACACGCGCCTCAGGTTCCTGTCCGCCTCAGGGGTTACGGTATCACTGGCCAGCTTTTTAGTTGATAGCTTGCAAACTCGATGGCAGTTTCTATGTTGCTCCTACGCCAGCTAATCCTGCTACAGAACACCTCGGCTCTGCATCAGAGCATCCATGATGAGGACAGAACGTGGCTGCAGCTGTTACCCGACTCGTCTCCTACTCCTACTCGCTAACCATTTTGCGAGAGCGCTAACAGATAATGACTTGTTTCTGCCGCCGCTGGCTTGCAGCTCGGCTGCTTAGCAACACAACTCTAACTGGACTTGAGAAGCCATATTGAGGTGCCCCCTTTTTCCCAAAGAGAGAATAGGTTTGCCGCAGGATTATATTAAGAGTTTTATCCTCTGATAGATGGATCTAAGAAAAATTTACATGTGTTTACAGACAGAGAGTTGAGTGAACACAAGCCTTGAAGTAATGAGTTTTTTTTGTTTTGTTTTTAATCCGTATTTGCACACTTATTTGAGTTTTCTGTTTTTCTTTTTTTTTAGAAAATATATTTGTTTTCAAGATAAGAAAATTAAAATGGTGTCCCGACAATTTTCTCGGGAGGATTATAGAAAAGGATAAGCTTGGTATCTGAAATCAGTTAGGGTTGTATGAAAACAAAAGGGTTGAAAACCACAACCCAAGTGGATGAGTCAAATCAGTAGTGCATTTAAAAATCCCACCTTACTTCTGCTCCTCTCTTCACTGCCTTTTTCCTCCCTTCTTCTCTGTGTACATGGATTGGCTATAAATAGCTAGACTAGAAGGCCGCAGGGATACAATAAGATAGCACCTTTAAGGCTCTCTCACCATAGAAAGGCCTCTGATGACCACTGCTCTGACCCCATGTTTATTAGATTGACCCCTGCCTGGACGCATTAATGGAGATGGTGTGTGTGTGTGTGTGTGTTGTGTGTGTGTGTGTGTGTGTGTGTGTGTGTGTGTGTGTGTGTGTGTGTGTGTGTGTGTGTGTGATTGTTATACCCGGGGTATGTGTGGAGTCTTTGGCTGAGTGTGGATTTGGGTTCTTTTGCAGGGGGAGTGTTTAGTTTGTGTGTGCATGTGTGTAATGTAAGGGGGCTCTCGCTCACTCCAAGATAAGGGACTGTGCTGCACGCTATATAGCAAGCAGACTGCAGCAGTGCCTTGGGTCAAATTTACTGGCCTGGCAATCATGGGAGTCAATAACCCCACGCTCTCAGTGATCGGTACCTGTGTAGGGCCCAACACAACACCCATCCTTGGAAAACAAAGACACAGCCGTCTTACACCTCTAATCTATCATTTATATCCAATTTGAGGCACTGTGATCTTTTTTCCACCCCCTCCTCCTCCATTTTCCCCATCTCATCGGTCTCTCCCTCACTAGTGTTTTTACTTCTGTTTTGTCCTTTTTTCCCTTCTCCCGCAGAAGCGATCAATGCCTCAGCGCTCTCTCATTCACCCTGAACTGGTGGTGAACTCCTCCGGAACGCCGCCAGCCTCTCCACCCTATCCCATCGCAGTCCGGGGTCACCAGGGGGGCGTCTCTGTGCCAATATGCAGATGAGCCTGTGCCCCTCCAATGACTCTGGTGTTAAGCTCCACCCCTTTATATGGTGGAGCGCCCCCACCCAATTACACTCACACACAGAGAGACATAAACCCACTCTCACACAATCTTAAATAGGCCTTTAACAGCTTATGTCCACTCTTCCTTTAATAGCCAAAGTGTGCCGAACCTAATGGATATTGTCAAAACTGAGATGTGACGACTGATTTAGAGGAGGAACCCAGAAGACCAGGCTTCACTAGCCACGAGAGAGAGAGAGAGAGAGAGAGAGAGAGAGAGAGAGAGAGAGAGAGAGAGAGAAATTACCTCAGCTATATCACAAATTACAATACATTTTTAAAAGATATTGGGATTGATGAGGTGTAAAGTGAACCCATAAACAACCAATGAGCACTACTTTATCCCCAATTTAAGTCCTTACTGATAAAGTTTTTCAACTGCTAAGCAGATTTCTTTTTTTTTTTTACAAGCGATTGATTTCATGTATTGTTAAAACAAGATATAATTGCTCCACTTTAATCAGTTTAATTACAACTTGTATCTTGTATTTAATTGATCAAACTTTGAGAATAAAGTGCCTAGTGTATTTATGTGCGCTTTCTTGCAACTGTAAATCAATTAAGTCGCATGTGCTAATTTTAACAAGATCATTGCAATTGCATTCAATTAATAAAGTTTATTGTAAATGCAATAATGTCCTCATTTGTTGTAAATGCAATAATGATGTTACTGTGTGCTCCATAATATTGGGTATTGTCATGGGAAGTGCAGAAAAAAATTCTCTTTACTTTCACAATGTGTTTGTAATTAGCATTAGGCAATGGCAAGCTTAACAGAGATTATTTCTAGTAGAATGATGACGGCTGTAACCTTGAGGTGAGGCAGCTCGCACGCACGCACTCACTCAGTCACGTACGCACACACATACACACACACACACACACACATACACACACACACACACACAAATCACCGTGATGATGTTTCACTGTAATGCAAGAAAAAAGCAGGTATGTGGTCTGTAGTGTAAGCTCCACTTCCATGCTCTCTGCTCAGGTCATGACAGAGTTTCAGTCCGGCGCCTAACCCGTGCCCTGTATTTGAACATTCTGTGTGTGTTGTCTGAGCCTAGTGAGGCTGCCTCATTATGTGACAGGCAGAGGAGAGTATTTGATCCTGGATATTTAGCCTCCTCCACTCTGTCCCAGTCACTGGAGCCCTCTCAAGGTAATTGACTGTTTGATCTCCCTCTGACTCTACACTGGTACAAGACGCTGACACACACACACACACACACACACACACACACACACACACACACACACACACACACACACACACACACACACACACACACACACACACACACACACACACACACAGTTGTTATCATTTGTGTGCAAAGAGGTAAGGGAACAGAGGAGGAGACATTCAAGCTGTTAAAAAGGAAACAAGGAAACTCCTTCATAGCTATGGGCCATGCTTTCTTCCTTCCACACCAAACGCTGCATGCTGTTACAAATGGTAATCAGCTCTGATTGTCACAAATTTCAAAACAAACGCTAGGTGACTGAAAAGCCAAAGTGACGCCCCGAGTGATACTCCGACAGAAAGCCAGAATCAAAGCATGCCGACTATAATTAGGTTCCATCTGGGCGACATTAGTTAAAGCTGCACCAGTTAATTGCTTGTGTACAAATGGCCTATTTTATTTGAATCAAACTTTTTTTGTGATTCGTAATTACATTGATGTGAAGGGGGCCATATCTCTTTACTTCATTTATAATATAAATACAAATTCAAATTATTAAGAGGACTCTGAGGCAGGGGAAATGTAAAGTGATGACACTATACTTTGTGTGAATTGAATTTCTTTAAACAATTATGAGTGCTTAATCAAATATACTGACATTAGGGTTAAACATTTAATGAGCTTCAATTAAAAAAAAGGAGATGAACAATGATAAAATCATAAAGCAAAAATTACAAAAACAGAATAACAGGAATGATGCATATGATATTGCATGCTGAAGCAAACATTTTCTCATTTCCTCTTGTCAAAGTTTTCATCAAAAATATAACAGTGTATTTTCTTATCGATTTTCAATCGACTGTAACCTAAGCTTTAGTTTTATCTTGATGTGAGGCAGAGCAGTGTGTTGTAGTGCGGGCCCTGGCGGGCTGTAACCTTAGCCAGGCTGCTGTTTGTGGAAACTATCTGTTGCATGGATCAGCGGTGGCGAATCGTTATCTGTATCCTGGTTGTCAGCCGATCGGATTTCCGCCCCTGACTCTCTCTGATATTAGATGATCTTCCATGGTGTGTGTGAGTATGTGCACAGAGTGTGTGTATTAGTTCCTATTGTTGTGTGGTTGTCCATAAGAGATGCACACGCGCGTACAGTCAGCTATGTGCGTTGTCATCTTGCTTGCCGACATGGGTAGAGGTCAAGAATGTCGTTTTGTCCCACGTGGCTGTCTGTCGAAGAGGGTAGGACATGTTGCCACTGGAGACGAGGTCAAAGAGAGCCCAGGCAGGTGACAGCCGGTCAGCCATACTGCAAGTTCAACTCTGTCCTCAGTCAAAAAGCTAATTAAATCTAAATTCCCCCCCCTCCTCAATTTCCACTAAGGGTGAGGAGATCCACGTCAAACACACAGACAGTGTAATGTACATATTATCAGACTTTGTTTATGCTATGCTATGTGTATTCATTTTTGATAAAATCAACATGGTACTAAGCTTTCAAACGTCTACAGGGGCAAGAGAGACACACAAAAGAAAGAAAAAAAAAAAACCAGAAAAAATATTTAAACAGAGCTCATTTGATCAATCCAGTAATACACTGCTGCTTCTTGAATGCAATTCATTTTTAATGCTCGTCGGTAAGCGGGATCGCCCCAAACCCCCTCCCTACTTCGTACTGCTTTTAATTACTTTGCTTATTATTGTGTGTTGTTGTTAGACAAAAACAAGGCAGAACTCATTACACAACCAGAGATGAGGAACCTGAATCACTAGCTACAGGGGCCGCTGAGGGGACTCTGTATTTACTTAGATTAAAATACAAACAGAAGAGAGACATGGAGAAACAAAATGGAGTGAAGCCCAGAGTGGAGAATATTACATTAACTTATTGAAACCATCATCCAACGTAAGCTACTTTACATTCAGCATAATAATTTCAGGAAGAGTAAAACTTCTGACAACAAGGTTGCCACACAAAAGACAACGCAGCGCTGTACTTCTACATTCTACTTCTTTCTCCTTTAGTTCCCTCCCTTCATCTATCCTTCCGTACTTGCTGCCTCCATACCCAGAATATACTGAGTGCTTTTTTATTTTAACGTGAATAAGTGGCCTTGGCCATCATAAAGGACCCTCGCTTTTACAGACTTGAGGCGCAGTATTTACAAGATAACCCTAGTCCAAGGACAGCGCAAGCTATTTGATACCAGTGTCAGACTCTCCCCACTCCTCCTCAGTAAAAATTGAAAGCCCAAACATCCCCCCGCCTCTGACAGCACATCTCAATGTCAGTTGTTTAACTCTGCTCTACTGAAATGGGATGAGACCCTTTGGAACAAGAGCAAGAAAACTCAGTTGCACCTTTTCTTATTTACTTCCTTTTTGTGGGGAGAGGGGGGCATTTTTGACCTTTATTTTGATAGAACAGCTGAAGACATGAAAGGCTAGAAAGAGGGGGGAATGACATGCAGCAAATTACCCCAGTTCGGAGTCTACCCGGGCCTGCTGTGCCAAGGAGTAAATCTCTATATATGAGCGCCGCTCTACCAACCAAGCTATCCGGGCGCCCTTTTATTTACTTCTTACATTGGAATAATAATTTTATTAAACAATGATTAAAAATGAATCCTTTTCAAAGTGAATTCAAATATTAAAATTAATATTCAGGTTATCGCATGTGAATCAGTTGAAGTCAGTTATATGAATTGAATCCAAAAAAGGATACAACTATTTAAACATAGCTAAAAACATAACAAATCTGTATAAAATATGTAATTTGCTTAAAAGAGAGAGTTTGAAGTTTGAGCACATGGTTTGCTCATAACAAACATTTACTTGACTACACCAAGAAACACACAATTGTGAGAATGTCTCTCCTTATAATCTAGACAATGAAGGACAAATGTTCACTCCGGCATGTCCAAGATTTAATGGCAGCTTTTGTTTTAAAGATGCATAAGTTCTGTTCATACACCTGTTGATGCAATGTATGTACAGTATCTGACAGAGAAATACAGGGAGAGAGAGATTGAGTGACTGAGTGTTCGTACACATGTATGTGTATGGAGGGGCCTTGTCAGGAGTGCCACCCAGACATTAGCACTGTAAACAGTGTAGGCCTCCTTCCCTGTCCAGGCCCTTTGTTCCATCTGCACCACCATTGGTCGGGACTTAAATGGCAAACACTCAGGGGCTGCTAGCTCGCCTGACACGGTTTTGTTTTTGGCCTATTGAGGGGCAATGGAGAGCTTCTGTTTCTATGCCCAGGCACAATGCGTCTCAAAAGCAGCATGGCTGAAAAGAGAGGCCCCCACAAAGACTGTCCATTAATGGAGGCACTGCATGCATGCATATACGTGCACTCACATAGGCACAAGCGCATACACACGCTGACACCCACGCCCACACACACACGCACACACACACACACATCATGACGCCTGGGTAAGGGTTAGGACAGACAACCTTGCTAAAGACACTGGTGGAGACGGAGTATGCGCAGAAGTGAGTATGCCCATGCACACGCTAACACACACACACACACACACACACACACACACACACACAATCCAATAACCAGATCTAAGCCAAACTGCACACTCGCTAACACCATTTCACTATACTACGCTCACTCCTCACTCACATAAACACACAACCTCTGCTCCACTTCAACACAATGAGGTCTGGTGCGCGCGCACACACACACACACACACACACACACACACACACACACACACACACACACTTCTACAATATCAGACACACACGTATCACTCAGTCATCGTATGTGCACACATGTACACACTCCCTAGCACCTTCAGGACAATACCAGGCATAGAAAACACACACACATGCACACACACCCACGCACGCATGCACGCATGTACGCACGCACTTACTACTACTACTACAATATCAGACATCCACACATCACTCAGTCACAAAAGAGGTGGAAGAAGAGGAGAGGGGTAAGAGAGGCCCCCTTGCACCTGTAAGAAAGGCAGGCCACATTCAGAATCAGAATCAGTTCAGAATAGACAGCTTTAAGTGTGAGAACCCCTATCCACACAAGGCCATGGCGATAGCACGTACCTTACATACATACAGTTTTTCTTTACCAACCAGGTTGTAAAAGCTCTACAGAAGAATAAAACACAGCCATTACCACCACTGGCACATACTTTGTGCAATGCAAGGTATTACTGCAAAGCATCTAAAGGCATTATAAACTGGCAGTATGGCGAGGGAATGTACAGTACTTTTAATGATCTTTCCCTTTTTGATTGTTAATATTCCACCAAATAAATATTCTGCTGTTTATACAGCAATACACTTGCTGTTTTCATTGCTTACTATGAGAAATGAAATGCCCTGTTGCATGTTCTTTACAGTGACAGCTCTCCATTTGTGCATAGATCCTGAGCACATGTGTGTATTTCAGGTTTGTGTGATTCTAAAAAAACAGAGTGTAAATTGTAATATCCCCACTGGGGATCAATACACAATATCATTATTATTATTATTGCAAGGTGGTTCTATTTGGTGACAACAAGCATGAAGCAGGGTTGATAACCTTATAGCAACAGTAGTCATGACTATCACTTCACCCAGAGATCTCTTTTGCACAACAAGCTAAAAAAGAGCTGCGCAGTGAAAGCAAATTATTGATATTCTATACATTTGTCACCAGTGTCAATCTCAAACAAAGTCAATTCCCATACCTTCATGACAACTGTTTTAAAAGTTAAAATCATATAATTAGGCGTAAAGTTCTGCATAGTCCCTCTTTGAGTGACAGGTGGTCACAAGAGGTGAGCATAGACTGTAGGTTTCATTCAGCCCACCTCAGCTCCATCCACACTCCACCTCTTGGTCCATTATTAGCCCATGTCTGGCACTGCCAAGATGGCAGAGCCATCAGGCATTGCCCACTTTGAGCTTCATCTTGGCTCTTCAGAAACCTATGGGTGACCAATATTTTGGTTTTAACCCAACAGCTTCCAATGGAGTTAACATCAACAATTTAACCACTGCTTGATTGAACATTTCTCACTGCTTAATATCTCCTAAGTGCAGAAGGCACACACATACAAATAAGGCAATAGTATTGTTGTTGAACATGTGGTATACTAGACTGTAGGATTTCCACACAGTTTGAGTCTACTGGGAATTTAACATCTAAATCCACCAAATAGGTGCTCTGTAAGAGCCTCATTTTACTTGTTTGTGTCCCAAATACTGGAGATGTTTATGTTCATGTATACATACATACATATTCCTGCCATGCATGTATAGAGAGGAGAGGAGAGGAGAGGAGAGGAGAGGAGAGGAGAGGAGAGGAGAGGAGAGGAGAGGAGAGGAGAGGAGAGGAGAGGAGAGGAGAGGAGAGGAGAGGAGAGGAGAGGAGAGAGGCCTCAGGTGGGGGAGGAGCAGGCCAGGGGTGGAGATAGCAGAGAGTGGGTGTCGAGGGCGGGGCAGGTCTGAAATAGATCACTTAAGGGAACAAAGTGTAATTAATGGGTCGCCACAGATAAGAGGGCGCTGGCCCTATCTGGGAATGTGCTAATGGAGTTGACACACACTCAACGAGATCAGTGGACAACCCCTCTTAATGTGTGTGTGCGTGTCTGTGCATGTGTGCACGCACATGCATGGGCGGGTGTGGGTTTTAAGGACATACAGCGGATAAATAGTGGGAGGAAAAGACTGCTAAGGTGACAGGTTAACATGGTTTCCTCCATGACGAAGATCTTCCATCCCCACAATCAGAGAAAACCCAGAAGGAAACACACACACAAGATTTTTTTCTGCTACACACAAACATATCTACGTAAGTCAGCCTCCCTAACTCACGTAGACGTCCCGCCTCACATCAAAACATGAGTGATGTTATTACACTTGGCGAGCCAGCACGCCTTCAGTCGTGGGGATGTGGTTGTTTACGGAGAGATGGAGGAGAAGGAAGCCGCCTGGTCAAGAGAGGGTCAGACTTGAAGTGTTCTAAGAGAAGCAAACTGACAAACTTCTCCTCAAACTTCCTGCCTATGTGTGTCCCTGCGTCAGGGGAACCTGGCTGGAGCCAAGGGGCCTGTGCATGTGGATGTGTGTTGGTTAAATCTCTTGGGCTTGCAGGGGCCCACGTGCGGTGGGACAGTGAGATGGCCTGTGATGGACAAGGCAAGACAAGGAGGATTTCCCCTGTTTGTCCAAGGAAGTGCAGCTGGCGTGTCACTCACTCGCTCACTCTCTCGCTCACTCGCTCACTCAGTCACTCACTCACTATGGATTTTATGTGTGTGGCATGAGGTAGGTTAGCATCTGGTTGATTGTGTGTGTGTGTGTGTGTGTGTGTGTGTGTGTGTGTGTGTGTGTGTGTGTGTGTGTGTGTGTGTGTGTGTGTGTGTGTGTGTGTGTGTGTGTGTGTGCCTCGCTCAGGGTCACAGACCCATGGGCCATCAACTTCCGTCTGGTTCAGTCAGACAAGCCAAGGCCACATTGACACACAGCATGACTTAATAGAGAGACCCCTGGCTTGGCAAATACAGTAAAAGGCTCAGGCATGTGAATAATATTTAAAAAAAAACATATCTTACTTCTTGTTGGAAATTAAATATTTAATATCATTACAGTCACCTTGGCAAGTCAATAAATATCAAATGAATTTAATGTAACAGTTCTTAACCACAACTGTTTGACAAGCTGTGTATTTTGTTGTTATGTGTGTCCGCAGCAGCCTGAAAAGTGTGTTTGCTTGTGTGCGAGTGTGTGATGTAGCATCAGGGGGTTAAACAGAGAGGGACGAGACTCCGATCTGTCAGGACAATGGGAGAATAGCTTTACAGACTCAAGATACTCTCTCTCTTTCTCTCACTCACTCACTCACTCACTCACTCACTCACTCACTCACTCTCACACACACACACACACACACACACACACACACACACACACACACACACACACACACACACACACACACACACACACACACACACACACACACACACACTCACTCTGACGGACAGTCCATTGCTCCCAGCATATCTCTACTTTGTCCTTGGACTGTCTGAATTCCACTGGAGGCGAGCACGATTTGAGAGAGCAAGTGGGAACAAGAGATGGAGACAGAGAGAGGGGAAGAATAAGGAAAATGATAGAGGGAAGGAGAGGGAGAGAAAAGAGGCGCCCCTCAATGACATCTAAAGAGATAACTCACTCTCCAGAGCTTCTTTTCTCTTGCTATCACTTTCCCAGGCAGCGCTCCTTCCACATAAGGCCTCAAGTGTGAGTGTGTGTCAACTCTGCGTGTGAGCATGCGTGTGTATGAATGAGTGACAGTAGTGTATGTGGGAATACAGTGTACGTGAAGGTGAAAAAGGCAAAAGATTTTTGAATCTCAATGAGATGATCTAAAGAGCTATCAAGAACAATGACGTGCATACTGAATACAGCACATTGTGTACAATGGCCAGAACAAAATGTTCTGCTTTGTTAGACTTGATGATTGCTGTCAGAGATTATTATTAAACTGGTTTGCATGTTTGTTTGCAGTATTAATTGAATGCATAAAGTTGAACGTTGATAATATAAAATAACTGTATGCTGTATATATATATTCATGTTACAATCATTTTGCATGAAGCTGCACTCAGGCGGCTGCTTAAGAAATGATGTACAGAGCAACACACAAACAACAGCTGGCGTGTCTCTTGATTGAAAGTTAACTTTGTGAAAACAAAGCATTGGGCCAGCGGCGGGTCACAACAATGTTGAAAACACCCAAACAAAACAGCAGGAAAACACAAAGTGGCCCAACGCTGCCACTATTGTTGGAAATGCTCCCCTTTGTAGGCACAGACAACTGTGGGGAAGAGTTAACCTTTTGATAAACTGCTTCCAGTCCCAGCTGTATGCATTTTTCATCGAAATGTGTGAGTCAGAAAGAGAATAATTATCTCCTCTCGCTTCACGGAGAGACGTGGGGTTGCAGCCCTTAGTCTAGTCTTCATAAATGAACTAAGTCCTGGAATGAAGCAGAGAAACTGATTTATGCTAATTCATAAGCAAAAAAAAAGGAAATGTACAAACAATGAACAAACTTGTATCTGTAGCAATCACCCAGACCACCAAATGGTGCTTGTGTGTTTCTTTGAAGCAGTGTTATTGTTGGTCTGAACATGGCTCAACAGTCCTTGCTCTACAAGACATTCCTAATCAGTACAAGAACAAAAATGCACACATAGACACACAAGTTGAGCAGTGTCTGCCAAATGGGGTGAGGTCACCGATCCCTGTTTCAGAGTGGACACGATCACCACTGGAGGAGACACAATCTACAACCACCCTGGCACAGACACACATGCACATGGGAAAAAATTGAAAACAGAGCACCCACCCTATAGAGCTTAAGACCTTTATCTGACAGCATCAGCTAACACCAGATACACACATAGTCCTGCCCTGACCTTGCAGCACTTCAAGACTAATCAAAATTGTAGCTGGGATCAGAGGTGTGGGTACAACAGGCAGAGAGAGTCATTCATTTTGTGCATGTGTGTGTGCATTCTCCTATGTGTAAGCATGTGGTGGGGTGGACGAGTCGAGTCAGAGCTTGAGGGAGGGGAGGTCAGGGGAGGCTCTCACACTCTCAATTCTCCACTATTGACTTGTGAGCACAGAGACGGTGCTGAGCGGTCAACGGCAAATAGAATAAACTGATCAATAACCTTGCACTTGTCAGGAGGGACGAAGGCACCTTTAAAAATCAACAACAACACAGCAGCCCAACTTGAACTATGCAGTGAAAGAACATTGATCAAATCATGTCGAGCACTGCCAGCCCGTTCACCCAGTTTTGTCCTCCACTCAGGACTTGTGAAGAGCGCTACTTCTCAAAAACACTGAGGGATAGTGCTTAGAGAGGGGGGCGGCGAGAGGAGGTGTCACTGCATTTCAACAATAGGAAGCCATAACTAAGTAGCAAATTAAAACATTTAAGAGAGATAACAGGCACATTAGGAAAAAATGGCCTTATCCTCAGCCTTCAAACAGCATATAATTAAAGAATGTGATTGAGTATGTGTTTGTATGGAGTTGGCTGCTTGTTAAGGCAGGTGATGGAGAAAAGAGAAAGAGAGAGAAACAAGGTAAAAAAAAGTCAGCAGGATCGGGAGACTGAAGCAGGGGAAGGAAGAAAGAAGAGGAGAAAAACTACCCTCTGTCATAATTTAAACGAGCCGTAGTCTCCCAACGCTCTGTTTACAATGTATAATTTATGCCTCCCAGTTCAAACACAGCTTTATCTGCACTCAGCTGCTAAGTGATATGATTTCACTTTTTATAGCAGTCCCCCCCCACCAGTCGTCCAATCCACTACCAGCCCCAGTCCCTCTGTAATGCAGGCTGGTGTGATTCTGCACGCCTCATGCACTGACTTTCAACTGTACAGCCCCCGAGGGCTAAAGTAGCATATTAAACCCCTCCCTAACCCCATCCTCTTCCCTCCCTTAAGCAAAACCGCAGCCCTAGACACACACTTAAGCACATGCGTTCTTGCGTGCGTGTGTACACATACACATTCATGCACACCCTGCAAAAAGAGAGGGCCGCCTCATATTTTACAGCAGTTAAGTTTCTTTCTGTATTTATTGCTGTATTGGTGAGCGGTAATGTCCCATTTCACAGCAGCATACTCTGACCTATGATCAGAGCCTCTCTGATGACCCCATGGCTCTGACTGAGTTGCACTAATACACCACTTAGGTTACTCCGGTTTAATGGCACTTTTCATTTGCCTCCTCCACACTTTCCCCGCAGTGCACACACATACATTACAGATTTACAGTATATATATATATATATATATATATATATATATATATATATATATATATATATATATATATATATATATATATATATATATATATATACACACTTTATATATTTATTTATATATATTGTATTAAACACCATACTGGAGGTGGACATTCTGTGTAATGTTTGGTGTTCTAATAGACAAAGTGGTTGTGAAGGGGTACACCCTATAATAAAGGCTTAATGGGTTTTGACAGTTTTTCACCCTAGTGATCAGTGCAGTGATTACATCATGGGTCAACAATTCAACCAATGAAGGCATAAACTTTGTAAGTAGTAATTAGTGCAATTAGTAATTTTGGCAAGTTTCCACAGATCAAATCCATTTAAAAAACAAAAAAAAACTTTTGTCAAATGTGATACTTGTTTTTGCTCATATTCTAGTAGGGTTTTATTTATATATATATATATATATATATATATATATATATATATATATATATATATATATATATATATATATACACTACAATAACTAATAAACACTATGAACCCTGGTCTACTCTCATTACAAAATCATGTTACAAATCAATTGCTCTGACTTCTGCAAAGTATTACCCTACTGCTTTTTTTCTCCAAACCCCTCTCCTCCACTTTCCCACCATTTGCACTATGCATCATACCGCTCCCTTCTCCCTTCCACTAGCATCACTCTTTTTCTTATTTTCTGCCATCTCCCTCTCTCTTCTTTCCCAGCTATCTGCCTACATAGTATTTGCGCTAGCAGAATATTCCCACTTTGTCTCAAGGGGGAACTGCGTTTTTTTTCTGCTCCACTCATCTCTCGTTCGTCTCTTGTATGTTTTCCATGCTGGCAAAGCTTCCTCTTCCTGTATGCAGCAGGGAGTGTGCTTCGTCTGCTGCTGTCCCATAAGGGACCCTACAGTGTGATGTTACAATCTCCACATCCAGAGGGATCCTCTCTCTATCTCCCTCTCTCTGTCTGCTCTTTTCTCTTTCTCTACAAGATGTTCATGGCCTTATTTTTTTTCCTGTCTCTGACTACTTCATTCTCTTATCCCTCTCTTACTTTCTTATCTGACTCCAATGCTCTGACACTTTCCACCTTATGCACTCTCCCACTCTCACTCTCTCTCTCTATCCCAACTGACATTCACACACTTAAAATTACTCCTTTTTCCGGTATTCTTTTCTGACATTGGCTGATCTAGTCTAGTCAAAGAGTCTAGACGTGCAAATCCTGGACAGTTTGCCAAAAAATACAAAAAAAGAATTCAAATTCACACTTATAGCCTGGTTGACACCAGACCCTTCTCAGTTGTAACAGAGTGTGTCTCGGGAAGGTTTATTCACAGCTCATTTCAAAAGGGGCATCAGCAACGGACGCCGCTCAAATGCTTCTGGGTGCAATTGGATAGACCTTCATCCAATCAGACCAATGATCCTGGTGACGTAGCAGCAACAGCGGCATCAATGGGTTGCTGCGCTTCAGCAGAGAATTTTTAATAGATGGGCTCTGGCTTCGGTGGCCGTCATGTTGAATGTAAACAAAAAGCTGATTGCCTTTGCTGCGCTATCGTCATCGTGTAAAGCCTGCCTCAACAGTTGTGATTGGTGCCTCGATTTGAAAGAAATGGAAATGGGTTTGAATGGGCTCTTGGCCAGACTGACGGATTTCAAATTTGCCGGAAGTTCATCAGGGTTTTCCCAGGCTAACTTAACTGAGGTCTAAAATGGAAGTCTTTTGAAAGTCTGGTTGCAAGCTTTATCATCTACTTCATCCATCTTCAAATATTACACTCTTTGGGGCTCCTTTACTTCTAATGGAACAATGCATGTGGCCTGGAGCACAGTAAAGTCCAGAGCTCCACAAGTCCAAAAACCCCCTTCCGCTACCATACTGAAGAAAGCCTTCAGTCTTCAGTCTCCAGGGCTGTTGTGTGTGTGCTGCTGTTACTGGCCAGCCAACCTACCAGGGATCCCCACCATATGGCTAGGGGCTGTCCTGATCCAGTATCCCTGTAGGGTCCCACCATGATGGGCCACCCCATAGATCCTGAACTGGGCACCATGCCTTAGAACACACTCAGCGGTAAAAAAACAATAATACCCTGACCGCACACTCAAGCAACCAGACATGCACTGCAGATGTGCATATGTGCATTAACAAGAAGGCTCTCGTCTCAAAAAAGTCTCACAAACTCTTGTATTGATATCACAGGGAGTACTAACGTTAGTGTTAAATAAATGGAGCTAACAAAATTGGATAGTTTAAATTAAACTTACTTCCCTTTCCTTAACCAAACCAACCATTCTGCCAAAAGAGAACCACCAACAGGAAATGAGCCGGAACATTAAAAATGGCACACTATGCTATCCTGCAGTGCAATGTTCATACGAAATATCTGAGATGCATATAAGCATGACTTCTTAAACTCCAGCTGAACAGAAATTCCCTCTGGGATTCTCATGTTAATGCTATGCACACGTTTATTGTAAGAATCACAGGTTTTAATATCTTTTTTTATTTTCTAATGATAAAAATTAAAAGACAATAAAAATGGGTAAAAGAAACATTTACATTGATTACAATATAGTATAACACAAAACTAAATCCACTATATAAATTTGAGGGAGAGAGAAATGTCAGTGTACTTAATGTGGTGTGTGTTAATCCCCTTATTACCAATATTTCCCTGTAAGCAAGCATGTCACCACTTAGACATTTTGAGTTGGGAACTCAAAGCTGCAGATGGGAACATAGCTTGGATTAGCCACTCACACAAACATGCCAATATGTACAGTGGGGCTCAAAAGTTTGGGCACCCCGGATAACAAAATTGTATTAATGTGCATAAAGAAGCCAAGAAAAGATCTCAAAAAGGCATCAAATGACAGATTAGACATTCATATAATATCTCACAAAAAGTTCGATTTTATTTCCATCATTTACACTTTGAAAATAACAGAAAACAAAAAAATGGCATCTGCAAAAGTTTGGGAACCCTGCAGAGTTAATGCCTTGTATTGGCATGTACTGAATGTACTTGGGGACTTATACATAAGTAAATCAAGTTTACAGAAAGGTTGAGGGAAATCTTCAGTTTGTAGAAATGCAGAGCTATGGCTTGACTAGAAAAGATGAGGCGCTGTGTGGGTGAGATTCCCTTGACCCTGCCATCTATGGGCAGGGTCTCTGGTTAACATGGAGGCCTCTAAATCCTCTTCAATATTTCATTTCATTCAACTGAACTTTTTTTCTTTTCTAAAGGTTCATATTAGCAATGTGATATGGGGGCGGGGGACAGTTATGTGTGTTTGTGCGGGCCATGTGCGTATGTGTGTGCATGTGTATCTCTGTTCTTTTCAAAGTGTATTTTGTGACTCTGTCTGTGCTGAAGTGATAGATAAATAGAGAGAAGGAGAACGAGCGAGGTCTTTTCAGCGTGCATTCTGGCATGTCTGTGAAAGAGAGACGTGTTAAACTGAAACACAAAGAATGGGATTCGGGTTAAAGCTAATTCACCTCTCTAAATATTGCTCTTGGCTGAGGATGACACATTTGTCCATGGTGTTCTCACGTGGCCAGAGATGAGCTGGGACACAAAATGTCAGAACCTGATGCCAGTGTGACCAAGAGCAATCACAAGGTGAAGAGGAAGCTGACTGTCTGTTGGCACAAAAGCAGACTTTGACACGTCTAGGTAACACAATCCCTCAGTGTAAATGATGAGTACAGAGGGTAGACAGTATTAGTATGTTGGCTACACACACTGTTGCCAGGCATTTGCAGACATACGTACATTCACACACATGCACATAGACACATGCACACACATGTCCATTGAGCGATTGATACAGGATGTTTGTTTGGGTGGAACTTGAACCTGTCGGTGCCCCAGGGCCACAGGCAAGCAGGTGTTGGCGTGCACGCAAGCACATGCACACGCACACACACACACACGCACACACACACAGAGAAAGCAAGAACACCTGGACACCTGGGCTGGGCTGCACAGCACTGCCAGACTCACAGGAGCTGTCACATACTCCAGGATGAAAGTGACCCTAGAGCTGAGAGGGGCACACCTGTGCCACGGGAGGCCCCCTGTCTGTCGAGGACCCTCTCATAAAAACACTCTGTCTCGGTGACAAAGTTGTAGGCGTTTAATTGGCACTTAAACTTGCACACTGCTAATAAGGGTACCAATAACTTCTCTCTCAGAAACATCTAAACAAAGGGACAAAAGAGGCTGAAGAGGCAAAGAGGGTTACAGTAACACAGAGGAAGTAAATTTAGCATCATGTTCTGAATAATGCTGCACAATTGTGTGCGCAAACTAGTTGTGTGGCGACCAAACTAGTTCCAGGCTGGTGGCCACAGCTTTGGTAATATTTCTAAGTATGTGTGTCTTCGCAGGGCGGTACAATGAGCAGCTTTGCACTTTCCGCTGCTATAAGCAATAATCAAAGCCAGTCACACGTACGCATGGGAGCCGAAGTTCCCTGGTTTCTCGCTCGGTCGCCTGGCTCGGGGGAGAGTATGTGTGTTTCAAGGGATCAGGGCATTGTTTGATCATTGCCCAGTATTGTTCAGTCCAGCCATTAAAGGGCACTTTTACCTGTGCGTGTAATGAACAATGATGAGAGCAGAGAAAGATGCGAAAGACAGACTGGAAGAGAAGCAGACAAAATGCCTGAGATACGCTAAGTCACAGAGACAGAGTGGGGCGGACAGAGATATATATTGAGGGAGTTTGAAACACAGCCACAACAAGAGACAAGAACAATGCAACAGCAGAATTGTGAAGCTACAAACCAAGGCTGGGAAGTCCAGATAGATGGGGTTGGGGGAAGGGACAATGGAAGGCAGTGGGCTTGTGGGTCCTGTCCTGCCCTCGACCTGCGAACGCTGGCACACCCTGTACTGCTGCTGGCTAAATAAAGAGCCCCAGGGTGGGCCGGGCTGGGCGGCAGGAGAAACAGACACAGAGTCGGCATTACCCAGCTAATCTCATTAGGGAGGCAGCCCTGCCAAGCTGCCAGGGGTCAGCCAGAGTGCCACGTCACTCATCGCACCTTTGGCACTCCCTGTGACCTGCACGCAGGTTTGGGCTGAGACTTATGGCAAGCCGGGGTGACGGACAATAAGGCTGGATTGGTGGTGAAGTTGGTCAGCAGGCAGTAATGCTAAAAAGAGGTAGTAAACGTGGAGTTTAAAGTCAGTGAAGCTTAGAGACTGGGAGTGTCTGCATGCAGTACTTTCAGATAGAGGTAAGTGGATAAAAAGAAAAATGAGAATGAGACAAATGCAAAATAGATATAAAACAAATGAGAGAGAGAGAGCTAAAGATAGAGTAAGAGAGGGAAAGAAAGATGGCGAAAGATGTAGAAAGAATGGATAAGCAGCTTCCTCCTCTGCAGATTGGTTTAATGTATTTACAGTGGATTGCATCAGGGTGCTGTAGTTAAAAGGGCCATCGCCATCCAACAGGGTCATCTGTAGTGTTATGTGCCTCTAATAAAAGGGGATGTGTGTCACTGAGATCTCACACACACACACACACACACACACACACACACACACACACACACACAGGGACACAGAGGACAAAGTCACCACGCACACACAGTCAAATCTCCTAAGAGCAAAAATATGAGAAGCCAACAGAGTGTCATAAACCCTTGCCAGTTCTTTCCCATGGAGCAGACCCCTACTACCTTCCTATATCTCTTCCTCTCATTCCCTCCCTGTGAACACAGATGAGAGCGGATATGATGACACGTTCATCTCTAGCTCCTTTTGCTGGGTTGACATTAAGCGACAAAAAAGGTAAAAAGTTAGGGGTTTACAGCCACGTCAGTCCTGTCAGCAGCTTGGCTGCATGCTGCTCCCAGACAGGGTCAGGCATGTTATCTAACATTACCTGCGCAGCATGCCCGACGTCACCAGCTCCACAGAGGAATTTAGGGCTCTCTATCATCTGAAGTTGGGAAATCAAATAAGAACAACAATTTATTCTTAGATGAAGCCCTATTACACATGTCTATCAAGGAAATAAATACACAGCACATGCCCAGTATAATGAACATGCTAACTTACATTCTTGTAAGTTTTACAAGACTTTCCACACCCCATGTTCTGGCTTTGACTTTAACTATTAGATGAGTAAATATGAATTGTTCAGCCCCTTTTACTGTACATACTCATATAGATCAGCAATTTATCCTGACTCTTACATGACCTCTGAGGGTCAGCATAGAATAAGCAGGATGAGGACCATGAAGTCCAGAATAACATGACCAGTGGCACGCACAACTACGGACGGAGCTCAGTTGTTTAAAACCTAAATCTCATTATTGTAACTCCTGATACTGACAAAATACACTGGCTGAGGGACACACAGAAAGGGAAAGAGGAAGTAAGCCGAGGGCAACATGGAAAGCAGAGGTCTTGTCTAAAGCTGCTGGTTTGTGTCTGTGATGACTAAAACAGAGACTTAGTTTTTTGGCTAGGACAAGCCACCAGCTAGTGCCAGTTGACATACTTAGCGGTTTAAAAAACTGAGTCAAAAGGGAAATTAACCCAATCGCCTTTTATTCTCCAGGGACACATTTTGGGAGCTGTCTCCCAGCTTTGTAACATTCACGATAGGTGGTTGGCTGATGGGTTAGGTGACTACCCTGGTAGTTGTTTGACTGACAGCGTGCAGCAGTTTGACTCCCTGGCTAGCTAGCTGACTGGCTGGCTGCTTATCCGGGTGGCTGGTTGGTGTGCTGGCTGCTGTCTGGATAATAGCAGAGAGTTTATGTTATTGTTGAGCTCTACTCGACACCGTGAGTGTGTTTAGACGTGCCCTGTAAACTGTGCATAAGAGCATCCACTGCAAATTGAGGCCCTCATCCAAAACCCTCCTAAAATAGGCAGAGATGGAGTCCGGGTAAAGGGGGAGCCAGTAAACTATTGAGAGAAAAGCGCTGATGGAAAGGTTGAGAGTTCACAGCTGAGTTCAAGCGGGCCATGCACTGCTTTGGGCCCCAGGCCAAGACGGAGATCGGGATAAGCGCCTGATGGTTCCACTGTGAAATGGGATCAGAGGAGAGACAGAGGGAGGGCTTAGGGAAGAGGGAGGGGGAGGGGGTAACTGTATGAATAGGCTAGAGTTGGCGTTGAGATTTGAAATTGTTTAACAAGCTGGTGTTGGAATATGCTGCCGGGAGCGGAGCTGACTGAATCGCAGCTGTACAGGGACCATGTTCGGGAAAGAAATTCTTTACTCCACAGTATAAAGATTGCTGGACTAGTGCAATTTGATTAGATTCCTAAATAACCACATATCCTATGCCAGAGGAAATGATCTTCATAGCATCAAAGTAAGGGATAAAAATTAATCCATTCGGACAAACTACATAATGTGACTGTAGTTTCTGTTGTACAATTGATTAACAAAACACTGAAAGTAAAAGTGTTGGTGTAATAGGCCAAAGTGCCTGAAGGCCTATTCCACAGGAGGTGCCAGAATTTCTAACTAAAAGCTGATCAAACTAACCTTACACTTACCTCAGTGTAAATACTCTACAGTTGACTAAGAGTGGGAGTGCCCTTATCCTCTCAGCAGGGGAGAGAAAGAGAGAGAGGGGTGTGGAGATAAAGAAAGAGTCTTTAGGAAAGCCAGGCTCTCCTGACTAATTTTGGAGGGGTGAACAGTACAGAGTTCAGATTTGTGGCAGAGCATGATTTGCAATAAAAAGTGCATGCACCACTTCAGCAAATATTGAAAAGAATTGAAAACACATGTCATAGGTGGGTTCGGCATAGGGTTATTCATTAGCTACTTAGAAACTGCCACTTTTAGAGACACGGTCAGCTAAAACAATTACTAAAAATGTTTTCTTTTTTTAAGCATTGAAATGAACTGACAATACTTTAGCAATGGCTGTTTGCAAAGAGTTCTGATGACATCATGAAAAATGTTGAACATAAACCTGTCTGCAAAGACATCATATTTTTATAACCTCTAGATACAGACGCATGTTCTTATTACCTATCTTTTATGTGTGTTTCCATGAAGAGAGGAGTGCTTGTGACATAGTGTGCGTGTACCAGATGTGTATGTTTCAACGCCTCTTTCCGTGTCTACATTGTGAGGAACTCATTACCAGGAAAAATCAATGCATGACATTGGTTTATAGCGGATGGTTGCTCATCAACCTAAGACCTCATTCTGTCCTCTCTAATTTCAGGCTAAGCACAGACACCATAACATATGAACACAGACAAAAACACACAAATCAATACAGAAGGCACAATCATCCTTATGAGCGTGAGAAAACACAGCCGAAAATGTGTAAAAGCTTTATGTGAATGTATCTGTGAGTGTGTTTGTGTTCGAGAGACGCAGGCGATACAAATGTGTCTATGAACTTACAGAAGTGCATAGGCATGTGTCTTTGCTTGTATGTAAGCATATTTATGTAACTGTGTATTTGTCTAAGCATGCATTTATGTATTTTGTGCTTGTGGGGGAATCTTTGTGGGTGTGTGTGAGTGAGCATGTGTGTTTGCAGGCAGGCGTGTCTGATGAAGATATCAGAGTTAGCAGAGCCAGGGCAGGATCGGAATGTTGAGGAGGGCTGGGGGGCTCAACAGGCAGAAAAGAGGATGCTGTCTTCCTGAAATGTACACACACACAAACATCCTCACACACACCCTCCCTCTCTCTGTCATGGCCTCTGCTCCTACTGTATGTGTGGCACGCAGCGTGCTTTAAAGCCAGAACTACAAGGCACAACACTGTCTGCCTGGGGAATTATCTACCTCTACATCACTCTTTCCTCCTTTGCACATCTCTCTCTTCCTCGCTTCTCTGCTCCCTCACTCTCTTCCCTAACTCTGCTCTACAAAAACCCTAAAAGAACTTTTGCTTGCACAGCCTTCCCACAAAAGTGACTCACTGTTTCTCTCTCTCTTTCTTTCTTTATTTCTCTCTCTCTCTCGCTCTCTCTCTTTCTCTCATAGCCAAAGAGCAGAAGAGATGGCAAGCCCATGCTCAAAAGTGATTAATTTTTAATTTCTCACCACTTTTTCATGTTGTGTCAGAGAGAGATGTCAGCAAACAGGAGCCCTGGGGAGGCTAGAGGAAGGAGGAAGAGGGGGTGGTAACAGATGAGGGAAGGGCAGGTGAGGAGAATGAAGAGGAGCAGCGGATAGGAGGGAAGGGAAACAGTCGAGCCAACTCAAAAAAATAACCAATGTTTACAAGCACCTGCATCTGCATCTGTGACGAAATAGCTCTACATTATCACTGCTCAAATACAGCAATGCATCGTATGTATTTTACAAGTGATCACCATCAAGCTCATCTCCTGTTAAATATTATTTAAATGTCTTCATATTTTTTTCAACGCAACACTTCCCGACTTATTCTGAGCCGTTGTGTTTGTGCCACAAGCTGGCTGCGCTGACTGGCTTGCTGTTTGACTCTTGTTGGTGACATGGGAAGTGAAAATAAGCAGAAAATCTAACTGTTCCATATCAAGGAATATTTTTACTGCTGCTAATGTGACTTAAATACCTTGTTCCACAGCTGAGTGGGCTAGCACCTGCTGCAAGCAAAAGCTAGCCTATTACAGCTCAGTACAGAGCTGTTGCTAATTTTCTGATTCAATTAGCATGCCTCAGAGCTTTCCAGTCTAATTGCAAACTACTTCACAGTTACCTCTCTGATTAATCGCTGCCCATCTGCGAGCCATTGCACGCAGAACTTGGTGGAACAAATTTGTGTATTCTCAAACATCAGTTGCACCGCCCCGAGCTGTTAAACAGGCTTCTATCTAAAATGGTCACTGAGTGGCCCTTATATCTGATAAGTCCTGTTCCCATAGAACTGTGTATTTTGAAAGACTCAAAGACCACATCCCAATGTAGTGCAAATGTTGCTAGAAAGTTTCTTCGATGTCAGAAAGTGAACACAAGATGACACCGGCTCTTGCTGCTCGCAACACAGAGTAGACAAATAGAGCAAGCTAAGGATCACATGTTACAGGGAATCCAGTGAAGAATTCACACTTGTGAAATTGAAAGGTCAGTCTGAGAAAGGAAGCACAAAGTCACCCAGGCAGTTGGTTTTAGAAGTAGAGATGGGAAGTAACGAAGTACAAATACTTTGTTACTGTACTCAAGTAGATTTTTCAGATATTTTTACTTTACTATTTATTTTTGTGCCGACTTTTTACTTTTACTCCTTGCATTTTAAAACAAATATCGGTACTTTCTACTCCTTACATTTTACCAAATTGGGTCATTACTTTAGTTTCAAATAATTTCAGTGGCATAAAGTTTTTATTTTTAACGTCATCAATACCAAATTCAATCTACTTGCATTAGAATACGATGCACTTGACGCACCACTACAAGAAAACTTAACAGATTTGGCGGCATTCATTCGCCACAAATCATTGCAGTAGTAAGGACGGCGACATGATTGAAAATGAAGAAAATGGAAATCCCATTCAGCAGACAAGCAGCAAGACATTCCCAAACAACCTCTGCCTTATCTGAGAGAGATGTCTGAGATAGTAGGCATCAAGAATGACTCCTTGCGAATGTGCTGTGTAACTCTAAAAGTATGGGGAACTTCTTAATTAATTTCATATATTATCCTTTATTTTCTTTACAGAAGCCATATTTGAGCACACACACACATACATGTAGATTCCTTTAAATGTTAAGGGGAAGATTAAAAAAAAGACACTGGATCTGTGAATCCTCACAGATTCACAATTGAATTCATATTGCTACTCAGTCAGAATCTTATTATAACCTTGAGTCCCAGTCTCTGTCACAATAACAATATTATATGTGATGTTTTAGGCCTATTGGCAGACATCCATTTAAAATGTTGTCAATGGCATATAAAGAGCCTATTTTCCATGTCCACTGAAGTTTCTCAGCGTGCACTCTAGTAACATTTGTGTGATCCAGGTAGCTTTGCATAAAAAATGGTTTTCATTTGCAAGGCTACTTTTACTTTTATACTTTAAGAACATTTCCAAGCCTGTACTTTGTTACTTTTACTTAAATAAAGAAGTTAAATCAGTATTTCTACTTTTACAAGAGTATTTTTTAACACAAGTATCTGTACTTCTACTTGAGTACGGGAAGTGAGTACTTTTATCATCTCTGTTTAGAAGCACCCACCAGTTTAGACAAAGTTTCATGAAAGATGGTCTTAAAATGTAAGAGGCTATCTGGGATTCAACACATGACTATTGGATCTGTCACAGGAAGCAGTGTCACTGTGTTGTAGTGAGACAAAAGGCAGAGAACAGCAAACTAAATCTCACTAGCACACTGATCAACTAACAGCCCCAACCTTAACAAAAGCATAAAGAAGAAAAGAATAGGACAAGTTATTTCCTTGCAGCTGTGCAATTTCAAAAAGCATTTGAGGGCTGCACAAGATAGAAAATGTATGTGATGTATCATCAATTTATTGGACACTGAGAAGAAATTAACAATGGACAGGTCATAACTAATCATAAATAAATGCCAGACTTTTATTACCACAACTATTTCAGCTGTGATAACAAAAGTAATACCAGTCCAATATAAATTACAATGTATCCTATTCTAGTCTACGGACAAAAATCACAACAAAAGCATTAATGTGTATGAGAACACTATATGCAGCTGACTCACAGTATCCATGCAATGTGAATGTTTGAGCATGCATTCAATGGCAATAAAAATTGCTGTAAATCAGCAATTTGTATAATTTCTTGTGTGTGGATGCGTTTGAAATATTGCAAGGGGTAAATGGACCTTGTTAAAGCTTAAACAAAGTACAGTAACAGGGGAACATGATCTCTGGCTTTATAAAACACCACTACTGTGATATTGCAGCTCTTTATATTTCTCTATATAAATATATATGTCTCTACATAAAAAAAAAATTAGGGTTTAAATTTAAAATGTAATATTAAAAACACTGTTGCCTATTGCTTTCTCAAACTGTTGCCTTTGTATCATATCATTTACTGCACCAAATGTTGAAGCCTTGCACCTGCAGCCCTGGTAGCCCCAAGGCATTCTCAGTGGATCAACATTGACTGACCTGATACTCAATTTTTCCTAACCTCCCTGAACTGAAGGACCCAGGACGGTGTAGTCTAGACCTGGAGGTCATAACCCTCTTCTAGACCCACCACCTCTCCCACTAAACCAGATCAATAGCTCTGTGTTGTCTGGGCTGTCAGCCAGTGTTTACTTGTGTTGACCTCAGGAGCTCATGAAGAGCAGCGTAGGAAAGATGACAGCAGAAACAGAGTAAAGCACCATGGCGGAGAAGATGAGGGCAGACAGTAGACAAGCTGCGGGGAGAAGGGCAGAGTCACTGCTATCAAAGAAGAAAGGAACAGTGTCGGAGAGGAGAAAAGAGAAGGGTAGCGAGAACATAAGGAGACGTCTATGACGACTGTTCAGGAAAGAGCAAGTACAACAAAATCAAAGAGAAAGGAGTGGAGCAGAAGTGAGCCCGGAGCTTTGACAAAGAGAGGCAGCAGGAAGATGGTTAAATAAGTGTAGCTTGGGTCAGAGGTAAGGCTGAGGGATCTCAGGTTATCATATCAGTTAGTCAGCTAGAGACTTCCAGCTATCATAGCTAAGGCACATTGCTCTCAATCACACACAATCCTCTTCTCTGTTCTCCAACCCAGCCCTATTGACAAATCTAAAACCAAGGTCACAGCAGTGTTTACACAGCCTTTAGCCCAAATTACATCATCCAAACCCTGGCCCACTGAATGCATCACACTGTCACTGAGAGCAAATGACCTGGCAGGCTGCCGTCACGCTGAAAGAGGAGAAACATAGACAAAGAGAGAGACAACTAGGGGGATGGAGTAAAATTAAGAGGAAACATTCTGATAAAAAAAGAAATAATAATAATAATAATAATAATAATAATAATGTGAAAAGGTATGGCACAAGAGCTTGGCATGTAGAAACTTATTGGGGTGTTCAATTTTTGCCATTAACAAAAAAAATTAAATGCTCCCAAAACACACTTACAATATTATTGTCCTTCTGTCTGTGGCAGTGTTATCCCCTCATGAGTCTACACACTAAACACCAAGGGAGCATAATGCATATTGTTGCTGGCTCCCAATAATGATGCATAACCCGGTGGCTGCACAGGAATATAATACCAATATGTCAGGTCTCTGATTTGGCCACAATTTGCATGGTTATAATAGCTTATCGACTGGCTCAAGGTTGAGCAGGGCCAGGCGGCTTCACTGTAATGACTGGCCGTGTGCCGCCGACAGTTTATTTCAAGCTTCTGTGGCTCAGTCACCTGCCCCCCTATCTCGTCAATACCCAATCTTGATCCCACTATCTGCATTCTGAAAAAGTCTGCAGAAACACGTTGCCAACAACCTTACCTCCACCTCCATAGTCACATTCAAACCAGTGTTTTTTCTCTTTAAATTATTCTTGTATCATACAAGCATTTCCCATGGAGATCAATACAGGTGCAATTCATTAGGGCTCCCAAAATCTGCTTGTCTGCAAGCATTTGCCCGTATAACAGCTATCGACTCTTCCAGGTTTGGCCGGGTGCCCATCTTGTTCAACGTCTGTAAAGCAGCACAGAACAGACAAGCTCCAGAAGCTGAAACAAACTTTTTGAAATTAAATTTATGGATTTTGTTTGAAAAAAGTAAAAAATAAGGCGGGGATATGAACTCTAAAAACAAACATTTGTTTTTACAATTGTAATATTTCAAGTGACCCACAAACTATTTTACAACTACCTTTTTTTTACTACTGATATGCACAAATTATTTAGGAGATTATTTTTAAATAATAAATGATAATAGATGCAGTAGATAATTTAGTTGTTCAACAGAAAATTAATTTAACCTAGTATTTAGAACTATACATCAAATGAAAATAAGTCTTAGTTTCAGCACTGGCAAACAACTGTGTAAGACAGGACCTCTGCCAAGACAAGGTATTACATTTACAAATGTATTAAATTTAACTGGGGCCCTTGGATAACTCAGCTGGTAGAGCGCGCGCACCCATATACAGAGGCTCAGTCCTCAAAACAGCGGACGCAGGTTCGACTCTGACCTGCGGCCCTTTGATGCATGTCATTCCCTTCTCTCTCCCATTTGATGACTAAGCTGTTCTGTCATAATAAAGGCCTAAAAATGCCAAAAATGCTCTAAATTTTCCATTCACACGCAGATTTACAACAACACAATATCAGATAAATAAAACAAAGAGACACAAACTCCTAGCTTGGAGATAGTAGTGGTAAATGAGAAGGTTTTCTAAGTTATTAGCTGAAATTTCACTTTGAAATCTGAAATTAAGAAATCACAAAATGTCAACATCTAAAAAATGTATCTGAAAGAGGAAAATTAAACAAAGTACTGAGAAATGAGGAAGATCGAGAGAAGAGGGACATATGCAAAGGTTTAAAACAAACAAGATACTAGAATACCTGCCGAAGAAAGATGGAAAGGAAAGAGATAGATAGCAGTACAGAAGAGAGGAAGAGATTTGTCTTCATAAAGTTTGTTGCTAGAAGTCCTTTCCTTTGCAACAGACTACTTGACAGTGTTATTGCTCCAACACTAACATTCTCTGAGTTGTAAGGGCACCACCTTGAGAGAAAGTAGTCAAGTGTAGGGGAAATAGGTCAAACAAGAGAAACTCTGCGATCCCTGCTCTTCCACTTCGAGGCCTGTGATAGCTATTCATAAAATAAACACAATCTGTTCAAAACTTACTTGAACATTTGTGCTGCATTGTGCAATTGTATAATTTCTGCAATAATCCTATTATGTTGAAAATCTTTACATGCAAATGTAATAAACCAAACATTTTTACCAAGATTAATTAAAGCATATTGCAAATTGTAAGTTAAAATATAAAGAATTTTCACCTATATTTCCACAGTAAAACAGAAATAATGGGTTGTGTCGGTGAGCTGCTTTTTCACATCATTATCAGTATTATCTCATTGACTATCTATTTTAACATCACTTAACTTTTGTCTATAAATGACACTCAACAATATCTAACAAGGAAAATCCCAATTAGCAGTCACATGACAGCACAACACAAATCTTCCCTTTGGTGGAACGCCTTTCTCGAACGATATTTGACAAAAACACATTCATGAGAAAGTCTTGCCCGTAGTTTTTTTGTTTGAACATCAATAAAAAAAATATATAAATGTTTCACGATTTTTCTGTTGATCAAGAGGTGAATGATAGATTGCACTGTATTTAATAATATATATATATATATATATACACACACACACACACACACACACACACAAAAACAACCCAATGGTTGTCTGATCACAAACCTATCCCATTGCTTTGACAAATCAATTTAGGAACATCTCTGTTTTGGCTGTTATGAAGCCATTTCCAAATTACAAAGGAGGAGGAGGGCGTAAGAGGGAGAAGAAAGGGATAAATCAAAAGGGGTGGTGGAAACAGTCAAGCAGTGGTCCTCGGTTGAGAGGTCAGAGTGAAGGCAGTGCGGCCATGCCCACTGTGGGCACTCAGCTGGAACTAAATGTGGACGCCGAGACGCCAACTTTTGGAGCCCTGCCAAGGACCTCTCCCCCTGCTGTGCTTTCTCTCTCTTGCCCGAGACTCAACAATGAGTGGGAACTCAATGCCTCCCGCCCCACAACCCCACTCCACCTGCCCCCCCAACTCACACACACTACATTCCCCTACCCAATTTCGCACTCATTCAGTCATTTGGCTTAACATGTTCATTACACCAAGTGCAGGGATGGTACTACGGAGGAAGATTACAGAAGGAGGGGAAAGTGAAGGATGAAGGAGTGAACCTTAGAACCTGGACAACGTTGTTACCACACTCATTTCTATTTCTACACCCCTCTGGGTGATTGTGTGGTTATAGCCCTCTGTGTGTGTGTTTGTGCAGGACCACCCTCTCTAGGATGTGTGGGAGAGACAATGGGGCCAGTGAGCTAGTCCAAACAGCTGTGAGTGTGATGGGCGTCAAATCGCCTTGGTGCACACATGCACACATACTACATACACACACTGTGAACAACACATGACAGAGCAAATAGGATTACAGTATGGAGAAAGACAAGGACGATGATCCAAACACCATGATACCATTTCCAAGATGGGACGTGGATTGGGCAGGTCATGGAGCAGGCAGGTGGGGGCGGGTGGACTGGAGTGAGAAGTTTACCAGGGGGAAGGGGAAGGGGCTTAGCTGTTCATAGGTCAGACCTACAGTGCAGTGATCTAATAGCTGGTTTGTGCACCACAGCTTAGCTCATGTTTTCGAGCAAACAAGATACAGAAACTAGGCCAGGAATCAAGAGATGAAAAGTACCACAAATAGCACGCGGGATGAATGAAATGCACCAAAGTTCACATAGTTCAAACCTTTTTTTGCAGTAGAACCTTATTTATCTCAACTCCTCAGAGTCTTAAGTATTTGATATGTAAGAACACAGATATTCCTGATTAAAATTTATAAAATACAAGGATGTGCATTTTAATTTATAGCTCATATGAATCAATACTGCTTATGTTCTACGATGTATTTATGAGGTTTTATTTTAAGACTAAAGCAGTTGTGTTTATGTCTCCAAAGGGTTAGTGGCAATTTTAGAGGGTTGGTGAGCTTTCAGCCCCTGCTGTGTGAAGGTTACAGGCTAACATCGGACATAAACCTTATGACATGGTCAACATAACAAATACTGAGTGTCAGCTACGATTAGACCCTTGGGATAAATCCTTGGTGTACCCTGTCATTTGAAAGAAACATTTTTATATCACTTTATTATCATGTGATTTGTCGACTTATATTCAATGCATTAAAAGAGATTATTGTTGCATTAGAGTATTAAAGGTATTTTAAGGAACCAGGAATGACTGCACTGTGACCCTCACATGCATCGTTACACACACATACGTTCATACAGAAAATACACACCAAGCTTGCCATATGTTAAAGAGATTACAGTGTGATTTCCGGAATTGTAGTACAAAACAATTTCTCTCTCATCTATCCGTTCATCCATACATGCATTCATTTCTCTGTTGATTGGTTTGAGGGCTGTGACAGAAAAAGGTTGATCCTGGGGCCAGAGCAGGGCAGGAATGCCAAGCTGGGTTTAAGCTGTAAGGTAACATCTTTGTCAAAAGCCTCATCGTGTGTAAGACTAAATCTCTGAGTTGGGTCAGGTTGGGCAGGTCTTAAGTAGGAACTACTGAGCCAATCTAATATGAACACATCCAGCATGGTCTACAGGAGCCAGCCTGACATGTGACTGGCTGCGACACCTTAAGGTCAAAGGTCAAAACAGATTTCAGCAAATCTGAGCAGGCACGGCATGAGTTTATATTCAGGGAGGGGAGTGGGCATGGCTTGGCCTCCAACCCTTACCCGCTAAGACCCTTGAAGTTTTTTACCCTGACCTAGACTTGACTCCTTCATCTGGGATGTTAGCTATACTAATTACTGCCTGATAGCAGTCTGGTGCCAAACGCAATTCACTTCCCCCCCGATTCTCCTCGACTCTGCTCCAACAACTGGTGCCAACCTCGCTTAGCACTCATGAAGTGTTGCAGACACAAAGTGCGAGCCCCCACCTTTCTTCTGCTCTGACAATCTACCTCTTTTGTTTAGGGTTTTGTTATCTGGCCACATGTTGTTCAGAGGGCAGGGCTGGGGGCAAGGGGGAGCTGCACTATGTAACATCAGAAGGTCGGCTTGCATGCACTCTGAAAGAAAAAAAAAAAGCATTTCATAAGCCAAACAAATGGAGATTAAAATGGCGCCAAAGATAGATTTGGAATTTGCGCCTCCGAATACTGACCCCACCCTTTTGCATCTCTGTCTCCTCCGTGGGTGGAGATTCTGTTGGGGTATGAACAAGGGACAAGGCTGGGTGGAGGTGATTGGAATGAAGGCCAGAACCACACAGCAGTCAGGTGACTTAGGCTCAAGGATAGGGAAGGGGAATCTCCCTCAGAAACAGGAGGCCTAATTTATTTTCTCTAGGCGCTAAGGTCCAACCTTGTGGCGCCCTCCGCTACCTGATCTGCATGTCTAGCACTTGGCCTTAGACCCCTTTATGTGCCCTCTGGGCCACTCTCGCATTTCACGGTAACAGCTAGTCATATCTGGGAAGCCAGAGCAGGCCCAATCAATGTGAGTTTGTCTGTGATTATCAGCAAGTGGGTGTATACGTGTGTGTGCATGTGTCTTTAGGGGTGTATCACTAAGTGTGTCTACATTTGTAGGGCTATCTCTGAGCATGTCCGTGTGCATTTGAATCTGTGAGCATGCGTTTAGTTTGTTTGTGTGTGTGTGTGTGTGTGTGTGTGTGTGTGTGTGTGTGTGTGTGTGTGTGTGTGTACAGACAAGTGGCCTGTCCATGGTGATTAGATAGGAGCTGTGCCCTGCAGTGGGTGGACATACTGGCTGACCAGCACACAGATGCAGAGGCAGGGGGGAAGGCAGGAGTGGTGTTTTTCCGCTGGCTTTGTAGTTTAGCCCTGAGAGGCTCACAGAGGTGATAACCAGTCTGTCTCTAGGTCAACCAGATAACACGCCAGTACACACAGCATTATTCTTCTTCTTGGGAGGATATACACACAAGTGTAGGTGAGTATCTGTAAATGCAGGAATGCATGCACACATATCTTCACCCAAGTAACAAAGCTCACACCACCAAACCACATCTCTCAACATGACCAGTCACAATGATGCTTATAGTTTTGATGAAGGATGGACAGAAAGTGACTAAAAAATATAAACAGAAATGATATGACTTAACCAATAGACAAAACCTAAAATCCAGATATCCTGAATATGTTCCCCATATAAAAAGGTCCCAAAATGGGTTCCTTGGCTTGAAGTCAATTTGAAAGGCCACTTAAGACAAATTTTTACATAAAATATGTAAAATTTATATGTAGATTAAAACAAGTGAGACTAACAACCTTTTAAATTAGACCATTTAAAAATCAAGGCAATTGTTTACAGAGTGATTAGTTTGAAGGTAAAACAAACCCACCTAGTTGCACACTGAAAAAAACAAACTACGCTGCACTTTGTGACACATTTAATGCCCTGTTGCTTCCACTCAGTGCCAGACCGTTTTCAGAGCTGAAAAGTCAGCTGACACACAGGTCAAAGGTTGCATGGTGCTGCCCAGAGCAGTGACAGGCCAGCGATGGTCAGAGGATGTTGGTGGATAAAAAGAGAAGAGGGAAAAGAGGGTTGAGGATTACGAGCCATAGCATCAGTGAGGGATCAGCACAGGCTATCTCATTACTCGCAGGCACAATAAGCAACTCTCCAAGCACTTTATAATTGCTGCTTCCTACACTACAAACAAGCTGTGTTTATTACCCCTTTCTACTGCTTAGTGCTTTCACTGGGGGAAAAAAATCATCCTCTAATTGCCACATTTCTTTAATACTAGCGCACATCGTTTTCACGGCGGTTTGTCTCCTGTCCTGGAGATGGCTGGTTAATAAAGTTTTTATCTGTCAACATGGAGCACAGGAAGGATCCAAGGTCACTGCTGCATACTCAAAACCTGGCTGGATGTGGAATCTACGATCACTTTTGTTTACATAATTATATAAATAAGATGCAATTTTCTTTTCTCAGCAAAAAACTGGAAAAATAAAGACTCAAGGACTTTCAAGGGTGATTTTTTTTCTTTCATTTTCTAATCATCTCTTTGCATCACAATTATGTGCATTTCAAATGCATTCTTACAGATTCCATGTTTATGCTTTTTTATTTCACAACAATCATATTAAATGTGCATTTAATTCTAAAGTAATTGTGCAGAAGAGAGATGGTAAAGGTACTGCCACAACATATCAAAAACGGTTTAGTTAAACAGGAGCGGTGGGTTTAAACCCAAAGAAGAAAAATCTAAACCCTGCATTTACACACACCAACAGTGAGTACAAAGTGACATATTCAATTGACTGGCTTTTGCAGATGTTGAATCTTAGCATGAGTTCCTCAATCTAGGAGTTTGGCATACACCGTGTGTGTGTGTGTGTGTGTGTGTGTGTGTGTGTGTGTGTGTGTGTGTTTGTGTTAATTAACAGCTAAACCTTATGAACTGACCTCATGAACACATAATAACCATTTATAAAGAAATGTATAACAAGCCCAACAAAGCACAGTAGAAAATCAGTAGAATAATAACAAAAAATTTAATGTGCACCTAATTACACACAATACACACTTCTGGGAGCCACAATCATAAAATCTAATTAAAAGTGAGGAGCAGCATTCTGTTTGCACCACAATATAATTACCATGGCTGTATTTGGAGTCATTTTACAAATGTATCACCACTGTAGGTAAATTAAGATAAGAGTGCACCTAAACTCCAAGTGACCTGTTTGAAGGCAATACAAACCCAAAATTAGCAGTTTGTCTAATGCTACAAATCAACACGTGTCAACAGCTTTAAATGTATAACTGGAATTCATTTATGCTGACAAAAATGAGTGAAATTATCACTGCAAAGAAAAAAAAACATCCATCAGTTTTTGTGAGTTTGTCTTCCTTCCTTCTCATTTAAGGTATATTGCACAGTCACATTCATGTTCACGTTATTAATATTGAATAAATTAGCTGTGAGCAATGAATTAGCTTCTTCTTGTCTTTTCTTTTCGACAGTGTGCCGCATTTATGAGGGTTTATGATGACACTTGTAAGATTACTCAATAGATTAACCTCTCCCTGCTCTAATCTACTTTATCCAACTAAGTTCACCTAGTAGCAGCCGTTGTAAGCTTTTACAATATATTGAATGAAATAGTATTATGTATGTCAGAAGTGTACGAATGCATGTTCAAATCAATTAATAAAAATGAAATGTTTAAAAAATAAATGCTGCTATTAAGGTGTTGGGTTCCATATTTAGCTTGGTAATCCTCTCATCTTCTCACAGACAAGGTCAATTCCAACAATGATGATAAGTATCATCATAAGGATGTTGCTACATGGATAGCATCGCTGTTACACTTGTTGGGTGGTAACGTACACTTTTTTAGTGAGGGCACAGTGATACTGGTAGACTTTAGGATGAAGGTGATTTCTAAGAGTTACAATGCCAGCAGTGGTTAAGATTTGCCATGCCCCTCTGAGGCTTAATGGATTAATTCCACAACAGGGAATGCACCTAAGATTGGTCTACAGCCACAAGAACACAGCAGGTTTTTTCCTGCTTTTTGACTAAACCCCGATGTGAACCAACTGTAGAATCCCATACAGTCACTGATGATCAAGAATACACAATTTTCATCCTCGTCTTTACACTTGATCCGGTAACCGTCAAATGTGGTATATGCACGCTTTGTGTGTTCTTTTTCTAAGTGGTTCGCCACATGTCGAGGTCAGAGGTAAAGGCTGGGCGGATTAGAGCCTATATGGAGTCAATGAGAAGAGGCCATATGGGCAAATGAGATCCATGTCCGTGAAGCACTAATCTGGGGATGCCCTCGGAGTGACCAGGGATGGACACTACGCAGGGCGGCTCAGAGGCTTGGGGATTCAAAAGCAGCCTGTGACCTGCTCTACTGTAAACCTGTACATTAGCTCCCCCATCTGCCTCTGCATACTCAGAGAGCCTTCAACATGAAACCGATTAAAATACTATAGGAGTAAACAAATACAGTGCATTTATCCAACAATTACATAGATTTAAATGTCCAGCAAGAAACATTAAGAAATGGTCATAATTAAGAATATGTGTAATATTTGTTTCTCAAATGTTTCAACAATTTTCACTGTCATGAAAGAAGTGTCAGGAACTGAAGCCGTTATCTATGCTCTCTTCAAAGCCACCAGACTCCATTGCAACAGTACGTTTACTTTGCAGAACACAGGAGTTGGTTAGTTTGTGTTTAGTTGTGACTTTGCTGTTTCAAAGAGCTAGTTTGGGTTTACCAAAGTCACACGAACTAACCAATTGAGGCATCAGTACCAACACCTACCATGTAATAGCCTATATAACATACTGTAACTTCTATAGAAAAAAATATATACAGTTATTCTCAGACTGCTGAATAAAACGCTTGGTGTTTGCCCCACAGCAAGTAAAAGTAAAAAAAAGCATAAATAAAGCAGTAGGAGGTATGGCAAGAGAAAAAATAAAAGTGGAGATAACATGAGTAGGAGGGGGGTATTTATTAGCAATACTGTCCCAGTGATTGGCTGTGAAGCGGGTAGCAGAAGGACAAATGGACAAATCTGAGGAGCTAATAAGAGTGAATAAAGAACAGCCCTCGTGGGCAAATCTGGCACTAAGATGATAATGAGATTATAAAACCCCACTATATTGCAGCAAATTGTATAAGTGTTTCATTGAACCTTGTTGAACTTTCATTTATGCACGCCAGGCTCTTTCCTTTTTTGTCTTTCTTCTTTTGATGATGGGTAGAGTAGGAGAAAGGCGGAGAGGATAAAATGCCTCCTGGATAGGGTTTACCTAGCGCAGGGGTGAACTGAAGACCACAGACTGGGCTCTTCAGACACGCTTCTAGGTAGCATAATCACAAAAGCCTAAACTGCAAAGCAATAGTGCTCTGCATGTGAGATGTGATTATAAATAAACCTTGATATACAGTGGCTTGCATAAGTTTACACACCCATGCTAAAGTTGATTAAAAAGAGGAATAAAAAGTATCTTTTGGAAATTGATTTTAATGCTTTAATTAAAAAAAATAGGAAAATCCAATCTTTTAGGGACACCATTTTTCTTTGTGAATGAATAATGTATTGTAAATAAATAAATGTTCTTCCTTAAAATACAGGGGGCATAAGTATACACATCCCTATATTAAATTCCCATAGAGTCAGGCAGATTTTTATTTTTAAAGGCAAGTTATTTCATGGATCCAGGATACTTTGCATCCTGACACAGTTCCCTTGGCCTTTGGAATTAAAATAACCCCATATCATCACATACCCTTCACCATACCTAGAGATCGGCATGGTGTTATTTCATTTTGCTAAATAGCTGGTTTGATTTGCTTTGAGAGATGACAAAGGGCGTCAGGGTATGCGATGATGTGGGGCTATATAATTTCAAAGGCCAAGGGAACTTTATCAGGATGCATAGTAGTCTTTGTAACATTGTCAAAATAAAGAACATCCTGTCTCAAAATGATGTTGAAAAACTAGTCCATGCATTTGTTACTTCCAGGCTGGACTACTGTGATTCTTTATTAGCAGGAAGCTCAAATAAGTCCCTTAAGACTCTCCAGCTGGTCCAGAATGCTGCAGCGCGTTTTCTGACAAGAATAAGGAAAAGAGATCTTATTTCTCCTGTATTAGCTTCTCTGCATTGGCTTCCTGTAAAATCCAGGATTGAATTTAAAATCCTTCTCCTGACCTACAAAGCTCTAAATGGTGAAGCACCATCTTATCTTGAAGAGCTCTTAGTGCCTTTTTGTCCCACTAGAGCACTGCGCTCCCAGAATTCAGAGTTACTTGTGGTTCCTAGAGTCTCTAAAAGTAGAATGGGAGACAGAGCCTTCAGCTTTCAGGCTCCTCTACTGTGGAATCAGCTTCCGGTCTGGGTTTGGGAGGCAGACACAGTCACCAACAAGAGTAAACTTAAAACTCTCCTCTTTGATAAAGCTTATAGTTAGGGAGTGAGGAGTCGCCACGCTTGCCTAGATCGGCGGTGGGAGGGTGTATACAGTGGTGTGAAAAAGTGTTTGCCCCCTTCCTCATTTCCTGTTCCTTTGCATGTTTGTCACACTTAAGTGTTTCGGAACATCAAACCAATTTAAACAATAGTCAAGGACAACACAAGTAAACACAAAATGTAATTTGTAAATGAAGGTGTTTATTATTAAAGGTGAAAAAAAATCCAAACCATCATGGCCCTGTGTGAAAAAGTGATTGCCCCTAAACCTAATAACTGGTTGGGCCACCCTTAGCAGCAACAACTGCAACCAAGCGTTTGCGATAATGTGCAATGAGGCTTTTACAGCGTCCTGGAGGAATTTTGGCCCACTCGTCTTTGCAGAATTGTCCTAATTCAGTTACATTAGAGGGTTTTCGAGCATGAACGGCCTTTTTAAGGTCATACCACAACATCTCAATAGGATTCAGGTCAGGACTTTGGCTAGGCCACTCCAAAGTCTTCATTTTGTTCAGCCATTCGGTGGTGGACTTGCTGGTGTGTTTAAGATCATTGTCCTGCTGCAGAACCCAAGTTCGTTTCAGCTTGAGTACACGAACCGATGGTCGGACATTCTCCTTCAGGATCTCTTGGTAGACAGCAGAATTCATAGTTCCTTTTATCACGGCAAGTCTTCCAGGTCCTGAAGCAGCAAAACAGCCCCAGACCATCACACTACCACCACCATATTTTACTGTTGGTATAATGTTCTTTTTATGAAATGCAGTGTTCCTTCTACGCCAGATATACTTGGACACACACCTTCCAAAGAGTTCCACTTTTGTCTCATCGGTCCACAGAATGTTGTCCCAAAAGTCTTGGGGATCATCAAGATGTGTTGTGGAGAAATTGAGATGAGCTTTGATGTTCTTTTTGCTCAGCAGTGGTTTTCTCCTTGGAACTCTGCCATGCAGGCCATTTTTGCCCAGTCTTTTCCTGATGGTGGAGGCATGAACGCTGACCTTAACTGAGGCAAGTGAGGCCTGCAGTTCTTTGGACGTTGTTGTGGGGTCTTTTGTGACCTCTTGGATGAGTCGTCGCTGCGCTCTTGGGGTAATTTTGGGCGGCCGGCCACTCCTGGGAAGGTTCACCACTGTTCCATGGCTTCACCATTTGTGGATAATGGCTCTCACTGTGGTTCGCTGGATTCCCAAAGCTTTGGAAATGGCTTTATAACCCTTTCCAGACTGATAGATCTCAATTACTTTCTTTCTCAATTGTTCTTGAATTTCTTTGGGTCTCGGCATGATGTGAAGCTTTTAAGGATCTTCTGGTGGACCTTACTGTGTCAAGCAGCTCCTATTTAAGTGATGCCTTGATTGTGAACAGGTGTGGCAATGATCAGGCCTGGGTGTGGCTAGAGAAATTGAACTCAGGTGTGGACAACCACAGTTATAGTATGTTTTAACAAGGGGGGCAATCACTTTTTCACACAGGGCCATGATGGTTTGGATTTTTTTTCACCTTTAATAATAAACACCTTCATTTACAAATTGCATTTTGTGTTTACTTGTGTTGTCCTTGACTATTGTTTAAATTGGTTTGATGTTCCGAAACACTTAAGTGTGACAAACATGCAAAGGAACAGGAAATGAGGAAGGGGGCAAACACTTTTTCACACCACTGTAGCTGCACACGGCACCCCTTCTCTTCTCTGCTTCTCTTCATAGTCATCAGATTAATTTACCATATAATCAACAATATAATAAAACTAGAGGTAGGCAGAGCAGTACAGCCCAATCCGGCAGGGGAGAGTTCTAGCCTAACCAGGCTCCTCTCTTTACCCTGTCTCTTAGTTACGCTGTAATAGTTTTAGACTGCCGAGTGACTCCCTTTGACACACTGAGTTCCTCTCTCCTTCATCTTTCCATTTGTGTGCATCCATGTCCCAGAAATGCTTGTTACTAACCTAGCTCTGGGGAGTCACCCCGGAGTCTTTATGTTCTTTTTCCCCCAACATGTTTCCTTGGATCAGGGACGCTCCAGCAACTGTCGCCGTGGTCTTGCTACACGTCCTGCAATGCCCTGCTACGACCTGCTACGCTCTACTGTGCCTTGTAATGCAGTGAACTACTACAAACTTCTATTTTTAGTCACTGGTCCATTATCTTTTACTGTGACTGTTATTGCCACTCTTCATTTCAACCCCAACCGGCCGTCAGACACCCCTTACCAAGAGCCTAGGTCTGTCCGAGGTTTCTTCCTAAAGGGAAGTTTTTCCTCGCTATTGTTGCACTTGTTGCTTGCTCTGGAGGGAACTACTTGTTGGGTCCTTGTAAATTATAGAGTGTGGTCTAGACCTACTCTATCTGTAAAGTGTCTCAAGATAACTCTTGTTATGAATTGATACTATAAATAAAATTGAACTGTATGCCCCCCTGTATTTTAAGGAAGGACATTTATTTATTTACAATACATAATTCATTCACAAAGAAAATTGGTGTCCTTAAAAGTTTGATTTAAGGCATTAAGATCAATTTCCAAAATATGTTTTTTATTTCTCTTTTTAATCAACTTTAGCATGGGTGTGTAAACTTATGCAAGCCACTGTATGCATTAATCAAATAAACATATTTATAGAATATATATATATATATATATATATATATATATATATATATATATATATGCCCAGTAGTGAATATAGCTCAAAGCCAATAGCACTAATGCTAACAAACCTGTATTTTGTATGTTAATAACAGTATTTAAAAGAACATCTGTATGACAATTTAATTGCAATCTACACTAAATAACATTAAGTTAAAAATTGTTAAAAAGTAATTACAAAAAAACAAGAACAAGCATCATTGTAGCTTAGCCACTAGTTAGTTTATTTATATTGTAAAGAAAGGATCATGGAAGCTAGTCAATATGCTGAACTGCATGCAACTCTATTGAGGTTGATTCCAATTGTTTTGGTGTAAATAATGCCCATTGAAAATTACATGCATTGGTGTCAAATACTGTTCAATCTGTGTATATTACCACAAATACTGTAAATAATAATACATAAAAAAAACTATTACTATTATTGTTACTGCTGCTATTAATGCAACCTAAATGGCGTTTTTTAAATCAATTACTACAAAAGCAATATCTTCACATGACTCAAATGAGTTGTAAAGATAAGGTAATGCAAGAGTCAACATTTCTTGAACCTTATATCATGGCCGAAGAATTATATAGTGTTTAACTTTGACAAGCTTGTACAATTATTAGCCTGACGCATTGATCTACTTTATTCCCTGTCAGTTAAGACAAACAAATGGCAACACTCTTGTCTTGGACCTATAGCAAGGACTTGTCTATTGACTAAGTCGGCATATCTTTGATTCTGATCTGGCTGAAGATCCATGTCCGACAGAAAGCAAAGTGCTGGAAAAGATCAATAAACGCGGACATTCCTCAAGAATTGAATCAAAGAATTGAATTAAAGTGGTCAACCCTTTGATTCAAAGGAAATGTCCCTGAGAGGCGGCAACCTACATGACAGAACAGATTGCCCTGTCACCATTCAACAGGCTGACAATGGACTGGGGGCAGTGTCACAATGTAAAGATTTAGCGGAGGAATCCATCAAGGTTGGTTCAGATGTTTAATGATGATGGTTGCTGCAAAAGTTTGGTTCCATTGGTTTATTTTCTTGGTGGTTGTTTTCCCTTCAGGGTATTGAGGCAGGCCTAAAAAAACAAGCAAAACTAAAATGTTCTAAGATGCAGAGAAAACCCAATATTTCTGTCATGGCCTGAGCCATTTCATATAACAACCTAATCATAAATCTATGCACACTTAAGGCCAAAATGAAATATAAACAGTATTGCAATCTATGTTCTTTTCAAGAGAAGGTTTTCATCTTAATCTTCAACTTCAATGTCATTGTTCATTTATGCTGAACTCCTGTGTCTTAATGTGTATCCATGGGGATGAAGAATCACAACCACACATCTTTAGTTAGGACAGAAATTAAGCTAAGGAACCCTTAAGTTGCCTAATATACAGTATGTTTCCTTTCTTCTAGCTGTCATGACCTAAAACTTCTAAATCTACGCCTGTAAATAACTCCAAATCTGATGTCAGAAAATATGTACGAATAACAACTCAAGTAAAAGAAAACTAAAGCTAAGAGGGAAGATATTCAATATTGTCACTCTTATTTGTTCATATCCTGGCATGTATCGCTTATACACCAGACTGACCAGACTAATAATGAGCCATGGTACCACTCGAGCCAAGGCAGCTGAGAGTTAAATACATTGCAATCCGTTCCATTTCACAGGTGCTTCACCATTAAACAGATCCTATATGTTTGTCCATTTGTGTTCCCAGCATTCGGTACCTTGGCACTCGTGTCAACAAGTGGACCACCAAATAAAACATTTCAGCAACATTCAGACATCACAAACCCAATTTTGGCTTGGTTTGGTTTTTACAAAAGTGGAGGATTTTGGCTCACCTCTTAACACTCACTACCCCATTATTCCCACAAACATAAAAACACAGTCTAAACACAGTTAAGCTTATTGCTTTTCTGCCAAAACAGGCTTACTTAAGTGAGTTTACAGACTATGAACCACAGCCAAAAAGGGTCTCTTCCATTTCTGCCTTAACCTTCAGTTTGACATTTCCAGTTGTTATTTTTTTTTCGGATCAAACAGTGTGTAAATTGTTGTGATTCTAAAACTGTCATTTTTCTGTTGTCTTCAAATCAGGATATCTATGGACTAAAATAAATAAAACAGCTGGCTGAGACCTCCAATAAAGTCTAGCTGGTTATTGTAAAATCAAGCTTCAAGTTTTTTTGTTCTTGCTTCAAGCTGATGAAGATTTAGTTTCCAAGGAAATATAATGGCATTAAGCTTCGGCATCTAAAGGCCTTCAGAGTCTCCGAAACAAAAATCACACAAGGAAAAAAAGAGGATTAAAGGTGTTAAAACTTGTGTAATCGGCCAATCGCCACCAGGGAACTGTTAAAAATAAGAATACATTTTCAGAGATTGTAATTGTTTGATGGTTGGGTATCAAAAAGAATATTACGTAAATGGAACCAATAAGAAGAGCACTCTGGAATCACTGCACAACTAAGTTGGTATTCTGATCATTATGTTGTAGGTTATGATATCAAAGTATAATCACAAATCAAACCAAATTGTTATTCCATCTTACAAATCAGCACATAATCACTAGTTCCTTACAGACACACCAATCCCAGACATTAGGAGTCTTTGGTCTCAGCATTTTCCACATCATTAGGATCTGGTCTGTCACAAATGTGACCCAGACAATAGCCTGATGCAACCTCAGTGAATCCAGGTCAAAGGTTAGGGTCCGGTTCACCAGAGTTTACTTGTCTATTTCCTGCAACACTAGCACAACGTGTGCTGGTCAGGCTAAGAAAACACTGAAACACATATGTGAAAACACAGACACAAATGCATTTTCATGTGCTCTTCCATCGAGGCAGCGGACTTCCACCTTACCAAGCTGAAAAAACAGTGGTTGGAGGGGGTGAGGTTAATTTGACTGGGCCTGAGTTTCCTCTTAAAGTGTTAACTAACACAAACATCAATCAGCCAGTGTTTTCGCGCGCGTGTGCGCGCGTGTGTGTGTGTGTGTGTGTATGTGTGTGTGTGTTTAAGCAGTGCGTGGATCAAGGAGGTGAGGGTTACAGTCAAGTCGAACTTTCAACAGGACAGAGCAGATTTGCAGTAAGAGCATGACAATGAGCGTGTGTATGTGTGTGCTTTGTATCAGCTTTTATTCTCAGGAAATCTTTTGTGTCTCTGTGGTATCTTGGTACATTAATAACACTGAGCCACAGAAGTATGAGCCTTAGGTAAAGAAGAAAGGCAGAGTGACCTCCCGTGTCATTGCGCAGGAATTATTTCTCATTTCTATAACAATATTGCATCAGTTTTCCAGCAAACTCCCCGCTATTTTCATTCAAGACACAGAAATCAAGAAATCCTTTCAATAAAACCCTCACTTTTAATTATGGAAAACCTAGTAGGAAAGCAAGAAAGGTGAAAAATAACATACAGTAGTGTATTTATGTTGTGAAAGAAAATGAAAGTGGGTCTCTTTCTGCTGTCCATTAGGGATAATTACAGCCTTGTGTTGGGATGCTTGTAACAGAGCAGAGTTGGTAATTAAAGTACAGGTAAGACATTAACTTACTTTTGTTAGCCATTAATCAGTGTTTACCTTCAGAGAGCTCTCCCTTTGTAATTAATAATCAGCTTGGACAATGAGTAATCACCCAAGAGGAAGTTGTGTGTGTATATATGTGTGTCTGAGCTAATGTATGTGTGTGGTATTAGCAAAGGGGGTTTTCCCACCTTTAAAATAGCATCTTTACTGATCAAACAACCAGAAATCTTTCCAGAAAAAAAAGTCAAACTAGGCAACAAAAACAGAGGAGCCCTTACAAGACAAATAAGCGTAAGGGTTCTCCTGTCTTTTCATCCATCTTTTTCTTGTCACCCTCATTCTCTCCCAACCTGCGTTTATCCTTCTCTTGGCATCTAAACGGCAGTGTAGGTTTGGAATGATTACATCTTGGGAAGGCCTCAGCAATCCCACTTAAACCAGCACCCCCCACTCCCAGACTTATTTCTCTGTCCTTGTAGTAACTCCACACCCACACACTCCCCCCCCCCCAACACACACACACACACACACAAACACACACACAAACACACACACACACACACACACACACACACACACACAAAGGGAGCTTTTCCAGCAGGAGATTGGTTCCACTTTATCTGCATATTTAGCCTGTGTTCGGCATGCTCCTTACTGATAAAATTCTGCTAGTGTGCCAGGCCACTGCCAAACGCCAGACCAATGACCTTCTAGGGGGAACAAATTCGTTTTTGCAAGACGGAAAAAAGAATGGAGTAAAATTAACAAAGATTAAGACAAAAAATAAATAATGAAAGGGAGGGAAGCTAGCCAGTCAATTGCGGAGGGAATGGGTCCAGGTTTTATCGCATATTAAAACAAGAAATTGAGACGTTAGCGGACTTCCCTGCATGCTTTACTCTCCCTCTCTCTCTGGGTCCTTCAAGCCCAGTCAGAGTGCCATGCTGGTATACCGGCTTTGCTTCACAGATGATTAGGAATAACAGACAAGCTCTGCCTCCACTTCTCCCTACCTTCTTCTGCCAAGAGTCTACCAGTATGGAAAACACAATCATCATATCATCACTGCTCCACACAGGGAGGCAAAACGCAAGCGGAGGACGGAGAAGGCAGATGTATAGAGAAAGTCAGATGAGGTAGAAGAGTAAGAAGAGAAGAACACACATAGAGACACAAAGGGAGCAAAGGGAAGACTTGTCCTTCAACCCATTCTCCCATCATGCTGCCTGACCAGTCCTAGTGCCCATATTTAAGTCCACATACAATACTTTTCCAGACTTAAAATGTGTGTGTGTGTGTGTGTGTGTGTGTGTGTGTGTGTGTTTGATCACATGCCATTCTCCACAGCAGCATTGAGAGTCGCCCCGGGCCTAGCTCAGTGTGGCTCCATACAAGAACGGTGGCTCACACTATGATGTGCGTGTCTGTAAATGTGCGTGCGTGACGACAAGGATCACACACTCGAGACACACAGACATGCGCACACGCGCACACACACGCAAACGCGCGCGCACACACAAACACACACACCATAGCAACCCAGACAACAGCAGTACTGGTAGCAGAAGAGGTGACTATTAGGAGCAGTATGTGTGTTTATTGAAGTGCTGAGCCACGATGCCCTGACAGCCTTCCCTCAACCTTCCCTCAACCTCGTCACCTCTGTTGCTCTACTGTGACTCTCACCACAATGGCTGCTGCCTGTGAACCTGCCAGGCTGCCAAGGACACAAAGGGTGACTAAAACAACCTTTGACATCAGAAGCTGCCACAAAAAGACCAGAGACAAGCAGAGTTGGCAGCTCTGTTAACAGGCCAGGGACTTGTATCTATTCAGCTTGGTTAAAGTAGCAAAAGTCAATAGAGCACAAGTCAATAGTGCATAGATACAGATGGACGCTGCGTCAAACAGGTCTGTGATAGGACAATGACAGGCGTGCCAACGGTTTAAAAAAATGGGCCGCAATATCTTGGCTGAAAGATTGCAGTTTTTTGAGTGACAGCAGCCACTGAGAAGAGATGTAAAACACCAAGTAAAAAAAACTGATATTTGAACATGAAGTACAGTATAGGTTTTGTAATGAAGACTAGATGACATTTCAAGGAGCTGAATCACTGGTAGATGTTAAGGCCACCCACCTACACAGCTTAGTTTGGAACATGGTGTTTTAGTGGCCGAGATGTGATAGCAGTGTTAAAGATGTATTCACTAACACGTGGAGCATGTGTAAGATGACCTATACAGTGGTGCTCAAAAGTTTACATACACATGCTTAAGTTGACTAAAAAGAGGAATAAAAAAATCATGTTTTGGAAATTCATTTTAATACCTAAATTAAAAAATGAGGTAAAATCCAACCTTTAAGGACACCAATTTTCTTTGTGAATGAATAACGTATTGTAAATAAATAAATGTTCTTATTTAAAATACAGGGGTCATAAGTATACATACCCCTATGTTAAATTCCCATAGAGGCAGGCAGATTTTTATTATTAAAGGCCAGTTATTTCCTGGATTCAGGATATTATGCATCCTGATAAAGTTCCTTGGCCTTTAGAATTAAAATAGCCCCACATCATCACATACTCTTCACCATGCTTAGAGATAGGCATGGTTTTATTTCAGTTAGACTAATACCTGGTTTGATTTGCATTGAGAGATGATTTTATAGAAAGTATCCCATGCCTATCTCTAAGCATGGTGAAGAGTATGTGATGATGTGGGGCTATTTTAATTCTAAAGGCCAAGAACTTTATCAGGATGCATAATATCTGAATCCAGGAAATAACTGGCCTTTAATAATAAAATCTGCCTGCCTCTATGGGAATTTAACATAGGGTATGTATACTTATGACCCTGTATTTTAAATAAGAACATTTATTTATTTACAATACGTTATTCATTCACAAAGAAAATTGGTGTCCTTAAAGGTTGGATTTTACCTCATTTTTTAATTTAGGTTTAAAATAAATTTCCAAAACATGATTTTTTTATTCCTCTTTTTAGTCAACTTAAGCATGTGTATGTAAACTTTTGAGCACCACTGTACATTCACAGAGGGGCTTTGAAGAGAGGGAAACCACCAAGCAGGACCGCCAGATGATAGAAATGAGTGATGAGACAAGGATGTGAGTGTGTTTGTATGCGTGTACACATGTAACAATCCATACTTAAACATAAACATAGGGTATAAACAGCTGTTTTTATTATTTATGATAAATTATTTCCTCTTAAGACTTTCTTTTTGTTTCTCTGTGTGTGTGCACGCCTGTGCATGCATGCCTGCATGTGTGTCACTGTTCAAACAACACTGCAATCATCATCTCTTATCAACGGTCATGTTGAGGATTACAGCTTTCATCCCTAATCCTACATTAAGGACACATTCTCATGATGGCCGTGACATCATCAAGGCCAGTTAACCACAGAGAGGGCACAGGGACAGGAAGCCAAACACCACAGGAGAGGATTAATGAATATAGGAGACAGAGTAGATGATGAAAAAAGAAAGAGGACGTGACAAAGAAGATGAAAATAGAAAGTAAACCAAACAGCACATTCCTGTACTGTGTGTGTGAGACAGCCTCTGTTTCTGCATGTATTTGTGTTTCAAGATAATCTGCCACTGCTTCAGTTTCTCTGACAATGATCCTTCTCAATCAGGCATACTAAGACCTCCAATCCACCCAACAGCCCCCACACACACACACACACACACACACAAACAAATATCAGCATACATACCATGCTACACTGTCTGATTATAATCTGCTATAAGCCATTGATGAACTCAGAGAGTACACAGTATGCAGCTATTTGCTCCAAAATATTTGAACTTACCTGCACTGTCACATCCTTTATGACAAGTTGATTTATTATATCCACTGTACGCTCAGCTGGGACCAGGGATATTGTGTTTAATTAAACCACCTATTAAACCTATTAAACCTATTAAACCACCTATTTTCTTCTAGAAAAAAAATTACTCGCATTTGTTAGGCTACATATAAGGGACCTGTTCTAATGGTTTATAAACATTTTATTGATTTTTCCGTATATCTATGATTGTAAAAAAACGTAACCCATTATTTCAATTATTACTACATCACTGGTTGTAGTAACGTAGTAAAAAACTAAATAAAAAAAATTTGGCTTAGCTAACATTGTCATAGTGCCTATTGCCGACATATGACGCTCTGTTATATTTGGACCTGCAATTTGTGTGCTAGTACTCTACTGTTCAATTATCTTTTGAAATTAATCAAGCGTAATTCCTTATACAATCATTTTATTTGGAAACAGAAAGCCATTTATTAAGTGATAATGTTATAACTGTTGGAGTGTGTTTATACAGAGTTTGTTTGATACCTGCAGAGACTTGGGGGCAGTCTGGCAGCATAGGATCCAGTGGTGTGTCCAGGGGCTCTGGACTCGATACCCAGTTACAACAGTGCTGCAGGGAGAGTACAAAACAAGATATTGACAATTAAAAACTCTGAGGACAGATTTCTCATCATATGCTTCTACAAAGAAAGTAATAGACTACTTATGGCATGTGGAGGGCTTGAGAAATGAATAGGTGGAAACCAGAATCCTCCACTATAATCTCACTAATAGTGAGACTAATACACACACACACACACACACACACACACACACACACAGAAATGCTTGATGCTTCAAATGTATTTTTTAAAGTTATTTAAAAAAAAAAGACAAAAACATGGAGAAAGAAAGTGATCAAAAGTAGGGAGGCAAGGGAGACAAAGAAAAGGGGGAAAGGTGAGAGACAATAATCAGATCAGAAGTAAGAGGTGTGTGCGTGTGTGGTTGAGCGAGGTGCGGGGAGAGAAAAAAAGAGAGAGACAGGAACAAGCAATTAAAAGCTCTGTGACATGTTGCTCAGACAGCTTGGCGTTTGTTTGTGGTAGAGAGATGAGGCCTTATACCATGCTGGATCAGTGGTTGCCCTGGGGAAGGGTGTCTGCCCAGCTTGCTGACCCATAACCCCCTGCAAACACCCCTAGTCCTCTCAAACCCCTTGTGGTTGACAACTCTACTGTCAGAAAGAGGAGAAGACCTCTTTATCCGTTTTTTGCTGTCTTCATCTTCCTGTCCGTGTGGTGCTCCCTCTTTCTACCTACTAGGTTGTTTCAAACACATTAGGGTTTAACCTAATGCACAATTAATGAACTAACCCTAACCCATCAATGCAACACTTACTACTCCCATGCTTTGAGTTTGAGTTGTTTTCATAAGGCAGATGACAATATATCAAAGTGTGTTTTTCCTTTTTGACTGTGCAATGTGGATTGGAATGCTGTGGCTTGTAAGGTTTGTGCAAAAACAAAGGAAAAAGGTAGAGAGGGAAAGCAGGAGGCTGAGAAGGAATGCTTGGAGAAGACATTCTGCAGATAAGATAAAAGTTCAATAGAAGAAAGAGAAAATGTAAAGAGATTAGAATGTGCAGCTGGCGTCCTTCTGAATCACTGCTTATCTGCCCTTGTTTACTTTCACTCCGGCCCCCTGACAGCCATTACAGTGTTGCACATGGTTGTGTGTGCATGTGCGCTTGTGTGTGTGGGACAGTGATTGCATTACGGGGGTCTCCCACGAAGATGTGTAGCGTTGTAAACGTTTCAGACTCAAACACACACACACAAAAGCACTCACATTTTTGCCCTGCGCGCCCCTGACTCCCAAGGCCCTGAAAAGGGAGAGACTGGATAGACAAACCTATGAACCATCACCCACTTTAAACCCTCCAAAAAACCATATTCACGCACACTACATACATGCAAAAAAAAAAAAAAAAAAGAGTCACATCACACTACTCAGCTGTCATCCCTCAAGTTAACCCCTTCCACACAAACACACACAACTCCCAGATATGTTGATGTTTTTCTGTATGAATATCTAAAGGTACACTGGGACACTGAATATACTTGATACCTAATTGAGCCCCTCAAGGCTGTTGCTTTATGTCAATATTTTTTTCTCAGGCTCCTTTTCTGCCTGGCATTATAAAAATACAGAAACTCATTGCAAGAGAGGATTAGGATGAAACATCTGGCCCATGTATACAAATCCTTCGCAAATATCAACAAGTAAACAAAAAAAGTTTGTCATATGTATGATCAATTTCTGTCCAATCAAAGCAAATAAAAATCAACTGAGACAAAAACTGAATCTGCATCTTAAATAGTAGAAATGCCCATTCACTCTTTTCCCCTAGTAATTTCTTCAGCCCTATCAATCAAAAGTGCGAGTTGTATAAGGGGTATAGCATAAGGGGAGCCAAAGAGGGTTGAAGAAAAGATCGTCATAGAGATGACAGGGAATAAAGGGGAGGAGAATGGGGGGTTAGTGTTGGGAGAAGATGACAAGTCATCTCGGTAAACAGTGGCATATTGTGTATTTTTAGATCCTGTGCTTTGCCCTAGATGTGCTCTCCTCTGAGTCTGGGCTTAAGGGCAGAGCGTTGTAGAGTGCCACAGAAGCAGCACGGCTCCTTGACTGCTACATCAAGTGTCTCATTGTATCTCCTTTAATTCATGTAGTCTGTCTGGAGGAAGATGTCAGCTGGGATGTGGAGCAGTGGGCTGCAGACGGGTGGAGAGAGGGAAAGGAGGGGAGTCTTTCAAAGGACCCTCCCCCTTCACCTCCATCTTTGCCACCAATGGAGGCAGGGAGGCCAGGATTTCAATGGATTTGTCAAGGCAACAACACACATGTGCACACAAACTTTTACATAAATGCGCGCGTGCACACACACACACACACACACACACACACACAGACACACACACACAGCCCCAGTGCTGTGGGAGACCGCAGGCATAACAGCAGTCACATAAAGGCAAGGCCTGCTGGCTGGGATTAGAGAAGGGCAACGTGACAAAAGGATGGCACATCACATCGGCTGCCTCTAACGCATAGCATCATCACTTCAAGCAGCTTGTCCGCCGATCAATGGTGCCATTGAACTAACGGCAGACAAAGAAACAAACATGTAAACAGATTTGACTCTCCCCCCCACCTCTGCTTCTCTGTGCACGTGTGTCTGTGTTTGGATTTGTGCTGGATATGCACATATAGATGTACCCATGCGCACACACCTCAAGAAAGCAGAGTGCATTTTGTTTCACCTAAATCGCATCACCAACATTATGCAGAAAGATCCTCCAGAAGATCTTTCAAAGTGGTGAGTTAGAGACTAAAGCTTAGTGCTAAAGCTAACCATTTAGCTAAAAGTATGCTCTGAGGGTGAAAATGACAAGCAGGCATCATCTCTATCCCTCTACCTATGAGAGATACTTTTGAGCTTACTTTGTGTGTGTGTGTCTGTGTGTGCGTGTGTGCGTGCGTGTGTGTGTGCATTTGTATGTGTGGTGTGTTCCATCACCTGCTGGCTTGTGCAAGTCAGAGTGTAAGCCAGCCTGCTTCTTTCACATAAACACACATGCACGCACACAGTCAGAGAGTAATGGAAACAAAACACTGCACTGAGTTGATGGCAGGGTGATCTAATTGAGCCTTAACAGGGACCAAATAGGTCTCTCATAGGTGTCCGTATCCACTATACAGTAAGTGTCACAGGAATGCATACATGGCTATGAGAAGCTGCCTAGGCCAAATTTAAATATTTCACTTGCACATACGTATACACCAATATAAAGCACTTGCATATACAATGTAGTCTCATGCACATACAGGACATACATATCAAGATGCATATACCTACACATGCACATAAAGAAATTCAATCACACACATACATGCACAAAGTGAGAATGTATATGAGGATATACAGGGTGAGAGTATGTATTCATACATACATATTCACATTCATGTACCCTCATAAACGTTCTCACATTATGCACATATGCATGTGTATGTACGTATGCATGTTTATATGTACTGTATTTACTGTATATAGATGAGAGTATGTATGTATGTGCAAGTGCTTAGTACCGGTTAATATGTATGTGCAAGTCAAGTAGTACATTTTTGCCTATGCGGCTTGTCATATATTAGAAAGGGGATGTGTACTCCATACCTTACAAAACTTGCATTAGAATAACAGATCACACTATAAACTAAGGTTCAGCAAGAATTCACTATCACTTTTATCATCACAATGTCAAAAGTGTGTATAAAACAATTTCATAAAGATGGGATTCAATAATCAAATGTTACAAAATGTTGATGTATTTTTTTTTTAAACTGTTAGGCCTGAAAGCAAGTTAAACAAAATATGTGTAGACTGTGTATTTGCAATCATACACAATTGGCTTCAATCAGTAGTAAAACAAAATCTCCACCACTGAGTCTCATGTTAGAAACTTTGTGCCGTTCAGAAGTCTCCAAAAACCAAACACACATGACAGACTGCAACCTAACTTTTCAGAAAGTAGTCCTAAGTATCAATTCTTGCTCACTTTTTCTGTGTCTGTCTCACCTACCTCCAGTTGCTGTATAATCTCTAGGGATTAGGATGGTTTATTCATGACCATAGTGTACTCTGTATATGTGCGTGTGTCTGTGCGAGAGAGAGAGAGAGAGAGAGAGAGAGAGAGAGAGAGAGAGAGAGAGAGAGAGAGAGAGAGAGAGAGAGAGAGATCTGGGCAGGCCACTAGAGTGTGACAGCAGGCCAGCACAGTGACAGGAGACACCTTGGAGACTGTGACAAGCTGCCAGCTGTACACCATCATTCGCATTTCTCTCTCTCACTCACTTCTCCTCACTATGCAACTCATCTATCTCTACATACATCTCTTCATCTCCTCTCCTCCATCTGTATTCACTCCATTCATATCCTACCTGTCTTTTGTTTTTCTTTTCCACAGCTCTAACCTGTGCATTCTCGGCAGCAGTCAATGGAATCTAAATAATTGAACATTTCTCATACTTTCTTTCTTTCTGTGTGAGTCTTTCTACCTCTGTTTATTCCCTGCCTTTTTTCTCTCACCTTCACTCTGTATTTTGTCTCCTGGCAATGACGTCAGTTGCCCCTTGACTGACCCACTTTGCTCTATATAACCTGGCCCAGCAAGCGTTGATCTCTAAATCCCATCTCCTCTCTTTTACTCTCCTCTTCTCATCGCTCCATCCCACCATTCTGTGACCTCTTGAACCCCAAAGGGAGGGAATTATCTATGTCCAAGGAGAACAGAACATTTTACTGCTGGGGTGCCTTAACCTCACATGCACCCACTTCTATAGGCACCCATATTAATACAACACCACGCAGCGCATTATGCAGGTTCAGTGCTTGCTACTCTCTGTGATATGTGTGTTCCTGTATCTTAGTGTGCAATGCAGGTCTTGTTTATGTTTAAGATCCAGCAGTGTATGGATCATTGATACTGTATTGATGTATATAGAGATGTTAAAAAGGAGCATGATATTGTCAGGGTTTATGTGTGCTTGTGTGTCTATGTTTTGCATGCACTTGTAGACTATGTGATCATCCAAAGGCAAACATGAGGAAACTGAGCCAATGGTAGAAAGCCCTAGACCATTAGCATATTGGGTGGAACACAAACGGGCTCCGACCTTTTGGTGGAAATGCACATACACAGCATTGGTTTCTAATGTAAATTACTGGGACAGATACGATTTTGGATTCACCTCAATCCTCATGCTGACCCGGGGGCTTGTTAACTAGCACTGCCATCCGTGCCCAGAAGCCAAGAATGTGATGAAATACTGAATTTGAGTAATACAATTGAAGTTATCAGTTTTGAAAATAAGAGATTTTTGTTAGTTTCCCACCTGAATATCAACCAGAGTTCAACATATACAAAAATGAGTTCTATCTCACCACTTGGCACTGATCTAAAGTATTTATAATTAGTTGTTGTCTTTATCTGACACTAAATTAGCAGAGACAAAGAAAATTTTAAAATTGTATGAATACCAATTTTTCTATCAGTGACACGGTTTGCCTGATAATGCAGTTAAAGCGCCCATATTATGCTCATTTTCAGGTTCATAATTGTATTTTGAGGCTGTACCAGAATAGGTTTACATGGTTTCATTTTCAAAAAACACCATATTTTTGTTGTACCGCACATTGCTGCAGATCCTGTTTTCACCCTGTGTGTTTAGGTCTCTGTTTTAGCTACAGAGTGAGACATCTCATTTCTATACTATCTTTCTTGGGAGTCGTACATGCGCAGTAGCTAGATCACATCAGCTAGTTAACTCTTTCTCCATCTTTGGTCAGTGGAAGGCAGGATTAGCTGGGAGACTTCTTCTAAACGAGGGTGCACTTGTGGAATACCTGCTGAACAGGGACATGGAAGTAGTTCTTTTGTAGATTATGGTGAACTAGTGTGTGTTGTAGCAGTGTTTTGCCATTGAGCATGAGTTAGCATGCTAGTGCTAGCACATGGTACGGTTAGCCACCTATCTCTGCCATCTCGGCTAGTGACGTTGAAAGCTGTGCAGATTTTGAACAGCTCACCCGGAGACTTAAGCCAGAGGACATTCAGAAACCTGTATCTCACTCAAAACAGAATGGATAGTTTTTTCTCCAAAGTTTGTATGTGTGTGGAAGCACCAGAGACACAAAATAAATCCCCAAATCCCAGAAAAAGTAATTTTTTTCATAATATGGGCACTTTAAATTAATTTTATCAATTTTGTTGTTGTTCAATAAAATTGATGTAGTTATTTACATAATGGTTTTAATGGGCCCTTGGAGAAATACATGGAGTATAAACATTGCTTTGGAATTAGCAAGCACTGAGTAGTGTTTTAGAATAGTCAGCCTAAAATTGTGTAGGTGAATTCCTCATGAATTAAGAATGTACATATGAAAATGAGGAGGAAAAGAAAAACAATATGGGCACCTCTCTAAATTCAGCCAAAGAAGGACTGTGGGTTAATGAGTCCAAGAGAGAGTGAATCCTTGCCTGTCCCCTTACTCCGACTGGACAAAGAAGGTTATTTTCAGATTTATTGTTCTGGGTAATCTGCACAAATCACTTAACATTCCAATTATGCTGTGTCCCAAACATCCCTTAGATGAATCAAAAATAGCAAATGCCAGACAAGGAGAAGGGGGCCAGTGCAACCTTGAATCCCCATCACTAAAACTGACACATTCACTGGTAAGAAACACACGCTTTGAGCGCAAAAAACAAACTCACACATGAAAATGGGAGATGACAGAAATAGCAGAAATAAAAGGCAGGGGATATAAAAGAGGATATAATACAAATACAGGTAAGGTGTGTGTGTGTGTGTGTGTGTGTGTGTGTGTGTGTGTGTGTGTGTGTGTGTGTGTGTGTGTGTGTGTGTGTGTGTGTGTGTGTGTGCGTGTTTGTGTGTGTGTGTGCATGACATTTGCATCTCTGCCTCTCAAGCAGCTCTGGTCTTGGATGGTCCTCATCTGTATGTGCATACTGAGTGAGCCCAGGTGCTGCGTATGGCACAGAGGTCACACCAGAAAGGGCAAGTGCTAAAATGAAGCTAACACAAATGCACATGTGCACGTGCATTCTATCTCACACGCGTACCCACAAGCACATATAAACACAAGCACATAGGCATGCCCAGCCACATACACACGCACCAGTGTGGGATGACTGTCTTAGTTATTCATTGACATGCAACCAGGAAGAAAAAGTGGTAGCTGGTTTAAAAAAAAAAAAAAAAAAAAAAAAAAGACAGCAAGGGGAAAACATTCAAACAATGGTTCTCTATGACTTCTAAAGCTAGCTGTTGGTCAGGGGTACCTGTGAAGGTCAGTAGGGTTGTGCAGGAAGAAATCAGAGAGGCAAAGCGAAATCTAAGAGCCCTCAGCTCACCGCTGGCTGAATTTACATGTTGATATGGGAGCTCAGGATTGGACCTCTGTACAGTCTTTGTTTGCCTGCAGTTTGTGTCTGTGTTTTTGCACGTGTATGGTTATTTCACCTGCTGCATCCAGTCTTGCGTGCCTTTGCTGGTCTCCTGCATCCAGATGTTGTGAGCCGAGTCAGTTAGAGCCACGGCACACACTCTGTTCTTCACCTGCATTTCCCTCTGATTCATCTGCCAAACAAATTCAAAACAAATTCAATTTGTGTTAGTCACCCTTGCAGCTTGTTAATAATGACACAGTCACTGGTGGGGAGGACAACAAATAGACCTTAAATGACAGCCTCTTTATATAAAAAAAAAATAATATGACCCATTGTTTCAGTAGATACTCACCTAATAAAAATGTATTCCCTGTCCAACCATACACTGTCAGGCTACTCCCTCGACTAGGATAGCATTGGCCCAGTGGACAGTGAATACAGATTCAACCTGGTGTATAGCATAATGTTATAAAGTGAAATATAAAAAAGAGCTGCTCCAACATAGCGTGTCCTTGTCACGTTCTGTGCAAATGTCCTTCCATGTGCACGTTCAAATACCTCTGTCCCCATTCTTAATACCCTTTCCCTTCACATGTCACAGAGAATGTGGCTTCCGCAGGCCCGTCTTCCTATTCCCTTCTGAATGTCACTGCTAAAGAAAATGTCACGCAAAGGACTTGTTACTGCACTACAATAGACTTCCCACACCGCTGGTCCCACCCCAAGGAGCACCGTAAGCCAGGCCTTGGGAACGAGCCGTTTCACTCTGCTTTGCTTTAAGATAAAATGGGAAGAAAAGAGAACAGGATTTGCAACAATACGTTAACAATCCCTTATTGTATACGTTTAGTGAAGCTGGGAAAGAGACTGGTGGAGTGGGGATGGGCACTGCAGAATAGCACTGATCATATACATGTGATGCTAAGTCCATACAGACCAAATTTAAACTACTGGTATATTAAAGCTTAATCATAAGTGTCACCTAAAGACAGCCTAGGACACTATACTTTTGTTCTTCTGTCGGGCTTAAAATAGTGCTGGTGTTTATGGCTTGGTTCCTGAGTGTAAGGAAATCACATGAGTGGGAGATCAAGGTAATGTTAAGGCTAAGACAGGGATTGCAATAGTAGGGATTATTTGGTGCTTGAATGAAAGAATAGGATACATAATTCCCGATAAAAGCCCAAGTGTAATAAAACAAAATAGGGCTGCTTGAGTACAAAGCTTCGGTTTGGGAAGGCATAGAAGGTTTATGTTGCTGCTAATATGAATCTGACACTCAGACTGGGGCTAAGGCTGAAGAAATTACCCGTCTTATGCACATTCACAGAAAAGTAACACTCGCCATCTACAGCCAGCTAGATTGGCTTTGTGTTGGCTGTACATCATAATGACGCTGGGCATTTGAATATATCCTCCCTTGCCCAGCCAAATTAAAGTGGGAGTGTATAGAGATAAATGGAATCTATTAAGGCACTAAGGACTCATACATCATACAGCTGATAAGGCTTCCACAGACTGAGAGGGGAGGTACAACCACTGGCACAAAAAAGTGCACAAGCGAAGAGATAGACAACAAAAGAAGACAGATGCTGCACATGTATGCACAGACACATTCGCTCACATACACACACACACACACACACACACACACACACACACACGCACACGCACAAGCACAGACACATTCGCTCGCTCACTCGCTCACTCACTCACTCACTCACTCACTCACTCTCTCACACACACACACACACACACACACACACACACACACACACACACACCTCTCTGTACTCCCTCCTCATCCACGCTTGGTTGAAAAGCTTTCCTCTGGCAGAACTGGGCCCGTGGGAGTAGCAAAGTCAACCTTTTAAAACTGGAGGTGTCAGTCAAGGTCCTGTTTTCTGGCGCTAGCCAAACGGGCCAGTCCCTGAGTATAGAGGCTGCTAGCAGAGGCCAGGAAACAGGAGACAGTGGACTGACTACCCATGGAAAACGCTAAGCACATGACTTTAAACCATTAAAAAACATTGCACAAGTCTGAGGAGAAAACTGAAAAATGTTACTACTTTCCAAGTGGATAAATAGTCCTCTGCTTGCTCCTATTGAATGCCCCTTAAAACATCTGAGTATAACTTTTTTTTTTGATGGTTCATTGGATATCATATAAAAATACAACTGTGCCATAATAAATAATTATTTAACTGTTGCCAAAGTAAACTGCTCAACGGAGGGGCAGTTTGGTGGAGGAAGTGAATAACAGACAGCGGTTAGACAAACATAAAGGTATGTGTAAAGAAAGAGGCCCAGCTGATGAGGTGGGCATGAAAGCTGGATTGTAGTTGGAGCTGGACGGCAGTGCATGATCAATCTTATGTTGATAGACTGTCCCATCAAACAAACAAGTGACTGGAGTTTTTAATGGGATAAAGGAACTTTTGGAAAATCCTAAAGCATACATTTAAATTGATTAGTTTCAGCACCTATGAATGCTTTTTGATGGTAAAAAGAAGTTCTCCTTTGCTTGACTGGGTTGAATTACAACTTAAAACTATTTGAATCTGCCCTTTTCTTACCAACTTTTGTGGTCAAGTTTCTCTATGCTTTGCTATTCAAAGATACAAACACAGTGTTAGTAAGTGTAAGTTTGCTGAAATGAGGAGGGAAAATAAATCAGCAACTCTCACCAAACAGAGACTGTTTCCTTGATGATGCCTCAACTGAAGATTAAAGACCAAAGAACTCCATCTCCCAGCACTGGCTATATCAATCACTCATTCTGACAGCTCTCATTGCCGCAATGCCTGCACACATATGGCTGGCTGTGGTAACAGTTGGGGTAATAGGTTGACAAATAATGACTCTAGGAGAGAGTGCTCTATGCAGTGTGGCCTTAAACCACAATGGTTTTGACACCACTGGGTTTCATGTTTTACAAGCCACAATGACAACTGTGGTCAGATGCATGCTGAAAGCAAAATCTAAGCATGCCTGTATCTTTCTGATAGTTGAGTGATACTCATGGTTACTTTACAAACCAGTTATCATAAAGCCACATTCTCCCAAGTGGATAGTAATGGAAAGCTGTCTCATCATGACTCATCATGTTATAATTTTTACACCATGTTAGCCTGTGAGTTATTGTTAGCCATCTTTATCCAGAAATGTTAAATGTGCTAATCCACTATGTAACTGCAGACTGCAGCTTTAACAAGGAAAAAGGCCAGCTGTTAGGATCAGTCTTGTATCGAACAGGGAAAAAGGAAGAGAAACATGTGGAAATACTTGTTGAGCTGAAACCAACACACAGATGTTGAGACATTTGCTGCCTCTCTGCTGGCCTTTCCTTTAATGCTAGAGCAGCTGGATATGCAGAGTAAAGTGGTGGGGGATGGACATGGTAGGTTGGTGTGTATAAATGAAAATTAAGAAAAGCGGAGTAGAAAGGCAGAAGATTAAAAGAGGAAGCTGAATGGATATCAAAAGTATCATACTCAGAGAAAGGAGAAAAAGCAAGACAAATGAGAGACAGACAAGCAGATGTACACAACAAAGAATATTTATTAATGCCTTATTAAACCCCATGAGAAAATTTCTCTTTCAGAAACAGCATCCCTGAAGCAAGTGGGCATACACTGTCTTTAAAACATAAGCAGAAGCTTAAACTTAAGTGGACATGATGCATCCCATCTCAAGGGTCTGAACCCGAGTCCTCAGCCTGAAGGCGGCCTCTTTATTCACTAGAGCCCCTTGGTGAAATGTGTATCACCAGTCTTGTGAACTTCATCTATCTTCTGCACCATTACAGGCTTATACAGTGCTGCTCATAAGTTTATAAACACATGACTAAAAAGAGGAATAAAAAAATAATCTTTTGGAAATAATCTTTTTTTCACCATTGGCATGGTTTTATTTCAGTTAGCCTAATAGTTGGTTTGATTTGCTTTGAGAGATGATTTTATGGAAAGTACTCCATGCCAATCTCTATGTATGGCAAAGAGTATGTGATGATGTGGGGCTTTTTTAATTCCAAAGGCCAAGGGAACTTTATCAGGATGCATAGTATCCTGGATCCATGAAATAACTGGTCTTTAAAAATAAAGAGCTGCCTGCCTCTATGGGAATATAACATAGGGGTGTACTTACATATGCCCCCTGTATTTTTGGAAAAACATTTATCTATTTACAAGATAATTTTTTTAATACAGCATTAGTTTTCTTTGTCTTTTAAGTTTTTTTCAATTTTTTTATTCCTCTTTTTAGTCAACTTTATCATGGGTTCCTAAACTTATGATCACTATTGTAAGTTGAATTCAGTTAAATTATTAAGGTCATTTTGACTTAATGATTTAGTGTGCCACAAAAAAAAGTGTAAAAGAATTTTCTTAACCTATTTGTGACACACTGTTTCAAAACAGTGTAAAAGTCAGTGTAATTTGGATTAAATTTGACTGCTACGAACTGCACATTGCATTAACATTTATCGGAACTATGATAACAAAGCTGTGTAACTGATGAGGCAGAATGAGCTCACTCCACCCAACATTTAAACTCTGGATGAACTATGAAGTCCTTCTCCCTGTACCATCTCTATTTCTTCCTCATGAACCATTTCTTTTCTGACTTCTCCGTATACCGCCTGGTTGCTATAGAGACCTGCAAACATCACAGATTTATGACCCCCTGGTCGGTGCAATTCTACTTAATCCATCTTTTCACAAATTCTATGAAATAGCCATCCCCTACACATTTGGAGCCACTCAAACACACGCACATGCCATATCTTGTACCTGACCTCTCACATGGCCCTCAGCAAAGTACAGTGGCTAGCCCTTTAAGCTGCTGCCTGCTACAAAGCCAGCTAATTGCTAGACTTTTTGTAGTGCCTAATCTTATTTTCACCACTGACGAAGAATGTGATATGCAATTGGGGGTGTGTGTGTGTTTGTGTAAGTGTGGGTTGTGCGTATTCAGGAGGGAACAGAGGGCATATTAATCATGTTTATTTATCTGGACGAAGAGTTGAAATAAGCAACAAGACATCATTTAACAGAATGCTAAACTAATCTCTGGTCGAGATAAATACTTCATTTCTCTCCTCTCCCCGTGACGCTCCCTTGCTCGCGACTGCTCCGCTGACGCTACATCTAAACACCGGCAATAATAAAGACAATTATTTAGGCCTTTGATAATTATGTGTCAAAAGCAGCGAAAGCCACTAGATAATTGGGAGAAAACTGAATGGTAATCCACAATGGATATCCCCATGGGGGGACAGGCAGACTTATCCTTAGAAAGAATGCAGAGCGAGAGAAACGGCCAAAGACATGAAGATGAGAGCTCTCGCTCACTGTCTGATAGTCAATGAGAAAAACCACAATTATACATAGAGAGAGTGCAAATAGAGAGCAGCAAACAAGAGACGGGAAAACAAGGGCTAGAGAGAGAATGACAGAAAATGAGTGAGAATGAAAAAGAGGACAAAATGTTGAGAGTCAGTGGGAGTGAGCAAAGACTGAGCAGAGGCCAAGGGGAAGGAGGAGAGCGAGGGAGAGAGCGAGAAGCGCCCTGTGACGATGCCAGTCAGAGACAAGGCTTATAATGTGACTGCACCATACACTGCCAACAGCCACAGATAATCTAGGACTACCCACTGAGCGCTGAAGCACTGCTTAAATATTTGATTGATTAACTGTCCTGTTGCTGCCAGAGAGTAAGAGGAGAGCATCAGAAGAGCCAGGGCGAACACAGGAAAAACAAACAAACATGTATGCGGGTGCACACCGGAAGGTTAGAAAACACATGGCACAGACACACTAACACATACACCCCCATAAATCCCTACACGCCAACATTGGAACAGGAGCACAAACACAAACACACGTCCATGTACATATTGCGGGCGTGTGTAGAATCGGGAAAAGACAGTGGCAAGGGCTGGGAGAAAAAAACAAAACATAAAGGCTGACTGATCGTCTGGCAATGATTTTCTTTTTAATCATAAATAAATGAGAACAAAAGCATTACAGATAAACAAGTGGTTAAGTTGATGATCCTCATCTGGCTTTGGCTTTCAATGGCTGCGGCATTCACCACAGGGATGATGTCAGTGTGTTATCGCTCTTATTCCCACAGTGTCTGAGTATGACTGTTTGTTGCTAGCAATTGATCCCAGGTCATAGAAGGTGGTTAGGACTTGGAGTGCAACATGTTCTGCTACTCTAACTACACTGCCTGTGACACACACACAAACACAAAAGACACTCATCCCTGTCCATCCCTGGCTGTGAAAACACAGGCAGCTGGCCCCCCACACTCCGACACCCTCCACAGGAAGAGACAACACCAGTGCTTCCTGTGGCTTTGAAGCAGCGGCACCAGGTCCCATGTCGGTCCCCAGCTTCCTTTGTCTTAACCGCAGGAAGGAAGCCCTCTCTAGCACGAGGCCACAGGGCCCTAGGGAGCGAGAGAGAGTGTGTGTGTGTGTGCATCTCTCAGTGTTGTGGGAGTGTGCGGTGGTTTTTCCCTCATTGAGGTCACATGAATTTACTTGCCAGGTTTTTTCCCCTCTGACTCTCCAGCGCATGAACTCTGGTCATGGTGAGGGTGTAGAGAGGGAGGGAGAGAGCAGGAGAAAACGGCAATAACTTCCTCCTCTCTTTCCTCTTTCCTGTCACGGCTGTTCACCACATGCATGATTAAGGGAAGATGAGGGAGAGAAATAGAGAAAGAGATGGTGGGCGGAGAGACAGGGTGAGATTTGAAAGGGTGCGGAGGGAGCATTGCTGAATTGGGTGACTGACAGCACCGGACGCAGGGTAGTGGGAGGTGGTGTATGTCTGTGTACGTGTTGGGCAGGATTCTACGTGTGTAACCATGCAACACACACACACACACACACACACACACACACACGCATAGATACAGACCAACAAGTGGGGGCGGTGAGGAAAAGGAAGGCCAATAAATATTTACTGACACAGCAGAAGTGGAGAATGGTTGTCCACTGGTGGAAACAAAAGGCAGAGGATGACAAGCGGCGTGCCAGGAAACCTACCGGCTACGGGCACTGCGGCCCGCCTGTGCCCGCATGGAAAACAAGAGGAAGACAGAAAGGGAGGATGGAGGCAAGAGAGAGAGAGAGAGAGAGAGGGAGAGGGCAGAGAGGATGGGATGGAGGTAAGGAATAAGGGAGGGAATAAAGGGGTTGTGGGTAACGGAGTGCACACAAACAATAGCAGCCTGGTGCAAAAAATGGATTTAGTTTCTTTCATACCAAGTTGAGAGTTTTCCTGAGTTGGTTTGTGCATGTGATTATGTGCGATCAGACATTTAAAAAAATCTATATCTTATTACTACTTCATTACTACTTCACATACTAATTTCTCTTCACATAATCAGAAGCAAATTTCCAATAACATCTTTTTCATCCTGCTAGTGACACATAAGTCGATGAAATAATAATGAGTCTCTGAAACACTTGAATTCCTTTTGGTTTTTTAACTCGACATACAACTCTTTTATTGCAATGACATTGGATTCAAATCATACAGACCGAATGAGCCAAGCAGATGCTCAAATGTACAGTAGCCTTTTATATTTTAGAATTACCACAACAGAATTCAATTAATTTCTAATTAACATCTGCAAAGTGTTAAGTGTTAATGATATTAACTCCCAACAGTTTGATCAATTTACATTTCTGTCACAATGAAAAAGAAGGGCAGCCGTTGCTCAAGTTGCTGGAGCTATATCAACAATAGCCCTATAATGTTCACATTGAAATGATATTGACACAATTAAGAAAGTGGACAGTGGAAGTTTTGTAACATTAGTAGTTAGGCATGTTCTTATATTGTTTGGCGACAGCAATTACAGAAATACTCCAAATGGTAATTTCTAATTAGGCAGCATTCCTTAAAGTGAAATTATGGCATGGCGACTAATTAAAGTCTTGTGTTAATTAGAATAAATCTTAGTTAAGAAAACCAGCACAAGGTATGGTGGGCAATGTCTTCATCATTCCCAAATCAACTGGCCATATTAACAGCTTGGGTCTGCAGAGTGATTGAGAAAGTTACTTTTGCACATTGGATACAGGCTAGGCCTCCTCATCTCCAGTCGCCTTTTCTCTCCCTCACTCTGAAAGTGCTTCTTTCTTGTCTTTCTCCCTGTCTCCCAACCCTCCGGCAATGCTGTAAAATAGAAACTTAACCTCAATATTTTCCCTCACGGTGCTGGGACTTGCTGGCCCATTAAATTCCCCTTCCCATGTGTCAGCTTGCACATTTCCACCATGAAATTTTCGTATAATTAAACTTTCTTAATGATTTATAAGCTATAATAATAGCCGTAAGTAATTCAGAGCAGGTTAAAGGGACAGCCTTTAAGTGCATGCCGTGGGATGACCCTGTTTTAACATAGTTGCGGATGGGTAACTCTCAGCTGGAGACGAGGATGGATAGGGCGAGGGAGAATTAGATTGATGGAGGGAGGGAGTGAGCGAGAGGGCCTAATAAGGGCGGGTGGAGGAGGAGGCTGAGACCTTTGTGTCGTAACTCAGGGTGATGCTGACATCGAGGAGAACCGAGGGCTCCCTGAACCCTGGCAGGGAGGAGACAGCTTACCCCTGATGGACAGAAAGAGACACACGCATGCAGAGCAGGCAAATGCAGCAACAGAGGCTGAGAGACTGACAGAAAGAAGGGAACCCTAAGCTGGGAGAGGAGAAGGTTGGATGCAGAAAGAAAGACACAGGTAGAAATACAGACTAAAATAAGACAAAGAAAACAGATTCTATTAAATAAACTTAATCCTGGTGAACCAAACATACACAAACCAAAAAAGGAAAAATGTCTAAATGCGCAGGGACGTGCACGTACACACACACACGCACGCACGCACGCGCGCGTGCACACACACACACACACACACGCACATACACACAGATGTTTGCTCTCTGACGACGAGGCTGATATGATTGCCACTTAGGAAATCAGTGTGTTTTCACACCACTCTCTGCTTTGCCAAAGCTAATGTGTTAAATATCCATTGGGTACTGCTGTCCATTTCTGAAACACACAGACACACACACACAGACACACACACACACACACACACACACAAACACACACACACACAAACACACACACACACACACACACACACACAGCCTTAGGGGCAAACATTGATTCCTTGTACTAACTGAGTCCACAGTTGGTATACAAGCAATACAATAATTCTAAATTGGGGATCAGTGAGAAAACATTACCACGTTATAAAGTGGAATTTTCACTAAATTCTTCTTAATTTGTTGTGAGACGGTTTGTGTGCAGGTAAATTTGAACTAGTGTGTGTATTTTTTCACTGTTCTTGTTGTCATCATGAACACATTCATTTGTTATTTTTAAAGTGCTCATATTATGCTTTTTGGCTTTTCCCCATCTCGTTTTTGTGTTATATATCTTTTTTGGTGCATGTTATAGATTTACAAAGTAAAAATACCAGTCCACTCCAAAGGGACTTCCCATCTCCAACAGAAAACACCTTTCCAGCCTTTACTTCCATGACAAACGTGCGTCACTTTGTAACACACGTTATAATGCTTGCCTAGCTGCTAGCGTGGCACACCCTCATACTCTGCTCCTGACTGGCTAGCAGTCCTTACCTAGCTACTTCACATGTGCGATTCACAACAAAGATGGAAAAAAAGTGTGATGCCTAACTCGGTAGATAAAACAGAGAACTCAACACAAAGGGTGAAAAGAGGAGCTGCAGCAATGGGCGGTACAACAAAAACATGATGTTTTTGGAAATGAAACCATGCAAACCTATTCTGGTACAACCTCTAAATACAATTATGAACCTGGAAATAAGGATCATTTGAGCACTTTAAATACAGTGTACTACTGTAAGTGTACTGTAAGTGTTTTGGAAAGGTGGAACCTGCTAATAGCAAAATTCACCAAATATCTCAGTAGACTGTTTTTCACCTTAGCTGTGAATGGGGGAGGGGGTAGAGAAGGAAAAAGAAACAAAAACAAGAAATCTGGAGGTGCCTGCTGCTCTGCACATTACTGGCAAATCAGGTATGTGCGAGTCTGTGTGTGTGTGTGTGTGTGTGTGTGTGTGTGTGTGTGTGTGTGTGTGTGTGTGTGTGTGTGTGTGTGTCCCTACAGGGCTGCAAGAGTTGGATTCTCAGTTGAGGTGTTTTGTTTAACTTCCAGGACCACTCGACCCATCTCTGAGTGACAAACCGCTCATGGACAAAAAAAAAAATAAATAAAATGAAAAGACAATAGTTACGGGGGAAGGGGAAGGGGTGGGGAGGGGAGGGGGAGTGGGGGAGAGGTAAAAGACAGTGCTAATGAAAGTGACAAAGACAGTGTCGCTCCTTTAAGATATCATCCTCTACTCATATTTGCTTGTGTCCTGTGCTGTGGGGCAAGGGGAAAAGAGACAGCCCCAGAAAAAGAAATAATAAAAAAAAAAACAGGCTCTGTGATCCCTCTGTACTCAAAGGGGAAACTAGAGAAGGCCAACTGAAATTAATGGAAATATATAACAATCTGAAATTAACTTCTTATTGCCAGTAGCAATGATTTAAAACAGCTTTTTAACGAGAGGAAAGATGAGTCAGAAAAGAAAGAGAGGGAGAACCGGTTGAGGCCATATTACAAATTGGATAGGCTGGAGGAAGCTACAAGTTAATTTGCCCCATCATGTACAAACTTTGCAGTTCTCAAGGCATACTAACTTAAATTATTATTTTTATGTCCACATTAATCAAGACATAAAACTTAAGATAAAAATATAATACTAATCTAGGGGCATAAGAAAATACAAAGTAATTAAATTAGCCATTTAAGCAAGCAGGGTAAAGAAAAAACAAACCCATTTCAAATATCGGAATTGTATCACAATGTTCCGATAGACCAGATTTAATAGCAAAAACATTTTCCCTTCTAGCGTTAAATACAAATTTAAATTACATAGATAGTCAAAAAATAAAAATAAAATGAAAAGCCCCCACTTTGGGATCTATTGCAGCAAAAGAAAAATATTCATATAAAATAATATCCAAATTAATGAGATACTGCACACTGATATTAAAATAGATACAAAAACATTACTAATCAATTTTTATTATTATTATTATCATTATTATTATTACAATGTTGTTTAAAGCAGACACTACATTTTGAATAAAACATAAGAATGCTTCATATGTATATAGTAATTTACTTTGTTTTTCTTCTGTTATTCTTTGCAATGTTTTATACTTTAGTTTATTAAAATAATTTGCCCAACAATCACAGCAATATACTTTTGAGTACATAATGAAATCACCACAGCGATTCCCTTAATGAATTAAATTTAAATCTACCAAAAGTAGTACACCAGTTGAAGTGCTTTTCAAGTGATATTATTGATTAAAAACAAAGCCTGAGAGAAGAGTGAAGAACACAAACACACAAGCACATACAGGGCAAACACACACACACATACAGGGCAAACACACACACACACACACACACACACACACACACACACACACACACACACACAACACACACAATTCAGTATAAAGTATATTATTAATCTTGTAAAAAAAAAAAGCAATTAAATCAAAGTGGTATAGAGCCTGAAGCTATGAGGACTGTCAATTCTGCTGGAAATGCCACAGAAGATTACAGTTGGGTTTGTGGATTCCATGAACCCTTTTTTTGATTAGGGAGTCAATTATTTCTCATTACTGAAGATGCTATTTCAGAAAAAGACCTTGTCAGTCAATCACGCAAAAAGTCCTCGAAAAGCGTGAATAAACCATTAAAGAGAGAGGCTGATGGAGGGGGTGGGGGGAAAGCACACTGACCCTTTTCCCCACCCAAACTCCTACTTCTAGTCAAATTACCTTTTTAACTATTACACCTCTGTCAGGTCTTTGTGAGCGTATGGTAATTAGGGCCTTCAGTGGAGAACATTTGAAAAGAAAACAGTATATTTATTAGTTTATCTCAGAGAAAAGCATTTACCCAGAGCTGAAGGTAAGTTTGAATGTGGTGATTATCTTGTCATTTTCAGGCTGTTTGTCTAAGAGTGTGCATGCGTGTGTTAGTGGGTGTTTGTGTGTGTGTGTGTGTGTGTGTGTGTGTGTGTGTGTGTGTGTCATGTGTGAGTGAACGCTGCTGTGTGAGACTCCAGGTAATGTGCTGTTGTGCGTGTGTATGGAGTGTGAATGGACGTACACATGTGCATTCATACATATATATAATATATATTTGTGTGGTGTGTGTGTGTGTGTACTTTAGTTGATACTGATAGGCGAGCACAGCACATTTCTCCCGTCCTCTTTGTTCTGTGTTGGGTTTGACACCTCTAAACAATAGCAGCACTTCACTTCGCCCAGGCCCAACCCACCACCAACCACACACTGCATGGACGGGAGCTGCCAATTAGCATTAGTTTACCCCTCATCAGCTGTCTGCTTACCACAAAAAGAAAAGAAAATCCCAAAACAAATCAATAATTCAAAGTTTCCCTCAAAAACAATTGCATTGATCAGCGGACTTAAGCGGATACATGAGAGAAGTGAGAATGATCCCTAATGGTACAGTATGGATTGTGTGTATAGAAAAGATGCACAGAAAGAGCACTGCTGATGTGACCACATGTGGAGTAGAGCGTTGCAACATGCTCTCAACCTGTCTGGAGCTGATCTTTATTTTGGGGCCGACTCTCCCTTGAACCAACCTTAATGCGACCGATGTCCCTTGTCTAAATCCCTATCCTTTTTTTTTAAAAAGGGCATTCACTCTCATGCATTCTCTTTTGACCCACACACAGAAACTTTCATCCCCTCAACAAATGCCTCGCTCTTTCTTTTAGTTTATCTACCTTTGTCTAATGCCACGCTGGGTGAGTTGTGATTTATTTAGCGTACAGCGAGCAGCCAGACGATGTGGTTTGACCCAAGGGAAGCAGGGCCGACGTGCGGAGAGAGGAGTGGAAATGGGGGGCCTGTCATAGAGAAAGGGTCTCAGAGGGCTGGAGGTGAGCAGAGGTGTCTGGGAGATGACTGTCACTCCTCTCGCTGGTCCAAGCCCTATTTCATTAACCTACACCCCTGGGTTCACCAAACTGATACGGGGGTGGAAGTGGGGACAGGGGGGTGCGGACGAGAGGGGAGCACTAGCCCGGGTGACCACCAGAGACCTGCTGCCTGCCTGCCTTCCTGTCTGTCTGAATGCAGATCCATTACAGACAAGGGAATGCTTTTTAATAAAATGCAAATACAAACAGGAGCACATGCACACAGACAAACAAAACACACTTACACAAAAAATACACTTGCATCGTAGCCTGCTAAGGGAAAGAGAGGGGTAACAAAGGACAGGCAGTGCCCCCTAGTGTTTTCATCAAAGAGAAATCAGAGCAAATCAACAAACCATCACCTCAAGCAAAGCCATAAAAACAGATACAGGAGGGGGATTCATGGGAGAAGTGGCATCACATGTAGAAGGCACAGGGGTGGGGTGGGTGAGTAAGGTGGAAGGAGCAAGACGCTGGCGGAAGAAGGGAGAGGGATGGAGGGAGCAAGAGGTGAAGAAGGGATGAAAGTTAAGGAGTGAGTATGGGGGGTGGGGGTGTATTACACATGTTAGCTGGTTAGCTGGTTGGTGGTGGGGTTGGGGTGGGTGGGTGTAGGGGTGCGATGGGGTTAAAAGATGTCTTGACACAACCAAGATGTTTTTAATGTTCGAGGCCGAGAGAGCGAGAAAGTGAGAGCGGGAGAAGAAGAAAGAAAACCATGCATGAAAGCCAATGCCAGAGGAGTCCAGAGGAATCGTTGGGTGTGAAGCCATCTAATAGGAAAGCAGAATATATATGAGATAGACACACACACACACACACACACACACACACACACACACACACACGCACTGTGAATTACTGAGCCACCCAATGTGGCCTGGTAACTGATCTGAACATGAACCACAAACTAATGAGTGAGATGACGGCGAAGAAATAAAACCTAGCTTACTGGGACACCAAACAAGTCTTTGGAGCAAAACGCACACTCATGCTTAAAGGTAAAAACGCGTACGCATTAAAAAAGAATCTTTTTTTTTTTTTTTTTACTCGGACAGCACATCTAGCTTCATGTCCCCACCATGAAACAAGGCCTACCCTTCAGTGAGTTCCGAATTCAGCTCTAAGCCGGCTAAGACATCAAAGGCTGCACCACACCAGGAGTCTCTTGCTCGCTCTCCTTCTCCCTTCCTCTCTCTCCCTTGCTTTTGCACTTTCATAACCCCATCGTATTTCACAGCACATAAACCCTTAAAATGGCACATAAAACAGTTCATCTCTTTTCACTGTCAGGTTTCCAGACTTCAAAAATTAAATATGTTTTACTGCAGGTACATAACTAAAACACACCCATGGAAAAAGATTGCCATAAAGGATTCAAACTCTACTTTCCATAAGAATCGGAGGCTATATAGTTGGGTTTAGATCAGCTGAATAGCCAATATGGGTTATTTCAAGCTAAAAGTGCAGAAAATAAAAGGTGTGGAATTGCCAGTTTTTCCTTTGCCACCAATCCCATCATTATATTTTCCATTAAAACACTGGAGATATATGCAGGAAATAAACGGCACAGTCTGCAGGTGATGCATTTACACTGAAGCCTTCTTTACAAACACACTAAAAGAATGCTGTGACCCTGGTGCTGAGGGTTTGGAGGAGGAAGGGTGAAGACACCACAGAATACCAACACCGCATTCAATGAACTTTAAAAGCAGTGAAAGAGAGTGAAGGAGGCGGGCGTGGATCGAGATGCAGAGTTTGAAGGAAAAAAGCAAAACAGGGAGAGTAGATAAGAGAAGCAGAGGAGGAAGAGAAGGTTTAAACTTCAACCCTAAAGTCACTAAGTTCACTGACATTTGCACTATGATCCGCTTGTTCCTCACAGCTTTTCAGAAACGACACTTTCCTTTCAATTCCTAAGACTTATTTTTCCTTCTACATTCGCCGCAGAATGAGACCATTCACAGTCTTGGGGGCAGAGACAGAAAGAAGAAAAAAACACAGAAACTGAATTGAATGTGTTGAATTCAAGACAATTTGCAACCCTGTATGTCCTCAAGATTCTTCTCGTAAATTGTATGCATTCTTATGGAAGAATTAACAAGAGGGGGAGGGGGAAAAATGACAAGTGACAAGCGATTCATTTGAGCTGTCAACATGTCATCTTCACCGCATTCAAACCTCACGTCAGCCGCTCACATTCCCACTCTGGTGAAGGTGACCTAGGTCGTAACCAGCTGACACACCCAGACACAGCAGGTGAATGTATGGAAATACCCCAGTGGCAACAGCAAGAGATCGGCAAGAATAAAAGGAAAGTTAGAGCAAAAGGACAAATAGGAAGAAGTGACAGAATGTGACATCTGATCAAAAAAGGGAAACAAATGAGGATACTTTTGAGAGGACTGAGAGCATCTTGCAATTACAAATGTAAGGTAAGAAAAAAATAGCAAGTCATAGATAATAATTTTTACAACATAAACAAACAGCACCTCAGAAGATGAATTTTAAATACAGTAGGTAGGGACTGTGAGAAGGAGGAAACAGTGGAGAAAAAAATGGTGGTCTTGGACAAAGACATTAAAAAAATTATAAAAAACAGTGTGAAGGTGACATAAGTGAGTGTCAAGTGAAGGCTCGGAGTGAGACAGTAAAGAATGAAGGAACAAGGCTGATGTGGAGTTGAGGTTAAGATAAGACACAGTGAGTGAATCAGAAGCAAAGATGAAGAGCAAAGACCAGGTGTTTGACCATATATATATATATATATATATATATATATATATATATATATATATATATATATATATATATATATATATATATATAGTATATACACATACACACACCCGGGGGCACAAAATAAAAGAAAGGAAAATGAGAAGTTCACAGATAAGTAGAAAGAGAGAGTAGGAGGGTGACCAAAAAAAGTCTGTGGAGTGCCAGAGACACACAATTAAGAACGGTAACAGGGAGTGGTTTGACATAAAAAAAAAAACAAGGGCAAGTGGCAATGGAAGACTGACTGAAGGAGAGTTTCGCGAATAAAGAGAGAAGGTAAAAGACAACGAACGACAGAGAGAGGAGCGAAAGAAGTGGACGGCAGTGCCCAATGTGTATTAAAGAGTGAATGAAAGAGCAACAGAGGTCTGAAGTAGAGGAGAATGAAGAGAGCGAGACCTTGCCTCTGAGGCAACGTGCCGAGAGGAACGAGAGAGGCAGACAAAGCCGCACACTGCTCTCACATAGCAGAACAAAGAAAGGAGGTGCATTATGGGAGTCTGAGCCTTACGCCGCCACTGACGCCATGTTGGAAAAACACGCAATGGCTCATATGCACAATTTAAAACGCGAACACGCAAACCTTCATGTAAGGATCACTGATTGGTATATAGTTTATTTTGGAAAGAAGTCTAATTTCCTTTAAATTACAACAGGGTCAGTTTTCCTACTTTTAGCGCTGCACCTCCTCAACATTCATAAAATTGCACAATTACAAGAATATGCAAAAAACTAAAGCAATCACATCAACTATTGTACAAATCATATACTAGCATACTATAAAACATGCATACATAACATGATTAGAGTCTGCCTGTCATAACACTGACTTTAAAATAGCATAAACCATGCTGCCACAATATGGTTGAGAACAAGGAAACCGTGAGTGAATCAAGACAGCATCCTCACTGACCAAGTGAGAAGGTGGAGAGAAAAAAGACCCAAGAGGAGGGGGGAAAAAACAAAGTCAAAGACAACATAGGGAGAGAAGAGCTCTCTCTAAAGCACACTGATACAAGCTGACCAGGGTTGAAGCAGAGGGTGAGGATAAACAGAAAGGGAGGAGAGATGTTCCATTTTAGCAGCAATTCAGGTATAAGTGGAAATGCAAATATCCGTCTGTGTGTGCTGAGTGTTCTGTGTACTTCATTGTAAATCTGATTAGGGGCATATATGCATGTGTTTACTCCCGTAAAAGCAGTGTACACTACTCAGGCAGCTAGCTCAGGAAAACACAGGCTGAAGGTGTAAAGACACAGGGGTGGCAGGGTGAAACTGTGTTTTATTTTCTCAGCAGAAGTATCACAATTCAAAGAAACAGTATGCAAATTTATTAAGATATTGACTGTAAGGTTGTCCATCTACCTCCTCTGAATCATACCTCTCCCTCTCATCTGCTCTCTTTTTCTTTTGCCTCTGCTTCCTCTCTCCCTTTCGGCCTCTTCTCCTCCGGCAGGTCTAATATGCCGGAGCTGCAGCTGAACTCTGAGTAGCACTGTCTCCGGGAAAAAACAAAGTGATCAATGTGAGAAGTCACAGGGCGCTCATGGACAGGCCAATCAATGGTGGAAAGAACCTTGCCCAGGGCCTTATGCAAATGGAAGCACGTCCCGTAACCCTGGGAGTGAACATGCGCACTAGATCAATGGGACGAGGGTAGAACCTTACAGCAAGATCAGCCTCAGCCAGTAAATATGTAATGATGAATCCCCCAAGATTTAACTGACCTCAACTAGCTTGGCTTCTTATATCACAAAGTGGCAAGAAAGACCCCGTGGTGAAGAAGTGGGGTGTGTGGTGGGTGGGGCAGGACAAGAGAGATTCTTTTTAATCTCTTGCACAATGATGCAATGAGGACAGATTTTTTTTTTTTTTACTTCCTTTCACTAGGGAGAAAAAAAACAGGAAGACAAAAAGGTGAGAGGAGACTTATGAATAGTCATCTCAACAATACTTGTTTGAGGTGTAATGCTTTTCAATTACGTCACCATGGCAACATCAGTGTGTTTTGAGGAACGAAAGAAATGGGTGGGTAACCGTGACGACCTGGTGAAAGCGTGCCCGACCATTGAAAACCATGGACGGTCAGACCAAGGTCTGGACAAGACAAACTATTCAAAACCAACAGCTGACATTTACTAATGCCCTCATATACCCGCGTCTGAAAGTGGTATTAATCAGAAGCTATCACACACCAATTAGAAGTAGTGAATGGCTTAATTATGTACAAGGTAACCTGTAAGCAGAGAATAATAAACAGCAACTTACTATACTGTCATGAAAAAAGTAAGCTGTGTACTCTAACTTTGGACTGCCATGGACGAAAAAGACAAGGAGATACTGTTAAAGCAGTCAAAGGTGTTTTGGTGAACTGAACGTATCTGTTTGACACTATGAATGTTTCAAAGGGAGGGAAAGGATTTTTGACTGGGGAACAGACTTGAACACAACACCGGTTTTGCTAGTGCAACTGGCATTTCAGATGCCGCAACTGGTACTGCTGAAGCCAGTTCATATAAATATTTGAACAAGTTGTACTTAACAAATGAATACAGATTCCAATGAAAAAAATCTCATATTTTAAATTTTCTGCAAATTGTGCCCACAGGGTCTTAAAAAAAAAAAAGACTGAATATTAGCAACAAATTTGAAACGACACATCCAGGAGGTTATACTGAAAAAGAATAGCTGAAAGGGATTATTAAAATAAACTAAACTAACGCAAACTAGTTCCTCTTAATCTGTGTGAACTGAACTTTAAGATAGCTACGGAGACAAAGAGGGATTCTTCAACGGACGATGGAAACCACAATGTATGGAAGTGATCCAGAAGTGTATTGAGCGTTCCTGCGACAGAGCCTGAAAGCAGCAGCTGCATGCCTGCCATTGGGTTGTTGAGAACACTACTGAAGCGTTTGATCCAAACAAGACGCATACATCCCCAAGATTTTTCAGTAGTTTGAAAATGAAAGTGCTGCCTTGAATTACCCTTGGTTGTTGGCTAGGTCTCAGATGACCTTTCTAACCCTAGAGCAGAAAAGTGAGGGAAACAGGAAGAATGTATATTTTGTAACAATATAGGTGCTTTATCAAGCTATGCTTGGAGAACACAAGGTGAATCATTTCCCTCAGAACCTTGACAGTCTTGACAGTTTTCTGTGTTGTTGTCTGTGTTTTTGTTGTTGTAACAGCCCTCAGCGTCCGTCTTAATACACTGAATATAGAAAGTCAAGTGATCACAATAGGCAGTTGCAAGTTTGCGGTTTGTGGGTGTGGTGGTATGTATGCTACCAAAACTATAGGAAAATACAGCATTTCTTTGTCGAAAGAGACTGAATAGAGAGCAACTGATAATATAGATATACTGTAAATCCTCTTAAAATCCATTTTGTTGATAACTCCTGACTAATTAGCTAGCTAGTAAGTTGTCGTTACGCATGAGAAAACAGAGGACAGGGAGATCCTAGCAGCAAATAGGACACACAATGAAGGAGGATAACTCAGCGGACAAATGGGAGCCACCCTGTATTCTAACCGCATCCCTTTGACTAACTTAGACATTATGAAACAACTGGACGAAAAAGAGGAATGCAGTTTATCTATAATGATATTATTTCTGACAAATAAATCAAAAACATCAACAGACAGTGGTTATGTTTCAGAAGCGTGATTGTCTTGCCACTGTGCAACAATAATACAAGACAGAATTAATAATGAAGGAAATCACAAAATGCTGCAAACAACAAAAAACGTGGTACCTCACACAAAATCAATTTCCCTTGATATTGAAGGACAGCACAAGAAAGACAAGAGGTGAGTAAAGTATTCCCCCCCACCTATAAATGTAATCTAAAAACCAAAGATGCTCCTGAAACATAGAGAGAAACACCAACAAAGGTGAGAATAATGGCGACGTATTGAAGGGAATACTTCACAAAGCCTATTGTGCGAGTATCCTTTTCAGACCGCAAACCCGCTGTAATTTGGTCTGCGTCATCTGCCTCTAGTCACAATGCAGCACTACAGCTTTGAAATGGATGGCAAATGAAGGCCATTTGTACATAATCACAGCAAATAGAAGAATTCAGAAGCCCTACAATGTGTTGTTGAGGTGGAAAGAAAGACCTTGGTCTATCTGTGGCAACCAGCACAGCTAAGGTTTGGCAAGGGAGGTCTTTTTTCCCCCCAGAAACAAGCAAATCAATTCAAATCAAATCAGCTTGCTAGCCGTGACATTTAAACAGTTCAATTTACATCCTTATGTTAAGAGGAGAGCCGCTCTCTAAGATGCCTATTCATTCACAAAGAAATTAGATGTCTATATTTCAGCTGCTTAATAGAGCAAATATGCTGTAGCCCTACTGAGGAAGAAACCATATCATTTCATGGTGTACAAAGGGCTAGGCATTGTCTGTCATTACAAGCAGAGCACAAAAACACAGAGAGGGATAATGTACATAACATAGACAGGACTGGAAAACAGCAGCGTGCATGATATGCATGTGTTACCACATACACGCACACGCAAGTGCGTACCAACGCACATGCACACATGCAAGCGTACATACACACTTTCTCAGTGGCGATAGTATATGTCCTGAGGGCTGCTGTCCTGCTGTGCAGGCTGGCAGGCACTTTTGTCATGGTGGTCCTTTTGTTTCACATCAAACAAAACGCCACAGCTTTGCATACGGCTCCACTAATTTCTGCTAGTGTGCCCCAGCCATTTATCATCGCCTCTCACCCTCTCCTCCCCTAACGTGGCTCTGATAGCTGCTCTCCACCAAGCTGTTCTGCTCAGGACGATACAGGCACACACACACACACAGACACACACACACACACGCACACACATAAAATATGTGTGCACCCAGACATAGACAGACATACACACAGGAAACTGCACTACTACTAAACCGCTTACAAGCCCGCCAGCTATGGAGAACCTTGAGATAAAAACAAACCTTCTCTTCATCCCCTCCAGAAGCAATAGACAGGCTAGCACTCAGAGTTTCGAAGGCGGCCGAGATGTGCATAGAACATTAGATGAGGGGATTTTCAGAGCCTGTGTATGGACATCTTCACAGCTGGGATAATTTTGTCAACAAATTAAAAGTGATTTTTGCTTGTGATAAACTCAGGTGAAGGTTGCATTGGTCTTTGAAACGTATGTCTGATATAAATGTGGAACTTAGTTTGACACAGTTTAAAGGAACCCTCCAACATTTTAGGGAAATAAACGTGTTTGCTGTCTGAATGGGATTTAGATTCTGTAAAAAGATCAATAAAAATTTTATGTCCGTGCATTCAGTTAAGAGATTGGTCCGGGATGTGTTTAGTTCAAGGTTAACAGTTTAGTTTTAGGAAGGCACAAACACTGGAGCAAGGGTGGAAAAGCTAACTTCTGACAAAAGATGAAACTTTAACAACAACTTCAAATGTGTCCTTATTTCAATTTTGTATTGTGTTTGCTGGTAAGCTAGCCACCAATCCATCCAAGAATCAGCTAAGCTTTGCTAAGACATAGGAAATAGTGGAACGCCAAGAACTTTACGATAAGACAAGAACTTCTAAGAGACTTCATGAAGTCGCTTCTCTCGGCAGTTGGTAAATAAGTCGGATGCATAAGCTAACTTAAACCACGTTCGTTTTGTATTTCAACACATTAAATACACAAGAAGAAAACTAAATTACAACAAGAAAGCAAATAAGTATTCCTTAAAAACCATAGAAATTGACAAAAACGTACATGACATCATAAAAGGTGAATTTAATTTAATTAAGGAGAAAAAAAAGCTAAATGCAGTTACAGAGCATAAGTGAAGCTATGAATGTGTATGCCAGAGCTCTACATGCTTTTCAAAACACCAGATATACCGGTAGACATTTAAAGCAGTATGAATAAGAATTAGGATCAGGTACAATTACAACACTAAATATAATGTATTCTAATATTTACATACGTACATTTCTGTGATTTTCAAGAGGCATGCTGTAAAAAGGATGAGGACTGGAAACAGAAGCTTTGAGTTGTGTTCAATGGGCTGTTACCATGCCAGTCATGGAGCTGTACAGATCTTTGCCAGGCCCACAGTCCCACACAGAGGGCATAGTTGGCACTGCCGCTGCCCTGAGGGTCACCACGACTGGGAGAGCGGGAGTTAGTAGAACGAAGGAAATGAGGACACAAAACAGGAAATAAAGCACAATGTAGTTTGGGATGGCGAATATAGCGGTGAACAGGTTCTGAATGCATAGTAAAAAAGATTCAAGGGAAAGAAACTTGAAGAGCGATCAGGCAAACAAAGTTAAAAAAAAGCGCAAAGAAATGGGCGTGAGCTTGTTTGACAAACATGGTAAATGAATAGAAAATCTTATTAAGTCAGAGGCCAGAAAAAAGAAGCGTAACTACGTTTCTTATTTGTAATTCAACTTGTGAATCGGATTAGGCGCAAGAAAGCTTATTGTTCTTCTTTGCATCTTCCCATACCATACAACAGTACCAGTGTAACCTTTCATTTAGTATGAGGATGCCATATCCCGGTACAGAAATTAATCACTTTCTAAACTCAGAGATATGTAAAACTAACTTCTCATAGTCCGACTGATTCAGCCGGCAGTGTTTCATCTTTCTCATCCTCCACACACCGGTATAGCAATGAAGTCCACAAGGAGTAAATAAATCCTATCTGTATCACCTCAAGCATCTCTTCCCACATCTGACACCTAGCCACAACACACACATATACACTTACACGCACATGGATCCAAGGACAACAAGAGAGAAAACTTAGATATATTTATTACAGATGGAAACAGATGGCACTGTACAGAAAGTGTACAGGATGATATACTGCAAGCATGAACTATGAGATAGAGGATACTTAAAATCTGTAATCATGTTCTTGAGGGGCTGTTGTGGCGACTGGCTGGTTGTCTGGTTGGCACCCACACATTTGTGTACTGGGAGACAGATGCATTCTTACATAAGACCTTATATAATGTGGCCCTCTCCTATCCAATAGGAGTGCTCCTTTTTCGATCTGTGAGCGGGGAAGGTTAGTGCAAGAACACAACCACCACTACCACGTATATCCGTCCCCCCCGCACTCCTGCCAATGAAGAAAGATAAAAAGACAGACTGAGCAGAGGAAGAGATGGAGGCAGGGATCTCTTTCTGTATGGTTCTAGCCCCTCTGCCCCTTACTCTCTCTCTGGTTTGTACTAGGTTGAGATTTTGTCCTGAAGAAAGGCTACTGCAGACCTGGAACCTAGAGGAGCATGGCCAGTTTGTTTGTGTGAGATGGAGAGACGCAGAGAAAAACTCCTTAAACTTTGAAGGGAATATAGGAATACTGGGTTCAAAACAAAGTAGCAAGACTGGGAGAACATGACCCATCTTCCTTTAAAACCATACAGCTGAAAGAGACAGAAAAGGAGGAGCAGGCTGGCCAAGCATGAAAGCAGATGTCAGAGGAGACTCCAGACTCTAAGGGAGCGACAGAGAGAAAAAGAGAACTGCAAAACAGTGAACTGAGATGGATGGATGGATTCTGTGATAGCTGAAGAATGATAGAAAAGGGAAAAGGGCGAGAAAGGTGGGGTTGAAGCAGAGAAAGAGCGAGCAGTGTTCCCCCTGCAGCGCAAGCCTCTCTCTCACACTCTCATTCAAAGGCAGTTAGCTACTCTTTGATGTGTCTATAATTAGTCAGTACACACTGTGAAGTGTTTTAAAAGAAATCAAATTGCAATGAAACACTTGAGCGCTCCAAATAGGGGCTAACATGCTCCGGAGCAAAGGGAGCGAGCAGGAGAAATTAATAGCAGGCCTTTTTGATGTGCTTGATCAGAAATGTATTTATTAACTGCAAAGGGGAGTAGTAATTAACCCACAGACAGCTTGTTTTCTCTGGGTCTTCTCATGTGTCAAACGGTTCATCCCGCAAGGCTCCACTTTCTCATGGCCACCCACCTCCCACCCTGTCCCGCTGGACCACTTTCTCCTCAATTAAGCAGATGGTTTGCACATGTATGTGCCGTATGCATGTATGTATGTACCGTATGTATGTACCGTATGTATGTATGTATGTATGTATGTATGTATGTATGTATGTATGTATGTATGTATGTCTGTGTGTATGTATGTATGTATGTGTGTATGTATGTGTGTATGTATGTGTGTATGTATGTATGTATGTATGTATGTATGTACTGCATGTATGTATGTATGTATGTATGTATGTATATGTATGTACAGTGGCTTGAATAAGTTTACATGTCCATGCTAAAGTTGATTAAAAAAAGGAATAAAAAACCATCTGTTGGAAATTGATCTTAATGCCTTCATTCAAAAAATTTAGGAAAATCCAACCTTTTAAGGACACCAATTTTCTTTGTGACTGAATAATGTATTGTAAATAAATACATGTTCCTCCTTAAAATACAGTGGGCATACGTATACACACCCTTATGTTAAAGTCCCATAAAGGCAGGCACATTTTTATTTTTAAAAGCCAGTTATTTCATGGATCCAGGATGCTATGCATCCTGATAAAGTTCCCTTGGCCTTTGGAATTAAAATCCTGGATCCATGTAATAACTGTTTTTAAAAATACAAATGTGCCTGCCTCTATGGGAATTTAACATAGGGGTGTGTATATGTATGCCCCCTGTATTTTAAGGAAACACATTTATTTATTTACAATACATTATTCATTCACAAAGAAAACTGGTGTCCTTAAAAGGTTTGATTTCCAAAATTATTTGAATGAAGGCATTAAGATCAATTTCCAAAAGATGTTGTTTTATTCCTCTTTTTAAACCAACTTTAGCATGGGTGTGTAAACTTACTCTTGCCACTGTATGTATGTACTATGTATGTATGTATGTATGTATGTGTGTGTGTGTGTGTGTGTGTGTGTGTGTGTGTGTGTGTGTATGTGTATGTGTGTGGTGAGTGAGTGAGTGAGTGAGTGAGTGAGTGAGTGAGTGAGTGAGTGAGTGAGTGAGTGAGTGAGTGAGTGAGTGAGTGAGTGAGTGAGTGAGTTGTGCATGTGCTTGTGTGGGCATGAGTGTGTGTACAGCAATAAAAATTAAGAAATGTATGTGGCTGCTTTGAATCCCATGTGTATATTTATATGGTACTCTTGTAAATCGCAAAATATAAAAAAGTTGTAAAAGTAATAATAATAACAAAAATACAAGAGAATCTCAAAACCAAATCCAAACCGGCATGATTGGTCACACACTGCTCTCTGTAGACAAAGTTGCAGGTCGACAACTGAGGGTAACTATTAAAAACTATAATGCCTATATGTGTTTGTGTTAGTTTGGAAGAGGTGATTTCGACACTGACAGACAACAGAGGCTGGGGTGGCCTCAAGGGAACCCTCACAATGGCAAATTCAAACACCCTGTCACTTATGATGAACACAAGGATCTTTTCAGTCTCTGTTTTGATGTTACCTTCACCATATTCCATCTGCTATATCCTATGTATTTATATATGCACTTACTGTAAATGAGTAGCAGCAGCATTTTCGCATAACAATGACATCATATAAAAGAACCTCATCAAGGCCTTTACACAGAGAGAGGGAGCCTGACTGAAGGAAACAGACAGACAGAAAGAGACAAATAGAGAGAATAGCAAGTCCTCGTCACACAGCGAGAAAGCCCAGGAGATTGGCTGTCACGGACAAAACACTGCATGAATATTTAGCAGCCAAATTAAAATTACAAAATACTAAACAAAAAGGAGTAGGTGAAAGAGAAAGAAAGAAAATAAAATATTTCTGAAAACACCAGTGGGACAAGTGCCCACCTTTAATCCCCCACTAGTCATGCCCACATTTTGCCGCCTCCCTCCTCTTCCCCTTCCTAAGAAAAGAGAAGAGATATGTCCTGAATAATACTGGATGTGGTGAGTCTAGTCTAAATCCTTCAGCTCAAGAAACCAGCAGACTGGCATTGTAACCCAGCTCTCAGATCATAGAGAGGCTTGCAAACACCACTGGCACCATATGTCAGCTAGCATAGCTTAATACAGTGCAGTCCTTGGTATTCTAAATGTGAATGCAGCTAGCACAGCATGTTTGCTATAAGCCTGGCACTGAGCCAATATTGCAACATACAAGTGGTTGTTGGAATTTCAGAAGCTGCGAATACAACAGAACTAGACTTTTGGTTGTTCTTTTCTTTTTTTTCATCAAGCAGCAGAGAGATTCTGTATGCTGGAATTAATATGAGAAAATGTACAAAGATGTTTTATGCACTGTAACTTTTTAGTAATTTAGTTTTCAAAATGATAGCATCTTTTGTAGGAACATGAGCCTAAAATATCACATCTGGCAGTTGTCTTGTCAACTCTCTGCATCATAAACATCACATCCTGTAACTTGAATCTTTACTACTTACTAATTACTTTACTTTGTAATGTATATGTGCTCAACTTAAAGTTACTGTATCACAATCTTAGGATCAAAACATTGTATTAAATAAAATGGTAGGAAAGAGCTCAAAGACGCCCATTAACTACACAGTACATGAGTTTCCGCTGCTGTATATGTCACTAGTACACACATTAGACTTAGATTGGATAATAAATCAAGCAGCAAGTAGGACGCTAGCAGGGTACAATCATAAACTTCCCCACCATCAATCATGACTGTTAAATGCTACACCGACCCAGTAAGGATAACTCACCCCAATGGTATCTGCACACTGAAGCTTTAGGCAACTCCAGTAATTAAAACACTAACAGAAGAGAAAGTACAATTCAATTAAACTTTTTTATAGTGTCAAATCACAACAGAAGTTATTTCAGGACACTTTACAGATAGACCACACTCTATAATTTACAGAGCTACAAACATTTCTCCCAAGAGCACTTAGTGCTGTGAGGAAAAACTTCCTTTTAACAGGTAAAAATCACAAACAGAACCTGGCTCTAGGTGGGGGGGCAGCTGCCCAACCAGTTGGGGGGACAGAGTGAGAGGGAAAGAGATGCACAGGGAAGTGATGATGATTATGTGATGCTGAATCCCACTAGGACATCACAGTAAACAAAAGTCTAACCTCAGAAGCCTTCATACAGTACAATCCACATAACACACACTGTAGGCCCATTTTGCTAAAGGGTGTGGTAATAAAGTCAAGAGGCTGGCCAAACTTTCACTTGCTCCATCCCCTGTGCACCATTAACTGCTTCAAATCCACTTCCCTCCCACCATATTTCAACATTTCCCCTGTCTCTCTTCAGACTGGGTGATCCACATGCTCTGCAGCATATCTGATTTAACAGTATCACTGTTGTTGCATTGCCATCCCTACATTTCTCTACTTTCCTCTGTTTCCCTCCTGCTCTTGGTGTGTAGAAGAGGTGGATAGTGCCCAAGGACAAGGTTGAACCAGATTGTTTACAGAAGCCGTATTTTTCAAAGAAACTAAATGCTATTTATTTTTAATCGTTCCACCATGTTTCACATGTTATCACTATGCTGCCTGTCTCCCTGAGGTGACCGATGCTAGAATTGCTCTGCACGTTTGGATATACGCGTGTACAGGTCTGAGAATTTGAAGGGTTTGTTTGCATACTGACATGTTTTGGTGCATGTATGGGTGTTAGTATGTATAGTATCATTGCAAACGTGGCTTTTAGTTAATCTAACAATTGGAATATGGAGCTTGTCCAACATTAAACATAGAAGTGAGTGATTGTTCTGACAGAAGTGTATTGTGTGTCTTATCGAGCCTCTTTGTCAGTGGGAAGTAGGAAGGATAAGCAGAAAACTAAAACACTCACCAGCTCAACGAAAGACAGCCCTCCGTAGCTGTGGGCCATGATGAAGATATTCTTGGCTGCAGCTTTGGACACAAAGTGGTCCCACACGTACAGCACGTGTTCCTCAGAGGAACCATTTTCCTGCAACACAACAACTCTAATGTTATATCCATAACAAAGAAGACTGATGTAAATCTCATGAGCTTGAAGGCTGTCAACAAACCGAATTGTTCAATTACAAAACATTTAAGATATGTGTCCAATGAGAGTGGAGCTCAATGGAATTATCAAAGTCTTTTAATTTAATGCTATATAATCAAAACGTGCACCCTGGGTTCAGACAAAAAAGAAAGGTATAAAAGAGAAACTACAAAGTGGTGGTGGCCATAGGGGATTCTATAAAGAGCCACACTTCGGTAGATCAATAAGTCTTGCATATTGCAAATGCCCTAAATGTAAAACTCAATAGGTTCGGTGACGTAACATTTAAATCTTAATTTGTACCCTGTTGCTGAATCGAAGACCCATCTATACACCAGTAAAAGCATAATGGGAAGACACTAGGGGAAGGTCAAAGGAAAAAACAACCGAGAGGAGATATATACATGTGCATATACAACAGCACAGAATTGCATCCACGTACGCAATCACAAATGAACACCCCTACGTATGTTCTCACGCTCATCTGCATGCACACAGTCTCTCTCACACTCTCACACACACACACACACTCACACACACACACACACACACACACACACACTTGCAAGATTACGCACACACAACCAGAAGACATGTTTAATTAACCAGAGATGTAAGCGCTTATCCAGGGCTGGAAAGTACAATAGCAAAAGTACAGGCGAGAAAAGGGCATCCATTAATGAACTTGTGACATTGATTTTAGACTTTGATTTCCTATCAAACTGTCTGGTTCACAATAGAAATCAGCAAAACATTCCCACAAGAGGTTGCACTACACTACACGTTAGTCGACTAGAAACACCTGTATCCTTAGATCAAAACACTATGCTGTATTTAGCACAATACTGGACGCAAACACCCTATACACACACACGCTCATTTTAATTAGCATACATATGTCTATAAAAAGGAATATTTCGAAATAAACAAACACATGGCCTACAGAGAATGGAAGCAAGTTCTGTTAATTAAGTGTTAAAATGTTCCATGTAACTCCATAAAAAATAATTAGTGATATGAGATAAAGGACAGAGGAGGTGTCTTAAGAGACTCTTTGGTGAGTTTCCATAAATGTGTTTGCATTTAAAAAATTAAGACAGTGTACAGTATAATTACAGAAAGATAATTAGACTACTTTGGTTTGCTCTCCTAAAGGTGGTAATTGAGGCGATAGTGTAGAACATACACTACATAACATATGGTTGAAACTTTATCTTTTTAGAAAAAGTATGGTAGCTTGCAACTTGATGAGATGTTTTTGCTTGTGCATATCTGTATGTACAGGTTTGTGTGCGGGTATGTGTGCACTTTCATTATTTGATGATGTGCTGCTGTGTGTCTTTGTTGCTGTGTTTGTCTAGAGGTAAATTAACCTGTCAGAGTGTTTGTGTTTACTGCTAGATTAGCATGAGGGGGTTGTAGTGTCAGCACCCACCTCCATTCACAGAGTGTGATGCAAGAGTAGGCAACTCCGCTCTGCCCTGCCCTTCGGCCATCAGTGCTCTGCTCATGTGTGCATGTGTGCGTGTGTGCGTGTGTGCGTGTGTGTGCATCTCTGTGTTATTCTAGGTGCACGGTGGGGCCGGCTAAAGCAGAGTTGTCTGTCTGAAAGGATGTGACATCAAAGTCCTTTGAAGTCTACCTACTCTCTCCTCCTCCATTTTACCCTTCATCTGTGAAGCCCATTTCATTAGCCTGCCTTCCTTCCTCAGTCCTTCCTCTATCTTTTTTTTTCTTCTCACCTGTTCTGTTCCAAACTCCTCTGTCCCCATTTTTCAACCCACCCTTCAGTAATAATGCCTGATATGGAAACATTAGGCAGGGTGTGTGTGTGTGTGTGTGTGCGTGTGTGTGTGTGTGTGTGTGTGTGTGTGTGTGTGTGTGTGTGTGTGTGTGTGTGTGTGTGTGTGTGTGTGTGTCAACTTTGCTGATATAAACTTATAAACTGAGTGCAGACAAAACGTTCCAATGAGTGATAACTGACAAAATATTACTTTCTAGCCAACGTGATGACAACAAGCAACGTTTATTTATTTTTTACAATAATAATAATAATAATAATAATAATAATAATAATAATGATAATAATAATATCTTAGGAAACATTGCAGTTGATGTCTTCATGGTGGCAAATAAGTCTACCTGTGCTCATGACTCTAATTTTTGCCTACACCCTCAGCGGAAGGCAAAAGAATGACTGACTACCTGGCATGGCAGTGAAGTGAATTATCTAAACAGCATTTGCATACTGTTGCAATTATTTCCTGGGGTTAATTAGCTGCAGTGGAGCACACTGCCCTGCGAGACTGGCTTCCTGTCACCAGCTCTCACACAATATCTTAGCTTATTTATTTATATTCCACAGATCCCCCGAATTGTGTGTGTGTGTGTGTGTGTGTGTGTGTGTGTGTGTGTGTGTGTGTGTGTGTGTGTGTGTGTGTGTGTGTGTGTGTTGTTTGTTTCTGCCAGCACTGACAGAATAGCATCCCAACTGCACACCTGTTGCCAACTTCCTTCAGCCATGACTGTCTTGGGACATTTAAGGGTGTGTGCAGTTTGTGTGTGTGTGTTTACCACATATATAGTGATCCATACTGTCCCCTCAGATAATATAAAATATAAATCAGCAACTAGATAGTCTCAGGACCAGAAAGTCTCTAGATGCTGACAGCTAACTATTATCAAAAAGAAAAACGAAAAAGGCAGAGATAGCTAAAGAAAGTAGACAAATAGAGAGATAGAGAGTGAACCATACATATTATGGAGGGTATACAGTATCTATCTAACTGAAGGGGAGAGCAGTGTATGAAAAGAGTTTGACAGGGTCTCTCAGCTCTGGAATAAGAACTGAACATCAATTTAAAGTTTTTTCTGAGTGATCACCTTTATCCTATGATGAAATATTCCTCCCCTATTCTAGGACAACAATGCCTCCATCAACAGTACACAAGGGCCTTGATTAATGTTACTGTACCCGTTACTGTAAATGTTTTGATTCTGAATGACCTGTCAGCCTTCCAGCTCTCAAAAGCTCAAAAACGTGCTGCGTTTGCTGGACTTGCAGCTGTAAGAGAATGATTGCAATTGGAATGATTCGAAAGCCACCTCATGATATGTCTATCCGTGCATGGACCCTTGCCTTCTTGGATGTTGTGTACATAAACTGTCGTCGGCGCGCATCCATGGAGCGCCGGAAAGGGCCCTGGACACTTGACCCAGCATCGATGGCTCTTTGAGGTCCGGGCTGTAGCCTTGACCTCAACCTGCGCATGGGATTGGTCCCTTCCATGTCTCAGTGTGTTGTTTGTTTTGTTAATTTTTGAATATAAAATTAAATTAAAAAAAATTTGATCACAAAAAATATAGTGCACAAGGGGTTCAGTGAATGGTCTGACAAGTATGATAATGAAAATGTGAGTGACCCCACACATGAATTGATAGATTTAACAGTTTTGTTACTATAGGGTATGGAGAGCAATAAGTTGGCCGGAAGAACACACCACACACAAATTCCATTGACAGACAAGTCATGAATCTCAAAACTGGAAATCTTGCGTGATCAAATGTGACTTTAGAGTATACACACATGGCAACGATGGAAGAGCTGTGCTGGGCTTCTGCGGAAGAACGGTGCTGGTATGGAGGTTACCCACTATTAAAGCTCTCCCCAAGAAGCCAGGACGCCCCGGTGAGTTTGAGCTAACAGCGGAGCTAACTAATGCTCTGTACTGTAGCAGTTAGCGCTGATAGGGATCCCTGTTTCCTCCACACACACTGTCACTTTGTGATCTGTAGATCCGCGGTATGCTCGATAAGAGCACCACTCTCCCACAGATGCCCGACCCAGGTAAAACAAGACTAGACTGTGTTCTCGGCTGTCCTCTGCGTTCCCAAAATCGGCTTGATTCTCGTTTGGTGTGTACCCCGCATTAGGTTACATCCACACTACTATGTTTATTTTGCTAAGTTATGCTTTGCGTCCACAATATTACAGTGTTTTCCGAGCCCCTGAAATGGAGACATTTGGAAACACTGTTTTGGTTTTGAGAACTCCATGTTGTAGTCTGGATGGACAGAAACCCTTTGGAAACGGCAAATAAATCTCTGGTCTTACTTTTTGTCATTGTTCTTTCTCCAAAGTATTTTGGTGTTCCATCCCTCCAGCTTGTACAATCAAAGCCAACACCTTACTAAGACATTTTATGTTGGTGTTTCCTTTAATTTGTCGCCCGTCTGTATATTTTATATATATATATATATATATATATATATATATATATATATATATATATATATATATATACACACACACACACACACACACACACACACACACACACAACCCCTAAGCTCTTCCCAATCAACAGAACTCTGATGATATGTTATAACTTACGTCACCATCAAAACGACTAGACAACCTGCTACACAACATTGAGCATGGCTATCTACTCCACTTTTAGTCCATAAGTGGTTCCAACTGTTACTCATTTGTTGATTGTGTTTGCCTTCCAATTGTCTAGTTTCACGAATTTATTCAATTTAGTTCTTTCCATTACTTACACAATAACAACTCACACTCCTTTCCAAAACCATACATAATTGCATGCACACAGAGACAAACTCGGACACACACACACACACACACACACACACACGTTTCTTCAAAGGTTGTCCGGTCCAATACTTGCCCTGTGTTTATTCACTGTAATGAGAAGCAGGGAGAGGAAAGTGGAGGAGAGGACTGTGCTGCAGCCAGAATAACAGCCTCAACGCCAACACAAACCCAGTGTCTGACCAACACAGGAAACAATGAATCTAACAACATCAACGCACTCTGACAAACAACCACTTCAGACCTCCCTGCACCCCCCCCCTCCCCTCCTCCTTCTCCTCCTCCAAAACTCATAGGTCCTCAGATAACTTCTGAGGAAGCTGGAAATTCAAGTAGGGAGATGGTGAGCAATGTGGACCGGAAGGAATCTAGTGGATGAGAGCCATTGTACTTTTTACACTAAGAAACTTTTCACTGAGAGCCAGAAGTGTCAGGACAGTGTCACGGCATCCCTAAACAACTTTATTGGGTTTGGACTCTTTCGCTTGGGCAGTGCTGGTTTAAATCTTAAGTATTTTGAGGCAGTTAGAGTGAGAGCTGAAATAAAATTGCAAGTATTACAAACACACATCACACAACAATATTATTTGAGAGTTCTTTCCTGCAAAGGAAGAGGTAGAAACAAATTACACCGAAGCTTTCTCACACACACACAAACTCTGACTGGCTGGCCGAACTCACTCAATCTCTCAGTCCCCTCCTGGTCTCGGGGCACACACTGTGTAAACCCACCTGCAGCCCCAGTCATTATACTCTTTAATAGGTCCTGATCAGCACAGAACATGATTGTTTTCATTTGGTCTAATGATTCAATATTAAATAAGCAACGTACATAATTACATGTTTGGTTTTTGCAAAAAGGTTATTAGAGTGAGTAAGTTTGTGTTTGTGTGCGTGATTGCGTACATGTCTCTGTGCATGTAATTAAAAAGGGGACCTCGACGACACCTGTTTGCAATTGCATTCTAATCAATGTCTGGGACGTGTACTGCTTCGCCATCTCTTTTTCTTTTTTTCTTTCCGTCTTTGTTTCATTCTTTACTCTCTTTTTAAGGCCGACAGAGAGCTGAAGTTAGCTAGAAGCTGTCTGGGAGTTGATGGGTCTGCTAGAGTGGGGGAAAGGAAGGTATGGAGCAAATTAGTGGCAAAGATGGGAAAATAATGACTGTGGCATTGTGGGTAATTAGCAGGTATAGTACCTATGGAGAGTTGGGAATATAATGATGTGAGAAAGAGACGGGGGAAAGCGAGAATGAGGTGAAAAACGTGTTCAAGACTAACAAGAGGGGGGAAACTGTGTGCACGAGTGTAAGAGAGTGAGAGAGAGAAATGAATGTGTAGGTGTTATTCAGCTTTGCAATGAAGGGATATACAGTATAAGGACAGAGAAAGTGAGGGAGAGAGAGACAGAGAGAGAGAGGGAGCCAGGGAAAGGAGAAAAACTATCACGTCCATGTCATCTCACGTGCAGATTAGCGTGCTCAGACTGTATACAATGAAATAGCATGACCTTGCTAGGGTCAGTCTGCTCTGACAATATTTGCCAGGGCATTGTTTCAAATCAATAACTCATTAACAAAGTACAAAGGAAGTTGCTGTGGGTTTGTGAGATTCTTTATTAGAAAGGAGCGGCTGCGGGCCAGAAAGGTCATCACTGTGACATCTCGGCTAGCCTCGCACTGCCGCACGAATTGTCAGGTGAAATTACTGCAAGCCATTAATTGACATAAGGCAAAGGAGAGCGGGGAGGCAGACAAGGCAGTGTTTGTTCCAGGATGACTCTGAGGTGCTGTGTTTGTGTGTATGTGCGTGTGTGTATGTCTTTATTCGGGTCAGCCTGTATCCAAAACAGGGTTGTGTGCACATAGAGAAAGAGAAGGAGGGAGAGTTTTAGTGGGTTGGGGGGTGCAAGGGAGGGCAGGATGGATGTGTGTGATGGTTGACCTGACTAGAAGATTGGGAGCAGGGATCTGAGACCAGCTACAATGGTTCTGCCTTGAGCAAACACACAAATACACAGGTATGTGTACACACACAGATGTTACGGAGTATATATAACACATATCCAGATATGCTTGTGCAAACACTAACAAGCACAGTGTCTAACAGACTCACTCCCATTTGAAACTTTGGGAAGTCGAACGCATTCACTGTTAGACTAAATTCAAAGACGAGAAGACAAATACATTTAAAACGTCCCACACACCACAGTGTGCTTGTACCATGGCCTTAAACATGAAACTTCGCTCCTAAGGACAGATACACGTGCACCCAGGTCAAAGTTATTTCTCTTTCACACTCACACAGAAATACACACCCAAATACAAAGATGGCATCTAGCCAATTTGTTCTCTGCAGCAAGCAGGTGAGCTGCCCTCTAGCCCTGGTTATTGCCCTGTCTTCTGACCAAGTTCAGAGGTTAATCAAGTCCCTACCTGTCCTTGGATATGCTGAGCCTTATTTCTTGGCACGACCACAGGTCATTGGTCAAATAAACCCTGTCTGTATAATTGCTTGTGGGCCACAGACTGGGGCAAAGGGGTGAAGGTGACAAAGAGCAAAAAGCCAGTCCCATAGAGAAACACTGTAGCGCCATGTCAAATACAATTACCTGTGCGTGCGTGCGTGCGTGCGTGCGTGCGTGCGTGCGTGCGTGCGTGCGTGCGTGCGTGCGTGCCTGCGTGCGTGCTTGCGTGCGTGTGTCTTAATGTTTGTAATCAAGTTTTGGTGTGAGTGTGTATAAGTGTGTGTGTTTTAGTGAATCCTCAGGACGTTTTGTAATACAGTGTGAACATGGAGAAACAGGACATCATCTGCTAAACACAGACAAGGACAAGGATCTCAGCCAGCCCCTGTGGACAGTTGCAGCTGGGAATAATGGGTCTTGGAGAGGCAGGGCCTAAATAATGCATGCTCCTTTCTTTAGGAAACACACTGTACAATCCACAACAGGCAGACCAATATGAGACAGTACAAGACATCTGTTACCAAGAAATTGGAGACCACAATCCTCCACAGTCTTGCATCATGCAAAATGCAATTGTATATGGAATAATGACTATAAAGAGCATTCTGATTCTGCTCTTGCAAAACAAAACCCCTAAAATAAAATAAAAGTCTTATTTCCTACCCTTAGAAGAGGGTCTTACATCAACTCTAACCAGAGTGACGGGTAAAAAAATGGTTTAACACAAAGGAAATAACCAATGAGTGGAAACACAAGCACGCCGAAAAGCCCTAATATTTTCTCTGCATTTTGGTATGATTGTGACAAATGCATTGTAAAGAAAAGCAGAGCGATATTATAGTGAAAGCATTAGACGACCACCGGTCTCAATCTAAACCTAAATATATCAAGCTAAACATAGTGGGAGAATAAGAACAGAAGGAATAGCCTCAATCTGCTACTTCAAAATGCTTTCGGAGTGAGGGCCTCTCTATTGCGCTCTATCTCTCTCTCTCTCTGAACAACACACATGGTGAGATGCTAAAAGGAACAGCATAAAAAAACTGAGGGAAAAGTATTCCAGTCATTTATAAAAATAAATGGTGCTTATAGAAAGGCGAAGCTCTGTTTTTTGTCCCCTTTGCTCTTTTTTCCCCCTTTCCAGGGCCTGCTGGCCTAATCCCAGCCAGCCAGCCTTGAGTGAACTCTTTGGAAGCTTCTTAAGCCCATGAATGTGCCTTTTGTTCCTGCCATTCCTCCGCTTGGCTGACAGAAAATAGCTAACTGGATTACTGCTAAAATTCAGAGTAAAGTGAACTCCCAAACTTCTATATGGCAAAGTGCTAAGAGAGCGCCCTACCCCGCCCCACCCCTCCACTATCCTCATCAGCATCCCTCCGATCAGACTTTTTATCCTTCCATCCCTTCGTCCTCTCTTTCTCTATCCATCCTCCACCAACATCCCCCTAAACATGGCCCAGTTGTGTGTGTTGTGGAAGAGAGGAGAGGGATTAGATAAGGTTGACAGGTTGCACACTATGAACCCAAGGCTAAAAAGTAAGAATCCTGAAAGCAGTTAAGAGCTTATTAATGTGTGTAAGGAAGCGTATTAATCAACTCAACTCTATCAGAGGCGTGTGTGTGTGTGTGTGTGTGTGTGTGTGTGTGTGTACGTGTGTGTACGTGTGTGTACGTGTGTGTGTGTGTGTGTCACTCAGTCAATGTAGTAAAGAATGTAAATTAAGGTGGTAAAGACAAGTGGTAATTTAGGTTTATGGTGTTTTTGTGTAATGTTCATTCAATTTCCTTATATATCGTGAAGTAGATGTATATATTGAAGTTTCTGTTTTTCTGAATGGCTGTGTGCAGGTGGTCTGGCAGCTCAGCGGGATTTAGAGTGTAAGGCTAGGGAATAAAAAAAAAGGTTTGGTGTGTGTGTGTGCCTGTGTCTTGGGTGAGTGTTGTGAAAAAGATGAAAACAGCTCTGCTAAAGAGGTTTGAATTGTTCAGCCACCCACCCTGACAAAAGGAGGTACAGTAGAAGGATACACACACACACACACACACACACACACACACAAACAAACAAACGGGCAGGGGAGAGGACAAGGCTGGATTCTCCACCTCTAGTTCTCGTTGGGGTTGAGCACCATCACACCGTCCTAAAACAGCATGTGAGTGCCTTTGCATTTCTGCCTGTGTGTTTACGTGCGTGCTTGTATGAGTGTGTGCGCGTATGTGTGACAGCTTACTCCGGGGCGGACAGAGGAAGAGCAGTGGAGAGTAAAGCAGTGCAGGAGAAGGCGTGGACAATAGAGGCGAGGTCATACACACCAAAATCCTTCTGACTTCTGGGTCAAAGGTCAAAATTCAAGGGGCACCAACACAGAGCCAACCTGCTTACTCATTAATCTTTATCCTGAGTCTTGCAATCCCTGCATCTAAGGACAAGTGTATTTGGCTGAAAAATCTAAACCGTCTACATGACCCCTATTTTCTGGTTAATGAAGATAATTTTGTATTAGCCTGCTGGTCTGAAAAAAACAGACATGGGAAGCATTTTACTTTTAATCCATCTCTCTGTTTTAAAATGCCACCACCCTGAATACTACGCTGGTATGGACTACAAATCAATTATCAATTTGCTATCTTATATTAAGCATAACAGTGACTTGACATGACACCACCCTGGTGTGGTATTTTCCTCATTATGATGTCTGTCCTGACTAATGGAGTTGTGAAAAGTCAAAATTCTTATCAGTATTTCCAAAAACTGCAGTCTGTAAAAACATACATGTAAATGGACTGTTTTTATATAACGCTTTTCTAGTCCTAACAAATACTCAAAGCGCTTTTACATAGCACAGGAATCATTCCCCTTCACACACATTCACACACTGCCGCACAAGGTGCCACCTGCTCATCAGATAAACACTCACACACATTTACACTCCGATGGCGCAGCATCGGGGACAACTCAGGGTTCACTGTGTTGCCCAAGGATACTTCGATATGGGACTCAGGGCCAGGAATCAAACTGCCAACCTTCCGATTGGCAGGCGACCGTTCTACCACTAAACCACAGCCGCACAAAAGAAACACCACTGCTGCATCCCGCCCTTGTCTCGATGCATCTGATCCTGTCCAGCATGCATTATGCAGGCATGGGGAAAGCGAGGCAAGCCCAATATCAAGATGTGAGTAATATCGCATGCTCACTCGCAGGATAGGGGAACCTTGGTTGGGACTGTGTTAACGATCCCACACTGCTTATGTCACTGAGTGTTAATGATGAGTGAAAGAGGGGATAGAATATATATATATATATCTATATATATAGATATATATATATATAGATATATATATAGATATAGATATGAAGATATGAAGAAAAAGAGAAATGAAAAAAATACGAAAATGAGAATCATTCAAGTTAAACTTTGATAATAAAACTATTTAATACACACTCCTTTGAACGTAAGTCAAACAAAATGTAGATGGTAACGCATGCATATATCTATATGCACACACAGTTGGGATATGATATAACTCACATGCAATAAGCAATGTATTTTGGATATTAATTTATGGCATAAAATATATGTACAAGTGACAGTAGGTGTGAGTAAGTTTGACTACATTACTGTGATACAACATGATGGATTGTTTACCAGAAAGCTTTATGTCAAATAGCATAAAGCAAGCTCACCAGTTATATGACGGTGAAACCAGCGCACATGTAAAGAAGTGTGATAGAGTGAGATAGAACTGCCGCTAATTATCCCTTATTAGAGTGTGTGTAAAGGTACTGCCAGGGGGGTGAGAAAAAAAAGCTTGCGTTGACAGCTCACACGCCGCCTGTTAGTCCCACAGCAGCCCTAACTCTTGTCAGACACCAGAGATTGACGTATTTCACACACACACATACACGCATGCATTCACGCACACACACATTCACACACATCCATGTATTGTTGTGATGTTTCTGCCATCTCGCAAAGTAAGGCACAGATAATCAATGAGGAATGAAAACCTATGAGGGGAAAAAGCCTAGCTTGGTGTGCCCTTAATCTTCAAAATCTTACTGAATGAGAGGTTTTAAGAAAGCAAAAATGTCTGGAACCCATTGAGGAGTCAAATTATGAATTTTGTTGGCAGGGGACAAACAAAAGACATCTTTGAAGAGAACAAAATTGTTTTAATTTTTCATCTCTTGCCCATTATTTTTTTCACAATGGAACTAGATTTATTCAAAGGGTTGCAGTCTTTGTTTGACCAAGGTAAATGGCCGGGCTAAGTGTATGTGTATGTGTATATGTGTGTGCGTGGTTGCGTGTGTGTGAATGATTAGGGGGTGTACGGTCAGTGTGGCATGATAAGAATGTTGCAGTGTGTTTGCAGAGTGTGTGTTAGAGAGATAATAATCCCAGCGGTCAACAAGAGTGAAGGGCCAGAGCTGCACTGACCAGCCCACCATCTGAGAGAGAGAGAGAGAGAGAGAGAGAGAGAGAGAGAGAGAGAGAGAGAGAGAGAGAGAGGGAGGTAGCCATGTGGTTAACACTTGCTCACTGAGAGGCGACTGGAGCACAGCCAACCTCTTCACACACAGGCTGACCACACAAGAGCCTCTCTTTCTCTCTCTGCCTCCCATCCTCCCTTCATCCCGTTACCTAACATTTCCTTCCCTAGGTTCCTTAGTTAGCCGCCTCCTACCTTCCTCTTTCCGGCTTGCCACTTTTGTCACTTCCAAACTTGCCCAAATGCCTACCTCCCATTTTCTCACCTATGTCTCTTCTCCTACCTCCTCCCACAACCCTAAACTGTCACTCTGTCCACCTCCCCCATCATGTCTGCTTTTGATGGACATCTCTCCTTCTGTCCCTCTGCCGTGGCTCTCCGAACACTTCTTTCATGCCTTTTTTTCTGTCTCTCCTCCTTCTCTTTCCGACTTACCCGTATAGGGATCTGTTCGGTCTCCATTTCCTTCTGTGGGTTACGGTACTTCTCATAAAATTCTCTCTTCTTTTTGCCCTCTTTATCATCTTTGCGTTCCCTCTTTTCAGCAGGTTCGTCCAGGGGTTCAGAAGCAGAGGGGAGGGGAGAGGACATGGCTGGCTTCTCCACCTCCAGGTAGTTCTCGTTAGGGTTGAGCACCATCACACCGTAGCCCTCCTAAAACAGAAAAGAAACATATGTATGTATTAGAGCCATGTCATCAGCATCATCTACATCTGATACTGTTCATATTACGTGTACGTCATTTGATATTTTATGTATTCATCAATTGTATATCTTTAAATTTATATCAAGGTAGTATATATACAGTATACCAGCATGTATTTTTAATGATCATTTTATAACAAAGAGCTTTATAATGCAATAATAAAATTTACAAATTGACCAGGTTGTGAAGACAAAAGGCTGCAAAATGTATATGAGATTGCACTATATCTACAGAATATCAATTAAATAAATGTATATGTAGGTAGAAAGCATGACAGATGTGTGTATGTGTGTGAGAGACAGAGAGAGCTCTGTAGAAAATGTAAAAAAACAAGTGTGACTGGGTATTTCTTTCCATTTTAACACCCGAAATATTGGAGATTTTGTTACTTGTGACAATGTCCGTAGTGTATAGGCTTTATTAAACCTAAAATGTAATCTTGACAGACCAGTTTGTGTTGTTTTTTTTGTTGTTTGTTGTTGTTGTACTTTCAGAAAAATTGGATATTAAATTTGTCAAACCTTGTTAGGAAAGCTAGGATAACACTGCTTGATAATCTCTGTTTTATTGAAGCTCAGGAGCTCAGAAACCTTCGTGCTCAGTCTATGTCTGGTAGTGGCTCATGGTGTTTGAGAAAGAGCTCGCCAGTCGATATCTAAGAGCAAATAATACCGCAACAACACGCAGATTGTGAAACGACTGGGGGAATGATGCAAATCCAGACTGAAAGAAATGGCAGAGAAAGAGACAGAGGAGAGAGTGTCACTGCAGGGACAAGCCTGAGAAGTAACTGGGGGATTGGAATTCAGCACCGGTGGTTTCAGTTGGTGAGTAGCATTTAGTGGCTCTAAAGGCCATGTGTCACTTAATATCACACCCAATCGATCCCACCATCACTCAACAAAAGAGTTAGCCGCAACTGCATACGTATCTGTGTATGTGCATGTCATTGTGTGTTTGTGACTTCTACAGACGGCACTACACAATCAAACATTTAAAAAAAAAATGTTTTGGAAGCTGAAAAAGTTTCCACACAATAATATTTTATGTAATATTTATAATAATCAGTACTTTAAAATGCCAAAAATAAAAAGTAGAGAGGGAAAATGTGGTTATAATAACAAAGAAAGACAGAAGGGAAACGTATTGTGGAAAAAAGGAAGTCTTCTTGTAGCCTTTGGTGACTTCTTCAACTTTGAAACCATTTTAATTAACTATGTTTATTGTCCAAAGCACTCCGAAACTAAAGCAGGAAATGGATGGATTCCTGTTTCACTTTGGTTGTGCTTTTCGCACACAACACCCATTGTGATACACATACACACACACCAAGAGACAAACTTGTGGTTATCCGCCGGTGCAAACACACACACACACACACACACACACACACACACACACACACACACACACACACACACACACACACACACTAAAGAGTACGAAAGACATCGGTGCTGACAAAAAGACCTTTAGAAGATGTGAGAGGCTGCGTCGCTCAGCTTCCTCTGCAAATCGCCATCACACACACTGTCTCCTAAAGGCAGCACGTCTCCTCTTCCTTAATAAGTGTTAACACAATGTGCTTGTCTTCTGTTGACGCAGCATGAGTATGTCCCTCCTGTGCCCATCGACATCAAACCTGCCACACACCCCTTCCCTTAGCACCTGCTGTGTGTTGACAACGGCAGAATGACACTTTCTCACTTATTCAGATTATAAAATTAGTTTGCTTTTCACTTCCATTCAAATTCAGAAAAGGCTCTCCTTCCCACGGTGGACATATTTGTAATGTTAAACTTATTATTAAAATGAAGATGATGAATTTAAGAAAGCATTTTTAAGTGAGAAGAAAACTGGACGATGATCAAATTGCTAATTATTACATTTGTGTTTAAAAAAGAATCAATTTCACCATTACATCAGTATTTACTAATAATTCAACAAATATATTTTGAAAAATTCTAATTTCAGCTCTAAAGAATTTCTTCTTTCCTTAATTGTATTTTCTAGCAAGTGATTTATGACTTTACAAAACTGCATGCCCACATTATAGTTTGTATGCAAATTCTAGGTAGACGATGTTTTGCCAAACTTGGCATTTTATTTTGTGTGTGTGTGTGTGTGTGTGTGTGTGTGTGTGTGTGTGTGTGTGTGTGTGTGTGTGTGTGTGTGTGTGTGTGTGTGTGTGAGAAGAAAAAGGAAAGTTGGAGAGGTAATTGATGAGAATCTATTAGGCTGACTTAATTCAGCTTGCAGACATCACAGACATTTGTACACAAATACAGAAGTTCAGACACACAAGCGAGCACACATTCAGACAGATGGATCGCCTGATGAAAAAGAAATAGAAGTGGTAGAGGAGAGGAGAAAGGGGAAAGGGGAAGAGACAGAGGGTAAAAGAGGAGATAGATAGATAGATAGATATATAGATAGATAGGTAGATAGATAGATAGATAGATAGATAGATAGATAGATAGATAGATAGATAGATAGATAGATAGATAGATAGATAGATAGATAGATAGATAGATAGATAGAATGCTAAGACAAAGATAGAAAGAGAAGGAAGGAGAGACAGAGAGATGTGGTCTAACCAGATCCACACCAGCTTTGTGCCACTGCCCACTGGTGGCAGTCTGATAAAATACCTGACGAGACAAGTTAAGCCTATGGCAGCAACGTCATAACAACAAGATTCAATTTTAATTTAATAACTGATTAAATGCAATACTGATAAATACACTACATATATGAGAAAACTAAACAATGACAAAATAAAAAGGACACTGCACTGTTAACATATTTCCACAAAGATTACATTAGATACATTTCCCATAGAAAGAAGGACATAATGACAGGAACCCAAGCATCTTGCACTTCCACACTTCCGAACCACCACACATCATTTTGTGTGCATTTCTCCCTTCCCCTAATTACAAGGTCAAAAGTTAATGGTTTAGCAACACTGGCCCAAGTGTTCTGATGCTAACCCTGAGTGGCTTACTACCATGTTTGGTTGTCAGCACTCTTACCCTAACCTTTACTGGTCAATAACCCTTCCTGGCCTTAAGCATACTATTGCTAACCTCAAGTGGCCCGCTTCCTAGCCTTTAGTGTCCTTATGCTAACCCTGAGTGGCCTATAGCCTATTGGCCTTTTCTTTTTGGAGAGGCTAACACACCTAACCGAGCTAACAGTGCTAACCCTTTTTAGCTGTCCAGTCACCCAGAAGGACATCGCTGTAAAGGCGACCAGTGTCGTTGGCATACTTAGTGTGAAGCAGCAGGGCCGCCGAGTTCACCTCTGTGTCGGAAACCATCATTTATTTGAACACTGAGAAGTCTGTGTTGGTGTCGGGACAACATTGCCCTCCCTGTCCAGACACTTCCTACTCTTATTCTTCTCTCCGTCAAACAAATACATAACAATGAATCTGGTGGTGATGGACTGAGCAAAACAAAGCAATTGGGGATTTTTTTTAAAAACAATAATACTTGAATTTGAAATAATGCTATTTCATAAATGTGATTTGTATATATGTTTCTTATTTAAAAAACATACATACAAATAGTATAACTTACTATTGTGATTGATAGGTTGTATATACCAAACCTATCTACAAAAGTTTTAGAAGACAAAAAAACATGACATTTAAATTAAACAGCACAATGTAAACGCTTCAACCTTCCCACCAAACTAATTTCTCCCACAGAGCTAATGTGCATCATCCTAGTCTTTGCGTTTTGTGACAGCTAAATCTCTCCATACACCCTTGTAGAGTTAGGTCATTCGGTCTTTGTGTTTCTGGCTAACTGTTAAGTCCCACACACACACACACACACACACACACACACACACACACACACACACACACACACACACTGGATACACCTGCTAAATCTGATCTTTGTGTTGTGATGTGCTGTCAAAGTGTGAATCTTACACAAATGCACACTGCAAACCTTGGGTCACCCTGCTTTTTATACCACTAAATCTCTCTCTCACACATTGCTAACATTGGGTCACTTTGCCTTTGTCCTACGCACACACACACGGTTCTCTAGCGTTGGGTCAGTCTTGTCTTTCTGCTGCAGTATGCAGGCTAAGTCTCTTCCCATGCCCTGTGGGTGCCCCTGTGCCACCACCACACTGAGTCCCTGCCCTGGGGCCAGCGGTCAAGAGGGTCGCCCCGACCCCTCTAAGGGGGGGCACCCCGACCCCCATCACCCCGCTCTGGATGCTCCTTAGCGCTCCTTTGTCGTCCTGTCCCATACCAGATAGCACAACAAAGAGTGCTGCTGCTAAGGAAACCAGGGTTTGTCTCATCATCGTGATGAAACCCTTCCTCCGTCATCGCCCAATCTCCCCACATGCAGCATTGTGAAGGTCTTTAATATCCCAAACGCTCCTTACTACACTACCGCAAGGTATTAACTAAAAAAAAAATTTAAAAAAGGAAAACAAATATGAAGCTGCAATATAAATATAATGGCATTAAGCATTATTTTTGATGATGATGGCAGAGCTGGAGCCATACTGTGCTGCCATAACAATACTGTCAATACTCTTTGATGACAATGAAGCGCTCTCTTTATGGTCAAATTAGTTGCCGCTTGTCCACTAGAACTTTGATGGTAACAGATCATTATTTTCCCTTCCAGTCGCAGTATTTTGAATGGGTGTACGTGTGTGTGTGTCCACATGTTAGTGAGTACACAAGTGCGAGAGAGAGTAAATAAGATGTCCCTTTAAGACAGCAGCACCTCTATTTTTCCAGTGGCGTTGTAATGAAATGAAATGTGTCTAATGTGCGGGAGCGGGGAGAGAGGCGGCCGGAGTGAGAGGGTGTTTCATCTGTGCGTGTGGAGCTCAGGAAGCTTTGATGTGAGAGCTCTCATGTAGTGAGCAGGGCTTTGGGCACAGGGAAAAGGACAGCACTTGACAGGTACAAAGCATGGCTGATAGCGGTCACGGGTGCATGCAGTGAGAAAAGTAGATGGTATGGTTGCGTGAATTTGAGGTTGCATGTGTGGCTTTTTTCTGAATAGGAGCATATAAATGCTCTTCTACGCATTGCACTTATATTTGAGTGCCTTTATGTATCCATGCGCATGCATTTTACATCTTGAGAATCAGCATGTCGTCTATAGGTTTCCATTGAAATTGGATCTTGGGCAGCTTACTTTATTAGTTTTCTGTCAGGGGGTTGTTAGGATCGGGGCAGATGGCGCTCCCTTTCCTCAACAGCCTTCGCTCCACTTCCTTGTTTCAGCAATACACAGCTACCGATTCGCTGCTCAGGCTTGACAGACAAGGGGAAAAGGGTCACCCTGCACGGCATAGCCAATAAGAGGAGGAGGAGGGGAGGGATGTCTGCAGGCTACCGTCTGGTTTGAGATCTGAACGAGGCACAATGGCTGAGCGAGAAGAAAAGCTAAATTGGAAAATAAGCGAAGAGCAAAGCATTGGCGTCACAATTTGTATTAATTTCAGTTACTTGGGGCTGAAACAACATCAAATGCAAGTACAAAACTCTTTACTGGTAGAAGGAAGATGGATAAAATACAGACTGTTCCTCAATAAAGAGGTATGAAGGAACGGAGAGAGAAGGTAAATACTGTAATAACAAGTACACTCTCACTCTCCCTCTCTGTCAGGGCCACCCTGGCCTGCTCTGTGTGACCTTGTCTGTCTCCATCTCTACGTGAGCTTTTTTTTCCATGCAGGGCCCCTTTATCCATCCAATCCCCTTCTTTTCTCTCTCCCTCTCTTTTTCCCACTCCACCTCTCCCTGAGGCTAAGATACCACACAGATCGCACAGTAATGTCAGATTAAGTCACGGTGCCCCCTTTCTCATTTTAACATCACACCAGCCTGAGACCCCCCATACCCAACCAAACACACAGCTATGTTTCTCTGAGAGCAGAAGGGTGGGAGAATACTTACTGTACCACTGGGACTATGAAAAGACATGCGTGGATCTTAGGGGTGATGTGAGAGGGGATGAGATGGGATTGTCGTCAGCCTGTCAGCACAAAATCAATCATCCTCTTGATAACTAGCGATACCCAGGGGGCCAAGCAAGTACTTGCAGAGAAGACCTACATGTTACTAAATGTTATTATCTCCAGTGTCTTTAAAAAAGATAGCAAAATTAAATGGTTGATAACAAGATAATGGGCTACAATAAAAAAAAAAATGTTGGCCTCTGCTAGACCCCACATCCATTTATGTTTAAGCAATCAATTGAACAGCCAAAACAAATGTTTACATAGGAGAAGTTAGACAAACTGGAGCGTCATCCCCCCATCTGCCCTCTGAGTTAATTTTAAACAAATCACCCACTGAATGGGTTTCTCCTCTAATAAAGAGTACACATTAAATCAACTTTCTCCAAGTTCAACTTTTCACTTCAAGTTCAAAGACTGCATTCGGTGTTCGCTTCCACTAATGCAGTCGTACACTAATTTGGTCAAAGTAAATAAGACTCTGCGATAATGATTATCTTTTTCTTGATCTTAATGAGCACAAGTAGATTAGGTCAGAATAAGAGGCTAACCTTTTGAGCTAGTCAAGTTGTGTCTGTAATAAGCAGCAGAGTTTTTAACCTTGGCATGGATGTCTGGGCTCATTTGGATATTGTTTATATGTAGAGCTGAATATTTATAAATGAGTTCAAAGTGGAGCAGTGAGGTGGAGGAAGTGAACAGAATAGCACAGCTTCAGATCCCTGATGCCTCAGCTTCTTTTTTCATGCCCGCATTTACATTTCTTTCTCTCTGTTTCAATTTCTATTTCTCTCTTCCTGTCTCGCTCCTTCCAACCTGTCTATTTTCAGCACCTTAATGATAGGATAGACGTAAAGACACTCGCACAGAAACTGTTGGCCAAAGCCAGTTTATGTGTCAGTTATTTACCATACTGGATGTTTGTGAATCTGTGAATTTGTTCAGCTACTATCTGTGCACAATGGTTGATCAAGCATATTTGAGTGCCAGGACAGACTTTGCCACATAAACACACACACACACACACACACACACACACACACGTACACGTACATGTACACTGACACGTGCAGGGTTCGGAGGCCTGCTTCATCTGCTCTCAGCACGACACACACAGAGGGAGGTGCAGGGTTGGGGCTGGGGGTTGCTAGATTGGGGTGGATGTAGCATTAATCACCGTCCAGGTGGAAATTGTCAGAGCTATTGATTGTGCAAGTAAATGTTACACAAGTCATTTGTCTTTTCTTTTCGTTTTTTTTTTACAGAAGACCAGCGTGTCATTCGCAAAGACACAACTGTGAATGTAAACTCTGCAACAGTGATATTTTAAAGCTGTCTCACCAGATGTGTAGTAAGCTCCATAGCCACTTAGCAGACATCCACATATCTGAATGAATTTGATTATATCGTTTTACATCAAATGTTTTAAACAATAAAAAAAAAATCTATATATTATTATATTAAGTCATGTCTAAGCTAGCAGTGTTGCCTGGGCAGGTTTTCAAATCACTTGCATACTAAATTAACAATATTTCTCAGATACTATAATATTATTTTTGCTAAGGCAAATACAGTAAGCAGGAAGTGTCCTCAGCCCACAGAGGGAAAGCTATGGGGAAATAAATACAGGAGGCTTATTCTGATGCCGTTAGCATTTTGATTTATATATTCTATATTGTCTCCCCTAAGCATACACATGTATTTTTAATGAGGGCACAGAAAGATATAGATCATGGAATGATAGGTGCCTCCCTACCCTCCTGCCTAACTATTTAATGTATAAATCAGGGAGAAAGGTGAGCAAAGAGGGGGAGGCAGACTAGCTACAAAACGAGGGAATGTGGGAAGAGTGGAGGCATCCCAGGACCTGAAGGCCACTAATAACTGTGCATGGAAGGAAGGAGGAAAGGCAAAGCCTGAGATCAATGGGCCTAGAATGGAAGGAATATGATCCTGAATGAAAATGATGATTATAATGATGATGGTTAGAAAGTATTTGGCAGCTTTTCAAAATCTCATTTTGAACAAGACCTCTGACCTCTGGAATGAAATATCCTTCTCTGATTATCATGATGACAACAATGACACCAAAAAGTGAGTGTGCTTTTCAGTTCCATTGAAATAAAGAAATCCCACCAACATGAGAAATTCTTAAAGAGCGCTGTCGAATGTTTCTAGTTTACCATCTGGACAGGTAGTTAGAGCATTAACACACATGAACACACACACACAGTGGGTGCGAGATGCATGGCCATATGTAGAGACTGAGCCAGTGGAGGTCAATGGCAGGGCACATCTAAACATTGTAGACACATGAATGTATCTATGCACAGACCTAGGCATATACCCATCTCCATGGTAAAATAATCTACAAGTACCTGTGTGTATGCCATGGTAAATTACAAAGAAAAGAACATTACAGTACATGTGTGGCATAGTGTAGCATGTGTCATTTCATGTACTTTTTGCAAATAATGATGAACATAATAGATCATGAAAAAAGATATTGTTTGGTTCCAAATTCAGATTTAAACTGCATGGTTCTGATGCTAAATGTGTCGGAGTGCTGCGCTGGGTGTCATCTAACAGTAAATGGCACTGTGTTGGTAAATAATGAGACCCTGCTGTTGCACACAGGGTATTAATCTTACTGAACATCACAGGACCGCCATGGGTCAAATGTCAAAGAGGAATCCCTTCACCCTTGCCCTGTTATTGTGACCTAGGAGGGAGAGCCACAGAAAGAACTGGTGGTCCTGACTGTTGCTATGTGAGGTGTGTGTGTGTGTGTTATTTCATGTTAGGTGTGACCTTTCATAAGATGAAATTTGCTATATGTGTAAAATATTCATTCTACTTGCTGTGGTATTGTACACCGTGAGAGTGTAACAGGGCAGCGATCATGCAACCGGCAATAAATCAGAAGGCCACAGTATTAGCACACAGACACACAACCACAATGACACACACACTCCAACAGTCTGACCTCTCTCTAAGTGCAGGTTCGTGAGTCAGAGGAGGTCGCCACAGCCAATCACAAGCTGTGTTTGAAGTGTGAAGGGTAAACACTATGGCGACTCTGTCCTGCCATTTACTCTGCTTATTTTCACAGGATGTAACCTAGGAAAGAGGTGGCGGAGAATATAGTGTGTGTGTGTGTGTGTGTGTGTGTGTGTGTGTGTGTGTGTGTGTGTGTGTGTGTGTGTCCCTGCACATTTTCCATAGTGTCATTACCACATGGCTGGGTTTATGCCTCACAGCACACACATGGAGCTACGCATGTATGTTGGAATCCCCTTCATCCTCTCACCATACGGCCAAATACACGTTCAGAAATCCATGCTGTGGCAACTAAGGAAACCATGCATGGAGCAATAGACATGTTCCTATTAACCCGATGTAGCCTTCAAAAATGGTTGAAAAGCAATTTACCATGGAAAGCGGCTGTAAAACACATCCTCTCTCTCACACACACAGACACACACAGACCGACCCCCTCCACCTCACCACCGCCACAATCCTCACTAGAAGCTCTTTCAAATCTACTACTTTTTTGTAAGACCACCTGTTGTCTATTATTTTTACATACTGCTTTTCTCATAAATCATAACACTCTGTAATTAATCAAGCTGTCAAAACAGGGACCGGAGGTCACCTGGAGGGGTCGGAGGTGGTTGCAGGGCCGATGGAGGTCAGGGTCACACCGCATTCCTCATTATCAAGTTGGGATGGGAGAGGGGCCGGGCAAACAAAAGCGAAAGCAGATGGAGGAGGAGAGGTGGGGGGGGCACAGATGAAAAAGAGAGCTAGCGAGACAGAGAGAGAGAGAGAGACAGAGAGAAGGACAAATTGACAAAGAAAAGTGAAAGAAGCTGTCAGCTGCCTTCAGATGAAGACAGGGGAGGCAAATCTGAGAAGGGAGACATCACATAGAGAAGTGGAAAAAAGGGAAGAGAAAAAAGAGAGGCATGAAAAAAGAACAAAAGAAATCTACAAGATGTTTCTACTGTATAGACCTGAAATTGGCTGGAGAGAGGAGAAAGAGGCAAGAAGGAAACGATGGGAAAATAGGGAATCAGCTGTGGAAGTATGATTGTTATCTCATTCTCTCTCCGTGTGTGTGTGTGTGTGTGTGTGTGTGTGTGTGTGTGTGTGTGTGTGTGTGTGTGTGTGTGTGTGTGTGTGTGATGAGGCAGACTGATATCTCTCTCAGAGGAGTGTGTATCGGTGTCTCAGTGGGTTGAGAGCCAGTTCAGAGACAGGACCACGAGCCTGGAGTGGCATGTCACCGACTCCACAATACATGCTGCTGATTAGATCACACTGATTAGACTGGCACATATACACACATTCTCTCTCTCTCACACACACACACACACACACACAGACAGACACACACACACACAAACAAACACACAAATAAATGCCCATGCAAACAGAAAAGCTGAACCAATAGGCTGTCTAGTGTCAAGTTATTTCTTTGGCCATCTTTAGTTGGCAAATTCTCTTATTTGGGAAATAATATCCTAACATTATCCTATTATCAACCCTTTATGATATACATGGTTGATAATAGGATAATGTTTTCTTTATGTTATATCACTTATTGCTAACTTAGAAATAGAAGTATGGCATGTGTAGCAAAATGGGTGGACAATCAAGTAAGTAAAAAGTGTGAAAATGTTATGTGAAGTTATGAGTGCACAATCAAACAAGATGAAAAAAAAGAAGAAGCTACATGCTCAGTAAGGGGAAAGAAACATAGGGACAGCCTCCGGAGTGACGGGGAGAGGAAAAGATTTTGAAAAAAAAAAGGATTTTAAAAGTGCAAATGCCACGGAACTCCTCGCGTTATGTTCGCATCCCCCTCCCCTGCGTGGAGCATGAATTCTCAGGCGTGGCTCGCTCTATCAAAAACATCACTCTTGAATGAGGCGCCGACCATTGCGCAAAATTAGCTGTCACCCTTTCCTCAAAATCTTTGTTAATCTTGTTTCCAGTGTTTGCGGATTTATCAGCACATGCATCAATGTCAGCTCCTTGGTTACTGAGCCGCACTACTTGGGAGAAGATATAATTAAAAATGTTTGGGGTGTGTGCGTGTGTGTGTGTGTGTGGGGGGCTGCAAAGGAGCTGAAGTGCTAGGAAAGACAGGGTGGGGGGATGAGGTGAGAGGCGGGGGGCTGGGAGGAGGAAGGTGAAGTCTTCCTCTCGTCTTGTAGTTTCCCCTGGGAGCCTGGGAAACACAGAGCCAGTGATAACAGACAAACGGGCTGGGCCGCGCCTCTCTTCCTCTCCCTCTTTTGCTCACTTTCCGGTATCATGTGGGTCAGCGTGTGCCACTATCTCTTTAATGACGCTAGCGCCACTGATGTGGCCGTGTTCGGGGAAACTAGTCTCATTGCTAACCACTTGACACAGAAGAAATCAACAGCCTAATACATTCATCTACTGATATAACTGCCTTATCAACAATTTGATGCACAATTAACCTATCCAGAGACTTTCACACATGGGTGTCAAGGCTTGGGAGAAGGACAAACAGAAGACAATCATTCAGTACACAACATGCATGAACAGCATTTTGAGAGTATCACTGACTTAAACTAAAACACTTTGACATCTGGAGGGGTGGTGGTGAATTACACTGTGCCACAACAGCTTGATCCTTGATATGTTTCCAGCACATCTCTTATCATCATGTGGCTTTTCAAAAACCATCACTTGCCCATCCAGCTCACGTCAAGGGACAAGGGACATCATGCAATAAAAAATTCCATGTCCAAGTCTCCCCAGCTGACTTACAGATACAAACACAAACCCTGAGCATATATACACATATATACAAAATCTCACACACACACACACACACACACACACACACACACACACACACACACACACACACACACACACACACACACACACACACACACACACACACACACTCACTCACTCACTCACTCCCCTCTGGGAGTGCGGTTGGGATGCAGAGACACCCCAGAGAACTGTGTCACAGTACCAGCAGGTTTCAGAGCTGTGTGGACAGAACTCTGGCCACGGAGATGACAGCTCAGGAGACAGCACGGGAGGATGACAGACATATGTTTAAAACATAAATGCATAAATGCAAACCCCTTAGGAGATGACACCTACCATAGTGGTCATCTGTCCTTATCCCAAAAGATTGGGGTGTCAAAGAATACGACAACTGTGCGCCCTTATGCGTATATATCTATTTCAGAATTTGGAAAGTGTGTGTGGTGTGTGTGTGGGTTAGATGATGTTCAGACAGGCAAGCGGTATCTAATTTTGCAGATATTTCCCACATCATGGTGAGCGCTGCCGAAATAGTCCAGACCGAAGAACAGTGCAGAAAAGTAAGGTGGCCTAGCCTTAACCTCTCACCATGCCTGATACGACATATCAGCACTGTGCGCAGAGCTCCTTTTCTCCTCCATCTAGACCTTTAAGTGCGGTCTGGCAGGTTTGGCTGGGAGGTCGCGTATTCCCCCTCTTCATTAGTGAGAAAATGGACTCTGGTAAACGCTTGTTAAAGCCCTTACCTACACTCCCCCAGTTAATGGGAGTGATCCATTTGTGTCCATTTCTGCCTGACAAGGCTTTACTGGAAGATTAATAGTGCGGTGTCAGGCCACGGCCACCCTCTGTCCCGTTCTCATTTCCTTTCTTCTGGGACGCACACATGCAATAATGGAGCCCCGTCTTTTGTTGTAACACCATGATTAGCCAGGGAGGGAAAAAGCACAGGAATGACAGAATGAGAGAAAGAATGGAGGAGAGAAAGGGAAAACAAAAGGAATATAATGAAAAAAACAAAAAAAACACTTTCCTTCATAATTTGGTACAAGTGTAGGTTTTAAGGTTGTGAATTACAGGCACTTGACAATGGCAAAGCAATATTATTAATTAATCTCCATGTGAGGTGAAGAGAGACATAATTAATCACTTGTGGGTATTTCCACTGTTTTAAAAAGGCTGGCTTTATCTTGGCATGATCCAGAGAGAGGTCTAAAAAAGAGTTGACGATGGATGACAGAAAAAGAGACAGAGAAAGCGAATACATTGGGTGAAATAATAGAGACAGAAAAAAGACAGTGAGACAGAGTGAGAGAAAGGAGTGGGGAGAAGTCCTTAAAGGGCCACCCAGGGTTTCGTCTATCACCCAGGCCCCCCGGCAATCCCTCTTCCTTTCGGGGATGACACTGTCAAGTGTTCTGTCCCTTCACTGGCTGAACAGGATAATCGCTCTTAATAATTACACGGACATTCCCGGAAAGCCTGTCCTGTTCGGGAAGAGCAGTTCTTCAGATGAGAGTCCCATGGTGCAACAGGCCTGGATATCTGCCATATGAATGTACAAATTGAAATCTAGACAAAGTACTTTATTTTTTTATCTATTTCATCTCACTGGGTCTTTTCTCTCTGGTGATTTCTCTGATGGGCACACCAACAATCTGGTAAACACACAAACAGACACAGACCGACGACCTGCACGGCAACCCCCTCCTCACTACATCACAGTCGGTGCCAATGGAGAGCAGGGTGTTTCTCAAAGGAGGGTATGGGGGATTGGGGCTGGTGGTGTCTCATTAAATTCTTGGGATTGTCTAATTGTCTTTCGTGGACCTCCGAGAGACTAGTACATTATACTCATTGCAATTAACTAAACAAAAGAGCCGAACCGCCCAAGCACTGGGGACAAGGCTGGCTAGGGGTAGCAAGCCGTCCAGCCGGGACCTGCACTGCAAAACACAAACACACACACACACACACACACACACCCAAAGAGAATGCAGAGAAACAATAAAGAACAAGAGAAAAGATATGAAGGAGAGCAAAAAAATAAAGAAGGAATAAAAGGGGAGGGGAATGAGCAAGGACTCAAGACAGATCTTGGGATTGGCCAGATGTCAGAGTCGGGTGGGAGGTCGGGGTGAGACGGGGTGAGGCGAAAGAGGAGGAGGGTGTCTGTGCTCATTTGAGACGCACCTTTGTGCTGGACCTGTCTTGTTTACTGCACTACAGCTTAGCAGTGCGAGGGTCCTATTCAGGGTCCAGGCCTTTCAGAAGGTACTGAAGGAGCCCTTAAGCCCACTTAACTACCATTTTCACACACTCTGCCTGCTCTCCTCTTTGTCCTTGCCTCCATTACATCAAACGGAGGAACAAAGGTGGGGAACAGAAACTGGGGCTGGCAGAATGGCGCCCATCACAAATATTAATTTGAAAAGGTGTTAGAGAGTAGAATCTACTTTTATGCACAAGGACAACTTGGGATTTTTTTTCTCTCTACCTTGTCGGGGGGCTCTTTGGGGGCCGCAATGAGCTTGGTTTTCAGGCTAAAGGGGAGGCTGAGGGCTTGCAGCATAATTATCCAAGAATAAGGGGCTTGAGACGAGGCACACTGCTAAAGACTGAGCACGCGCAAGCCCACACACATGCACGCGCACTGCCTATTAACTAAGCTCCCAACATCAGGCCTTCTTTCACTTGCCAGAGCTATTAGGCAGAGCAACAAACTCAGAGAAGACATACACATGTGAAGAGTTAATGTGACTGCAGGGGTTGGCATAAGAAAACTAATAAGCAGCAAACTGCTACTCCTCACCAGAATAATATACATGATACAAGCCATTGCAAAGACTGCATTCATAGATAAAATAATTAAAAAAAAGTCATATATAGAGATATTAAAAACAGCACTTTTTATTCAAACACACTTGTTCAAAGCATGTTTGCTGGCAAGTAAATGGGTTTGTAAAACTGACCTTGAATTGACTAGTGGAAATATAATTATCTGAACTAGAGGTAATCCTCAGTCCGCCGCTCTTATTGCTAATAACTCAGAAAGACACAGAAGCTGCACACACACGCACGCAGACGCACACACATGCATGTATGCATGTATGCGCGCGCACACACACACACACACACACACACACACACACACACACACACACA